>CM057451.1:446492500-447935000 GCA_016271365.2 Neoceratodus forsteri | reverse complement strand
GCAACAACATAACAACCAGAAAAATATCAGGTATTAAGGTGTGGTCATTAAATGCAAGAAGTCTGAATATCTGCAAAAAATCAGAGTTAGAAGTAATGTTGGCAGCAGAGGATATTGACGTCTGTATGATAACAGAAACATGGTGGGACCCAGAAGTAGAGTGTAACAGGGATATAGATAGATACAAGTTATTTACTAAGGATAGGTTGAATAAAAAAGGGGGCAGAGTGGCACTGTACATTAAGAATACAATAAACAGTTCAAAATACAATCAAACTAATGAATCAGATATAGAACCACTATGGTTGGTGGTGCAGGGAAAAATAGAAAGGAAATTACCTAGGGATATATTATAGGTAGGCTTGGCTGTTTGTAATTTAAATTGGTTTCCATTGATTGACATCAAGATTAACAACTTTGTCAATTTCAATGGATATTTTTAACCGTCGATTTACACAGTAATGAGTTTACCACACGCAGTACTCGTATCACTATAAATTACTCTCTCACTACTGCATGTGATCTCCGAGTCTATTAACACCTAATTTACAATAGCAGCATACCTGTGTGCTTTCCCGTGTTAGCTCCTGAGCTGTTAATTGAATCAGTAATCCTTAAATTAGAAATGTATCAACCGCTCATCTACCTACACAACCACACAGCATGGGTAGAAAAAGGAAATGTGCAGATGAGTATTGCTCGGAATTCCCAGAACTTGAATTAAAAAACGTAAAAAAGACAGGTAATGGGGATAGCGTTGACATTATACGGTGCAAGATTTGTAAAACTGAAGTATCAGGTCAAGCAAACCACATTTCTGAGCATCTTAACAGCAAGACACACCTGAGACATAAACATAGTCAGGACATTATCTCGCAGGCCTCTATGGAATCCTTTATGTGGTGCATGAGGCAGAAGAGAGAAGAAGCTGCCGATTTCCCACATGATCTTGTTCAGGCTTTATGTTTTGAAGCAATTCTGATAAACGCTGCCCGGGGTTCCAGCTATGTAATGTGTGTTCTT
This sequence comes from Neoceratodus forsteri, assembly GCA_016271365.2. NCBI lineage: Eukaryota > Metazoa > Chordata > Ceratodontiformes > Ceratodontidae > Neoceratodus > Neoceratodus forsteri. The sequence continues at coordinate 447,933,977 of CM057451.1, read as the reverse complement.
AGAAAATATGCGCCTGCTGCTAGAACATGTCCAAAAAGATGTCATCTGGAGGAGAAATATATTCCAGAGGTCTTCACACATCACAAATCAAAAATAAATGAGCTGTTATCTGGTGAGCAATTCTCTATAGTTGTTGGTGAAACCCCTGAGTTGGCAGGTCTGCCTGCGATTAATGTTCTGTGAGGTTTTTACTCATCTAAAAATAGAACCATAAACTGTCTGCTATTGAAGTCTACAGTTGTTATTCAGTGCAATGTGGGTGTAATCTCTAACTTACTCCATGACATGATTAGAGACTATTCCTTGTCTTGGTCAAACTGTATCTCAATAAACACTGATTCAGCAATGTACATGCAGAGACTGATTAAAGGTCTTAGAGACATTTATCCCCATTTGCTGCACATACCGTGCATCACACATTTATTACACATTGCCATCGACCATGCTATTAAAACCGAAGAATTTAGTGATGTTAATGAAATTGTGGTTTACTTTCCAGCTCTATTTGAAAGTGCAAATAAACAAACGCAAGCATTTTTTAAAGTGTGTGCAAACAATGATGTTCCACTATCCAGTACGAATCCCCCCCCATGCAGGCAGGGTGCGATGTCCAGCAGAGGCAAGGCAGTACCCAGCACCATATCTGTTTGGTGGGGGTGTGTCACTGCAGTGGTGGGCTGGTCTGTGTGCCGTTACCAGTCATGCCGCTATGTCCAACCTTGTAGCACCATCCATGCCTGTGTCCAGCACGTGGTGACCCAGGTCCCGGCTGTCCCACGTGGAATGGGTCAGGTGCCACCAGACATCACCTCAGACTGTGCAAGGGGGGCCTACACATGTCATTGCCTGTGCCGAACACACAAGTGCACAACCACCTGCCCAGCTGGCTGTGTAACACTGTCCCTGCACAACACCCTACATGTTACGCCCATCGGGTACGCACCTGGCCATATCCACTCTGTGCAGGGTCAGTCACAGCAGAGTGTCCTGGGGGCTGTCCTGGGCCATGTGCGGGTACATGCCTGTGGGATGGTGCCAGTGTGGGGTAGGTTGCAGCACCCACAGGCTGCTGGCCATGGGGGCACTTATGGCTGTGTACTAACCCATGTCCATTCCCTCCCTAGCTCCACGGCAGACACATATGAGTCTTCGGTGAGTATATGCCATTGCTCAATGTGCACATTCCCAATGCCTGTACAGCACTGTGTACCTGACATTGTTGCTCTCTGTCCCCTGTATAGGAATTAGCACCACTGCACAGGTCCAGTTAGGAACACACTGCCACACCGCAGCTGCTCTGGGGGTCCCTGACTATGTCACAGGCTTATGTTGCCCTGCTCTTTCTCCATCCAGGTGTGCTCCAGACCCATCAGCAACACCCACTCTGGACACCACGGTACACAATACAGGTAAGTAACTGTCAGTCCCCATGCTGGCGCCCATGGTTGGCATTCTGTCAGCCCCTTGGGCACCTGGTGGTTGTGGCCGCATGCAGCATGGCATGGGGGCGGTGGTGCAGACGTGTGACAGGGCTGCATGCGGTGCTCCACATCCACACTGTGCAGGGTCAGCCCATGACATGCCTCTGCAGGAGACGGGTGCTGTGTTAGTGTACTGTGGTCACTGTGTGCAGCACTGTGTGCCCAGCCCCTGCATGGCATGGCTTGGCCTTTATACACCTCATGCTGTGCATGGCATTGATGTGGGGGTACCACCTGGGGTGGTGGGCCACAGTTGTAGACCTGTGGCCCAGCACTGACCCATGTCCTGCAGCCAGTGTCCAGTGTTGTGCATGGTGGGTGGGAGTTGTCTGCATAGCCACGGTGGAATTCTGTAGTGATGCTTGTGCTATTCTTTCCCCTGTTACAGATGCCACACAGATGACAGGCCATTATGTCCTCTGGGTCATCCCTGAGTCTAAGCGGGTGTGCCTCGAACTTAATGCCGCATAAGACAGCGCTGCTGGTTAACTCCATGCAGCAGTGGGGTAGGTTGTTGCTGCCACCTGGGAGCCGGAGGAGCCGTGCCGCAGAGCATGAGAGGGCATGGACTGCCATCTGCACCTGCATGGCGGAGGCAACAGGGACACGCTGGACCATCTGCCAGCTAACCCACTGCTGGCAGGACCTGATGTGGAGGGAGGCTGGGATCCTGCAGCGGATGATCGGCATGGTCCACCGCAGGGACGCGGACAGGCGGTCTGGGCAGGACCCCAGTGTTGGTATGTATCCCTACAGCTGTTCATCTTTTGCAGCAGTGCTAGCATGGTGGCCAAGGCATGTGGTGCCTCCAACACACTCACATGTCCCTTCACCCCACAGGTTCCACTGGTGTAACCCACAGCATGTGGCAGAGCCACCTCGCCAGCCTCAAGCAGGAGGCGCTTCACTGGAGGTCAGGTAAGTACATTCCATGGACCACTTGTGCTATGGCCATGGCTGGTGGCCACCATGTGGCTCATGTTGCACCCTCACATTGCTTGCCTATGTGTGTGTGCCCCCCTGTCTGGGCCCAGCACAGATCACGTCCTTTACATCCCTACAGGTGTCCATAGCAGGCTGTTACAGTGGCAGAGGGCCCTGATGCAGGCTATGGTAGCCATCAAGGCACAAGATGCAGAGGAGTACTGGATGCACACCCAGAGCAGGCAGCAGAGGGCCAGGGTGCTGCCACCAACATCCTCCTCCTCCTCCACCTCTCCACAGTGGTGGCAGGGGACCCAGCCACAATGGACACACAGCCAGACCAGGGGGACCCCACTGATGGTGGGCAACAGGGACCGGAACCACCACAGCCACACAGCCTGGACAGAGAGTGCAGAGTCACAGCCGATGAGGACAGGGCCATGGCTGCACCACTGACTGGGCCCGCTGTTGTGGACTTCACAGCAGGGGTGGGTGAGGATGCCCCACCACCAGACACTGTGTCATGCACTGCTGTCCCTGAAGCTGGGAACACTGGACCATGGCAGGAGGTGGCCATGCCGGTGTTGCAGCAAGAGGAGGTGTTGTCTGAAGAAGCTGAGGGACCCACCACCGAACCAATGCAGGGTGGGGGCCAAGACCAGAAGCGCCTTGTAATACTACTGATGGCCATCCTGCAAGACATTGGGCACCTCCATGGGTCGGTGGCCGCCCTCCTCGGTGAACTCCGCCGGACCTAGGTGCCATGTGTCCACTACTGCTGGACATGGGTGGGGCTTTCTGTGTGGGTGGGCATGTATATGGGGTGGTTGGTATTGGTGGGTCTATACATTTGGGTGCTGTGGGTGGACAGGTATGCCTTTTGCTGTTTATTTTGTGGGTGGGATTGTGTTTTGGTTGTTGGGCCTGTGTTGGGATGTACGTGGGTGCGAGTTGGTGTTTGAGGTTGTTGTGAGTGGCTATTTGGGTTTGGGTTTACTGTCATGTTACTGTTTGTTGCTGTTGCTTGTTTTTCATCCCCATCCCCCTTCCATTGTTACCTTGCATCCCTGTCCTGTATTGTTCATTAAATTATTTGCTATACACACTGTCTCTGTGTCTGTTCTTGGTATGCTTGGCATATGTGTGTGTGTGTGTGTGTGTGTGTATGTATGTGTGTCACTATGTGCAGGTGTGCACACTGGTATTGGTGCCTGCTGTCCCCAGTGTTCCCTCCCTGTGCATCAGGTTGGTGTGCCATTTTTGCTGCTCACAGCACAGGCCACTGTCCCCAGACCACATCTGCATGGTGTCCTGTGTGCTGTGGGTCACCATGCATGCTATGGTGCCCCTGCTACCTCACATTGTACCTTCCAGCTGTGTGGTGGCATGGTGCCTGTGCTGTGCCTTTCTGCCTTGGGGTGCCATTGTTCCCTGCAGGTGGCACCACTGGCATGGATGTTGGTGTGTCTCACCACCATCTGTCCACTGGTCTGTGCCACCCAGTGCTATATCCATGTTGTGGTTGCACTGTTTACATGTATCAGTGGCCATGGCAGGGGCATTGTGCCTGGTGGTACCATTGTCCCTGCATTGTGCCTGTGGCATCTGTGCACCCTTTGTACCCTGTGCCACACTGCCCTTGTGTGCCTGCCTTCCTCGGACACTCTCTATCCTATCTCACATGTGTGTTGCTGTGTGTCCGGCCTGTCTGTCCTTACTTCTTTCAATGCTGTGTATGTTACACCTGATCCCACCTGATTTATGTTGCACTGGCTGGTCTTGGTGCAAATTGTGGCACTGCTGCTTCTAGAACCCCGATCTGGCATTTCTGTGCTATTTCCTTGGCATATGTTCAGTTGTTCAATTGTGTACCTGCGGGTTTGTTTCAACTGTGGCGTAAGTCACCATTGATGTACTGCATTGTGTCAATGCACATCTCGCAATGTAGAATTGCATTTGATGTATTTGCTGGATATATTTGCAACTTGCGTCATTCCCGTTGGCGCATCTGCATTGCTCATTGGCATATGCTTTCTAGAATCGAGCCCTATTTTGGTAACTTACACCATAGCATAAATGACATGGTAATTACGTTTGCTGATGATATAAAATTAGATGGCCCAGTAGAAACACCAGAACAGCAATCTGAAATGAGAAAAAGATTTGATTAAAATAAAACAATGGTCAAATAAGAGCAAGATGCTGTTTAGTGTGGAGAAGTATACAGTGATGCATCTAGGTAGAGAAAACATAATACAGACATACACATTAAATGGGAGTGATCTCATAGTAACAATACAAGAGAAGTATTGTGATATTATATTCGACCATAAGCTTGATCACAAACAACATCGGACAAAAATAATACAGAAGACTAAATATGTGGTTAAGAACATCAAAAGAAGTTTTATCAATAAAACTAAGGAATGTTAAAAAAACAAAAATATAAAGGGCTAAATTTAAAAGCATCAAAATGCAGAGACCTTAAATGCTTATTAACAAATACCAAAAGCCTACACAGTATAAAAAATGATGAATTAGAACTTATAATGATACAAACAAATATTGATGTGGCAGCCATCACTGAAACCTGGTGGACAGACACTTCAGGTTGGAATACCACTATCCCAGGTTTTAAAACATAGCATAAGGACAGACTTGGCAGGAGAGGAGCTGGAGTTGCCATATATATAAGAGAAAATATTGAGACCAGATTAATAACAGATGAGGATAGCTTGGATAGGAATGAACTTTTATGGATTGAGATCATTAGGGAAAATTATGAGAAACTAACTGTAGGTGTCTGCTATAGATCCCCAGATTTGAGTATGGACGAACATTGTCATCTAATGACCAGTACTGAAAAAAGATTAGATAGCAAGGATGTAGTCAAACTAGGTGACATAAATATTCCAGGGATTAACTGGGAAATGGCGACTGCTTCTACACAACAGGAACATATATTGTTAAACCTCTGCTCAAATTATGGATTGCAGCAAAGGGTTAATAAACTGACTAGAAATATGAATATTTTAGATTCAGCTTTAACTGACCTGCCAGAGACAGTGACCAACACGAAAGTGCATGAGGCTTTAATTAATAGTGACCACAACATCATAACTTGAACACTAATTTTTTTTTTTTTTTTTAGTCTTTGGTAACTGGGTAAGGCCCACTAGGCACAAGTGCCTGTTTTCAGGGGCAATCTGGGATCACTGGGTGATTAAGTGACTTTGCTCAGAGTCACACAGTATGCAAGTGGAGGTTGTGAAAATCAAACCCAGGTCTGGTCTGCTGGATGTACCAAGCTCATTCACAGCTTGTTACTCTAACCTCTAGGCTATACTGCCAGCCTTAAATACATTTATGAAAAGATTTGAAGGTATAACAAAGGTTAAAAATTACAACAATGCAGATGTCATGCAAATTATTGAGGAATTACACCAGTGAACATGGAACTACAATTCTAATTCTACAGCTGTATTATGGAATAGGGTTAAAAACAAACTGTTCAAGTTAGAAAATATTTACGTACTCAACAGAATTGTGTATAATAAAAAAGGGAAGGTACCCCTGTGGTATACAGCAACAATTAAAATATTATCGGCAAGAAAGAGAAGGGCATATAGGGCACAAAAAGGGACAATAGTAACTATAATAATCACAAGTATAAAATAATTTTAAAAAAATTTAAGATCTACATAAAAAGGACACAGAAACTGGAATTTAAACTAGCACACGTTAAAGATGGTGGTAAAAGCTTTTATGCTTACATAAATTATAAAAGTGCTGATAAGTCCATAAGCCCCCTAAAGATCAGAAATAATGTGATTACTGAATCTAATGCCATGGCTGAAGAATTTAACAAATATTTCTGTTTAGTCTTTGGAAAAGAAAATCAAATAAAACTAAATAATAGTATTACAAATTCTTGTCTTATACTGTCTTTGTTTCCCTCCACCCCCTGTAACTGATGTGGAGCCTTTGTAAAAAAAAGTTTCTTAGTCAGTACTGAAATCTGTAAATAATGCCTGTTCTCATCTGTCATTAATGTATTTTGTCTACCCTCCACCCCCTGTAACCTGACGTGGAGCCTTTGCAAAAGAGTCTGTGACTCAAAGGATTGTAATTCCGATTGTACTCAATAAATAAATAAATTCTGACGTTGTGAGAGAAATAACTAAGGATGAAATACCGGACAAACTAAATAACGGCACACGTAACAGGTGCATGTGGGCCATTCGAAAAGCAAGGTAGACCACTACCAGGCCACACTCACCTCCTCGTGGGGGTGTGCCTGGAACTTCTGGGACAATATAAAAGAAATAACTAGGAAACCATGCCCCCCCAGCCCAGCTTACAGTCAATGGCTCCACCTTTCCTGACCCTACCGACATTGCCAACTGCCTTAACTCCTCCTTTACGGATCTTCGCCCTGTCCTCCCTAGTAACTTTTTTGACCCAACCCCCTTCCCACTGCCCTCAGATATTCAGCACCCCTGGTTCTATCTCTGCAAAGTATTGGTCCAGGAAGCCAGACCGCTCCTGCTAAAAGCACTAAACAGTAACAGTCCTAACAGCGACTCCCTGGATACAAAAATACTCTGTCTGGTCCTGGGTAATGTCCTGGTCCCACTCACTGGCCTACTAAACTGGTCCCTCTGTGTGGGGCAATTCCCCACAGCTTAGAAAACAGCTATAGTCACAATTATTCACAAAGGGGGTGACAGCTCCACCCCCAGCAACTATCATCCAATCTCCATCCTCTCCCCCTCCAAAGCCTTAGAAAAAGTGGTGGCCACTTAACTCAGTGAATATCTTGCAAAATACAACATTCTATGCATGGAGCAGCATGGCTTCTGCACTGGTCAAAGTACAAGTACAGCTTTAATGGAGTTCTCCAACTTCCTGCACTCCTCTCTGGACTCTGGTTCCCTAGCTGGAGCAGTGTTCATTGATCTCTCTAAGGCCTTTGACACTGTCTCCCACCTCCTCCTACTAAATGCCCTCTACCATACAGGTTTCTCAGCTGGCCCCCTCGTCTGGTGCATGAGTTACCTATCAGCCTGCTCCCAGCATGTCAAAAACAATGGGACACTCTCAGAAACCCATCCCATCCACTCAGGGGTTCCCCAGGGCTCTATCTTGGGCCCACTACTCTTTAGTTTATACCTAAACACCCTGCCCAGTGCCTGTTCTGGCAATATTATCCTGTACGCCGAAGACACCTTTATTTATGCCACCCACAGAAATCCCACTTCCCTCCAAGACTCCCTCCAACGCTCCTTCAATGATGCAGAGAACTGGTTTAAGGAGAGCAGACTAGTCATTAACCTCAAAAAAACCAAGGCAATGCTCTTTGCCCACCACCAGAACAAAGCTAGCAACAACCCCCTCCAAATCCTCCCCAGCACTCATCAACCACTTAAACAAGTTTACTCTTACAAATACCTTGGGATCACCTTTGACTTGGCCCTCACCTTTATGCCCACATTACAGCCCTCACATACACCACTAACTCTCGTCTTGGCATCCTCTACCATCACAAGGACTGCCTCCCACCTGATGCCCTCAGGCTTGCCATTATGTCCTCAGTAATGTCCCTTGTGGATTACAGCCTTCCAGTCTATGGTGCTGCTGACTCCACAGCCCTCAACAAGATTCAACTCACCCTAAAGAAGGCCTGCAGACTAGTGACCAATGCCCCTAGGCTCAACCACACTTGTCAGCTTTATGACATGGCCAAACTCCTTAGCCTCAATGAATGCCTCCGCTACCAGACTTGCCTACTAACTAAGAAGATTCTACTCGGGCTCTCCCCCCTCTAGGGTTTCTGCCTCCATCCAACTTACACCTTCCACAGTCACAACCCGAACCACTAACAAGGTCACCCTACTAGAACCCAGAGCTAGGACCACTCGGGCTCAGAGATCATTCAGCTACAAAGCCTCATCCTGGTTCAACTCGCTCCTCGCAGCCATTTCCAACACCACCAAAATTGCCCCCTTCAAAACTGACCTATGGAACCTATTGTTCAACACCCACTGCCGCACTTGTTGATAACAGATGCTCTGTTGCTCTCAAGATACTATTGACATAGCCCTCTGGGCCAAACTTCCCCCCTCACCCCACCTCCCCAGTCCCCCATGGTCTCCCTTTCCACTGCCAGTATCTGCTGGTACTAGATCTGTCAGTTCTGAAATGTTTTTTAATTATTCCTGTGTTCAAGCAACTATGTAAACTATGTTATTCTGTATGATTGTATTCTGTAAGTATGTTGACTCTGTATGTCCTCTCTGTGATGAGGTACCTTTGTAAACGAGCCTTTGGCTCAAAGGTTGTAAATCCGATTATACAATAAATAAATAAAAAATAAAATAAAAATAACATTAATACAACCAAATGAGGAGGGCCAGACCTATTAAATCCAAGATTTTTGAAAGAACTTTGTCCATGGTTAATTGACCCCTTATATAAAATATTCAATGTTACCCTTGAAACAGGTATTATTCCACAAGATTGGAAATCTGCAATTGTAATACCAATTTTTAAGAAAGGGTATAGTGGCAATGTGGCAAATTATAGGCCAATAAGTTTAACTAGCATATTATGAAAGATATTGGAACATTTTATTAAAAATAGGCTCAAACAGGAGACCCAAACTAAAAACCTAGGGTGGGATATTCCAATTGCGCCAGGCTGGGGTGCAAGCCTGGGCGCATTGCAACTGGGATGTGCCAGGGCGCTGACAGGGTGATATTCAATGGCGCTGCGCCATGGCTCAGCACAGTTGAAAATCGCTCTGTGGCCACCTGCATAGCACATGATGTAGTGGCACTGCACCAGTGAAAGTGGCCAGAGAGGAGCAGGGGGATGCGCTAGCACAAGTGCCATTGCACTAGGCACATGAACCACGATATTCAGCGGTGGGTATGCAAATGGGGCCATAATGCATGCAAGGCTTAAATGGTGCCATTTGCATGTCAGTATGACCCCATTTGCATGCAGGTGTGCTGATCCCTGGCAACTTGTGCTTGGCGCCCTGCCAGGCTGCAGCCTTCGGGGACCGACATCCCCTACCCCTCGGTGGCAAAATGCCCCAACACCCCATTGCGGGCTATGTAATAATAGCAACATTCCTGGTGGTCCAGTGGACCAAATCCTGCCCTATTGCGGGCTAAAAATAAAGAACTAAATCCCTGGTGTTCCAGTGGACCACTCCCTCCTGGTCAGTGGTGGGTGGCAGCTCCCCACCCGCAAACTGCCTGGCCACCCGCCGACTGACAGTGTACAGTACAGCTGTACACCTATTGGTCCACAGCATGGACCAATGGGTGTACAGACTGTACTGTACTATACAGTCCCGATATGTGAATGGATCCATTCACATGAGCGGAGACTATGTAAGTACAATGCTGAATCTGCATGCTCCATTGGCTCACGCCTGGGACCAATGGGCGTACAGCTGTACTTGTACATTGTCAGTCAGCAGGTGGCCGGGCAGCTTGTGGTGGGGAGCTGCCACCCACCACTGACCGGGGCGGGTGGCAGGGCCCAGTGGGCGGGTGGGGAGGGGGTACCGCTGGACCACCAGGGAGTCTATAATTGGTATATGTTTACTTATACCCATGATTGTGCTTGAAGTGGTCCACTGGACCACCAGGGATTTAGTTATTTATGTTTAGCCAGTGATCAGGCAGGATTTGGTCCACTTTGGTCCACTGGACACCAGGGATTTAGTTCCTTATATTTAGCCCACAATTAGGCAGGATTTGGTCCACTGGACCACCAGGGATGTTGCTATTATTACATAGCCTGCGATCGGGCTGGCAGCGGTCCACTGAACCACCAGGGATGGTAATATTATTACATAGCCCACAAACGGACTGGCAATGGTCCACTGGACCACCAGGGATGATCTTTCATTTACAATGCCCATGATCGGGCAGCGGGGCGCGATGCTGACAGACCCTGGCTCCAGAGCTCGGGTGGCCACCCACAGCTGGTGGCTGTCATGTTGCACCCTGCTATATGGCAGCTCACCTGTGGGTGGCCAGCCCTTGCTCCTTTATTTCTAGGCTGAGCTGTGTGCGGCACAAGTAGGGGTTGCACCTGCATCTGCTCAGCACATCCTGGGCTGAATATTGGGATGTGTGGAGTATGCATGGGCACGCCCCCCTCAACTTGTGCCGCATACATTACTGATGTGCCCCGGCACATAGGGATTTGTGCCACACACTTTCCCCTTTTGAATATCATGATGGGGCACATCAGTGACTTGTGCATGGCGCACCTCTGTTGCACCATGTGCAATCCTTCTGAATATGCCACCCCTAGAGGATAAAACTCAGCATGATTTTAAGAGACATAGATCTTGTCTCACTAGCAATCTGATGTTCTACGAGAACATTAGTGGTCATTTAGATAACAGGGCTCCAGTGGATGTGATCTACCTGGATTTAAGTAAGGCTTTTGATAGAGTTCCACATGCAATACTGATTTCCAAATTAAATCAAATGGGTCTTAATAATACACTTGTCAAATGGGTGGAGTCGTGGCTATTAAATAGAACCCAGAAAGTTAGGATCAGAGGTCATTTGTCAGAAGAAGGACCAGTGTATAGCCAGGTGCTGCAGGGCTGCGTGCTGGGGCCCATCCTCTTGTCATTGTTTATTTCTGATATGACCAAAAATATAGCAAATCAGTCTGTCATATTTGCTGACGATACCAAACTAGCAGCTGAGGTTTCCACAGAACAACAGGTCGACTCACTTAGAAATTACCTGATCCTATTGGAAAATTGGGCAGAGGCAAATGGAATGATGTTCAGTAATGAAAAGTGTGTTGTTATGCATTTAGGAGACAGAAACAAATGCAATGATTATACCATTGACAAAAATATTCTCAGAGTAGTAACAAATGAAAAAGAACTGGGTGTTATAAGAAGCAATCATCTTAAATTTAGTAATCACTGTAGTGAAATTATAAATAAAATCAAACAAAATCATAGGATGTGTAAAGAGCATTTACATCAGAAATAGGTCTCACATTTTGCCACTGTATAGGTCATATGTAAGACCATTATTTGATTACTGTTCACCACTCTGGAGCCTGTACCATAGAAGGGATATTGATTTACTGGAGGGAATACAGAGGCGGGTAACAAAACTCATAGATGGAGTACAGAACATGAGTTATGAACAAAGGCTAATGGATCTAAAATTATACCCACTGGAGCACGGGCGAGTAAGTGGTGACCTGCTACTGATGTTCCATACCTCTAGAGATAGCCAAGTAATGGGTGACCTAGGCTCAACCAATAATAATAGATTAATCACTTTGAGAAGCCATATCCATCAGCTAAGGGTAACATTCCCTGGAAGAAAAAATAGAAGATTCTTCTATATGCAAAGAATTATAACTGTCTGGAATTCCCTTCCAAAAAAGGTAGCGGAAGCAGAAATCTTTCAAACATTTAAACACAGGCTAGATATTCTTTTGATAATTCCTTTGGGAATCATGTGACCAGCTGTGTGGGAGATGGACATTATGTGCCTCGGCCTCCTGTTCATCTTACAAATCCTAGTATAGTTCCCTAGTACAGTTCCTTGTACGTTTGTTTCCACTGTACAGAATGTATTTCAGGCCACATGTGGATTATGGATCACCACCATGGAGCCCTTATACACAAGGAGAGAGCACCAGAGTGGAAATGGTACAGTGGAGATACACTAACATGATAGGATCCCTCAGTGCACATAATTATGACATTAGACTTCAGAAGCTAGGGCTGTCTACACTACAACCAAGAAGAGTCAGAGGAGACCTAATGACAATGTTTAAAATTATGGTGGAACAAGAATTGATAGAAGAAATGGGGATTGTAATACAGGATAAATCTCTGAGCCTAAGGGGTCATAAGAAGCAACTAAAGGTAGACACAGCCAGGAACAACAGCAGACATTTCTCTTTTATAAACAGAACAGGTAGGGTTTGGAATGCACGTCCAAATGACAAAATATTGAGTAATTCACCTGAAAGATTTCAAAAAGGATTGGATGGGTGGTTTCAGCAAAATGAACTCACTAATGTGGGGAACAGTAATAATGGGCTATAAGGCCTTCTTCCATTCTATACCCAGTATAAGCACACAGTATAAGGACAGATCCTTGTGGCATCCTGTTTGAGACCTCCCTCTACTCTAATTTGACCCTGTTGACCACAGCTCTCTGCTGCCTTCCCTTTGGCCAGTTTTCTACCCAGTTAAATATGTCCTTAGCTGCACACAGATCCTCCATCTTCTTTAGTAAGCATCTGTGGGGCACCGAGTTGAAAGCCTTACTGAAGTTGAAACACAGCAAATCCACAGAGTGTCCCCAGTCCAAGACAAGGAATAAACTGTAATTTCACCTCCAGGATGAAGGTAATTCTTATAACTTACTATGAAGTATGTTAGCAGAGTAGTATGAAGAAGACAAAAAAGGGCTTAGTATTTATATAGCACTTTTCATACCCATTGTATCCCAAAGTACTTTACAAGCAATGAAAGACAGGTAGTGAAGTGATTATTAACATGTAGTGGCAGCCATTTTGTACATCAACAGCCTTGGAAAATTGCATGAACCAGTTTTGTGTGAAGGAGGATGCTGTCAAGGACACCGGTGAAAATCTTCTACTCTTGTGAAAAGTGCCTTGCTGTCCTTTACTTCCACTAGGACAGCCACAAGGGCAGCACAAGATAATGGCAGAAGGAACCTCTGTTTAATGTCTCATTCAAAGGACGGAACACCCCAAAAGTGCAGCCAATCCCTAGCACTGCACTCAGGTGTCAGCATTTATGGTATGAGACAAATCCCAGTATGAAACTAGAACCCATGACCCTCTGGCCCTGAAGAGGATATGCTACCAGTTGAGTCACATGGACACCTAAATGGCCTAAAGTAGGTAACACAGTACCTAAAAAAGCTTAGAGTTTATCTGATATACAATAGCTCACTAAAACAATACAATGGATTGTTTGGATTTTACTGACAATATTGCCTTTCTAGGCTCTCCCATTTGCCAAAATCTTTTACCAAAACAGAGTGGATAATATGACAACCAGCTAGATATATTCTGTTGACATTATCACAAGGCAAAATGAAGCAGAAAATCAGACCATATAGCCACATCAGGGAGTGAAGGAAGACCAAGGGAGGGATAGTGAGTCTTAATAAAAGGGGAGGGGGTTGGGCAGAGGGTGACTGTGAAAAAGCAGAAATACTAAACAAATATTTTTGTTCAGTATTCACAAATGATGAGTGGGATGTACCTAAACCAAACAATAGAAACACTCTGGATACAGAGGTTGATACCAGCCCCTTCACAGAAGAAAGGGTTCTGAATGAACTCTTAAAACTGAAGGTGGACAAAGCAATGGGGCCTGATGGGATTCATCCCAGAATTCTGAAAGAACTAAGGGTAGACCTAATGACACCACTGACTACCCTCTTTAACAAATCATGGGAGGATGGGGTGGTACCTGAGGACTGGAGAATGGCAGATGTTATTCCACTTCACAAAAGTGGGAGCAGGGCAGAAGCAGAAAACAACAGACCTGTTAAATTTAACCTCAGTGACAGGGAAACTGATGGAATCACTTCTGAAGGAAAGAATTGTTGAGTACCTAGAGACCAGAGGGGCACAGGACCCAAGGCAGCATGGATTCATAGTGGGAAGGTCATGTCAGATGAATCTAATAGATTTCTTTGACTGGGTGACAAAAGTAGCAGATCAGGGATGGGCTGTGGACATGGCCTACCTAGACTTTAGCAAGGCATTTGACACAGTCCCACACAAACGATTAATATACATGTTAGCCAGCCTGGGAGTGGGTTCTAAGATGGTAGCCTGAGTAAAGAATTGGCTGGAGAACAGGACACAGAGGGTAATAGTAAACGGAGTCCTCTCTGAAGAAAGAGGGGTTACTAGTGGGGTACCACAGTGTTCAGTACTAGGATGGGTCCTCTTCAATGTCTTTATAAGTGACATTGCAGAGGGACTGGAAGGAAAAGTATGTCTCTTTGCAGATGACACAAAGATCTGCAACAAAGTGGATACACAAGGTGGAGTGAAAGGATGAGAAGGGACTTGACAAGGTTGGAGGAATGGTCAATGTATGACAGCTTAGATTCAATGCTAAGAAGTGCAAAGTAATGCACCTGGGAAACAAAAACCTAGGGGAAGTGTACACAATGGGGGGGTGAGATATTAACAACAACAACAAAAATGGAAAAGGACCTGGGGGTAGTCATATCAGATGATCTAAAGGTGGGCAAGCAATGTGAGAGGGCAGAAAGGAGGGCTGGGGGGATACTGGGTAGCACAGGGAGAGGCATCACCAGTAGAAAACAAAAAGTTGTTGGCCCTCTGTACAGACAGTTGGTAAGATCACATCTGGAGTACTGTGTACAGTTCTGGAGACCCGATTTCTGCAAAGACATAGACAGGGTGAAGGCTGTCCAGAGGAGGGCAATGAAAATGGTGCAGGGTCTGCACCAAAAGACATATGAAGAAAGACTAAAGGAGCTTAAGATGTATAGCCTAGAGGAAAGGAAGGAGAGGGGGGACATGATAGAAACTTTCAAATACTTCAAGGGAATCAACAAAGTCCAGGAGGGTAGCAGCTTTCAGAAAAAGAGATGTGCAAGAACAAGGGGGCACAATTTGAAGATGGAGGGGCACTCAGAGGTAATGTAAGGAATTATTTCTTCACAGAGAGGGTTGTGGATGCATGGAACAACCTTCCTGTGGAGGTTGTGGAGTCAAAAACAGTGGTGGAATTTAAGAATGCATGAGACAGTCATAAGGCAATTCTGGGGGGGGGTAAGAAGAAGTAGGCTGTTGGTTAATTAGGATCTGCAGCTTATCCATTAGGTAGGGAAATGGGCAGACTGGGTAGGCCAAGTGGTCCTTATCTGCCATCAAATTCTATGTTTCTATGTTACCAGCTTTTTAAAATGAATGACATAAGTGGCCCTTACTCACAGCATTTGTAGAAATGGAACATTCACTATTAAGCAATTCAGAAACAAAGAATAGCATTTTATGTCAATCATCTTAAAAGGAGACTATGGGCCCAGTTCTCAAAAGAGATAGACTTTGAAAGGGGACTTGTGTCCAATGATTGTGATGCAAGAGGTGTCTTGCATCACAGCTTGCATCAATCGAGATATTCTAACACATCTTGTGAACTCCTGAAGCAGCTGAGACCAGAGTCTCCTTGTGCCATGGTTGCATCACACAACCAGGTGTGCCAGGTCACAAGGGGACTTGCACCATGATGGGGCTGCAACATCCCTGTTATTGGTATGCTGGAAGCCCCACAATGGGTGCAGCAAGGAGCTCGAGTTACATCAGCCAAGAGCTGATCTAAGCCCCTTGCACCAGTGACAACGTGGTGAATTGGGTGGGTCTGAAAGTGGGGTATGGGATCTGAAGGGGCCTGGGGGGGGGTGCCATAGGGGTGTTGGTAAGACAGTGGACATACCAGGGAATGATGTGGCACCTGGCAGGTACGCTGTTAATATAATTATAAAGCCAATGGAATTTTACCTTGGGGGGGGCAAGGACAAACAGTGGCATGGCCCCAAGTGGCCTAGCCCTGGCAGCAGCCCCAGCCTTGGCTACTGTTTGTGCCTGGAAGCCTCCCCCACAGTACCATCCCATTGGCTTTATAGTTATATTAACAGCAACCCCGCCAAGTGCCACATCACTCCCTAGCATGCCCACCTTCTCCCCAACATTCCTATGGCACCCCCATGCCTCATCATTCATTCATTCATTCATTCATTCATTCATTCATTCATTTTCATTAAAAGGGTTAGACCATGGAGTAAAACTCATTTAAAACGGTGACCCATAGTTAAGCAGCAAGTAGTTACAACAATGGTTACAACAAATAATGACTAACGAAATACAATACATAAACACAATACAATACCACACAATTGCATACAAACAAATACTTACTTCAAACAGCCACAACAAGCCTTAGTTTGATCTAAGAGTGACTCCAAGAGCGAAGTTTTAACAACATTTCGTGAGGGACTTTCACTATTATACAGATGGAATTTTAAAGGCATCTTATTCCAAAATTTTGGAACTAGCTGGCTGAAAAAGTACTCTGAGCATTTAGTTTTTGTCCTTGGTATTAACAACTATTGAAAGGCCATATTCCTTAAAGAGGAATTCACGTCCCTGAGTTCTAACCTTTCAGCCAGATAGTCCGGGATCATTGCTGTGATACTTCTGTAGGCCAGAGTATATTTATGGAGTTGTCTTCTCTCTGGCAGAGAGATCCATCCTAATTTTTGATATATTAAACATTGGTGGGTATCCTTTGGACATTGTAAAATGAATCTTGCCAAGCGATTATAGAGTACATCTAATTTATATAATTTTCCATAGTTAGAATAGTCATAAAGTTAGTCGCCATAATCAAATAGAGGAAAAATCTGTGATTCAACAATTTTCTTTATTATATATCCACTCAAACAATTTGTATTTTGATAAAGTAAACCCACCCTCTTCCCCACTAATCTAACCAACTCATCCACATGCAAATTGCCAGTAGCCAAGGAGTTCACCCAGTATCTTAAGTACTTTTAAGTCATTACTTGGTCTAATTTTATCCCCTCAACATCAAATACTGATAATTCAGTGCAAGCTTTAAGTTTCATATTGGAGCCAAGTATCATGCATTTTGTCTTACTTATATTCATTTTAAGTTTCCGCTGTGCCAAATATTCATAAAGTCTATCAAAGCTTAACTGTAATTTTACTTGAATCTCATCCAGAGAAGCAGCTGAAGTGTATACTATTGCATCATCCCATCCGCATACAGTCGGTAAGCCACATTATTCACATGGCATCCAAGCTCTTTCAAATAAATCATAAAAAGTAAGGGTCCAAGTACCGAACCCTAAGGGACCCCTCAGACTTCTGGCAAGGGGGTGGAAACAGCCTTGTTAACAATAGTTGGCTGCATCCTTCCCTCTAAATAAGAGGCAAACCATTTTAAGGCATCACCTGATAACCCAATGTCCCTCAAACTCAAAAGGAGAATTTGGTGATCTACCGTGTTGAAGGCCTTGGAGAGGTCAACAAATATGGCACCAGTCAAATGGTCCTTGTCCATAGCTTTGTTGACATCATCATCTGCCCCCGGACCCGTCCTGTGAAGCATGTTTCACCCCTCAACCATCCTGGCCCCTCTAGTATCGTGCCGGGCATGGAGGCCAGATCCCTGTGGCATTTCCCACAAGTGTTCCAATTGTTTAGTACTAGTCCAGGAGTGTGACAACTCACAGGTTTTTGGTTCAGGGACCTCTGTTTTTACAGAATTGGGTGTAGGATCCCTGATGCACCCGGAGTTCTCCGCAGCCCTAGATCACAGCAAACCGCAGTGATCAAAGAGCTCTTTGAGAATCTAGCCCAATGTCTCATTTATATACTATGCAAGTGTCACAGATTGACATATTCTGCAAGAGAGTGGCAGTGCAGCTGGGTTCCCAGCAGGTGGGACTGGTATCTGCAGTGGGAGGGGTCATGGGCATTTAAGTGGCTGCATTTATGTTCAAATGTTCGATACTTAACATTGCAATTTAGGGCAATACATGTGCCAGGTGTGGATAATGAAGTTGCTGACTCTCTTTCTCATTTGCAGTGGAAGCAATTTCAGCAGCTGGCACCAGAAGTACAGATGTGCCCCAGGGAAGTTCCACCCTACCACTAGGATTTGGTAATATAGAAGAGTGGGAGTTGCTTCAGCACTTCACAGCACCTAGCTTGAAGGAATCCTACAAGCAGCAGGTGTACACCTTTCTCACAGTAAAGGAACTGTTGTGGTGGGAAATGGCATGGTCGGTGCTGGGGGATCAATTGTAATCATATCTCCTCCATATGAAGTGGCAGGGTGTTACACTGAGAACAGTAGGGCGGCACTTGGCTTTGATAGCACGGTTTGAAAAAGCTATTGGGGTGCAGGACACAACCTGTGCTTTTAAAGTATGAAAAATGCTTGAGGGGTGGGTGCAGAGAGCTTCTAAAAGAGGGGATATGTGGCACTCTATTGGCCCAGCATTGCTGGGCAGGATCATGACAACACTGGCTAGGGTTTGCTTATTAGCCTCAGAGACTCAGCTGTTTCAAACAGCTCATCTAGTGGCATTTTGAGTATCCTTCAGGGTATTAGAGATCACGCAGCTGAACAAGGCAAAGGCTTTGAAGGTGGTTTGGGGCAACAATGACATAGCAGTGATCATGGAGGGAGTATCTGTATGCCCAAGGGGGATCAAGACTGACAGGGGAGCCAAGGGTTGCTTGTGTAGCCTCAGGCTGCACCTGGGGTGTAGTTGGATAGAAGGAGCTGGGTAACAACATATAGCCAGCAACTGAAATACGAGGGCTAAGCCTTTTTCTGTCATGAAGATGGATCACTGCTCATCTCATTTCAGTTTCTGCACCTGCTGATCAAGGTACTGAGGGAGCTGGGGATAAAGGACCAGGGCCATAACACTCACTCTTTTAGGATAGGGGCAGTATTGCAAGCCAGGGTAGAAGGGTGGATGGACTCTCAGATTCAGTCACTGGAGAGATGGAAATCACATGTATTTGAAAGATATATTTGCCCACACTTGCTTTAAAGTGTTCTGCTCTTTTTGTTTGTAGGTCAAGACTGCTGGCCATTGAGTTTATGGATGTGTGACCAATCTCACATTTACTGGGTAGCCATTGCAGCAAGGTGGCTTCAGGGTGGATCCAATCTCATGATCCATCCCCGGTGGGTGCAGATTCACTGGATGGGCCAAAGGAGAATGAGATGGAGGGAGCTGGTCCCCAGAATCCCCACTGAAACTCATCACCATGGCCTGCCAGCTGTGCTCATTGTCCACTTAAGCGGAAATGACTTGGGCCTTATGAAGACCATGGAATTGCAGAACAGGATGTGGGAAGATATGGGAATGGTGCACTTGGGATGGCCTCAGACATGGAAAATGTGATCTCACTTGATTCAGAGGCAAAAATGGCACCATGCTCAGAACCCCATCACCACAGAGAGGGCAGGTGGGCTGACCAATATTGCAATGCAGTAAGTCATGGAATCCCCAGAAGGAGAGTGGTATAGCATGATGGTATTTTGGCAAATATTTCACAGATATATACAAAGGATGGTGAATGCTTATCAGATCTAGAGTATGATAGGTTTTTAGATGACCTTCATCGTGACTTGGAGGAAGTCCTGGCATGTAGCGCTTGTTGAGGGATGGGTGCTCAGGCACTGGGTTTCTTACTGTGTGGCAGCACGATATCCACACACTAGCATATATGGAGGGTGAACAATGTTGTCACTCCTTTTCAGGTGGGCCCTGAGGCTAGGGAGAGGTTAACCCATGGCAATCTGGGGCCAGATGGGTACCAGCCATAGACAAAAGATAACTCTCTGACGCAGCTCACTAGTCAGCAGCATCCTCCATGGGGGGCACTGTAGGGACTGGCCCGTTCAGAGCCTCCTGGCATGCCTCAGTGGTCCATGAGCCTTGCGAGGTGGTTAAGTAACAGACTGGACCCCTCAAAAAGGTAGGGAGGGTGGTATGTTTTGGAACAAATTTGTTATTTTGTAGTAGTAAGTACCTTGCTGTGCATGTTGCACCTGTTTCTAGGTTGCAATATGATTTGATTATAATTGGCTTATATTAATAAATGTATAGCTGTGTCCATTTCCTCCAAGGTCATTGTTTGTCTCATCTGTCTGCATTGAAGAAAGGGTCATGACCTATAAGACAATGACAGAGCTGGCAAGGGACTGGCAGCAGGCAAAGCTTTGTCTGGGAGAATGCCCTGGAAGACACCTGGATTTGACAGGTGGAAGTCCACTCAGTAGAGCCAGATTGGGCAGAGGGATAAGGTTCCCAGGAGGTGGGACTGGTATCTGCAGTAGGAGGGTCATTTGATGTTTAAGGGGCTGCAGGGGCACAGAACCTGGGATAGGGAACCCACCATCCATTTAGGGGGGGCTTGCCTTAGGGGTCGGGATGGAATTTTCCATTATTTTCACATAGGGTTTTTAATTTTTTAGCCTTTCATGGATGGGGGGAGGAATGAAGCAGTCAGTTAGGCAGGCTGTCATAGTCATGGGGCTGGTACTGCGCCATGGTAGTTGTGTGCTACCATACTGTACATGTGGGTGCCTAACCAAACATAGAGGGTCAGAACAGAACCCCAGCAAAAAATTGACAATTTCTGCATTCACTCACCCCTACTTTGGATTTACATAATACTTGTGTTACATGAAATATTGTTTATCAAAGTACTTCATAAGTCAATGAGTTTGATACATGCAGTGCAGTGGCTCTACACAAGCAGATAGTGCAGCCTTCATATGGTGGTCAACATCATCCCTATACATTGAAGCAAGGTTTTGCTAGCATCTTTTTATTATGAGATGAACTGTCCAGCACACCAGGGTAATCAGCTACCCTTTCTCAATAGAGCTATGGGATTTTTAATTTCCATTTGGACAGCCACTAGAAGTGCATAAAAGGGTACCTTTGTAAGCTAGGAGTGGTGGCAACTGGTACATGAACCTTAACCTGCATTAACATTACATTGCCCCCTCCCGTAGCCCACTTACATCAAGGCAAAATTACTACATTAACTAAGAATGTAAAGTCTCAGATTCTAAGGTAAACAAATGTAATGCAGTAATTTAAATCTTTAAAAAATAGAATGTGGTGCCACAAGTGTGACAGATGCAATATATGCAAATTTTGCATGGTAGGGAACCCGTTTGTTTCTCCAGTTATTAAAACTGCAGTACAAATCAATGAATTCATTATATGCAACACAGCTTGTGTTGAATATGTTTTCTGCTGCAGCTGTCCCAAAATATACATTGACAAAATTTACCAACCCTTAAAACACAGGATTCATGAGCATGTTTGCTCTGTACTGCATACAGCGCCTGGCACCCCTTAGCCCTTTAGTCCATTTTACCATGTTCTATTCTGGTGACCTGTCTCATTTTTGATGTATTGTTATCAAACATGAGACTCCACCAAATCATGGGGGATCACATTAAACACCTTCTGCTGAAGGAGTCCAAGTGGCTGTATAATTTGCAAGCTTTGCAGCCCCATGGATTGAATGACTGCATTGATGGTATCCCATTTTTGTAATCCAGGCTACAGTTGATTTAGTTTAAGCTAAATATACTCAGGATTGTTTTCAATAACATGTATTCTATATATATATATATATATATATATATATATATATATATATATATAATATATATATATATATGTATAAATTCATATTATTAATTTGTATTTACATCACATTTTTTCTTTAGGTTCTACAGCAAAAGTGATTTCTGGTGCACTCTAGTCACAGGGGGTTACACTGACTGTGTTTATTCTTCACCATTTGTCCACCTCTTATCCACTTTGTCTCATTTCTTGCATGGCATATTTTCTCTGGGGATACCCTGACTTAAAGTAACATTGAAGAATAGTGTTGCCTAGCTGTCTGCTTTTCCATCCCCATTCCCACCCCTTCTTCATCCACACGTTAACCCATTCTTTCACCTATCCCTTCCCCCCTAACCATTCACATTCTATCTTCATCCTCATTTTAACCCCTCACATCTCCATTTCACTCAGGTATACAACTACAAGCCACTGTGCTTTCAATTAACTTTGCTGAGGCACTGGGGCTTCTGCCCCTTTTCATTAAAGTGTATTCCATTTTCTGCATTTCAGTTTTTCTTTTTCTTTTTCCTTTTACTTAGATATCATGATATGTACCTAAATTCAGCTCCCTGTATCAGGCTTTTTCCTGTCTGACTTTGGCCTGAATAATCTCTTTTTTAACTTTCTCTCACATTTTATAAATTAAATACACTGGGGCATAGCAAAAAGTTTTTCATTTTTGCTATAGAGTGCTATTGTGAATGTATATTTCTCACATATATCTGAAGTATTCACTGTGTTTCTCTGGCTGATTGACTCCCAATGTGCTAACTTTATTAATTGTCAAAATAGAAGCATAAACTTTGTTGGCAGAAAAGAGCCACTTGACCCACCCAACTAGCGCTGATGTTTACTAACTAATCTGCTTATGCAGAGCCTACCCAGTCTCCAGTGACCCTCCCTCCTCCCTGCCGCTTTTCAAATATATGCCTATGTTTATCTCATGCATATTGTATGTAACGCTCCCCACAACTGATTTAACCTCCACCACTTCCACTGGCAGTCTGATCCATGTGTCTACCACCCTTTTAATGATGAAATGTTTCCGAACATCTTTCTTGAACTCTTCTCTCCAGCTTATTCATATGTCCCCTGGTCCTGGTGTTGTTTCACATTTAAAATAGACTCTCCCTGCACCCTGTTCACCCCTCTTAGCTATTTGTAGGTCTCTATTTTGTCACCTGTCTCTCTCTCTCCTCTCCTCCAGGTGTACATGTTTCCTCATAGGGCCTTTTATGAAAACCCTGCTCCATTTTATTTGCTGTCCTTTGGACTGCATCCACCCTGTCTATGTCCTTTCTGAGGTACAGTCTCCAAAACTGGACACAGTACTCAAGGTATGGTCTAATCATTGAATAATACAGTGGCAACACCACCTCTCTATTACTCCTGGAAATACCCCTCCTTGTGCATCCCAGTACCCTATTAGCTCTACCAGCTGCTTTGTCACACTGCCCTGCCACCTTGAAGTTGTCCAATATGATGACCCCAGGGTCTTGTTCCTGTTTAGTGACTATCAATTATCTCTCCCCACATTCTATACTTAGTGCCTGGGTTATTATGCCCTAGTTGCATGATTTTGCACTGTTTATCATTGAACCACAGCTGCCATGCTATTGACCACTCCTTTAGTTTTCCAAGATCCCTGCACATTCTCTCTACCTTCTCCTGATTTTGCACAGTTGTGCCTTTTACTTCAAATGCTTACTTTGTTAATGCAGCTTTGTACAGAGAGCCTCACTCACAGACGAAATGTCACATATTGATGTGAACCATCTGGGTTAGTGCAGTGCTCTCATTTTGTGTCTGTTGTAAGCCAAATAAATGCTTTTGCAGAAATTATTTGGAGTACTGTATTTTATTTCTAAACTTACTTATTGAACTTGCCATCTGCTAGCCTGAGTGTGTCTATTCTGTATGCTGTCACAATTAGCCTTTCAAGCCAGCACCCCTCAACTCTGCTTGAGTGCTTTGTTAAAATCTATAAGCCAGGGGTCTGTAACATTTGTGAATCCAAGAGTCACCCACATGTGTAGTTGCCAAGACTGGTCTGATCACCAGAGAGTTGTCAGGCATATGCACAGCAGATATCCTTTAGAATGTCAGCTTTTAATTAAATGCATCACAACATGTGTCTAATTGGAACAATTAACAATAAAGACATTGCAAAAGGTGTTATTTATCGATTGTATATCAACAGTGATTTATTTTGCATGCTTTGTAAGTGTATATATGTTTCAAAGAGCAGGGTGCAAATTCAATGAATATTGTATTACATTGTTTTACCAGGAAAAGGCTCCTTTGAGCAACACTCATTTTCAAGGAGGTACTGGTTATAATGGCTAAAAAAAAAGCACACTAGTAAACATATTGCATACAGTACAAAACGATTTGATTGAAACAGTACAATGAAAGGAAACAGTAATACCTCAGAAGTGCATAAGACATGCACAGAGAGTCAATTGGTCAATATAGTAAAATTGATATATCTGCTGTAGTTAAATTCGGGACTCACCACCATTTTAAACAGAACACCAACAGCTTAGAAGTTGAAGTTAATTACATTTATTTACATAATTGTACAACAATGTCAAAAGCTTTGCTGAGATCTAGAAAAACAGCTCCAAAGACTAATCTATGGTCCAAGGCAGTAATCCAATCATTGTTGACCTTTGCCAGTGCTGTGGTAGTGCTGTGCTTGCCTCTGAATTCAGACTGAAGGGGAGAAATAACATTACATTTGTTGAGGTAAGCATGTAGCTGCTCAATCACCAGCTTTTCCAGAAGTCTGGAAAGGACAGAGAGCATGGATATGGGTCTGTAACTGTTCATGTTATTTCTGTTGCCAGATGTGAACAGG
Organism: Neoceratodus forsteri; assembly: GCA_016271365.2. Taxonomy (NCBI): domain Eukaryota; kingdom Metazoa; phylum Chordata; order Ceratodontiformes; family Ceratodontidae; genus Neoceratodus; species Neoceratodus forsteri. The sequence goes on along the minus strand of CM057451.1, from coordinate 447,909,420 downwards.
GGAATGACATTAGCAGTTTTCCATAGAATTGAGAGATCGTTTTGGAGTAATGAGAGATTAAACAGATGTGTAATGGTAGCTGAGAGGAATGTGTGGACCAAGTGATGGAAAAAAGGTTCCACATTGTCAGCCCTGTGATTTGAGGAATCATCTAGGAATAAAGACTGTAAGGGGTGGAGTGTGCCTATGGTGAAGTAACATCAAATGTTCAGTAGGACCTTGTGCTCTGGGCTGAAGCATGCCACTGAATATAAATACTTCTTTGATGCCTCTTTATTTTCGCAATCCTGTCCCAAAATTTCACCAACAATACTATCTTTGTCAAGGGGCTGTTCTATGACATAAGTAGGTAATGGGCCACAACAGAGTGTGCATTATAGGATTTTAACGCACACCCCAGGGATCTAGTAAGGCTTAAGGCTGAAGGCCAAGTGTCATCACACCCTTAGGAAGTGCATTAAAATCCTATGATGTCCACCCTGGAGGGGATTATTATGCTTATACTGTAAAATGGCTATAAGATGGCTTTTTTGGGGGTGAGGAAACAGATTTGACACCTGGCTGTGCATTTATAGAAATTTAGAGATGTCATCTCTCAGCCAATTAAATTTCTAGATTGTTCTTGCCACTTTTTCAATGGAAATCTTATTTGCTTCTTTTCTATAATAACACACACACATTTAACACTGTTGTGGAGCACTCCACTTGCCTGCTGGACTATGATCACATTAGAGTGCTTCACTGTTTTAGTGATCTCTTTGTAATTATGTTTCCCATAGACTGCCTCTGCAACATATAAACATTCAAAGAAATTTTACATTTACTGTGTCTACATTTTTGGAAGAACTCACACACAACCCTCTGACACCCAAATAAGATACTTCAGACAACATGTGCTGAGAAGCCAGCTACATACTACTCTCTAAAACTACCTGTCAGTAGTTTAGCTGGTTTTACATATATGGTGACAGCTCTAAATATGACAGTCTGTGGAATAAAAAACACATAAACATAAAATGGGTATTTCTTCATCCACTTAGAATCTTATAGAGATATTTATTTATTTATTTTATTTATTTAACTTTTGTTTACCAGGTAAGTACAATGAGCCAAAGGCCTTTTTTCATGAATGACCTGGGGCCGTAAAACAAACAGCCAAGATGTTGGTAATGCAATATTTGTACTATTTATAATGATTCACCATAGTTTTAAGTCATCCACACATAACCCACTAACACTTTAGTGAGGTACTCAAATCAACACATGCCGAAAATCCAGCTGCACACTCCTGACCTACCTGTCAGCATTTTTGCTAGATTTACTTATGAGGCTACAGCTCTTTATATAACTTAGTCTTTGGAATAAGCAGAAACATGGAATGCATATTACAACATTCCCTTAAACCCTTATATAGACATCATAATGTTAGCTTTTCTCATTTACATAGTTTAGGTGTTAGTGACTCAACATAGACTGTAGGAGAAGCATGCTCCATCAAATGCTGTTTTACAACCGCAGCAAGAAATGCTACAAGGTGCCTTCTCTTTTACCCGTAGAAAGGGTTGGATGTGCAGACTGACAACATCAGGGGTCATGATGTGGTCATACTGCTGTCTAGCAACCACCCACCAAAGCAGTCAACAGATTGCTAGGTTTGCTGTGGGTAAATTCCTGACTAGCAGTGGGGATAGTATAACAGTGGGAAACAACGTCTGACTGCAGTCACATGGAAGGAAAGAGCTCGCATTATTTTACCTTCTATGAATGCTGATACTCTAAAACATAATTGTTCCGAGCATCAGGTGCTGACATCACTGATGCTATAACTATTGTAGTTATTTATAACACTGCAAAATTCAGCATCCTGTGTTCCATGTGATCCGTATACATACTTTTATGTTGCAACTCACTAGATCATGATGATGCATGAAAAAAGACTATGCCTTGGATAGGAACATAGTAATGCCTAAAAATAACAGAACATGAACACCTTCCTTGAAACACCCTGTACAACACCAGTGGCATGGCACTGCTGGCATCTGGACTTAGTGAAGAAACAATGTAAAAAGGAAGTTGAGAAGAGGAGGATTAACCATAGAAATGCATTCCAAAACTGAATACACGTTTGCTAAAATGCTGACAGGTAGGTCAAGAGAATGTTGCTGGATTTTCAGCCCATGTTTAGCACATGCAGATTTGAGTACCTTATTAAACTGACAGCGGGCCATGTGTGGATTGTTTTAAGCTATTGTGAATCATCAACTTATAAATGGTACACATAGATACATAGATACATAGACAGTGTCGGCAGATAAGGGCCTATGGCCCACCCAGTCTGCCCATTTAAGTTTGTAAGTTCAGTTTATGTTTTCCAGGAAGTCTGTTGCCCCTTACCCCTGACCTCCAGAATTCCTTTATGTCTATCCCATGCATTCTTAAATCCCGTGATTGTTTCAGCCCCCACCACTTCCTCTGGCAGGGTGTTCCACTTGTCCACCACCCGCTCTGTGAAGAAATTCTTCCTCACGCTTCCTCTGAATCGTCCTCCTCCAGCTTCATCCCATGCCCTCTAGTCCTGGAACATCTTTTTGCTTAAAAATAGTGCATTCCTGCACCCTGTTCCTCCCTGTAAGATACTTGTATGTCTCTATCATATCCCTCTCTCCTCTCTCTCCAGGGAGTACATGTTCAGTGCCTTCAACCTGTCCTCATAGGACTTGTGATGCAATCCATGCACCATCTTTGTTGCCCTCCTCTGAACCTTCTCTACCCTGTCTATGTCCTTACGTAAGTAAGGTCTCCAGAACTGCACAGTGTACTCCAGGTAATTATGTAATTGAAAAATTAATATTGCTTTACCATGTCTATATAAGAGTCTAAGGTTATGAAATAATAGCCGTGTATTTAGTTAGTTAGTTAGTTAGTTGCTTAAAACTGGTAACTGGGTGAAGCACACTGAATCAAGACTCATTTGAAAGTGCAACCAGAGGAAGGGAAAGGGGAGAAGTGCGATTACAGTCAGGTAATGTGGTTGCAGTGAGGATAACATAAAGAGCATTAAGTTGAGTGCAGTGCAAACAAAATGGCAAAGCACTGCATAAGGAGGACAAATGAATTAGCATTCAAATAATCTGTGCAAATTGGGCAAAAATGTATAGTGCCAGAGTGAAGGGAGGCTAATCTGGTGTTGAAAGTAGGAGTCAAAACAGGTTGATAAACTCCATCGAGGTTACTGTAACTATGGGGTTGGGGTGGGGAGGTGAGGTGGGGGGCAAAAGCCAGGCAAGGTTAAGGAAGAGATGTTTTATGTTTCCTTTATGTTAGTTTATTTGATGGTTGCTGATTCAACAGACTGTATCATATTAAGAGCTGTAGGCATTTATGTAAAGCTAACAAAACTGTTGACAGATAGGGTTTGAGTGTGCAGCTGGATTCTCTGCCCATGTTGATTGAAATACCTTACTATGGTGTTAATGGGCTGTATGTAGGTTCTTCCCAGTATGTCAAAGTAGTAAATGTAAAATGTCTCTAAATGTTTATATGTTTCAGAGGCAGTCTATAGAAAACATAATCACAGAGGAATCACTAAAACAGTTAAGCACTCCAAGGTAATTGCAGTCCAACAGTCAAGTGGAGTGCTCTATACAGTAGCATTGTCAAGTGTGTATATGATTATAGAAAAGAATGAAGTCAGCAATATTTCTCTTAATTTCATAGAACAGTCCCTTGATAAAGCCAGTATTGATGGAGAAAAGTTGGGAAAGGATTACAAAAATAAAGAAGTATTTTTGTGTAGTGACATATTTGTGCCCAGAATAGCATGCTTTACAGAACATTTCACGTTACTTCACCATAGGCATGATTCACTCTTTAATAGAGCTGAGTGGAATGGGAAAATACTGACTCTGCAAAATTTCAATGAAATTTCACAAAAGTCTGTGAAATTCCATGGATTTTTTTAGAAATGTAATTGAATTTTTTAAATGTAGTAATTTGGTTATAACTTAAAAACCATTCAAGATAGATGTCTGAAATGTGGAATAAATAATCTGTGGGACAATGGCCACCCACTGGCCAAATATTATGCAATTTGGTGAGACAGTTTCAAAATTATAGAAACATAGAAACATAGACTTTGACGACAGATAAGGACCGCTTGGCCCACCTAGTCTGCCTATTTCCCTACCTAGAGGATAAGCTGCAGATCCTATTTAACAAACAGCCTATTTCTTCCTACTCCCCACAAAAATTGCCTTATGTCTGTCCCATGCATTCTTGAATTCTCCCATAGTTTTAGACCCCACAACCTCCTCAGGAAGGCTGTTCCATGTGTCCACCACCCTCTCTGTGAAAAAATACTTCCTCACACAGCCTCTGAACTGCTCCCCCCATCTTTAACTTGTGTCCCCTTGTTCTTGCACATGTCTTTTTCTGAAAGATGCTACCCTCTTGGACTTTGTTGATTCCGCTGAGGTACTTAAATGTTTTTATCATGTCCCCCTTCTCCCTCCTTTCCTCAGGGGTATACATATTAAGTTCCTTTAGTCTCACCTCATATGGCTTCTCTTGCAGACCCTGCACCATTTTAGTTGCCCTCCTCTGGACTGCCTCTATCCTGTCTATGTCCTTGTGGAGATGGGGTCTCCAGAACTCAATGCAGTTCTCCAGATGGGGTCTCACCAACTGTCTGTACAGAGGGATAACAACTTCCTGTTTTCTGCTGGTGATGCCTCTCCCTATACATCACATTATACCCCCAGCCCTCCCTACTGCCTTCTCACATTGCTTGCTAACCTTAAGGTCATCTGATAAGATTACCCCCAGGTCCCTTTCCATTTTTGTTGTTGTTACTACCCCCCCCCATTGTGTAATCTTCCCCTGTGTTTTTGTTTCCCAGGAGCATTATTTTGCACTTCTTTGCATTGAATACAAGCTGCCATACTTCTGACCATTCCTCCAACATTGCCAAGTCCTTTCACATCCTTCCCATGCCTCCTTACGTATCAACCCTGTTGCAGATCTTTGTGTCTTTAGCAAAGAGACATACTTTTCCTTCCAGTCCCTCTGCAATGTCACTTGTAAAGACATTAAAAAGAACTGGACCCAGTACTGAACCCTGTGGTAGCCCACTAGTAACCTCTCTTTCTTCAGAGTGGAGTCCATTTACAATTACCTTCTGTGTCCTGTTGTCCAGCCAATGTATAGGAGCTTGAATGCTGTCATTTTATTGTTTGTGTGAAATTTCATGACAATTTTTTATCTGCATATACCTTAACCATCTGTTGGGTCAGGGATCTTAAATATGCCAAGATTTCTTGATGCCTCCCTGCAGACTAGCACAGCTCAGTGCGGAGTGCACACACCCCTGCCACGACCTGCTTCTGTTGCTCCACAGATGCCCTGAGCAGACAGGTGTACTCGTCAAGCGGGTCAGTGCCCTGGGGGGGCTTGGGCATTGTGCTGACCCATGGGGGTTGTGCGACCTCACGGCACAGCCCCCCGCTCAGGTGGGGGCTGCACAGCGGGGCCCTCATGAGCCTGTCCTGTCTGCGGTGCACTGGCGGTGGACACTGCACCCAGTCCACCCTCAGCACCATCCTGCTGCTGCCACTGCCCCTCCAGCCACTGTGCGTGCGACATCACCGGGGAGGCTGCACCCCCACTGCCAGATGGGCCTGACTGCGCCACAGGTATGGTGGCCACCGCAACACCAGGCAGTGTGGCTGGCGGGTCTGCCAGTGCCACCCGAGTACCATCGGCACCACTGTGTCCAGTGCGTAGTAGGGGTGACTCCCCCTGTACAGCATCACCACTTTCCTGGGTAGCGGCCATGTTGTCATCGGACATGGACCCCACCCCAATCACTGTCTCAGCATACTGGACACCATGGCTGGCATCCTGCTGAAACACTGCCTGGGTCTCGTCCATGCCCACGCCACTTTCATTCATGTGGACAGTGTGGTGGGTCTGGTGGGGGTCCAGGCCACTGACCTCAGTGGAGGTGAATGGGCACTCCTCCAGGTCCTCAACATCACCCAGGGTGGGCATCGCTGCCCCTGCATCCACATGCAGGTGCTCTGGATTTGTAAGGGAACATATACACATCAGTGTCGCCACCACGCACACCTACCCCAGTGCACCCCTTACCCTCATCCCCTTGCACCGCTGTACCCACCATGCAGTGAAGGGCTACCCCCCATCTGGAATACACCACTGGGAATGCCCTCAACGGCACTGTGCTGCATTGTCGCTGCCACAAGCTCCTCCCACGGTGTCAGCTGTGGCACTTCAGGCTGTCCACCGCCCATGGCAGCACGTGCAGCCCAGATGGCTGCCATCTTCTCCTTGATCTGCCTTCAGTCCGTGACCACCTTCTTCTTGCATTCCTGCACCGACCTCTGATGGATGCCCTGCAGGTTCACAGCCCTGGCTACACCCACCCATGTTTCTGCTCTGGCTTGCTGGATGCCTGTGGAGCCACTCAAGAGGGGCTCCTAGTCCAGGTAGGCATCATATTGGGCATCACACTCTGCCCTTATGAAATTGGGCCTGCGCTTCCGTGCAGGCCCCTGTTCCTCAACTTCCTCTTGCTCTGACATGCTGTTCCTGTTGGTGGGGACATGTGGTCAGTGCTGGTTGCCACACATGAGGGCCCCCCCAGTCCTGACATGCCCAGTGCCTGGCATCCTACCTGTGAAGGTTGCAATACTGGGCTGGTGCTTGTGCCTCCACATGACACCTTTATAACGCATCACATGCAAATGAGGGAATGTGCAACTGTAATGGGATGCAAATGCCTCTGTTGTGCCACCGATATGCTGATCAGTTCATCTGCATGTGCCGCTGAATATCCGGAATTGCGCATTGTGCAGTAGAGTTGCTCATGCGCATGTCATGGCGCATCTGTGTGACGTGCGCAGTCCACATGGTACAGTGCATGCATGCACTGACATCGCGTATGTTAGTGGCACTTCCCAAGCATGATGAGCTACAGGCAGCATGGCGCTCAGCTGCTATTGGGCATGTGGTGCACATGCACCATACACCCAGTCGTGCACGTGCACCATTGGCACATGGCCCATAGGCCACACTGGACCCTATAGCACACCATGCTATCCATGCCCTATAGCATTACAGCGCACAGTGTGTGTGTGTCACCTTTAAGCCCTACATGTGCCCCTTGAACCCCTGGGTGAATGTGGCACGTGTCAGCGTTGCCACATGCATATCGTGCATACCCTGCCAATGCGCGATAGGGGATGCTAGCACATCACCAGGCATATTGCACATCCTTTGCATGTGCATCTCGTGTGGTACCCAGCACCACTATGCTGCTGCAGTTCCCAATAGAGCCATGCCACACAGGAGCACACCGAGAGTGCCCAACTGGACACAGGTGGAGCTTATGAACTTGGTGGCTTTGGTGGAGCCGCATATTGGTGCCCTCTATGGGCAGGTACCCTTGGACCAGCCATGCACTGAGGTGTGGCAGAGGGTGGCCGAGGAGCTAGAGGAGGCAACAGGGTCACGCCATAGTGGGGAGCAGTGCAGCCACAGGTACTGTGACCTGAAGAGGAGAGAGCCGGACCGGCTCAGGTCACTGCAGGCACACATGCAGAGGGGTGCTGTGCCACAGCCAGGTGAGTGCATTTATCCCCATCCATGCCATGTCGGTGTCATGTGGGTGTCACACCATGCTGCTGTGGGTGGAGGGTAGTGACCGGGAACACCGTGGGACATGGCAGCGCACCGCTGGTGTGCCGTGGTTCGGCACTGCCGCTGTGTGGGGTCATGGGGTTTACTGTGCTGGGGGGTTCATGTTTTGCTGCCCGGTGCTGATGTCTGTCTCACACTGTCACCCTGAAGATCGGTGAAGAGCCCAGATGGTGGGTTCCACTGCCGGACAGCAACAGGCCAGTGGTGGTATGCAACGGAGGGTTGCTGGCCAGCCAGATGGTGCAGGTGGTCAAGTGCCAGTTGGGCCAAAGCTTGCAGGTAGGCACCTTGGTGGTGTATATTGTTGTGTGGGGTAGGGGTGGGCCACAGCTCCCTGTGCAAATGGCCATTACATTCCGTGCCTCACCGTCATGGCCCATTGTACCAAGCTACACCCTAGGCACATGTGTGGCCACTGTGGGTGGGCTGTGGGTGCATCCAGGTCCCAGCTAGGCTACTGTCAGCCCCATGCAATGGCCATTCACTTGGCTATCATGGCTGTGGCATGCTGTGCATGGTTGGTGGTGGAGTGCAGTGCTGTGCATGGCTGTGGATGGTTTGGATGGTGCCTTGTGTGGGCATGCACACTGTGGTTGGCTGTGTGCCCCCTGCAGGGTGCATGCCAACGCTGTCCGCTGCACACTGTGGGTGGGTTATGGTCGTGTGGGCGTGCACTCATTCATGTCCCCTCCTTTGTACTAGGAGCCCAACCGGTGGATACCCATACAAGGCTGCTGGAGCGGATCCTACGGGTCACCACGACCACCCTTGTGGTGGCACGCATAATTTGCCAGGCCATGTTCCAGCCACAGAGGAGGAGGTGGCAGAGGCGCTGATAGTCGAGGACCTTCCAAGGGGCCCATTGGCCTGCTTCACCCTCCCTTCCACTGACCACCCTCCCATTCCTCCATTTTACCAAGCCTACCATGTCCCCTGTCTCCCCACCTCCTCAGCCTACGTTCCTGAATGTGTCCTCCCCATCCCCTGCCCTCATCCCTGTTCAACTGTACATAGTTTGGATTCATTGCTTGTTTAAATACAGTTATATTTTGGTGGCCATCCGTGTCCATGTATGCTTTGCAGATGGCATTGGTGCCATGCTGCAGTGGTGTGCATGGTGGCTGTGTGGTACATTTGCAGTTACCTGGGGTTTGTGTCAGGTGGTCTGTGCACAGTGGCCTGTGTGTGTGTTTGTGTGCCCTGTAGTGTGCATATGTTCCCTGCTGGGCTGTGTGTCCAGTGTGGTGTGTGCTGTTGGCTTGTGTGTTGTCTGCTTTAGTTCTGGTGCCATGTCCCATGCTGTCCTGTGTGTGTTGCCCATGGCTGCCTGCCGGTGGCCATGGGTGTCACCCCACCTCCATACGCTGCAGTGGGATGCATGGTCAGGGCATGCGGCCATGCATCTGCCTTGCCACCCTCCTGCCATCCCCAGCACTATGGTGGCAGTGTGTCCTGCTCTTGTGGCCTGCTCAAAATTGTGCCAGGGGCCCTGTGCCATGGCCCATGCACCTCTGTCCCTTGCCCTGCCCATGCTATGCTCCTGCGCTTCCTGCCTTGCTCCATTGCACAACCCTAGTTGTGCGATGGTGCCTGCTGCCTTGATCCCTGGCACAGCCTTAGTTGCTCTATGGCACATCCCTGCGATATTCAGCCAACTAGCACTGACACTTGCCTTGGTGCTCAGCCTTTGAATAGCATATTGGCTGCACACCTGCGCAGTGTACCTGCACTGTGCCGCTCTTGCGCCTGCTTCTGGTGCATTTCTGAATATCCCACCTTCAGTATAAGAAAATGAATCTTTATGTTTTATTTATCAATTTTACCACTGCATTTGATTCAGTGGATAGGAGGATTCTTTGGGAAACACTCGAGAAACTACCCATCTGTCTGTTAATCCCTATTTTCCTTCTTTACTCCAATACAAGTACAGCGGTGAGATTTGATCAGTTGGATAATATTACTGATTATTTCTCAACTAATAAAGGGGTTAAGCAAGGTTGTTTATTGGCACCATTATTATCTAATATCTATATAGACTCATTATTAAGTTTTGATCTGAACAATCATTTGGACTCTCCAAAAATACAGAATCTACAAGTCCATTCCATTGCACATTAGTGAAAGGAGAAAGTCCAGAGGGGGTATTGCTAAGCTTAATGGAGAAAAGGGAGCATGTGAGGAGGAGGACCCTGTAAAGGCATCTATCCTAAATAGATACTTTTGCTCAGTATTTACTGAAGAGAAGGTAGGGCAGGGCCCACTGCTCAGCATCATGGACACAGGGGGGAGGGAGGTGAGCACTACTCCCTTCACAAAAGAAAGGGTCCTACAAGAGCTTGCTAAGCTCAGGGTGGATAAGGCAATGGGACCTGATGGCATACATCCCAGGGTACTTAAGGAGCTAAAGGAGGAACTAGCAGAGCCATTAGCAGAATTGTTTAGTGAGTCTCTGAGCACAGGAGAGGTCCCAGAAGACTGGAGAAGGGCTCTGTGATCCCACTCCACAAGAGTGGTAGCAGGGAGGAGGCGGGGAACTACAGACCGGTCAGTCTTACCTCAGTAGTGGGCAAGATTATGGAGGCACTCCTTAAGGAAAGGATAGTGCAACACCTGGAATCCATAGGGCACAGGATCCAAGACAGCATGGGTTTACAAAGGAAGGTCCTGTCAAACTAATCTCATAGATTTCTTTGACTGGGTAACCAGAGTGGTGGACCAAGGGGAGCAGTTGATGTCGCCTACCTTGACTTCAGCAAAGCTTTTGACACTGTTCCACATAGAAGATTGATAAATAAGCTAGGTAGGCTCGGGTGGGTCAGAAGTTGGTCAACTGGGTGGCAAACTGGTTGACTGGCAGAAAACAGAGAGTGGTGGTAAATGGTATACAGTCATAAGAGATGCAAGTCACAAGGGGTACCTCAGGGATCAGTCCTGGGGCCAGTCCTATTCAACATCTTCATTAGTGACCTCGCAGATGGACTAGAGGGTAAGGCTTGTCTGTTTGCAGATGACACCAAGATCTGCAACAGAGTAGATGATCCAGATGGGGTGGGCAGAATGAGAAGAGATCTGGATAAACTAGCAGAATGGTCAGAAGAGTGGCAACTGGGATTTAATGCAAAGAAGTGCAAAATCATGCACATAGGGAAGAGAAACCCTGAAGCCACTTATAGGCTGGGAGGGGAGTTGCTAGCAGTCACAAAGGAAGAAAGAGACTTGGGCATCATCATCACTGATGACCTAAAATCATCCAAGCAGACCTCTAAAGCAGTAGGTAAGGCTAGGGGGGTGTTAGGGTGTATTAGTAGGGGTATCACAAGTCGTAAGAGGGAGGTAATAATCCCTCTGTACAAGACATTGGTTAGGCCCCATCTGGAGTACTGCATGCAGTATTGGAGGCCACACCTTCACAAGGACATTAACCAAATTGAGGCAGTCCAGAGAGGGGCAACCAAAATGGTGCAGGGACTGCATCAGAAGACATATGAGGACAGATTAACGGAGCTCAATATGTATACCCTTGAGCAAAGGAGGAGAGAGGTGATATGATCGAGACATTTAAACACCTTAAGGGCATAAACAAGGTGAAAGAGTCTAACATGTTTAAATATAAGAAAATAGCAGGACAAGAGGACACAGCATGAGATTAGGGGAGGCCGATTAAGGGGAATGTGAGAAATTCTTTTTCACAGAAAGGGTGGTAGATGCATGGAATGGCTTACCACAAGAAGTGGTGGCTATGAATACAGTGCAGGGCTTCAAACAGGCATGGGATAGGCATAAGGGAGCAATACAAATGACTATGAATAGATAGGTCACTGACAGAGCAAAGGCCGATGGCACATTTATAAGGTAGAAAAAGAAATGGGCAGACTGGATGGGCCTTGCGGTCCTTATCTGCCGTCAACTTCTATGTTTCTATGTTTCTATGTTTCATATGCAGATGACTTAATACTCTTGTCCCTGTCCTTTAAAGGATTACAAACTAAACTTGATCAACTACTAACCAAATGCAATAACTTAGAACTGGGAATAAACCTGGAGAAAACACAATTAATGGTATTTGGGAACCAAACAGTAAAGCCAAGGATTTATTATAAAAACAAACGTATTGAAATAGTTTCATCATATAAATACCTAGGTATAATGTTTCATGTTAAAAACATCTGGAATTTGCATATAAAAGAACAAACAGCTAAAGCAAAACATATAGTCAAAGCATTGGAAAGGTTTAATTTTAAATATGGAGGCTCCTCAGTTATCCCAGCCATTAAGGCAGGGGGGAGCAAAAACTAATCTTCTCCTTTTATATGGGGCTGAAATATGGGGAGTCAAACAAATAGCACAATTAGAAATGCCCTTGTTGTATTATTATAAAGCTATCTTACAAGTATCATCTACAATGGCATGTTCCATTGTAAGGGCAGAATTAGGTAGATTACCGCTGACTGATCTTATTAAATCGATGTTAATGTCTTATTGGATAAGAATAGTAAACAATAATAAAAATTGTTTACCTTTAGTATGTGTAAACGAAAAAGAAATATGGTATAAAGAGGGTTTTTCTTCTCCATGGTTAAAAGCACTTTTGCAAAATCTTCATAATTCTGAATATATGCATTTATGACATGATAACCACCTTAATATAAAGATCCATGAGTCTTATAAGGATACAGTAAAAAAGAAAATATTACACCTGGCAACAGACACTCAGATGACCCAGTTCCATAGCCAAAGACAAGCCTCTTGGTTTAGCCAAAACAAAATAGATTTAAACCTTGAGGATTACCTTCAAATTCCTTTAGCCCCTATTTATCGAAAAGCAATTACCTGGGCAAGATTTGGCTTAATTACATCTAAACATATTTACTACAATAGATTAACAACACAAAATGAATCAAAAGAGATAAAAAGTTTATGCAATAAAGGTTTTATTGAGACACTTTCACATGTTACTATACAATGCCCTTCATACAATCATCTTCAAATTAAATTTCTTAGGGACTTTTTGATTAAAAATGCAGATTTCACTTATGACCCAGTTTTTATTTTAATGCACCCAGGGACAGTGAAATAAGCTATCAGGATTGGACATTTTATAATGTCCATAATAAACCTTAAAAAGAAAGCTTATTTGAAGAGACTCAGAAGTAAATAAATTAAATGTCTAGATCTATTTATAACATAGGTATTTGGGTAAAAATATAATTTTAACCATAAACATTTATATTCCTAATAAGAAATGGAGTTTGTACTGACAAGTCTTTTAATATTTTATTTATACCTTTTGTATGTAATTTGTAATGATTGTAATGTCCAAAATTTTGTAACAAAAGTTTTTGGGAAGAACAAGTAAAACTTGAAACTGATTCAGCTTCAGAATAGGATTTTTGGAGATCACAACAGAGGGCAATGGGGTCAGCATGGGAACTGTAGAGGACGGCATCATCGGCATACAGGATTAATTTCTTGGAGCATGCCTTGGGTAGGGAGTTGAGAAACAGGGAGAACAGTAGAGGGCCTAAAATTGAGCCCTATGGGACCCCGGATCTTACTTGGAGGGGGGAGGACCATGTGGGTGAGTCTAACTTTCTGGGTTCTCTTAGACAGGTAGCTGGCGAACCAGTCAGTGGACTCAGAAGACAGGCCTATATGAGTGAATGAATCCAGGAGAAGTGTGTGGTGCACCATATTGAACACCTTCGACAGGTCTATGAAAAGACACCAGCAGTGTTGCCCATGTCAAGAGAAGTATGGAGGGTGTTGATAAACTCCAGAAGGGCAGTGGTGGTGCTGTGGTTGTTGTGGAAGCCATGCTGCCCTGGGCACAGGAGGCAGTATTTGGAGAGTTAGTCAGTGAGCTGCATGGCCACAATTTTCTCCAGGGCTTTGGAGAAGGGAGGCAGTATTGAGATGGGGCAGTAGTTCCCTGGCTGGGTGAGGTCACTGCTTTTGAGAATAGACGTGATGAGCGCAGCCTTCCATTTAGAGGGAATTTGGCCCAGTGCAAGGCAGTGGATCAATAGCTTGGTGAGGGGTACAGAACTTCATCAAAAGTTAATCTAAGTATCTTAAGATCCAGCTTATCACTGCTGAAATGTGCATCATAGGAATTGCATCTCACTAATTTGCAGTTTGGTAGCAAAGTGAATGTACATTTGCTTTGTAGGGAAAGAATCAGTGCTCACATCTGAGCAGAGACTTAAGTATTTTTCAATTGTTTTATAAAAAGAAAACTCACTTGAGCAGTGATTCATGGTGGTGTGGAGTTTGAATAGTAAATTATATTAATACATTCATCTAAGAACAACAATTTTAAAAAAATCACATAGTGGTATTAGATACCTAGTCACCTCTTTGAAGCTTGTGTCATACATTCTACATTGTAGGGACTACAACGTCCTTACCAGCAGCTCAGTGGCATACTGAATATATGTTTGCTTAGTAGGCAAAGGAGCAATGACTCAAACCCTGGCAGGAATATTACTATTTTTTTTTGTAAGATGGAAACTCATTTGAGTTGTGATTCATGATGAATCATGGTGGTATGGAGTTGGAATGGTAAATTATATGAGAAGTAAATTCAGGACATCATTTGAATACTGCTAGGAACTTAAACACTTTTTACAACTTATTTTGTAAGATGGAAAATTAGTTGACTAACGATTCATGGTGGTGTGACATGGGACAGTAAATTATATAAGAAGTGAATTTAGCTAAGAACAACAATTTGTGAAGGACAATTGCCTGCTGAGATTAGATCCACAGTCATCTGTTTTGCAGGTGTGAAATTACCTCAAAATAATAGGAAATGCAACTCATTTACCTGCATTTTAGTTGCACACTGAATGTATGTTTTCCTAGCAGGCAAAGAATCAATGAATTCAATCTGAGCAAGGGGTTAAGCAATTTTTTTTAATTTTTTTAAGATGGAAACTCACTTCAGTAGTGATTCATGGTGGTGTGGAGTGGAATAGTAAATTACATGAGAAGTACATTTAGCTAAGAACAGCAACTTTTTTTTTTGTAATCTATTTCTCCTACTTCCCTTACGGCACTTCCTCCTGCCAGCTCTCCCAGCCCGTCTCCCACTCGCAGCTTACCTCTCTGCTTTCTCCACTGCTTTCCCCCCATGATGGCATGGTGGGGATCCCTTGACCAACCGAAATGGATCCGGTGCGGGGGTTACTGCCAATTGCTGGAGCAGGGCCTGCGGTGACCGGCATTCATCCTGCTGAGGAGCCATTTTCCATTTTTTCTCCCATTCCCCGAGTGCGGCACGGTGGTGTGCAATGGCACCAATGGCCAAGCTGTGCACACACATGACACATCGGGCATCTGCCTTGTAAACACCCTCTATGTGTGAGCCACTGGTGCCAGCCTCCAGCCTCTGCTAGGTGTCAGGCATGCAGTGGACTCCATCCAACCCCGTCCCCAGGAGAGGAGAGCTGTCCTCAGGATGCTCAATCCTCTCCCTCCCCAGCCGACCCCCAGTGGCCTGCTCACACTACAAACACCGGTCGCCTGCGTGGTAGGAGGTAAGGCATGATGCTCAGCTGGCTAAGAACAGCAACTTAAGAAAGTAAGTTATCTGCTGGAATTAGATCACCAGTCACTTGTTTTGCAGGTTGTGACATAACCGCTTACTATATAAAATATGGCTCATATCCCTGCAGCCCAGTAACATACTAAATGTGTGTTCTTGTAACAGGCAAAGAATCAGTGATTAAATTCAGGTAGACATACAGTGGGTTGAATCCTGGCAAGGACTTAAAGTGATTTGGAAAGCTGTGCCACAGAAAATGGGATTAGTAACCCATAGTAACCTGTAGGAGTTGTGATTCAATCTCCTACCATTCAAACTGCCAAAAAGTGTTGTTTTCCATTAAATAAATGCCTTTATTTCAGTACTGTACATCATTTGCATAATCTGCCCCTTTTTTTCTCAGTGCTGCTACCCTCAAGAATGACATCATGCAAGAGAAACAAAGTTTTATAAGCACTGTTTTGAAACAGAGAGCTCTGTTGGCCAGTCTTGGTATTGCAGACATCTACACTACTGGCATAGGAGACTACATCTCTCAGTAAAAAAATCTTGTCAGTTAGATACTAGATTCACAATGCCTTGTTTTGCAAATAAACATATGACAGCTTTTATTGTTGAAGCCATTACACAAATATGAGACTGCACCTCACAGTAAGGGAACTGAAAAACAACTTCTTATTGTACCCACAATGTCTTGCTATGTACATCTACATATTAGGTGTGGTCACCACCACCAAAATAAGGGACTGCTTCTCTGAGCAACTAACATTTATATCAACATTATAATTTACTCAGAATAACTTGGTGCTGTATGTAAAACATTGACAGTTCCCTTGCATAACATCATTCTGGGGGTGTGGAAGCACACAAAAAACTGGAGGACACAGTGTTGATAAAACATAAATAAAAATGATTATGACAGATTTTTTTACAAAACAAACTGCAGCTTCAACATCTGAAGCATGGGCTGCAATGGAATACTATGTAAAAAAAGCATCTGTGAAAGCTTGCAAAATCACTTTAAGCACTTTTTAAAAATGTTTTTGTAAGAAGGAAACTCAGTTGAGTAGTGATTCACGGTGGAGTGGAGTGGAATAGCAAATTATATGAGAAGTAAATTTGGCTCAGACCAACAGTTTATTAAGGAAAATTGCCTGCTGGGATTAGATCCCCATTTTCCTGTTTTTCAGGTTGTGACTTAACATCTACACCACAGATACTGCAGTTCCCTTACCTGCAGCTTAGTGGCACACTGTATGTATGATCACTATGCAGACAAAGGATCAGCGGTTTGACTCCACGTACATTATATTGCATTGCAATATGTCATTCTCTCTTTACAAACCTCATTTGGCACTTTTAGTACTACCGGTACTTTGATTAAAGCTGTATGAATGTATGTACTATACATAAATGGGGCTGCAGTTCACCTAACCTGTAATCTGTGAATATTTCCTTAATTTAGGTGTATATATTTATACTAGTGTGAACTGTATATATTTCTCAGAATAGCTGGTAAAGGGGATGATACATTTGTTCATTCTACTTTCCTATATTTTGATATACTAGAAGCAAAAAATCATCCATTGTTCTCCGAGAGGTAGGTTATTAAGGTTTTGAGTGAGGTGATGCCAGAACACATTTAAGAGTCATTCAAGCTCAGAACCTTGAAATGATGGACACACAATACAATTCTTGCATCAATGGGCCACTAGATGTAGCTCTACTCTTTTAAACTAATGCCAGCTTCTGCCAGCAATAAATGTATTATTTTTAAATGGGGGTGCCATGATTATAGTCTCTCTGGAAATGTCTGTCACCCATGGTCATTCCTCTTTAGGCCTTTATTATATGTCAGACATTGTTGACAGCAAGTTGTTGATTCAAAGTGCCTTAATCAATATCTCATTTATGAAGTCAGATGTAAAAATGGAATCAGGCAATCATTTTTCTCCTAACTTTTAAGTCAGCTTCGAATGAAATGGGCATATATTTTTTTAAATAAGCATTTCTATTGAAGGTAGTGCATTAGTCTGAAAGATGGCAGTACAAATAAGAATGTTGCATTAGATAGACAATCAATGCTTAGAAATGGACTCCTACTCTTAACGGTCATTGACTTGTAGTGATATCTAAGAATGTACCACATATCACAAATATATCTTACTCCTCCTGAAACTGATGTTCTTTCTCTCTGATGAATAGGGATGCAACACACAAAATAATTTAAGATCGTAAAGCTAAAGCCAATTTCTACTTCAAAATTTTTCCCACGAAGCCACTAATTGCACCAGCTTCATTAACTTATTGTACTATTTTAAAAAAATATTCTCATTTTTAATTATTTGTCTCTCACTTTTTAAAGAGCTGTGGGTGTCTCTGGGAAAACTTTTGAAAATATAATCCTTGGGCATAATTCAGTTTGTATTTCACATATCCATTGTAGAACATCTACTCCTCTATAGTTATTACAAAGGAAATTTACATGAAAACAGGATCCTACTCCCTTGGTGTTCATCTGCCCCTACGCTTATTCCCCAGTTAAAGTCATCTTTTTTTGTGAAAGCATAGTCTGTTGCCATGGAAATAACTGTAATGTCACAAACAGAGTATTATGAAATCAGGAGGGAAATCAGCACATGGAGCTGATGAATTCTGGAGAAGCAAAGATAGTGATTTCATGTATATGACCTGAGTAATAAACAATGGAGAAGAACATATATAATTTTATAGGTGCTCTGAAATGTCTCATTGTATAAGAGGGTAATTTTTTGCAGACTTGTGAGAGGACTTTGAAGTGAAGTGAGTGGTTCTGTCTGCTCAAACTGAGTGAGATGACACCTTTTATACAATAAAAGTCACACCTCAGAATACCTATAGTATGACCCTTTTATAAATACTCATGTTCACTATACTGATTTAAAATAAGATTAGCATTACCATTTTTTTAACTTAAAGAGGGAATGTGATGATTAATCTTCATCGGGGTTATCTCAGTCATCAGGTCACATCATAGGAACTTCACCGTTGTTGAAGGGGAATCTACATGGAAGATTTTCAGCAGTACAACTGGGGCAACACACACACCGTTGACATCCATTGACGTCGCCAACCCTATAAAGGCATGAGCAGTCCCATTCCCTCCACAGTTCCTTTCTATAATTGTCTCACTCACATGAGTCTCTCTGTGGAAGCTCTATTACAGTATTCATGCATTTTTCCCACGTACAGCTTTTATACATTTTTTTTTTGTATTACTTTTTTCCTCCCATGGGGGTCCCAGCTGGCCTCATCATCCTTGCATCCCCTGTGACCTGGCCGCCATCCGACCTGCGCTGTCTCCTACAGAGGGCAGCCACTGATTACCCCATGGCTTACTCCCCCATGGTGGGGGTGGCGGGGATCAATCAACTCCCCCACCCCATAATGGATCCATTGACTGTGGTCCCTCGGAGTGGTGCAGGACATTTCGGACAACCATCAAGCTGCAACAGCTGGGCACTCCCCTTTTTCCATGTTCTGTTGGAGGCAGGGTGTGCAATGCTGACAAGGGCTCCCTGAGCAAGCGTCTGCATGCAGTGCGTCCACCAGCTGCCCCACCTACCACCCCATTCTACCAGGCCAGACAGGCTGACACCCATCCTCCACAAGGTGTCAGACTTATGCTGGACACTGTACCAAGACCCACCCCGGAAGAGGAGAGCAGTCCATAGGACGCTCAATCCACTCCTTCCCCTGCTGACCCCCAGCAGCCCAAGCTCGCTCCCGAACCTGGGTCACTGGCGTGGCGTGAGGTAAGGCATCCAGCACCTCAACCCTCAGCACCACTTGGCCGGTGAGCTTTTATAACTTTACTTTTTAAAATCTCTTTCTCTAAAGAGATTCCTACAATTTGACTATGTCAAGAGTTAATCCTTGAACTTCTCTCTTCCTTCGCTGCCGCTGCAGAAAGAAGATTGCTTCCACAGATGAACACTGTCTCTGTGTCTGCTGTATTGGGCCTGATCATGAAGTTTCTGACTGTGAGCTCTGCCAGAGGTTTAACCAAATAACCCTTAGATGATGCAGAAAGGCTCTCAAAATTTCCTGATGGATCAACAGGTAGCCAGTTCTGGGAAAAGGTCTTCTATAGTCCCAACCTCTCAGTCACCTACTCATTATTTGAGCTTCCAGGCCTCCAAGGCCTGAAATAAGTCCTCGGGGAAAAGTTATAAAAAAAAACTGAGATCATGACAACTCTCCCCCAGCATCAATCTCGTTCCTCATCAGCCTCTCCTTCTTCGGGGGATCTTTGTCGGCTGTGGCTGCACCAGCAAATAAATCTGCTGTCCAGGTCTATGTGCCCACCAGCCCCATACCAACAGCACCTCTGACAAATTCTAAGGGCAGTTGTCCATCGACCTCCGGGTCTTTAGCCCCTTCATCATAGATGACAGGCTCGTTGTCAACAACTGTTCCATAGAGACCTGCCCCATCTCCCTCCATGGCTACAAGCTCTTCGGGTTTTGAGGATCCAGCAGGTGAGTCATTGACACCTGTGCCATTGAACACCCTCCTCCATCAACAAACACCGTTAGCCTGAATAACACAGACCAGACATAGTGCCAGCTATGTATCACAGAGTGGATAAACTTTATCATGCTCCCCCAGGGTCTCCCCTGTTATGCTGCCCAGTCTGAGACAGACTCAGTGGTCATCAAGGCAGCTCATGACAGGTCTAAGGCACCTAAGCACCTTAGTTCCCTTCCCCCAAACAAATGGTCTTTGTTGAATAGACTTCTGGGGTAAAAGAGTATATGCCTTCTCTACTCTAGGCTTGAGGAGTGCAAACTATCTGTCACACATGGTAAAATACCAGAATGCCAACTGGAAAAAGGGCAAGGCTGCCACCAAGGCCCTTCCAGAGGCACTCAAAAGCAGGAACTGCAGATGGCCTGGTGGTGCTGAGGGTTGAGGTGCTGGATGCCTTACTTTGTGCTATGCTGGCAGCCTGGGTTCAGGAATAACCTCGGTCATCAGGGTGCCAGCATGGGGGAGGGTGGGAGCAGGACTAGGCACTGGTTCTCCTCAACTGGGAGGGGGTGCCACCCGCCTGTAGCCCCACCATCACTGGATGGAGGTCCGGTGACTGGAGCAGGTGGTAATGGCACAACAGGTAGAGTGAGGAGTCCCATAGAGCATGGCATGTGCTTGCCTCCACATGCAGATGTGAGGAGGAGATGCACGGGGTCGGGGAACAAAAGCCAAAATACATACAAATTACTGATGAAAAAAAAAGCAGGAACTGCTTCAGTGCCTTCAAGCTGCTGAGGATGTTTGTAAGCATCTCCTCAGAACCCTGTATGACATGTCTGACACCATTGCCAGTGTAGCTGCCATGGGCATATGCCTACATAGGCATTCTTGGCTCAGAGTATCAGGTTTCATGGCTGATGTTCAACAAAAAGTGCTTAATGCCCCCTTTAATGGCACCAAGCTGTTTGGTCCAGATGTCCAGGACACATTAATGATCTGCAAGCCTCAGGCAGGGTTCTTAAGTCTGTCCACTCCCTCTGCCACATCCAGCCAAGGGGTTGAGGGCATCCGCGCTTTTGCAAAACAAACAATAGTTCCCGGCACCAGGGCAAATGCAGTGCCCAGGCTGCCTTATCCACCCCCTCCAGTGCCTGAGCTGCGACCAAGTGCACCAGAAGTTAGGGATCAGCCCCCGTAGCTGGCTCTGCCTCTGCTTAACTCCTTGCAGGACCCCCTCTTCTGATCCTAGATCAGGAGGTTGGAGGTTGGTTATCCCTCCATCTGAATCAAAAGAAAACCATAACTTCAGCTGCATGGATCCTGCAGATCATAGAAAAGGGACACACCTCGAAGCTCATCAAACAGCCTCCAGAAACCCCACCCCCATATTCTGTTATCCCCTGACTCACCTGTCTGTTCTTTGGAGTGAAGTACAGTCCCTTCTGCACAAGCAGGCCATTGAGCCAGTGACCAGGCACCAGAGAAACAAGGGTTTTATTCCATGTTTTTCCTGGTCCCCCAAATGACTGGCGATCTGAGGCCTAACCTGGATCTAAAGGACCTCAATTGATACATCCTGTACAAGAAGTCCTGGATGGTAACTCTATCAGTCCTGCTGCCCCTTCTCAAGACAGGGGATTGGCTCTGCTCACTGGACATGCAGGGCACTTACCTGCACATCTCGGTCTTTCCCCTGTCACAGGAAGTTTCTCTGTTTTCCTTTCAGGGTGAGCATTATTAGTTCAAAGTTCTGCCCTTTGGATTGTCCTCTGTGCTGTGAGTCTGTACCAAGTGCTTAGCAGTGGTCACAGCAGTGCTCAGAAAGGAGGGACTGTATGTTTTCCCTTATCTGGAAGACTGGCTCCTTAATTCCCCATTCAGGGAACAACTTTTCCTGACACTGGACCAAACTCTCCAGCTCTTTCACTCACTGGGTATCACTGTCAATCTCCCCAAGTAAGTTCTGGTAGCATCCCAAACACTACAGTATATAGGAGCAGTTCTGGACTCAGCACGGGGAAGGCTTTCCTGCCCCAAAGCAGGACAGATTGCCTTACAGCCTAAACTCTGGAAATCACCCAGAGTTGCTACATTTCTGCCAGGGTTTACTTCAAATTGTTAGGCCTGATGGCTGCTGCTCTACCCACTGTCCCATTGGCCAAACTTCACATGCACATCCTCCAGTGGAGACTCCAGGTACAGCAGAACCAGCGCATGGGTGAGTTAGATCTACCAGTCCTGTTCTCCTCCCAAGTACACAAGGTACTGCAGTGGTGGATGGACCACTTGAATCTGCTTCAAGGTGTTCCATTGAAGATCTCCTCCCCACAACAGATGCTTACTGTGGATGCCTTAAGTCTGTGCTGGGGAGCACACCTGGGTCCCTTCCAGACCCAGGGCTCTTGGTCCCAGTGGGAAACCTCCCTGCATATCAATGTCCCGGAGATGAAGGCGACGCTATATGCCATGCAGGCTTTTCAGGAACACCTTGCTCCATGTCAGCTGCTGGTGCAATCAGACAACCTAATTGTAGTATACTACATCAACAAGCAGGAGGGACCCATTTGTACCTCCTGTGTAGGAGGTCATGAGAGGGTGATACTGGGCACTGGACTGTGGTCTGTTTCTCTCAGCACTCCACATGCCAGGTGTGTTAAACACTCTGGCAGATAGCCTCAGCCAGACTCAGTCCACCATGTATAAATGGGAGCTCCTCTCATCTGTTGCAGAAGACTTGTTCAACAGAAGGGATCATCTGGAGTCTGACATTTTGCATCCCCACTCAACGCAAAACTGCACAATTTCTGCTCACTAGATCCAGGGCCTGGAGTTTTCTGGCAAGACGTGTTGTCCTGCTCCTGTAGCAGAAGATTCCTTTATGCCTTCCCTCTGTTTCCTCAAATTTAGGTGGTGCTCATCAAGCTGCAGATGGAGGGGACCAGCATGATTCTGGTAGCTTCATCCTGGCCTCAGCAGATTTGGTTCCCCTGCTTCAGCAGCTGGTGTAGGAACCTCTGGTCCCTCTCCCCCTCTACAGGAACCCACTGACTCAGGATATGAGGATGCTGGTCCATCCCAACCTCAGATCCCTCCATCTTCATGCTTGGCTCCTGAGGACATAGTCATCTCCAGGTTCAGGGTATCTAACAGAGTGATGGACATCCTAGTGGCTTCCCAGAAGCCTTGCACTTAAGCCACGTATGCCATGAAGTGGAAGGGGTTTGCCATCTGGGCTGCCAAACATAGTTTGAACCCTTTCACCTGCCCGGTGAACCGCATTCTGGACTACCTGATCTCTCTGTCCAACTCAGGTCTCCAGTAATCCTCCCTCAAGCTGCACCTTTTGGATATTTCTGCCTGTCGTGAGCATGTGGATGACAGCACGATTGCTCAGCGGAATGTCTCCCATACCTTTCTTAGGGACATCCTGCATCTGAAACATCCAATCCATTCTCCTGTCCCGGCTTGGGACTTGAATTTTGTTAAGAAGAAACTGATCCTGTCTCCTTTTGAGTCAATTGCATCCTGAGATTTACACTTTCTCTCTTGGAAAGCATTATGCTTAGTTGCCATTACTTCTGCTCAAAGAATTTCAGAGCTTCAGGCCCTCTGTTGTGTGGAGCCTTATTTGATTTTTCACAAAGATAGGGTGCTTTTGTGCACAAATCATAAGTTTCTCCTTAAGGTGGTTTCTGAGTTTACACTCAACCAGTCTATCCACCTTCCTGTTTATTTTCCCAAGCATGCCAATCCAGGGGAAGCACTGTTCCATACGTTAGATGTGCTCAGAACTTTGAAGTACTACCTGCTTTGGACCAAGGAGCCTAGAAGGTCAAAGTAGCTGTTTGTTCTTTCACCCATGGTAGAGAGGGTGTTTCAGTTTCTAAGCTGTTTATCCAAATGGTTGGCAAACTGCATTGTGTTATGTTACAATAAGTATGGCAAAGAATTGCCTGGTGCTGTCAAAGCTCATTCCACAAGGGGTATGGATACCTCTGTGGCTTGTTTCCGAGGAGTCTTAGCTGCCGACATCTGTGTGGCTGCCACCTGGAATACCATCCAAACCTTTAGTAAGCACTACAGTCTGGACCTTGCCTTTAGAGCCCATGCAGGTTTTGGCAGGGCTGTACTGCAGGGCCTCCTGTCATAAGTTTAAGGTGAGCCCTCCTCCCAGCCTTCTGCTTGCACCTGTAACTGCTTGGGGGTCATCCCTACAGTGTGGCCTGATGACTAAGATAACCCCAATGAAGACAGTGTCTCATTGTAGGTGGCTACAAAAACAATTAGAGCTGGAGCCACAGGCACAAAAAATGTCATGGAAATCACAAAGCTCAGCTACACAGTTTCCAATCCAGAAACTGCACATTGTGTTACAGGATAAAAATTTACTTTACTAATAAAACTGCAGCAGTACGTTACTGAGCTCACCCTCCCGAAAGGGTAAGCAAATGTTCTCGCCTGGCTCTCGGGCTTTGTCAAGGCTTAAGGGGTCTCAGGTGTTTTTCCTTAAATAGCAAATGCTTAAAGAAACAGTTTCAATTATACCAATAGTAATAGTACCAATAACATGCATACCAGTCCATTTGATATGGGGCACACCTGGACCATGATATTCCCTAATACCCATTAATTCAGACTAAACAAAATAACACAGTACCTATATATAAATATGTAGAATAAAGTAACATCACAATGAAGGCTAAAAACATAGAGGTAACCAGGGAAACCACATACCAAGAAAGATGGGAAGGGGAGAAGAATACGTGAGGGAGAAAAAGGGGAATAAAGACAGGATAGCAAAGTGAGTTATCAGAAAGGAACAATTTTCCGCCCCCACAAAATCCAGGACATACAAATTCTCCCAGACTCATTAAGTGGCCACTCCCCTATACTATTCCTATGGTCTACTCCCACCCTCAGACCTGTAGCTCATACCGCATTCTGCAGGCACCTCCACCCGGGTGGTCTAAATAAACTCAAACAGTAACTCACACAGATTGATTGGTCCCCCATCAATCACGCATCCAGCGTTGATGCTGCCCTCGACCTCTTCGCACAGGCCTTTAACAAGGCCTGTGATCTCTATGTGCCAGTAACTGGACTCCAATCCAAAAAGCAAAATGTGTCCTGGGCTACCCCTGCCCTACTCCGAAAACTAAGAGATGGGGATAACCTCTGGCACCTAGCCATCGAGACCGGCAGGAAGTCTGACTGACAAGCCTACAACGCTGCTTGGAATAGATGCACGTGGGCTATCGAAAAGTTAAGACAGACCACTATCAGGCCACCCTCACCTCCTTATGGGGCTCGGCCCAGTCCTTTTGGGACAATATTAAATAACTAAATGGAAAATCTCTCTCCCCACCCCCGTCCCAGCTTACCATTGATGGCTCAATTTCCACAGACCCCACTAGCATTGCCAGCTGCCTTATCTCCTCCTTTACAGACCTCAGCTCTGTCCTCCCCAGTAATTTCTTCATCCCTGACTCCAACTCCTGGACCTCTACTCTCCAATGCCCTTGGTTCTACCTACACAAAAAAAATCCCCATGAAGCCAGACCGCTCCTCCTAAAAGCACTAGGCAGCAACAGCCCTAGCACCAACCCTTGAACTCCAAAATATTACAGCTGGTCCTGGATGATGTCCTGGACGATTGGGCTTCGCAGTCCACTGGACCACCAGGGATATTGGTCTTTGGGGGGAGGGGTTGAACTCAATTCTGCCCATGATCGGGCTAGTCAGGGGAAGGGTTTGAACTCTGTTCTGCCTGCGATTGGGCTAGTTAGAGGTTTAACTCTGTTCTGCCCATGATTGGGCTAGTCGAGAGGGTTCTTTCACTATGCCCGTGATCGGGCTGCAGAGGCGTCGGTCCCGATGGCTGCTGCCTGGCAGGGTGCCAGGTGCAGAAGTGGGGATCAGTGCACTGCATGCTAATGTATGCAAATGGAGCGTAATTAGATGCAAATGGCCCCGTACCTTTTGCATGAATTATGGGCCCCATTTGCATGTCACCTTGAATATCGGAATTTGCGATGGCGCAATGGAACTGGCGCCACTGCATCTGAATGCTCCACTCTGACCACTTGCGGTGGCGCAAGTTCCACTGCGCCATGCACAGTGGCTGTGGCCGGGGGGTGATATTCAAAGGAGTTGCTCAATAGCGCAACTCCATTGAATATCGCCTCGGCCACACCACTGCGCAACTTTTTTGAGCAGCACAAGGGCTTGCACCACAGAATGGCACAGTTTGAATATCCAGCCCTGTATGTATATTGTTATTGTATGAACCCATATGTTCAGTCCTGTAATTCTGTAACAGTGTTGTCCTCTCTGTGACGAGGTACCTTTGTAAACGAGCCTCTGGCTCAAAGGTTTTCAAATCTGATCAATAACAAATAAATAAAATAAAATAAATGGGGCAGGGGAACGGGAAAGGAAGGGCAGAAAAAAAGGTTAAAAAGTGGTACAAGTGTTCCTCTCGCATCATTATAAGTGCTTGCATGCACAATATATGGAGAACACACTGACCCTGTGTAAAACAACACATTTACAGAACACATCGGAAAATCTGTGAAGTTCGTGACTCACTTGCAAAAGATTCACAATCTGTTATTTACAAATAAAGAGTCAATTGGAAATGGTCATAATCATTAATCCATGGTGGATAGTATGATTTTAAACAGTACTGCCAGAATGATTCTCTCTGCAGCAACATCTTATCCAAGTCTCCGCCCCAGATATTTTCATATACATGTTCTATGACTAAAAACTTGAAGATATGTCCTGTACTCTTAGCCTCATAATAGTGTGGCAATGTGCTAATGCTATCCTTTTTCTCAATACTTCTCACATGTTGACCAATTCGCTCTTTGAATTTGTTTCATTTTTCCTGTGTAGAATGCTAGACATTTTTTACACCTGGCATAATAGATGACATTAAAAGTACTGCAGGTGGCAACATCTTTAATGCAATGCCCTTTCTAAATAAAGTGAATTTTTATCCTGCAATACAACATGTGGTTTCTGGAGTGGAAACTGTGTAGCTGATCTTTGTGATCCCCAATGAAGATAGAACAGTTACATAAGAACTTACTGTAACAGTAGATCTTCGAGGGGATGTCAGTCATTAGGTCTGCTTTCCCTCTCACTATCCCCCTTTTTGGGGGTCCTATCTAGGAACTGGCTGTCTGGTGTATCCATCCTTTCATATTCTGTAGGTCTTGGCACCTCTCTCTCTTCTTGGTCCCCCCTGGCTGGGGCTATGTTCCCTTTGTCTCCGGGGGAATGAATTGAGGAAGGAGCAGGCCCGCACATGCCTTTATACGATTGGTGATGTTGACGGATGTCGATGGCATGGGTAGCCTCAGTTGTACTGATGAAAATCTTCTGTGTGGATTCCCTGTCACTGACAGAGAAGTTCCTATGGTGAGACCTGATGACTGATATCCCTTCGAAGATCTGTTATGGTAAGTTCTTACATAATTGTTTTTTCCTCTATTTCAGAAGTTCAATGCTCCATATTAACATTGTTACAAGAGGTAACAACAGTACACAGAACAAGAAGCCCTGTGGTTCTGAGTGCTGATTGGTGTTTGCCTTGATTGTCTGGTGTTCTTTGTCAGAGGGGGTCTTTCCTAGTGACTTGAATGAGGCATTGGTGAAACTCCTTCTAAAGAAATCATCCTTAGACCCTGGTGTCAAGGCAAATCACCATTGCATCTCCAATCTTCCATTCTTGGGTAAGATTGTGGAGAAGGTTGGAACACTTCAGCTTGAGGAACACCTCATGGCCTATGATCTATACGAGATTCTCCAGTCTGGGTTTCATGCGAGGCACAGCACATAAACTGTGTCAGTTCGGGTACATAATGACCTCCTTAGGCTGAAAGATTGAGGAGAGGGAACAATTCTCATTCTCCTTGATCTCTCCTCAGCATTTGACACAGTGGACTATCGTATGTTACTTGATCATCTGAGGGAATTCTGTGGACTTGTCAGCACTGTCATTTGCTGGTTTGAGTCTTTTCTTACCAACAGGAGGCAAAGGGTAGTGACGGGAAATTTCTCCTTCTCCCCTAGCCTCCTGTCATGTGGAGTACTCCAAGGTTCAGTTCCTGTGGCTGATGTTGTTCACTGTGTACATGCTGCCCCGAAGAGCTCATTAGAAGTACAGTTTGGGTTTTTATTGCTATGCTGCTGATACCTAGCTGTATCTTTCCTTTGCCCCTGGGACATCTAATGCAGTGGATGTGCTAACCACCTGCCTTGCTGAGATCAATGACTGGGTGGTCTCCAGCTTGTTGCTACTGAACCCCGATAAGACAGAGGTACTGGTGGTGGAATCGAATGGAGGGTGTAATAGGATGGCCTCTGGTTCAGCAACAGGGCTTTTGCTTGGGTCTGTACCATTGAAGGCCTCCTCTAGTGTGCGTGATCTGGGAGTTATTCTTGGCAGCGTACTGATGCTTGAGTCTCAGGTATCATTCGTTATCCATGCAAGTTTCTACCATCTTTGAAATCTCGCCAAGGTAAAGCCCCAAGTTCCGCCCCTGGACCTCCCCACCTTGGTGCTCACCTTTGTGATGTCTAGGCTTGACTATTGTAATGCATTCTATCTCAGGGTCTCTGGAGGTACCCTCCACCAGATGCAGCTGGTGCAGAACGCAGCTGCCAGGTTTGCTGATGGGGCAGTCTAAATACTGCCACATCACCCCGGTGGTGTCTGAACTGCACTGGGTGCCGGTCAGGTGAAGGGTCCTCTTTAAGGTGGGCTTGCTCACCTTTAAAGCCCTACTGTACATGGCCTGGGACCTGGTTACCTGAAGAACCTTGTTACACCTGCTGTCTTGGTCTGCCCCCTCTGCTCCACCTCGAGGGGTTTCCTCACGATTCCCAGGACGAGGTTAAAAACAGCCGGCAACAGAGCGTTTAGTGTCGCCGGCCCCATCCTGTGGAATTCTCTTCCTCCAGCTGTAAGAGAGGCCCTTTCAGTAGAGGTATTCAAAGCCTGTCTCAAGGCTTTCCTGTACAATCAGGTCTTCCTGGACTTTGTTTTATAATCCTACCCATACTTGACTTCTGTGGTTTAACTTTGTCCTTGGCTATATATTTAGATATCTTCAGTTATTTATTTGATTAATTTATTAAAAATGTCACAATTGTGTGCTTCAGTTTAGTTATATTTATTATAATGTTT
Organism: Neoceratodus forsteri; assembly: GCA_016271365.2. Lineage (NCBI taxonomy): Eukaryota > Metazoa > Chordata > Ceratodontiformes > Ceratodontidae > Neoceratodus > Neoceratodus forsteri. The sequence continues at coordinate 447,880,447 of CM057451.1, read as the reverse complement.
ACAATATTATTGGTTTAATTTTGTAATTGATCTGAACCCTGTACAATGCCCAGAGCCTCTGGGATGGGGTGTCTTTTTAAATAAAACGTGCCTTGCCTTTGCCTTGTGTCTAAATATTGTTGTTTTCTAACATTTTCCTGAAAGAGTCAACTGCTCTTTAAGCCATGTCCCAAATTTCCATGTTAATATGATTGAGAGTTATGGATGTACACCTCTTTGAATTCAGAGATGAATGCCAATAAACCAAACTCTTTCTGATACAAGACTAAAATATCACATTTAAATAGTTTTGTTCTTGTTTCGTATTTTCCTCTGTGAGGTATAAAGAAGCAGAGGGATTGAAATCTAACCATAAGTCCCCTTCATTCAGTGCATTCTCATTTGGTACTTTAGCTACTTTTTAAACTCTACAAACATATCAGCTGCTACTCTCTAACTGCATCACTAGTTCAGCCCTTTGTGTTAGGAAAGTAAAGACTCCACTTTTTGAGCACTGTCCTATAAAATCAAAAATTTTGTCCCTTCCCGTATCACAAATTGATAATGCAAAGTTGGGCTACTATTTGTGCTGGAGTGAAGTGCTGTTGCTTTTGGGCCCCATATTCAAATGACATGTGTGGCACAAAATGGAGATGCATGGCACATCCTGGAAAGTGTGCTGCTGCATGATATTCAAAAGCGGGAAATGCGTTGTGCATGTTTGAATGCACATTCATGTAGAAATAATGTATGCCATGTAGAAAAAGGGGGCAGACACCTGAACATGCCATCCATGTGTATATTCAGCCAAAATGCATAATGCATGTGCCACACAACCTAAAAGTGGGCTGTGCAAAATTAGGTATAAAAGAGGCATCCCTAAATCAGCCAGCCACCCAGAGGCAGGGTGTAAGAATTGCAGGAACAATGTCTGGTTTTGCATTTCACATGGCAGCAGTAATGGCTGATGTGAGTAGACTGACGGAACAGCAAGGTGGCTGACAAAGGGCCCGTAGGTGGTATGCCCCACAGACACAGTACTGGCCCTAGCTCACATATGAATAGCTCAGTGACACAGACATTGTGGGCTGGTACCGGCTCAACAGGGCAGTTCAGAGACAGCTCTGTGAGCTGCTCTATGATGAGCTACAGGCACCCACACACAGAAGTCATACTATGAGGGTGGAGATCAAGGTCACAGCAGTGCTTGCCTGCTCAGTACGGGCATCTTCCAGATACCAGTGGGTGACACCACCGGCATCACCCAGTTGGACACATCTCATCTCCTCACAGAGTTCCTCACCGCTCTGCTGTCCCTTGCTAATGAGTTCATTTAATTCCCTAGCACACCAATGGAGTGGACAGCAATAATACAGCAGTTCTACAGGGTTGCACACCTACTGGCCTTGCTAGGGGGGCATTGACTGCACCCATGTGACCATCAGCGCACCACCTGGCAGAGACAAAGATCTCTCTGTCAACAGTAAGGGGTACCACTCCATCAGCTGCCAGGTGGTGTGTAATGCCACAGGGTGCATAACACATGTCTGTGCCCATTACCCTGGAAGTGCACATGATGCACACATCTGGCATCAGTAATCCCTGTGCTGTCAGTTGCAGTCTGGGGAAATTCCCAGTGTACATCTTGTGGGTGAGTGGAAAACAGCCACAAACAAGGTGCCCGCATGGTATCTTGGTGCAATGATGGCGTCCATACAGGTGGTGGCACAGTGGGAAGAGGTGCTGCAGTGGCAGACAGCTATGTGAAACACGGGATGGAGGCAGGGATGGGACCAAAATAGGACTGATACCAAACAGATGTGGAAAACCACCATGGGAGGGAGAACATCTGACAGTGTGCAAAAAGCACAGATTACAGGGGTAGTACTAGCCAGTAGGGGCCTGTGACAATGTGGGAGGGGGAGCACAATGCGATGCATTGGAAGAGGACAGTGCTTGGTGGCATATCCAGGCCAGGGATGTACCGTGCCCCACAGACTGATTGGCATACAGGCTGCTGAGTCAGTGATAGTGGACCTACAACAGCAGGGAAAGTGCCAGAGAGGGGAGGGTGGAACTATGCAACAGTGATGCTGTGGGTTGGGAGATGTGCAGATGAGGCCGACCAGATGTAACAGGTCAGTGTGGAGGGCAGAATGCCATGGATTTGGAATGTATACCAACATATTACCTTCTCCCCTACAGGAGACAGCGCATACCCCCTCTGGCCTTGGATGCTCAACCCAATATTGCAGCCCACGTCTGAAGCAGAAGAGAGGTATAATGAGGCACACATAGCTACATGGAACATCATAGAGCATGTGCTTGCATGCTGTAGATGTACTTCAGATGCCTGGACAGGTCCAGTGGTGCCCTACAGTATAGCCTGGACAGGGCATGTGGCATACTACTGGCCTGCTGTATGCCACACAACATGGACATAAACTGTGGAATAGTTGTTGAGGTCCCAGAGGGTGACAGTGTGTAGGACATGGAGCCAACAGATGAAGGTGAGGATCTACAGCACAACCAGAAGTACACAAGACTGGCCCTGAGGAGATGGTGGCACAGGGACCCCATTGTGCAAGTACATTTTGGACCCTGAAAGTGAGTAATGCTTGCAGGTGTCACATTGCTTGCATGCACACAGGCACTGTATATGTGGGTGCATAGTGTGCTCCACGGTGATGTTGAGTATGAACCTCTCACCCTGTTGTGATGCGCAGACAGATGTGTGGCAGTTGCATGCACACATGTCAACAGGTGGGACAACATTGCCAAGAACGAACAGAGGTACTGGTAACAGTTTGGCATGGGTCAGAGATAGACCACTGGCACATACCAACAGTGGTAAGTCACAGGTGTACTAATCATGCCCATGCCCATCCCACAACACCATGGCCCACATCCATGTCCCGGATTACATCCATACAGTGTGACAATGCCACGGGGTTGGGCGATGGGGCAGTGTGGTTCACAGAGTGAGGAAATCACAGATCTGTAGGCACTACAAGGCATAAGTAGCCCCACCCACAGCCTGGAGGCATCACAGGCAGTCAGTACGGGCCCTGGAAACCTCAGGGTGTGAGCATGTGGCCACCACAGACATGTAGATAGCCTTACCCCACAGTCCCAGGCAACACCAAAGGGGACCCCTGGGCCATATGGGGCAAGTCCTCAGCTTCTGAGGGGGTAGATGCATGTGACCGTGAATGCCTACATGTCAGGGTGGGTGTGAAAAACTGAACACCATAGCCAGGAGTGGGTGGGGGTACGATGGCAGGGGACGGGGTGTTGGGAGAAATGAGGATGCTGCATGGTGTTTGGGGTGCTGGGGTTGCTGAGAGTTGTGCTGCGTGTGCTATGGCCACCGTGGGCAGCCAGTGCCACAGTGCCTTCCCATATAGCAGCTGCTACAATGGAGAAGTCTGCAGTAATGTCTGCATATAACAGGCAAATAGCCCCAATGAGCTCCACTTGGCAAACAGAAGCCCACTCCTCTATGTTTCTGTGTTTCTATGGTGGCGAATATGCAACCTCAAGCCCTTCAGAACATCATGGAGTGCCTCCTAGCTCTCCATGGATGCCCTCAGTAGCCTTGTGTGTTCCTACAGCTCATTGTCCAGGTGAGAGTGGAGATTGCCGATCCAGAGGGGTGGCCTGATGTGTGACTGCCACAGCATGTGGCAGCCCCCACGTCTGGCTGCAGGGGTTGTGGGGATAGGGCATGCACATCTACCATGTGAGTTGGGACTGTCTGAACATGCAGCTGGTCAGGCTGTGGCTGGTCAACAGGTCCCCGTCGCTAGGCAACAATGCCCATTCTGCTGCAACCCTGCAGCCAGCAAAACATTACTCTGTACCTGTGCTGTGGCTGACTGCAAATGGTGGCCGACCTGCTGCGCCAGGGCTGGCCCTGGATGGCTGCTGGTAGCATGTGCAGCATGTGGGGAATCAGTCCTGGGCACATGGTGGTGGCAGTGTCGGAGATAATACTGTTGATATACATGGTATCATCATCATCAGTGTCTGCAGCAAGCACATACACAGCATTAAGCAGTGCCTCGGCTCACAGGGAGATGGCTTCATCATCATCACCGTTCTACCCACCCATGTGTGCTGGTCCACAACAGTGGGCCCCACACTTGGTGTCACTGTGTCCACAAGTATAGGGCCACATTCTGTGAGCAGCTGTACCCATGGACCACCACCTGTAACAAGATGTGATGGGGCTGTGGAAACAAAAGGAGAGAGCACATTTAGAGATGCATGTCCACGTCAACTGTACAGTAACATACACAAGTAGGTGCTCATGCATGTACCAAGACAGCAGGTGAACCACACACAGGCATGACATTGTGAGCAGGGGCATGCTAGTTTGCACACAGATGCTGTGGTAAGCACACCCAAACAGTGACCACTGTCGTGTGGCCACACAGTGATACACATAAGACATGGGAAGCCGCATGCAGGACCAGACATGAAATGCAACAGGTATATTCACAGTGATGGGACAGGCATCCACCTGTTTCAAAGCCCCCACAGGGAACATTGTACACAGCCACCTGGCTGAAGGTTGTGGCCATTAGTGCCTCCTGCAGTGTCATCACAGGAGCCCTGGAGGTCCACCACCATTTACCTGAAGGGAAGCATGGCCCTCTGCCAGCAGGCCTTTGCAGTGCACCCAGAGGCCACTGACCCACTTTATGCATTTCTGGAGAGTGTGGTTATAGTTCCCTTGGGCATTCACGGCCTCTGCCACCTTCCTTCAGGCCTGTTCCCGCCCCTGTGGTGTCCCACTCTTCCAAAAGAGGAGTTTCTCCCTGAGCACATAGGCCTCGGTGAGGGCCTTGAGCTCATCCTTTATAAAGGTTGGTTGTCTACATCTGTCTGATGCAATACTGGTACTTGTGGAACAAACAGGCAGAGTCAGGCTCAGTTACAATGACATGATAATGAAAGAACAGCACCCTGCACAGAACAAGTACAGCTACACAGAACCATGACACAAAACATACCTTCAGGTTTGCAGTACCTCTTAGTCACCTGTGGACAGTGGTGGTGGTGCAGGCCTGCTTGTATAGTAATGAAAATGAGCTGAATATATTCCTGTAATGAGGTGCAAATGTGGGAACTGGAAACAGACTGTGCAATGAGGTGATTTGCATATCCCGGCTGAATACTAAAAAGATGCAAGCCACACAATTGGGTTGTTATGATGCATTTCTGTTTGCTCCATCAAACACCATGTACGATAGATGCCAGACGTCACTGCACAGCACAGGACATGCATGGTGCCATTCAGTGATGACAGCAGTGTTGTATCGTGCAGACACAAATGCAAGTCAGTCATGCACGACTGTTGTCTGCTGCACATGGGCTTTGCAGTGCATGGTATGTTTGGCTGGAGTCGTGGCAGCAGCAAGCACCATTCACAAGATGGTGGCATGCAGCAGCTGTGCATGTGGCACAGCATGGGGCATGACTTTAGTTTGCCATGTGGCAGAATGCTCCATGCATGCTTACTATTGTGGCAGTGATACCCTATCACGCAAAGACATGGCACTAACACTGGCAGCATGTGACAAACCAAGTATGCCCTATCACACTACATACATGGGAATGAGGCCTGCCATAACATAACCAGAGTTGCATCCCAGCAGCAGCAGCACAACAATGACACGTACTACACGTCAGATGGCATCCTAGCACCCTGCTAGCATGCCCAGAGGTGGGGGGATATTTAGTTAGCCAACCTGGTGGTCCCCAGGAAGGGCCAGCTGTTGGGGCAGGAGGAGCTGGACAGAGCCAGGTCAGTTGTATGGGCAGAAATTGTCAGTCACCTCAGCAGGCATACTGGCATCACACTCACAGGTAAGCTGTGTCACCACTAGTTCGGGGACCTCAGCAGGAGGGACAGGGCACACTTCAACCTCTACCGTGCCATGGTGGAGGGGGGCATGGTGACACACTCAGGTATGTACACCATGTGAATGTGTGACATGATGGTGGATGTTATATGCCAGTGGTGTTACTGTGCCTGACACTGACCATTGTGGACTGTAGCATGCCATCTGTATTGAACCACAGATGCGGAACACTATGCTGCATAATGTTCCATTGTGGACAGCACAGACATGCCCCATCTACCATATGGTGCATGGGTACAGTGGCACATGCCCATGTCTGTTATACTGAGGGCTTCGCTTGCTGACAGAGGTTGACAGGATGCTGAGTGATACCATTACACAGTCAACTGGGCAGGGAATGGTGCCTTTCAGAATTAAGGCACACAATGGGCGATGATGTACAGGCCGCAGGACCTGTGCATTTCACCATTGTGACCCATAGATATAGCACAATGTGTGGTCACTGCAATGTACAGCATAGCCAGTATGCATTGTGACATCACATGCCAACTTCATGCCACTGATGTTCGTACTTGTCCTTGCATATGTCCGCCCATGTGCCACAGGCCACACAACAGGACCTGCCACATGGACATGGCATGTCCCAGCATGCCCATGAACAACAGTTCCTCTGCTGAACCCCACATGTCCCTGTGCAGCACAGTCCTCCTTGCGGCCTTGCATGCTTGGGTTTATAGGCATGTGGCAGTGAACAGCATAGTGTGTTGTAGTGGGTGCCCATTGTACATCCCTTTGATACAGAGTGTCAGTTGCCATGACACAGCAACAGAGTATGCAGGTTTCTGGATGACATACTGTGTGTGTCCAGCAGATGTCCACTGTGTGTCCTGTACCCATTCCTAGTACTGGCATAGCAAAATGTACAATGCAATCATGTATCCATCATGTAGCATGTGCTGCAGGTCAGGGGCCACAGTGGTGACAGGCACAGCACCGCTGTGGTGTGTCCAACCCTGACATGATATGGTGGACGTGTGTGGCTATTCATATGTAGGTGCCTATCATGGACATTGTGGCCATCAGGAGCCTTGGGACATATGCCACAGCTATGCAGTCCTGTGTCCATCCACAGCACGCTGAAGGTTGGCTGAATACCACCCCTGTAGGCACATGGTAATGACAATGCCCCCAGCCAGCGTTGTCCAGCCAACGTGGATTACCATTAGTGTCACATGGCCATGCACATCAGTGCCACACAATCCAGTGTGTGACACCCATGTGATTGTCAATGTGCTGACCAGGGTATCCATTGCAGGCCACACAGCCACATCCACTGGGACTGGTGTCCATCCTGTGTGTTGATTGCCTGTGCTGCACAATAGTGGTGTCCCTCTAGCCTGGCTGCCAGCTGTGTCAACAGTCCTCTTGGTACATGGTCCATTGCACACAGGCAATGTATTGTACATGCATGGCACACATTCAGGGAACTGGTATAGGGTGTCACATGCATTACATGGTACACCCACTTACTACGTGTACCATCACCTTTCACTGCACTGTATGTGTGTTCTAGTGGAATGGGGTAGTGTATGATTCTATATCGTGCCTATGCAGTGGTACACTATATGCCATCCACTGTTGAGGGTCATACATTCACTCATGGGTGTACAGTGGATGTCCACAATGCTGCACCGTATTTGAGTGTACTATGGAGGACATGTGTGGTAATACATGGCTCTGATTGTGCCTTTGTCATTTTGTTCATGTTGCAGACAGAGAGGCTAGGAGACAGGTCTGGAGGGATGCCCACAAGCAGACCATGTGCAGACTCAAGGGGACAGCCAGTGTTGTGTGGCAAAGGTGTCACTGCAAGGACCCTCTCATGAGTATGCATGTTTGTTTGAAAGTGCCATGCCCATTGTGTTCTGAATAGACAATGTGAGTCACCCTCTTTGACCATTTGTTCACAATCTGTCTTTGCATCCTGCAGTTGGACATGGTGTGCATCCACCCTGCACATCGTGGCCTTCCCCACCCTGTTGTCCACCATTGGGAACCACGTGTACTAACATGCTTCTGGTGCAGTGCATAGAATAGTCCTGTTCTGTGGCACGTGGCATGTCCAGTGCAGCTGTGTAGCCCATAACTGTGTTGGACTGACATCCCCTGCAGGGCTCCACTGCACAAGGTACATGCAGGCACATAACATACGTAGAACATGGAGCACACTATGTGCCCCTTTCCTGCTACATGTGTTCAGCAATGGGGCCGTGTACACACCTGCCCCAGGATATGATGTTGTTGTGGTCATGTGGGTCCTGCATGGGCCATGGGCCATTGTGGTCTCTGGCATGGGGCATGTACTCATCCAGAAGACAATCCATTTAACCCTTGTGATAGCGGTGGTATGCTGTTGCTTGGTTCTGTGCTGCTTACAACATCAAGGGTCTCTGCATAGTCCAGTGTGTCATGACATATGCACAGACCACCGACTGCACAGTGTACACCACACACCCATGCACATGTTGCACCCTGTGCTGCATGCCCCCTAGTTGCATAGTCACATTAATATGTGTGCCAATGGACAGCTCTTTAAGCCCCCTTTGCTGTCCACCTTACATTTACAGTATGCTGCTGTTGTCCAGTGGACATCCCTCCCCATCACCTTCACATATTCCCTGACTCACAGTGTTCCAGTGCTGTGCCCTCATATTGTGCCGCTATGTTAGGTCGGATTCTTGGTATGGTACTGTTTTGTGCCCAGATATGCCACACCAGGGTGTATTGGTATGGCCATGGCTGCCTCCTGTGTGTGGAACATTAAGTATCCCTGCCTACTGAAAACTCTGCCATACACATGGCAGTGGGGGGCAGCCATGGCAGTCTTGCATCAGACACTGGGCGGTGTTGCCACGACACTCACCTAAGGCCATGTTTCTCATGTGTTTGTGGCCATGGCTGTCTGTTGGTGTTGTCCAGTGTCCATTGGATGTTGCCTGGCAGCCTGTCCTATTGGCTTATGTCACCATGTCACTGTGCAACCTGAGTGTGATGCACATCTGAGGGTGTGTCCACCTCCTGTTCCTCTTCTATACCACCGCACAAGGACTCGTCTGTGTACATGCCACCATCCATTTTGCAGGTTGTGGTTGTGCCATGCAGTCATGCCTGCTGACTCTGCATTTGGCCTTTGCATTGTCCATCACCATACACAGTGTGTGATGGCCTGTTGTGTCACCCTGTGTGCCAGCTGTACCCAGTGACAGGTGTCAGCCTCACAGTGCCCTCTCTGTGTTGGGGCTATGGGCATGCACCTTCTCACATGTGGGTTCTTCTGCACTGTGTTGTCTGTGCATAAGTGTGGCCCTGTGGTGCGGCACACATGTTTCCATTGGGAATGGAATGTTATTTTGGCTTCTATTGCTCAACAGGGCTGATGATTGGGATCATGCACAGGCCCACGGACTATTGACATGACCCAGCTACTGTACCTATTGGGTTGTGTCCCTGTCCGCTGCAGGTCCACAGGACTAATTCTGGGCTGTTCATCCTATGGCTGTGCACCATCACCCAGTATTCAGCTGGCATGCCAGTGTCAGTGTCCATGCCTGCATGTTTCTCTGCATGGCTGTACCCAGGCCCGTAAGACTATGGGTGATGTCATGGGTTGTAGAGGTGTTGTTGTTTCCACACATGGGTACAGGCTGCATGTTGTCCATCCTTGCCTTCATTGGAATGCCACTGTGGACAGTCAGGGACATCTCTGTTGGTGCTTCTGGCATGTCTGTACAACAGATCAGCCATGTGTGCCCATCACACAAACACCTCTGTGGCTGGACAGTGTGCCATGGCACTAGTTACTGTGCATCCTACACACAACCATGTGCATCTTCCCAACATTGGCCTGTGCCATGTCGGCCACATGTCCTGCAGTACCATTGTCTACTGCCATGACCATGACACATTTGCTGTGCTTCGTGGCACGTATGTCCACCACACATCTGCGGTAACTGTTGCATGTGGCACTGTGACAGTGCTTGTGGACAGGAAACCACACATGCATGATTGCACATCACCACCATTTTTGGGGTGGCAGGACTATCTTTGCATACCTGATGGACTACTGACACTGCTGCTGGATTGTGTTTTCTTTTTCTTCCCATAGGACATGTCCAGCCAGGAGGAAGAGGAGGCCGTGGACAATAGCAGGTGGGGTCATCGCAGTGGACACCATTATCTAGGATACAGCAGCTGCTCCACAACCTCTGTTTGCAGCAGGGGACCTCAATAAGGACTTTTAGGGTGATTGCCCGGGGTGTGGTGGAAATTCAAGCACATTTGAGCTTCTCATGCCATAGACAGGCACCAAGAAATGCCTATGTGGGGCCTTGAGTGTCTGCAGCATGAGGTGTGCACTGATATATCCCTTTCCCACCCAACATTCCACCCCTGCCTCCATCCATTGTACATAGTTTTGCCACTTCCACCCTTGTCCACTTATTTCCTCCAGGCCCTCTCTGTACATAGTTTTCTATTTCATTATACATATCGTTGTTGTTGTTATTAGTTTGTATTGTTGTTCTGTTGCCTTTCTGCTTTTGTTGCTGATTGTTTGTTGTACTTTGTCTTGCTAGTTTAAATATATATTTGCATCTATCGTTCACATGGCTGTGTGCAGCGTGTTCTTCCATAGGGATCTTTGCTAGGTGTTAGACACATTTTGCCAAAGGATCTAATAATCAGGACAGTTTTTTGTTGCTTCCTGGTCAAACTAATATTTTTTGCACCAGAGAAGTTTCTGTAATAATTACAGATTCTGTGATAATAATGAAATGTACCTGTCTCGATTATCCATTTGAATTTCAACTGAGACCCTCATTTTAACCCTGCAACAGACTGCTCATGATCATGAGTCAGTAAAACTCCCTGTAGCAGAAACTCCAGAATTCTCTATTGCAAAAACTGATTTTCGTAGACAGTATTATACAAAACTGGAAGGTTTTACAGGGTAGTTTTTTCCGTAAAGCAAGTATTCTATATTATTCTTTTAAAACGTATTGGAAATATGAGCAAATGTGGGTAATTAATAATTTTATAACAACTATATCTGATGGGCAATAGATGGCACTCTTCGTGTACTGTAAAATCTATAATCTATTATCTTCCATCTTCATAAGGTAGTATGAGATAGGTAAGAGATAAGATGGAACCATCAGAGATCATGCATCTTGTGTCCTCCAGCAGGACTCATAGACTCACCCTGAAACACAGAGGTGGTAATTCCAGGGGTAAGAAGAGACTTTTTCCTTTAAAAGTGTGATGAAGCTATTGAACAGCCTACAGCAGAGATAACAGACATAGAGACAGTATAGACTTTTAAGGGAAACCTGAACAAACTTCTGTTTACCAAGAGAATCAAAGGGTACCCTTGTTGGTAGAGTGGGTATGGATTCCTTGTACATTTGTGCATGTTTGAACAGTGTACTTAGTCATCCCAGTTTATGACGTGATGTGTGGCCAAATGTGATGAATCTAGAGTCTTTGCTGACATGTATTTACTATGATACCCAATGTTATTACAGTATGTTATTAAAGAGGCCTTTACACTGCAGGATCTGTACTGGTGCCGGTGGCACAAATGAATTGCACCAGTACAGATCCAGCAGTGTAAACACCTGCCGGAGTGTTACATGCTGTTCCACTGCAGCACAGAGGGTTCTCTTGTTTGGTAAGAATGTAGACCAGTGTGCAACGGTGCAGTATTTTTTTTCAATCATGTAAAAACGCTGCTTTACTTACACCAGTGCCACTCCCATTCACTATCTCCTCCATCAGAAATGCCCTAAAATATGGGAAGGCCATAGGAATGCTGCACAGCTGCAGTGTGTAATCAAAACAGGGCAGTGGTGTGATCAGATCGCAGGAAGCCGATTCAAATGGCAATGTTCCAGGTAAGTCCTATGTAAAAGGGCCTTAAGTGAATCTCAGTCATGAGGTTTCAGTTCATGAAATGGCACTACAAAGTTCAGGCTTCTTCCATCACAATTGCTACTAACCTAGATCAGAGGCCAGACACTGTACAAGGTATAGCCCTCATGCCTTAAATATTTGGACTCAGAAACACAATACAGTGTTATGATTTCAGATTCTGACTCAGCTGTGAATCTCAATACTTAAAAAGGACAGGAAATTATTTCTGACAGGGGTTTCTAATATTCTCATTTGCAGAAATGATATCCATAAGACTGAATGACACTTAGTAACTGTACCTGAATAAAACACAATGTAAAAAATTGTATTTTGTATTGGTTTGCTTCCTAAGACAGCATTCTGTTGCAGTTATTTACATGGAATGTGTAGTTTGGAGTTATAACTATGTCATGTTTTATGTACAGAATGCAGAGAATTGTTCAGATAGAGCAATAGCTCATGCTTAGCATTCTGTGCACAAACTGTGACATAGCAAAAACTCAGAAGAACTGTGCAAAATGTTCACCATCAAAAGAAAACAATTGAAAATACTGTTTTACATATCAGTCTTTATTCAGGTACTGTTAAATATGACTCATTTGGAGATAAGTCATTCTGTTACTATGAACATTACTACAGTAAATGCTGCCAATTTGCACAAATTTCCTGTAACTTTTAATCTCATTGGCTGAATCTGCAATGTGATTTCAAGGATGTACAGTATTATTGTAAAAGCACTGGGTTTCAACAGGGGTTGCTCACATCCAAGAAAAGAGAGCAGGGCCCATAAACAACATAGGCATAAGCCTCCCAGCATGTTGTACCTTCCACCTCTCCAACCACAAGACCACCATGATGGAAGGAGAGTTTAAGAAAAGAGTCAAATTTAGAAGACACATATTTATATGAAGGAGATAAAATGAATGGGTGGTCCATATAATATGTGGTCTGAAATTCTAATGCCCCTTTTCAGCTGCCTATAAGACGTTACAGCACTTACAGTAGCCCAGATCTATGGCGTGGCATGGATCAGGGCAAATAACAAGCTCAGTATTAGGTTGCCACTTTTAGATGAGGGAAAACATTGGATAGGAAGAGAAAAATAAACAATGGTGGTAAAAAAAAGACCTGTAGTCCATCCAGTCTGCCCAAGTTCCCTATAAGCACTGCAGCCTATTGATCCTCCAGGGTACTAGCCCACCCAATCCTCCCCCTATTCTCTTCACTAATACTTTTGCCCCAAGTAACCATAGTACCCTTCATTCTGTCTCAGTCCTGCTTGAAACTCTTGTTTCTACGTCCATCACTTCAGCTGATAGACTATTCCATGACCCCATCACCCTTTCCACAAAATAATACTTCCTTATGTCCCACCTGAACCTTCCTCCTGTTAGTTTCTATTCATGTCCATACAGCCGCGAGTTAGTGTTCAGGCTAAAGAGCTCCCTGCAGTTCACTTTAATTCCCTTAAGGAACTTGAAGGTCTGTATCATATCTCCCCTCTTCCTTCTGGTCTCCAGCAAGTGCATGTTCAGTGCCTTGAGATGTTCCTCATAGGATCTGCCCTGCTGGCTCTGAATCATTTTTGTTACTCTGTGCTGCATCATATCCAGCCTATCCTCTCCTTCCTGAGGTGAAGACTCCAGAACTGGGCACATTATTCAAGGTGAGGCCTCACCAGGGATCTATACAGGGGAAGTATTGCCTCTTTCCTTCAGCCATCAATAACCCCCACAATGCATCCCAGCATCCTATTAGCCCTGCTATAAGCTTTTGCACTGACTCAATTGTTTTAGTGAGTTGTTGATAATAACTCCTAGGTCCCATTCCTCAGCCATAGTGCTGAGTCTCACCCATCCCATTCAGTCCTCCGTTATGGGGTTCTTGTTCCCTAGGTGCATTACCTTCCACCATTTGGCATCGCATTTCAACTGCCAAACCCTTGACCACCCCTCTAGTTTTTGTAACACTCTCTGCATTCCCCTTATTCCCTCACCACTATCCACCCTCCAACAGAGCTTTGTGTCATCAATGAAGAGAGACAACCTGTCCTGGATTCCTTCTCTAATGTCGCTGATGAAGGTGTTGAAGAGGCCTGGACTGAGGACCAGTCCCTGCAGAATACCGCTTGTAAACATCCCTCTCATCTGATTTAACCCCTTTGTTCATAACCCTCTGTTGCCTCCACATTAGCCAGTTACCCACCCAGTTTATAATGAATTTAGCTGCCCCCAGGTCCTCCATCTTATTCAGCAGTTATCTGTGATAGACCCAGTCAAATGCTTTGCTGAAGTCAAAGTACAGCAGATCCTCAATGTGGTCCTTATCCATTTCCTTCATCACCCAGTTGAACAAAACTGTCAAGTTAATCTGACAAGACAACCTTGCCATGAAACTGTGCTGCTTACTATCCTGGAGCCTGTTGCTCTCCAGGCAGTCCACAAGGTCCTCTTCATCCTGTGATTCCATCAGCTTCCCTACAATCCTTCAGAAATAAACCACCCAAACTCTGCCCCTAGCATCATCCCTTTTTATGACTGAGTGATGAGTACATCATCTGATTTCCTCAATTTATTCAAAATGCCACCAAGATTTCACTATGTGAGATTTCATCAAATTAACTAATGATAACTTTTTTGGGGGTTGTTTGATTTATTTTAAATTTAATTTCAGTGTGGATTCAGGTTGGGCAGGGGTGGGCATTTGTGCTTCCTCAGTGTCCACCAAAGCCATTTATAATATCAGATAAGTATTTAAAATTCATAGGAAATCATTGTTATACTGTTGAATATCCTCACTTTTTTCCCAAGCCGGTCATGTATTCTGATATTTATAGATCAATTTTTGATAAATAGATTAACTAGATTTGGTGTGCCCTCATATCTATCTGGTGTTCCTTTCTTCTCGTCAGCTACTGTTGATTCTTACTTTTCTTATTTCTAAGATATTTCATGGCATCAGTCTTACAGTTCTATACTGTTCATCTGAATGACCTGGAATTAGCTGGCCCAGAGGTAATGTGAGGAAGTATTTTTTTCATGGAGAGGGTGGTGGATGCATGGAAATGCCTTCCTGAGGAGTTTGTGGAGTTGAAAACAGTGGGTGAATTCAAGAATGCATGGGACAGACATAAGGCAATTCTATGGGGTGGGGGTAGGAGGAAGTAGGCTGTTGGTTAACTAGGATCTGCAGCTCATCCATTAGGTTGGGAAATGAGCAGACTGGGAAGGCCAAGTGGTCCTTATCTCCCATCAAATTCTATGTTTCTATGTTTCTATGGAATGGTGTAACTGGAATGTCCAGTCAATATGAAAACTAAATACATTAGCTGTTAAGAAGAGAGGGATTCTATGCAGTTACAAAGACAAAACGATATTAGATTATTAATGTAAAAAAGGGTTTATAGTCCAGCTAGAGTACTGCATTTCTCTGGAGAGAGACAGGTAAAGGGATTTTGTGGAAACTGTAACTGAGAGTATTTGCACATACTTCGGGGGCTGTACCCAGAGCAGGGTACACCCTATTGCTTGCCCTTACTTCTTGGGAGTACAGGGGATTGTGAGACACTGGTTGTGTCCACCCCAGGTATTCTATGGGCTAACAAATCTATCCACTAAAAGGGTGCCTGGACAAATGTCTGCTTCAGCAGGCTTGAGGACATTTAAGCACCTACGCAGGAGTGGGGCTTATTTTATATTGTTTTAAAATGAATTTTGGTTGCTGGGCAGTCGCACGAAACTGGATGCTGAAAGGCTAGCTATTTTCAGTTTTGGAGCTTCAAGAAGAGCCCCATAGCGAGTGGGGTGAGCGGGCATGGGGCTGTTCATGGAGACTCATGTAGAGACACGCTGTGTCCACTGTGTATAGCTGGGTACCTGGGCCAATCTTGTATATCTACACTCTGCAAGGTAAAGGGGAGTACTGAATACTTAGGGGGGAAATTGGTGTTATACTAAACCAGTAAAATGGCTGCAGCATTAAAAGGGCAGGATTCATGGAAGTATAATACCAAATGCTGCATGTATACAGAAGGGGATCTGGTCACTGGATTTGTGTGTGATAAATGCAACCTTATAGAAGTACTGTAATCGGAAATAATTACCCTTAAGCAGAGGGTCCAGCTCCAATGGACATTAGCTCACTAAAGAATTTTATTGATACAGTAGCAGAACAATTAAATGAGGAGACTAGCATACACAAGCAGGGAACAACTATGCTCATTCAAGCAGAACTATCACCTAGCTTAAATTAAGGTGATGATGACAGTGACACAGCTGACTTGTGCTTAGTGCAAAAGACCACCAATAAAGGTAGAAGAAATAATGGTGGTTTGTCTAAGATCCTCACTTCCAATAGGTTCGTTGCCCTAGCAGACGACACAGACCAGGTTTGCAAGGAAAAACAAACTAGCCAAGACAGACAGCCATCTCCCAGTAGAAATGGAGCATTACCTCAGGATGTAGTTGATATACATAACCATGATAAGGATTCGACACCTCTATATCAGAGGGGAGTGTAACCCATGACATTTTGGTGATAGGGAACTCGCTGCTGCAGTATATGGATCATACAGTATGTAAAGATCATAACAACCACACCACAGTCAGTGTATTACCCAGGGCTGGGATAGGAGATATCAGGTAGCTGTTGCTAGGCCTACTCTCAAATACTTCCAAACCACTTACATTACTACATGTCAGGGGGAACGATATGGGCAGGAGGTGCATTACTGACATCCAGAGAGATTTTGGGCAGGTAGGGACAGCCCTAAAAGATAAGGGTTGTGACCTAATGATCTTGGGGCTTCTCCCAGCACATCGAGCTAGCCCATCAAAAAATAGGGACATTGCGATGTTGAATGGATGGCTAAAAAGATGGTGCTTCCAGGAGGGCCATACTTTCATAGAACACTGGGACAGCTAACAGGATTTGTGGATGTTTGCCCAGGATGGATTACACCTTAACAGAAAATGGAAAGAGAATTCTGACTCTCAAACTTAAACAGGAAAGTGAAAAGCATTTAAACTACACAAGAGGTGGGGATGAGGGTGACTCAAACCAAAGGGGGATGCCCCCAAGGCAGGTGGAGACAAATGTATGGAACTGCTTACTAATCAATGCCAGAAGTTTTGTCAGTAAATTTGATGAACTTCTTTACATATTAAATGAGTCAAAAATACAAATTTGTGCTATAACAGAAACATGGTGGAATAGTGAGGACACCTGGGATAGGCATATCCCAGGATGCAACTTATACGGCAGAGAAAGGACACACACAAAGGGGGGGTGGCTTTATATATAGCCAACAACATCTCATCTGAAAGCATAGATACCTCTTATTGGGATAATGCTGAGATATTATGAATTAAAATGTCCCCACCATATAATACTAAGATTAATACGGGAGTAGTCAATAGGCCACCATCCAACTCCCAACTCAAGGACAAACTACTATTGGACTTTATTAGCAAATTAACTTTGGCAGACAATTTTATAATGCTAGGGAACTTTAACCTTCCAGGGTTAAACTGGGCTGCCCAGAACACAAAAACTTCAACCAAACAGCACTTCATGGAAGCAGTTAATTTGTGTGGTATGGAGCAATTCGTGACAGAACACACTGGGGAAAATCAATTAGAGCTGGTCGTAGCAATATGATAAACAACATTCTGGATTGTCGGGTCTTTTCACCCCTAGGTTCAAGTGACCATTCTATGGTTGGCTTTTGTTTAAGGGTAACCTAGGAAAGCCCACAGGTAATACTGTAGTCTACAACTATGGAAAGGCAGATGTCCATAGTATGAGAACGGAATTGGCATTGTGGAGATGAGATGCAGATTTTAACAAACAAACACTGCAACAAATGTGGGATACATTAACAAACAAGATTACCTACTTAGTGCAAACATATATACCATCTAGAAGCAAATAAAGCAAGGCAAATAAAATCTCTCCACCCCGGTTGACACCTAAGGTTAGGAAATCTATCAAAAATAAAAATAAGACCTATATTAGAGCTAAGAAAATCAGCCAGCAGGCATGCTGGGAAGCTTATACAGTAGCCTTAAAAGAAACCAAAGGTATCATTAATCAGGCCAGGACAACCCATAAGCTTAAACTAGTGAGCAAAGTTAAGGATAGTTATAAATCTTTTTATTCTTACATAAATAACAAAAAGGGAGGCAGCAAATTAGTTGGCCCACTGAAAAATATGGATGGGATACTTATCATTGATAACCATAATATGGCTGAGCATTATAACAGCTACTTTGCCTCAGTGTACAACATTAGAATGCATAACGCCAGGGCCCATCTAGACCACGATTCAGAGTATAGCCTAGTGCTAAATGAATCAGACATCAAGGGAAAACTCTAGAAGTTAGACCAGAATAAATCTCAGGGACCAGATGGTTTACATCCCAGAGTTATTAAAGAGCTTGCAGAGGTTCTGGCACCTCCCTTGACATCTCTGTTCCAGAAATCCATCAGTCAGGGAGAGGTATTGAAGATTTGGAGGTGGGCTGAAGCGGTACCGATACGCAAAAAGGGATCAAAGCAGGATGTGGGCAATTATAGACTGGTTAGCCTGACTTCAGTACTGGAGAAGGTTTTGGAGGGACTCATTAAGGATCGTATTACTGAATTTCTATGCCAAACAGGGGCAATAGACTCAACACAACACAGGTTTACTAAGGGAAGCTCACACTGGACAAATCTCTTAGATTACTATGGCAAAGTTAGTAAAACACTGGATGACAGGAACTCCTTGGATATCATTTTTGGACTTTGCTAAGGCATTCGACAAAGTCCCACATGGGGAACTGGTCAATACCTTAATAGATCACGGGATCTATGGAAACATGACCCACTAGATAAATGCATGGCTGTCCAACAGAAAACAGAGGATATGTGTCATGGGCTCCTATTCAGAATAGGCCGATGTGACCAGTGGGGTACCTCAGGGTTCTGTGCTGGATCCATGTTTATTTAATATTTTTATCTCATCCATAAATACCAATACGAGAGTTTGGCATTCTAAATTTGCTGATGATACTAGAATTGGGCTAGTAGTAATCAATAAAAAGGATGCGTCTACATTGCAATCTGCACTGGGCAAATTGGAATGTTGGGCTAAACTTAATAGATTGAGCTTCAATATGGATAAATGCATTGTGATGCACTTGGGTAAGAACAACTTGAAGTTAAAATACGTACTGGGTGGGATAGATTTAAAGGTAGTATTGGATGAAAGGGATCTGTGCATAAGAATCAGTAATGACCTTAGTTTTAAAATGCATTGTAACCAGGTAATTAAGAAAACTAGTGGCATTTTGCACTGTATTAACAGACACATCAAAAGTAAAACCAAGGAGGTATGGCTCCCACTCTACACTTTACTTATGAGGCCTCATGTTGAGTACTGTGCCCAGTTTTGGGCACCTGGTGGAAAGAGAGACAAATAACAGCTCTCAAAAGGGTCCAGAGAAAGGCAACACATTATATTAAGGAAGCAACAGGCAAACTATATTAAGAAAGGCTAGAGGTACTAGGATTGTACTCTTTGGAATTGCATAGACTTAGGGGGCATATGTGTCTCATCTTCAAAGCATTTTTAGATACTACATTATGGGATCAATTAGGCCTGGTTCTCAGGAATCAGGTATATACTACAAGGGCTCATCTGTTACAGTTATGTGGCAAAAAATACAATACAAATAAAAGAAAGCACTGGTTTAGCAGAAGACTAGTCAGGGTTTGGAATGGGCTGCCTGTTGAGGTAGTTGCTAGCAGGAATATGATGGAATTTAAGACAAGGTTGGACAACCATCTGATTGCAAACAATATATCGGGGTACTACTGATACTACCAGCAAGTTATAACCAGTGGTCTTCATACAACTCTGTAATAATCTATGTAATCTATATATATTACAATATGGGATAGACCCTAAAGGAAAACAGGAGAACATATATAGGCATACAAATGGTTTTCTATCACAGCAGTAAAAAAAAAATACTTAAAATTCAGAATGGCACAGTGCTCTTTCCATGAGGTTTATTATTCAACATGAGACAACTACAAAATGCAATCAGAGAGGAAGCTGGAATGCAGTAGCTTAAGCACAAACACAACACCAGGACCCATGTTGCATTACAAGAGTATGGTCATGACCTCTGCAATGGAGTCAAGCAGTTTTTTTCAGTAGGACAGATCATAGTTTACTTGAATGTGTATCTTGATGAAATAAGGAGGGTGCAATAAAGATAAACATTGTTCAAGCCTACAGCCTTCCCAGTTTTAAAGAAAAAATGTTTCATGAGACTTTCCCTTTAATTGAAGGCTTTTGTATACAGGTGGCTTTACAGAGCTGGGTTTCAACTTGCAATCAGTATCACTAAACAAACAGAATATATCACAGGTCTGTTTAAGCATGTTACTTTATACATTTTGTTCCTGAAAAAAATTATGACATGACTTCCTTGGTTGAATCCAAACAAACATGATTTTGTATTTCACTAGACTACAACCTCAAAATGCCATTTTATAAATGTAATAAGCCACTCCAGACCATTCTTTCAAGGATTTTTATTTTTTTCCTAGGACTGTAATGACACTTGGCATTCGGCCTTGTTTCCTTATGCCAGAAGGGCATACTTTGAAATACTTTATAAACATGTTTTTCCTGCTTTAGTTTTTCCTGCATTAGTATTCATGTAAACAATTTTATGATTGGAATACATCTAACAAAGTAAAGCTGCTATGTATCCATGTTTCAGCAGGATATATGCGTGTGTGTGTCTGTGTGTGTGTGTGTGTGTGTGTGTGTGTGTGTGTGTGTGTGTGTGTGAGAGAGAGAGAGAAAATCAAAAAGGTCTACTCTAAAGGGCCCATGACAGGGAGGTGGAGAAACACTGTACTGTCCTAAGCCAGCAGCCACCATCTCTGCCACCATTACCACAGAGGATGCCAGGGAGGAGGAATAGCTGAACTACGGTGGGATCTGGAAGAGTGAGGGTGGTAGGACAGAGACACATGTCTAAACTGGTACCACTATTTAATTCCTATGCAGTTCTTGTGGGGCAGGACTTCTGGGAGGAGGCACCAGTGGTAGTGACCAGGGAGGATGTGGGGGGTCCTCCATAGTGGAGACCTCATTTAGGGTAGTAGAGGACACCAGAGGAGGAGGAGGAGGAGTAACTTCTGGTGGAGGACTCAATTTGTGAGGGGTATTGTTCTGGGAATATGAAAGTGGGGAGAGGCAGGTTAGGTGTCTATGTGGTGCCACAGTCTGGAGGGATGGGAAGCAGATGTTGAGGATTGCTAGGGCAGCAGGATGGGTGGGAGGCCGAATGTCATTGTCTAGCTGGGGACTAATGACATGGCTAGGGATAGGGCAGGGATAGTACAGGGGGAGTTTAGGAACTGGGGAGAAGTCTAGACATGTAACACACTCAGTGAATTTCATTGAGGTGCTACCTGTCTGTGACAGGGGGAGGAAAGGGATGTCCTCATAGGACTTTCAACTAATGGCTGAAGGAATGGTGCAGAATGGAGGGGTTCTGCTAAATTGGGGACTGAGGACCCACCTGGGAGGAAAAAGGCCTATACAGGGGTGATGACCTGCATCCATCTGGGAGGGGAACTGCAGTAATGAGTGGATAGTTTAAATGTTACTTAGATGAATGCTTAAACTAGCCAAGGGGGTGTTGGAAGGAATTGGGAAGGCAGAAACAGCTTCCCACAGGCTGAAGTAGAAAGTAAGAAGAACACAAAGGGAAAGGAATCCTCCAAGGTGCAAATTAATAAAGGAAGCAGGGTAGTAGACACAAAGGGGAAAGGGAATGAGATCATGAAAAACCAAGACAGAGGTGGGAGGACAAAAAGGAAAAAAGGGGTTTGGGGCAACAAGGAGAGTAGAAACAAAATCTGGAAGACTATGTGTGCAAATGCTAGAAGTACATAGATAGATAGATATTGACAGCAGATAAGGGCCTATGGCCCACCTTGTCTGCCCATGTGCACACATACTTTGCTTCTTCAAGCTTCTTCAGAACTAGGTTGTTCCCCTCCACCGACTACTAGGATCTCCTGATGCCTACCCCATACATTCTTAAATCCTGTAATCATTTTAGCCCCCACTGCATCCTTTGTCAGGATGTTCCATTTGTCCATCACCCTTTCCATGAAGACATTCTTCCTCATGTTTTCTCTGAACCTCCCTCCCTCCATTTTCATCTCCTGTTCCCTAGTCCTGGAACATCTTTTCCTATGAAAAATTGTGTTTTCCTGCACCTTGTTCCTCCCTGTGAGGTACTTATGTGTCTCAATCATATCCCCCCCTCCTTCATCTCCTCCAAGGAGTACATATTTAAATCTTTCAGCCTGTCCTCATAGGTTTTGTAATATAATCCTGGCACCATTTTGGTTCCCCTCCTCTGAACTGCTTCCCCCCTGTCTATGTCCCTACGTAGGTAAGACCTCCAGAACTAGACACTGTACTGGAGGTGTGGCCTCACTAGTGTCTTATATAGTGGAATTATGACCTCCTTTTTCCTACTGGTGATAACCCTGCCTATGCAACCCAGTATCCTGCTTGCTCTTCCTGACACCTTTTCACACTGACTCCCTACCTTGAGGTCATCAGAGATGATGACCCTTAGGTTCTTTCCCTGCTTGGAGCATTCTATAGCCCCTTCCCCCAGCTGATATGTTGTCCCAGGGGGTTTGTGCCCCATGTGAATTATTTTGCATTTCTTTGCATTAGATCTCAACTGCCACTACCTTGACCAGTCCTCAAGCTTCTGCAGATCTCTCCTCATTCTATCTATACCCTCTGGTGTGTCCACCCTGTTGCAGAGCTTTGTGTCATCAGCGAACAGGCATATTCTCCCTTCTAGGTCTTCTGTAATATTTCTAATAAAGATGTTGAAGAGCAGCCAGCCCAGTGGCACTGAGGTTTGAGGCACTGGATGCCACACTTCATGTCATGCCAGTGATCCAGGTTCAGGAATTGACTCAGGCTGCAGGGGGTTGGCAGGGGAGGAAAGGGATTGTGCATCTGGAGGACTGCTCCCCCTTCCTGGGGAGGGATCTGGGCTAAGTGCCACTCCTTGGCAGCCCCAGATGGAGATCAGGGGCAGCACAAGGAACATGCAGTGCAGCAACTTGGGGTGGAGCGGCAATGGAGGTTGGAACATCCTGCTAGGATGTCATTGCATGTCCATGCTCCAGAGGGGAAACCAAAGTGAAAATACCCCAGAGGACCAGGGAGCTGATGAGCACTCCAGAGACCTAGCTAACATCCCCAGCACTGGACCATCTGTCCAATGGTCTCCCAAGAACCTCTACTGAGACTGACCCTTTAATCACAGAAAGACCACCAGATAGGTGGGATGGGGCAGGCCACCTCCCCAGGGGTGATCTGGGGGCTTGAAGGTCCTGGTGTCCTGGAGGAGGAGGTCTCAGTGGGAAGTAGAGGCATTGGTTGAGTGAGTACCTCCAACAGATGCCCTGGTCCACAGGAGCACTAAATAGAGTATTAAAAAAATATATGTTGAAGAGGACTGGACCCAGTACTGATCCCTGAGGCACCCCGATGGTCACCCTTGCCTCTGCGGAGTGACAGCCATTTACCATCGCCCTCTATGTCCTGTAATCCAGCCAATTCCCCACCCACAAGCTCCACTGTTCTACCCTCTCACATGTTACCCAGCTTGTTCAACAGTCTTCTATGTCGCACAGTGTCAAAGGCCTTGCTGAAGTACAGGTAGGCCACATCCATTGCCTCCCCAGTCCACCTCCCTTGTCACCCAGTCAAAAAATTCAATGAGGTTAGTCTGGCATGCCCTCCCCCCAGTAAAACCATGTTGCCATGGGTCCTGTAGACCACTGGCATGAAGGTGTTCCACTATACTTTCCTTCATTAGTGGTTCCATGATCTTCCCCACTACTGAGTTCAGGCTGACAGGTCTGCAGTTTCCTGTTTACTCTCTGTTCCCACTTTTGTATAGGGAGACTACATTAGCTGTCCTTCAGTCTTTGGGTACCTCTCCTGTTTTCAGTGACTGGTTAAACAGGGTTGCCAGAGGTTCAGCCACCACATTTCTTAGCTCCTTCAGCACCCTGAGGTGTACCCCATATGGCCCCAAGCTCTTTCTACTCTTATTCCTTTAAGATCATTTCCCATGGAAAATTACTTGTATCCATTTCTGTGCCCTTCCTACCCTTTCTTCTCCACTCTAGCCCATGACCCACCCTCTCCTCTGTAAAGACTGAGCAGAGATATCTGTACAGTATGTGAGCCTTGCGTTGCCATCCTCCACTCTACTCCTGTCATCCCTTTTCAGCTTCACTATTTCTCCTTTTGCCTTCCCTTTTTCACTTATGCACCTGTAGAAGGTGTTGTCACCTCTAACCATTGATTTTGCAATGCACTCCTCTGTTTGTGCCTTGGCTTCCCTTACTGCCCTCCCTACTTCCCTTTGTTTCTCCTGGTACCTCCCTCTGTCCCTTTCTACTAGGAAATAAGGCTACAACTAAGTGCTTGTTCAGATTAAATTTCTCAGGTCGAGGGGAAGGACATAGTCAAGATGATGCTGTGAGAAGGGAGAAGTTTGGAGTGCTTCCTAAAGCTTCACAAACTCAAACAAAAGGAAAACAGAACATAAGATTTAATGCAGAGCTTTGCTTTGAATGAAAAATGTTTGTGAAATATCTTTAGATACAGCACTTTCACAGAACAAAGTTTAACCCTAATAACAACGCATTTTATATGTGGAGCTGGTGTTGGTGATTTTAGGTCAATGGCTATATGACTGAAATACTTGCAAGAGATTAGAGCTTTTTCCCCAAATCAGGGCTAAAGCCCAAAGATCTGAAAAAGTCAGAAAAAAGAGTAGATTGGAGAACATAAACCACCTTGTCAAGACACACCTGAGGGAGGGGTAAGCATTATACATTGGCAGTTTCCTGTTACTGAAATTGATGAAACAGACTCCATGGAACCCTCATGGCTGCAAGATATGAACCTGGTGTGCTGCCCCCAAAGGACTTTAAGGTTGTTGACAGCACAACAAAGTACAAGTATGGCATTTTTTTTTCATCTGATTTAGAAACTCTTTCAGAACAAGGGGTGGAGCTAAGAATGATGAAATACCAAGCAGTAGCAGAGTATCTTCAGGTAATAATACCAAGTATGCAGAACTTCTGGGGAGGATTCTGATAAAGAGAAAGGCTGTAGCAAGAGTAGAGGTACCCAGTGGAAGAGGGAGGTAATAAGATGTTAAAAAGCACCAAAGCAGTTATTAGTAATGCAATACTATAATCCCTGCAGAAGAAAACTTGAAAATACATACAAAACAGCGTGGAAATGACCGGGGTAGATGTTAAGGAAACAAAACAGCTGGAATCAGGTAAATCCTCCCAGAAGTAGTGCACAACAAAACAAAACAAATAAATGACCAGTATCCCAACTTTAATGAGACAGATAAACAGGCAAACCTTGATGGAAACAACCCTGTCAAGGAAAATGAACAGAGATACAAAAATAACTCAGAAAGGGAGAAGAGCAGTGTATTAAATGAAAAAAAAAAAGAAAGAGAGAAGAGTAAAAAGAAAAAGAATGGGCAAAAAGAGGGGAAAGAGGAAAAGCAACTTAGGAAATGGAAGCTGTAAAGAATGCTAAGAGACTGGAGGGACAGAGAGAAAAAATAGCATGGAGGAAGAGGGAGAAAACATGCAAGCAAGCAAGCAATCTTTTGTAAGCAAATCTGGAACAAAAGAAAGATTCATCCAATTAGATGTGAAATTGGACAGAACACAGGATGAACTGAAAGCTGTGAAATCAGAAGTAATTGAACAACAGGATTATTCATTTTCAAGACAGAGTCCCAATATTAGAGTACAACATGTCAGAAATAAAACAAAACACTGAGACACAGTCAGAAGAGCCGAAGATCCTGAAAGATAAGGTATTGGACTTAGAGCTTATAACCAGGAGGGACTAATGCATGCAAATATAACATTCTGCCCCGGGTTGTTAGGAATCCTGGGTATCACTACCACCTGGAGGGAGTACAACTGACTGTCACAATGTTGGAGAAGGATTTGGGGGTGATGACTGATGTTAAATGGAACCACTTGGAGCAGTGCAGGAGAGCAGTGGCTAAGGCAGACAAAATGCTGTGGTGTATAGCCAGGGGGATAACATCCAGGAAAAGGGAGGTTATACTTCCCCTGTACACTTTGCTGGTGAGGCTGCATCTGGAGTATTGTGTGCAGTTCTGGTGCACCCACCTAAAGAAAGACATCACACTCCTGGAGAAAGACCAGAGAAGGGCAATGAGGATGATTAGTGGTTTAGGGGGTTTGGCATATGAGGACAGATGTAGACAGCAGATAATGTACTCTCTGGAAGACAGAAGGGATGATACCACCATGGGTTCCGATGTCTCTAAAATGAATTCATAAGGCAAGCATATCAAATGGTGGAATTGGTGGTTTGGTCTTGGATGATTCTAGCAGGTTAGTTCAATAAAACTTAAGTGGAAGAAATAAAAATTATGTCATAGAATATAAACAGGATTAAAAATCCTACAAAAGGGAAAGAATAATAAATTGTGTAAGGAAAAAGAAAGTTGTCTGCTTGCTGCTGCAGGTAACTCATCTTACAGAATTTGAATTTGAGAAATTTAAGAAATTATGGTGGGGATTACACATGAGTTATAACAGCAAAACTAGAGCCATGGTGATTTTATTTTCCAAAAATTAAAAAAAAAATAAAACGGTTTAAAAAGATCAAGTGGGGAGATTTGTAATATACCAGGTGACTATTAAATTAACTGAAATGGCCATATCTTGAATTTATGATCCTAATGAAGATTATCTAGCGTTCTTCACAGAATTTTTTTCTTCAGTTGGAAAAATTCCCAGAACCTTATATATTAGGGGTGACTTCTTTACAGTCTCGAATTCAGCATTGAATACGACCGGACCACATTCCACCCTGTCAAAGGCTGCTAAAATTATAATGAATAAAATGTAAGCTTTTACTCTAATATATTTTTGGTGAAATAAAAATGTTAGTATATCTGAATTTTCCTTCTTTCAAATTGACATCAAACTTACCCAAGGATAGAGCTGATGCTAGGTTCACTGACTTTATGTCAGGAAGTTATAAGTGTATGTGCTGAGTGATGGCCTCACTGCTTGTTAAAGACACTTATTTCCTTGAAATAATAAAGAAATAAATATAAGGTAGGTGATTTATTTATGAATATTATTTTTTTTTTCAAATTGAATAAGCTTTATTTAGCACACCAAGAGAAGGAAAAATATTCCCCAAAAGTTAGTAGATTATGAACACACTAGTGATCAATAACAGAGACAAGAATAAACCAAATGGTGTATGATTTAAATAGAATTTATCAATATTATAATGGACTCACTAAAAGCATTTGTAAGAAGGCACATAATAAGTTATTACAAGCAGAAAAAATAAGGAAAGAAAGGAAAAAAATAATATAATTGGAAAAGGATATTAAGATAGCAGAAATGAGGTACATGCATGCAAGGAAGGATTCTGATCTTAAACATGTGGGAAAAGCTAAAGAAAAATTATAGTACAGTAAAAAATGAAAAGACATAAAAATTAATACTCCAAAGAAGGGTGAAACATTATGCACAATCAGACAAATCCAGGAATATATTAGCATATTTATTTCGGAAGGAAAAAACTGAAAGAGCTATAAAAGAGGGCAAGGATCAGATTAAAGCAATAACAAACCATAATTATATAAATAAGGAATTTATAAATTATTATGAAAACTTAATATGCATTTGAAATAAAAGAAAAGAAACCAATCAAGCTGTTACGAACAAATTAAATATTTCACAAATTAATATCCAAGATAAGCTTAGGCTTAATGATCCAATAAATGAAGAGAAGCTGGTAAAAGCAATAAGGAGGTTAAAAAGGGTAAGGCACCTGGCTTAGACAGGATACCAGTGGAATTGTAATAATTTTGTCAGAATTGACACCAATATTTACAGAACTCTTTAAATTATTTTTAAAACAAGGTAATCTTCCACTAACTTTTCAATCAATCAATCAAAATATTTATTTATCCAGGTGAACATCGTTGAGCAAGTTCTTTTACAAGATTGACCTGGTTAGCTCTGGCTCAAATTGTACAATGCATACAGATATATTTACAATAGAGCCAAATAACACAAGTAAAAAACAATTAATGCAATTAATGCTAGTAAGTACTCAATGTTACAGCAGTCATATCAGTTCAGAGTGCTTCTTTTAAGAGGCACTTATAATAATATTGCTGAAGGAAGGGAAAGATCCAAAATTACAATCCTCATGTCAGTTGATCTCCCAGCTGAATTCAGATAATTAAATTTATACAAAAATTCTGACAACCAGATTGGAAAAGGTATTGCCATTGGTTATACACAATGATCAATCAGGATTTGTGAAAGGTAGGAAAAGTTCCAACAATATCAGAAATGCAATAACTATATTGGTGATGGAAACTCAGAAAGATGCATTAATTATGTCTCTTGATGCAGAAAAGGCAACTGACAGCATGGAATGTACCTATCTTACCCAAATAATGAAAAAAGCAGATCTAGGTATACAATTTATAAAAATTGGTCAGATTAATTGAAAAATCACCTGTAGCAGAAGTTTTAACAAATAAAGGTGCTTCACAAAGAATTAAATTAGAAAGAGGTATGAGACAAGGCTGTCCCCTCTCTACACTCCTTTTGACCCCAGCTATAGAACCTTTGGCTATATTAATAAAAAATCATAGAGCTATAGAGGGGTTAGTGGCAGGACAGGCAGTTAAAGATAACCGTGCATGCAAATGATATTTTGCTATACCTGAAAAAGTCAGGTAAAACAATAAATATTATTATGGAATTCATTAATGAATCCGAGTTAGTATCTGGATACAAAATCAATTGGAGCAAATCTGAGGCAGTATTTATTAATTCCAAGGCTAACACATCACAATTTTAAGAATATCCCTTTAGATTTCATAAAGAAAAAATGCAGTAGATATGAATTGTAGTAGCTCAGAAAAAAAGGAATTAGTGGACTGGAAGATTACACCATTACTATCAAAAATAGAACATAGTCTGGAGAAATGGGTGGATCTACCAGCAACATTAACTGGTAAAAATCAAGTAGTCAAAGTGAATATACTTCCAAAAATTCTGTACACTCTACAATCACTCTCCATTTCTATAAATAAAAACTGGTTCATAAAGTTAGAAAAAATATAGGAACATTTCTATGGAAAAACAAACATGAAAGAATTAGTGCAAACAAACTTAAAGCTATATACGTAGAAGTGGGGTTAAAACTCCAAGACTTCAGGAAATACCACCAAGCAGCCTTATTGAACCAAATTGGAGATCACTATTTGAACGAGACACCATGGTGGGTATGTTATGAAGCAAGCCTTACAAAATACACAACTTGAGGTCAGATACCTATTTGAAAACATGAAAAAAAAAGAAAAAATAAAATTAAAAAATGAGTGGCTGCAACTACACTTGAAATATTGATAAATTATCATTAAAAAATTGAGAATAAATATAGAAATTCTCATATACTTAAATTATAAACATACTCCATAACTGGGCATGAAGTATAACAGACAGGCACATAAAGAAATAAAGTTCATGAAATACTTCTATGAGGAAGAGAATTTTCTGTCTTGGAAAAGATTATAGAGAAATATAATGGCTAAAATTACTTTTTTCCCACAAATAGGAACATACTATAGTAAAGAAGTCGAACCTAGCCTAAAAAAGCCAGTTATGACTTTCAATCATCGTAGTTAGTAGATCATAAGCAAAAAACTAAAATAATTCCTAAAATTGATCATTTCCTTAATACAACTGAATATCAACACCAATTAAAATAAATTCTGGCCAGAACCAATAGGGCTGCATGCAAGGAATTTGGGTTAAAAATATTAAAAATTACAAAAGTCATGAGCCTGCATTCACAAAATGTAATGTAGGCTCATAAATTTGTTGCTTTGTAATATTTTTACACCTAATTTTCAACATAGTCTTGTTATGACCCTGCCTCATGAAGAAGAGCAAATGTTCAGCTTCTGGCCTAAAGGTGATTTCATGCAGGGACTGCAAAATTACCTTTTGGGATATGAAAAAAAATTTTGGCCAGGATTTGAAAAATCACAGTTGTCACATTCATGAGGTGCTGTGAAGATATGGCTCTGTTATAAATTTGGGGTAAACATATTGAAATTTACCAAAGTTACAAGTCTGCGTTCACAAATGTCAATGTAGGCTCGTAATTTGGTAGTTTTTTTTATATTTTATACCAGATTTTCAAAATAGCCTTCTTATGTCCCCGCCTCATGAACAAGGGCAGAGAAAATTTTCAGCTCCTGCCTGAAAGGTAATTTCATGCAAGGACAGTGAAATCACTTTTCAGGTTACAAAAAAAAATAATTTTGGCTAGGATTTGAAACAGGACAGTTGCCACATTCATGAGGTGTTGTAAAGCTATGAGCCTGCATTCCCAAAAGTCAATGTAGGCTCATAACTTGGTTGTTTTTTAATATTTTTACACCAAATTTTCAACATAGCCTTCTTATGACCCTCACCTCATGAACAAGGACAGAGAACATTTTCAACTTCTGCCTGAAAGGTGATTTCATGCAGGGATGGCAAAATCAACTTTCGGGATGTATAAAACAATTTGTATAGGATTTGAAAAATGACAGTGCTCACATTTATGAGGTGCTGTAACAATATGGCTATGTTGTAAATTTGGGGTAAACATATTGAAAATTACCAAAGTTATGAGCATGCATTCGCAAACATCAGTGTAAGCTCATAACTTGGTTGTTTTTTTAATATTTTTACACCAAATTTTCAACATAGCCTTCTTATGACCCCAACTAATGAACAAGGACAGAGAAAATTGTCAACTCCTGTCCAAAAGGTGCTTTTGTGAAAGGACTGCAAAATCACCTTAAGGGATGTAAAAAACATTTTGGATAGGATTTGAAAAATGACAGCTGTCACACTCATGAGGTGCTGTAAAGATTTGGCTATGCTGTGAATTTGGGGGGAAAATATTGAAAATTACTAGAGTTACGAGCCTGCATTTGCAAAATTCAATGTAGGCTCATAACATAATATTTTTACACCAGATTTTCAACATTCTCTTCTTATGATCCCACCTCATGAAAAAGGGCACAGCAAATTTTCAACTCCTGTCTCAAAGGTGATTTTGCACAGGGACTGCAAAATCACCTTTCAGGACAGATTTGACTAATGACAGTGCAATTGTTCGTGCGATGGGGTACCAAAGAAGACATGTTGAAAATTTGGGCCAACAATATGCAAAACTGCCCAAGTTATGC
The DNA here is from genome assembly GCA_016271365.2 of Neoceratodus forsteri. Lineage (NCBI taxonomy): Eukaryota > Metazoa > Chordata > Ceratodontiformes > Ceratodontidae > Neoceratodus > Neoceratodus forsteri. Next base: position 447,849,207 of record CM057451.1, on the reverse strand, counting down.
CACTAAATTCACCCCCCCCCCATTTAAATACATTGAATTGCATACCTTATTTCCTCTGTTCATGGTCTGGCTTTAAAAAGTGAAGGCATGTTTGCGGTATGGAAAGGATTATGTCATTGGACCTCTGATCAGTAAGTAAGGGCTTGGGGGGTGCGGGATGGTGGGTGCAAAAGACATCGATGGAGAGTTTTTTCTTTTACAAGTCTAAAAACAGCAACAACAACAACAAAAAATGAAGATTCCTGCCCTGGGGTATTGGGCACCCTCCAGTGTCAGTATTCCTTTTCTTCGGGGTGGGGTGGAGGATGCTCAGAGGGAGGGTCATGAGGGCGATTTAAAAAAAGAAAGAAAAAAAACAACCAGTCATGTGCAATAGTGAACAGTGGGTCACAATAAAAAGGGTGATCACAACATTGGGGGATTGGGCACCCCCAGTGTCACTGTTATGTTGTTTCTAGGGGGTGGGTGCTGAGAGGGAGTGTTGGGTGGGGGGATATGTATAACTTAATGTTAAAGAAATGGCCATGTCCTGTTCACAACACTGATGGATTGGGCACCCCCAGTGCCACTCTTATGTTTCTGGGGGGTGAGGTGGTCAGTGCTGAGAGATAGGGTTGGGGGGATATGTATAATTTAAAGGAAAAAAATGGTGGGTAACAGTGGAATGCAGCACACTCCTTCATGTCCAAGATGGTCACTGCACTCTACTGTGCATGAGCAACTAATAGTGCATGCATAGGAGAGTGCAGCAACCATCTTGGACAAGACGGAATGTGCGATGTTCTGCTGTGACCTGCCAATTTCTTTTTCTTTTAAATTATACATATCCCCCAACCCAACCCTTCCTCTCAGCACCCAGCACCCCACCCCCTCCAGAAACATAAGAAGGACAATGGGGCGCCCAGTCCCCAAGTGTTACGATCAGCTGAAAAATAGTGCAGTATGACTGGGGACAACAAGTGGAGTGCTCCATAGATGCAGAGGTGACTGTGGTGCAATTCCAAGATGAACGAAGATTGCAAATTATGGAATCAGATGGGGAATGGGGCAAAATCTCACCAGGGGGAATTCTGAAGGGGCCAGCGATTGGCTGGGGGAGACCACTAGATACCAGGGAAATTTTGTTGTATTGCAAATTATGGAATGGGATGGGGGTCGGGGGATGGAGCTGAATCTCGGGGTTGGGGGGATTCTTCATGAGCCAGCAATCGGTTGGTGGGTGGGGCCACTAGACATCAGGGATGTGGGATTTTAATGCTGGCCTGCATAGTAGGGGTGAAAACACTTTTTTTTATTTATCATCCCCTCTGGGTGGCTTTCAAATTCAGAATCTCACCCGTGGGTAGTGAAATTCCGCATTTCGCATGGGTGGGTGGATTTCACATTTCCACCATGAAATATTAAAATGCAGGGATTATGCAAAATATTTTACTGAGTGAAATTTTTTGATTTCACACAACACTAGGAAGGACCTAGTGGGAAGGAAAGGAAAGGAAGGGGTGTGGTGCTTTATGTGAGGGAAAGCATAAAAGTGATGGAGATATAGGGAATACAAGGGGAGACAGATGTATTGTGTGTCACCTTGGAGATGGGGAATGAAGCTGCTATTTGCACTGGAGTGATCTACAGACCTCAAGCTTAGAGGGAAGAATTAGATAAGATACTGATGGAAGCCACTGGCAAGATGGTAGAAAGGGGGAGGTGCCACTGTTGAGGGACTTCAACCTGCCAGATATGGAACAGAGCCTCCCAGCATTGTCTTCAGCTAGAAGCAAGGACATCCTGAATTCTCTGTAGGGGTGTTCCTCAGGAAACTAGTCTGTGAAACCACTTGTGATGGGCAATACTGGACATGGTACTCACTAACAGGGGCAGTGTTACAGACATCAAGGTAGGAGGCCACCTAGGGACCAGTGCTCACCGTACGGTGTGATTCAGTATAAGAAGAGCTGCAGAATCAAACCATACAAGGGTGAGGGTTCTGGAGTTCAGGAGTGCAGCATTGATAAAGATGGGTGAATGCCTCAGGGTTGACCTGGTGGGAGGAATGCCTGGGTGGGATGGCCGAATAGTGAGTGAAGCTAAAAGGGAGCATAGTAAAGGCAACAAACCTCTGTATCAATCAAGTGAGCAAAAGCAAGAGGAAAAAGAGACCGCTATGGCTGTCAAAAGAGGTGGCTAAAAAGGAAAAGGCTAAAAGGATAGCATTCAGAAGGTAAAAGGAGACGCAGAGGGAGAGGGACTGGAGGTGTATCAGGGAAAACAAGATATACAGTAAGGAGTGCAAAGGCACAAACTGAAATGAGAATAACCCAGGAAGCAACAAAAAGGGACAAGATATTTTTTCAGTATGTAAGTGAAAAAAGAAAGACCGGGGGTGGGATTGTAAGGCTAAAAAGGAAGGGGGAAACTATGTAGAGGGGGATGAGGAAAAGGCAGACATCCTGAACAAATACTTTTGTTCAGTGTTCACAGAGCAAGGAGAAGGAAGGGGAACAAACAAGTAACATAAGTTTGGAGGGAGGGAGGTGGACACTAGTCCTTTTTTGGAGGAGAGAGTCTTGAAAGGGTTCACTAATCTGAAGGTGTACAAAGCAATGGGGCCAGAGGGGGTGCATCGAAGGGTATTGAGGGAGCTTGTGCAGGTACTGGCTGCACCTCTGACAGTTCTATTTAACAGCTCACAGGAAACAGGAGTGGTTCCGGAGGACTGGAGAAGGGCAGATGTAGTTCTACTACGCAAAAGAGGTAGCAGGGAGGAGGCTGACAATTATAGGCCGGTCAGCCTAACATTAGAGGTTGGAAAATAAATGGAATCATTACTAATGGATAAGATTGTGGAATAGCTTGAATACAGTGTTACGAGACCTGCAGCAGCATGGGTTTACAGGTGGGAGGTCCTGTCAAATGAATCCGATAGATTACCTTGACTGGGTGACAAATGAATTAGAGCAACTCGAAGTGTTGGATGTGGCCTATGAAGATTTCAGTAACACTTTCAACACTGTTCCACACAGGACAATAGTAAGCATGCTGGGTAGCCTAGGAGTGGGTCCAAAGGTGGTAAACCAGATAAGAAATTGGTTAGGAGATAGGAGACAGAGCATGGTGGAAAACTGAGTTCACTCTGAGGAAGGGAAGGTGACCAACAGGGTGCTTCAGGGGTTAGTGCTGGGACTGTTCCTCTTTAATTACTTTATAAGTGACATTGTAGAGGAGCTAAATGGGGAAGGACTGCCTCTTTGCAGATGTCACTAAAATCTGCAATAGGGTGGAAAATCCAGTGTGGGAGGGGTGGAAAGAATCGGTAGAGACCTAAGAAAACTAGAGGAATGGTCAAGGGTATTGCAGCTGGGTTTTAATGTGAAAATGTGCAAAATAACGTACTCAGGGCACAGCAACCTAGGGGAGGAATACAAAATGGGGTAAAGTGGTACTGATGACTACCAAGCAGGAAAGATACTTGGAGGTAGTCATAACTAAACGTGGCCATGCCATGCTATTAGACAGTTGGGAGTGCTAATGGAATGGTAGGGTGCATTTGGATGGGAGGTGGTGTTGCCTCTGTATAGATCACTGATAAGATCTCAGCTAGAGTACTGTGTCCAATTCTGCAGAGTTCCATGTCAAAATGGTGACTTTTCAATGGTGACCAATGAAGATGTCTCAGCACTAGCAGTGTGACGGATTACAATAAAGTCAGTTTCTTGAGGGGGGATTCACCCCCAACACCCCCTTGTGGGGGGCTTTGCCACTCATGCCCCTCTTTATTTATGATACTAACTCCAGGGAGGGGTATACTTCAGGGATGGGGAGAATCGTCGGCCAACCAAAAATGTTGGCACTGTGGTTCTGTCACCCTCTTCGTTGGTCATTGTAAAATCGCTGTTTTAAAGTGCTACCATTCTGCAGACCACATCTCCAGAAGGAAGTAGTCAGAGAGAAGGCATGTTTTGCATCAAAAGCCATACTAGAAAAGACTAAAGGACAATATGTACACCCCGGGAGAGAAGAGGGAGTTGGGGGGGGATATGATAGAGACCCTTAAATACCTTGCAGGGGTAAATAAAATACAGCATTGAAGTATTTTTCAGAAACAAATGTGCTCAAGAGCAAGGGAACATGCTATGAATGTGGAGGGAGATAGATTCTGGAGAGATGTCGGGAAGTACTTCTTCACAGAAAGAGTTGAGCATTCTTGGAACAGGCTTCCAGCGGAGCTGGTTGGAGCATAAATAGTGGTGGGGTTGAAGAAAGCATGGGATAGGCAGAAGGGAATCATAGTGGAAAGGAAGGGGGGAAGGGAGATAGAACTGTAGATCAAGTATGGTCTGTGATAATAATGTAGGCAGGGAAAAATTGGAAGATACGGTGGGCCATTTGGTCTATATCTGCTATCAGAGTCTATGTTTCTAAACTGCATGATAGCAAATGTGAGGAGCAAAGTAATGTTAAAGTACTTGCAATTTATTTCAGCTGGTGCCTGTGCCCTTCAGAGATAGTGTGTATCTATTGTGATGGTGAATTTTAAAGTAAGGATGTCTGTCCTCAAAGAACTTACCAATTCATCCCCACTTATTTACCATTGGTCAATTCCCAGATGCTCATATATTCTATAAGAAAAGCTTGTTTCTCTTTCAGACTTAGAACAGTCTCCACCCAGATTCAGTGGGCAATGCTGCATCTCTCATTCTTCCATTATCTCAAATGTTGACATTGTTACTTCACAAATTATAAGATTTGTTCTACTTGCACTTTGCACACTGATGCAATTGTAGTTTTGTGTGTTGTTTGCATTTTGTAATGGTTTGCTTATCTGTTATACTTATTTTGGCATGAGTCGAGAGGACAAGTACCAAGGCCATCCAGTTCACCCCATAATGATCACTTCAGCCAGCTGCAACAGGTCTCAGGAGCACAAAACATGAGCTGGAGTCACCTTCTCCCATCCTGACCAATTGGACGTCAGCATTTAGTTTCTCAGGTGGAGTTTCATATGCCTGGGAAACTTTAACAAATACTCTCTTCCTGACTGGCTCAGTGGCACTGAGGGCTGAGACGCTGGACGCTACACCTCGCGCCATGCCGGCGACCCGGGTTCGGGAACAGACTCGGGTCATAGGTGAGTCAGCAGGGGAGGATCAGAATTGAGCATCCATAGACTGCTGTCCTGATTCTGGGAGGTTTGGGGAAATCCACTGCACCGTTGCGGCCCCCAGGGACACCCCGGTGGCATTACAGGCTAGTGGATATGTGAGAGGGAGCATGGCGGACATTGGCACGCAGTGCTCAGACATCATTGCACATCAGTGCTCCAGTGGGGTCAAAAATTAGGTGGAAAATGGCTGGGCTCAACTGTGCAGCTTGATGACTGCACTCTGCCTCGCCGGGAGGACTCACATGGAATCACACTGGAGGGTCCGGGGCTGGTCTGGCTGGACGGGGTGTGGGGAGACCCTCCAGTGGACTGGCAATGGCTGTGCCAGATCCCCCATCATGTGAGTGAGACTGGTGCTCTCCCAGCAGGCAGGGCTGGTGGCTGGACGCCCCCACTGGTAGTCGCCACAGCTGGCGAATAAATAAGAATAATAAAAAAAAAAAAAATACTCTCTTCCCTGCCTGTTTGTGCACTCGAAACATGGCATCAGGGGCCACAGTGGGGGTCAAGAAGTAAGTACCAAAGACATCCTGCCCATTCTCCCTTCCCACTGATTGCCTCAGCCAGCTGCACCAGACATCGGGAGCCCCAAGCAGAAGCTGCACCTCCTCTTCCAGCCCTGACCAATCAGAAACCAGCATTTTGTTTTTACGGTTTACGGACTAATAGTCGCGGTTTCTTTCGGCACGGTTATAACGTAGCGGTCAAAATGTTTCAGGTATGATTAGTCGCTTGTATATTAGTCGCGTTGGAAGGTCGCTTTTATCTGCATGAACTGTGTGACTATTTGTGCCAAGAACGGGGATATTTCTCAGCTGTAGCTGTTACTTTAACGAGCTAGTTGTTATTTTGTTCTGTGCAGTTTGGGGACTTTTTCAGCAGTTTCCATCTTGATGCTGTGTTTTTTTTCAGTTATTGAGAGGGCTACTGGGTGAACTTAATCCCTTTACATCTCTCCTCTTTTATTGCACAGGCTGCTTCTGTGAAGCATATTGAAACCCCCTACCTGCCACCGACAGAGCACTGCACTCCTATCCCCTCCTTGTAGCAGCCGGAGCAGTCACATTCCCCAGCACTTCACTTAATTGTAATGTCGCACTGTGCACTGCAGATGACATCTACCTAACTAATTAATGAATTTACTGATAAGCAGGTGAGCAGTACTTACACACATTAGGGCAAGGTGTAGCATTAGAGAGCATCGATTGTGTGAAATCAGAGAGAATCGATTGCCTTTGCTGCCATGGAGTTCATTACAACACAGAAAGGCATGAAGAAGCTGTGTTTGGACAACTTTCTTTACACTAAAGAAAAGGATGGGGAAGGCGAAAAAATAATCTGGCATTGTGAGCAATGGACATGCAGGGCTCGCATGCACACCCTGGGTGACAGCATTTTGAAAGCACCGACTGAGCATAACCATGCTCCAGTACACAGTCGTGCTCAAGTCATTAAGGTGCGTGGTGGCATGAAAAGGAAAGCTGCAGAATCAGGGGAGTGCACACGAAAGATCGTTCTGCAGGGACTCCAAGAGGTGGAAATTTGCAACGCACTCTTATTGTCTAGTCATGGCGTGATGTGCATAGACATAGACAACTGTCTTCCCCCACAGATTCTGACATCTCAGAATATTGCAAGACAGTAAATGGGGAACAGTTAATTCAGGTTGAAGAAGAAGGTCTGATAATGTTTGCTAGCGAGACTGACTTGCAGGTGCTACGAGACCATCAACACTGGTTTTGTGATGGTACATTAACCGTAGCACCGCAGCAAGATGACCAACTGTATACCATACATGCACTTGTCCAAGGGGTAAACAGACCTTGCATGTATGCTTTACTGCCAGGGCGTAATGAGGAGGTGTATAGAAGGTTGTTTGTTCACCTTGAATCATTGCTTGGTAGCCACATAAGCCCAGTCAGTATAATGACTGACTGAAATTGCTGCTATAAAAGTTTTGTCTGACATGTTTCCTTCTTCAGAGCTATAAGGGTGTAATTTCCACCTGGGACAAGCGCTATGGTGACGTGTCCAGCAAGAAGGTATGCAGCAGAGATATGTTCTTGATCCTGACTTTGTTCAACAGGTCTTTTGCCTTTTAGGGTTGGCTCATGTACTGACAGAGGACGTAGAACGATACTTTGAGGCACTACAGGATGACACAGACTTTGAGGACTTGGAAAGCTTATTTGATTACTTTGAAAACGTTTATATTAGAAGGCTGGCAAGAAATCGGAAAGAGCACAGACAGCCAAGATTCGCTTTGCAGTTCTGGAATCAACACAACAGAGTATTGCATTATTTGCCTCGCAGTAATAATGCCATTGAGGCTTGGCACCATGTCTTCACACACACTGTAAATATTAGCCACCCAACTAGAGCTAAGCTGGCTAGAAAGTTGCGGCAAGAGCTACATGCTGTTGCACTGCAGCATCGGTAGATGGAGCTAGGACACCAAGCTCCAAGAAAAAACAGTAGATATGTCTGACTGAACAAAGTGTATAAATCCATATGCCTAGATGTGAAATCGCGTATTCCTAAAAAGTTTCTCATGGATATAGCCTCTGTTATTGAAATAAATGTAACATAAGGATGGGGCAATGCACAGAGTTTTTAACCGTTTCCCTGAAGTAATAAACACAAAGAGTTTTAACAGAGTTCATAAGCAGAACAATGCACAGAGTTTCTAACCATTTCCCTAAAATAATAAAGACAAAGAGTTTTAACAGAGTTCCAGAGGTCCCTAAAGTCAAACACAAAGGACATCATAAATCCTCCCTTCAGTTGGACTCCTTATATATAAATGCAGTGGCATGTTTGAAATCCCTGGTAGTCTAGTGGCATCCCCACCCCCCAACTCATCAATACATCAACCACTCAACCCTTCAGTTGGACTCCATATATATAAATTCCGTCTTTCTGACAACGGCATATTTGAAATCCCTGGTAGTCTAGTGTCCCCCCCACACACACACACACAGATCAATACTTTCTATAAATGCCATCTTCTGACGACGAGAGCAGTGGCATATTTGAAATCCCTACTATGTGTAGAGCAGTGGCACCACTGTGGTGTTCTCTCAGGCTTGTACTCAGCAAATGCATCCACTCCCACGTCTCGGCATACTCGGCAATGAGAGCGATGGGAGTGACAAGAGCTACTGCAACAATTTGTCTGCGCGACGACAGAGGTAACGGCAAACTGTCCTGATGACCTAATGTCTGCTATTAATAATCCGCAATGATTTGTCAGGGGACATAATGGCTGTACCCCTGTTTTTACAGGTGGGGTTTACTATTCCTAGGAAACTTGAACAAAGAATCTCTTCCATCCGAGTTTGTGCACTCAGATGATGCCATTGGGAGCCATAGCAGGAGTATGGAGGGTAAGTACCAAGACCATCCTGCCCCCCCCCAGTGATGTCCTCAGCCTACTGCAGTAGACTGTGGGAGCTCCTTGCAGAAGCTGCACGTTCTTCCTTCATCTCTGACCAATCAGGAACCAGCATTTGGTTTATTGGGCAGAGTTTCCATTGCCTAGGAAACTTAAACAAAGAATCTCTTACAAGTCTATTTGTTCACTCAGAAGACCCCATCAAGAGCCATAGTGGAGGTCGAGAAGGCAAGTACTGGGGCCATCCTATCTATCCCCCCAGCTATAGCTTCAGCCAGATGCAGCAGGCTTCATGAGCACCAGCAAATGTGACTGTTTGTACACTTGGAGGACCATCAGGAGCTGTAATGGGGTCAAGAGGACAAGTACAGATGCCATCCTGCCTGTTGCCCAAGTTCTGCCAGATTTGGAAGCCCCAAGCAGAAGATATGCCTTCTCCTCCCATTCTGACCAATCAGGAACCTGCACTTAGTTTCTTGGGCAGTTTTCTTGGCCCAGGACACTTTACCAAAGACTGTTTTTCCCTGCCAGTTTGTACAGTTAGAAAATGCCATCAGGAGCTGTAGCAGGGGTCGAGAGGGCAAGTACTGAGGCGATCTTGTTCATCCCCCCAAGCAATCGCCTTAGCCAGTGGCACCAGAATTCAGAAGTCCCAAGCAGAAGCTGCTCCTCTTCTTAATGTAGTAGTAAAAATATTTATTCTTAGACAGGAAAAGTTTGTATACCACATCATTAAGACCAAGGTCCTCTTTACAAGATGGTCCTGTTAATTCAATTTCAAGTACTTATTGTCACAATATAAAACAGTTTTACAAAACATATTAAAACTTGTAGTTGTACATTTATAGTATACACACCTTGAACTCGTGGTTGTACATTTTTAGTATACACAGGAAAGTTTGGGGGGGGGATACAAATACATATACATAACAGTAATCACATCTCAGTAATGCCCTTACCAATTGCGACAAGCGCTTTGTTTCTCAAGAAGTTTCCTATGCCTGTGAAACGTGAACAAAGACCCTCTTCCCTCCCTGTTTGTACACATAGAGGATGCCATCGGGAGCAATAGCAGGGGTTGTGAGGGCATGTACCAAGGCCATTCTGCTTGTCCCCATCCCCAGTGATCTCCTCAGCCAGCTGCAACAGACCTTGGGAGCCCCAAGCAGAGCCATGCCTCCTCTTCCCACCTTGACTAATCAGGAGCTAGTATTTAGTTTCTAGAGTGGAGTTTTCTATGCCCAGGAAACTTGAACAAAGACTCTTTTCCATGCCTGTACACTCGGAAGATTCCATCAAGATGCATAGTTGGGTTCAAGAGGGTAAGTATTGAGGCTCTCCTGTCCATCCCCCTAGATATTCCCTCATCCAGATGATCCAGACATTGAGATCACCAGCCAGGAGCTGCACCTCCTCTTACTACCCCGTCCAATCAAGAATCATCATTTTATTTCTTGGGTGGAGTTTCCAAAGCTTGGAAAACTTGAACAAAGGCTCCATTTCCTGCCTGTGTGTACACTCAGAAGATGCAAGTGGGAGCCATAATGGGGTTTGAGAGGGTAAGTTCTGAGACAATTGTTCTTGCCCCCCACTATCCCCTCAGCCAGCTGCACCTAGCTCGGAAGCCCCAATCAGAATCTGTGCTTTCTTCTCCCACCCTGACCAATCATGAACTAGCATTTCATTTCTCAGGCAGAGTTTCCAGTTCAGGGGAAACTTTAACAAAGGCTCTTCCCCGCCTGTTTGTACACTCAGAAAATGCTATCAGGAGCTGTAGAAGAGGTAGAGAAGATGAGTACTGAGGCCTTCCTGCCCATTCCCCCAGTGATCACCTCAGCCAGGTGCACCAGACTTTGGCAGCACCAAACAGAAGTTGTGCCTCTTCCTTCAGTCCTAACCAACTGGGAACCAGCATTATTTTTAATAAATAGGTTTTTATCTTCCTTTGGCAGGTATGATTGGCTATTTTCAGCCCCATCCCCATTGGCCTCAACCATCCTGAAACTTCTCCTATATCCGAGACCATTATCCCCCGCTGATTGCCCCCTGCAGCAGGGCCATGAAGAAAAGTCCATCCCCCCCCTGCCTGGAACACAAATCCAGACTGTCCAAGACCCAGAGAGATCAGTTGAGCCACGGCATGATGGGCAGGGCTTCCGGAAGCCCATCCTCCATTTTTCCTCCTTATTTTCTTCCTTGGGCTCCATGGACATACAATGAGAATGTTGTGTGTGCTCCATCTCTGTTGGGATGCCCCATGGTTCTCTGAACGTAGGCCCTCCCATCTTGGTGCCTCACATGCACCACCACCTGGATTGCTCCAGGTGGCAGTCAAGCAGTGAATTACAGAGCCCACCCTCACTGAGAGAAGAGAACAGTCCTACAGATGCTCGATCTTCCCTCTCCCAGATGACACCCAAGCAACCCGCGTCCATTCCTGAACCTGGGTCACAGGCATGGGAAGATGTAAAGTGCCCATGGCACCTCAGCCCTCTTCACGGTTCCATGTCAAAATAGTGAATACAACATAGCGAAAGTCAAAAAAGCAAATGCCAAAGAACATAACAGCTACTACTACCAGTTCTCTCAACAATTGTTCTTGGCATGATCACTTGTGACATATGAGGGGGGCCGTGCCCCCCACACCCACCTATTTTAAATATTCTAACACCACGCTGCTCATTGATGGTGGAGAGAATGACATATTCGGAGCAATGTAAATATGAGTCAGTACGTTGTGTCATTCGCTATTTTGATTTTTGCTATTTTGGCTGGCTACTCTTTTCACCACTGGGCCTGCACAGAACCAGCATTTTGTTTCTCACTCAGTGTTTTCTATGCCTGCAAAACATGAACAAAGGCTCTGTCCCTTCCTGTGTGTACACACAGAAGATACCATCAGGAGCCATAGTGGGTGTTGAGAGGGCAAGTACCAAAGATATCCTGCCTCTCCCCACCAGCAATCTCAGCAAACTGCACCAAACTTCATGAGCCCCAAGCAGAAGCCGCATCACCTCTTCCCACCCTGATCAATTGGGAACCAGCATTTTGTTTCTCATGCAGAGTTTCCTACACCAAGGAAACTTACACTCAGAAGACTCCATTGGGAGCCACAGCATTGGTCACGAAGGCAAGTACTGAGGCCATACTGCTGTTCTACCCAGCAATCACCTCAGCCAGCTGTACCAGATTTTGGCTGCTCCAAGCAGAAGATGTGCCTTCCCCTCCCACCATGACGATTTCTGAACCAGCATTTCATTTTTTTGGGTGGTTTTTCCTAGTCCTGGGAAACCTGAGCACAGTTTCACTTTCCTGCCTATTTGTACACTTGGAGGATGCTGCTGGGAGCCATAGTAGGGGTTGATGGGGCAAGTACTGAGGCCATCCTGCCCTTCAACCTTAGTGATTGCCTCTGCCAGCTGCACAAAACTTTGGCAGCCCCAAGCTGAAGCCCCACCTTCTCCTTCCAAGCTGACCAATTGGGAACCAGCATTTAGTTTCTTGGGTGAAGTTTTCTATACCTGGGTAACTTGAACAAAGACTCTGTTCCCTGCCTGTTTGCACACTAGTTATATACCATTGGGAGCCATAGCTGGGGTCAAGAACTTGAGTACTGAGATCATCCTCTCCATCCCCCCCAAGTGATTGTCTCAGTCAGCTGCACCAGACACTGGAAGTCACAAGCAGAAGCCATGCCTCCTCCTCCTCCTCCCACCATGACCAGTCGAGAACCAGCATTTAATTTCTCTGGGGGAGTTTCCTGTGCACAGGAAACTTGAAGAAAGTATCTCTTCCCTGCCTGTTTGTACACTCGGAACATGTTATTGGGAGCTGTAGTGGGGTAAAGAAGGTAAGTTCCAAGGTCATCCTGTCTGTCCCCCCACAACCAATGGCCTCAGCAAGCTGCATCAGATATTGGGATCCCTAAGCAGAAGCCCTCCTTCCTACTCCCACCCTGGCTAATTGGGAATGAGATAATCTTTTTTAAGGCAGCACACTTCTAGTTCTCCTCCATGCTGTGGTTCTCTGTGCAAAGGGCTGTGCTACAAAGTGCAGTATAGTTGTTGTCTACTGTGGGCATCAGCCGTAGGAGGTAGCCGGCAGCCAGAAATGGTGCCCAAAATAGACCCTGTTTTGATCATTGCCTCAGACACTGCACTTCAGGTACGTTATCTGTCACTGATAATCTGCTATATCAGTGCTTGTCATAGAAGTCTCTTAGACCATATGTGCTTTTATAAAATGTATCGGGTTGCTATTTGAACTTTCTACTCTAATGTTGATCACACCTCATCTTGAGTACTATGGCAGTGCGAGTCTCTGATTCTTCCTTACTGGAGTCATTAGTCCCCTTTTTCCTATCTGAATAAAGCAGCTGTACTTCCCATAGCTCTTTTAAGATTTCTGATGAAGCCTAGATACACTCAACTGGGTGGAGTGTGTTTGCTACCACATTAATCTGCCCAAGTGCCATCTGGTAATTCTAGTTACACCCTAACTAGGTGAAGCACGTCTGCAACTATGTTTATCTGCCCTACAGTAGGTGCTTACAGGGAATTCTAGATACACCTTATGGGGCTGCAGTGTGGATTAATTATGTTTACCAGCCCCAGGTGTTTCCTTAGTAACCGCGTGATAAGCTCCATGAAAAATTGTTTGCTCAGTCACCTCTAGCTGTTTTGTAAATCCATTACTTTATAGTAGCTATTTGCTTCTCAATTATTCTCTGCCTGAGCTGACTGCACATCTACTAATTTTTGCTATGACCTACTCTGATGGCATATACAGTACAATTCACATCAAGCTGTTTCTCCAATGAGTTGCTTTAGCATTTCTGAGTTACCTAAGTGTTACTGGATCCAATACAAAGCCCTGCAAAAAATGTTTCTTAAGAGTTACAACTCAGTTTGGCATTGCATTTTGACTGTACTGCAGATGCATTCCAATCGACTTGGAAAAATATTTTAGAAACATTGCTCTCAAGCTGGTTAAGTGTTGAAAAACAATTCAATATAAGTTGCCAGTGCATTACAGACTAAAAAAAGCAATGCTAAACCAACTCAACAGTTCAATGCAACTTGTTCTGTATCTGTTACTTTGTCCATTACTGGTTAAGAATCCTATTTGCTGTACTCCTTGTCTCTATTTAGTACACCTTATCAAGCTGTGTCTATTTGGTATCCATGCAGGCCTGCTCCTTAGATTGCTTTTTCCCTATTTCAGGGTTGCTCCTGGGCTATCAGGTAGTGCATAATTAGGATGGTGTGTAAATTTACTCTATCGAAAGCAGTGGGTCATCTTATTACATGTATCCCTTCTTTGTGTGGAGCTATCTGTGTTACCCAAGTATGGCTCTGAAGGGGATGGCCGCTGCTATCTGTACATCATAACAGTTGTCTTTATGGATCAAGTAATCTTCGATCTCGGTAGACCTAAATATAATCATCAAAGTTTGCAGCCTCCTCATCTGTTACAATACCCTGATTTACAAGGGTACAATCCTCTTCTACTAGTACTCCATGAACCGTATAGTAGAGGGAATTGTTATAAAATGTTCTTCTTCCTACAGGTATCTGTGAAGAGACCAATACTGACCAACCCTGGACCTCTAATTGGACTCCTGCCATCCTTACTGCTATTACTATCGGGTAATGTAGAACTAACCCAGGTGTGATCTCTCCAGACTTTAGGTTTTTTGCTTTGTCTGACCCATGCTGGTCCAAAACAAGAAGCTTAAAGATTATCTACATGAAGGTCAGTAGCCTCAGACCCAAACTCCATGAGCTCAAAGGCTGGGTAAACCTTTACACTCCAGACATAATAGCATCCCTGAGACCTTGCTCAAGCCCCTTGTGCATACCCATGCGACTGAACTTGCTGGGTTTACTGTCTTCAGGAAAGACAGATTACGTAACACAGTGGGAGGTATCTTACAGTATGTCAGGTCCAGCCCAAATGCCACATTGGATAATATCCAGAACCTTGAGAACCACACCTGTGAGGCTCTGTTTGTCAAGATGTGCCTAGGAGGAACAAAAGCACACTGTGTGGGTTGTATCTATAACCCCCTCCTTCTGAGTTGCAACCACAGCTCTTGATATTATTACAAGGGCACTGACAGAACAATCCCAAGGGTAACTAATACTCCTTGGTGACATCACCATAAATTGGACCAATGATGTGGGAACAGGACATATGGCTGCTTCCTGTTTGCATAATTCACTCAAATTATTAGTGAGCCCACCAAAATGAATCATAAATCAGGTAACCATTTTCTCCTAAACCAGGTTCTAGTCACTAAACCTGGCATAACCAGAGATGCAGGTGTATTTGCTGACTCCCTTAGTGATTATTCCCTGATCATCTGCATTATGAAGAATAAATCTCTCAAGTCACTGCGTAGAGTCTTCCTGGCATAGGACTATCCTAAATTTGATGTTAGTTCCCTCCTGACCAACCTATTTGAAATCCACTGGGCCACAATTAGAAAGCTTTCTAATGTCAACCCAGCCCAGGATTTCTTCATCAATAGCTTTGCCTCAGTAGCTAACAAGCATGCTTCCCTCAAGAAGTTTAGAGTTAAAGGTCACTATTCTAAATGGATGGATATAAGTTAAGAAAGCTTATGAAACAGATACAAGGCATTGAGATTGGCACAAATAAGGGGAACTAAGGAATACTTGCAAAATTAACCTCAAAAATGCTAAAAGAAAGTATTTCTGAAGCCTACAGGCAAAAAATCAGTCTCACCCTAAGAATTTCTGGACACAGATTAAATCCCTGCTAAAGGGTTGTACTGGTCCACTTGAACATGATATAGTGGCAGATGGGCAGCTTTACATTAATCTTTCCGCTACTACCAAGACTTTCAACAGCTTCTTTAGTGATCTGAGCAAATTCCAATAAAGATATGTAATTGTGAAAAATAAGATTTCAGTGAATTTTTTGATAGCACCCCCCCCCCCCCTTTTTTTCTGTGGTATTTTAAAGAATCTGGGGTAACTCCTATCTTACCTGATTTTTGTAAAGAGTTATTCATTGCCTGTAGTAGTTGTTTCTTTTTTCAACTTTACAGTGACCCTTTGGTTGCTGCCAAGGCTTTTAACTGCATTTTTATTTACCTGGAAAAGTTCAAATCTCCAGCCTCTTAGCCTTCCTCATAATCTTCCAGTCCAACATGATGCTAGGAGGTCTGAACTTCAGTTCCACCTAACCTCAAGGAAAGAGGTTTTGACCATGCTAAGGTGGTTTAAAACTGAGAACTAGTCTGAGTTTGACAAACTCAAGCCTAAACCAGTGCCGGATTAAGGCATAAGCAACATAGGCACTAGCCTAGGGCTCCCACTTGTCAGGGGGCTCCCCAACAATCCCCAAAATGTATTTACTACATACTGGGAAGACTTTAAGCCTGAGGTTCAATGGGTGGCGCAACAACATCACTCCTCCATCAGGCCTTAATAGGACACTCCTCATGGGCTGTTATAGGATTCATTTCTTGTTGTGGCTGGAGGCACCACTCCTCCTAATTCTTTCCCAGTGCCTCTTGCCTCTCTGCTGTTGCCACGTTTGTGGCACCTCTGGCTACCGGCTAGTTCCCCGGCTCTCTCCCGACTAGTTGTCTGTCTCCTGCTACTCGTCCTGCTGCTTGTGCCTTCCTGCTGCTGCTGGCTCTATGGCTCTCTCTCCACCCCCCCTTTTTAGTGCTTCTTGCTCCTCTACTGCCATTGCTGCCTTGTACTGCCACTTCCAGGTTTCCAACCCCATGTAGTGCTGCTGCACTTGTCTGGATAGGCAATACGCACCACTCCTCACCAACCTGGCAGGTCCTGTACTCCTCGTATACCTCTGAGCCCACCCCACCTCTGCTTCTCTTTCTCCCTGTTCCCCTGCCATGCCTTGTCCTACTACTTTTGGAGGACTCCTTGATCAACCGCTTTACTTCTGGGCACTCCAGTGTGGCCTCCTTGTTCCTTCTTCATTCCTGCCCTCTGCTCCATCTACTATTTTGTTACTTTTGTTCTGATACTTCCCTGCCTCTGTGTTCTTTGCAGCTCATTCACCTTCTCCTCTTCTGTCACTGCTGGACTCTTCTGGCTTATCTGACTTCACCCTCTCTTGAGTTCTGGTCTGTTGGCATTGCCTCGCTTTCTCCCCACCTTCCTCGCCTTTCCTAGTTTGCTTCTCATCTTCTTCACAGCGCTTTCCAATATCTTTGCTTTTCCCTTCTATTCTTGCCTCCTTGTTCAGTCCTTCTTGTCTGTTTGCCATCTCATCAATCACCATTTACTTCACGCCTTCCATTTTGCCTTGGTCTTACTGATGACACCATGCACTCAGTTCTCGAGCACTATCGGTCCATCCTTACTATCTGCTGCATCAACCATTTAATTGAGCTTATGTCATGGTAACTGACAATATTCATTGCCATTCATGGTACTTCAAGCTGCCATCAGTTTAGTCACTCTCACTGTACCAGTATTCAGTTACCAGTACTGTTCTTCCTTTATGTTTTCCCACACCTCCGTAACATAGTTTCGTGCTACCAGCTGCTCCAGAGAGTGATTCACAAACACATACTGGAAATACAAACAGGGGACATGAGGTTGGAGCAATGGATCCAGTCCTGAGGCAGTAGCTCTCTGCTGGGCCTGCTGCTCTCTGTGTCGGTCGTCATATGGTCTGGTTCCTCTGCCATCTTCCCTCCGCATTGCTTTAATTGTTCATTTTCCCCACTCGGTTGGGGTCCACCTCGCTCTGAGTTTTTCTTTTCCTTCCTGCCCCTCCATTATTTTGGGATTTCTTGCCCTCTCATTATCACTTGTGCTACTCACACTCTCCTCCTCTTGTTCCCTCATTTGGGATCCCTCAGATTCTCTCAGCTATACAGGTTGCAGCTTCACCTTTTGGGGCTCTGTGCCTGTCCATTGGGTTGGGCCCCTGTCTCCCAAACCCTTGTCCTCAGCTTCGACTATCTGCATTTGTTTTCTTTTCTCTGCTCCTGTCACTTTTCCTGGGTTTGTCTACCATCTCTGGCTGCTGGCCTTTCCTCCCTCACTTCCTTATTCCTGGCATTTCTTATTTTCATCTTTCCTGTGCCTCCTCATGGTGGGCACTCGCCCTCTTCCTTCTGTTCCCTCCACCCTCTGTTCTTCTCCTTCTCTGACCTTTGCTTTCTTTTGGGTTTTCCCCTATCCTGCCACCACCTTCCCTATTCTTATCCTCCTCTTATCCTAGTCCATCTGTTGTCTCGGTGCCTACATCTGGTCTCCCTTAGTTACCAATAATGGTAGCTTCCTCATGACATGAGCCTGGTTCTCCTTCACTCAGTCTGTCCTCAGGGTCTAACCATTCACATCAATTAATCGAGCATACCTCTACTTGGGTCTTATGCTACCTCATCAGCTGCAGTCCTGCAGTTATTATCACCATCAGTCTTCTCATGCCCGCATCTGGGTATCCCTCACTTATCCAACCTCTGTGTGGGTCTTCTCCTTCACATTGACTACTTGAGCATAACCATCTTGGGTCCATGCTACCTCGACTCAACCTGCTCTCCACTCAGAAACATGCCTTGATGTCTATTGCCCCTTTGTTTGGGGCTGGAAAGCTTCTCTCCATCACCATACATCATCCCTTTCATACCTCACCTTAACAGTTTCAGCATCCATGGCTTCAGTCCATCATTGTTCATCTTCCAATTCATATTTCACCTTAACTGAACTGGCCTTCTAGGCCTCATTTCATAATCATACATCATCCATTTCATTCCTCACCTTAAACCATTCAGACCTTCAAGGCTTCATTCCATAATCGTACATCCTCTCTTACTCTGAGCATCTAAATGTAGAGGCATCACTCGCATCCCTCAACAGCTGTCCATTTAGAAGGACAGAGCAAGAGATACATCTAAATTGGAATATTTTCCTCCTCCCTCGATCTCCACTCTAACTAGCAGTAGCTGAGCCATCACTAATCGTAATGTCCTTCAGCCTGGAGGGAAGGCAACCTAGGCCTTGGATCCCCGGAAGTTTCCTCTTCAAAGGGTTTTTTTCCACTCATCCATGCCAATGGTTAAAATATTAGTCAGGAATAGTGCTTTCATAGGTTCCGCTGTTTCATGGAGTCAGATGGTGGCCCTGGCTGTTCCCTCTCTCTTTTGGAAGCCCACCTTCTGCATCTTGTCAGATTTCCTTTTGTTCATTGTCCTAGCTTTATATTATTCTTCTCCTGTCCTTCCTATCTATATCAGTCCTTTTATTTCTGGTCTAGATATCTTCTATCTTCTTACCTCTTCAATGCTGAATACCCTTTTGGGTATTCTTTTTGGGATTCTTCCTAAGCTACCTTTAGCCAAGGAAATGATTCCCATGGCACCTATGGGGGGGTAACTCTCCTCTATGGTTATTTGCAACATACCCTACAGTTTGGTATATCCGTGGATAAAGAGGTGAACAGCCACAATGTATCAAAGTCACACAACCATACAGCTCATCCAGTTGCATAAACACAATTGAATGGGAAGGCTTTAAGCCTGAGTTTCAATGGGCATAGCAACATCAGTCCCCCATCAGGCCTTAAAAAGACACTCCTCCTGGGCTGTTCCAGGATTCATTTCTTGTTGCCTCACCATTCACCCCTCCTCATCCAATGGCTCATCTCTCTCTCTTTCCCGTGGGCTTCTTCCTAAGCTACCTTTCTCCAAGGGAATAATTCCCATGGCACCTATATGGGGGAACCCTCATCTAGGGTTCCTTGCATTTTACTCCTATAGGGTGTTATATCCTATGGATATAGAGGTGAACAGCCACAATGTATCAAAGTCACACAAGCATATATCTCATCCCATTGCATAAGCATAATTGAACTATTTCTTTCTACCTGAGCTGCATTTTTTTTTTGTAATAGACTTGGCTGCTAAATAATTTGAGCAAGGCAGGAGCTGAACTGTGATTGGCATCTCACCTCCATGATTTGGTGTTACAGTAAATACAACTGATAGATTCAGAGGGATACAGCCAGACTGACATTTAAGTTGAAAACATACCCTTTTCCTTGCTTTTTGTCTCCTGCCCCCCCAAGTGAGGAAAAAAGTAGCTAGAAAGATCCCTGCCCACCAATTGGTGTTTCTGATAGGGAGAGTGACTGGTGCAAATCTTAAATGGGGGTCCCTGCAGTAGTTTGATCACTACTTGCCTCATCTTGTACATTTGAGGGGGCCCTATTCATATCTGAAGGATTGGAGTGCCAGCACAACCTTCTTATTGGAGAGCCTGTTCCATGTTTCAGCTGCTTCTCATTTCCACACAGATGTCTTGCGGCATGCCATGGCCCTGTGTCACATACTATACAGATAGAGGTTGTGGTTCACAAATCCAAGTGTTCACCATACATGTTTTCCAGGCTCTTGGCATGGGGTTGTAGCCATTAGGGTATACTGCCTAATGTATTAATTACTTTTCACACTCCTTGACTGGAATCAGATTATCCTTGTTAAATGCAGTTCTCTTCTCAGGGAAAATTAGTAGGAAGGTTCATGGTTGAGTTTGAGTTGGGACAATGAGTGTCATGAAAATGATCACCAAAATTATATAAAAAAAAAGAAATCAGCTGTGGCTAGAACCGATAGGGCTGCAGGCCAGGGATCTTGTGCAAAAATATTGAAAATTAGCAAAGTTTCAAGCCTGCTTTAGCAATATGTAATGCAGGCTCATAAATTTGTTGCTTTGTAATATTTGTACACCAAATTGTCAACATAGCCTTATTATGACCCTGCCTCATGAACAAGGGCAGAGAAAATGTTCAAATCCTGCCCGAAAGGTGATTTAATGCAGAGACAGTGGAATCTACTTTCGGGATGCAAAAACACATTTTGGGTAGCAGTTGAAAAATGACAGTTGTTACATTCATGAGGAGATGTAAAGAAATGGCTATGTTGAAAATTTGGGGGTAAAAGTATTGCATATTACCAAACTTACGAGCCTGCGTTTGTAAAATTCAACATAGATTCATAAATTATTTTGTTTTTAAACATTTTTACACCAGATTTAGAAAATAGCCTTCGTATGACCCCATCTCATGAACAATGGCAGAGAAAATGTTCAACTCCTGGCTGAAAGGTGATTTCGGGCTGGGACCACAAAATCACCTTTCGGGATGTAAAAAAAAACATTTTGGCCAGTATCTGAAAACTGATAGCTGTCACATTCATGAGGTGCTGTAAAGATATGGCTATGTTGTACATTTGGTGTAAAAATATTGAAAATTACCAAAGTTATGAGCCTCCATTTGCAAAATTCAACAAAGGCTCACAACTTTGTTTTGCTTTAATATTTTTACACCACATTTTCAACATAGCCTTCTTATGACCTTATCTCATGAACAAGGGCACATAAATTTTTTAACTCCTGCCCGAAATGTGATCACCTTTTGGTATCAGCAATCATGGTGTACTCTGCCATATCCAAGATGGCCACCGCAATCTGATATACTTGCACGACTACTAGTGCATGCACAGTAGAGTGTGGTGACCATCTTGGACACTGCAGAGTGTGCCATGATGGCCCAATTTTTTTTTTCATTTAAATTATAGATATTCCTCCACTGATCCTCCCTCTCAGCTCCCACCCCCACGCCCCCAGAAACATAAAAGTGAAACTGGGGGTAACCAAACCCCCAGTGTCACGATCAGGCCACCACCAAATTTCTTAGTATAAAATAGTGCAGTGAGATGAGAAAAAATGAGCGGAGTGCTCCACTGATGCCACAGACACGATGGCGACTGTTCTTCAACTCCAGCAGATTGTTCATTCAAAAGGAATGTGCAGAGTCCTTTTTTGATAGCAAGAGGTCTGCAGGGCTATGCCCACTGCAGCCCTAAAAATGTGGTTGAATTTTCTAAGTCCTTTAACAATACTATATTGCAATTTGCAAACAGTATGTCTAAGTCTGATCCTTAACACCACCTATAAAATCACGTTTTAATGACACAAATTAGCCAAGAGCCTACAGTGCTATCATGCAATGACCCATTACTGACAACTACTTGGTCCTTTACTTTTCTCCCAAGTTGTAATTGACATGTCAGGCAACTGTGGTGAGACCAGTTTGCAGCTGTATACCGATGATGCTGTCTTACATAGAAGCTCAAATTATGCTAGTCTAATCAGCAGCTGGCTTGCTGATGACTTTAGGGAGTTAGAAGAATGTTTTTTTTTGTTTGTTTGTTTTTTGCAAATAGGCTAGTCCTGCATGTGAAATAGGATAAAGTAGTATTATTTGGTTACAGACACCTGGAAACATCAAGGCAGTACTTGTTATCTTGACTACCAGCCCTGAATCACAAATTGAAGTAGTTGAGTCTTTAAAGTGCATTGGTAAATATTTGGATCAGAATGTCACTTTTATAACTCAAGTGGATAATATTACTAAATACTTACAGTACACTTAAGAATTAGACTCCTATACCATTTAAGTGACTACCTCACTACAGATACACAACTAGCCATCACAAATAGTACTCTGTTTCCCATGTTACTATATGGTGCTCTAATACTCCATATCCTCAGAAACTCAGAAATAAGCACACTCAGAATCTTTTACAATAAAATGGGCCACTTTGCCTCTGGTGTCCCACCCAGGAAACATCACTGCAATGTTTTCTCTTCCTTAAATGGGCCTTCACTTGCAGGGAGGCTGACTTTCCCCCTCTTCTGCCTTGTTTTTAAAATAGTCAAAGTTTACATCCAATGCCCCCAAGCCTCCAAGGTGTTCTTGCTTCTAAACCCCATGGGGGATGTTCCGATGCTCCAATTGCACTCTACTGAAGTTGCCAAAGGTTACGTCTGATTCAGGCAAAAGGTTATTTGCTACTTCTGCTCCATCCTTTTGGAAATCTCTCCAAGCATGGTTACAAAATTATTCCTCATTTGAGGGCTTTAAGAAAGGACTAAAGACCCTTTTACTCGAATGCTGCCAATGCAGTTGTTATCATTACACTGTACCCATAATCTTGAGTTCTTTGTTACCTAGCCTTGACTTATCATTGTGTTTTGCCTGCTCTCACACTGCTGTACACTTCCTACTTGTTCTTCTAACACTGTGTCTAAGAAATAAGGTGCATTTTTGCATTTTTTTTTCTAGTGGAAAGTTTGCTACTCTATTTCTTGTGCAATTTGTATTCTTCTTTGTAACTAATTTTGGATCACTCATGAAAAAGGGACTTTCAGTCTCAGCAGGCCTACCCAGTTTACAAAATTCAATAAGTAAATAAATGTTTGTGTTTTTTACTTCTGTCTTTCTGTGTAATCTTCCATCCTCTAGAACACATTTGGCAGTTGAATGTTTCCCAGCTCTGCTGACCTGACTGGTGTGATATTTTAAATAAATAAATAGCCAAATAATGGCTTTAGAGCACTACCAAACAGGGCTGAACTCAAATCTGTGAACTAAGATGGAGGGCTCCATTACCTGTTACCAAGTAATTGAGCAAACCTGTTCCAAATTAAAATAATTTTCAAGCAATTAATCATTTGATTCCATGGTTATGGGAGACAGATATTACTGAATGACTTTAATGAATGACTAACTCTTGTGCCCAAAATGAGTTGATGTTTCTTAGAGAGCTGTGCCAGTCTATTAGTGGTGTACAGTATGCAGGAGCATGAGCAGAGTAGCAGCCTGGAGCTAGCAGTGCCAGGTTAAATAAAAGATATGCTATTTTTAGAAGAAACTGGCACTTGCTATAGACCTGTAGAGCTTCAGCATATACCAAACAACTCTTTGTATTAAAAACAGAGCAAACAAATACCTCTAGTCCAAAGTAGGCTTCATTTTATTTTCATGCAGAAAAGTAATGCTGTGACCTAGTGACCTCTTATGACATAGTGCCCCTCAAACTCCCCCTTAATCATAGAAATATAGAAACATAGAAACACAGACTTTGATAGCTGATAAGGACCGCTTGGTCCACCTTGTTTTCCCATTTCCCTACCTACTGGATAAGCTGCAGATCCTAGTTAATCAACATCCTGTTTCTTCCTACCCCCCCCACAAGAATTGCTATATGTCTGTCCAATGCATTCTTGAATTCTCCCACAGTTTTAGACCCCACATCCTTCTCAGGAAGGCAGTTCTGTGTATTCACCACCCTCTCTGTGAAAAAATACTTCCTCACATTGCCCAGAGCCATATCCCCATCTTCAAATTGTGTCCTCTTGTTCTTGCACATCTCTTTTTCTGAAAGATGCTACCCTCTTGGACTTTGTTGATTCCACTGAGGTACTTACAAGTTTCTATCATGTCCCCCCTCTTCCTCCTTTTCTCAAGGGTATACATTTTAAGCTCCTTTAGTCTCTTCTCATATGGCTTCTCTTGCAGACCCTGCACCATTTTAGTTGCCCTCCTCTGGACTGACTCCATCCTGTCTATGTCCTTGTGAAGATGGGGTGTCTAGAACTGGAAGCAGTACTCCAGATGTGGTCTCACCAACTGTCTGTACAGAGGGATAACAGCTTCCTGTTTTCTACTGGTGATGCCTCTCCCTGTACATCCCAGTATCCTCCCAGCCCTCCCTACTGCCTTCTCACATTGCTTGCTAACCTTAAGGTCATCTGCTATTATTACCCCATGTTCCTCTCCATTTTTGTTGTTGTCACTATCCCCCCCCCATTGCATACTCTTCCCCTGGGTTTTTGTTTCCCAGGTGCATTATTTTGCACTTCTTTGCATTGAATCCAAGCTGCCATACTTCTGACCATTCCTCCAACCTTGCCAAGTCCCTTCTCATCCATTCCACGCCCTCTTGTGTATCAACCCTGTTGCAGATCTTTGTGTCATCTGCAAAGAGGCATACTTTTCCTTCCAGTCCATCTGCAATGTCACTTATAAAGACATTAAAAAGGACTGGACCCAGTACTGAACCCTGCAGTATCCCACTAGTAACCCTCCTTTCTTCAGAGAGGATTCCGTTAATCAGTTTAAATGCAGGGCCCCATTTATGTATTCTACTAGTTTTCCTCTAAGCTCTCTAGACCCCCCTCACTGAGGTGCAGCCTGTCCTTTGAATATAGTCCTTCATCCTTCCAATTATCCTCCCCACCTTCCAATGCACATGAACCCCTCTGATGTGCACCAGTCCATTAGCCACTTGTTGAACTCCTCTATTCTCTTTTTTGTCTGCCTGTACTGCCACTGGGGACCTAGATTACCTCAGAGAATGCTATTGAACTCACTGACTCTCTGAAGCTCCTTGCCAGCTCTGTAAACCTTTGTTGCACCACTCCTAAGTTATTTCCTGCTAAGTCATTTGTCCCAAGGTGAATGATCAAGTGGGATTTGCCCTATTTGAGTCCCATTTCCTTTCCCAGTGTATACCCTTGATAATGGAATCCCCAGTGTTCAACACCTTTTCCTCCCCTCCAGTTTTTGCCTTTGTCCACCTATCCATCCCTGGTGGGCCAATCTCCTCCCCTTCACTTGTTCCCAGTTCATCCTGTTGGTCATCCCTTCTCTATTTCCACTGCTCTCTCCCATTTCCTCCCACCCCCTTCTTCCATTTACTCCCTGGTGTCCCTGCTATCCACTCCAGTCCCTCTCCTTCCTTGTTCTCCCACTATTCCACCCTTCTCTCTACCCTTAGCTCCTCTTTGACTGTATATGCCTCCTTTCACTCCTGATTTACTCTCCCCTTTCATCCCTGTAATGCAGACCTTTTCCTCTATGGTCTTTCAAGCCTCGATCACCCTGTGTGACCCCAGGTCCTGTAGCCCTGCCAGTACCACAAACCTGTTTGTTGCTGGTCCCTCTACATCAGGACAAACCTTAGCATCCCCTCCCTTACCCTTCCTTTGCCTCCTTGTATAGTTTTCACTTCCCACTTTCCATGTCTCCTTACCTCCTACCATTTCCCAATTCCAGTACTACCCATTCTACATAGAGACTCTGTCCCCAGATGCTTGGCAACCCCCCATTCCCACTCTTATTCTGCCACCCCCTGGCCCTTAGCAGTCCTAATCTGCTCCTATCTCCATTGTTGCTTCCTCCACCTGCCTCCACCACTTTCCCTAATTTCCATCTTAACCAATTTAACTCCACCTTCAGCTGCCCAGGTGCCCTCCTGCTCTCCACATTGAGTCCAGAAATACTGCCACTCTGCATTAATTGCATTTAACTCCTCTCCCTCTCCCTCTCCCCTTCCGCCCCCCAGTATCCTTCTATTCCCATCCTCCTCCACCCTTCCCTGATTCCCCTCTGTCTGTACCAGCTGCTAGAGTCCCACATCTCCCTTCTCAAATTTGTGTTTTTTTCTGGTATACCGTCGCTGCAGCAACACTGGCACACCAAAACCCCACAGCACCAATATCAGCAGCAATGGGGGGTTCACTTTGATAGACTGTTCAGTGATGGGGGTAAATATCTGACTTCACTGTCTATGTGACCTGGAGTTAGATATCTTTACTAGTGGGGGGTGCAGGGAGTGCAGCCCCCCTGCATTGTTCATCACTGTGTTGCTGGTCATTCCGGGAATTCGTCAGGGTCGGGGGTGTCAAAGGGTTCCCGGTGCAGTTGAGGATGTCAATGTATTTGTGGACATGCCGCTGTCATAGTTCCCTTTTTTTAATATGATGACCCTATACCCTGCCTTTAAACTTGTCTGATCCCTTACCCTATATATGCACCCTAGATAGAAAATAATAATCTGTAGCTTCCCCCTGCCTCCTTCCCTTCCACTGGCGCCCCACAAAAGGATAAACAAAATTAAAACATAAATTGAAATAGTATAGTACAGTACAGAAAATATAAACAGTGCTTTCACCTTCACCCTTTTGTTCCCCATACTCAACGGTAATATAAGCACCCCCTATATAAGTTCTTGTTGCAATACACTTTTTTGCAGAATAGTGAATGTTTGTAATAGTATATCCTAACCCAAGCAACAACCTACCCATCCTTTAATCTTCTCATGTAGCTTCCTCCCACCCCATTCCCTTTTTCCAGTCACAATAGTATATTACTATGACCCCAGAGAGGGTACTGCTACAACTCCCTTTTTGCAGGCTATTGTCTGTAATGTACACAACCTGTAATATACACACTTGCTTAGCCCAGACAACAAACACCCGGCCCACAGTTCTCAGACTAAACTATTCACCCTTTCCCTTCCATTCACTCCCGGAAACAATACATCAAACAGTATACACTGTAAGACATTTAGCAGTTATATACATACATAATGATGAGAGGATTGAGACAAGCAGTCTCATTGATATCACCCCTAGCTCCCAATACTAATACCAACAGCTGATGTCAATCAACTTTGGAGACTTTTTAAATAAAAGGACACACCATATGAGTGAAGATGGGGGAGTTATGTTCATATGATATGAACTATGGTGCTGAGCACAGTACTATTACTTAAGGCTGTATGTAACACACAAATTAGGACACTACCAGGCAATGGTGGTGTTGATCAAATTAAATTACTTAAGGCTGTAACATTACAGCATAACATGCATGGGCTACGCATAGTAAATAGGCAGGGGGGAGAGAGGATCATCAGAGACCAGTTAGGTCTGCAGAGACAGAATAGGCAGGGACAATCTAGGTAGACTGGGTGGGCTAAGAAGTCCCTTTCTGCTGACAACTTCTATGTTTCTATGTTTCTGTCTTTCTAAAGGCTAATCCAAAGAGAGGAAGCAGTGAACAAACCTCTTACATCAACACAGTGGAGGCAGACAGAGAAAATCAATACAAGGCATGAGTTAGAAGATTAGAGGAAAGATGTGAAAATAGTAAGGGTTGGCATGAGAGGACTGAGAGAACAGAGCCATATAATATAAAAAAAGTTAAAAGAGCAGAGGGATCTTGAACTGAGCTCCCTGGGGATTCTGAGGCATGGAAAGTCTTGGAAAAAATGATAATGTAGTTACATTGTTGGTTATAGATGAAGAAGCAGGCTGCATAATTCTGTAAATGCTAAAGTCTGTCCAGCTGATAATGTGGAAACATAGAAACATAAAAAACTTTAGTCAGGAAACAACCGGTACTACCACCCAGTCTGCCCAACAGTTCAATGCCTATTGTACCTCTCTAGACCCAAACTGGCCTCTGGGGATCCTCCCTGTTTATGTATTAATATGCCGCTGAGTCTATGCCCAGCATGCTTGAAGCCTTACACAATTATATCATCCACAACTCTGACTTGCAGTTGGTTCCATGCTTCAACCACAATTTCTGTGAATAAGTATTTCCTCACATCTTACCTGAAATTCCCTACTCCAATTTTATTTGTAATCCCTAGTCCTGGAGCTCATCCTCTTTTAGAAGAGGCTCACTCCTGTACTCAGTTTATCCTTGTGAGGTATCTGAAAGTCTCGTTCATGTCACCACTTACTCTACTGTACTCTAGAGTATACCTATTATGATCCCTCAGTCTTTCCTCATAATGCTTCCTGTACAACCCCTGCACCATCTCACTTGCCATTCACTGAACTGCCTCCACCCTACCTATGTCCTGAGGTGCAGTTTCTAGAAATGGACAGAGTATTCCAGGTGGGGGCATACCAGACAGCATTATAATGGCAGCCTTCCTGCTCCTGCTGGCGATGTCAATTCTTATGTATCCCAACATCCAACCAGCCCTGCCCATGGCCTTGCCACACTTCTTCTGAAATAATAACCCAGATGTCCCTTTTTTGTGCCTTGCAACTTCCAAAACCTCCCCCATCCTATACTCAGCACTGGGATTCTGTACCCTAGCTGCATGATTTTGTACTTTTTAGCACTGAACAGCAACTGCCATGCCTTCAACCACTCTTCTTGTTTCCCTAGATCCCTGTGCATTGTCCCCACTCCCATATGGGTGTCCAGCCTATTGCAAATATTGATGTTATCTGCAAAAAGTCTGACCTTCCCCTCTAGTTCTTCTGCAATGTCCCTTATGAAGAAATTGAGGAAGACTGCAAAATTATAATGCTTAGCTCTTTATGATGACAGAATTATGCTTTCAGTCTAATGTTGTAAGGATGTGGTGTTTTCTAATTCCAAAATGGTTGTAAATCATAAAGTCCTGGTTAGAGTATTAAATTAACCACTAGCTCCTGTGTGACCTTTGCTAAGTCATGCAACCTAAATGAGCTTATGTCTCACCAGCCATAAAATTGTACACAGACAGAATCCCACTGTAAATAAAATGTTACGTTGGATAGGGCTACTCTGGCTTAATTAATTTGAGTATGCATAAAAGCATGACCATGGCTGAGTTAGCATAATTTAATCTAACCTTACAGTATCATAAGGCAGGAGGCACATCATAGGGCCTTATGACCATAAAGTTACATTAAAAATGTAACCCAGTCCATGGAGTGCATTAAACTAGAATGTTTTCATTTTTTTAAATAAATGCATGTATAGCTGCAAGTCTAATTGTTTTATTTTACATGAAGGTTGCTAGCCATTAACATAGCCTATTTAGAATATTGTCATCAAATCATTACACTCAATTTCTGGCCAATATTGTATCATTAAAAAAATGAACTACATATTAACAGATAGAATAGACACTAATAAATATTATTAATTAATAGATGTGTCATATTAATCTTAGAGGATCATTTCTAGAAATGGGTCTGTACTGTGATAAATATATTTTTCCATGAGTGGTATTTTTTTTATTGTTAGAGTCAGCAGGACTCAAACATTTTTTTTTGCCAGCAGCTTCCTCTGCAAAAAAATATTTGCTTTGATCTGCACAGTAGGAACAGAAACATGTTTTCAATGCCCAGTACAGTGGGTCACTCAGATGATCAGTGAACAGTATTCTGGGAGCACAGTCCACCTTGATAATGCTTTATATTCCTATTTTCCCCAGTTTCTCTCTGAGTTACAACATACATTTTAACAGCAGTGTGTGTGTGTGTGTGTGTGTGTGTGTGTGTGTGTGTGTGTAAGATTTTTGTTCAGAGAACTCCAATATTACTGAGTAACAGTATCAACATAACTATTTATGCATACAGTAATGAAGTAAAATTGCATCCCCAATCATGACATGTTGCTGTAAAATGCTGCTGTCCGAAGTTTACTTGTGTCAACATCTCATTAGTGAGAGACAGAGAATTGTATATTTTAACAGCAAGGTGTGGTTGCACTGCTTAGGACTGAGCATAATTGATAGAACTTCACTATTAGGCATTTAAGTGGATTATAATACTTAACAGTGGTGATGAGCATGAAAGTACTGAAAATTCTAATGGACGTGGGCTATAGATATATGGCAGCACATCTTCATTCCAACTTCTGCAACATTTTTTGAGCTTCAACAACACTGTAATCAATGCTGCTTGCTTTTAAGTTGGAACTAAATTTGTAAAGAACTGATGTATTCATACAACTTTACCACAAGCCTCCTGTGCATCTGTGCTAGGCATTTTGGCCAACTGTTGGCAGTTCACAATAAGCTTCTGACATACAACTGCAGCCAGTAACAAGGTGTATTTTGTCCAGATATATAATTGTGTATTACATAGAAACATGGATGGTGTCAGCAGAAAATTACACAGTGGTTCATCCAGTCTGACCACTTTTATACTAGCTCTATACTCAGCCTAACACTGGTCTGGATATAAAGATCTGATAGACCTAACAGATGATCATTAACCTTTCCCAAGTTATGACTCCTCCGCTTGTGCCATTTGGTCCCAATATGCCCTTATAAGTGTTTCACCCTAGTTAAAGCCGTATCAACTTTTTGACTTCAACCACCTCCATCTCTGGGCAGTTTATTCTATTTGTCCACCACCCACTACATAAAAAACAACTTTCTCCTGTTCTGCCTAAATCCCCACCCTCCAGATTCCACCCTTGTCATTCATTTTAATAGTATGAGACATTAAACTGTGGCCCTTTTCTATGGTCTGGTAGTTGTTCAGGTGAGTAGTAAAGATCCCATGACACTTCTTGAAAAGAGAATGGGAATTTTCTTGGTGTCCTCTTTAAATTTCCCCCATTCACTATAAAAGCACCAACAGCTGAATCTGGTTCAATTACAATTTCAGTTGGTGTTAATCGGTATCCCCCCCACCCACTCCAATGACCTGAAATACGCAGAATTGCCTTGTACTCCTTTCCAGGTCAACACAAATGAAATAAATAAAACATATTGGGCCCGATTCACAAAAGGGGCTAAGGTCGGCGCAAGCTGCAGCATACAGCAGCTTGTGCTGAAGCCTGGTATGCCAGGGACCCTTCACCAGATTTTGGAACAGGTGAGGTCCCGGCGTCTAAGTCCACACACTCGCGGCAACCTCTCCCATGCGACAAACACCCGGTGCATGGGAGGGGTTTGCCACAAGCTCCTGCAGACACAGCAAGTAGCCTTGCCTCCTTCCCTGGTAATCTAGTGATCCCTCCCCCCACCTTGATTATGCCTGTTATTTTGTTGAAAACAATTTAATCCTGGTGGTTTAGCGTCCTCTCTCCCCACCCCAATATGCCTGTTATTTTATTTGCAACTATATTTAACCTTGGTAGTCTAACAGTCCCTCCCCAACCCTGATCTGCCCATTATTGTATTTAAAAATATATGTAACCCTGGTAGTCTAGCAGTACCTCACCCCACACTGATCTGCCTGTCATTTGATTAAAATTATATTTGACCCAGGTGGTCTAGCAGTCCCTCCCCCTGCCTCTATATGGCTGGTATTGTGCATTAAGCACTTAATTTACCCTGGTGTTCTAGTGGTCCTGAACCTCAACCCTGGCATGTAGTGACCACCCCATCCCCCCCATACCCAACTCATACCCTGAGCTAGCGCCGGCACACCCCTCCTCATATCACCTCAGCCTGGGCTGACTGAACTGTCACTGAGCACTGTACTACCATGCAGTATGGGAGCCCACACTGTATGCTCAGTGACAGTTCAGTCACCACCAGCTGAGGTGGTGTGGAGGATGCTGCACAACTAGGGGTACGGGTTGGGTGGAGTGGGGTGGCACTACACATGCCAGGGTAAATGAAGTTCTGAATGCACAACACTACAGTATCAGGCAGGAGAGGGACCACACCACCAGGGTTAAATATATTTTGAAACACCCGAATGGGCATATCAGGCAGGGTAAGAGACCCGCTAGACCACCAGGGTTAAATATATTTTGAAACACCCACGGGTATATCAGGGGGGGGGAGGGAAAGCTAGACCACCAGGGTTAAACATATTTTGAAACCAATTAACAGGCATAACGGGGCTGTGTGTGTGTGTGTGTGTGTGTGTGTGTGTGTGTGTGTTGGGGGAATGTAGGACAGTGCCTCAACAGAATATACACCTCCGAAGGATATTGTTCTAAATACCCTTAGATCAGCCCTGACTGGTCTAAGGGTACTTTGAAATTCATCCTCTGGAGGAGTTCTGTGAATCACATTTACAGTCTTATGGCAGCTTACATCTGCCACATGCCCCCTATTGCTAGATTCCAGCATATTTGGGCACGTGTAGTGCAAGCCCTGTTTGGGGCAGGCAGCCTGCAGTTGACGCAGTCTGCTTTTGTGAATCACTTAGGGGGCAGTTTTTGACACAAGGTGCCACTTGCACCATTAATGTTTGGTCCCTGCACCCTGCGTCATGTTCAGTGCTTTGTGAATCGGGGCACATTGTGTACATGTGCATATAATGAAACTTGACAATGACTATGACTTGTGCAGTACTTTCTTCAAGTTTTCACTGACAATACCTACTGTATAAAATACATTAGCCACTTTTAGCATTAGTGCAAATATCAAACAGGTATAAACTATAAAAAAGGCTTAGTATTTTTTCATTACAGATAGTTCCTGCAGATGATCTTAAATTTAACATTCTTTCCCATTTTAGCATGCATTTAAACTACCCATTTTGTTTCTTTACATCTTCTGGCAGTTTTTGTACGGCTGTGCTTTTGTTTATTCATGCTTCCTGAATATTTGTGCTTATTTATACATTTACTTTTTTCTCTTCTCTTGCTGTTACTACATTATCAAATTGCATGGACTCCAGCAGCCCCTCTGTGTACCCTCTTTCTGTATCCATTTAATGGTTCATCACAATTTACGAGGGTCAGTGTTAACAAACTTGAGTAAGTTGGGACTTGTAGGTGTTCCTCTCAACATTTTGTACTGAAGAACTACATTAGTTGCAGAGTACACAAAACTTTAGCCAATCAACTTCCAGCCTGGACTGGCAAGAATCATCCTAGGCTTTATTTTCATATTTAATGATAGAGGCAATCTCAGAGTTACACCCAAGGCAGAACTGATTATATACTCTAGAACATTTTAAAGGGGCTGTTATGAATAACTGCTAAGAAACTGTGTTTAAATATGTCCCGGGCTTCATGGATGGAGGAGCAGAGGTACATGCAATGCAAGTCCTGCCTAGCCGCATCAGAAATGTTCACTGAATTTCCTGAATCTGTTTTTTGAGGGTAACTTTGGTTGGTACTGTAAGACAAGGGCTGTGCCAAGAACAAGCAATGTACCAGTAGCGATGATTACTAACATCCTGACATTCTTGAATGAAAGAGAGCTAAATATATGGTAAAATAAATAAAGCAAAATGTAACATATAAGAGATCATATATAGAAAAATATACATTTAGTAATTTTTTTCTGCTATAAAAAGTCAAATTGCATGAAATTCTTTGTTTTTATTGGTGCTTGGACAGTTCAGATTCTGGGATTTTACAATCTGTTTCCAGGAAAAAAAATCTGTTGTCTTTCTTATGGGGATTAGAAGGTAGAATTATGCCAATTATGGAGTTGCTAGGATAATTTTTAGCAGTAGGTCTGGTGTGGTCCATGAGAAATGACTGGGATTTAATGCACTCAGCTAATTGCATATAGTACCAGATGGCTGGGACTTATCATAGCTTTTAAGTCCCCAGTAAAACACAGTTATGGTGGGTATATAGGGTAATAGATTTTTTAAGTATTGATTGAGGGCAGACTGTGCTATCACCCTGCTAAAAAGTCCTCCAGGAGCTCCATAACTGATCTAATTTAATAAGGAAGTTCTTGATAATATCCTAAATATACTGTCATGAAAAATACTGTATCTGGACTTTTATCCAAAATAGGTGATACAGACTGAAAGCACATTTAATGTTAATTTACATTATCTGTTTACAAGAACTGTGGACATTATTGAAAACAATTAGCTCTTTGGATAGGGTATAAGAAGTTTTTGTTCCAGTAGACGTGTTAAGTTACTTTGGTTGTCCTAGTAGGAGCCTTTACATTGTTTAAAAAAAAAACAATTTCAAGTAAAAAGGTAATAGTGGCACTTAAATAAGCATTTTATTGATTTTAGTCAAATTAATAATCAGTCTTTAATAATTGCTAATATATCTGTTCCACCAAGATCCTTCAAATTCAATGCTCCTGTTGTTTGGAACATAATAAATGGTTATATAGAGGAAGCCCAACAAAACAATCTCTGCAGACAAACTGAATTTTGGTTGGTGATTTTAAACAGCTATGATTGCTGCTTGCAATAATTTATTGAATCTAGACTATACTTTTTATGAAGAAAACAAAAAAATATTTCATAAAGATTGTCATATGATATGCACAGAGTTCCTGACAAAGGAAAGTAACAACTTCACAAATTACTGTAGCAAAAAAAAAAAAAAAAATTCTGCAAGTTTTTAAAGCCTCCCTGTCAGGGACTTGATGCCTGAGACTGTAGAACCCCCAGGGTTTTCAGTTTGTTTGTTTGTTTGTTTTTGTCATTACTTTTTATTAGCTTCATATGATGAAGTATTAATTCTATGTCTAAGTGTAATGTACAATACGTTTTCAAGGCACTGTAAACTGTATGCAGCCCCCAGTAGTAAGTGTTAAATGTGTTTATTGCTGTATTTAAATATAGAAACATGTAAGTTGTTGGCAGATAAGGACCACTTGGCTCACCTAGTCTGCCCTAAATTCCCTACCTATAGTGCCATCGGAGACATGTTCTTGGCTTACACCCCCCCCCCCTTGCTTCTAAGATTCCCTTGTGTCTTTCCACTGCATTCTTAAATCCTGTGACCATTCATGTATCTTCATGTTTGCCACTATTTCTTTTTTCCTTTCTCAGTGTTTTTATTCTGCTTCTCCTTCTTTCTCATATGACACAGGGTCATTCTGCCACACTGCAAAACAGTGCAACTATAAATGCCACACCAAAAGAGCACCTAACAAAAAC
The DNA here is from genome assembly GCA_016271365.2 of Neoceratodus forsteri. NCBI lineage: Eukaryota > Metazoa > Chordata > Ceratodontiformes > Ceratodontidae > Neoceratodus > Neoceratodus forsteri. Next base: position 447,814,442 of record CM057451.1, on the reverse strand, counting down.
AGAGTCAGGTAAAACACCGACTTGTTTTGTGCATGCACCCATTGAAAACAATGGGTATTTATGTTTTTTTGCAAGGTGGCTTCACAACCTGCACCCCCTGCATGTGGGGATCACTCCCACAGCCCCAGAACTTAACTAACTCGGGGGGGGGAGACCTCGGAGATGAGGAGAAACTAGGAAGGGGAAGTTTTTTTTTATTGTTTTTTTTTTTAAATAACCATAAAAAGTTGTAGCAGGAGAGACCTGGGGGAACTGAACCAGGGTCCCAGGTCTTTGGACTGCACCATATGCTGGTGCCCTAGCCACTCCTCCATGGAAGTTGCTTGACCAAACACCAAGCACATGACAACTTGTAAACTCTCCCTTTCTGTAAGAAGTGATGGTGTAGTGGTATTCTCCTACCGCTGTTCTACCCCTGTCACTGTAGACCCTCACACTCACTATACAGCATGGTTAATACCGTGTTTCCTGACATGTGTGGTATTGACCTGGTACCTTCTCAAATAACACATGTTTATGTGGTTTGATTGTTTCACACTATTGATAGGAGTTATTTATTTGTAAAGATATGCTAATAATTTGTATACCTTTGAGCTTAAAACTGTAGAAACATAAATTTATAAGAAAACCAGTCATAAATCAGCTGAAAAATTTACATTATTTCCATCTACTACATTTATATTTTGCAGAAGGCCTCACCTGGAATATGGGGTTCAGTTCTGGAAATTTAAACTACGCAAGTACATAGATGGGATTGAAAGGATTCATAGAATGGCAGCCAAGATGGTGCATGGAGTGCATGGGAAGCCATATGTGGAAAGGAGAGGTGGAGAGAATTGGATCTGTACCCACTGGAGACTCGAAGGGAGAGGGGGGATATGATAGAAACATTTAAATATGTGAAGGGGATAAATAAGGTGAGGGATGGGAACTTATTTACAAGGAAAGTGGGTGATAAAACTAAAGGTCATAGTGTAAGATTAGAAGGAGGAAGACTTAAGGGTAATGTGAAGGGGTCATTACTTCATGGAGATGGTGATAAAGTCCAGAAACAGACTGCCTGAGGAGGTGGGGGGAGGAAATGGTAGTGAGTTTCAAGAGGGCATGGGACAGTCATAAGGGGTTGACCGGGGGGACAGGGAGGTCATTTGACAAAGGAGATGAGTAGAATGGCTAAAGAGAAGACTAAAGAGGCCAGAGGGGTCCTTTTCTGCCATCAGATTTCGATGATTCTATGATGATTCTATGATTGCAGCTTTTAAAGGATCTTGTGCAATTACAGATATACACTGTAGTTATAAGTTGTATATTTAAATAAATATATTTCACTTGTGAACTATTCCATGGAGTGCACTGATATTTGCATTTAAGAGTTAAACAGAGTTGCCTGCCTGTTGTGCTGTTCTTTAATATTTACATTAATGATATGTCAAAGAATATACCTCTATACTATCTTTTATACTACTAACAGGGGCAGTGTTGCAGATGTCAAGGTGGGAGGCCACCTGGGGACCAGTGATCGCAGTACAGTGTGGTTCAATATAAGAACTACTGAGGAATTGAACCACACAAGGGTGAGGGTCCTGAACTTCAGGATGGCAGATTTTATAATGGTGACTGAATGCCTCAGGGGATTATGTGAAACAGAGACATTACCTGAATGGGGTGGAGGAACGTGGGTGAAGCTGAAAGGGGGTATAGAGAAGGTGCAAACCTCTGCATCAAACAACTGAACAAAAGCAAGAGGAAAAAGAGACTGCTATTGTTCTTGAAAGAGGTGGCAGGAAAGGTAAAGTCCAAAAGGGTAGCACTCGAAAAGTACAGTAAAAGAAGATGCAGAGGGAGGATGATAGGGAGGTGTATTGGGGAAACAGAGGGAAGTAGGGAAAGCAGTAAGGAGTGCAAAAGTGAAGACTGAAAAGAGAATACACCAGGCAGTAACAAAAGGTGACAAGACATTTTTACAGCTGCAGGGGGCAGAGTCCTGCAGACATCTTTCTATCACTTGAAAAAAAGGTCACTTTAAACTCCCACTGAAGCACACTTTTGGAGTTGATGATCTCTCCACAACTGAAATCATTTTGCTGGGGGTGAGGGGGGTGGGTAAGAGTTCCTTTCCTTCATGCAGCATTCTTGTGCCTGCTCAAATTACAATCAGTGGATACGCTTAGTGTAAACAGCACAGGCAGCTTGCTCTTGTCTCAAAGGACACATTAACCTGATTTTTACACATTTTTGTCTAAACAATGCCCTGTTGGCAGGGATGCAGTGTTTCAGTACTTCTTAAAGTCTTCAATTATTTTTTTTTATGTAGTTCTCCCAGCTTCAGTCTTAAATCAGCAACTGAACAGTCTTTGAAGCATAGCTGTAAGGGAACTTCATTTTATAGCTTCTCTGCCAAATTCCTTCACAGACTTTACTGGAAAACAAGGTGATTTGAGATCAGGTTTCAGCTTGTAGCAGTGGGGTCACTGTGCTGGGACTGGCAGACAGACATTGTGATGTTCCTCCAATTGAGTAAAACAGGCAGTCTCATTTTTTCAGTAAATCTGTTTGCTAAGTTAAAGTTACTTTCCCTACCAAGGTAAGTAAAGATCTTGTAACCCTCTTCCAGTTTTTGTATTGACAATCCTGTGGGAAAATTTGCGTGGTTACACTTTATTTGCATTTGTAAGGAGTTTATCTGGAAATGTTGCTTGATTGATAATAAAATGACAGTTTTATTGGTGCCGGCACCTAATGGCTATCTTCCCTCTGGTACTTGCAAGAGACTGTAAGTTCCAATGATGCTGGTGAGTGAGGGGTTGTGAAGGAAGGGGGCGAGGCTTCAGTTTGGTTTCCTTCTTTTAGCCAGAATCTCCTCTGTTTAGTACTATAATAAAACGTATAAACAGTAAGACAGAGTAATTGTGACATTAAACTGGGATTAAACTTAGCTGATGCCTACCCTATGGTAGTGCATAATTATACACTTGTGATAGCATGGATCCTGGAGATGAAAGTTCCATGTCATCTGAGTGGTGGCAAATTGCTGCTGACAGTAAAGCCCCAGTGAAGCAGCGAAATCCAAATGTGTGAACTGGAAACATCAGTACCGTGCAAACAGGGCACTGGGCAGGAGGCTGTAAATAGAGGCGCCTGCAAGAAGAGCACCTTGTCACACAGGTGTCCTCATTAAGGGCGCAGTGCAGGGAGTGCATGTTGCCATGGTGACCGCACATTGGTAAACTGCACAATAGGTGGATAGACAATTAGGTGCGGAGTAGGGTACTAAAGCTGCCATGATGACCACTCAATGGTAATCTGCAGTATAGGCAGACAGACAATTAGGTGAGGAGCAGGGTATGAATGTTGCTATGGCAACCACTCAATGTCAAGTTGGCCGAGGGGTGGCCAGGTAATTGGGAGTGGAGCAGGGAATGATGGTCACCATGGTGACAAGCTAAATGCATACCTGGGGAATGGGGGACATGGAATAGGGAGTGAGCCAGGGAATGATTGTGTCCACCCAGTTAGCCTTGCAAATGGAGGATTTGGAAAGTGAGCAGTCAGGAATAAGGGAGTGTTGCATGGAAAGACAGTTGCAAGCCATGCCACCCTGAATAATGGAAACTGGGAGGGTGAGCGGACAGTAACCATGGAGAGGTGCAGGGAGAGACAGTAACAATTGCACCCTGCATAGTGCATACCAGGGGAGTGAGCACACAGCAATTAAGAAGTGCTGCAGGGAGTAAGGATTGCCAAGGCATCCAGGTCTACTGCATCCCAAACCCAGAATGGCTGGCTGCCTCAGTGGGGTTATAACCGGTGGGCAGACAGCAATGCAGAGACCGCACAGAACCCGACAGTGTCACCTCCATACCACTCGAGTTCATGGACAGTTACTTGGGCAACAAGTTGCTGCTGCACAACAGGTTTCTATACTGCAAGGAGTGCACATGTGATGAAAAGATGTATTGGAAGTGCACAGAGTACCAGGGCAGCCAGTGTAAGGCGTGGGCACATACAACCATGGAGTAGGTTGTCACTGCACTGCAGACTCACAACCACATCCCAGACTGTGCCGGCATGACAGTGCTGAGGGTGCATGAGGAAGTCAAGAAAAGGGCCCTCACAACACCAGAGACACCACAACAGATGGTGGCCACCTGCTGCAGCACACTGCCCGAGTCCATCAGCAGTAGGATGCTGCATTGTGCATACCTCAAGCATTCTGTGCAGCATGCCAGTAAGGGGGCAAGCAAGATGGCCAGCCTACCGACCACACTGGCAAATGTAGTCATGCCTGAAGAGTACCGGGTCACCTGGAAGAGTGAGCTGCTCCTACAATGGGACTCAGGGAGTGGGCTTGATAGGTTCCTGCTGTTTACTACTGAACGCAACATACAGTATATGGAACGGTGTACCGACTGGTATGCTGAGGTGACATTTAAGTGCTGTCCCCCATTGTTCCACCAACTGTACACCATTCATGGAGTGGAGTTCAGCACAATGATACTGACAGTGTATGTACAGATGTCCAGCCACAGAACCGCTGCATATTTCACCATTCTGAGAAAGCTGGTAGAGATACACCCTGGCCTAAAGCCCCATTCAGTGATTGTCGAGTTCAAGCTGACAGCATACAAAGTCTTCTGGTCTGTGTTCCAAGAGGTGGTGCTGCGGGCCTGCTTCTTTCATCTCTGCCAGTCTGTCTGGTGTAAAGTGCAGCAGCTGTCCAAGGTCCTGTGGTCCTACACAGCAGACGGGGATGATGCCGTGAACATCTGTCTCCTGCCTGCCTTGGCATATGTGCCATATGGGGATGTTGTGCCCATGTTTGAGGAGCTGTGCAAACATGGGACTTCTTCACAGCTTCCTTGTGCCCCTACTGGACTACTATGAGGACAGCTGGCTCAGAAGGCCCATTCATATAGGACTCCATTACAAGGCCACCTTTCCAGTTAAATTCTGGAACTGTTAGGATGCTGCCTGGTCTGGCTTCCTGATGACCATCAACTCAGTGGAGAGCTGGCATCAGGGTTTCAGCTTCCTGCTGGGGGTGGCTCACCCTGGTATCTGGACCTTCATTGACTGTCTGAGGTCAGAGCAATAACTCAATGAAATCAAGGTCCAACAGTACATGACCGGGACAGAGGCGGCTGTGCCATGGAAGTGGAACAAAGACCACAGTCAGGACATCATGGAGCTAGTGGAGCAGAAAGGCAACAGCACTGTGCAGGGCTACCTGAAGGGTTTTGCCATAAGCTTTCGCCATCAGGTGTAGCCCCAGTTGCCTGCTGCCAGTGGGTGCATGCCCACTGGTGTGGCTCAATTGCACTTCTAATGTGTCTCTGCAGCTGTGTGGCCTTGTCCATCACCCTAGTTCTCATGAGTAAAGTTTGTTGTGCCCGCATACATGCCTCCGGACTCTTTTGTTCATGTGGTGTGTGTGTGTGTGTCCTCCATAAGGGCAACCATCATATTATCTGTCCTTGCCCCCCCCAGCAGATGTGACTGTCTAGTGCTGTTCCCAGTTGGATGTCCACTGCAAGACTGGGAGGGAACACAGTCCCAGTATGTTTAGTGGCCCCAACCCCCCCAGCAGGTGTGACTGTCCTATGCTGTTTCCAGCTGCACATCTACTGCAGAACTGGGAGGGAACACAGTACCAATATGTCTAGTGGCCCCTGCCCCCCAGCAGGTGCCACCCACCACCACCCTTGTCCCCCCCAAGTTGGGGAAGGGTTGAGTCCACCAACACAGTTCACCTGCCTATCTGACGTGACCCTATGACCTATCAAAGACTGGGCGTGTGGATGCACATGCGCAGTGCTGCCTCAGTGGGCCACTGAACATGGAAGTGTCCGGTAAGCTGTCCTGGTGGCTGGAGTCATTCTCAACTGGGAAGAACAGGGGTGGTGGTGGGTGTGGCCTCCTGCTGAGGGGAGATGGACACTGGAATGCTGGGAGTGTTTTTCCACGTATTACTCAGGTGGACATGCATCTGGGCACCACAATGGGACATACCTGCCTGTGGGGGGGGCACCTCTGTCACACTGCAGTACCGGCAGGTATCCAGGATGGGTTCAATGGCCCGGGGGTGGGCACCTTGCCACCGGTCATGTTTCAGTGGGTTGGCATTGTTTTTTCTAGCTATGGGGTGGGTGTCAGGTGGGGGAACTGTGGCCACCATGTGTTTGCACCCTAACTCGTGTGTCCTTCAGTCTTGTGGGGCACCGTGGTGGGCACCCTCTGTGCCTCACTGCCTCCCATTGTTGCCATCCTGATGGGTGCCCTAATTATGCTCTTCTGGGGTGTGTGCGGCATATGGTGGAATGGTCCCCTCATTAACACTGCCCTTGCAAGTTGAACATTTTGTTGTGTGCACTGATGTTGTGGCGCACTCATGCCATTGGCCGGATGCTAGCACTCTGATTGATGGTGACAGTTTTGCTGTCACTCTGGCATGGTGGAACCAGAGCTGAATACACTGCTCTGCTTTGACTTGTGATATTGTCTCCTACATATCTACTTGTATGATATTTTTCTGTTTGTATTTAATGAAACATTTTGCTGACATGGTAATGCTATGTATGTTTTGCTGCCCAAACAAACAAGCATAAGTCAGTGCCAAACATGTTTGCTTCCATGCTGTTACAAGTTAGAACAACAGTATCTTGAGACTATAGGCAGGCCTTTCTTACTCCCATGAGCCATTGTTTCATGGACAATTGGGTTCCACTGGGCTAAGGAGTATAGGTCCCTATATTCAGAGCTGGCCATGTGTGATCTGAGGCAGTATGTGCACAATCTGCCTGGGGATCAGTATTCAGAAAATTTGATCACTGCAACTGGAGCACGCAAACTGGCTAAATATGTGGCCATGTCAGTACAGTGCATAATGACTATGCGCGGTGCTAACACAGGCCAAAACTGAATATGGCTGACAAGAGTGCAATGGAGGTAGAGTGGATTAAATGGGATAGTGGCAGGGCTCCTGTAGGCCATATTTATTTATTTATTTATGCGTTTAACCAGGAAAGCATACTGAGCAGGGGATGCTTGATTCCAGATGCATCCCGGAGGAAATGTCCAGACAGTTACAATTACAATGCAGTACAGCAGAATCAAACATGTTTTACAGAGAGATAAAAGTAGTACATATATACAGGAGAGTGCAAGTAGCTTCAAGAACTTCCTAGAAATAATAATGGAACTGGAATTCCAACACAGTGACTAAGCATGTGAGGCACACATAGCCCACATTAGTTAGCTCCCGTCAGCAGTGGGTACTAGCTAAAGCAAGTACAACTGATGAACAAGTGGGCACTGAGGAGTAGGTTGAGGTGGTGGGAATTAGTGGAGTGTCTAATGTTGGTGGGCAGTGCATTCCAGAGTTTGGGATTAAGGTACTTGAAGGTGGCTTGACCTTTGGTTGTGCTCATGAAAGGGACATGGAGGAGCCTGGAGTCCATGCTTTTAAGGGAGTAGGCAGGTGGAGGCTGTGCTGAGAAGGCAGCAGCAAGGTAAGGGGGAAGAGACTGTGTCCAGAATTTGACTGTGGTCCTAGCACAGTGAATCTGTCTATGGGCCTGGAGTGAGGGCAGGGCTAGGGTGCTGTATAAGGCACAGTGGTGAGTCGTTTGTGGGCAGTCCAGAATGAAGTAGCAGAAGGCGTCGAAGAGTGTATCCAGGCTGGCTAGGGAGGAGGAGGGTGCAGAGCCATAGACTACATCACCATAATCAAGTAACGGGAGAATCATCTTTTGAACAACTTCCTTCCGGGCCGGTGTGAGGATACTACCCTTGTTGTGGAATAGGGCACCAAGTTTAGGGATCAGTTTCTTATGGATGGAATCTATGTGGGTGGAAAAATCTAGGTGCTGGTCAAGTCAGACACCTAGGTATCTGAAGGAGGTGCACACTTCAAAGGGGGGGGTCCCGTCCAGGGTTTGGAAAGAGGAGCAAGCGGTTTGATGGGAGAGTCTTGACTGGGGGCCGAAGGTTAGCAAAATGGTTTTCTTGGGGTTTAGGAACAGTTGGTTGGTGCAGAACCAGTGCTGGACTGTGTTGAAATCCTGTTTGAGTGTGTGGGCCACGGTAGAGGGGCCTGCGGCATACAGAACTGTGTCATCTGCATACAAGTGGCTGGATGACTGTAGGCAGGCTGATGGAAGCTCATTTAAGAATACGGAGAAGAGTAGAGGGCCCAGGACGGAGCCTTGGGGGACTCCGGTATTGACTGGCAGAGGACTAGAGGTGTGAGTACCGATTTTGACAGGTTGATACCTGCCTACCGGGTAAGCATGAAACCAGCTGGAGGCCTGGCTGGAGAGACCGGTGGCTTTCAGCTTAATTAGGAGCAGGGTGTGGGATACGGTGTCGAAGGCCTTGGCCAAGTTGATAAAACTGGCTGAGGTGATGTGCCCTTTGTCAATGCCGATGTGTATGGCATTGGTGAGCTTTAGTAAGGAGGTAATAGTTGAGTGCGATTTGTGAAAGCCTAATTGGAAGGGGGTGAGGAAGGAGGATGCCTCTAGATAGGAGAAGAGTTGGGCAAGAACAAGACGCTCCTGCAGTTTGGCCAGAATAAGGAGGAGGGAGATGGGGTGATAGTTACCCGGCGATGAGGGGTCACCACCTTTGGGGAGGGGAATGACAGTTGCCTGCTTCCAGGTAGCTGGTAGTTTGGCTAGTGAAAAGGAGAGGTTGAAAAGGTCGGCCAACTGGACGGCTATGGTGGGGGCAGACAAGTATAACATTTGGGCATCCAGGGCCATAGGGCATCACCCCTTGTTGGGGTTAAGGGTCCGTAGTAGTTTAAGTACTTCGGCCGATGAGACTGGGTGAAAGGAGAAGCTGGAAGGCTGGCAGGTGGGCACCGGATTTGGGGGGGTACTAGGGGTGGGTAGGTGCTGGAGTGCAGATATAAGAGAGTTGGCACAGCTGGAGAAGAAGGTATTGAAAGCAGAGGCAACTTCTCTGGGTCAGTGACGGTAGTATCCTGGATGGTTAGGGTTGGAGTTGGAGGTTGGGCTGGGGGGGAGAGGAGGAATTTGATTGTTTTCCAGAAGTTTGTTGGGTGGTTAAGGTTTGAGTTGAGAGCCAACAAGAAGTATTTCTTTTTGGCCTGATGAATGAGTTTGGTGCATGAGTTGCGGAGGGCCCAGTAGCATTGGAGAGACGATTGGGTACCTGCTTTCTTGTGATTTTTCCATGCCTGATCCCTGGAGTTGCATTGGCTAATGATAGCAGTGGAGACCCAGAGAAGGCGGGCACCTCTGACTCTATTTTCTTCTGGGGGCATGGGAGTCCCACACTGTAAGGAATCTGGCCTTGAAGGTTTCGAGTGCGGAGTCAATGGAAGGTGCCTTTGGTATGAAGGACGAGTCTACATGTGCTAGATCATGCAGGAGAGATGCTAGATCAAGAGAATTGTATGACCTTGTGAGTAGAGTCCTGGTGGGGGGTGCAGCCCTAACATGCTAATGACCCCTTTGGGAATGGAAGGTGCTATGGCCAATATGCTTTCCCATTATGGGTCCATTAACATGTATGCATGCACCCCATTCTGTAGCTGTATTACATATTCCTTGTGGTCTAGTGGTCCCTCCACCCTCCATTCACCTGTCCTTTAGTTGTCTCAAATATTTCTGGTGGTGTAGTGGTTCCTGTATCCCAATTGAATTCCTGTAGCTGTCTTGAATAGTCCTGGTAGTCTAGAGGTCCCCCACTCCCTGATCACTTGTCCTGTAGCTGCCTCGGATATTCCTGGTGGTGTAGTGATTCCTGCTCCCTCAATTGACTGTCCTGTAGCTGTCTTGAATATTTCTGGCAGTGTAATGGTCTCTCGTCCCCCCAAAAGGGCATCTGATCCTCTGTCAACCCGCCTGCTCAGGAACCTCCTCCCCAACCCCCCCACCCTCTCAAGTCACCTAAGCGAAATGCGGCAATAGTGACAGCAACCTGCAAAGCCCTCTGCTCAACACCTTGGCCAGCCACCATCTGATTGTCAGTCAGCAATCATGAGTACAGTAGAAGCAGGTGTTTGCACAATATCTGCGATTGCTCAGAGATCATCAGATGGAAATCATTTGAGGTGGTAAGCAGAGGGTTGTGCCAGTCATCACTATTGGTGTAGTTTGCATTGTGTGACCAGGGCTGAGGGGTGCATGAGATGGTGAGTTGGGAGGGGTCAGATGCCCTTAAAGGGGGACCACTAGTCCACCAAGAATATACATGACAGGTGATCTGGATGCTCGCACAATGTATTTTTCCAGGACAGATCAGCTTTCATGCAGGATTTGCTTTTCAGTGGGGTTCTGCGGTAGGGTCCTGCTTTTACAGTTTTACAATATATTTACACAGGACAGTCCAGCTGATTGGTGATATCTTGTTTGCAGTGGGGCTCTCTTTGACCCAATTTTTACACTGTTTACCCAGGATAGTAAAGCGGAGATGCAAGATCTTTTTTTTTTTTCAGTGGGGTTCTCCTTTTATCCGTTTACCTAGGATAGCCCAAGTGAGAGACAGTTTGTGATTTTCAGTGGGGTCCAGCTTTCACTATGTATTTTTCTAAAATAGAGCTGTATAGTGAACCTATTTATTTAATTAACTTTTATTTAATGTGGCAAAGCAGTTTTGCATGTTTAAATGTTTTCTTCATGAACGATTAGTAATTTAATAACTTGGCAGTGATAACTTTGTTCTCATCTTGAAGTTGGTACTTTTTGTTCATGTGAAATATGGATCTGCAATCTGGGGAATGTCCTTCAGAAATCCTCTAACCCAGTGAGTGGCTAGCTGTACCTGTGTGACTGGAGGTGCTGCTGCTACTACGCAGCGAGCGAGCGGAGATCAGCCAACTAGTCATGCCATGTGAGCCTGTGAGGGATTAATTCTCACAAGTCGGGAGTCAGGACTTGGCAGGGACTGAGTGAGTTAGATGGTCGGTGCCAACAAAACAACATGAATTATTGACCAGCCTGGCTTACCACAAAAAGAGCAGTGAGGTAAGTGTGCTGTTTTGTATTAATAATTTTCCTTGTATTGAATAGCCTCATCGATGGTGAGGGGCTGGGCTGCATCCAGTGACCTGAGTAATCTATCTTCCCCCAAGCTTGCCTCTCGCTACCAGCCTCCCATCTCCCCACTGTGAGTGAGCGTGGAACCCATGAAGTGAAGTCCACATGCATCTGATGGTGGATGGCAATTCTTCAGCCCTAAGTTCTGTGCTGCATTCGGATGAGGCATCAGGTTGTGTGTTTTTTGGCTTTGGTATCTGGGATGACTTCTGAGTGGGTGTTTAGGGTGGGATGATCCTACCACTGGCATTGCCCCTGCACTTGCCATGTGACTGTACTGTGTACATGCCATGGGATGAGCTTGGTATTAAGTTATCATCTGTTACAGTTGGCTGTACACCCCTGCAGGTTGACTGTCATGTGTGGGTTGTGCTGGAGTGCCTGATGATGTTGTGTTTCCGGTGTATGACATATGGGAATTTGGCAGTTGGCTTCCATGTGCTGGATATTAATTAAGCAATAAGGCATGACCGGGGGGTTAGATTAACAGTCTGTTAATCACCCCTTAGAGGTGTAATGTGGCCAGGCACAGCGAAAGTTATTGTCTCTAGTGATTGATCGCAATCAACCCCGAGTGCCTTTATTGCTATTATAAAAATATTCCAAAAGAAAAGTGTTAAAAGTGTATTTTTTAATGTTTTCCTCATTTAGAGGGACATTTTTAATAAAGTAGTTCTTCCACCAACAGTTTAAGAATGCTGGTTCAAAATCAGAATGCATCATTCCAGTCATTCAGCAGTGCTAGAGGATGGAATGCTGACATGAAGAATCCATGTGCCATTGTGATCAGGCTGTACATGACAGTATAACATGGATTAATGTAAGGCTGTTGGAATCCTAACAGCCAATCAGATTGCAGCATTTCTGAGAACCTTTTTATAATGTGAAACAACATCCTGCTGTACAGCAGTGACAATTATGGTCTTACCATTTTCCAAGGCCTCACACAGGTTGTGGAACACTTGCTGTATGTCAAGTCTGTGGGTTGTGATGCAACTGAATATGCCCTGTATTGCATGCAGCTGTCCCTGCTGAGCCTTACTATCCCTGCTCCACCTGTCTCAGTTCAGTGTACATGCAGATAAAGTATTCATGATCTGGTATACATCCTGTGTCAATGTTGGCCCTTGAGGGACCCTCCAGTGTGTCATGCACATTAATTTCATTCTCTGGCATGGATGGTCTGTGTAAGTGTCTGCTGTGTGACAGACACATGCACCTCCAGGCTGGTGTTTTGTTTGCCCTTCTCGCTGCTTTGTATGTCTGACTGTGGTGCACTGTTGGGGCAAAGTCTTCTGTTCAGGTTGCAAAGTAGGAAGTGCAATGCCTGCTGCAGTGATAGCTGACTGTACCCAAAAGAATGGCTATATAGTCAGGTGTTTAAAGTGTGGCTGGAGTGAGATTTTTTGCTTTAGTTTTGATAATTTAAAAAAAAATAAAAATGAGTTATTTTGATGGTGATATGTGTAGCAAATCAAAGAAGGCTTTAAAAGCAGCCAGATAGTGTCAACATGACCCTCAAAATGCACCGGAATGCATCAAAAACCTGATAGCTTCTGGGGGCCTAGGTGGCCCCCACAGCCCCGACTTTTTGGGGACTGGGGACATCATAGTTCACGGAGACCCCACACTTCTAAATTTAGCACTACACCACTGCCTGTTAGTCAAAACTGTGTTTGTAATGAGACTGCATTGGTCCAGCAGAGATTTAAATTACACTTTTCTCTCTGTCTTCCAATTGTGTGTGTGCGTAGCAATGTACAAAATGATTTACTGCTGCCTTTAGGGTTTGTTAACCCTTTCATGACCGATTTAAGACTGAATGATAAACAGAGCTCCACCATTCCTCCTCCATACCAGTAGTATAGCATAGTGGTTTAGGCTACTGAACTGCAAACTTGGAGAACTGGATTTGAATCCCACAGCCCCCACTTGCATACTTTGTGACCTTGAGCAAGTCATTTAACTTCCTTGTGTTGTGCTTCCAGGTGACAAATGGAAACAAGCTTCGGCTTAGTGCACCTTTCCTGGTTTATTAATACCCCCCCCCCCCGTAGGACGCTTAAACCCTCTTTTTTGCAAAGGCTATGGCTGTGGTTTAATGGGCGGAGCAACAGCATCACTTCCCCATCAGGCCTTAAAAGGCCACTCCTCTTGGACTGTTCCAGGATTCATTTCTTCTTTGTAGTGGAGGCTTGGCCCTCCATGCTGCCCCTTCCCATTTCTCCGTTACCACCTCCAAGCCTTTCTCCCATTCAGTTTCGGCTCCTGTGGAGCATTTCTCCCTGCCTGCCTTCCTGAAGTTGGCACTCCTGCTGGTCCCTCCAGCTGCAGCGCAGCACCAGTTTACCTCAACTTCACTGGCTCATCTCCGCTGTACCTAATTTTTTCTGCCACTTCTTCTGCCACTTCTCCCCTGTTAGCCTGCTACGGCTCCATCTTACCCCTGTCCGGTGCTTCCGAGTGTGCATCGCCCCCAACCTTGCTCGGTTTTCCCCTGCTCCTTCCTGGGACCTCCCCATTCTTGGCTTTCCACCTCTGCTGTGACCACTCTTTTTGGAGTATCCACCTACCTGCTTGCAGCTTCGGCCTTCTGCCTAGTGTGACACTGGCTCTATTTGGCTCCTCTGCTCTCTCTCACCATCGCAGCTCCTGTCGATCCTGTTCTCTGTTTCTCCTCTCTGCATTCTCACAGCTTTTGCTTCCTCACCAACCATCTCTGGCAACCTTGACCCTGCAACCCACTGCCGCTCTATGCTTGCTCTTGCCTTGCTTGTCAGGGGATGCTGATCAGGGAATACTCCTGGGGGCTGGAGTGTCACCCTGGGGCAGTACATTGCATCTCACTCACCTGCCATGACTTTCACATAGTGCTCTAATTTTTGAACTCGCATTTACCCTTGCTCTGCATAGGTTTCTTGATGTTTCTGATAATGTTATCGCTATTTCTGGACACCCAATCTCTTAATTCATTGAACCCCATTGATATCAACATCCCTTATCTCTACCTATGTGGTGCCAGCTATCTGTAGACATTTTATTGTTCACAACAGGAAGTGCTACACATTCTGTACCTTTGCTGTGATTTCAAAGGCCAGTGCTCTGATTTTTATTGCCATGTGGTTGAGAGGTATGGTCAGTCGGGACCCTACAGGGTACATTCCCTTGGAGGTTATTTTCCGAGGCTTCCTGCCTCTAAATGTTTCTCCTCCAGTTGCCTTTTACCCTGCTTACTGCTTGTTTTTCATAGTGCACTTTTTATTGCTCAGCTCTGCTGGTTCTTGGTGCCGGTGGTCACTTGCCTTCTCTCCTTTCTCGTCTCATCTTTTCTTTTGGCGGTGTTTCCCTAACCTGCCTCCATCATACCTATTTGTCTCTTCTCTTCCACTAGTCCTACATTTCGGAACACTTGCCTCTAATTTCCCTATATTTCATGTCAACCTCCATTTGTTATCGAACCTTATCCTTCCCATACTCAACCTGCCATCCTACTTAGTGTGCACTCGTACTGGCCTTCGAGGCTTTCACCCTGCCATCATACATGATTCATTTCATACCTTCGGTACCAGCCTTCTGCACCATACCTCCATCATATTGTGTCTTTAATTCTTGAACCTTCTCCTGTCCACTGGCTCTCTATAATTGTTCTTTCTTTTGGGCACCCCATAGTCTGCCTGCCACACTTTTTACCACTCCATTCCTACCCACCACCTCTCCACATACCGTCTTCTTTGTTGGTATTTCCCTATCCTATCAGCACATACCTATTTATATCCTCCTCTATCTACCTATCCGTATCCTCAACTTACCCTACTTTTACATTCTGGACCACTCAATTAATTTATCCAGCATTGTACATCATTCATTTCATATCTCACCTTAACTGTTCTGACCAATAACACTTTCCTCCATCATTGTACCTCGTCCATTTCATATTTTACCTTAACCGTCCTGGCCATCAAGGCTTCATTCCATCACCATACATCGTCCACTTCATATCTCACCTTCACCATACTGGCCTTCCAGGCTTCATTTCATTATCGTGCATCATTCTTTCCATTCCTCACTTTAAACCATTCAAGCCTTCAGGCTTTCAATCCACCATCATGTATCGTTCATTCATTCTTGACCATTCTGTCCTCCCACAATGACTTCTGTACTTATCGCAGGCTACAGGCTTTGTCAGGCCGTCCTTGTCTCTCTCCTTCCATACTTCATTCCCATTCAGCAGTCAATGCCAACCTTTTAAGCTTCCCTCCATCATCAAGCCTCATATATTCCCCTCTATCCTCCACTTCTTTCTCACTATTCCTGGTAGCTTGTACCCCCCTCAGTTGTGGGCTTTGCTTGGCCGGTCTTGTTCCTACCTTCATGAAGTTTGCTCCACTCCTGATTTGGCTTCTCAGTGGACCCGGTTGGCATGCACTCCCATTGTTGCTACTGCAACCTGTCTCCTCCAGACCCTCGTTGGGGTTTCCTTCATTCAGTCTGACCTCTCAGTAGTTCTACTCATTCATATTGCCTAATAGAGCATACCCTTCATATGGGTCCTATGCTACCTAGACTCGACCTGCTGTCCACTCAGAAACATGCCTTCTGTGTCTATTGCTCCATGGCTCAGGGCTAGCCTGTAGACAATGGTCTCACTCTGCATTTACAAAATCCACTTCTAGAGTATGTGAAGCTCAGAGTGGGGTCCTTCTCCATGGCCCATAGTAAGAATGTCTTCACTCTGGGTGGACCTTCAGTCGTCCCTCATTTCTGTGACACCTCTGGATGCAGAATTTATGACTTCAAGCTTCGAGGGGTGGGGCTCTCATCATTAGGGCCCCTCTGGCTGCCTGAGCAGGTTCAGAGGCACCTTCTATGCTATTCTCCATCAAGACTGCCTCTGGTTCACCTGGTCTGTTTCATAGGCTCATGTAGGCTGGCTGAGTCCTCAGCAGTCTTTTCTCTCCTTCTCTGCTTTTCGGCGTCTAGTTGCAGACACATCACTCGCAACCCTCAACAGCATTCCTGTTAGAAGGACAGAGCGAGAGCTTATTTAAATTGGAATCTTTTCCTCTTTCCTCAATATTCATTCTAAATTGGAGTAGCTGATCTGTTACTAACCAAAACATCCTTCAGCCTGGAGGGAAGGTGACCTAGGCCTTGGATCCTGAGGTTTCCTCCTCAAAGGGTGTTTTTCCTCTCTTCTGTGCCAATGGTCATAATATTAGTCAGGGTTAGTGCTTTCATAGTTTCCATAGTTAGGTTGCACTGTTGGATGGAGTTGAATAGCAGCCTTGGCTGTTCATCTGCCCTTCTGCATCTTGTCAGATTTCCTTTTATTCATCATCCTCATCATATCTTGGTCTGCTCCTGTCCTTCCCATGTATGTCTATCACATTCATTTCCGGTCTAAATATATTCTGCTTTCTCACCTCTTCGATGCCTGACCACCTTTTAGGTATTCCTTTTGGGCTTCTTCCTAAGCTACCTTTATCCAAGGGAATAATTCCCATGGCACCTATAGGGGTGGTACCCTCCTCTATGGTTCCTCACCACTGTATCCCTATAGGGTGGTATATTCCACAGATAGAAAGGCAAATAGCCACAATGTATCTAAGTCACACAAGCATACATCATACCATGTTGTGTAAGCACATTGAATTGCAAAGTCTAAGCCTGTGGTTCAATGGACTGAGCAACAGCATAACTCCCCCATCAGGCCTTAAAAGGCCACTCCTCCTGGACTGTTCCAGGATTCATTTCCTCATCACCCCACCATCCTCCCCTCCTCCTCCAGTGGCACATCTATCTTTCCCATGGGCTACTTCCTAAGCTAATTTTAGCCAAGGGAATCATTCCTGCAGCAGCTATAGGGGTGAAACTCTCCTCTAGGGTTCCTCACATTCATACCCCTATAGGGTGATATATCTAATGGATAGTGAAGCAAACAACCACAATATATCTAAGTCACACAAGCATGCATCATACCAAGTTGTGTAAGCATATCAAAACTCATTTTTATCTAAACAATGTCCTGTTGGTCAAAACTGAGTTTGTAATGAGACTGTATTGCTCCAGCAGAGATTCAAATTACACTTCTCTATCTCTCTCCCAATTGTGTGTGCTCTTTCTCTCTCTGTGTATATGTGGCAGTGTGCAGTGATTTAATACTGTCTGTAGGGTTTAAGCCTTTCAGCACTGATCAAAGACTGAATGATAAACTGGGGGGGCAGCCTGTGACTTTCATGACCGTGATTGGGCACCTACCAAAATGGTGACTCAATTGCAGTGCCTTAGACCACAGCGATGAGGGAGGGAGGGTGACCAGATTGGGGGGTGAATATAGCCACATCTCATCACTACATGTATCTTGCCAGCACTTGAATCTCTGTTGTGTGCATTCCTGTATGTCTCCTGTTAGCAATTTTGTATATGTATACCAGGACCTCCTTGTGAATGAGCTTGCTCAATGGAGTTTGTTTTCACAATAAACTTGAACTTGAACTTGAACATGCATCGCATGTGGGAGGGGAGCGAGCATGCTGCATGTGGGGTGGGATGGGAGGGAGGGATTGAAAGGGGTGGCACCATGGTGAGCTACTGAGCTGCTTCCATGGTGTGGTGGGTGGGTTCAGGGCTAGGGCATGAATGGTGCTGGGTTCAGGTCCAGGCATGGGTGCCTTTTGTTGTACCAGGCCAGAAAAATTGTTTTGGTGGTTTTGCACACCACCCCTGACATGCACCTCCCTGGAGTTGAGAATCCTTAGGTAGGGGGTGCGGGAGGGTGAAGTCTCCACAGGGAGTGTACGGGGGACACAGCTACCCCACATTTAAATGTAAAATCTGAGTCCCCAGCACCCTTTTGCTGTGCTCTGGGGACTGCATCACCAAAATATTTTTTTGGTGATGTTGTCATTGCCCTAATGGCAATCTCCCATTGGCGATCACCATTATCACATAAACCCAACTGGGCTCCAACATTCCTCCTCCCTCCTTCCCTCACTCTGTTTGTCTTTCTGTCTCTCTCTCTCTCTCTCTCTGTCTCTTTCCCACTCTGTCTCTCGCTCACTTTCTCTCTCTCTCTCTCACTCTCTAGGAACCAGACTTATACAGGGAAATGGTGAAAAGTGAAGCTGACCAAACGTGACAACTTACCTGACTTTTTTGTGAACATAAACTTTTAAATTATTCCCCAGCCTTTTATAAATAAAGCTTACTATGTGCACTTAATGGACACTGATGGCCTGGATAAAAAAAAAACATATTTATTTCTGAAATATTTAACTGTAACCTACACAATATGTATGTAATATACAGCACTGTTGGGCTTCATGGAGTGCATAGCATTATATGGCATAGGTATGTAATTTGTTTTCTATTTAGTTTCATTTGATCCTCAAGCCTGCTTCTTTTTACCCCTCCCCCCAACAACCACCACACACATTTGCATCTTAACTTGCTCTGTAAACCAACAGCTTGAGAGCAAAACTGTAACAGCTGTGTGCTTTATCCTTTTGAATCACATAACCTGTTATACTGTATATAGAAATGTTGTTCTCCTTCCCCATGTCAGGATAGAATATGTTCATGGGGAGGGAGCACCCAAAGCAGCAGAAACAATTCCAGTGGCCATGTTACCCAGGCATCGATGTCACACACAGGGTCCCTTTTCCTTGGTGGTACTAGATGAAAACAACAGGTTAATGCATATCAAACAGTTCTTTTCAATAACAGAATGTCCACATGAAACTTGAAGAAACAACAAGGATCCCAAATTCATTAAACATACTCACACATAGCTCCAGGAAGCATCAGTTAATTTGTGGGGAACATATTCAGCTTTCACATGGACAGTATGGCCATAATAACAACTTTTATCTGGACTGAGGAGGTTGTACAGTCTTTAGGGCAGCATTAACTCGAGACCACAATGGTCACAAAAGTTTAAAGGCAGCACAAGTCCTGAAACAGTTCACAGTGCCTAACAACCCATTATTCTTCACAGGCATCTAAATTATTAAGCGATCCCTATCTTTATCTCTCTCTCTCTCTCTCACACCCCACACTGGCTCAGTGGGACCTCTTTGAAACATGCAATCCTCATGGCTTGGGGATTTGTAGTTTCCCTCATGACACCTGCATCCTTTCCCAGAACTGGCAACTGTCCCTGAATTGGGAGGGGGGGACATGTCCCATTGAGCTCCAAGGCAACTCACTTTCTGGACACTACACTCCCTGCCACATTCTTGCTCACTGGATTCCTGCACAAATCTGCACAGGCTGCCAGGGAACCCTGCAACTTGTTTCTGCTGTCTCCCTTCTTGATTTTAGTTGACCTCCAAGATACTGTGCGGTTTGTGACTACTGGTTCCCACTTCTTCCTCTGTGTCCCCCCAAATGCCACTGGCTGGGGGCCATAGCAGGCAATCACCCTCGCCCAGCCTTGACTCACTCTCACTCTCTCACCACTCACTCCTCTGAACAGAACTTCTCTTCCCACCTAAATTGCAAGGTGTTATCCTCCACTGACCTGTGGTGACCTTCTGACTCACAGGAGGATCCACCTGAGTGCTGAGAAGAATTAGCCCTTTTCCCTACAGGGCTTAATTAGACCACAAAAACCCAGGAAGGGGAAAATAGAGTAGTAATCTTCCAAAGAGAGGTTACATAAACATAGACACTGATGGCAGATAATAACCGCTGGGCACATCTAGTCTGCCAGTATTTAATTATGATCATTTTTGCTGCAAACACAACTTGCCCTACAGCACTGCCTCTTCCACCCCTTCCTTCCTCCTAGGATTCCTTTGTGCCTGTCCCAAGCATATTTGAAACCCATCACTGGTTTCACCCCTACTGTCTTCCACGTAAGGTTGTTCCAGGAATCCACCACCATTTCTGTGAAGAAGTAATTTCTCACATCTCGCCTGAATCTACCTACTTCCAGCTTTATATCATGATCTCTTTTTCTTCAGCACCTTTTCTCTGAAACGTACCTCCCTCCTGTACCTTATTAACCCCGAAGTGGTATTTATAGGTCTCCATAATATCCCCACTCTCCCTGCTCTCCTCCACAGTTTTTATATTGAACTCTTTCAGTATCTCCTCATAGGGCTTCAGATGCAGACATTGCACCATTTTGACAGCGCTCATCTCTCCTCTTGCAGCTTTCGCGTTTTTCCATTTGTTCTCCATTCCACACCTTTCTCCTTAGACTGCACCTCCCCCCCCCATATTCCTTTGCAAACCCCCGGCTTCCTTTAATAATGTGCATCCCAGTGGGACTCTCTCCTTGGGATCTCCCTACTCTCTAAGCTTGTGGAGACCCACTTTCTGCCTCCTCAATTTCTTTCTTCACCCACCTTAGCTACTTTAAATTTCCATTGAAGTAACATTTGAATTGTACACTGAGGTCTGTGATTTCCTCCTTGATGAAAGCAGGTCATAACTGTAGTATATGCTGTTATCCTTCAAGGTTGGTCAACAGTCCCCAATATAGACATACCCTTCCTCCCTGCAGCATTCCTTCAACCATTACTTGAAGGCCTTTGTGTGGAGCTCCCTCATCTTCCACATACTGTATAGGACAACACACACTCTCCACTCATATTTTAAACACATGGGAAACACAGAATCAACCAGATAAAAGATCTACATTTACCAAAATTGAAATTTTCACATAGTGCTGACTATGGCAATTCATCTTTATGTTTAAGGCCATGAAACACCCTTAAAAACAAAGAAACACAGAAACGTAGGCATTGATGGTAGATAAGAACTGCTAAGCCCATTGAGTCTGCCCATTTACCCTATCTGCTATAAAAACCACAGACCCTCCATGATCTCTGGCTTTGTTCTCTTTCCTATTGCTATGGTTCCCCATGCCTTTCCATGCATTTTTGAACTCCCCTACCGAATGTTCCTCTACCAGCTCTGCTGGGAGGCTGTTCCATGCATCCACCACCCTTTCTGTGAAGAAATTCTTCCTCACATTACCCCTTAGTCTACACCCTTCCAACCTCTTGTCATGACCCCATGCTCTAGAACATCTCTTTTTCTGAAAGATGCTATCATCCTGTACCTTATTTATGCCACTGAAGTATTTGAAGGTCTCTATCATAACCCTTCCCTTGTCTCTTCTCCTCCAGGGTATAAATGCTGAAGTCCTCCAGTCTCTCATCATATAACATTTAGTTCAGGCCCTGCACCATTTTTGCCCTTCTCTGAACTGCCTCAACCTTGTATATATCCTTATAGAGATGTGGCCTCCAGAACTGGACACAATACTCTAGATGAGATCTCACTAATGTTTTGTACAGAGACATCACCACCTCCCTTCTTCTGCTGGTGATGCCTCTCCCTATACACCCCATTACCCCACTAGCTCTCCCCACATCCTTGGCGCATTGTTTGGCCTCCTTTAGGTTGTACCTCAGTGCAACAGTATCTTCAAAATCCTACTTAACAAACATATCAGAAGAAGGGAGGTGGTGATGCCTCTGTACAAAAAATCTTTTCTATGGATTTGGGGAGGCTCACTGTGTCCCAGTCTGAGAACTATTGGTCTAATATGATTATCCCAGATCCCTTTCCTGTTTGGTGGCCGTTAGTATCTCCCCCATCATGTAAGCCTCCCCTTTGTTCCTGTGTCCCAAATGCATGATGTTGCACTTCTTTGCATTGAATCCGAGTTGCCACCCTCTTGACCATTCGTCTAGTTTACCCATGTCCCTCCTCATTTTTCCATCCTTCTCGAAATGTCCACCCTGTTGCAGATCTTAGTGTCATCTGCAAAGAGGCAAACCTTTACTTCCAGCACCTCTGTAATGTCCCCTGTCAAGATATTAAATAGGACTGGCCCCAGAATTGCTGTTGTTGTTGTTGTTGTTGTTGTTGAATTTTGTTGACCCAGTATGCCCACTTGGCCTAGAAAGTCCCTTTTTCAGGGGCGACCGGGGATAGATGGTAAGCAACTGAAATTGAACCAGATTAAGCTGTTGGTGGTATTTTTAGTGAATGAGGGAAATTTGGCCAGGACACCGGAGAAATTCCCCTACTCTTTTTGATAAGTGCCATGAGATCTTTAATATCCACCTGAACTACCACCAATCCAGGCAGATGGGACCTCGGTTTAACATCTCATCTGAAAGACGGCACCTCAGAAGTGCAGCGCCCCTCTCATGCTGCACTACAGTGTCAGTACTAGGATATCAACCCAAGTGCCAGAGATCACTGTGGTACCCTGCTGGTCACCCTGCTTCCCTTGGATTAAGCACTGTTTTCCACCACCCTCTGTGTTCTATCCCTCAACCAACATCTAACCCAATTACTACCCTGTAACCCATTCCCAGGCTGCCTAGCTTGTTTGCAGGCCTCTTATGTGGAACACTGTCGAAGGGCTTGCTGAAATCCAGGTAGGCCACATCACCCACTCCCCACTGATCCCCTTCCCTGGTCACCCAATCAATGAAATCTGTCAGTTTTGTTTGACATGACCTTTCCACTGTGAATCCATGTTGCCTCAGATCCTGCGCTATGCTGGATTCAAGATGTTCCACAATCCTTTCTTTTAACAGTGATTCCATTATTTTCCCCACCACTGAGCTCAGGCTGACTGGTCTATAGTTTACAGCCTCCTCCCTGCTCACACTTTTGTGCAGAGAGACTGCATCTGCTCTCCTTGAGTTCTCTAGAACCACTCCCTTTTCGAGTGATTCATTGAACAGGGTTGCCAGCAGTGCTGCCAGCGGTTTCCTTAGATCCTTTAATATACATGATGTATCCCATCTGGTACCATTGCCTTGTTCACTTTCAGTTTTGCAAGTTCCTTTAAAACTATCTCCTCCATAAATGGACTGGTGTCCACCTCCTTCCCCTTATTGCTCCTGCCACTTGATTGTGGTCCCTACCTTCCCCTCTTCTGTGAATACTCAACAATAATATTTGTTTAGCATTCTTGCTTTTTTCAAGTCCCTTTCCACACCCCCTTCCTCCCCATTAAGTCTTATAATCCTATCCCTTGTCTTTCTTCTTTCACTAACATACCTATAAAAAAAGTTGTGTCCCCTTTCTTTACTGCCTGGGCTATTTTTTCCCTCCATTTGCACCTTTGCACTCCTGACTGCCTTTCCTGCCTCCCTTTGCTTATACCCGGTCCTCCTCCTTCTGTGTTTCCTTATACTCCTTGAAAGCCAACTTTTTCGCTCTTACCTTCCAGGCCAGTTCCTTTGAGAACAATAGTGGTTTTCTTTTTCTCTTGCCTTTGTTTATTTGCCTAATGCAAAGGTTTTTTGCCTCCAGTATGGCTCATTTTAGATGGGCCTACTGTTTTTCAATTCCCCCCAGTCCTCCCTCCCTCCCTGTTAGTGCTTTTCTGGATGAGATATATCCCCAATGTTGCAAAGTCTGCCCTTCTGAAGTCCAGAATCCTCATTTTTATGTGGCTTACTGTAACTCTGCCACTGTGCTCATTTTTAACCACACCATGCAATGATCACTGGATCCCGGGTGTCCACCCACCATGACATCTGCAATTCTGTCTCAGTTGGTGAGTACTAAGTCCAAAATTGCACCCTCCTGGATGGAGTCTAGCACTAGCAGCCTGAGGCATGAATCTTTCAGAGAGTTCAGTATGCCCTTCTCCTGGCAGAGGCTGCAGCTGGGATGCTCCAATCAACATCTTTTATATTGAAGTCACCGACCAGCAGCACTTCCCTTTTAGTCACCATGTTATCGATGGCTTCTACAAGAACCTTGTCCAACTCTTCACCTTGTGCTCAAGGTCTGTAGATCACACCCATGTGAATAGCTGTGCCACTGCCCATCTCTAGGATGACCCATAGGGCCTCTGCCCATCCCCTGCAATCCCTATATTTCAGTTGCTTTTATACCTTACTTGACATGAAGAGCCTTCCCTCCACCCTTTTTACTCTCCCAGTCTTTCCCAAATAGAGTATAACCTGGTATAGCTACACCCCAGTCATGGTTCCCATTGTACCATGTTTCCGTAACAGCTACAATGTCCTGATCAACGTCTGTCATCAAAGCCACCAGGTACACAATGTTATTTCCCAGACTGCAAGCATTTGCACACATTGCATTCCATATTTTGCTTCTTCCCCATTATCCCCGCTTTTATCCTCATGCGTTCCTTCATTACCCCACCCCCGCCATTAATCCCCTTTCTCCTTTTATCCATCATTCTTCCTTTTTACTAGTTTTGTTATCCTTGGTGACTACTCAACATTTGGGTCCTCCCTGCTGACTACATTGACCTGTGGGGGTGGGCAGTTTGATTCTCCCTTCTTCCTTGCACCACCCCCTTTGGCTAGTTTAAATGCTTGCCAATGAAACATTTAAACCACTCACTAAGGACAACAGCTCCCTCCCTGGATGTATGCTGGTCATCACACTTGTACATGCCCACATCCCTCTAAGTGGGTCCCCAGTCCCCAATGAAGCCAAAACCCTTCTCTCTGTACCACTTCCTCAACCATTTGTTGAAGTCCCTGGTGTGGAGATTCGTAGCCTACCCCTTGTGTGGATCAGCAGCACCTCTGAGAAGGTCATGGAGCTTGCTACCTATCCAAGGCCCCTCCCCAAATCCCTGGACTCCTGCTGCACTCTTCCTATCCCTGCCTCATCCCTAGCCAGGTCATGTGTCCCTAAATGGACAATGACATCCAGCTTTCTCCTCCTTGCTGCCAACCTAGTGATCATCTGGATCCATTCCCCATCCCTCTGAGCTGTGCCTCTTGGCAGGCACTTAACCTCCCTCCCCACCCAACTACCTGTCCCCAACTCCACTTCCTGGACTATGGTGTCCCCCACCAGGAGCTGCTTCCTCCTCCTCTTCCTTCTCCTATGGGGTCTTCTGCTACCCCCTTTGAGGTCTCCTCCCTGGAGAACCTCCACATTTGTCCCAGCCACTACTTCAGGCACCTCTGTGGGACTGTCCCACCCTGCCAGTGTGATGCAGGAGTTCTGTAGTGGTATAGAATTTGGTACGTGCCAATGCTCCACCACCCTGCCCACCCTTGTCCATCTGTTCCTCCTTCCAGGCATCCTCTGAGGAAGTGGAGGTGGACTCAGCAGTCCTTGAATGATGGAGTTAGTCCTCCTGACCAAAGCCAAATTGGCCTTAAATCTGGCAACCTCCTTCCTCAGCCCAGAGAGGTGCCTGCTGATGGGGCAGCACCACAGTCTCCAGAAGGTGTCCCTGAAGACTGCTATCCAACAGCCACTGCACTGCACCACTCTCATCATGGCTGATCCTTATTACTAGACCTTACCCACTACCCTTAAAAATATTTTTTTAACTTTCCTCTCTTCCACACTACCTGAGGATACTTTTCCATCTCTGTCACCAATCCACCCAATGCACTATTTAATCAAAAGGCTATCACTCCTAGAAAATACAAAATCACACATACCCCCACAATGCAAAGCATCATGGGCTGCATATGCAAATCACCACAGAATGTTATGCTGGTCCAACTTTAAGCAGAATTGCATGGTGTCTGCTTAAAGTTGGACCAGCATAACATTCTGTGGTGATTTGCATATGCAGCCCATGATGCTTTGCATTGTGGGGGTATGTGTGATTTTGTATTTTCTTGAAACGTAGCTTCCCAGCCAAATGCCCTTTGGGGTAACCCTTGCCTCAGTGTTTGCGCACAGAGGTTCTTTGTCTTTTAAATATCACTCCTAGTTGCACTTTAACCCCAATCACAGGTTATCTGTCCTAGCTGCACTTTCTACCTCTGCCCATTTAAGAGCTAGCCAACCTACTTCCCTTCTGCCTGGGCTCCCACTGCTATTACTCTACCTTGGTAACAGCCTGTAGAGTTATTGGGTGGGTGGGGAGTTGGAGGGAGGGAGGGCCAAAAATCCAGCTGTATTCTGTGTGCTAGGAGCTGGTCTCTGCAGCCACTAGCTAGAAAAAAAAGAAAGAAGGAAACAGCTGTGCTCCTGAGACCTGCAGTGTTCTGTGTCCTTGGAGCTGATCTCTGTTGCCACTAGCTAGGAAAGAAACCAGACAAAAACAATGCCAAACACCCCTCCTGAGGCCCAGATCCCATCCCCAACAACTGACAAAACAAAAAAAAAGAACAGAGTCACATTTTCTAGAAACCTGTAACAAAGAGACCTGAAGCCCATCCCCAACAACAGACAAAAAAAACAGTCAAATCCTCCTGAAATCCACAACAAAAGAAACAAAGGCTGTAGTCATTGGTGCAGTGAGTGCAGGTCAAGAATTAATCAGTCTTGTCCTCTGACCCATCTGTGGCTACATCCGTCTGCCGAGCCTTATCAAGTTAATGTATTAGCAGCCATAGTGGCTCTGACCAGACTTTGTTTAGGTATGTAAGCTACAAGAGGAACACCAGGGAATGGATTGTGAGGTTAAAATTTGGAGAGGGAACTGTACAGAGGGGGACCAGGAAAATACAGACATCCTGAACAATCCTCTTGCACAGTGTTCACAGAGGGAGGAGAAGGAAAGGGGCCACAAAACAGTATCTGGACTTTTTGAAGGGTGACGTGGACACTAGTCTTTATTTACAGGAGAGAGTCCTGAAGGGATTTACTAATTTCAAAGTGGACAAAACAATGGAGCAAGATTGGCTGAGTACAAGGGCATTGAAGGAGCTCAGGGAGGTACTGGCTGCAACTCTGACAGTCCTATTTAATAGTTCATGGAAACAGGAGTGGTGCTGGATGACTGAAGCAGGGCAACTGTAGTCCCATTTCACAGAAGTGGCAGCAGGGAGGAGCCTGGCAATTATAGACCAGTTAACCTGACATCAGTAGGGGGAAGTTAATGGAATCACTGCTGAAAGAAAGGATTCTGGAATATATTGAATTCAATGGGTTACAAGACCCAAGACAGAGTGGATTCATGGGCATGGGGTGGGAGGAGGCATGTCAAATGAATTCGATAGAGTTCTTTGACTGGGTGACCAAGGAAATAGATCAGGGTAGAGTGATGGGTGTGGCCTACCTAGATTTCAGTAAGACTTTAAACACTGTTCCACATAGGAGACTAGTAAACAAGCTGGATAGCCTGGGAGTGGGTCAAAAGATCGTAAACTGGGTTAGAAACTGGTTAGGGGATAGATGATAGAAGGTGGTGGTAAACAGAGTTTACTCCAAGGAATGGAGGGTGACTAGCAGGGTGCCTCAGGGATCAGTGCTGGAACTGGTCCTCTTTAATGTATTTATATGTGACATTGCAGAGGAGCTGGAAGAGAAGGCCTACCTTTCTGCAGATGACAGCAAACTCTGCAACAGTGTGGACACTCCAAGGGTGTGAAAAGGATGAACAGACAGCTAAGAAACTTGAGGAGTGGTTAAGGGTATGGTAGCTTGGTTTTATTGCAAAAAAGAGCAAACTAATGTACTTAGGGTACATAGAGACAAGGGCTGAATACAAAATGGGTGAAGTGGTATAGATGACCACCAAGCAAGAAAGAGACCTGGGGTAGTCATACTGGATGACCCAAAGGTGGCCAGGCAGTGTGATAAGGCAGTTGGGTGACTAGTGGGATGCTGGGGTGCACAGGGAGGGGATTAACCAGCAGAAAGAGGGAGGTGGTGGTGCCCCATATAGATAATTGGTAACACCCCACAAAGAGTACTGTGTCCAGGTCTGGAGACAACATCTCTGGAAGGACTTAGACAGAGTGCAGGTTGTTTAGAGAAGGGCAACTAAAATGGTGCAGGGTCCGCACCAAAAGCCCTATAACAAGAAACTTAAGATCCTCAATATGCACAGCATGGGAGAGAGGAAGGAGAGTGGAAATATGATAGAGACCTTTAAATACCTCACAGGGATAAATAAGGTACAGGAGAAAAATATTTTTTGGACCTCAAGATCAAGTGGACATGATGATTCAGGAGAGAGGAAGTGCTGAATTCCTGAACCAGCCTTCCAGTGGAGATGGTGGGGTGAAAACAGTGGTGGGGTTAAAGAATGAATGGGATAGGCATAAGGGAATCATTGTGGAAAAAAGGGGGGGGAGATGCAAAGATCAATTGGGGTCTGCTGTGATGTTTTAGGTAGGGGAAAATGGGAAGACTGGGTGGGTCAAGCAGTGCTCACCTATCATCATGTTTTATGTTTCTGTGATTCTTCTTGCTTACAAGGACAATATTGCTCTACTATTGTTAAAGATGATAAATTTGCAAAACCAGTAGACTCTAATGAAAAATCTTTGTTGGGCGGAAAGAGGAGGGGGCGAAAAAAAAAAAAAAGAAAAATCTTTGTTGTACAAACAATTTATAGATTAATAAGGCTAATCAAAAACTTTCATTTTAAAAAGGGCAATTCAAACTTCAAATGGCTACAAAACAAGGAAGGGATGCTCAATCCTTCTTTCCCTGGCCAGCCACTGATAACCTGAGCTCGTTATCGAACTGGGGTCACCAGTGTTGTGAACAGTAGCACTCCTGCTGTGCCGAAGGGCAGGACAAATTCTATATTTCAAAGAAAAATTCTTAAATTCTTGTATGAATTATGTTCCCTAAATAAAAAGTACGGTGGGAACTCATTCCAGGCAGCATCAAACATAAGAGAAACTAAAATGTCATCTGAGGCCTTGCATGCAGTAAAAGTGCAGGGCACTGCAAATGTAGCACAGCTTGAAATCCCTTTTTCCAAATTAAGTTGCTCTCTTTCTGCCATCCCGTCAGGTATCCCAACATGTTGTGTTAGAGAAGAAGAGGGTTAAATAAAAATCTAAATGATGGTCAATATAAGCCTTTGTTCCTTTTTCGTGACACTTTCTGACTGCCATAAGTCAAGACTTTCAGCTCTGATACACAGAGGGAAACAGCAGCTCCTTGAAAAAGACTGCATAGAAATTTAGATGGTCCACATAAAAACCTATTTACAAAGGTGGGTTTAGATAATCTCTGGTATCTTTCCCTACAAAATAATGATATGTATAACTTATTAAAAGATCATTTAAACACAATCATGGGAAATGGCCAGAAAAGAAGGATGTAGTACAATTAATAAATTATTGATGTAGTCTGTGGTCACCCAAAATGAAAACATCACACTCTGTTGAACCATACTGACAGGTAAATTTACATCTGCCATTACATAAAGTAATTACCTCATTCTAGTTTAACACATTTGAATTGAGGGCATTACAAGCCCATCATGAAAATATACCAAAAGGCCTACTGTACATCAGATAAATTGTTTGTAAGGCTGTAACACTATACAAGATTTTTATCACTTTGTCATGGTGCATCCATGGTATTTAGATTAAAGGGAAAAGTATCTAGGTCAATATGCAAAAAATATCTCCTTCACCCAGAATAAACTGTTATGCTCCTTTGCACTAGAAACATAAAGAGTGTCTTGAATTGCTTGTTTATTTTTTAAGATCTTGTTCAGTGTAAAAATATATTTTCTTCAATTTAATCATATTTTAATGCTCTGTACTGTATTGTATGTAATGGCAAACATTTATTATTATTATTATTATTGATTATTCTATGGTAACTATACAAGGCCCCCTTGGCTGAAGGTCTGTATTCAGGGGTGACCTGAGAGAACTGGGGAAACTAAGTGACTAGCTTAGTGTTACACAATATGCACATGGAGGCTGCGAGACTCAAACCTAGGTTTGCCATATGTACCAAGCTCATTCACAGCTCATTACTCAACCCTCTAGTCTATACTGCCTGCCCTAAAATATTTTTTTTTTACTTATCTATTTTTTATTTCTTTTTTTCTGAAACAAATTGAAATGGCTAATTGCTTATTAAGACTGCATGTCTGTGCTGGAATTTTGGGCTGCTGTACATATATATCCTACTACATTTGTAGGGATAGGATATGTTTGTTAAGTAGGATTTCAAAGATACTGTTGCACTGAGGTAAAAATCAAATGTAAAGAATAATAAAGCTGTGATATTGCCCTACATTTTCTCTCCTGCCTTAGCAGATCCGTTCTTCAACTGCCCTCATTTGTTTCTGCTGCCTGCTGTTGCATCCTCCCTTGGCAATTTTACCAAAATTTCCCTACCTCTAACAATGTGTCACTTTTTGATGCAATAGGCTTCCTATCTTTTTCCTTCCCCATTAGTGACACATTATCATGAGTGTATTATGAGACATCATCATACCACCAAACCAACAGAGGAAGTCCTTCAAGAAGGACACCACACCATCCTGTTGCACAAGTACTAAAAGTGAATATCACAAAATTAGATCAAATAATCCTTATTCACTTCAGTTCCAGACACTTGGATAGGGCTGCATCACATATACTATTATTATGACTTAACCACTTCATCAGATGGTGGTATTATTGGAACTATTTGCAAACAATAAGAATAGTAGATTCATAGATTATACGAGTTTGAGGGACAAGCCATCATTTAACTAATGACAGTAAAGATATTTCTTATCTCCTATACAGTATATTGGTCAAGTAGGTATTTGAACTGCTCTGTGTTATCACTTGTTACCAACTGTACTGGCAGTGAGTTCCAGATCTGCAGTACTCCCTGTGTTACAAAGTTCTTCCTACATAGAGTTCTGCAGGTTTTGGTATGCAGCCTTAAATTATGTGATCTGGTACAAAGCAATTGATGTCTGCCTCATTAAACAATTAGATTCAAAGATAACTTCATCCCAAAAAGCTTTATATGCCCAACAGAGTTCTCCACTAGTAATTCTATATTCCAATGAAAATAGGCCTAGATTTTTTAGTCTTTCTTAGTACTCAAAATGATCTTGATTTTTAATATTTTTTGTCATCTTACATTGTACAGATTCATGTGTTTTTTTATCATATATTGATGTTGGTGAACAAAAAGAGCACGATATTTCATGTTAGACCTAATTAGACTTGTGCATAGAGGTACTAAAACCTCAAGCTCTCAACTGTTTTTTTTTTCCATTCAACTTTTATTGAAGTTTACAATGCAGAGAACGAACCATAACAAGCAGTACCAATTTAAACATAAACTTAAGACAGAGTTTACAATCTCATTCTCTCCCATTCCCCCCCCTCCTTCCCCCCACCACACCCACCCCAACAAACCCAGCACAGCAATATACCCACAAGGTGCGTAGTAACCTATCAAAAAGTATGGTCTTCAGCTCTGTAACACATATAAAGTTTGAAAGGGGCCCCAAAATCTTATTAAATTTATCCATTTTGTTTGTAAGACTTGCAGTAGTCCTCTCCGTTCTGAGATTAGCCAGAAATTCCTGGAGCCATTCCACATAATTTAAATTCTCTGAATCTTTCCAATGTCTAAGGACTACTTTCTTAACAGACAAAGAGATCAACGCCATGTAGTACTTTGTACATGCTACAGTGATAGATGAAAGATCCCCCAATACACATATTTCAGGCATAAACTAATCAGAGATCCCTAATAGCGGGTCTACTCTTTGCCTAATAATGGTCCAAAGTAATACCACTCTAGGGCATTCCCAAAAAATGTGAAGGAGGTCTCCAGTCTGCTACCTGCAATTTGTACAGAGCGGAGAGGACAGAATACCCAATCTGGCAAGTTTCTGTGGGGAGTAATATATATTATGTAGAATTTTAAATTGCATCAACCTGGGTCTATCTTGCAACAAAAATTTATGGCAGTAATGCCAGATACGGGACCAGTCAAATTCCTTACCTGGTAAGAGGGACTGCCAATAGACTACTGGAGCATAATTATCGGGATATGCCCATGCAAAAAAAGACTGCATAATTTAGAAACAGCATGGAGCAAACCAGCCAATTGGATCAAGGAGGACTGAAAACAAACATGAGTTCTGGGAGGTGGATTAACCCCAAAAACTTGCAGCAGGAGATGCCGTAGCTGATAAACCTTGAATATACTTTTACCAGGTATCCTGAATTTATGCATAATGTCCTCTGAGGAAAACTACTGCATATCGGCTGAAATAAGGTCCTCCAACTGACAATTTCCTAACTGAGGCAGCCAAGAAGGTGGCAATGGCTTATTATTTATTCATATATTGGGATTACCATTAACGGGCTGGGAAGTATCCCTACTGTTATCATATTTGAGAAAAGCACATAGTTGTATATGGCCCTTAATTGAGACTGCAATGGGAGAGTTACTAATTGCTTTGGGAAGAGAGCATAGTTTGGCGTGTAACATCGCTCTGGGGAGGTAACCAGATTTTTTATTAAGGGTTGTTTCCACCCTTAGCCATAGCGGGGTATACCCAGAACAGGGTGCAAGTTGATCAATTGACAACCATCTAAGATACTTGCTGGCCTGGCTGGCCCAATAGTACAATCTAAGATGCAGAAGCCTTAAACCACCTCTTTCCTTTGGGGCAGCCAGTTTATGATATGCCATCCTCGCTTTCTTGTATCCCTATATAAAGTTGGAAAGCATACTATGCACTCTTTTAAACCAGGACATTGGGAGTACAATATTTAACATATTAATGGGATAAAAAAGATGGGGAAAAACATTCATTTTGATCAAATTTATCCTGCTCCAAAGAGAGAGAGGGAGAAGGAACCACCTTTGAAGATCTTGTTCGATCTTCTGCACCACAAAATCTAGATTTAACTACTTAAGTCGGAACATGCTTCACGACAAAGTAATACCTAGATATTTAATAGAGTCAGCCTTCCATGCCAAACCAAGTGTAGTGATTTCATGTTTATAGACTATGATTAAGAGGGAAAACCAGGGATTTACCTAAATTAAGCTTGTAATTAGAGACCTGACTGAATTCCTCTATTATCCTGAGAATCGGGGGAATGGATGTAATCGGGTTAGGCAGTTGGAGAAGGAGGTCATCTGCATATGCCACAACCTTAGCTTCATGACCATTTAAGAGAATACCTGAGATGTTTTTAGCTTTTGTCAGCCTCCGAATAAGAGGCTCTACATAAATATTAAAGAGCAGTGGGGATAATGGGCAGCCTTGCCTAATTCCCACTGATAGTTTTATCGGAGCGGAGATCACCCCATTGCAGGATATCCTGGCAGAGGGTAATAAATATAATGAGTGAACCCAGCTCCAAAATTCTCTGGGAAAACCAAAGGCCTCCATTGCTGCAAATAAATACCTCCAATAGACTCTGTCGAAAGCCTTATCTGCATCCAGGGAAACCAAGGCCACTGGGAGAGAAGCATCCCTGGAGGCAGAGAAGACATGAGCCAGAGTTCTGAGGTGGTCAATTGATGATCTACCTTTCATAAATCCAACTTGCTCCTCCTCTATTATAGAAGGAAGTACTAAATTCAGCCGATCCACGAGCAATTTGGCTAAAATTTTAATATCTTGATTGAGAAGGGAAATCGGCCTATAACTAGAGACCTGGTTGCGTGGCTTGTCAGGCTTGGGCAATAAAATAATCAACGCTTCAAAAAGAGAGGCATCAGTCTCTTGACCCAAGAGAAGAAAACAGAAAAGAGGAAGCAAAATGGGTACTAGCTGTTTAGAAAACACTTTGTAGAAGTTAGAGGTAAACCCGTCTGGACCAGGGGTTCTATCTGATGGGACACCCTTTCTATTTCCACGTCAGAGATAGGAGAAATTAGTGCGGTTTGCTGAGACTCAGTAAGGGTAGGTAATTGTAGGTTCCTCAGGTACACCTGCAAATCCACCTCCGAAGGGGGGGGTTAAAACCATGGGACCATATAATTCCTGAAAGTAACTAGAGAATTCCTTTACTATCTCTGAAGGGGAAGTTTTAAGTGAATCACCATCTAAGGAACGAACTGCAGCAATGAACCTGCTGGACTCCTGTTGTTTCACCCGCATGGCTAATATCCGTCCCGCCTTCTCCCCTTGGTCAGTATAGACTGCATTTGTTTTCAAAATTGCAAATCGGACTTGCTCTCTTTGTAAGCCCAGGTAAGCATCCTTGAGCTTAACTAGCTCTTGTCTAGTGGCCTCAGAGGAATCAGGGAAGAGACTAGCCTCCATACTCCTGATCTGAAACAATAATTGAGCAACCTTACTTTCCTTCTCTTTTTTCCTTTTTGAAGTTATCCCAATCACAATCTCTCTCAAATAGGCTTTAAGAGCCCCCCACTCTATATCAGGTCATCCCATAGAATTGTTATTTAAGGCCATAAACTGCTGAATTTGGGATGCTATATAGGCAACCTTATCGGGTTCTTTTAGGATTTGATTATTGAGCTTCCACCTGCTGCCCTTTTGAGGCAAGGACGCTATCGAGAACTGACAGGTGACAGCCGAGTGATCTGAAAGTGGGCCCAAAACAATATTAGAATCTACAACCCCAGGTAAAAGGTTTTGAGTTATCAAAATATAATCAATCCGGGAGGATGTACCATGGACTGGCGAGACAAAGGTGTATTCCCTTTGATTAGGATGAAGCACTTGCCACACATCACACAGTCCAGCGGAGTGCAGTAAATCCCTGAAAGCCCTCTGAGCGGGCGAGAGGCTGGAACGAGGTCATCCTGCCCTATCTATTGCCTGGTCAAACACCAAGTTGAGATCACCCCCTATTATCATGGGAAGGTCAGGAAATGAGTGCAACACTTCCAGAATTTTGACAAAAAACCCAGGAGTATCTATGTTTGGACCATAGATACTACCCAGGAGAACGTACAATGTGTATAGTTTCCCTTTACAAACAGGAGCCTACCACCAGGGTCAGAGACAATTTGGAGAGGCTGGAAGGGGATAGATCTATGTACCAAGATCATGACCCCTCTACTCTGGGTAGTGCCCTGTGCTATAAATACCTGCCCCACCTGCTGATGCCTCATCTTATCTGCTTCAGCATTTAGGAGATGCGACTTCTGTAAAAACATGATTTCTGTTTTGAGGTGATTCAGATATTTCAGAATTGAATATTGTTTAATTTTATGTCTGGCCCCTTTAACATTCCAAGTAATACACTTGATAATTCTAGCCATCTTCCTCTGAGTGACTGCAGTCGGTCATAATAAAGCACCCACACCTATTTATGTACTCACTAACACCACTTGTTGAGTATATGCTGTGCTTACCCGTCCCCCTCCCCGCCCAACCAGTCCCCCAATATCCACATATCAACCCCCAAATAAAGACCCCAAACCATAAAACAAGACCCATCCCTCTCCACCCCACACATTGCTAGGTACATGATAAACAGCTCACCACTACTTCCCCGTCGCTCCCTCCACTCCCAACGACCAGCTTGACTAACCAGTACAACATTTTCAACAATTTATAAAGCGGCGATTATCTTTGAAGCCAACAGTATTTACATACAGTATCCCAGAATCCCAAATTAGCTACCTTTGTTGAGAGATAACATCAGTAAACCCTACGCATAAAAGTAAAGCAGTCAAACATAATATATTAACCCTGTCCTAAGGTAGGAACACCACAATGGTGATTGGAAATAAAACCTATGGACTGCTAAACAAAATGGGGACAAAAGCAAAAAGTTCCAGACGAACGTGTAATTTGCCCTTCTTCTTTCAAACATAACATCCCCTCATTAACTTGTCAGGCAAACAAAATATATAAAGATTGCCCCCTGAGAAAATTATTTCTCCTCAACTAATATCAAACTGAACATTTTACCCAGTACAAGCCCATTATGCAGTCACTATCAAGAAAGGGCAGCACATACAGTCTGTGGCGCCATCTAGTGATAAACAATCTGTACGACCTCTTAAAGTTGACTCCCGAAGTGAAAATAACAGAATTCTAATAGAAACACAGGTGCTGTTCCATATTCCAAAATCTATGAAGTGATATTAACGCAGTCGCAGTATCACATTAGGTTCTTTGTGCAAACCACATGTAAATCTCCATCGGAAACATTAACTCAAAAAACCTATTTAGACTGCCAGAATTAATAGGGAACCATTCAGCGAGTGGTACGAGTTGCCCATGAGAACGAGGCCCCCTGCTGTCATTTGGGTGTCTTGGTGGGGCTGCTAGAAGAGGTCACAGCGAACTCCAAAAAGCCAAAACCTCAGGATATACAGCTTCATGACTGGTGAGTGCAGTCTCTCACAGGGGAACTGTTCAAATCCCTAACAGAGACCAGGATACCTCCATCACCTCCCTTCTCTGTGCCTCGACTTAAGAAGATAAGGGGGAGCCCTTAACAGACATCCCGCTCCACTAAATGGAGTAACAGATGGGCACTTCCAATTCCAGCTTCAAGGGGTATGAAAAAGATCTGGAAAGGCAGCTCTAAGATCAGCAGCCACAGCCTCAGCATCTTCATATGCATGCCAGAAGCCTGCCACAAGCACTTGCAATTTGGCAGGATAATTCATCCTAAATTTAATAGTTGCTGCTATTAGCTTCGCAACTGTAGGATGGTAGGAAACACGTTTCTGGTGCACAGACAGGGGTAGGTCTTGAGTAATTCTGATCTTAGCACCTTCCCATGCAAGCTCTTTAGCTTCCCGAGCTTTAGCCAAAAAGTGCTGTTTCTCCTGGTAGTTCAGGAAACGAAAGATGAAAGATCTAGGGGCAGCTCCTTGAGGTGGTATTGCACGGAGCGCTCTATGAGCTCTTTCAATGGTGTAGTTGGTGCCAAATGGAGATGGGCCTGCTATTTTTGCAACAAGTTTTCTGGCAAACTTGACCGGGACTGAGTCTTCTTCTCATTATGAGAGGCCAATTAGTACCGCATTGTTGCGGCGACTACGGCCTTCCAAATCCTCAACTTTACTCTCCAGTTTGGCTACTCGTTGCCGGACAGCCACCAGTTCAGATCCGGCTTGATCTTGCTTGCACTCTAGGGAGCGTATACAGACCTCATTGTCAGAAGTCTTCTGAGCCAGAGATTCCACAGTGTTGGAAATAGATTTAATTTCCCCCAAAATCGACTGTAGCTCTAGTTTAAAGGGCTGAAATTCATCTAAAAATCTGGCTAGGGTGAGAGGCTCCGAGTCCACATTGCTAGCACCAGAAGCCTGCGACGGTGCTGCAGAGGAGACCTTGGTCTTCTTTGGGACCTTCTCGGGAGACGCAGGGTGAGTGTGTTTAGGCAGGCTTTTCTTCATCTCTGTCTCCATTTGACCAAAGCAGCGCAAATACCTGGTTGCAGAAAAACTACCCCGAGAAAATAGAAGTATTAACCACTACAGAAACGTAAATAAAGAATACAAAATGGAGCAGAGGTTAGGAGCTCAGGCAGAAGTGTGTTACTCGATGCACTGCATCACGTGACTCCGTCAAGCTCTCAACTGTTTTTAAATATACACCTAAGGATGCCATGACATTTTTTGGTAATTAAATTTGTGTGAGTACTAAATTTTAGGTTGTTGTATATGGTAACACCAAAATCTTTTTTGGTCATTGTGACATGTAATTCAGTGTTATTTATATAGTACCTCACCTGTTTGTTTTTATTTCAGAGATGCATTACCTTACTTTTATTTAAGTTAAACTCAAGTTTATTATCAGTTGCCCAGATATAGAGATAATTCAAGTTTTTCTGCAAGGATCAATAGCAGTGTTGTTATTTACGATGCATCCTAGTTTGCTATTGTCTGCATACTTCATTATCCATACTCCATTATCTGTTTGCATATTTGCCACTATGATGTTAAATAAAGCTGGCCCAAGTACAGATCCCTGCAGGACTCCTCTGGTCACATACCTCCAGCCAGATTCATACCACTTTAATATCACTCTTTGTTGCCTTTTTTCCAACCATGAATGTATACACTTTATAATCTACGGATGTAATATAAGTCTGGTAAGTTGTTCTACCAAAATCTTATGCAACACAGTGTCAAATGTCTTTCTATAGTCCAGAAAAATCACATCCATAGGAAATCCATTATCCAGGGCCTTACTGACCAGTTCAAAAAAAGTATCAAGTTTGTCATACATGATTTTCCCTGGGTAAAGCCGTGTTGTGATATATCAGTACTTTCTGGGCCATATATTCAAACTGCATCATTGTGTGGCATAAGCCCCTGCGCCGCTCAAAAAGGTTGCATGGGGGTGTGGCCAGGGCGATAGTCAACGGAGTTGCGCTACTGCGCAACTTCTTTGAATATCACCACCTGGCCACACCCACTGTGCATGGCGCAGTGGAACTGCGCCACCGCAAGTGGTCAGAGTGGAGCATTGAGATGCGGTGGCGCAAGTTCCATTGCGCCATGTGCAGCACCTGTGATATTCAAAGGGTGACATGCAAATGGGGCCATAATTTATGCAAGGCAACGGGGCCATTTACATCTAATTATGGCCCTATTTTGCATACCATGCATGCAGGTGCACCGATCCCCAGCGACTTGTACTGGCACCCTGCAGGCGCAGCAGTCGTCGAGGACTAACTCCCCAACAGCCCGATCGCGGGCATAATGTAAATCTCCCCTAAGTAGCTCGATTGCAGGCATAATGTAAAACATCCCCCACCCTCCGACTAGCCTGATCGTGGGCATAATGTAAACGTCCCCCATCCCCGACTAGCCCGATGTGGGCATATTAATCTCCTCGCCTGCTCGCTTGATCAAGGCATATCGTGGTGTTTTCCCCTGACAGTTTGATCGTGGGCATGCTAGTATGTCCTTTCATTTCGACCAGCCCGATCGCAACCAGGTGCCCCACCCCCGGTACCGGACGGGGTATCTCACCCCTCATCCAGAACTCATGACCAGGAGTTTCCTCTTCCCACCACGGAGTCCCACCATTTCAGTCTCTACATCGCCGATGGCACCTCACTGCTCGTCGCCCCACCGCCGCCGACTGACAGCCTGGTAGCTGCACGCCCATTGTCTTGTGCATGAGCCACGGTGTGTAGCCCATACATAGCAGTAGTCCAGATATGTGAATGAATTCATTCACATATCTGACTGCCTTAGTGAGAGATTGCATGCCCATTGGCCTCCATGCTCTGAACCAATGGGTATGCAGCCCTACCAAACTGTCAGTTGGTAGGCGGTGGGCGGTAAGCGGGTGGGTGCTGCCACCCACCGGCTGATGGGGGAGCTGTGATGGGTCCCATGGGCGGGAGGTGGGGCCACTAGACCACCAGGGATTCTGGACATGGTGAGGATGCCGCCTGATTGGGCTACTCGGGGCGGCCTTACAATATGCCCAAGGATCGGGCTACTGGGGGGTGGGGGACCTTTATATTATGCCCGGATCGGCTAGTCAGGGGTGGAGGGACGTTTTACATTATGCCCGCGATCGGGTTAGTCGGGGGGGTGGGAGAATTACATTATGCCCACGATTGGGCTAGTCAGGGGGTGGGAGATTTACATTATGCCCGTGATCAGGCTGCTGGGGAGGGGAAGAATTACATTATGCCTGCAATCGGGCTACTGGGGAGGGACACTTCAGCCCACGATCGGGGCATGGGGGGGCGCCACCAGGTGCGGCGGGAACAAGTGGAGGGCCACCCACAGGTGGCAGCTGCTGTGTTGTGCCCTGCAATGCAGCAGCTCAACTGTGGGTGGCCCTCGACTTGATCCTTTTTTTTTCGGCGTAAAGTTGTGAGGGCACAGGTAGGGGTTGCGCCTGCATAACTCTGCATGACCTGGCTGAATATCGGGCTGTGCAGTTTATGTATGGGCATGTGCCCCCCCACCTGTGCCTGCATACATTACTGATGCACCCCGGTGCATCGGGATTTGTGCAGGCCCACTTTTCCCTTTTAAATATCGCACCGGGGCACATCCGTGGGCTGTGCATGGCGCAACACTGTTGCGCCATGCGCAACCCTTTTGAATATCTGGGCCTCTGTATTATGCAGATGGTCAATGATTTTGTGCTGTAATACCCTTCCCATTAGTTTACCTATAGAAGATGTTAAACTTATTGGCTGGTAATTGCTGATGTTATTTTTAGCTCCTTTTTTTATAAAGTGGAATGACGTTGGCAAATTTCCATTCATTTGGAGCAATTCCTTGTTTTATAGATGTATTAAATAGAAGTATTAATATTGCAACTAGTTCGCTGGAGAGATTTTTTATAAACAAGGATGGAATTCTGTAAGTTACAGAGGCTGTACTTAGTTTTGCTTTTTAAATGGCTGACTGTATGTTACTCTCTGTGACTATGATAGGTTGTTCAGTAGTACCCAAGTCATCCACCCCAACATTTTCTGTTCTTTTAAATATACAAGTAAAGTATAGATTAAATTCACTAGCCATTTGTTTTTCATCTGTAACTAGAGTATCTTGAATGGTCAGAGGACCTACTCCTACATGATTAACTCAAAGTGAACCAACATAGTTATAGAATTGTTTTTTATTATTGGTGATATCTTTTACCAATTTTATTTCTGCACTTTCCTTTGCAAGTCTGATTATTTTTTTGTATTGATAGAGATGTGTTTAAATTTATGCCATGACTCATTACTGACATTCTCTCTAGACTTTCCAATGGCTTTCATTTTCTTTCTAATATTTCTTTTAATTTTGGTGTTCCACCATAAAGGAACTCTCTTTTTGTTATCATCATATTTGGTGTGCCTTGGTACCCAGGTCTCTATGCAGTAATTAACTTTTTGTTTGATAGCCTC
This sequence comes from Neoceratodus forsteri, assembly GCA_016271365.2. Classification (NCBI taxonomy): domain Eukaryota; kingdom Metazoa; phylum Chordata; order Ceratodontiformes; family Ceratodontidae; genus Neoceratodus; species Neoceratodus forsteri. The sequence goes on along the minus strand of CM057451.1, from coordinate 447,773,902 downwards.
CCACATGTCATTGACTGCCAGGTCACTTAGTTCTTTTTGCCAATCCCAATTGGAAAAGAAATGTTTAACTTTTCCATAGTCTGTTTTATTAAAGTTTTTGATAGTGGAATTACCAGATGCATTGGTATTTATGTTAGAGAAGCTCCAGAAAACTACACAATGATTGCTGTGGGATTCAATGACTGGTTGAAAAACTGGTGCAGAGCTTAGGGATTTGGCTTCATTGGGGAATGGGGCTCCACCTGGAGGGATGCAGGCATATACTGGCATGATGATCTGCATTTGTCCAGGAGGGGAACCAGAATCCTAAGTAATAAGTTTAAATGCTTTATTGGCAAACATTTAAACTAGCCAATGGAGGAGGCACTGAAAAGGAGAAGGGAAAACCTAGCCCCCCCAAAAAAAATCAGGGTAGTTATTGAGGTAAACACCAAGATAGAGCAGTCGATAGGGAGAAGGGCAGGGGTAAATGGTGAAAAAAACAAAGGCAGTAAGGGCAGGGTTGGGACAAGAAGAAATAAAGCCATAAAAAATGGAGGGTAATGAGTGCCAATGCTCGTAGTCTAGGTAAAAAGCTCCCTGAAATTGTGGCCTTGATGGAAGAGGGATGCCTGGATATCATGGCAGTCACAAAAACATGGTACACAGAGAACCATGGCTGGGATGTCAACATACCAGGGTACACAATCTACAGGAGGGATAGGGTGGGAAGAATAGGAGGAGGAGTAGCTCTCTATGTAAGGGAAGGGATCAAAGCAACAGAACTAAAGGGTAAACAGGGAGGAAAGGAGGCAAAGTGAGTCACCCTGGAGACTGGGAATGGCTCCACAATCTACAGAGGGGTTGTTTACAGACCCCCATCTCAGGGGGAGGAAATGGACAGGGAAATGAAAGAAGGCATCCTTGGGATGGCAGAGAAAGGGGAGATATTGCTGATGGGGGACCTGATTATGCCAGATGTTAACTGGAGCACCTTTGCTGCAGCCACATCAAAGAACAGGGCCATTCTCGATGCCCTACAGGGGGCATGCTTCAGACAGCTAGTTTTGGAACCCACGTGGGAGGGAGTAATCTTAGACCTGGTATTCTCAAATGGGGACAGAGAGAGAGGATCTCCAGTCTTGAAATGGGTAGCCATCTGGGAACAAGCGACCACGAAACAGTGTGGTTCAAGATTAACTTAGCTATAGAGTCAAGTCACACAAAAGTAAAGGTACTGGACTTCAGGAGGACTGATTTTGTGAAAATAGGAGAGTGCCTCTGAAAAGGACTAGCAACCAGGCAAGAAGGTGGGGTGGAGCAACAATGGGGAAACATCAAAACCACCATCACAGAGGCAACAAGCCTTTGTGTGAAGCAAGTAAACAAATCAAAATGAAAGAAAAAACCATGATGGTTCTCAAAAGAAGTGTCAGCGAAGGTAAGGGAGAAAAAGATAGCATTCAGGAAGTTTAAGGAAACACAGAATTAGCAGGACAGAAAACTGTACCAGTTAAAGCAGAAGGAAGTGGAGAAGGCAGTCAGAATAACAATGGCCCAACCTGAGGAAAAGATAGCCAACTCAGTCAAGAAGGGAGCTAAAACCTTTAATAAGTGAATTAGAGAGCAAAGAAAAAACTAAGGCAGGGATACTGAGGCTGAATAAAGAGGAAGGTGGTTGGGCAGAGAGTGACAGTGAAAAAGCAGGGATACTGAATGAATACTTCTGCTCAGTATTCGCAATGGAAAAGCAGGGGAAGATACCTAATCCAGTCAATAGAAGCACTCTGGATAGGGGGGTTGATATTAGTCCTTTCACAGGAAAAAGGGTTCTGAAAGAACTCTTAAAACTGAAGGTGGATAAAGTAATGGGGCCTGATGAGATTCACCCCAGAATTCTTAGAGAACTAAGTGAAGAACTAGTAACACCACTGACTACCCTTTTTTAATAAATCTTGGGATGATGGTGTGGTACCTGAGGACTAGAGGAGAGCAGGTGTGATTCCCCTTCACAAAAGTGGGAGCAAGACAGAGGCAAGAAACTACAGACCTGTCAGTTTGATCTCAGTGGTAGAGAAAATGATGGAATCACTTCTGAGGAAAGAATTGTTGAGTACCTCGAGGCCAGTTGGGCACAGGACCCAAGGCAGCCTGGACTCACAGCAGGAAGATCATGCCAGACAAATCTAATTGATTTCTTTGACTGGGTGACCAAAGTAGTAGACCAGGGAGGGGCTGTGGACATGGCCTACTTAGACTTTAGCAAGACATTTGACACAGTCCCGCACAAAAGATTAATAAACAAATTAGCCAGCCTGGGAGTTGGTGCAAGGGTGGTAGCCTGGGTAAAACACTGGCTGGATAACAGGACACAGCTGGTAATAGTAGATGGAGTCCACAGTGAAGAAAGGGGAGTTACTAGTGGGGTACTGCAGGGTTCAGTACTGGGGCAGGTCCTTTTTAATGTCTTTATAAGTTACATTGCAGAGGGACTGGAAGGGAAAGTATATCTCTTTGCAGATGACACAAAGATCTGCAATAGGGTTGATACACAAGGTGGGGTGGAAAGGATGAAAAGGGACTTGGCAAGGTTGGAGGAATGATCAAATGTATAGCAGCTTAGGTTCAAAGCAAAGAAGTGCAAAGTAGTGCACCTGGGAAACAAAAATGCAGGGGAAGAGTACACAATGGGGGGTAAGATACTGATAACAAAACTGGAAAGGGATATGGGGGTAGTCATATCAGATGACCTAAAGGTGGGCCAGCAATGTGAGAAGGCAGTAGGGAGGGCTGGGAGATACTAGGATTCATACGGAGAAGCATCACCAGTAGAAAACAGGAAGTTGTTGGCCCTCTGTACAGACAGTTGGTAAGACCACATCTTGAGCACTTGGTACAGTTCTGGAGACCCCATCCCGGAAAAGACATAGACAGGGTGGAGGCTGTCCAGAGGAGGGCAATCAAAATGGTGCAGGGTCTGCACCAGAAGTAATATGAAGAAAGACTAAAGGAGCTTAAGATGTATAGCCTTGATGAAGGGGAGACATAATAGAAACTTTCAAACACCTCAAGGGAATCAACAAAGTCCAAGAGGATAGCATCTTTCAGAAAAAGAGATGTGCAAGAACAAGGGGACAGAATTTGAAGATAGAGGGGGAACGGCTCAGAGGTAATGTGAGGAAGTATTTCTTCACAGAGAGGGTTTTAGATGCATGGAGTGGCCTTCCTGTGGAGGTTGTGGTGTCAAAAACAGTGGGGGAATTCAAGAATGCATGGGACAGACATAATGCAATTCTAGTGAGGGGTAGGAGAAAGTAGGCTGTTGGTTAACTAGGATCTGCAACTTATCCATTAGGTAGGGAAATGGGCAGACCAGGTGGGCCAAGTTGTCCTTATCTTCCATAAAATGTTATGATTCCATGTCTCTGAGGGGTTCTTGAATCACAGGGCTGAGTTCATAGTTTTTGATATTTGTAAATATTAAATCCAATATATTTTCTTTCCTTGTTGGTTTGTCCACAGTTTGTTCCAGATCATTTAGGACTGTAAATTGGATTAATTTATTTTCTCTGATGTTATTTGCATTTAATGTAGTCCAACATATATTAGGTAAGTTAAAGTCTCCTAATAGAATAAAGTCATCTTTGATGTGTATAGTGTCTAGAGTAGCAAAAAAATGTCATTAGCTGTGGCATCTAGATTAGGTGCCCGATAACCTACTCCTAATGTTAATGAGGTTAGTAGTGAGTTTATTTTTACCCAGATCACTTCACTAAGTGTCTGTTCACTAGTAGTATTAGTAGTAGAGCATTTATTGATCAGCATCAAGCCATATGCAATATAAAAAGTACAATCATTAAAAGATAACAAAACATAAATAGTTAAAACATTATACATAAACTTAAGAACATATAATTTAGCTCCAGTACAAAAGTACCAGTGAAAGCTGAAAATAGTCTATTGCACATATATGGAACACATGATAAAACAAATCCATACTTTACAAATGTGTTGTTAAAAGAAACTTAGCCAGAAACTCCATGTTTTTTTTTTATCCTTAGCTTTAAACAGATAATCCAGCAAATCAGAAGGGGGGAGACTGAGACCTCCAAGAAACCCACCCAGCCATTTCTTCCTGGGCAATTCATAAAGAGGACATAATAATATCACATCTTTTAAGTCATCTATTAGTTCCAATCCACATTTGTAAAAAGGGGAAGGAACATCCTTTTTCTTATATCTATACTGTATATGGTTAGCCGTATAGCATTCTGTTCTAAATCTAGTATAGATTCTCCTTAATCTGGGGCATGTTATCAGAGATAAATACATCTCAAAACTACATGAAGTCTTAATTGTTTTATAAAAATCATGAAGTTTAAGCATAGAGAGCTGGGAAAGTAAATAATTCTCATCCAGTGCGCCAAGTCTCAAAATAACGTCCTGCTTAATTTCTATGAAAGCTGTATAATATATTTTATGGAGTAACTGTCGTAAACCATCTGGCATCATTACTTCCTTGATAAGCCAGATACAAGGATGGACATATCCCAAATTAGCCATTCTTATACTTTCTTCCAGACACATTCTAGGATATCAATTTTCAGGAAGCCAGAAAAGATTGAGTGTGAATACAATCTGTCATTCCAGTATAAGGGAGGATAGAGTACACTGGCTTAATTCCAATGCTAGAATGCATTTTGGGGACCCTTGTGGTAACATGAGAATATGTCTGTACAGGTTATTTAAAATAGTTTGTAGCCTTCTAGTCTTTACATATCCCCATACTTCACAGGCATATAGCATACTTGTTCTTATTTTTGCATTTAACACCTTCATAATTCCTTTAACTGAGGTTTTCCCGGTTTTATAATTGAAAATTTTTAGAGCATTTCCTGACGATCTCATTTTATTTTGAGTTATATCCACTTGTTGATTCCAAGATAGGCCATAAGTGAAACGAACTCCTAGGTAGTCATAATACTTAACTTTATCTATATTTACCCCATTAATCTTAAATCTAGAGGTGTTTTTACTTTGTTTTCCAAACACCACTACATTTGTCTTACTATAACTGATCCTCAATTTTAGCTGTACACAAAGGGATTCAAACTTCATCAGTTTCCTTTTTAGGTCCAAGGATGAAGTAGACAGTAATACCAAATCATCAGCATATGCAAGGCTGTCAATCATTGAACCATCTACCTTAGGAGCATGAAACTCAGGATTAGAAATCTGGTCCAAAATTGAGTTTATGTATATATTAAATAATGTGGGTGCCAAGATACATCCCTGTTTAACCCCTATGTTCATGGAAAATTTCTCAGTTACATGTCCATACTGGTCGTATTGAATTCTGGCCCAAGTATTTTCATAGAGTCTAATGATAACATCTAACAGGGAACTCTCCAGTCCTAACCCCTTGAGTGTTGTCCAAGGGATTTTTCTGCTAATGTTATCAAACGCTGAAGAAAAGTCCATAAAACAGCAATAAAGATTAGTTTTTCTAACTTTGACATATTTCCAAATCAGATGGTGTAATTCATAGCAATGCTTTATTGTGGACCTATTCTTCCTAAATCCATTTTGTGGCTCATTTAGAATTGAATTTTCTTCAGCCCATTCGATTAATCTATCCAGAATTATCCTGGAATAAACTTTCTGAGACACATCTATTAGGCTGATTGGTCTGTACATCTTGGGATTATTGAGGTCCTCCTTTTTAAATATGGGAAATATGTTACTACCTAACCAGCTTGGAGGGCAGGGAAGTTATTGTACCAAACCATTAAATAAAGATGAAAAAGAAGGGGGCAACCAGTTAGGGAATGCTTTATGCAGGTCTCCCAGGATGCCATCAGGGCCTGCAGCCTTGTTAGATTTCAGTGTTGTTAGGGCCTGAAGGATTTCACCTTCTGTGATAAAAATGGGGCATGGCCAAAGCATTTCTCCCTGAAACTCTTGATCGGCAGACATTTCCAACTCAGTTTGAGAAAAATACAGCTCTGAGAAATAGGAAATCCAGGTGTCAGGAGTAATATAAGCCTCCAGACTGTTGGAGTACTTATTATAACCTTGAGATGCTAATTTCCAGAAACGTTTGCCGTCCCTATCCAATACAGGCTGTTTTAATTTTTCCCAGACTTCTTGAGAATATTTTTCCCTTGCCCTTTAAAAAAATCAGCTTATACTTTTCTCTCTCTTTTTTAAGCAGTTTAAAATCTGCAGCTGTTTGGTTTCTTTTATTTCTATGTATTCTAAGTATGTTGCCAAATAGTTTTTTGGCCTGTAAACATTCTGCATTAAACCAAGACTTTTTACATGTATGTTTACAAGAAAATGTTTTTTTTCCTGCACCATGGTTTTAATAATATAGTAACCCTTTCCCAGTTCTCCATGATGTTTATCGGTTCATGATAATTAATGATAGTATCATGTATATCGCACACTTCTCCTGTGTTTATTCCAAATGGGCATTTCAAAGTAAGAACAATGGGGCAATGAACAGATTCATATCTATCCTTAACCTCTAGTTTTTGCACCAAATGAGTTGCCTCCAGATTAATCTATATTAAATCCAGTGTTGATGCGCCCAGGGATCCTCTAAAAGTGAAGGCCCCTAACTTATCTCCCAGGGTTCTCCCATTTAGGAGACAATAGTTCCTGGATGCAAAAGCCTACATGAGAACCCTACCTCTGGGATTAAGCACCAAATCCTGTAAGTGCCTTTTATAAGTGATATTTTCATTAGCCAAGGGAAATGAACATACTATATCAGTGTAATCATCTTCCTGAAAACTAGAGGGTATTCTGCAGTTAAACTCTCCTAGAATAATTATAGGACAGGCTGCATGACTATCTGAGATCATCAAGTAAAATTTTCAAATTCTGGATATATATGTCCACTGCCTCAGAATCTCTAGCTCTAGGAGGAAAATATATGTTACACAAAATAATTTTCTCCTGTCCTCTATTGATTAATAGAGCCAGAATTCCTTTTAGATTAGTAACTATTCGAAAAGTTCCAAGGTCTAACTGTGTTTTAATAAAGAAGGTAAGTCCCCCTTTAAATCTACCAAATTGCTTATCTCTAGTGGCTGATAAAGTCAAGGTCGAATAACCTGCCAGTCCAAGAGTAGAGTCTAGAGTACACCAAGTTTCCTGGATCTCTATTATATCAAAGGACTCAAGGAAACTCGAGACCTCAGGATCTGTTACTTTAAGGTGTAGACCCTCTATGTTCCAAGAAAGGATAGAGAGAGAGAGAGAGAGAATCCATCTCATTCCTTTTTCCTTCCAAATTAGAGTCCAGGAATTACGCTCTTCAGACATTACCCCACCAAATTCCTGCCGTGCCTAACATTGTCAGGCTGACTCCACAGTCAACAGTGGGGAGAAAGTGTTTGGATCCTTGAAGTTTTCAAAGTTTATTAACAGAGAGTCTGACTCCTGGGCTGGCTCCTGTATTTCCATTACTGGGTTCTGTCCAGTGGAATCTGCCTCCAGTTCTACCGGGTCCACAATATAAATTCTCAGTGGATCCAATTTACCGGCTGATGACAGTATTCCACTGGGCAGATTAGAGTTTTTAAAAGTGATGTCAATCTGAGATTATAAGCCTGTATTACCATACATATTAATATAGTCAACCATATTCCAGGAGATATGCAAATCTAATGATTTTTTCAGGAAGTGACGGAGGTCCCTTCTCACCTTCCCTCTTGCATCCTTTCCAGTAAATTTCCACCCACATACCACAATTGTTCTCCCTATCTATGACTTATTCTGTTTTTCAATATGTTCATTAATTATCCCTAAGATTTTCCTCTGGGGTACATTTGCTGACTCACAAGTCTCAACCATGATGAATGACTGCTCATTCACACTATTTTCTTTATTCCACGGGGGTTCAGGGATAGATCTTGGGACTAGCATGGGGAAGGTAATGCCATGACCCTTTTTTCCTAGAGACAATGCTTTTTCCAAAATAAGATGTGCAGTCTTCAAAGATGAACAGTAGAATAGTACAGTTTTTCTATACTGTGGATTTAAAGATCTTAAAACTGACATGTCCTTTTCCAACTCAAAATTGGACAGTTCAAGAAAATCTAGTATCCAAACAAGAAGTGATCTTTCTGTTTCATTTTCCAGCATGGCAACATCATGTATCTCAATCATGAATTCAGTGTTACCATAATTCTGTAATGCAGGAGGGATCCTTGCATCAATCACCAGGGTCTTACTAATGAGTGGATCTTTATTAGGTGGATTACTGGGGGTCTCAGTCTCCCCCTGTAGGATGGTTAATGACTCACTGCTCACAATTGCATAATAGGAAATTTCATAGTATATACCATTGAGGTCAATATTCACCTCATGTACTACCAGTTGTTTATCAGGATTCAGGTTCTTAGGGGGCATCTTTCCTTCCCTAATCTCCTGTGTTAATGGCATATTTGGATTATCATGTGCTATGTGAGCATCTTTGCTTTTATTACAAAGAATCTTACATTTTTTAGTTTTGTTATTTGTTTTTGATCTCCTTTTTTGTTGTCTCTGTTTTAGTCTGCCTTGTTCACAGCTACCCTGGTTTTCTAAATCTGGATTCTTCATGTAGCATTCACATACTTTATTTTTATCAAAAAAAGGAGGAAGCTGTACCTGTATGCCTTTGGTAGTCTTACCTAGTAATAAAGGTTCATCTCCAAGAGACTCAGGAGGATGTTTTTTACAATTACTCAAGATTCTATCCAAAAGTACTCTATTATGGAATACGTCTGCTCTTAAGTTACAGATACGAACATACGAAATTTGCCAGCAGATAAAGGCCTAGAGGTCTATCAAGTCTGCTCAAATGTGCAGCTAGCACCCCTTATTCTGCAGCTGCCCCCTCTTCCATCCTTCCCCTTCATTGACTCTCCCCCTTGTGCTGTCCCATCACCTTTTGAAGCAGTCCACTGTTCTACTGGATACCACTTCTGCAGGTAACGCATTCCACCCAGCCACCACCCTCTCTGTAAAAAAGTGTCTCCTCATCTCCCTCCTGAACCTTCCTCCCTTCAGTCTCATATCATGGCCCCTGATGTCCCTCCCTTCCCTTACTTTGAACAGCCCCTCTGTACCTGTCTTGTTTATTCCTTTCATATACTTAAAGGTTTCAATCATGTTCCCCTGTCCCTCCTCTCCTCCAGTGAGTACATGTTCAACTCCTCAGCCTCCTCTCATATGATAAGTCCCCAGACCCTTGATCATCTTTGTCACCCTGCGCTGCACCCCCTCCAGTAACTTAATGTCCCTCTTCAGATACGGGTGCCAGTACTGCACGCAGTACTCCAGGTGCAGTCTAACTAATGACCTATACAGTGGCAGAATCACCTCCTCCCTCCTCAAGGATATACCCCTTGCAATACACCCCAGCATTTTGTTGGCCTTTGCAGCTGCCTTCCTGTATTGTACCAAGTTGTTCATTGACCCTGTAATGAGTACCCCCAGATCATTCTCCTCCTCTGTCTGGGCTAGCTGCACTCCCCCACAGCTGGTAACACCTCCTTGGGTTCTTCATCCCAAAATGCAGCACCTTGCACTTTTTGGCATTAAACCCCAGTTGCCAGGTGTCTGACCAGGCTTCAAGCTTTGCAGATCATCCTGCAACCCCTGCCACCCCCCTAGGTCATTCACCACCGCTCCTACCTTGGTATCATCAGCAAACAGACTGATCTTGCCCTTGACATCTAATGATATGTCTGCAATGAATATCCCAAACAACACTGGTCCCAGCACCGAGCCTGTGGAACACCGCTCGTCACTACCCTTGGGTGTGAGAGCTCCCCACCCACCTCCACCCTCTGTTGCCTTCCCTGAAGCCAGTTCCCTACCCATCTCACCAGCTTTGCACCTGCCCCTGTGCTTACTAACTTACTTCCCAGCCTTCCATGCAGCACCGAGTCGAATGCCTTACTGAGTCCAGATACAGGACATCCACTGCATGGCCCCCTGTCCAGTTGCCTAGTTACTCAGTCATAGAACTCCACCAGGTTGGTTTGGCAGGATCTGCCCCATGTAAGCCATGCTGTCTGCTGTCCTGTAGTCCTCTGGCCTCTGGGAGGCCACCAGCCTTTCCTTCAGGATAGTCTCCATTCGCTACCCACGATGGATGTGAGGCTCACTGGTCTGTAGTTTCCTGGTTCATCCTTGGGGCCACTCTTGTGTAGGGGCACCACAGGAGCCATCCTCCAGTCCTGAGGTACACACCCTGAATGTAGTGAGGCACTAAATAGGTCTGCCAAAGGTCCTGCAAGGACCTTTGCCAGCTCCTTCAGTACCCTGTGTTGGATGCCATCTGGGCCTGGTGCCTGATCCTCCCTCAGTGCCTTCAAACCCTTCTGAACTCTGCCCTCCATGATTTCCCCATCTGTCACGCCCTCCCCACCTGTTTCTGCCATTTCTCCCCCCTTGGGTGTCACCCCCACTTCTCTTTAGTAAATACTGAGCAGAAGTACTCATTTAGTGCTTCTGCCTTATCGCACCCTGCTTCCACCCACCCCTTTTCTAATCCTTACTATGTGGCCCTTACAGCTCCTTTTCTCCCTGATGTACCTAAAGAAGTCCTTCTTCCCCTTCTTAATGCCTTGTGCCAGTCTGAGTTCTGCAGATGCCTTGGCTCCCCTTACTGCCCTTGTCACCTCCTTCCATCAAGTACTCCTCCCTGTCCTCTCCTCTCCCTGTTTTCCTATACTTCCTAAAGGCAGCTCTTTTCCTCCTTACCTTTTTTATGACCTCCTTGCTCAACCAGCTTAGTTTCTTAGCCCTAGACTTCTTGCTCTGGGCCTTGCAGCAGGTTTTGGTTGCCTCCATTATCCCCAACTTTATGAGCTCCCACCTCTGGTTAGTGACCATACTAGACTGAATTCTGGCCAGGTACCCTTTTACCACTTCCCCCATCCTCCCAAAGTCGGCCCTCCTGAAGTCCAGCATTTAAGTGCCAGATTCCACTCCTTCCTTGCCCATATCCAATGTGAGCCATACTGAGTGGTGGTCACTCCCTGACAGCGGTTCCTCCACTGTAAGTTCTTTCACAAAGTGCCCATTTGCCAGCACAAGGTCAAGGGTATTCTCTAACCTGGTTGGTTCACTGACCATTTGCAGCAGGAAGCTGTCCTGGAAGGCGTCCAGCAGTACCTGCTCCCTTCTGTTCCTGGTTGTTGGGGTACTCCAGTCCACTCCTGGCATGTTGAAGTCCCCCACAATCACCAAACTACCCTTCTCGCAGGTCCTCCTGATCTGTCCCACAAGTTCCCTGTCTAACTCCTCCGTCTGAGATGGCGGCCTGTACACCACTCCCATTCTAAGAATCCTATTCTTGGAATCCTGGATTTGCATCCAAATTGACTCCGTACTACCGTCCTTCAGTCCTTCCTTCACATATAGTGCCACACCCCCTCCTTTACAAATCACCCTGTGCCTACAAAATAACCTGTACCCTGGTACAGATAGGTCCCAGTCATTGTATTGGGTGGCCCATGTTTCTGTGATGGCTGCAATGTCCATCTCTCCCTCTGCCATGAGCACCTGTAACTCTGCAGTTTTCCTCCCAAGGCTCCTAGCATTTAAGGTAACCACCTTCCACCCCCCCCCCACATTCTGCCCTCTTTTACTAGCATCACCAATAGTACTTGCCATTTGTCCTTTGTCACTGTTATGGGGGTAAGCTCATATGGTTTCCCATCCTGTGGTCTCTGCATGTCTCTTGCCCAATTGCCACCCCCCGCTCCTGGTTTAAATTCCCTACTTCCTCTATGTACTCCTCCATCCTCTGTTTCAACACTTTCTTTCCCTCCTGACTCAAGTGTAGTCTGTTCTTGGCATAGAGACTACTGTCCTCCCAGGTCCCTCCCACCCCCAACAGCCCATACCCTTTAGCTAACACCAGGTTCTTAGCCATCTGTTAAATTCCTCTATTTTCAGCTCTCTTGTTGTGCTTGCCTTGGGCACTGGAGTATCTCTGAAAAAGTTACAGATCTTCCTGCCCCCTCACATAATTGTCCTAGTTCCTCAAACCTCCTCTGGACTATATCTACTGTCTTGTCAGCCAGGTCGTTCATCCCAAGATGTATAATTAAATGAGGCTTTTCCCTACCCCTTCTAGCATATTTCAGAACAGATTGTGCCACCCTTTCTGCTGTCATTCCTGGCATGGTCTCCACCCAAATGTGACTATGCCTATTCCCCTTGCTACCCCGCCTGACTCCTCTTAGTATTGAGTCCCCCAGCACTAAGATTCCTCAACTTTTACTCCCTACTTGCTTCCATGCATCTCACTCTCTTATTTCTGGCTCCTCTTATTCCTCCTGTACCTTATTTCCCCCTTTTGACCCCATTGCAATTTTCCCAGCAGAACTTCCCCCCACTCCGGTTTGGTCCAGGCATTTATCAATTACTCCTCTAAGTTCATCATTTCCCTCCTCCACCTTCTTCCTCTCAAGTAGTGCAAAACTATTTTCTGAAGACCCTTCACAAATGTCTGCTCCCTCTCGCTTCATAGTAATCTGTTCTCTCCTTTCCACTCCATGACTTTTGCCACTTCTTTGCCTCCCCTCACAAGTCCCTATCTCCTCCTTCCATTTGTCTTTTGTCTCCTGTTCTGGTTTCCCCAGCAATCGTTCTTCCTGGCCTGGGCCCCCTTGTCCCTGCTTCCCTTCTTCTGATCCTCTCCTCACCACTGTTGGCTTAAATCACCCTCCCTCATCTCCCATTCTTCCTCCCTCCAGTATTGGGCTAAACCCACCCCCAGTCTGCCTTGCCTGTCTTAGTTCCTCCTGCAGACCCTCAGTCTCCTTTCTGAGTTTCTCTATGTGGTCACACACTAAACATCCTCCCACAATCCAGGCAATTTTTAGAAAGATTGGTGCACCGCAGTTGTTGCAGCCTACCACCCTTCCCATTGCTGTCGTTGCCCACCAGCGACCCCCCACCCTTCCAGATGCAGGATACCAAACACTCCCCCAAGTCTCCCCTCTCCTCTCTATCAGTGCAAAACATTATTTTCTTAATTTCCCTTACCCCCTTTGTTGTACACATTTAGATAGATTGAGCAACTGATTTTTATATTCCTAACCTTCCTATCTAAACTCAAAAAGAGACTCTAAGTAGTTATAGCATAACCTTCTTTAAACTCCTACTCCTCCTTTCCACAATGCAATAGCAATGCAAAGAAGTAACAATGAAAGCTCCTAGATTTGCTGTTACTTCCCTTCCACTGAGATAGCAGTCACCTCTTCACTCGCTGCTGTTCCTTTCCTGGATGTCTGCTTCTGCTATGACAGGTGCATATCCTTTTCCCATTTGAGGAAGTGATGTCAGAACCCCTGGTATAAAGGAAATCATGGACATGGGGTGGGTGGGGTTTGGGGATTGTGGGGTGGGACCAGCCCAAGTCTTCCAGAAACAATCAGGTAGCTGAGGCCCCTGGTCAGATCATTAACACCCTTCCCCCACTATGCACTAACCTTTGCAGCTAGAGAAGCCAGCAAAAATGAATCACAATTCTACTCAAAGCTCCCAAAATAGGTTTGCTACCAAAAGAAACAGGTCTCCAATTCAAACAGCTTCACCAGCAACACATCAAAATAGGCTTAAAATTAGAAGATATAGGTCTCTGATTCAAAGAAACAGCCCCAGTTAAATCACACCAAATAGGTTTTAAATCAGAAGAAATAGGCCTCTACAAATGCAGCCTGCTACACAGTGAAACATCAAACAAATGAGCCCACTTACAGCCACCAAAACAGATTTCAAAATTCCAACAGCCCCAAAACAATACCCTGCTAGCCCCTTAGAAGTAGTAAGAAAGAAAAGAAATAACCTTCTACCAAGTAAAATCCACAAGAAACAATATTAAAACAACAAGAAGCTACTGTACTGTAACAAATCTGGTCCTTTCCCTTCTAGTTCCTTCTGACTCATCAGATCTCATCTTTAAGCACAGTGATATTTTCCAGCAAAACTATATCAGCAGAGTATCTGTTCTTTAGAATTTCTAAAGTCTGCTTAGAAATAGTAGAGCTAGCTACCATATGTGATTTATCAATACGCTGAATTTCATCTATAGTAGAATTTATTTCCTGAGGGGTCAAATCCTTCTGTATCTAGTGCGTTCCCTCTGTTTCCTTAGCTGATTAATGGGTTATATCCACCTTCCTTAGACCCTCAATAGTAACATTCAATTCTTTAATTATGGATTTTAAGTCTATTTTTTTCCTGACTTCCTATCAGGTTCCAAGGCTGGATTGTTATAGCTATGCACAGGGAGGCCTTGTTCTTTCAATTTTCCTTTATATCTGGGAGTAAGCCTTGGTGATATAACAGTCTCCTGCTGTATATAATCAGAAGGAGAGATCATATCTGAGGTTGGAGAAAATCTCAACTCTGAACAGTCTAGCTCGTCTGTATAGGACCTATATATATCCCACACATATTGATCATAAGCTATCAATTCAGCAAACTGTATGGATTGTATGCACTGTATACACACATCCCAATCTTCTCTGGCAGTGTTCTCAAAGGAAACTTCAGGCTGATTACCAGACAAGGTGGAATATTTAGTCATATAAGCTATTGCCAGAATAGGAGTGGAGCTATGGTAAGAGCCCTTCCCTGACCCTTTGTTAATCCAGAAATTAGCTATTTTAAGCTGTTTTCTTTTTTCAGGGTCACATGAGGATGGAGAAGAGAGAGAAAGGCCATCATGTCCTTTTTCTCAGATTTTCTCCTTTAGTTTATTAGTATTTTTTCTCTTCTGTTTGCCCCCTCTATTTTTATAAGTACATTTCTGAGGAGCTGTTTTTGTAAGAACATCCTAAGTTTCTGGTATTTCAATTACTGAGTGAGAGCAAGAAAATTATTCTGCAGCTATGTTTAGGGCACTGCCCTTTCCACTTCTAGTGACTACCATTTCAATGCAAGTTCAAATTCAGAAATACAAAAATCAAAGAACTTTAGAGCACAAAAATCAGGGATTTAAAAGGCAATGTAGCACTAAGAGTACAACTATGCAAGTAAATTTATACAATTATACAGAGTTAGTTGTTAGAGTTGGTATTTGTCCATCCAGATAGAAGCAGATGAAAAAACACCTTTGGTGTAAATTAGATAACAGTCAAATAGCAGGTATATGGCTTTAGTCCAAAATAGCTGGAGTATAGCTAAAATACATCACCATTTTCAACAGTTCCTTTTCAACAGGCTAGGGCAATAGCCAGTACCAATGTCAGATGCCAGTATCCTTGCAGATGAAAAAGGATGAAAAAATAGCAATAGCTGCAACAGGCCCGGAAAATTTATGCCAATGTCGTTAGCCATGTTACTTACTATTCTCCCTTCCTGGTTCTTGTGAGGAGCGCAAACAGATTAATCCCTTTATACATGTAATAGCATAGGCATCCAGATGAGTATTTATTTAAAAATGGAGCATACGTCTGATGGTTGGTTCACCACCTCACTATTTGTTCCCACTGAGCCAGAGTGGCATCTGTACATGATTTCCTGGCATCTCTGATCGGGTTCTTGAGTTGCTCAGCTTCTTGATGTAACTGATCGAGTTCACTCATTTTCCAGTGCTAAGGGTGTGCTTCACAGCAGCTTCTGGGACACTCACAGATCTCTGACTGTCAGATTGCTGCATTCAAAAAGACTGTAAACTCCCTAAAGCGGTTATGGCTGGCACTTTACAAATGGTAGGGCTATCTGCTTTCCTGGATATCGACAAGCCTCTTGCATCCAACTGAGAAGGATGAAAAGAGGATAATTTTCAGCCTGACTTAACAGTGGGTTCCTCCTCACTGTCTCCCTCTCCGCCACCTGTCTGCTCATTAATCGGTGCCACCGACCCCAGCAGCTCCGGTGTGGCTCTCTCTCACCCTCCCGACTCACCAGGATTCCTCCTCCTCCTTGAAACTCTGCTTTTCCCCGCTATCTAACTGCGGAAGTTTGCTCTACACTCAGTATTTCAGGTCAGATATTTATGCTGGAACCCCCGGAATTGGAACTCGATGCCACGCTCCCACTCTGCATGCACTTTCCCGCTATGTCGCCTCTCGACATCCGTTTATTTCCCACCACCGCGCTCGCTTTCTTACTTATTCCGTTTCTCACAGCCCATGATTCTCACTTGCCTTCAGCCATCAAAGAGAGATGGGCCGGTCTGCTCACTATCTATTTTGCAATATTGTAAGTTATTTTTAATAAATAGTGCTACACCACCACCTTTTTTCGTTGGATGATTTTTAAGGACTGCTGAATATCCAGGTATTTCAGTAGCCCAGTTCCCATTAGTGAACCATGTTTCAGTTCCCGCACAGATGACAACATTATCCTTGTTTAGTCTGTACTCAAGTTTACCTAGTTTATTTCTTAAGACTCATAGTATTTATAACCTGTATATTAATTTTAGTGTTATTATTCATAGTTGTTATCCTGTTAGTGTTGCTCTTTCTATAAAGAGGTGTTCCTGTATTAACTTTCTTAATTTTACTTCTTGTGCATAAAGTATGCCTTGGTTATGTATTAACCCCCCAGGTACTAGTTTAAACATATTTCAATGTGCTTGTTAAATTTATTTCCTAGAAGAGCGGTTCCTTTTCTGGTAGGATATACTCTGTCCCAGCAAATTAGCTGTCTATTGTCAAGGAATTCCTCCCAATGTGTGATGCATCCAATATTTTATTTGATGCACCACCTTCCTAACCAATAGTTTATGTTATGAATCTTTCTATTTAAATAATCATTAGTACCTATTACTGGAATTATTTCCAAGAAGGCAGATTCACAATTTGTTTCCATCAGGGTGTTGGCAAGTCCAACAAACTCTTCCTTAACTAGTTGGGCACTTTGTTGCATAACATTATTAATCCCAGCATGGACAATGACCAAAGGTGTAGGTCAACTATCCTGTAATATCTGTCTAGACATTCTGGTGATGTCCCTGATTCTAGCACCCCCAAAACAGGACATGGTCTTGTTCACTTTGTCAGGATCACATATTTTCCTGTCCAGGTGTTTTACCACTGAGTCTCCAAGTACACCTATTTGCTTCATGTTTAGTACATCTTTGACACCTAGATCCATAAGATTTATATCAATCTGGTTAGATATCTTTGCAGGATTTATGTTATTAGTATTATCTTGTAGTCTAATCAGTCTAGTGACCAGTGGTGCTATGGGTACTGATGGGTGTTGGGGCTGGTCGGTTAGTAAATCAAAATGATTATGGGTGGGAAAACTAAAACCCTCTGCTCTCCTCCCTTTTTGGGTATTTTGGGATTTCTGACCTGGTACCATTCACCATCATTTAAATGCATAACCATTACTGATATTTGACCTTAGGAATCCATGCATCAACCATTGAAGTTCAAGTAGCATGAAAGGTGAGACACACTTGTACAGCAAGGAGGGTCATATGAAACTAGTCACTGATGAGTATTCCACAGCTGTCTATTCTCGGTAGCACTGACATACTGTAGAACATAGGAACACAGACAATTACATCAGACAAAGACCAATCATCTAGCTAGTATGCCATAGTTTCTGATCAAACACCAGGACCTATTGTCCATATAAGGTACTAGCCATCACTATCCACCCCCCTGTCCCCCCTACTGCTACTGCCCTGAGTAACCACTATACCCTTCACTCTGTCCCAGTTATGCTTAAAACTGTTTATGTTTTTGGTGCCCACCATCTCAGCTGGCAGACTGTTCCATGGTTCCAGCATTTCTGTAAAATAAAACCTTCTCACATCCCTCTTGAACCTCACACCTGTCAAATTCCATTCATGGCCCATGTCTTTGAACTGTTACTTATGCTTAATAGTTCCTCACAGTTCATCTTGCTTATTCCTTCCAGGACATGAAGGTCTCTATTACTGTACATGTCCCTCTCTCATCTGGTCTCCAGCTGGTACATGTTCAGTGCCTTAAGTTGATCCTTGTAACATCTGCCCTGCAGGCCCTGAATAATCTGGGTCACCATTCATTGCACCATCTCTAGCATTTCCTTATCTGTCCTGAACTGAGTACTCCAGAACATGGCAAAGTACTCCAGATGGAGCCTCAATAATGATCTATAAAGAGGTAATACTCCCTCTTTACTTCTACTGTCAATACCCCTTCCAATGCATCCCAGCATTCTACTTGCCTTACTATAGACCTTGTTGCACTTGCTGGAGTATTTAAGGGAATCACTATTGATGACTCCTTGGTCCATTTTCTCAGTTGGAGTGCTTAATTTTACCCCTCCCATCCAGCCTTGGGGTTCTTGTTTACTACTGTAAGGGCATTACCTTGCACATTTTGTGCACTGAATTTCAATTGTCACACCTTAGAATACCTCTCTAGCCTTTGTAGGTCACTCTGCATCTCACTATTCCCTTTTCACCATCTACCCTCCCACAAAACTTAGTGTCATCTACAAAATTACACATCTTGCCCCAAATTCATTCTCTAATGACGCTGATGAATATACTGAAGATGGTAGCCTTTGACATGGTTCCACATAGGAGGCCGGTAAACAAGTTGCATAGCATGGGGTAGACAATAAGATGGCAACCTGGGTAACAAACTGGTTAGGGAATAGAAGCAGAGAGTGGTGAAAAATGGAGTTCATTCTGAGGAGGGCAGAGTGACCATTGGGGTACCGCATGGGTCAGTACTGAGGCCAGTCCTCTTTAGTGTCTTCATTAGTGTTACAGCAGATGCACTGGAAGGGAAGGTCTTCCACTTTGCAGATGACACCATGCAACAGGGTGGACACTCCTGAGGGGGTGCAAAGGATGGAAGGAGACTTGAAATGACTAGAGGAGTGGTCAAAAGTTCAAAAAAGTCCCAAATAATTCACTTGGTCATAGAGATCTGGGGGTGCAGTACAAAATGTGGGGAGAGATACTAGCAGTGACGAAGCAGGAAAGAGACCTGTGGTTAATCATATTGGATGACCTGAAGGTGGCCAGATAAAGCAACAAAGTGATCAGGAGAGCTTGTGAGATGCTGGGATGTATAGTTGGGGGTATTAACAGCAGGAAGTTGGAAGTGTTGTTGCCACTATGTAGGTCTTTAGTAAGACCCCACATGGAGTACTGTGTCTAGTTTTCGAGGCCACATCTCAGGAAGGACATAGACAGGATGGAGGCCATCCAATGGAGGGCTGCCAAGATGGTACAGGGTCTACATTAAATGTCCCATGAGGAAAGGCTAAAGGAATTAAACATGTACACCTTGGAGTAAAGGAGGGAGAGGGGTGATATGATCAAGACCTTTAAATACCTCATGGGGGATAATGAGGTGCAAGGGGGAAGTATTTTTCAGAGGAATGGGTGCTCCAGAAGAAGGGGCCATGATATGATGCTGGAGGGGTATAGGTTTAGCAGAGATGTGAGGAAATACTTCTTAACTAAAAGGATGCCTGGAACAGTCTTCCAGCAGAGGTTGTGGGAGTGAAAACAGTACTGGGATTCAAGAAAACCTTGGATAAGCACAAGGGAGTCATAAGGGATAGGTAAGAGGGTGGCAGAGAAAGTGCGATAGACCTGGAGGGGTCTACAGTATAAGCAATGCAACAAAAAGGGCAGACTGATTGGGTCATGAGGCCCTTATCTGCTGTCAGCTTCTATATGCTGTGTTCAGTGTTCTATGTTCTATGACAGGACTCAGGACAAATCCCTGTGGTATCCCACTTGTGACCTCCCTCTCTTTTGATTTGACACCATTAATCACAACCCTTTGCTGCCTCTCCTTCAACCAATTTCCTATGCAGCTTACTATGTCCATTCCTATACCCAGATCCTCCATCTACCTGTACTTCAGCAGTCTTCTGTGTGGTACAGTCAAAAGCCTTGCTGAATTTGAGGTAAATTCACGGCATGTCCCCTATCCAATACCCTTTTCACACAATTAAAAAAACAAAACTATCAGGTTGGCCTGACAGGACCTCCCTACCACAAACCTATTCTATTTACTATCTTGAAGTCCATTGCTCTCCAGGTAGTCCACAAGGTCCCATTTGACCATTGACTCCATCAGCTTACGCACACCAGAGATAAGACTGACAAGTCTGTAGTTCTCTGCTTGCTCCCCACGGCATGGGACTATGTTTGTTACCACCCGGTATTTTAGAACTATTCCTACCTGTAATGAACTATTGAATTGCACTGCCAGGGGTTCAGCCAGTTTGGCTGCCGGTTCCTTGAATATCCACTGATGCATTTCATCAGTCCCCAAGCCCTTATTTGTCTTTGGGCCTTCTAGCCATTTCCTGTCCCTTTAAATACTGGCTGCCTCATCTCCATGGCCCACTTTATAACCACCTTGATGCCATTCTCTGGCAGGGGACCTCAGTCTTCCTTTGTGAAGAGAAAGCAAAAAGCAATCTTTAATGATGACTGCCTGTGTGTATCCTCGTCTGTTACAATACCTCCTTCAGATAGCCTAGCAATTTCCTTTTTTCTTTTTTTCCTAACATACTGTACCTGAAGAACATACCCTTTGACCCTTCCACAATATTCAGCTTAATGTCTGCTTTTTTCTCCCTAACCACCCTCTTTGCTATTTTATTTCTCAGATGGTATTCTCCCCATTATTCCTCTTCTGGAATGCATACAGAACCTAACATCTAGTGTTCCAGGCAGCTGAAACATCTCAATCAATATCTAGGAGGTTCAGATCACCCCCCACAACTACCTCCCCACCTTGTCACTCCATTTCTTATTTCTTCTCCATGCTCCCTGTCCTTCCCTTCCACTCTCTTCCACTTGTCCTGGTGTTCAATAAATCATCCCTAACCCTAGTTTCTTGTCTAAGACTGGTGTGAGATACACCCACATTATCTCTGTCACCCTATTACTTTCTCTGATGTATCCATCCTCCACAGCTACAATCTTCCCTGACATATAGTGCTATGCCACCCGTAGCTTTCCCTCTATCCCTCCTAAACAGGGACTTTCAGGTACAAGCCATTATTTTTTGAGGCCCAGGTTTCTGTGATGGTTATGTGGTCCATCTCAGTGTCTGCCATCATTGCCTGGAACTCACTAATTTTATTACCCAGACTTCAGGCGTTAAGGCAGACACCCTTCCATCTAACTCCTGAACCAAGTTTTCTCTTGTTTTTCACATTGATAGCAGGCTTTGTGAGTCCTCTCTCTTTGTTCCCTTCCCCTAGTCCAGTTTGAACCTCAACCTTATTTTTTACTCAGTGTGCAGCTACAAGCCCCCAGATTAGGTGGAGTACTAGCTAGGTTCCCTTCCATTTCCTCTCTTCTATCACCATAGTTCCCCTAGCCACATTCTCAGTCTGTTTAACTATCCGATGAAAGCATCAGCCTGTCTCTTGTCAAGTGAAGACAATCACCCTTGAAGAACCTCCTGACCCAGGAGTTCCCCCAGTCCCCCACAAAGTGGTACTCCATATCATGACACCATCCATTTAACCACCCATTAAACCCCTCAATGTTACTTTCCTTATTCTATCCCCCCCCAACTCCACAAATGGAGATTGGAAAGGCCATGGAGGCTGAGTGTGCCATTAATCTGTCCCACAGTCTGCAAAGGTTCTACTTCCCCATCTTTACAGATTGGTTCACCAGATCGGTGGTACCCAAGTGTGCCAACACCCACAGCTCCCCCACTTCCTTCTTTGCCTACCTTCCTATCCTGTCTATATTCTGGATGGCTGATGCAGGATGGCATAATATTATTGTTATTATAATTGAAACACATTACTGATATAACTTATTCTGACACCTACTTCCCTTTCCAACCGGACACATCTGAAAATGAACTATTTAGCTTAGTAATTTTTTCCTGGTGAAAGTCTTGAAATGAATCAATCAGTTAATCAATAAATAAATAAATCACACATACATACATACATACATACATACATAAATAAATAAATAAATAAAAGACTAAAACTGAGTCCCCGACCACTAAGACTTTCCTGGCTGACTACCTCCTGATTGTTCTTCTGGATGCCACAAAGTTGGCCTGCCCATTACCTCCAACTGGCTCCAACTTCCCCCAGATGATTCAGGTACCTAGGCCTCCTCCAGGGCTGCACAGTGATTTGCCATCGGGATGGTGTGGACCTGGTCAACCTCCTTATGGCTACCCCTGACTCCTTTATCATCCCCTCCTCCTCACCACACCTCACCCCTGCACCAATTTGCCTCTGGAGGAGTGATGGTGTGGGTCATGGCTCCAGCTGAGTTGGTGACATGGCTGAAATAACTCCTTCTTGTTGCTACAAGCTGGGCCTAGAGATCTGCAAATGTCCTGCAGATAGATCATCACCCTTCCTCCAGAGCATAACCCTGGAGAAGAGTGCCCCACCATCTACACAACTGATTAGCTCCCCACTGTGCCTTATCTCCTTACTGAATCAATGAGAACCCTAAACCACTGATAGAAACCTGTATTTCCTTAACTGCCTAGTGCCTTTCGACTAGAATCAGACTTGTTAATTCCTGTTCTGGTTTGCTACTTTGTTGTCCTTCCTAGTTTACTATCTTGTACCCCTGTTCTATGAAGATAGTTTGGGTAAGGAAAGCTACCTACCACAAACTTACTATCTATCAATACTACGTATGTCCTAAGGGTATGGCTCGATTACAAACTCTCTTTTATGGACCACATCGAAGACCTCCTAATGAAATTAAGACAAAGGCTTGGTCTTTTTTTTAGGATTAACAATTACCTCACCAGCAATGCCAAACGACAGCTGGTTCAAACCATATTTCTCTCCTTGGTTGACTATGTTGGCTTCCTTTATAGCCACTGTCCTGCATCACACCTTGCTAAACTGGATATGTTATGAACATATGAAATTTGCCAGCAAATAAAGGCCTAGAAGTCTATCAAGTCTGCTCGAATGTGCAGCTAGCACCCCTTATTCTGCAGCTGCCCCTCCCTTCCACCCTTCCCCTTCATTGACCCTCCCTCTTGTCCTGTCCCATCCCCTTTTGAAGCAGTCCACTGTTCTACTGCATACCACTTCTGCAGGTAAAACATTCCACCCAGCCACCACCCTATATGTAAAAAAGTGTCTTCTCATCTCCCTCCTGAACCTTCATCCCTTCAGTCTCATGTCATCGTCCCTGGTGACCCTCCCCTCCCTTACTTTGAGCAGCCCCTCTGCACCAGTCTTGTTTATTCCTTTTATGTACTTAAAGGTTTCAATCATGTCCCCCGTCCCTCTTCTCCTCCAGTGAGTACATGCTCAACTCCCTCAGCCTCCTCTCGTATGATAAGTCCCCCAGCCCCTTGATCATCTTTGTCACCCTGCGCTGCACCCCTTTCAGTAACTTAATGTCACTCTTCAGATACAGGCGACAGTACTGCACGCAGTACTCCAGGTGCAGTCTAACTAATGACCTATACAGTGGCAGAATCACCTTCTCCCTCCTTGAGGATATACCCCTTGCAATACAACCCAGCATTTTGTTGGCCTTTGCAGCTGCCTTCCTACATTGTGCCGAGTTGTTCATTGACTCTGTAATGAGCACCCCCAGATCCTTCTCCTCCTCTGTCTGGGCTAGCTGCACTCCACCCAGCTGGTAACTCCTCCTTGGGTTCTTCATCCCAAAAATGCAGCACCTTGCACTTTTTGGTATTAAACCACAGTTGCCAGATGTCTGACCAGGTTTCAAGCTTTGCCAGATCATCCTGCAACCCCTGCCATCCCCCTAGGTCATCCACCACCACTCCTACCTTGGTATCATCAGCAAACAGACTGATCTTACTCTTGATGTCCAATGATATGTCTGCAATGAATATCCCAAACAACACTGGTCCCAACACCGAGCCCTGTGGAACACCGCTCGTCACCTTGGGTGTGAGAGCTCCCCACCCACCACCACCCTCTGTAGCCTTCCCTGAAGCCAGTTTCCTATTCATCTCACCAGCTTTGCACCCACCCCTGAGCCTTCTAACTTACTTCCCAGCCTTCCATGCGGCACCGAGTCGAATACCTTACTGAAGTCCAGATAAAGGACATCCACTGCATGGCCTCTGTCCAGTTGCCTAGTTACTCAGTCATAGAACTCCACCAGGTTGGTTTGGCAGGATCTGCCATAGATGAAGCCATGCTGTCTGCTGTCCTGTAGTCCTTTGGCCTCTAGGAGAGCCACCAGCCTCTCCTTCAGGATAGTCTCCATTAGCTTACCCACGATGGATATGAGGCTCACTGGTCTGTAGTTTCCCGGTTCATCCTTGGGGCCACTCTTGTGTAGGGGCACCACATGAACCATCCTCCAGTCCTGAGGTAAACATAGAAACATAGACTTTGATGGCAGATAAGGACCGCTTGGCCACCTAGTCTGCCCATTTCTCTACGTAGAGAATAAGCTGCAAATCTTATTTAACCAACAGTCTATTTCTTCCAACCTCCCACAAAAATTGCCTTATGTCTGTCCCATGCATTCTTGAATTCTCCCACAGTTTTAGACCCCACAACCTGCTCAGGAAGGCTGTTCCATGCGTCCACAACCCTCTTTTTGAAAAATTACTTTCCACATTCACCTTGAGCCGTCTCCCCTCTATCTTCAAATTGTGTCCCCTTGTTCTTGCACATCTCTTTTTCTGAAAGATGCTACCCTCTTGGACTTTGTTGATTCCACTGAGGTACTTAAACGTTTCTATCATGTCCCCCCTCTTCCTCCTTTCCTCAAGGGTATACATATTAAGCTCCTTTAGTCTATCCTTGTATGGCTTCTCTTGCAGACCCTGCACCATTTTAGTTGCCCTCCTCTGAACTGCCTCCATCCTGTCTATGTCCTTGTAGAGATGGGGTCTCCAAAACTGGACGCAGTACTCCAGATGGGGTCTCACCAACTGTCTGTACAGGGGGATAAGAATTTCCTGTTTTCTGCTGGTGATACCTCTCCCTATACATCCCAGTATCCCCCCAGCAATCCCCACCACCTTCTGACATTGCTTGCCAACCTTACGGTCATCTGATATGATTACCACCAGGTCCCTTTCCATTTTTGTTGTTGTTACTACCTCTCCCCATTGTGTAATCTTCCCCTGGGTTTTTGTTTCCCAGGTGCATTACTTTGCACTTCTTTGCATTGAATCCAAGCTGCCATACTTCTGACAGTTCCTCCAGCCTTGCCAAGTCTCTTCTCATCCTTTCCACCTCCTGGTGTATCCACCCTGATGCAGATCTTTGTGTCATGCAAAGAGGCATACTTTTCATTACAGTCCTCTGCAATGTCATGTATAAGACATTGAAAGGACTGGACCAGTGCTGGACCTGGGGTGCCCACTAGTAGCCACTCTTTCTTCAGGAGTGGACTCCATTACAATTACCTTCCTGTCCTGTTGTTCAGCCAATGTTTTGCCCAGGCTACCTGGGATCCACTCCCAGGCTGGTTAGTTTTACTACTAATCTTTTGTGCAGGACTGTGTCAAATGCTTTGCTAAAGTCTAAGTGAGCCATGTCACAGCCCTCCCTGGTCTACTACTTTGGTCACCAGTCAAAGAAATTAATTAGATTCATCTGACATGACTTTCCCACTGTGAACCCATGCCTTAGGTCCTGTGTCCACTGGCCTCTAGGTACTCAACAATTCTTTCTTTCAAGTGATTCCATCACTTTCCCTACAAGAGGTCAAACTGACAGGTCTGACAGTTTCTTGCCTCCGTCTTGGTCCCACTTTTGTGAAGGAGATCACATCTGCCTTCTTCCAGTCCTCAGGTACCACACCATCCTCCCATGATTTGTTAAAAGGGTAGTCAGTGGAGTCACTAGTTCTCTGCTTAATTCTTTTAGAATTCTGGGGTGAATTCCATCTGGCCCCATTGCTTTGTCCACCTTCAGTTTTAGGAGTTCTTTCAGAACCCTTTCTTCTATGAAAGGACTGGGATCAACCCCCCCTCTCCAGAGTGCTTCTGTTAATTGAATTAGGAACCTCCCCTACTTCCTGTTTTGTGAATACTGAACAGAAGTATTCATTCAGTATCCCTGTTTTTTCACTGTCACTCTGTGCCCACCCACTTTCTATTCTATTCAGCCTCACGATCCCTCCCTTTCTACTTTCTACGCTCCCTGATATACCTATAAAGGGTTTTATACCCCTTTTTTAACCGAGTTAGCTATCTTTTCCTCAGTTTGTGCCTTTTTCTATTCTGACTGCCCTCCCTGCTTCCTTCTGCCTTAACTGGTACAGTTCTCTGTCCTGCTTCTTCTGTGCTTCCTTATACTTTCTGAATGCTATCTTTTTCTCCCTAACCTTCACCGCCACCTCTTTTGAGAACCATAGTGGCTTTTTCATTCATTTTGATTTGTTTATTTGCTTCACACAAAGGCTTGCTGCCTCTGTGATGGCAGTTTTGATATTTGCCCGTTGTTGCTCTACCCCTCCCTCTAGCCTGTTTGCTAATGCTTTTCTAAGGCACTCTCCCGTCTTGCCAAAGTCAGCCCTCCTAAAGTCCAGAACCCTCACTTTTGTATGGCTTGACTCTGTAGCTGAGTTTATCATGAACCACACTGTTTGGTGGTCACTTGTTCCCAAATGGCTACCCACTTCTAGATCTGAGATCCTCTCACTGTCCCCATTTGAGAGTATGAGGTCTAAGATTGCTCCCTCATGAGTAGGTTCCAAAACTAGCTGTCTGAGACATGCCACCTGAAGGGCATCAAGAATGGCCCTGCTTTTGGATGTGGGTCCCGCAAAGGTGCTTCAGTTAACATCTAGCATATTAAGGTCCCCCATCAACAGTATCTCCCCTTTATCTGCCATCCTAAGTATGCCTTCTATCATATCCTCATCCATTCCTTCCCCCTGACATGAGGGTCTATATACAACCCCTGTGCAGATTGTGGTGCCATTTACAGTCTCTAAGGCGACCCACAGTGCCTCATCTCCTCCTTGTTTACTCTTTTGTTCAGTTGCTTTTATCCCTTCCCTTACATAGAGAGCTACTCCCCCCTTCTGCCCTTCCTGTCTCTCCTGTAGGTTGTGTACCCTGGTATGTTAACATCCCAGTCATGGTTCTCTATGTACCATGTTTCTGTGACTGCTATGATATCCAGGCATCCCTCTTCCATCAAGGCCACCAGTTCAGGGAGCTTGTTGCCCAGACTACAGGTGTTGGTGCTCATTACCCTCCATTTCTTGGTGGCCTTACCCCTTTTTGCCCCATCCCTGTCCTTATTGCATTTGTCACTTTCTCCATTTACCCTTGTGCTTCTCGCTATTGACATCTCTATGTTGGTGTTTACCTCACTTAGTACCCTGATATTTTGGGGGGGCTAGGATTTCCAATGCCTCCCCCCTTGGCTAGTTTAAATGCTTGTCAATGTAGTATTTAAACCTATCACCTAGGATCCTGGTTCCCCTCCTGGACAAATGCAGACCATCATGCCAGTATAGGCCTGCATCCCTCCAGATGGACCCCCTGTCCCCAATGAAGCCAAATCCCTGAGCTCTGCACAAGTTTTTCAACCACTGATTGAATCCCATGGTGTGGAGCACCCTAGCCTCACCCATGCCATAGACAGGCAGCACCTCCGAGAAGGTTACCATGTGTGCAATTTGTCTAAGGCCCCTCCCCATCTCCACAAATGCTTCTTGCACTGCTCTGATCCATTTCTTAGCCAGGTCATCTGTTCCTAGGTGGACAAAGACATCCAGCTCCCTCCCCTGTGCAGCTGCTCCTGTGATCCTGACAATTCACTCCCTTTCCCTCCAAGCCATTGCACCAGGCAGGCACCTTACCTCCCTCTCCCCTTCCTCCCCCAGTTCTACCTTCCTAACAATGGAGTCCCCCACCAGGAGTTGTTTCCTTCTCCTGTGGGGTCCCATGCCACCTTCTTGTGGGTCTCCTTTGTGGAGGTTTCCAGCATCCTCCTTGGTCTCCACTGTGGGTGCCTCTGTAGAGGAACCACTCTTTTCCAGAATGGCATAGAAATTGTGGAGAGGTACAACTGGAGGGATGTGCCTCTGTTCCACCACCCTCACCCTTCCTGAGCCCACTATGGTCCAACCAGTCCTCTTTCTTGGCAACCCATGAGGCAATGGCAGTGACCCTGGTGGTCCCTGGGTGGGAGAGGAGGTCCCAGAAATCCTGGCCAACTCAGCCTGGAGATGAGCAACCTCCTCCCTCAGCCCAGAGAGTTGCCTGCAGATAGGACAACACTGCATCCTCCAGAACATCTCCCGGAAGACTGCTGCTCCACAGCCACTGCACTGCACCACTCCCATCATATCTTTTTTCTGGCCCCCTAACTGTTATTTGGAATACTTACTCTTTCCTCTGTTTATTTCTTGTTTTTCTTCTCTCCCTACTTACTTACTGCCTCTGCACCCTTTCAGCTCTTGATCTTCCTGTTCTGAGACAAGAAGTTCCTACATTTCTCAGTAGCCTCCTTACTTGCTCAGAGTCAGACCTCCAGCAGCCGGGTGGGGGGGCGGTGAGCTACTCTTGCCCTTCTAGGATGGTGAGTCTTTGGTGGATCTGTGATCACTCACTTCCTGCTCCCAAATAGGAAGTTTCTGTTGTTAGTTAAATCCTGTACCTATAAAAGTAGAACTGGTTTAGGGTACGGGTGTGGAGGGGAGGGAAGGAGGGCAATATAGTCCCAGTAGAGAAGTTTTAGTTATACCAGTAGCTCCTTCCACCTGGTGTTCTGTCTGTTCTCTGGCAGAAGCTATCTAGGGCAGTGTTTATATCTGGTTTTAACCTGGCTCCTTCTAGCTAAGCCACTCCCCCTACATTGCAAATCTTTCTACACTTAGTTAATTTCACAGAAAACAATTCCCTTCTGACACCTGTGACAAGCACTTAGATAAGTACACAGATAATACAGATAACAGATAACAATTTACTTCAACTATCTCTGACAAACACACTAACTCTCTTTTTTTAACCCTAAATTGAAGGTCCCAGTACAAGAGTTCAAGTTCTT
This sequence comes from Neoceratodus forsteri, assembly GCA_016271365.2. NCBI lineage: Eukaryota > Metazoa > Chordata > Ceratodontiformes > Ceratodontidae > Neoceratodus > Neoceratodus forsteri. The sequence continues at coordinate 447,744,967 of CM057451.1, read as the reverse complement.
AGTCCCAGTAGAGAGGTTTTAGCTATACCAGTAGCTCCTTCCTCCTGGTGTTCTGTCTGTTCTCTGGCAGAAGTTACTTCTGCCAGCTCCTTCAGTACCCTGGGGTGGATGCCGTTTGGACCTTGTGCCTTGTCCACCCTCAGTGCCTTCAAACCCTCCCGAACTCTGCCCTCCATGATTTCCCCATCTGTCACCCCCAGCCCCCTGTTTCTGCCATTCCTCCCCCCTTGGGTGTCACCCCACTTCTAGTTAATACCGGTAGATGTACTCATTTAGTCCTTCTGCCTTATCGCACCCTGCTTCCACCCAACCCCCCTCCTTCCTAATCCTTACTATGTGGTCCTTACAGCTCCTTTTCTCCCTGATGTACCTAAAGAAGTCCTTCTCCCCTTCTTAATGCCTTGTGTCAGCCTGAGTTCTGTAGACGCCTTGGTTCCCCTTACTACCCTTGTCACATCCTTCAATTCTGTCAAGTACTCCTCCCTGTCCTCCCCCTCCCTGTTTTCTTGTACCTCCTAAAGGCAGCTCTTTTCCTCCTTACCTTTTCCATGATCTCCTAGCTCAACCAGCTCGGTTTCCTAGCCCTAGCCTTCTTGCTCTGGGCCTTGCAGCAGGTTTTGATTGCCTCCACTATCCCCAGCTTTATGAGCTCCCACCTCTGGTTAGTGTCCATACTAGATTGAATTCTGGCCAGGTAACCTTTTACCACTTCCCCCATCCTCCCAAAGTCGGCCCTCCTGAAGTCCAGCACTCTTGTGCCAGATTCCACTCCTTCCTTGCCCATATCCAATGTGAGCCATACTGAGTGGTGGTCACTCCCTGACAGTGGTTCCTCCACTGTAAGTTCTCTCACAAAGTCCCCATTTGCCAGCACAAGGTCAAGGGTATTCCCTAACCTGGTAGGTTCACTGACCATTTTGTAGCAGGAAGCTGTCCTGGAAGGCATCCAGCAGTACCTGCTCCCTTCTGTTCCTGGTTGTTGGGGTACTCCAGTCCACTCCTGGCATGTTGAAGTCCCCCACAATCACCACACTACCCTTCTCACAGGTTCTCCTGATCTGTCCTGCTAGTTCCCTAACTCCTCCATCTGAGATAGCGGCCTGCATGCCACTCCCATTCTGAGAATCCTATTCTTGGAATCCTGGATTTGCATCCAAAGTAACTCCATACTACCCTCCTCCCCTTCCTCCCCTACACACTTTAGTCCTTCCTTCACATATAGTGCCACACTCCCTCCTTTCCCAATCACCCTGTCCCTACAAAATAACCGGTACCCTGGTATAGACAGGTCCCAGTTATTGTCTTGGGTGGCCCATGTTTCTGTGATGGCTGTAATGTCCACCTCTCCTTCTGATATGAGCACCTGTAACTCTGCAGTTTTTCTCCCAAGGCTCCTAGCATTAAGGGTAACCACCTTCCACCCTTTCCCCATCCTTCCCTCCTTTACTAGCATCACCAATAGTACTTGCCATTTGTCCTTTGTCACTGTTATGGGGGGTAAGCTCATATGGTTTCCCAACCTGTGGTCTCTGCATGTCTCTTGCCCAATTGTCACCCCCCCTCCTAGTTTAAATTCCCAACTTCCTCTATGTACTCCTCCATCCTCTATTTCAACACTTTCTTTCCCTCCTCACTCAAGTGTAGTCTGTTCTTGGCATAGAGACTACTGTCCTCCCAGGTCCCTCCCAACCCCCCAACAGCCCATACCCTTTAGCACAACACCAGGTTCTTAGCCATCCGTTAAATTTCTCCATTCTCAGCTTTCTTGTGCTTGCCTTGGGCACTGGAAGTATCTCTGAAAAAGTTACTGATCTTCCTGCCCCCTCACATAATTGTCCTAGTTCCTCAAACCTCCTCTGGACTATATCTACTGTCTTGCCAGCCAAGTCATTTGTCCCAAGATGTATAATTAAATGAAGCTTGTACCTACCTCTTCTAACATATTTCAGAACAGACTGTCCCACCCTTTCTGCTGTCATTCCTGGCATGGCCTCCACCCAATTGTGAATATGCCTCTCCCCCTTCCTACCCCACCTGACTCCTCTTAGTATTGAGTCCTCCAGCACTAAGAATCCACTCATCTTATTCCCTGCTTGCTTCCATTCATCTCCCTCTCTCATTTCCAGCTCCCCTTCTTCCTCCTGCACATTATTTCCCCCTTTTGCCCCATTGCAATTCTCCCAGTAGAACTTCCCCCACTCCAGTTTGGTCCAGGCATTTATCAGTTACTCCTCTAATTTCATCATTTCCCTCCTTCTCCTCCTCCTTCCTGTCTAGCAGTGCAAAACTATTTTCTGAAGACCCTTCACAAATGCCTGCTCCCTCTCTCTTCATAGTAACCTGTTCTCTCCTTTCCACTACATGACTTTTGCGACTTCTTCACCTCCCCTCATAAGTCCCTATCTTCTCCTTCCATTTGTCTTTTGCCTCCTGACTTGGTTTCCCCAGCAATAGTTCTTCCTGGCCTGGACCCTTTTGTCTCTGCTTTCCTTCTTCTGAACCTCTCCTCACCACTGTTGGCTCAAATTTCCCCCCCATCTCCCCTCCTTCCTCTCTCCAGTATTGGCTAAACCCACCCCCAGTCTGCCTTGCCTGTCTAAGTTCCTTCTGCAGACCCTCAATCTCCTTTCTAAGTTTCTCTATGTTGTACCACAGGGCATTGAGATTTATCACTGGTCTCCCTCATGCCACCAACCATTTTGCTCTCTATACAGCTGTGGGGTGGCCCTCCCTCCACTTCAGTTGAAAAAGAAATGCCTTACTCTGGACATTCAAAGCCATCATCAAGAAACTTCCCACTTATATCTCCGATTGTCTCCCACTCTGCAAACCTGGAGCCTATGTACTGAGAAGCTCATCCTTTATTAACTTGAAGGTACCCAGGCTGAAAACACGTATCAGGAGAATGGCTATAAGTTGTGCGCTGCCATCCCTGTGGAATACTGTACAAAAAACACTGAAGCTTAGCTTCCCAATCAGCATATCCTCCTTCAAGACCCTTTATGACCTTTTAGTTAAAGAAATCTGCAAATGTTTTCACTTCCACTAAAAAAGCTGCACGTTGGCTGGCTGTAGTTTATATGACCACCATCTATGCTACGCTTACCGGAGCTTTCCGGCTCTGAGCTTTCTCACCCACACTTGTCTTTTTACGTTGTAATCCCTATCACCCACTTTGTGGTCCTGCCACCTCTCCTCCCCTGTATCTCCTGCCCACCTGGCCCTCCAGTGGACAGGCTTGACATTCTTATGTGGCACCCCCCAGTTCACAGAACGGCCATAACTTCCCTGTACCTGGGGTGGTCCCTTAGCCAAACCATCCTGCATACACTTATTTGCTAATGCTTTACTTATTTATTCATTGTATTGTACCTATGTGTTCCTTGTATTGTTTGTATCTCTATATTTTGTACATTGCTTGGATTGTACTGTTATAATTTGTATGCGTATGTATCAGGTCCATCTAGCAAATGAGCTTGCTCAATGGTGTTCACCTGAATAAATAAAGGTTTTGATTGATTGATTGATTGATGTCCTAGCACAGCCCCTGTACTCCCATCCTATATAGGTATTCACCCAGGGATTCTAATTTGTATCAGTAGCTACAATACAGCACCACAATCTTACAGCATTTACTAACACCACAGCATGATATAATAAATGTAACAAACGCAGCTACTAAGGATCAGTTGATACTTAGATGTACAACAGATAGAGAGTTGTTGGGTTCCCTTTCGCTTTTCATTCCCCTACATTTTTACTGTTGCTTCCTTGATTTTTTGTATCTGCTGAATGCTGCAGTTTTAGTAGTTAGTTTAGGTTTCACCTTTTACCTTTTCTTGTTCCTCACCTCCAGAGTCCCGCACAGATGCCCTGAAGATTCTCCCAGGCCAGATGATCCCCTGCTGTTCTGTCCCACTCACAAAATAGGGCACTAGTATGCTATGGAACATGCCTGGTGAATATGTCGATTTATTCATACAGAGCATCTTCCCCACACAAGAGTGAGTCTTTATATGGTAGAATAGAAGTGTATTCATGTCAGTCAACAATGCACTCTAATTAAAAAACAGCAAGATTATTCCCTAGTGTTTGAGGGACACAACTCGTGGCTGTTGCTGTCAACCAAAATATATCACATGTAAATTTCAAAGAATCTTTAATTCCATGAGCCCAAATTATGTAGATCAATTCAGTGCCATATTAGTATAAAACCAAAGTCATGTTAGTGTGAAAAGCAGAGTTTATTTATACCCATCAGGCCCAGGGAAAATCTCCCAAGATTACTTAATAGAGTCCTGATTAATGTTTAAAGCTGGGTGTTGAATTAATATTGGAAAAGTAGCCAGTGTAAGCAGCAGGTATGGCGGTGGTAGGAGGAGTGAGCTATAGGATAGTAGAGAAAGTATAGGAAAGACAGTTGAAATTTTGAGGCAAAATAAGGGACATCCTTTAAATTCAGGGACAGTTGAGGGGTGTGAGCAGGGGCCACCCTCATAATATTTTCTTAGTATATGTCAGAAGGTATCAAACAAAAAGATCTGCTCTCCCTTGAGTCTGGTGATGGTGGAAAAACTGTATCAGAAAAGGAAGAAAGCTGTGTGCACTTGTGACTCTGCAACTTTGGTGTATCAGCTGGGAATAAAATATTGAAAACAACCAGCCTTTTTTGTTTAGTTCATCTGTACTGATTTGCAGTTTTCTGGTGTGAATGAATGTACATGGCTCTTTTCTATATATGTCAGAAGGGTTAGAGGCAGAGGAGTTTGTGTTGAAAGTGGCAGCCTCTGAAATCCCCTTCAACTCTATTATTTACTTTCTACAAGTCCATCTAGGATCCCATGCTTGGGACATGAACCTAGTTCTCCTACTGTATGTGATAAGGAAACACACTCACTAAAACAGAGGGAGAAAGAATGGGGAGAATATTTACTGAAAAATAGAGATAAAAGAGGGCAGTTAGGAACACTAAAGCAGATACAGAGCTGAGTATTGTGGAAGGGGTCAATATTGGAGAAAAACAATTCCTCAGATATATTATGGAGAAAAGGAAGGAGAGGGAAGCATAAGGTTTGCTGAGGGAAGAATGATGATAGAGGAAGACAGGCAAAAGGCCACCTTCCTTAATGATTACTTTTGCTCACTTTGATTAGGGAGGATGTTAGGCCCTTGCCACAGAGTGGCATCAAAGCCACTGCTAAGGGGATTCTGGGGATGAGGTAGTCAATATTTTTAAGCAGAAGGGTCCTGAAACGGCAGGCAATGCTAAAGACAGATTAGGTCCTGGGACCAGATGGGTTGTACCTGAGTATCCTCAGGGAATTGGCAGCAGAACTGGTTGAACTGCTGATAGGTCTGTTTCACAGCTCACTAAGAATGGTGGTACTTCTGAAGAATTGGAGGGTAGTAGACGCAACAGCAAAAAAGCAAGGAACTATAGACCTGTCAGTCTTACCTCTATTGTACAGAAGCTGATGGGGTCACTTTTCAAAGTGGATTTCATGGACTACTTGGAGAGCAGTGATCTACAAGATAGTAAACAGCATAGATTTCTGGCAGAGAGGTCTTGTCAGACTTACCTGATAGTCTTCTTTGACTAGATGAAAGGGAAGTAGGCAGTGGTTATGCTGTGGATTTGCTCTACTTCGACTTCAGCAAGGCTTTTAACTCGGTGCCTTACAGATGTGTGCTGAAGAATATGGAGGATATGGGTGTGGCTAAGATCATAGAAAACTGAGTAGGTTACTAGCTAAAAGGGAGATGGTAAAGGGTTGTGGTCAAAGTGGATAAATTAGAAAAGAGGGAGATTATGAGTGGGGTATCACAGGGATGTGCTCTGTGTCCTGTCCTCTTCAATACGTTTAGCAATGACACTTGTGAGGGAATCTGGAGCAGGCTGTGACTCTTTGCAGATGACACTGAGCTCTGTGGGAGGGTGGATAGTGATAAGAAATTACAGGAATTGCAGAGAGAGAGTTACAAAAGCTGGAGGGGAGGTCTAAGGTTTGGCAGTTGAAATTCAGTGCTAAAAAGTGCAAGGTAATGCACATAGGGAAAAAGAATCACAAGATGGAGTACTGGATGTGTGGGGTGAGACTTAACACTACAGTTGAGAAATGAGACCTAGGAGTTACCCTCAGTGCAACAAGGTATATAGCAATGCAGGTAGGATGCTGGGATGTATTGGAAGGGGTATTAAAAACAGCAAGGAAGAGGTAATATTCCCCCTATTTAGATCCTTAGAGAGACCACATCTGGAGTACTGCACCCATTTCTGGAGTCATCACCTCAGGAAGGATAGGGATAGGCCAGAGACTGTGCAGGGCAGGGTAACAAAAATTATTCAGGGTCAACAGGGCAGGTCCTATGAGGAGCACCTTGAAGCACTAAACATGTACTTGTTGGAGACCAGAAGAGAAAGGGGAGCTATGATAGAGACCTTCAAGTTCCTGAAAGGAATTAACATGGTGAACTGTGAGGGGCACTGTTGAGCCACCAAGCAAGATGTCAGCTTAGTCTGATTTCTTCGTCCAACCTGGGACCAACTTCTAATAAAATGAGTGGATCCTGAGCACTTACTTTCAGTAAATAGCGAGGGGTGGGGTGAGAGGACCCAGCGATCTGGAATACCTCAATTATAACATGCATGGGACTAAGTTGACTTCACCAGAGCTGACAGTGAACTCACGCTGACCACAAGGTCTTGGAGGGGTCTGTCAGCTGCAGTACAGTCTTGTTTGCAAATACCGTTCTAGATCTGGACTGCCTTTTCTTTACTTCTGAATGGCCCCATACCAAACCAGACTTCTGAGGCAGATACATCTATCAGTTTGTTCTTGCCTACCTGAAGGTGCATCTGTTTTTCTCCCATTGATGCTGCCTGACCCAGAGCCCTTTCTTGAGACAGCTGAAGGGCTTAACTACAGAGCATGGCTCCAGCTGTCGTTCCTGCAGGCCGTGAAGCTCTGTCGGCATGGGATCTGTGGCACTGCCAGTTGAAGGAGAGCAGGCTCCAGTTGTTGACTCTTTAAAATATATTACCAAAATGCTGGAAGCATTGCTGGTGCGTGTAGATGGAATTAGCTCTACTGTAACCGGGAATGTGGTGGATGTACGAGTACTTGAGGACCACATGCATGTCTCAGAACAACACACGGAGGATCTGGAGAGCCAGCAGAAACTGTTACACTGAATTCAGGAGCAAGATACAAAAATTCAGAAATTATGGGAGAGGGCAGAAGACCAAGAAAGCAGGGGACAAATAAATAATGGGATCTATGCATGAATGTGCATGAAAAGCATGTACACCTGATGTTTGTGCGGTGCCCAGGACAAGAGTAACAAGCCGCATACACAAAGCAATATGCACACTGCGCAGATGCAGTGGACAGCTCCGCAAAGGGTGCATAGTTGAATGTGGAGGATGAAGAAGACAGCCCAAGCTACGCAACCCTGCCCCTTGACCCCACCATATAAGGGCACAAGCACTGCCGACAGTGTTTATGCAGATGTGAATGCAGACCGCGAAGCTGAGACATGCAGCATGGCAGAAAACAATGCCCCCATGGAAAGCAGCATGCAGAATAATGTGCCCCATGAGACACAGTGAAAGGTGGCCGGACCAACACCTGGTGGTGTCGGTGGCAGTGGAACCGGATGGTCCCAGTCCTCATACTTTATGGAGCCACAGGTAATGGCATTAGTCAGTGAGATCAGTGCAAACCATGCAAGACTGCTTGGTGCCCTGGCACCAGCCACCCCCGCGAAGGTGAAGGAGCAGCTGTGGCTGCAAGTACATTCTGCCATGAATGCCACTGGTCCAGACGCCTGGACCATGGCAGCAATCAAGCACAAATGGTGGGATCTACACACTACCATTAAATGCAAGGTGGCAGTCGGGGCATGGGCAAAGTGTGGTATGGGGAGGGTCCCTGGGCCCAACAGCCAGCTGATACCAATCGAGAAGATGGTGGCAGACATCCTCACTGCCATGAGTATCCACAGGGAGGCTGAAGGAGTGGAACATTGGAAAGCAAGTAATGCACACATACACAGCATGGTCAGCTGTGGCCAGCCTGCATGCACAACAGTTAATGGTGTTGCATTGCACCAACAGAGCATGCCAGGGAAGGCAGACAACATGGGGGCATGGCACAGGTGCAATCACCACACATAGCCACACATACATGGCAAGCGCAGAAGAGGGATGATGGCACCGCAGGTGAGTATGTGAAGAGACATGTCCATGACGCTGACCTGCCATGTGGGCTGCCCAGTAAACACCCACTCTATGGAAGGAAGAGAGCCCAGTTTCAGTACTGATCAGCAAATCAGGAATCTGGAGTATGGCCCACAGCTTTAGCTGATCAAGCTTGGGAAGTAGACTCATGAGGTTAAATGAAAAACACTCTACCTTTTGGGAAAGGTGGTGGATGGGAAAGAGCAGTGGACCCTGGGTTTAGCTGTACATCACCCCCAGCAGTAGCAAAAGTGTTATGAGGAGTATAAGAATATAAGACCTATGCCTACACAAAGGTACTCTGGAAGAGAAGGGGGGTGGTGAGAGGGAAGTGAGGTACAGTAAGAAGGAAAAAACATAGGAGGGCATCAGGTTTGAGATATGTGGAGATTAGGAGACCGGAGTAAATATGAAAAAAGGACAGAGATGAAAGTTGCAGAGATGTAAGAGAGAGGGTAAAGGAGGGCGATAAGCAGCAAGGCAGAGGGAATGGTGAGGGGTGGAGGTAAAAAAGGAGTAAGAGGCACAAAATGGGCAAAATTAAATGGAAAAAGGGGAAGTGAAGCATAGTCAGTAAAAGCTTATGATGACTAGTTGTGGGTGCAAGTTATAGCAGCTAGCCAGCAGAGTTGGTAGAGGAACACTTCTTACAGGGGGGTTTAGCAATCAGCACAAGTGTTGTAGTATTATTTAAATGTGGATACAAGCAGCAAGTTTGGCTACCAAATTAAATGAATTACTAGAACAGATGAGACAAGTACAAACAAATATAGTAGTCAGCACTAGCTAATTAAAGAGTTAACCCATCTTAGTCAACTCTTCTTAATGTGAGAAATATAGTAGCAGTTATAGACAATGGGCCAAATTTTCAAAAAAAAGTGGACATTGGCGCATGTGCATCAAAACCTGTATGAAAGAGGGACTTCACTTTCGGACCTACAGGTTTTGGTGGATGCACCGTCATTTTGAACATGGTGCTGGTTTGCAGCTGGCTCCACAATTTACAGCACCTTGTGGCCATCTTCTGTGTCCATGTGCATCAGAATGCTATGCCTGGTAGTACCATGGGTCTGGAGTTTGACAGGACTCCAAGAAGGAGAGGTAACAGATTTAACCCACTTCTCATAAAGGAGAGCTTTTGGACATGCAAACTACAAACACTGAATCCCAAAAGGATTTAAAGCTGTTCTTAGCTGATTTGTGAGAATACGGTCTACCACAATGTTCCATTGAAAATCATCATTTCTCCTTCCCTCCCTCCCTCCTGATCACCCTGTTTATTTTCCCTTATAAAACCTCTTTCCCTCTATAGCCATTTCTCATTTCCCCCACTATTGACTGCTGTAAAATATTGTGCAGCTCTTCTGTACTGAACATACATTCAGAGATCAAGTGATTGAAGATCAGGCTGCACTTGTCTAATATAAGTTTTTCTATTATTCTCAGTTTGTTTTCTTGTTCTTTTATTTTCAGGTCCATTTCCTAGACTTTGATTCCCATAGTGTCCTGCCATGTAAAACCTTGACGACTAGCAAATGAATGGTGCAGATAACCAGGAAACAGGATGGGATCCATTCAGTGGTTGATCGCATGACTTAAGCTTCCAGTTCATCTGTGGTACTGACTCTACATTTGACATTGTAAATTAGCTAAGCTGGTACAGGGCTGTGATAATTATATATTAAATGAGCCAACTGGCTTGCTTGCTCTGTTTAAGGATCTATTTTGCATTATAATAATGTGTAGTAATGACGTTTAGCACTGGTGTCAGGTCAGTTCACAAATTTATGTATGCACTTGTTTTAAATCTATATCTAATTGATTAATTAACAATGTGGCCATTAAAAGCCTCATCCCTGCATACCAGCAGGTTGCACACTCACCTCTGAGGCTGGAAGATCAGAAGGCTGTGGATTCTATTCCCACACTAGCCACTTGGGTTAAATCCCAATACTAACACCGCAGTGCAGTATGAGAAAGGTGCTGTACTTCTCAGGTGCCTTCTTTCAGATGAGACATTTAACAGAGGTTCCATCTACCTGTTCTAGTGGTAATTCAGGTGGATGTTAAAGATCCCATGGCACTTCTTGAAAAGAATAGGGGAATGTTTTATTCAAAACTCAAAAACAAATGATACAAACCACGTTATATGCACATTGCATAAAATAACATATAAACCACAACTGAAAGCGAATAAGTATTTTTACATACTATCCTTCCTCTCTCCTACTACTTATATTTTGTTAGAGCTTTTTTAATCTCCTGTCAGATTTTGCTGGCCCCTCTGTTCTCCCAGGGCTAAGTGCAGTCCTCTGTGGCTGTATTTAGCCCAGGGAGGACAGCAGGAAAAACTCTTAACATTCCTTGCAGGCTCTTTGGTCTCCCGCTGCTGCAGCCTTCCTATGGTGTCAGTTGCAGGGATTCTGGGATTCATAATACTGAAAATGTCAGCAAAACCAAAAAAGTGTCTCTCTTCTTTATTCTGTAGGAGGTTGGGGATATAGCCCATATCAGCCATTCTAGCCTCTTGCCAGTTTGGCCCATATTAGCTCTGACTCCAGGGACCTAGCAGGGGATGCGGGAGAATGTGGCTTGCTTGCCATGGTGCCCCCCCCAACCCGGACCCAAGGGTAAGGACAGAGATTCTAATCTAGACTCCTGGCATCCCCTAGAGTAGGCTGAGATGGTGCTTGTGAGGACCCTAGTGTCACCATGCTCCTGCCACAGTGGTTTCTTCCTTGTGGTTGACCCTAGAGACATGAACATGCAATGATGGCATGGGGTGTACATGCTCTGGATATCAGCCATCTCCGTAGCCCCCCCCAGTGTGGTCCTGTGCTGGTGCTGTACCCCCTCGCACTTGTGCCATGATTCCCCCCGCCCAGGAGAGCAGTCCATTGGTTGCTTGACCTACGTCCCCCTGGCCAGCCCTCTGATGCTCCGACCTCGTTCCTGAACACAGGTTGTTGGCGTCAAATGGTAGTGCTACCAGTATGCTGGCAAGTATCCCATATTTTAACTGGTACCCTGCGACCTGATTAACTGCATAATCACATTCTGTTCTGTATTCTCTGGATTTGCCATTAATGGGGGGGAGAGACACTGAGATGTTATTTCACATCACATGCTGATATATTTGCTTCCTCCAGTCATCTTTCAGTTGCCTAATGGACAGCTTTCAAATTTTTATTTTTGCAAAGGTCCTTTTTAAGTACTCTAGGACTCTCTTCTAGCCCATGCAGGACTCTCTGGGAGCCCATGCTTTTAGACTACAGATTTCTTGTCTCCCATGATTACAAGTACTTGCATATCCAAGAATTTACTCGCTTTATCCAAGGTTTCTACATATTGCTTGAATGAGTTTTAATTTTTTTTCTCAGTTGGCTATATTGTTGCTGGTCCCACTAATTTTAAGTGGCAGATAAGCAACATTGCTTTTTTAAGGATGTTTGTCTCTTTGCAGACGACACAAAGATCTGCAACAGAGTTGACGCACAAGGTGGGGTGGAAAGGGTGAGAAGGGACTTGGCAAGGTTAGAGGAATGGTCAAATGTATGGCAGCTTAGATTCAATGCTAAGAACTGCAAGGTAATGCACCTTGGAAACAAAAACCCAGGGGAAGAGTACACAATGGGGGGGTGAGATACTAACAACAACAAAAATGGAAAGGGACCTGGGAGTAGTCATATCAGATGACCTAAAGGTGGGCAAGCAATGTGAGAGGGCAGCAAGGAGGGCTGGGGGGTTACTGGGATGCATAGGGAGACGCATCACCAGTAGAAAACAGGAAGTTGTTATCCCTCTGTACAGACAGCTGGTGAGATCCCATCTGGAGTACTGCATGCAGTTCTGGAGACCCAGTCTCTGCAGAGACATAGGATGGAAGCTGTCCAGAGGAGGGCAACTAAAATGGTGCAGGGTCTGCACTGGAAGACATATGAAGAGAGACTAAAGGAGCTTAATATGTATAGCCTTGAGGAAAGGAGGGAGAGGGAGGACATGATAGAAACTTTCAAGTACCTCCAGGGAATCAACAAAGTTCAAGAGGGTAGCATCTTTCAAAAAAAGAGGTGTGCAAGAACAAGGGGGCACAATTTGAAGATGGGGGGCAGGGCGGCTCAGAGGTAATTTAAGAAATATTTTTTCACAGAGAGGGTTGTGGATGCATGGAATGGCCTTCCGGAGGAGGTTGTGGAGTCGAAAACTGTGGTGGAATTCAAGCATGCATGGGACAGTCATAAGACAATTCTAGGGGGTGGGGGTAGGAAGAAGTAGGCTGCTGGTTAGCTAGGATCTGCAGCTTATCCATTAGGTAGGGAAATGGGCAGACTGGGTGGGCCAAGCGGTCCTTATCTGCCATCAAATTCCATGTTTCTATGTTTCTTAAGAGTAGGGGAATTTTTATTGAAAACCATAGCAAGCATAACAAATGATGACAAACTCAAAACCAGAAACAATACCCAAAGAAGTGACATACAAAATCAAGAAGGAACTTTATAATCTCTTTGTGTGAGTACATAAACTTTATCAATCTTTAGTTATATAAAGTTAAATAAGAAAAATCAGTCAAAAGTAGTATCACATCCTTACATACATATGCTGATTTTTTATTATTAAGAAATAACACCTCTTTCCTTTTCACTAATTTCCTTCTCTCTCCCATTTTTTTTTGGGGGGGGGGCATTACTGCTAGGTTTGAAACTGTTTTCATTGTTTAACTAAGGTGTTCTGTGGTAGTTTATGTAATTCAATAGCTTTAATTTTTCTTATGTCCTGAATAATTTTTGACAATAGTTGTTCCTGTGATATAACTTGTTAATGAACCATGAGTCTACAACGAATTTAGCAGATCCAATATTTGAAACAGGCTATTATTACTCCAAAAGTACTATTATGAAGTTTTTTCCATTGTTGGGGAAAGATTCCTACGACGAGAAATTCATATGTCATGTGGGAGAAAGTAGAATGCGACCATCTTTATGCTACTAGTTTCCAAATCTCTATGATATAGGAGCATTCAAAATACAGGTGTTCCATAGTCTCTAAAGTTTTATTACATGAATTTATGGGGCAATAGCGTTCTGAGATATCCCTATGTTTCAGACTGTTTTTTACATTTAGTTTGCCATGGGCTCCCAGCCATACCACATACCACATTTTTGGTGGGGTTCTAGGATCTGTTAACATAGTCGGTATATATTTTACTTCTTGCAATGAGTTAACTGACCATGGTTCTGCAGGGATGAATTGTTGTATGATCCAGTCATATAACTTGGGATTAGCTAAAAGGCATATTTGTCTTTTGGTAATATGCCATTGCTTACATTTAAGGAAACAATATTTACTAGGGAGGTATAGGAGTGAGAGAATATCCTCTTGGGATAGAAGAATTGTCTCACCACATTCAGTGGCGTCCCCTACGATGAAACCCACTTTTAAAGCATTCTGCAGTATGCTGCAGCAGACCAACTGAATAAGGCAATGTAATTTCAATGGCGATTACTCCCCTTTGTCATGCAGGAAACTGTGGCATTCACTTCATCCTGGCAGTGTCACATTTTCTTGATTGACAATAGGGACTAATTGCCATTGAAATTACATTGCTTTATTCAGTAGGTCTACTGTAGCATTCTGCAGAGTGCTGCAAAATGCTGCAGAATTGGGTTTCATCCTGGGGGATGCCACTTTATATAATATTGGATTTATATATTGGAACATGATTTTGGTCCAAGGGAGTGTTGCTGTAACCAGTACTGGTAAAATATTTGTATATATAAATATGCAATGGAAAATACAACTGGATTTTTCATCCCTAACCCACTTTGTGTAATGGGTAAATAAGTTATGTTCCTTTTAACTGTGCTTAGTCTACTTCTCCATATACTAAGAAAGAAGACCCCATATAGCTTAATTTCTAAAGTCTTAGGTATTGGGAAAATGTGACTTAAAACAAGAAATATTGGAAACAAAAAAGTTTTAATCTGATACATTTTCTTTTTCTTACTCATATTCCATTTATTCCAGTTTTGAAGTTTTTGAGTGGCACTTTCTAATTGTGTGGACCAGTTATAGAGATCCATGTCTATGTGGCCAAAGTAAATACCTAAAATTTTACACAGACCATCAACTATGGGTATTCCAGTATAGTTTGTATCCACTGTCCCATCCCCGCCAATTTCAAGGCAAACACTTTTTTGATAATTACTACTAGAACCAGTTGCCATTGCAAATTCTGTTACTATGTTTTTCATATGTAGTCCAGAAAGTTTTTCTGGTAGGGTTAAACAGAGATCATCCACATAAGATATTATTTTTATATGGTTACAACCTTGTGCTAATTGGATACCTGAAATATCTGGTGCATTATTAATTTTCTGATTCAAAGTTCCAAAGATAGACTATATAGTAGTGGGCTTAAAGGGCAGCCCTGTTTGGCTCTTCTTTTTATAGGAAAATATTTTCCTATCCAACCATTAAGTAAACAGGTTATAGTTGCATTTAAGTAGCACATTTTAATCCATTTAATGAATTGGGGTGGGATTCTATAATATTCTAAACAAAGCCATAAATACTCGTGTGATACTTTATCAGATGCTTTCTGCTGGTCCAGGCTAAGTACAATATGTACCCTGTTTTGTTGTGTATTTTACAGTTTTCTATGATTTCTCTTACTAAAATGAGGCTATCAATTATTTTTCTCCCTGGAAGGGAACATGTTTGAACTGGGTGGATAACATCTACTACAGCAGTTGCTAATCTGTTGCTTAAGATTTGGGTAAATATTTTTTGGTCTGCATTTAATAAAGTAATAGGCCTCCAGTTAGAAAGTAAGGACTTACCACCTCTTTTGAAGAGGAAAATTAACAGACCTTGGGTCACGTCTTTAGGTAAAGCAGAAATTTGAAGAAAGGCATTAAAAAATGTCTAATACAGTAATTTCTGCAGCATAAAATTCCAGAGGCATTTGTAAACTTCTGATGGTAATCCATCAGCTCCTAGTGCAGCATTGTTTTGGAGGTTTTTAATGACTTTGTCAAATTCTATGGGAGTTATGGGAGTTTCAATAGATTTTGCTGCATCTGTGGGTATTTTAGTTAAATTTTAGTTCTGCAACCATTATTTCATATCTATAGTATTTGAAATGTTCTAAACATGTTTCAGAGGTGTTGTTCTATGATATGTAGTAATTGTTGCTTTCCAGTATACAGGTTCCCTGCAAAGTCTTCCAAAGTTCTGATTATCTTATTTTCTACTCTGTGTTTACAATTTTCAAGAGGATTTGTTTGGGCGAATTTACCTTGTGTACTGAACTTTTGTTCTGTTTCTAATATTTTGTACCTGTCATATTGCAATTGTTTCATTTCTTCTTTAATGGATTGAATCTGAGATGTTAAATTATGCTGGCCATTCTGATGAAGGGAAAAAAAAACAGTTGTAAAATTGTCCTAAGTTCCAAGTATTTATGAAACTTATTTTTATTTTGTATTGCTGATAGAAATTTAAAACAGTTAATAAAGTCTTTCTTTGTTCTGCCCACTTGGCTAAGGGTGCTTCATAAAGAAAAAACACTGATTTCCTGTTATGAATTAATTGGTATAATTCTTCTCTTGCCTCTTTTTCTTGTAAAATCTTAACATTCAAATGATATACACCTTTTCCTATGAAGGTTTCTGTGATGTCTGGCAGCTGAATTTATATTAGGTAGTGGTCTGAAGCAGCTATGGCTGTTACATTTTTATTTTGTAGAGGATGATTTGCTATGATAAACCAGTGATCAATTTGAGTGGTTAAACCACCTATTTGATAAGTGTGCCTCAGGGATTTGGATTTAGCTACATGTGCATAAATTAGACCTGCTTGGGAGATCATATTCTTTAGGAAAGCTACATCGCAAAATACTTTATCAATCGGAATGCCTCTATCAGACTGTAAAATGCCACAATTAAACCCCCCTCCATGTAAAACTATTTTAGAGGTGAATAGATAAGGTTTTATTTCTTTGAACAGAACTATCCTTGCCACCTTAGTTTGGGGGCATAGACATTACTCAATCTAAAAATCTAGTTTGAAAAGAAAATGTCAAGTAACAGGGCCAGTCCAAAAGCAATTTCCACCAGTTTTAGGACTTTGGCTTCAGGGATATTAATGCAGATCCCTACCCCACTGCATGTGACTTCTCCCAGTGACCAGTAGAAGGTACCCCATACCCATGCTTGACTTGTGATGTTTGCCTCTCTTAATGTGTATAACCTTGTATCTCGAAAAAATACTATGTCAAAATGATATTTCTCAAATATCCCAAAGGTTGTTAAGCATTTTTTCTGTTTTGATGCTGTTCACATTTAGAGAGGCAAACGATAATTCTGGGATTGCAGACATGTGAATAAGAAAGACTTATTTGGTGGTAATAACTTTGGCCTTAGATCTGGTACCACACCTTTTTCTCCTCATGGTAGATTTTTGGGGTTCTTCTTGCTCATCATTAACCCCTGAGGGGTCAGGGTTCTCTTCATCAGAGAATAGTTCCATTTGAGATGAGGTATCTGAGTCCTCTTCCATCTTGGTATTGTCCCATTGTAAAAACTCAAACTTGTTCTCTAAGGGTACTGGCTATTGGGCTGCTTCATGTTTTGACCTTTTCCCTTTACTTTGCTTTACAATTTGGAAATTATTTTCAGGTGGGGGGCATTGAGGTAACCAGGTCACCATTTTCCTTTTCTGCCACTACTACAGGGGGTGGAGGAATAGAAACATTTGTATTGTTATTTGTTACCTCTGGGGTATTGGGAGGTAGAGGAGGCACCAAGGCTGTTAAGGTTCTGTCCTCTATATTCAAAGCAGTATGGTATGTCTGGGAATCAGGGGCACACACAGGCCCTCTGGTAGCTTTATTGATATAAAATCATGTTCTGCAAAATCTGCATCTACTGTATTTCATGAAGCCCAGGGACATTCTGCAAAAGTATGTCCTTCTTCACAGAGGTTAAACCATGGGGTAAATGTGCAATGTATTCCCAAATGTCCTACTGTCCCATACATTGTACATCTATTTTTTTCACAGTTACTGCTTAAGTGACAGAGGATCAACACTTATAACACATTTTGGTTGTCCTGGGTAGAACAGAATTCCTTTGTCTCTACCCAGGAAAAAAACTGCTTGGAAGATGCTAAATCCCTTCATCATTATGTCTTAGCTGAATTTTAAACCTCCACCCTTCTTTCCAAAATCCCTCCCCATCAATTATTGGTTCAGGAGCTCCCTGAATTTCACATTCTTGTTCTAACCAATTAATAATATCTTTAACATTTACACCCTCATTCCTAAAAACAATTGTAATATGCGGTAATACTTGGTACAGTAAGACAAAATACAGTAGGCTATAAGGCCCATTTAATTGTCTTCCACTCCTAGTGGGGTTCTTTTTTCTTAATGTCAGTTACCCATCTGATTTAGAATCAAATGATTATCTAATCTAATCTTAAATTGGTCAAAACATGGTGCCATAACAATATTCATTGGTAGGTGATTCCATAGTTTAGATGATCTTATAGTAAAAAAAAGATATTGTCTTTAAACAGTCTTTGCCCTTGAAACATGTAGTTGTCTCTTATGTGATCTTAAATCCCATGCTGATACATTTTTGAAGTTGAAGATACATATTTTCATCAAATCCGGATTTTGCAAAATCTTGTAGATCAGAAGTAAATCACCTCTCATCCTTCGAGTCTCTAGTGAATACAATCCTAATTCATTTAATCTAGACCTATAATCTTTATTATTGAAACCTACTAAAGATTTAGTTAATTTCCTTTGTGTTTTTGTCTAGTAAACTAATCTTTTTCAAATAAGGGCTCCATAAAGGGGAACCATAATCAAGGTGCGGTATTATATAAGATTTGTATAATTTCATTAAACACTCCTTATCTCTAGTAATAAAGGTTTTCTTTATAGTTCTTAGCAATCTGTTATTAATATTGGAGATGTGGTGAGTATATTTAACAGTATCTAACTCAGTATTTACCCAAATCCCTGAGTCAAGTTCCTTATTGGAACATTTAAGTGTTTTACCATTGAGTTTATATTTATAATTAGGATCTGTTTTGCCAAAATGCAACACTGTGCGTTTTGATTCATTGAATTCCATTTTATTACATCTTCCCAATGAATTTGTTCCAGATCTTGGCAAAATTCTAGATAGTTCTGTATAGAGTCCACTTCATGTCCTATCTTGGTATCATCTGCAAATGTTGAAATTACACCCTTTATACCACTCCCTATGTCACTAATGTACAGTGAAAACAATACCGGACCAAGTACTGATCCCTGGGTACTCCAATGGAGACACCTTCCTCCTTAGACAATACACCATTGATCCTAACACACTGTTTATGTTCTATTAGCCAATTTTTAATCTATCTAACAACATATTTGTTGATTCCAATACTAGTAAATTTGGATATCAACAAATCATGGGGTACTGTATCAAAAGCTTTTTTAATATCCAGGAGAATGACATCAGAATTTGTCACTTATGAACTCATAAAAGGACAGAAGGTTAGTCACACATGATAAACCTTTTCGAAAGCCATGTTGTGACAAATCCAGAAGATGCAATACCTTCATCTCTTTTTCAATTATACTTTTTACTGTCTTCTCCATCAGTTTAGAACAAGTAGTAGTAAGACTAATAGGCCTACAATTTGAGACACTACAGCAACTTCCTTTTTTGTGAATTGGGACTACTATGGCTCTCTTCCAATGATTTAGAACAACCCCAGATGATAATGATGTGTAAAATAACATGGTGAGTGGAAAGGAAAGTGGCTTGCCAAGTTTTTTTAGAATTTCAGGACTCAGGTTATCAGGCCCCAGTGAGGAGGATGTTTTTAAATTTACAAACTCATCAAATACTTCTTTTTGATGAATTTCAAATAACTGACTACCTTCCATGGAGAACACAGAATCTAAACTAGATGATGGATTAACTACAGAAGTAAAATACTGGTTAAAGTTACTGGCTATTTATTTATTGAAATTGTTTCACCAGGAAAAGCACACTGAGCAAGAACTGATCATCTCCCAGTGTGACCTGGGGGTACAGTGAGGAAGAGGACAAGGGTAGTCCGGGTCCTGACATATATACATACAGTTAGAATACAGTTGAAAACATTTGACAGAAATAGTTGGGTGTAGATGACAATTTACCCTTACTTATAGTATAGTAGCAATTGTATTGGGAAGTCATGCTTTATACCTTGAAAACATATAATTAGATAATACAGCTGCAAATGTTTGACAGGAATAGGTGAGTGTGGATTAATACATATGCCCTAATAGTGGAAAGTAACAGTTACAATGAGGAAATCCTGCTAAGGTATTGCATTGTGGTATATAATCAAATAGGGGTAAGTGCAAGCTAGCTAGCACAAAAGTTGGAATCAAGTACAGTAGTTGGGTGTGGTTAGAGAAGTAGCACCAATGGGCCTACTGGGAGAAGAAATATAGGAGTGTCTGAGGTAGAATAGATTGGAGAGTTAGCTGCAGGAATAGTTTACTGAGCAGTGGTTGGCAAGGGCATAGGATAGTGAGTGGATAGAGGAAGAATGACGAATTTCAGAGGAGAAAGAGTTCCAGAGTTGAGGGAAGTGGCGAGAGAAGGCTGCCTGGCAGGGGCTGGGGGCTAACAGGAGCCGGGAGTCTAGGGACCTCAGAGCATTGGTGGATGCCAGAGGGGGTGATAGTACAGAAGTTAGATACTCTGGGAGGGTACCAAACCAGTTCTTCAAGATAAACTTGGCACAGTGTATTAGGTGGCAGTTCTCAAGGGAGGGGACAGCAAAGGACCAGTATAGCTTGCAGTAGTAGGTGCGAGGAAGAGCATAAAGAGCAAACTAGCAGAAAGCATTAAAAAGGGTATCCAGTTTGGATAAAACTGACTTGTGGGTGGCACTGTAAACAATATCACAATAATCGAAGGAGGGAAGTATCATCTTCTGGATAAGCTCACGACAGACCGGATAGGGGAGGCCAGAATGGTTCCGATATAAAGTGCTGAGCTTGGGGCGGAGTTTTGTTAGTATAGAATCAGCATGGACTGCGAGGGTGAGGTGGTGGTCAAGCCAAACTCCAAGATACCAGAAGGAGTTGACGTCCTCCAGCTCTGACACATCAAGGATGTGGAAAAGTGGGAGGAAGGGGAGTTTGGCTAATCATTGCGATGTACCAAAAGTCATAGTTGCAGTTCTTTTAGCATTTAGAGAGAGCTGGTGAGAGTTGAACCAGAGCTGGACTTTGTTAAAATCCGGCTGGAGGGTAGAGGCAACTGAGGCTGGAGAGGAGCCAGAAGAAAATAGGACAGTATCTTCAGCATACACATGGATCGAGGAGGCGGTGTGGATTGTGGAGGCAGAACAAGTTTGAGGCAGGTTCTTTAGAAAAATAGAGAATAGGATAGGCCCAAGCACTGATCCTTGGGGGACACTGGTGGACATGGGGAGGGGAGGGGATATGGCATCCGCAATCTTGACAGATTGAGTGCGGTCTGTAAGATAGGCACTGAACCAGGCAGTAGCAGTTGTGGAGAGGCCAGTGTCAGTGAGGCTAGATAGTAACAGAGTGTGGGAGACTAAATCGAAGGCCTTGGAGAGATCAATGAAAATGGCAGAGGTGATGAGACCTCTATCCATTCCAGATTGGATAGTGTCAATGAGCCTTAGTAAAGAGGAGGCAGTGGAGTGATCTTTCCTGAATCCAGACTGGTAGTGTGTGAAGAAATTTGACTTAGCGAGATAGGAGTTTAGCTGGCTAAGCACTAAGTGTTCTTGCAGCTTCACCAGAGAAGGGAGGAGGGAGATTGGCTGATAGTTTGAGGTGGTGGTGGAGGAGGTGTCCCCCTTGTGGAAAGGGATGACAATGGCATGCTTCCAGGACAGAGGGACAGATGCAGTGGTGAAGATAGATTTAGGAGGTAGGCAATAGTGGTGGCTATGGCAGAGGCCGAGAGGAACAGAAGTTTGGGGTCTAGTCCATCTGGGGAATTCCCATTTGAGTGGCTTAATGTTAGCAGGGCTTCTAGATCTTCATACGGAGAGATTTCCCTGAAGGAGAAAATACCTGTATTTTGAGGTAGTTTTTGCCCTGTAGGTGGTGGAGATGGTGACATAGGGGGTAAGGAGGAAAGGAGTGAGGAAGCACAGGTGGAGAAATATACGTTAAACTCAGCAGCGACTGAGATAGGATCCGAGAGTGTGGAGTTGTTTACACTAAGGAGAGGTGAGGGCTTGGCCGCTGGGGGTGAGAAGAGGGAGTGTATGACCGTCCAGAATTTGGAGGGGCTATTAAGGTTATATTGGAGGGAGGATCTAAAGTACTCTGCTTTAGCTAGCCGAGTTGCTCTAGTACACATGATAAGAAGATGCCGGGTAGTGGGAGAGGTCCTGAGGTAGGGTTGAGGCTTTGAAGGCTCGCCATGCTGAGTCACAGGCATTCATACAAGCTGGGAGCTCTTGGGAGATACAAGGCATGTGGGTACTGCGTACCCTAGTATGTCATAGCTGGGTGTGGGAATCCCATATCTTAAGGAACGTGTTTTTGAAGTGAAGTAGGGTGTCATCTATCAGGTTGGTGGGGGAGGGGAGCCAGTTAGCTAGGACAAGGTCATTTAGGAGGGGAGTGAGATTTAGGGATTTGAATGACCATTGGACTATAAACTTTGGGGGGGGATTTGATATGGTGGATTTTGCGAACAAGGTAGATGACATGGTGATCACTAATAGAGTCAGGGAGTAGGCCTGTTTAAATGACTCTGTGAGGATGGGAGGTCAGAGCTCAGTTGATAAGGAAGTGGTTACCTGATTTAAGGTTTAGGTGGGTGGGCTCAGTGATGAGCTGGGTTAAATTGAGGGAAACAACATCTGTCTGGGTTTTGTTGAAGGCCGGACTAACCAGTTTAGGTTAAGGTCACCCATAGCATATAATTCCCCTGTGGGTGCTCGTGAACGGATTTGTGTAAGAAGGTCAGTAACAGTTGTGGCAGGGATGCCTGGCTGGCAGTAGATTCCAGCAATGAATATGGGCAGTGAGAAAGGTAGTGAGAGCTGGAGCAGCAAGAGTTCGTACTCTTTAGGTTCAGTTTTAAATAAGATTATTTTGTAGCATATGTCCGAATTTATGAAGATGGCTATGCCACCACCTCTCGTGGCCCTGTCCTGGCGGGCCATCGTGTAACCAGGAATTGTGACTGAGGAGTCGGGAATGTTTTTGTTAAGCCAAGTTTCAGAGAGGATGAGTACATCAGGGGCATGTAGGGCAGCGAGAACTTGTAGCTGGTCAATTTTAAGTGGTAGGCTATGAATATTTAGATGAAGGAGATGGAGGCCTTTATGGAGGGGGTAATCTGGCAATTGGGAGGGGATGGGATGCCGGCTGAGGTTGGTGAGGATGTCATGGTCGAGGGTACCGGATTTGGGTGTATGTCTCCCTCTACGAGATGGAGGAGGGTGTTGAGCTAGTATACGGAGGTAGCCTGGAATGGAAGAGCCCCACCATGAGTGGGAGCAAGGATTGACATTTGTGTGGGTAGCAGGGGTGAGGCAAGAAGCAAGAAGGTGCAGGAGAGTCCAGGAGGGGAGGGCCTGATTAGGAAAGGGGGGGACTTATAGTGGGGTGTGCCCAGGTAGGAGTGGGTAGGAGAGAGAGTGCAGGGTCGGAGGGGCAAGGAGGAGTTACAATATGAGCCAAGGAGGGGGAGGGGGGCATGGAAAAGCTAGGTGGCATGGTGGAGAGGAGGGATGGGAGGCAGGAGAACAGACAACTGAGTAGAAGTAAAATGCTAGCCACAGTGGACAGGGTGCTGGGATTTTGTAGCAGCTGCTTAGACAAGAAGGTAATTATGAGGAGAAAGGAGCCTGAGATTGGCTGGGGCGAATGTGTTGGTTGGCCCTTAGGAAGGCAAATGGCCAATAGGCCTAGGAGGTGAAACAGAGAGAATGGGAATTCTAGAGTAGAGGAAAGCCAGTGGAAGGCTGCAGGAGGTTGGTGAGGGGTGGGGTTGAGGAAGAGGGCAGGCAGAGAGAGTATTTAATCAGTGGATAGGGTGGGGAGGGTGGGGTGCCAAAATTTAGAAGACAGTAAGAGGTGTGGAGTTTGGGGAGATTTAGTAGAACAATAGCCCTGGAGAAATTGGGCACCAAAGAGAGCTGGCTCTTTGGGGGGGGGGGAGGCGTGGGGTTTCACAGATTCAGAAAAGAGCTGCAAACACTTAGCACTCTAACTTCAAACACAGATTTATATTTTTTTCCATACTTTACACAGGCAGGTTTCAATTTAAACAGCAAAAATCAATGTAATTTCACAGTCGGTGCCCTGTCAGCTGGCTCAGTGAGGGGGAGAGGTGTGGGGTTTCACCGATTCAGAAAGAAGCTGCAAACGCTTAGCACTCTAACTTTGAACACAGATTTATATTTTTTTCCTTACTTTACACAGGCAGGTTTCAGTTTAAACAGAAAAAATCAATGTAATTTCACAGTTGGAGCCCTGTCGGCAGAGAGAGAGATAAGGGAGCCAATCAGCTGCGACTGCCAGGCGATGCCTGCAATCTGATATGGTGCACTTTCATCGTACCTTGAGCTTGATTTTGTCCATGGTCCTGGTCTTGGTCAGCGGCTGGAGAGGAGCCTGCCGACTGCTGGGAGCTGTAGAAGCCCTGGTCAGAGGGCAAGTAGCTGGGGGGAGAGAAGAGAAGCGAGGTTAAATAGGGGAAGGAGACAAAGGCGAAAATTTAGAAGACAGTAAGAGGAGTGGAGTTTGGGGAGATTTAGTAGAACAATAGCTCTGGAGATATTGGGCACCAAAGAGAGCTGGCTCAGTGGGGGAGGGGGTAGGCGTGGGGTTTCACAGATTCAGAAAGGAGCTGCAAACACTTAGCACTGTAAATTCAAACACAGATTTATATTTTGTTCCTTACTTTACAGAGGCAGGCTTCAATTTAAACAGTAAAAATCAATGTAATTTCATAGTCGGTGCCCTGTCAGCTGGCTCAGAGAGAGGGGGAGGTGTGGGGTTTCACAGATTCAGAAAGGAGCTGGTCTATAATTGATTTACCATGGTGTAGGCTTAGAAAGAGGGATAGCTGTAAAATATGTCCATAATAGAGCCTCTTTTACTTCTTGATATTTTGTCCATAATCTTTCCAACAGGAAAACAGACCTGACACTGATATGAAAAGTTTGTTCTCCTGGTGCATAGATAAGAGCACAATCTTCTGCTGGAGAAAATTGTAAAGACTGTTTGATTAACATTTTCCCCATGTACAGCAGGATCTATCAAGTGGAATATCCATGCCCCCTTTATATCTCAAGCATACTGAATGTCTGCATTTAGCTTGTTCGGGGGTTTTATGGAATAGGCTAGCAAAACTTGTTTGTTGTCTGTCTGTTTGTGCCCTCTTAGTATTCTCATTTATTTGGGATTTGGAATTGCCTGAGTCTGGTACCAAATTTATTTGACTATCAGATATCTCATGAGAATTTTCATTTTGCATAGCAACATTAGTGACAGGTACAGCGTTATTGTTTTGATCTGTCAGGTTGCAACCTGGGTTAAGGTTAATGCCTGTACCTGAGGAAATGATGTTGTCCTGTGTTGCTTCAGACAGCTCCTTATTCTCTGGTTGAAAGATTTCACCTGGTTTGTTTTGCTCAACCTCGCAGCTTGTCGAGCAATTCCTGGTAGAGTAATTGAAGTGTTGGGGATCCAAGTTTCTGTCGGTGTTTGTATCCATCCTGCTCCTTTGAGGCCTTCGCCTAGTGTTCATTCCATGTCTTGTGTCCTGGATTGCTGCTCCTCTGCTTGGGTGGTGCAAATTCAAAGAAGTGAGCCTGCTGAAATTTTTCTCCCGTACTACAACCAGGGCTGTATTCTTGGTGCTTTTGTTTTTTTCCTCCTCCAGCAATGTCCTCTCTCTAAAGTACTGCAACTCTACCTTTGTAAGCATTGCCTGGAGTTTCTTCTTTTTTGCTGCCAGTTCAGTCTGAAGTTTGATTTCTGCTGCTAACAGTTCATTGGTTTCTTCATCAAAAGTGTGATCCAGGCTTGAGATTTTCCTTGCTCTTGTTTCATTGAGTTAGACCTTATGATCTCCATTTCTGGACCTGCAGGGAGGGAGATCAGCTTCTCTGCAGGTATACCAGCCAGCACCTCAGACCTACTGTCATCCACCACGATGGACAGACAGTCAGAAACTTCTTCTCCTGGCAGAGTAGGGGAATTTCCCTAGTGCCCTGGTCAAATTTCCCCATTTCACTAAAAATACCACCAACAGCTTAATCTGATTTAATGTCAGGTGGCATCCATCTGTATCCCTTCCCCCAGGACAAGGTTAAAAATCAGCATAATTGTCTAGCCCTCCTTTCCCGGTCAACAAAAAATAAATAAAATCAATCAAAAAGCTGGATAATCTGGTAGTTTCTGCCCCATGAGGAAGCCATTATGGCAAAGCAATGGGGTACTGCGGTACTGTTGTGTGTGTGGCAGCACTTGTCCTTTTTATTGTTCAAATAAAGGAATGAAGCTGTAAAAGTTTATGCCTGGACAGTGCTTTTTTCTGCTAAGGAATGCATCAGCTTGTGGATACAGTTAGGTTACTGGGGTTGCCACCCGTTTTCTGCTTGCACCCCTCTGGCTTCTACTGAAGCACTGCTGTCTCCACCTGGGATTGCATGCAGGATACTCCATGGCATCCACAATCATGGTTTTACATGCCCTCTGCATCTGACCCTGATTCACCCACTCATCTATGTATGCAGTCAGGACAGACTGGGGAAGTGTTTTTATGCAAATAAAAAATATATAAATATCTGTATCATGGAGCAGGTGCCGAGTATAGCAGCAATACATTTGGGGGAGGCTATCAGTAACTTTTGTACACCCTCTGCACAGGGCCTGCCTAGGACACCCCTAACTTTCTTGTGGTCCATTGCACCCCAACACGTTTCCTTCAGGCTTTTAGCTGGCATGTATGGATGGGGCATAAGTAAGCAATAAGATACGAGGGGGTGTGCATTAGACATTTATAACGCATGGCCAGGGGTGTGGTGAGGTACAAGACCACAGGCTGAGTGCCTTCAGCCCCAGGCCGTGCATTAGAAATGTCTAATGCACACCCCCAGAGTGTCTTATTGCGCTTGTAAAATGGGACACTGTATTCTACAAGTATTCAAAAATTACAATTTACATGTTTAAATGCCCCAACAGTAAAATGTTTTCTGTATTTTGTAGTAAACTAGTTCCTCTGCCTGTACAATTGCTATAGTTTATTTTTTAGTTTGTGCTTTTTGTCCTGCTGTGGCCATCGTCGGTGTCTTTGTATCTGTGGTTGCCATGGTTTCCGGAGCTCCCGCCATCGATCGTAACTTCACTATGATCGCTATCATATCTCAAAAACAGTACAACTGATGTAGGATTAACTTTATTTTTGTGAGATGTAGCAGGAAGGGTAACTTGTCCCTGAAGAGCAAGAATTACAGTGAGGGACAGCCGGGAGTAAGTGGCAGGCAGGAGCCAGTGCTGAGTATTTGTGAGTGGCGCTGTGAGCATCTAACAGGTGGGTGGCAGATGTCAACTGAAAAAAAAACATGGAAATCCATTCAGATAAGGTTGTTTTGAAGTGGAGCAGATTCTCTGTATTATAGTTTAAATTTAGATTGATTAAATCATTGAACATTCTTAAAAATAGCTTGGAGCAGTACTGGGATTGAGAAGTGAACAAGCGTCCGGCGAAAAGCCGCCAGCTGTGAAGTGATCATGTTGTGGCACAGATCTAATAAAGAAGCCAGGTGTTCGGAAGCTTTAGTGAACTGTATTGCAGTTCAAAAGGATATGCTTAAAAAAATATTAGGAAAAAAACAACTAGTGAACAAGCAGAAGCTGGTGGGAGATGCAAGCACAGAGAAGCACAAACGGTGTTGCTACAGTTACGAAAACACATGAATGACACAGCATTGCAATGTAATATATGAAGGGGAATGAGTCAGTCGGGTTAGATCAGTGTGTCGGCAGGCAGTTATTTTTTTTTATTTAACATGGGGAGTATTGTGTGGTTTTGTGTTCTAGATGACAAGAAATATTGTAACTTGTGTGTTCTAGGGAGTTTTGCCATGTCATTCCCTCACTGAGTGGGAGGAAAAAAATTGCTGCTATTATTTTTGTTTAATTCTAAACTAGCTGCTGGCTGAAGGATTTCTCACATTTTCTGTGGTCCAGATTGTCAGCACTTGTTTTTACTTGTGCATTAGACAGATCTAATGCACAGGTAACAACCAATCAGGGTGAAGGATTTTCCCTTCCCATTTTATAACATTAAATTTATTTTGTTTTTAAATTGATGATCTATATATGGCAGGTCTTGGAGGACTGCTGTGTATCACAATCCCCAACTCCATGTCGGTGAACCGTGATTGAGATGACCCAAGCACCAACTTACTGTCTGGTATTCAAACCATCCCCACCCCCTGCCATGCCAGTCAGCAGCTTCCATGAACTTTTCGGAAGTTCTACCTGTGTCGGGTAAGGATGGCAGCTTGGAAAGAATCTGACCAACAGTAATAGAGGAATGCAACAACTGGTTGAAGGACTGGTGCCAGGCAAAAGGATTTCATTTTATCAGATCCTGGGGGAACTTCTGGGATAGATCATTCTTCAGGTGAGATGGATTTCACCTCATAGCAGATGGAACAAGAGTGCTGGCTCAGAAGTTGGAAGTTTATTTGGATTATTTAAACTAATCATGGGGGGGAGGCTGTGACAGGGATACAGGTATCATACTTAGTCAAATCCATCCACATAAGAAATCTGGGAGTACACAAAATCCTTTCAGACACATAAAGATAAAGAAGTGGTAAAAAGAAGGACAGACATCAGCAAAACAACAAAGGAAAATAGTTGTAAGAAAGGGGAAACCTCAATCTGCCAGCACACAACACACTGCAAGCTCTTGGAGGGGAGTCTGGTTCAATGCTAGTAGCCTAGGCAACAAGATCAGTGACCTCCAGGCTCTAGTGGCAGACACAAAGGTTGACCTGGTGGCCATAAGTGAGACCTGGGCCACAGACAACAATGACTGGGACCTCACAATTCCAGGCTACATGCTGGTCAGAGGGACAGATAGGAGGGAAGAGTCAGGGGGTTGCCCTCTATGTGAAAGAGGGCATTGAAGCTGCTGAAGACATAAGCCCCAGGACTGGCAAGGTAGGCATGCAGTCAATTTGGGTTCACCTAACCACCGCAGCTGGAAGGAAACTGCCCATGGGGGTGGTATATAGACCTCCGGCAATGAGAGATGAGAAGGATGGGCAATTAGAGAAGATAAAAAAGATGGCAGGGAAGGGAGACATAGTGCTGATCAGGGGCCTGAACCTACTTGATGCGGACTGGGAGATTCCAGTAACAAAGAGCTTAATAAGTCAGGCTCTACTGGATGCATCAGAGGACTGCCTATTGTCCCAACTAGTGAAGGATCTGAACAGGAAAGACACCATCCTGGATGTTATCCTCACAAATTCAGAAGTAACTAATTCAGTCAAGGTAGGAGAACCCTTGTCAAACATTGACCACAATTCTGTGTGGTTTGACATATCCACAGGGGATACAAAAACCTTCTCAAAGATAGAGGTGCTATGCTTTAGAAGGGTAGAGTTTAGCATATTAAGGCAATTAGTGAAAGAAAGGTTTACGAATATCAGGGACAAGTCAGAGGTGGAGAAAATATGGGAAGGCATCAGAGAAGCAGTCCTTGAGGCATCTAGGCTCTGCATTCAGACAGTAACAAAGAAAGACATGTTTAAAAGACCCATGTCGTTCTCCTCTTTATTAAGGGAGGTAATCAGTGCCAAAATGAACACATTTAAATTATTCAGGCAGCAAAAGGGGGACAGAGAATGGAAGGATTATGTCCAGAAAGCAGGGAGGCCAAGAGAATAGTGAGGGATGCCAAGGCAGCAAAGGAGATGCAGACTACATGTGGGATTAAGCAGGGGAAAATAATTTCCTCTGCTATATCAGTAAGAAAAGGAAGAAGGGGGAAATTGTAAGGTTAAAAGTTAAGGATGAGGTACTTAAGGACAACAGGCAAAAAGCAGAGGCCCTCAATGAATACTTTTGCTTGGTATTCACTAGTGAGGAACAGGGCCCACTGCCAGACAGTGGTATCAGGGCCACAGCCAGGGGAATACAGAGAATGTGCATCCAGGAGTTCGCTACTGAGAGTGTCAGTAAGGGCCTTTAAAACATCAGACCTGACAAGGCCCCAGGCCTGGATGGTTTGCACCCCAGAATGCTGAGGGAGCTGTCAGAGGAGCTAGCAGCCCCTCTCATGCATCTATTCAGTAGGTCACTTAAGTCTGGGATTGTACCAAGGGACTGGAGAGTGGCTGACATGGTACCACTCCATAAGAGTGGTGATAGGTAGAAAATGAGTAATTATAGGCTAGTCAGCCTCACATCAATAGTAGGCAAGCTGATAGAGATTCTCGTTAAACAAGATGTGGTAGAACACCTTGAGGATAATCACCTACAGAATAAAAAACAGCACAGGTTTGTGGCTGGAAGGTCATGTCAGATGAACCTTATGATTTTCTTCAACCAAGTGTCGAGGGAACTAGATATGGACCATGCAGTGGACCTGGTTTACTTTGACTTTAGTAAGGCATTTGACACCGTCCTGCACAGGCACCTCTTTAAAAAGTTGGAAGACCTGGGTGCAGCAGAGTAGATAGTCAGATGGGTGCAACACTAGCTGGAAGACAGGAAACAGAGGGTGGTAGTTAGTGGGGGTGGGATCTACTGAAAGGCATGTCACTAGTGGGGTGCCACAGGGGTCAGTCCTGGGGCTGATCCTTTTCAACATATTTATCAGTGACATCAGCTAGAGTATAAAGGATAACATTGCCATGTTTGCCGACAACACAAAACCTAGCAGTAGAGTGGACAGCATGGAGGGTGTCAGAGAACTTCAGGAAGATCTTAAAAAATTTGAGAAGTGGACTCACATATGGCAGTTGAAATTCAATGCTAAGAAGTGCAAGGTGATGCACCTTGGTAGAGCTAACCGTAAGACAGAATACTGGTTAAATGGGGTCAAAGTCAACTCCTTGGCTGAGGAACTAGACCTGGAGGTCATCATAAGGGACAACCTCAAGTGCAGCAAAGCCAGAGTAATAAGGCATACAGTAAGGCTACCAGGATACTGGGATGTATTGGAAAGGCATAGATAGCGGGGCAGGGAGGTGATATTGCCCATCTACCAGTCCTTGGTGAGGTCTCACTTGGAATACTGTGTCCAGTTCTGGAGGCCTCACCTTAGAAAGGATATTGATAGATTTGAGGTGGTCCAGAGAAGGGCAACAAAGATGATTCATGGCCTTCTGGTTGTCACCTATGAGGAGAGGCTGATGGCATTGAACATGTACTCATTGGAAACTAGGAGGAAAAAGGGAGATATGATTGAAACCTTTAAGTTCATTAGAGACAAAAACAAAGTGCTGCACACTGTGCTTTTCACCAGGAATGCCAGTTCTATAACATGGGAGCATGAGTGGAAATTAAAAGGCAGGAATTTCAGAAAGGACATCTGATAGTATTACTTCTCGGAGGGGTGGTGGAGCCATGAATTAGACTGCCACCCGAAGTGATGGCTGCAGGGTTAGTGTTGGGTTTTAAGCGCATGTGGGATAAGGTTTGGGCACAATCACACAGCAATAGAGATGGCTAGAATGAACATCAATCAATCAATCTTTATTTTACCAGGTGAAGCACCAATGAGCAAGCTCATTTGCAAGGTGGGCCTGGACAAATGCACATAAAATTAAATAATATACAAAGGAACAAGATGGGTGTACAATCAAGGAATACAATGTGGAAGAGGACATAAGACATAGTACAGTATTAGGCAAGGTCTATACAGGAAAATATGCAAGAGGCTAAGAAAAAAAAATATTGTCAATATACGTTATTATACAGTATGTACATGAACAGTTCAGGAAAAGGGGTAGGAGGGGTGATAGGGAGAAGAAAGGAGAAGGAGTGATAAACAAGGAATCATAAGGCCTGGGAATGGATTTCCGACACTTATTTCACTGGCCCGGGGGGGGGGGGGCAGATACAGGACTCTATAAAGGAAAGAGAAAATAGCTTTTTGAAAGAGGAGAAGGTTGACGGGACAGCCAGCTTCAGAGTGTTTTGTAATTTGCTCCATAAGTGAAGGAGTCCATAGCTTATAGAAGCTTTACCAAAATGTGAAGTAACTTTAGGAAAGTATAAAGAGATAAATGAGAAGCTGCACAAGGGCAAGCAGTGAGAGATATACTGGGGAAGCTTATGTGTAATAGCTCTAAAAGTCCAAAAGGCGGAATTTCTTTGCCTTCTGAACTTGAGGGATTTCCAGCCTACTGCAGCATACAGGGAACAGTGGTGGGTGAGGTATGGTAGACCAGAGGTAAATCTCAAATGTTGGTGATAGAGTGAGTCAAGTTTAGAGAGTGCGGAGGCAGAGCCTTGGCCATAAAGGAAGTCGGCATAGTCCAATAAGGATAGAAAGGTGGTTTGGGACAGTCTTTTTTTGGCATTGTGGGATAGGAGATGTTTGATCCGGTAGAACATGCCCAATCTCTGCCTTAGCTTCTTTGATAGTTCCTCAATATGGTCAGAGAATGTAAGTTTGTGGTCTATCCAAAGCCCCAGATATTTAAATGTTGTCACATATTCAACAGGGTCTCCCAGAAGTGATAGAATCTGCGGAGTTAAGCTTTGTAGGGAAGGTTTTTGACCTATGGTAGAAGGTGAGAAAAGCATTGCCTTCATTTTTTTTTTGCATTTAGAAGTAGTTTTTGGCTCAAGAAGTTTAACTGCTGCTGATTAAAGTACAGCTGTATGTCCATACAGACCTGCTCTGGGGTAGGCCTAGCAATGTATATGACAGTGTCATCAGTGAAGAGATGAATGTCAGCTGCTTTGATTCCAAAGTCAATGTTGTTAATATAAATAGTAAAGAGCAGTGGTCCTAAAATGGACCCTTGTGGCTCACCTCTTTGGAGCAATTTTAGGGGGAGAGAGATCCTCTTGGGCTTTCACCTGTTGAAATCTCTCATCAAGGTAACCATTGAACCATTTCAAGGCAGAAGAATCTAGGCCAATGCTTTGAAGAGTGTCCAACAGCAGGCCATGGTCCACTGTATTGAATGTCTTGCTAAGATCAAGAAACAAGGCACATACATATTTCTTGACATCCAAAGAAATTTGCCAGTCATTGGTTACATTTATGAATGCAGATATTGGACTGTGACAAGCTCTGAATCCTGACTGGGCAGGGTTAAGCAGATTGGTGGAGTCCAAGTACTTCCTAAAATGCACATTAACCACTTTCTTGAGCAGTTAAGACAGGATGGGAAGTAGAGATATTGGTCTGTAATTGCTTAGATCACTTGGGTCACCAGAGTTGAGCAGGGGAATAACATGGGCAGTTTTCCAAATGGGAGAGAGGTCTCCTTGGGCAAGAGATAGATTAAAGAGGTGAGTGATTGATGCTGATAGTACATGAGAGGCAAGCTTCAGAAAATAGGGGTGATAAGGTCAGCACTCACACTTTTCCTGGTATCCAGGGCTAGCAGTAGATCTTCCACTTGTTTCAATGACACAGGGCTAAAGGAGAAGGCCATGGCAAGAACAGAGGTAATGCTAGTGGGTCTAACAGTATTCTGACTGCAAAGTTGTGTGCAGAGATTATAGGTGGGTGAGGAGTCAAAGGCAAGCCCAGCGGTGGCAAAGTGGTCGTGAAGAAGATCTAGGATTGTCTGTCAGTGAATGTGGAGCCACCAGAGAGGCTTTTGGCTGGGAGAGAATTTACAGATTCATGCCCTTCTATATTCTTAATGGTCTTCCAAAACTTAGAAGCACACTTAGGTGATGAGTACTCACTGAAGTGCTTAAGCTCCCTACAAGACTGTATAGCTACCAAATCTGTATAGGTCTAGCAGCACTACTCGCTTGCCCCGTACTTATAGTACTCTGCCTATATGCAACACGTATTGTATATACCCTGTTGTCTCTGTCTTCCTCCATCCATATGTAATAATGTACAATGTCTGCTTCTTGTTTTGTTTTGTATTCTGATGTGGAGCCTTTGGAAATGAGTCTCTGATTCAAAGGTTGTAATCCAATTTTTCAATAAAAAGAAAATAAAAAAATAGAATGAGTCCAGCTTGTGCTGAAAATACTTAGCTTTTTCGAATCTGACAAATTTACTACAAGTGTTCCTAGCCATTCTGAAAGCCAATTAGCCAGCAAGGAGCTTGGTTTTACATGCTTTTTCCAAAGAACATCCCTATTAAGTAAAGCAGCCTTCAGGTTGATCCAGGGTATGACAAATCCGATAGTCCAACATCCCTGGCTACCAGATCGCAGTCAGGGACAAGCAGTTGGCACAGGAGCACTTGTCCATGGACAAGTAATGTTTAAAAAACCAAAACTGTCTTTTTTTTGCTGCACTGCCATGTTCATCTTCTAGGGAGCTTGCTGGCAAAAGTACTTGGTAGATTCAGCCATCATGTGACTGACCGGGGGCTCAGCCACATGGTCTTAGTACCAGGACCAAGCGCTGAGTGTCAGGAGCGAGCCATGAGGCGACTATGGGGGGACTGAGGAGGAGCCACTCATGACTGGCAGGTGTGCCATTCATTCACATTCAGGCATTCAATCACATATCTGGGGCTGCTGTGGTAAGGAACAGCATTGCATTGGTCAAAGACTTGGTTTGGCAGGTAATCAGAGTCGCGCCCCGCTTGCACTCGCTCTCGCTCTCTCACTTTCTCACTCATTTGAAAGAGAAAGGAGTGTGTAGCATGGCATGTGCTTACTGTGCTGTGCTGTGCGCTGTGCCTGTGCAGTGAGGAGTTGGACTCGGGACTCCGTTCCCATTGCTGTTATTAGTGCCACTGCCTGTCTGCCTGATTGTTGCTTTTTGAGCTGCAAAAGGCGGGATCAGTTCAGAGCAGGGAGTTCTTTACATAGGGACTGAGGGGGAGTTGGTCAGCAGGGGGTGGGAAGGGGAAAACAAGACTGACGGACACAAGTCGAGTTGGTGCTGCTGCAGCCGACCTGCCTAGTAACTACCTGCCTGTGTGAGGCATGGGACTAAAAAAATTAGAAGAGGTTTCTTTCCTGGCCTCTTTCATTTCTCTTCTTGGATTCAGATTGTGAGTCTGAGGGTGATATACCACCACTCAGTGTCAACACACACAGTTAGCTGTAAAACAGAGCAGTGACTCTGTGACTCTGTGAGCATAATTGAAAGAAAACTAATAATAAATCAGGGTGAGTCACTGGTGAGTGGTGACTGGTGAGGAAGAGAGAGAGAGAGACATAAGGAGAGAAAGGAGAGAAAAAACAGCCTAAACTAACTGCTGCAGTAAAGGGGGAGAAGACAGACTAACACCAGAGGTGAATAGGTGATTTACCACCAGAACAGATCTGTGAGAAGCAGAGTAATGAATTGTTAGAACTTGAGAAGAAGGGGTTTGAGCTTTGTGTTGCCAGAGGCTAGAGTAGCAACTAGCAAGTAGTAACTCTTCTTCTTACAAGGCATGAGACAGTGGAGAGTGAACAAAAACCCTCTAGGAGGAGAAGTCAGTCAAGAGAGCCCTAAGAAAAACTGTGTTGCACTTAGTTTGCAGTACAGAATATACTAGTAGCTGATTCCAACTAGTACAAACTGCACTGCTATTAAAGTGAGCAAAGTTGGCAAAAGAAACCTAGACTCTAAGAGAGGGACTGGTTTGGTTGGACTCAGTGTTTGCTGCCCCAAGAAGAAAGTAAAAAGTAAGGAATAAAGGACAGGAATGTTTTGGCACCAGTCTATCTAAAGGAGGAAGCTGGGGTTTGTGTTGTTGCCCTGAGAAACGTAAAGGGACAGTGAAGTGAACGAAAAAAAAAAAAAAACAGAACTGACCTAACTATAGTAAGCTCAGGATGGAGGACATCAAAATAATAAAGTGTCTGGTCTGTGTGACAGTCACTGGCCTCGGACTGGGACATTTTGTGTGTGTGTGTGTGTGTGTGAGACGTGTGTGTATGTGGCACAGGAGAATTTAAAGTGCGTGCAGTGTGAACTGAAAAAGGTAAAAAAAATAGAAACAAAAAAATAAGCATCAAAGCAAGAAACAGCAATAACATCATCCCATTCTCCCCTTAGTATTGCTGTTGTTATCTTCCCTTTCTTGACTTCCACTGCCTGACTGCCTTGATTCTGTATAAGGTTAAGAAATATATAGTATACTATACTAGTGACTGTCTGTTGCTGGCTGCCAGCTCCACCTTCCTCCTCGTCCCCATTCTATCTAACAGACATTAGGCTAAGAAACACCAGTGGAAGAAGCACACTCACCACACAGTGACTTCAACTGAATACATTTATTAGCATCACAAAACAAAGAAAGCACTGTAAGCTGAGAGCCAGACATTGAGGCATTAAAATTCAAAATGCAGAAGACTAAGAGTACTAAGCAGCATAGTAAGCAGCAAAGTCTGTGATCCCTCTGGTCAGCAGCAGCAACAGAATCCTCAAGTTCTTCTAATATAAATACACAAACTACTACTTTCACAGATGAAAGTAATATGGAGTCTGCTGCATCTGCATCCATGGTACTAGACAGAACAGGTGATCAGGCACTTGATTTAAGCAGTGAGCTGCCTAGTGAGGCCTTAGTTGAAGCTAAAGCCCCTGTGTCACTTCCAAACAAAAGTTGTTTTGTACCTGTTGATTATGAGTAGCAAGAGAAGTGAAGTAAAGACAAGAAATATGACCAAGAAAAAAGGGCCAGACTGTTTCAGCCTCATTGGCTGACAACTTATAAATGATTGAGATACAATGAAAAAAAGGGATTGATGTATTGCACAGTGTGTGAAAAGTATCTCATTACTGCAACACCAGCCTTTTCAAAAAAAAAACAAATGTGTTTGCCACAGGCTCTAACAATTTTAGAATTGAGTCAATACGGGCACACGAAAAGTCCAGTCCACATGTGCTATGCCAGAACCAACATATTCTAGAAAGTGGTCAGTGTGCAGTTCATTGTGATATCAGTGAGTCACCACTCCATCAAGCCTTTGCACAGTTGGAAGAGGCCACAAAGGTGAAGATAAGACGCCTATTTAACACAACGTACTCCAGTGCAAAAAATCTGCACCCTTTTTCTGACATGGACTTGGTATGTGAATTGCAAGAGAAAAATGGAATTAAGCTTGGTACAAATTATACTAATGATAAGTGAGGCAGGGGCTTTTGCAGAGCTATATCTGCTGTTCTGTGCAACATACAGATGCAGACTATTAAAAATGCAAAATATGTTGCAGTTCTTGCTGACGGCAGCACTGTTGTGGCTATAATTGAATGGGAAAATATTGTCCTCTGTTTTGTAAATCCTAACACAAAAGATATATGTACGTATCTGATCCAGGCCATACCTTTGGAAGCCTCAAATGCTGAAGGTGTCATTAATGCAATAAGAACTGCATTAGATTCATTACATCTTCCTATCACTGACCTCTTGAATGTGAGCAATCTGGAGCCACTTCTGATTTCTGCCAGTTTTGATGGGGAAAGTGTAATGCTGGATGAAAGGGGTGGAACCATTGCAAAGTTATGGGAGCACTGTCCTCACATCATTGCCATGCTCTGTGTTGCCCATAAGCTGGAGCTGGCAGTTCTTGACAAGATGAAAACAAACCCCTTCATGTCAAAGCTTGAAAATACTCTTAAGGGCATACTGTATTTAAATTCTACCACTATAGTCCCCAAAAAATAAGGGGCTTCAAGAAATTGCACAAGTGATAAATAGTGATCTGGCACACTTTAGTGCAATTAAACAGGTAAGATGGCTTGCCAGCAGATCTCGTTCAGTACATGCAGTTCAGGTGAACCTACCTATGGTTGCTCAGCACTTGGAACGAACTGCATCCACTGCTGATGGTTCAAAAGCAAAGGTGCTGTTAAGAGAGGTACAGTCTGTGCACTTTGTCAAATCTCTTTATATCCTGCAAGATGTTTTGCCCATTCTTAAAAATCTGTCACTGCAGTTTCAAAGAGATGACTTAATAATTCTTGAAGTATCACATCTCATCGAGACCTGCCTTCTCTGACTGATGGAACTGAAATCAAAGCCAGGGAAATACTGTACATGATGGCTTTCCTAGCTAGTTACAAACCTCAGGGCAGATGCATGGACTTTGTAATTTCAAAGAAGGGAGTTGAGAAGACTGTTCCCTTCATATTTAGAGGCAACTGCCCTGAAATAAATTTCAGGACAGATACACAATTGCATACTTTAGCAGATGCAACAATATTTTATATCGATGTAAGATTTCAAAATTTCTCGGAGGTGCCTCTGAAATGGTTCAGCTGCCTGGATTTCAAGTAATTTGATCTACCAAGAGAACAACTTGTGGAGTTTGGGACCAATGAAGTGGCTAATTTAGCAGCATACTTACATTTTTTCACAGAAGAGCACAGGAAAACATTAGATCAGAATATGCTGCATTTAAGGCTCTGCTGAAATCTGCAGTTGACAAACCCTATTTGCAGGTATATACAAGACTGCTGAAAGAAAAATCGCCCCAGATTGCTCACATTCTAGATTTAGTGGAAATTCTACTGGCAATGAGTGTGTCAACTGCAAAGTGTGAACAAGTTTTCTCCATTCAAAACCTGATAAAGACAAAAATAAGTACACTTCTGGCAGATGACACACTACAGTCACTTCTTCAGATAGCAGTAGAGGATCCCAAACTATGTGACTTTGATCCAGATCCAGCAATAAATCACCGGCTGCTGTCTGGTCCAGGCACTCAACATGTTTATGGGTATGCCATTGCTACTGCTACTACTACTGCTGGTTCAACTGAATCTGATGCTTTTGTATCTCATGCTGCTAGCACTGCTGTTGCTGCTGCATCATCATCCTGTTCTAGTAGCACCACTACCCACTTCCACTAGTACACTTGATGTTGGTGACAATTCTGAATCTGAGTTCTGATTATGTTTGCCATAATTACTCTCTGTTTCATTCTGGCTTATGTAGTGTGGGACTGGATGAAGTCAT
This sequence comes from Neoceratodus forsteri, assembly GCA_016271365.2. Taxonomy (NCBI): domain Eukaryota; kingdom Metazoa; phylum Chordata; order Ceratodontiformes; family Ceratodontidae; genus Neoceratodus; species Neoceratodus forsteri. The sequence goes on along the minus strand of CM057451.1, from coordinate 447,706,584 downwards.
TGGCACCAATTGACTCAGACTTCAAATCACACAGTCTGTATTAAGAAACATTTAAAGATAGTTACAACTTACATGTTCATTTTTTTCTGTTTTCTATAGCCTACACATCCTATGTAGCATTAATAAGAGAATGACACAGCCATTTATTTTGCTGCTACATAATTATTTATATTTTTCCTTAAAATATGGTGATCCAACCATTGGACTACCACTTGTGACAGTGGGACTACCATTTTTGGTTAGGTCAGTTGTCCTGGACTACCACATAAATTTGAAATTTGTCGATCCCTGGGTTGGCCATAAACCATGGCACAATTTTTTCTTTGAGCGAACTTTAACCAATGGACCATGTCTATCTTTAGCCGAAAGTACAATCCTTTGAAAGGATTCATAAGCTTCGCACACTGACTTGTCTAGACAGAAATCTTGCCAACTAGAGTTTTGTAGTTCAGTGAGGAATGCTAGAGGATCAATGTTACAGTTGCTTCTTTTGCATATATATCTATATATATATAGATATATATCTTGAAGAGGAACCTGGTTTGGGATCAGACCTCACACAAGCAATGGAACAATGGTCACTAAGGTCGGTGAAAAAAAACACCTGAGTGAGTGAAAAGGTAAGGCCTATTAACTAGAATAAGATCAACTAAGGTACATCTTGAGGAACAGAACCCTGGTGTGACAGTAGGTCCCGGGGAATCATGTTTTGGCGCATTCGATGGACCTCAGGTCCCCTTCTGCCTACATGTTCTGTATTTCTATGTTTCTATGTTTCTATCAGGCCCTGTACACTTCTCTCCATGACTGAGAAAGGGAGGATGGTATATGTGGATGCTAGAAAGTGTGCCAGCATCTATGTCTGTGTGGGATACTTACTCAGATGCCTACCTTTGTAGTTAGTGTCCTAAAAGACATCTCTAATGGGCTCTATTAACTTTCAAAGAAAGTCTGATGTTTATGAATAGTAACATAAAACAAAGAAGCATAGAGATTCATGGCAGATAAGGGCTGCTTGGAACATCAAATCTGTCCATTTCTCCCTACCTACACTATTACCACAGACTTTGCCTAATCTACAGTGCTTTCTCCCTTCCCCTTTCCTCTCCATTGTCATTCCCTTGTGCTTATCCCATGCATTCTTGAACTCTTGAACCCCACCACAATTTTAGCCCCCCCCACCCACCTCTGCTGGAAGGCTGCTCCAAGAATCCACCACTATTTCTGTGAAGAAGTACTTCCTCACATCTCTCCTGAATCTACCCCCTCCAGTTTCATAGCATGTTCCCTTTTTCTTGAGCACCTTTTCTTCTGAAAAATAGTCACCTCCTGTACCTTATTTACCCCTGTGAGGTGTTCAAAGGTTTCTATCATATTCCCCATCCTCTTTTCCAGGGCGTACACACTGAGGTACTTTAGTCTCTCCTCATAGGGCTTTTGATGCATTCCCTGCTCCATTTTAGTTATCCTCCTCTGGACTGCTTCTGATTTGTCTATATCCTTCCAGAGAGGTGGTCTCCAAACCTGGACGCAGTGCTCTAGGCAGGGTCTTACCAGTGATCTATACAGAAGCAACAGCACCTCCCTCTTTCTGATGGTGATACCCCTCCCTATCCACCCCATCATTCCACTTGCCTTCACTGCTGCCTTGTCGTACTGCCTGACCACCTTTAGATCATCCAATATGATTCCCCCTTGGTGACTGTCAATACCACTCCACCAATTTTGTACTTCACCCCTGGGTTTCTGTGCCTTAAGTGCATTATTTTGCACTGTTTTGCATTGAAACCCAGCTGCCATACCGTTGACAACTCTTCTAGTTTTCTTAGGTCTCTGCTCATCCTTTCCATCCCTCCCCAGAGTGTCCACCTTTTTGCAGATTTTGGTGTCGTCCCCAAAGAGGCAGACCTTCCTTTCCAGCTCATCTGCAATGTCACTTATAATATTATTAAAGTGGACTGGTCCTATCACTGATCCCTGAGGCACTCCACTAGTCACACTCCCTTCCCCGGATTTTGGTGCCTATCTCCTAACCAATTTCTTATCCAGTTTACCATCTTTGTACCCACTCATAAGCTGCCCAGTTTGCTTACTAGTCTTCTATGTGGAAAAATATTGAAAACCTTCCTGATGTCTCAGAAGGCCACATTCACCACTTCATCCTCATCTAGTTCTTTGGTAACCCAGTCAAAGAAATCTTTCAGATTGATTTGACATGACCCCACCCCCACCCCCAATGAAGCCATGCTGCCCCAGGTCTCGTAACTCACTGGATTCAGTATAATATACAATCCAATCCTTTAGCAGTGTTTCAATTAACTTTCCTACCACTGGAGTCAGGCTGACTGGCCTATAATTGCCAGCCTCCTCTCTGCTACCACTTTTGTGTAGTGGGACTATATCTGCTCTCCTCCACTCCTTCAGAACCACTCCTTTTTCCAGTGAACTGTTAAATACAATTGCCAGAGGTACAGCCCGTATTTCCTTGAGCTCCCTCAATACCCTTGGTTGCGGCCCATCTGGTCCCATTGCTTTGTCCACCATCAGATTAACAAGTGCCTTCAGGCCCTTGCCTCCAAAAAAGGATTAGTGTCCACCTCACTCACTCCAAAGTTTGTGTTACTTTTTTGTGGTCCCTCCCTTCTCCTTCCTATATGAACACTGAACAAAAGTATTTGTTCAGGATGTCTGCCTTTTCCTGGTACTCCTCTGCACAGTCCCTTTTCCCTTTTCAGTCTTACAATTCCACCCCTTGTCTTCCTTATTTCACTTGTATACCTAAAAAAATGTCTTGTTCTCTTTTGCTTTTGTTATCTCCTGGGCAATTCTCTCTTCAATGTGTGCCTTTGGGCTCCTTACTGCGGCCTGCTTCCTTCTGTTTCTCCAGATACACCTCCCTATTCTATGCCCTCTACATCTCCTTATTCTTTCTAAATGCTACCCTTTAAGGTTTTAACTTTTCAGCCACCTCTTTTGAGAACCATAGTGGTCTTTTTTTCCTCCTGTTTTTGCTCACTTGTTTGACACTCGGTTTGTTGCCCTTATTATGCTCCCTTTTATCTTCACCCACAGTTTTCCTACCCTACCCTACCCAGTTCATACCCTTTTCAAGGGTCATCCCTGAGATATTTAACCATCTTTTTAAAATTTGCCCTCCTGAAATCTAGGACCCTGGCCCTTGTGTGGTTTGATTCCACAACTGTCCTTCCATTGAACCACACTGTATGGTGATTCCTGGTCCCCGAGTGGCCTCCCACCTTGACATCTGCAACACTATCCCTGTTAGTGAGTACTAGATCCAGTATTGCCCTCATCGTGAGTGGGTTCATTGACTAGTTGCCTTAGGATCCCCATGCTTCTAGCTGAAGCTGCTGTTGGGAGGCTCCAATCTACATCTGGCTGGTTGAAGTCCCCCACCAGCAGCACCTCCCCCTTTTCTTCCATTTTATGCCTCTGCCTCCCTGTGTCCCTATATCTCTCTGTTGATTTTATGCTTTCCCTGACATAAAGCACTACATCCCTTCATTTCTTCCTGCATAGTCCTTCCTGAACAGAGTAGGAGCATCTTTGTGGTCACTGACCCCTTTCCCTTCTATGTGTATGCTGCCTTAATAAAAGGATCCACTGACTGTCATCTGGTGAGTTTGCTTTTTTATTTTAGTTTATCTTTGAGTTCGGGCTTCTTATGGTTCCTGTAATTCTGGGGATTAACTATTCCCACCAGGCACCAGACTGCCATCTGCTTGAGCACACATTTTTCTTGTAGTTTGTGCTTCCTGAACAGAGCATAGCCTGGTTTAGACATTTCCTAGTTATGATTTCAGATATGCAAAGATTATTAAATAAAATTAAACAAGTAAGTAAGTAAATCTTTATTTATCCAGCACCCAATCCGTTAGGCTCTGGGCACTTTAAAAAGAGGTATAAGGACATATGAAATTACATACTGTACAAGAAATACAAAGGTCGGTAACAGATACAAACAGTTAAAATCAATTACAAACAATTAATAAAAAGATCATGCTGCAACTAGCTACAAAAAGCTTTTTTAAAAAGGTGTAAAATAAAATAATATTCTTAGCCCAGTCAGCAGAAGTTGGTCATAAACAGGTGTATTACTCTTACAAATCAGATGAATAGTGGAGTATAATTTATTTTATTTTGTATGAATGTTTTTCAGGTGCCTGATGTGATAACCCCATTCTGACCTCTGCCCAGTCACCCAGGATTATCATATCTCGACAGTCTTCCACAGTGTACCCCAATTGTGATGAACTCCAGCAAGGAAAAATCTATTTCATCCTAGTTTACTGTGCCAGGAGCTATGTGTAGTCACTCGCAATGTCGATGAGCATGCTGCTTGTTCATCCAGATCTGTATTCACATCATTACAGTTGTGGATTAAGGACACATACATCTAAGCTATCCATTGCTTGCCATATGGATAACAATTGGAGTAGCATAGTAGCCCCAGAACTCATTGCCTTTTGCAGCATATCTCGCTCTGGACAGACAGATAAATAAAAGGCTAAGCCTGGGTTTTAATGAGTGGGAGCATGGAAACAAACAGTCATACACATTTCAGGTTTATATAATCAGTTTTCTTAAATGTCATTTGGAGGCTCCATTTCTTTGCTTCAGTTGAAGGCTCTGCTTCCTTCCCGCTATGGTTGCTACTTTCCTCTTGGTTGTTTTTGGCCTTTCTGTTTGTTTTTTTGCATTCAGCTTTTGTTTGGTCTGTGAATTCACTGACCTACACAGCCAGTATAGTGTTATGCTTGTGTAACTGCGTTAGTTTTGGTTGTGGCCGTTCGCACTCTCTATTCCAGAGGAATTACCACCCTGTAGGGCCACGAAGCAAGAAACTCTCGGAGAGGGTTCTGCCCGTAGAGGTGCCATGGGATGGTTCCCATGGCTAAAGGTACCTTAGGAATCCCACTAATGAGAGAGCGCTGCAGCTGGAGGAGGAGGGGAGGATGGTGGGGCACAGAGAAAATGCTTCACAGTGAGGCTGAGGGGAACTGCTTATTTAGCTCAGGAAGTGGGAGTGGCTGGCTGCTCGGCCACTGAATTACAGGCAAGCCTTTCAATTCACTGACCTACATAGCCAGTATAGTGTTATGCTTGTGTAACGGGATGGTTCCCATGGCTAAAGGTACCTTAGGAATCCTCAAAAGAAATGTAGTATTATCCCCAAAGGAGGCAACATGATGCATATGAGCAAGCAGTAACGGTGACGAAGAAGCAGTAAATGGAACATAGTACTAGAGAAGAATAGTGATGGCTTGCATTGAGAGAAGGGGATCCCCTAAGGAGAGAGGGAACAGCAGGACATACTCCACCTCCATCCAACGATGGAACCTACCTAAGGAAACTAGGGGAAACAATTATGTTAACTAAGTGTTATGACCTGAGGCAACAGAGGAGAGAAAAAAAACCCTATGAAGAGGAAACCTCTGGGGATCCAAGGCCTAGGTCACCTTCCCTCCAGGCTTGGGAAAATGTATTTAGTGACAGCTCTGCAGCTGCAATTTGGAAAACCCAATTAAAGGGAGGTGGAAAATATTCCAATTTGAAGGGAGGCTCTCACTCAAACCCTCTAGCGGGAACGTCTTGGAAGGTTGTGAGAAAACTCTGCAACAATACAAGCATCCAATGCGCAGGAGGAAAGCAACAACTGCTGAGGCACTAACCTGTCCTACCCACCCTAAATCAAACCAGGTGAACCAGAGGCAGTCGTGGGGAGAATGCGGTGAAGGTGCCTTGCTAGGGAAAATACTAAAGTCAATGGCCATCCGTTATAGTGGAACACTAGAGCTAAAGGAGATCATCGTAACCACTCTTCACCGCTAGTCTTAAATTCTACACCAGGAGCTGCTGTTGCGTAGCAGACAGCTAAAGCCAAGCCCGGGGTGAGGACATTCCCAGCTATGGGCCAGGTGAGAAGGATCCCGCCCCAAGTTGGACACGCTCGATGATGCGGACTAATGCAGAGCGAGACCGTCAGCTGCAGGAACTTGTGCCAGATTAGAATGGCTGGCAGGCCCCAGAATTGATTAAAAGCTGTAAAGCTGGTGAGCTGAATGAGCACAGCGTGCCAAGATCTTAAGGAGCATTGAGTGCTGAGACCTTGCAAGGCCAGATGCAGATTGAGAGCAGTAGAATCCCAGGCGAAGCCGAGGGGATGGCACTAGACATAAAGCAATGGTTTGCGAAAGCAAGGAGCAACGGTTGCATAAGCAAGTGGGGACCTGATAGGTCAGTAAGCAGCAGTAGTAGTAATAGGTGGACTGCATAACAACTGTATAGCAAGTAAACAGCACTGAGTTAGGGGCAAGCCAGCCAGACATGAATAGCCAAATCAAGGTGACAAACTCTGAGGATTTTCGGTGGTGAAGACAGGATTTGGAACAAAATTAATTAACCACATAGGCCATGACCCCCCAAAACACCTCCCAGTCCCCACCATAGGACAAACAAGGAAGCAATGAAAGGCTGAGAACCACATGCAGATATAAAAGCTAGTTTAATAGCCTCAGCAGGAGCTTCAGCTAACCTCAGAGTAAACAAGGTAGAATAGGAATGGGTGTAAACAATGCAGCAGAAGGAAACAAGTGGGCCTGTACAGCAGTAGTTAAATGAGTACAGTGTTAAAACACAGGCACTGGGTACAATAGCAATTAAAGTAAACAGTCAGCAGCAGTGGCTGAAGTTGTAGGTAACTGAAAGCAGTAGCATGAGCTCTGAGTAGGTTTGCAGTTGCAGTGCAGTAAACTGAGAGTTGTAACTGAAAGCAAGCAGAATGAGCCCTGTAGTAGCAGTATGCTAGGAGTTTTAAAAATAAAAGCCCCCCCACCAAAAGAGGAAACCAAAACACAGCAAAACAGAAAACAGGGAAGGCCCAAAAAAACAAGAAGACAAACCAACATAGCCTCCGGATGTAAAGACAAAATGCTTCACAGTGAGGCTGAGGGGAACTGCTTATATACTGTAGCTCAGGAAGTGGGAGTGGCTGGCTGCTCGGCCACTGAATTACAGGCAAGCCTTTCAATTCTTCTGCAGTTCTGTGGGTTAGCATGTTTTGACTTCTTTGGCTGTGCAAGAAAAATCAGACATCCTGACCAAGTACTTCAGTTCAGTCTTTACAGCGGAGGAAGGATGAGATGGATCACCAGGGAATAGAAGGAAGGAGAGAGGAGGGCACAAGTCCATTTTCTAAAAATAGAGTTCAGAAGGGACTTACAACTTTGAAGGTGGACAAAGCCATGGGACTGGATCGGATACATCCAGGGCTTCTAGAGGAAATCAAAGAGGTACATACTGCCTATTGACAGCCTTGTTCAACAGCTCACTGGAAACAGGCGTGGTTCCAAAGGACTGGAGAAGAGCTAATGTTGTTCCTCTACATACAAGTGGAAGCAGGGACGAGGCTAGCAACTATAGGCCTATCAGTCTTACATCAGTAGGGGGAAATTAATTCAAAATCCAGAAAGAACCAGCACAAATTGTGGAATTATGACATATAATGTGAATTTATTTGTGACACACTTATTTTTAATTCTCATTGGTTTAAGTTATTTATATGTTGCAATAAGTGACATGTTTAAAGTGAGTTGTATAAAAAGCTAATTCTAAATAATACTAGAATTTAAATGTCTTTTTATACCACTTATATGCCTGAGTGGTGGATATTTAAAGTGCAGCTGACGCCTTTGAAAAACATTGGAAATCGTAATAGTTGGACACAGTTCAGTTTGTATTTCACATAACTTCTATAGATTTCTCCCCTTATTTTTTTTACTGAAGAAGTTCCCACAAAAACAGGATCTTTATCCCTTAGAGCTCATCTGCCTCTACAAAGTAATCCATACTTGACATCATAAAGCTATGTTGTGACATCACAGTCTGTTGCTGTGGGAATAACTGTAATGTCACAAGCACAGTATTATAACATCAGGTTGGGAAGAAGCAATAGGAGCTGATGAACCCTCAGGGAACAACTCTTCTGTTCCATGCAGCTGACCTCAGTAATAAATAATGGAGGTAAGAAATAGAGAGCTAATGAGAACTGTAAGCTGCTTTGTGTTCAAATATTATGTTCTTCAAAGTTCTTCTTGAGGCATCAGTGGCTCCTTCATCAGCTCCTTTTAGATGATCATTAGTAGGCTCTCTTTTGAAGAAACTGTGTGCCTTGAAACACTAGGAGCATTGCTTCATCTGTGTGTTATAAATAAATTCACTTCATGTTTCATAATTCCACAGTTTGCACTTGTTCTTTTGAACTTGTAGTATTGCTGCATTTCCAGCTGCATAATTTTGGAGTTTGTGAGTGCATCAGTCTTTGGTAAAGTTATTAGGGGACGCATAATGGCTTTTGTTCTGAAGCAGCTCCTGTACAATTGAAACATTTGAACTTCTAGGTAACTTATTTGTCTAACATCATATAGTTTCTAGATGAATTGGGATTTAACCCCATAGTCAAATAACTCCTTGATGTATTATACACCTGTGCTGATTTTATTTGGTATTAGGCTCTTTCTCTATATTTAAGTTATTGAGAATGAGTTCACCAGAAAGCAATAATACAGGTACAAATGAAAAGAAGAGCTTATGGATTCTTGCTTGGAGAACGTTGAAAAATTAGTTGGACCAAGATGCTTGTTACAGCAGAAGCAGCAAACTGAAGAAGCAGGACGTAGCTCAGACTCCAACAGTCCATTTTAAAAACATTATTTGTTAGATTAGAATGACTCATGATACAAGAAATCAACATCTGATAAGACATTGATGGCCTATGCTGGAGGTCTGCAGATCACTCCATTGTGAAGAGTGGCTCCATTCCCATCTCCAGGGTGACCTACAGTACCTCTGCCTCCTCCTGTATTCCTTGTATCTCTGTCTCTTATATGGTTTCCTTTACATAATGCACCACATCCCCTCCTTTCCTTCCACCCCATCCTTCCTGAACAGAGTACAGCCTGGTATGGATATGTCCCTGTCATGATTTTCAGTGCAACATGACTTGGTAATGGCCACAGTATCCAGGTCAGCCTATGCTATGATGGCCTCTAGATCCAGAATCTTATTTCCTAGACTTTTAGCATTCACACACTTGGCCTTGCAAATTTTGTTTCCATTCTGCTGGTTGTCCCCCTTTTTTCTTTTTTGCCCTAACTCATTCTCCCCTCTCTTTTTAATTCACCTGTTCCTTTCCCGCTTTTTCTCCACCACCCTGCTTCTTTTATTAATTTGCACCCTGGGGGGATTCCTCTCCAATTGAGTTCTCGTTACTCTCTACTTCAGCCAGTAGTAGGGGCAGTTTCTGCCTCCCTGATTCCTTCCCCAACCCACCTTAACTAGTTTAAAGGTTCATCAAAGTAACATTTAAACTGTCCACTGAGGACTGTGGTTCCCCTTCCAGTAGGATGCAGGCCATCACCTCTGCATAGGCACTCATCCTCACAGTTGGGTACCCAGTCCCCAATATAGCTAAACCCTTCCTCTCTGGACAGTTTCTTTAACCGTGAATTGAAGCTCCTGGTTTGGAGATTCCACTCCTGTCCCCTGTCATAGACAGGCAGCACCTCAACGAAAGTCACTGAGTGAGATACCTGTCTAAGATCCCTTCCCAGCTCCCTACTCTCCCCCTGCACTATTCCAGCCCCATCCCTAGCTAAGTCATTAGTCCTCAGGTGTACAATGACATCCAGCTCTCCCTTCCATCCTACTGCCCTAGTGATCTTCATGACCTGCTTCTCAATCCTCTGGGCCATGGCACCAGGTAGGCACCTAACCTGCCTCTCCCTCCTCTTTTCTATTCCCAAATCTATCCTCCTCACAATCTAGTCCCCCACCAAAAATTGCTTCCTTCTCCTCTGTGGTCCACTACCACTCTCTTTGGGGTCTCAACTACAGAGATTCCCCACATCCTCCCTGATCACTACCACAGGTGCCTCTTCCTGGCAGTCTCACTCTGCTTGAGTGGTGTAGGGATTACTTAGTGGTATCAATTGAGGAATGTGCCTCTGTCCAGTCACTCCCACCCTTCTAGAGCCTACCATAGTCCAGTGGTTCCACATCTGAGCTAATGGTAGTAGTCCTGGTGACCTCTGGGTGAGAGGACAGGTCTCCTGAGTCCTAGCAAACATGGCCTGGAGTCTAGTGACCTCCTCCTCAACCCAGAGAGATGTGTGCAGATGGGGCAGCACTGCAGTCTCAAAAAGGTCTCTCTGTCAATCTCTGCTCCTGTTGTTAAATGTATTATAGATTTTCCAGCATTAACACGATCATAGGTGGGGTAAAGCACAATGGTCCCCATATTTAAATGGTTAGCATGGCATAGACTGGGTTGGAGTGGCTCTAACAGCAAGTAACACAGATCCATGATATTCAAAAACTAGCACTGCACCAGCCAGAGGAGATAGCACACTAATGCTAAGGTAATACAGTATATGCAAGGCTAAAGCAGGGAGCGGTCACATGAACATGATGCACACACCAGTATTCAAATGAATAGTGATGGGCTAGCAGCCATTAGCACCCATCAGCATGGCACTAAACAAGGATTATAAAGCCTGGCCTTATCCCAGCAAAAACCCACTGGAGGGAAATGGGATTGCACCACGACAATCCTGTATCTGATGCAGGCCATCCAGGAGGATGAGGAGCAGGAGACTACCCCCTGGTCCATATTATTACGCTTCATAGTTACAGCAACAGTTCTGGGTCACATTCTGAGACCTCAGTGATGAGCAAATTGTGGGCTGGTAAAGACTTAAAAAGCTCATGCTCATGAAACTGTGTGTGCAGCAGTATGAGGAGCTCTGGACAGAGACCCAAAACAGCCAAGCAATGCCCTTTGAGCTCAAGTTGAATACAGTACAGTTTTTTCCTGGCCACTGGAACATTCCAGATACCACTGACTGACACCACCAGTGTCACACAGTCTGCCCCTTGATGCCTGTTGAGCCAGTTTCTCATGGTCCTGCTGTCCCATGCTGGGGTGTTCATCATATTTCCTGGCACACCAGCAGAGCAAAAAGCAACCATTCTAGCAATTCCATCAATTTGCACTCCTTCCAGCTGTACTGTGTGCCACTGATTGCACCCATGTTGTCATCTGTGCACCCTCAGGGGATAGAGTGGAGGCCAACCTGAATAGAAAGGGGTTCCACATCATCAGCTTTGAAGTTGTGTGCAATGCAATTGGGTGCATCAGTAATGTCCTGGAATGGTACCCAGAAGTATCTATAATGTCTTCATCTAGCACACCTCTACCCAGTGCTGTAACCTAGAAGGTAGCAAAATACTCAGTGGGCACCTCAATCAATCAATCAATCAATCAAAATCTTTATTTAACCAGGCGATCACCATTGAGCAAGCTCATTTTCGAGGTGGACCTGGGTGCAACAGATACAAGATAACAAGAAAGTACATGGTGGTTCCAATTCACTGACAAATCAACAAAAGGCAACAACAAACGTAAGGAAGTACAGGTTAAATACATCAAAAGATACAGAGTGAAAAGGTATGAACAACAATAGTGCAGATGAGTTCAGCAAATCTTAGTGGGATTAAGGGTCAAATAAGGAGGTAAACTAACTGAAACCCCGGGAGAAAAGATGGGGGGTTTGACTAGGGGTGGAGGGAGAAGGGAGGATGAGGAGGGGGGAGTAAGGCATATATAGTATTAGAAAGAGCAGCAGATAGAGGATAAGGATTCATGAAAGCAACTTGTAAGATATGATATGATTAGAGGGGAACTAGACAGTGTGGACAGTGCATAGAGGAATGCAGGTGCAATACTAGGAAAGGACAGGTGGTAAAAGAAAAGGAGGCATGAAGGGGGGAGGGGAGAGAGAGGGCCAGGCAGTAGCTGGGAGCAGAAACCAAAGGAGGAGGCTGAGGCAAGAGTAAATAAGGGGCTCCAAAAGGATGGGAATCATGTGTTCAAGGGTAGTAAGCACAGGATTCCTTGTTATGATGCGGGTAAAGTGTTTTGAAAGCTGCTACACTAATTTTGTGCTTTAATTTCAGAGTTTTTTATAGTTTGTTCCATATTTTGGGCAGCACATGACTAACAGAGGCCCCACCAAAGTGGGATCTGGCCTTAAATACCTTAAAGATAAAGTAGGAGGCACTTCTCAAAGCGTATCTGCTTAATGTATAAAGTGTTAGGCAGGCAGTGATGTAGTCAGGCAGTTTATTGATGATAGCTTTGTAGGTCCAGATGGTGGCATTTCTTTGGTGTCTGAAGCTAAGAGAGGACCAACCTACTGCAGTGTATAGCACACAATGATGGGTGGAATAGGGAAGATCTGTTATAAACCTTAGGGCTCTGTGATAAAGCGTATCTAGTTTTGAGAGTGCGCCGATGGGTCATTGACTATAAAGGAAATCAACGTAGTCTAGAAGGGAGAGGAAAGTAATCTGGACTAGTCTTGACTTGGCATCTGAAGAGAGGAGGTTTTTTTATCCTGAAGAAAAGGTCAAGCCTTTGACAAAGTTTCTTTGTCACTTCTTCTATGTGTTCTAGGAAGGAGACTCTATTGTCCAGTCATATCCCCAAGTATTTGAATTTAGCTACGCACTCCAATTGTTTGCCAAGGATGGTAGATATCAAGGGGAGAGTCCCAGTTGTGGCTGGGTTGGGTAAGTTGGGGAAGGGTGAGAAGAACATAGTTTTTGTTTTCTTGGTGTTCAAGAGCAACTTTTGGTTTATGAGCTGATGCTGCAGCAAATTGAATTCCTCTTGTAGAGCTGAGCATGTGACATCGGGTGAGAGACCGCTAACATAAAGCACTGTGTCATCTGCAAATAGGTATATTTGGGTCTTTGTGATAGTGGCATCTATCCTGTTAATATAGCTTGCTAATAGCTGGGGACCCAAGATGGAACCTTGAGGTACACCCCTCAGAAGGGGTTTTAGGGGTGAGACTTCACCTTCAGCTTTTACCTGCTGTGAATGACCTATGAGAAAGTTCTCACACCATTTAATGGACAGAGCATCTAGTCCAATGTGTTGGAGGACCGTGAGGAGCAGGTAGTGATCAAAGGTATCGAAGGCCTTGCTTAGGTCCAAAAATACTGCACTGACAAAGTTCTTGTTATCCAATACACACTACCAATCATTAGTTACCTTAGCTAGGGCCGAGGTAGTACTGTGTTGTGCTCTAAAACCTGATTGTAATGGATTGAGCAATTTTGCTGATTCCAGGTGGTTCCTGAGCTGGGCATTCATGATTATTTCAAATAGCTTAGACAGGGTTGGTAGAAGGGAGATTGGCCTGTAATTGTTCAGATCACTGGGATCTCTTGACTTAAACAAGGGGATAACATGAGCCATTTTCCAGGTGGTTGGAAGGTCACCCTGAGAGAGGGATAAGTTAAACAAGTATGTAATGGGCACTGCGAGGACATTGTAGACTAGCTTTAAGAAGTAAGGTTCAATAAGGTCTGCTCCAGTGCTTTTCCTGACATCCAACCAGAGCAAAAGGTCTTCAACTTCCTTCAGTGTTGTAGGTTGAAGTGAGAAGGATGGATTAGGGAAGGAAATTCCTTGATTATTAGATCCAAGCTGTGAGTGAAACGTGCTGGCTGGGGAGGTGAACTAACCCTGTGGTGGCAAAGTGATTGTTGAAGGAGTCAAGGATTGACATTTTGTCAGTAAGTATAGTAGAGCTGGATTAAATATTTGACGGCAAGGAGGCCCTGGCAGGATGGCCTTCAATGTCTTTAGTAAGTTTCTAGAATGTTGAGGAGCATTTAGCAGATAGTTCAAGTTGAGATGGGTAAAAATTAGCCTTTGCCTTTCTGATCATTTGAGTACAAATGTTCCTTGCACTCCTAAATAGGTTCCAGTCATTCGTATGTTTGGAATTACGAGCGTTTTTCCACAGCAGGTCCCAATTGCACATGGCTTCCTTCAGCTCATTGGTAAACCACTGGCAGGACTTGTTCCTGGCACGAGTTTTCACTAGTGGTACATGCCTATTGATCGCACCTAATTCTATGTCTTGGAAAATGATATAGGCAGCAGTCACTGATTTTGCTAAATAGAAGTCTGGCCAGTTTACAGAGTGCATTAGCTCTGAGACATAAGCATAGGGATCAAAATTCTGAAGGAACCTTCTCATAGAGAAAGTAGATGCACATAGGGAGGTGTGGTTGGACCTCACGCATGCAATGAAACAGTGGTCACTGATATCTGGAAAGAAGACACCAACATGAGTGAAAAGGTAAGGTTTGCTGATGAGGACAATATCAGGCAAAGTGCTGTTAGACGGGTTTGTCTTATTGGGATGTGTGGTTTGGTTGATGACTTGGGTCAGTCCAAGAGAGTCACAGAGCATTTTTAGGAGAGAGGATACACTGGACAACCAGTCCAGGTTAAGGTCACCTAGTAATATGGACACAGTGGACCTGTGCCCCAGCATAAGGCTTCAGTGTTTCAGCAGCTGCAACCCCGCTGATCAAGGCCTGTAGCAGCCTGATACACAAAGTGAGACTCCAGATGAAATCTCAACCAGCAGGGAGAGACTTTTGAACTCCTTTGGGACAGAGGATGGGTCAAGGATAGGGACAACAAATTTGTCTTTAACATAAATAGCCACTCCACTGCCCCTGAACTGCCTGTCAGTTCAAAACAGGGAGTAGGTAGGGAGGTTTATTTCATTGTTGCTAGTTGTCGGATAGAGCCAGGTCTCTGTGATGACCAATATGTCAGGGGCAGTGTGCCAAATCCAGGCCTGGATAGAAGTAATCTTTTTTATCAAGCTGCGTGCATTAACACACATGAAGCTTAACCATTTAAGGGTAGGTAAATCTGCTGGGGGACCAATAGGAACTGGTGGGCCTGGGTTCAGCTCGACATTACCTGAGCACAGTGGTAAGAGAAACAGGAGCCTCCTAGTAAGTACTAGGAGCAACTTTGAAAGCTTGATCCGTTCCCGCTTGCAAAGAGCACAGGTATAGCATGGTGGAGCCCTAAGGCGAATGTCTAACTGATTTAATGCTACATATAGCAGTATTTTGCCTGCAAAACGTAAGGTAGAGCAAGCAAAGTGAGGAGATAAAATAGTGTCCTTTGAAGTGTGTTCGGCAAAGGTAATACTAAACTGGGTTAGGTATGCATCCAGAATCAGGAAGGTAGAATTGCAGGTGCCTGTGAGATAATCAATAATTCCCAAGATGTCGGTGCAATCCAGTTTGTAGATGTTTCCCCCTGTTTCAAAAGGAGTCATCGGAGCTACCGATTGTGAGAGTAAGGGAAAAAGTTTTAGCAGGGACAGGCAGAATAGTGCCCATGACATACGCAGTGCTGGGCCAGTATCCATGGTCCAGTGATATAATGGACGAGTTTCAACTATACCTGAGTGAGGCTTGATTACCTGGTAATAGGTAAGGATGTAGGATTTACCAGGAATCTTGAGAAAGGAACTGAGTTGTCTAGAAGCTTGTAGGAGGAAGATACATCTAGTGGCAGAACCGGAAAATTAGGGACACATATAGCTAGGGAGTGGCATTAAAAGGGGGGAGGAGTGAAGAGCAAGGTAGGATGAAAAGTAAGCCAATGGAGGAGGCTTAGCAGAGTAGGTGGGGAGTAACGAGCATTTAAGGTGGCCTAGGGAGGGGGAGGGCGAGTCGGATGAAAATTCAGGGGCTGGTGCTGCATCTTCCTAGTGCCGTGGGGCACTTGCCGATGGTCACAGCCCAAAGGAGCTTGCTGATCTCCTGCTGAGGGAAGGAAGGCCACACTTTAGATAGGGCTTAGAAAAGGGGGGAGGGTTTGAGGTCAACAAAAGCACACAAAGGAGCTGTGACACTTGATTGTGGGGTGGATTCAGACTATAACAAGGCGCCAACTGGGCTGAATAGTCTGAGTACGACAAAGGAAACAAAGGGTAACGGCAAGCAGAAACAGAGCATCTAGTCTTTTGTGACCCCAGATAAATCCTTAACAGTTGTAGCTAGAAGGGACAAAAAGGAAAAATTCATATGCTCTATCTCAGTACAGTTAAACACTTTTTCATAAATGCTGGTAACAAAGGTTATTTGCAGAGATCACCACTGCCCAGGAGCCAAGTGATTCAGGAAAGCTACAGCCATGAACTGAATGGCTTATTGAGAATCCGGCTTGCGTTCAGTCAGCTTGCAGCAAACACAGAAATTGGCCTAAGTCTGGTAGCAGCAGTCAAAGCAAGATGTTCCACAAGCCTAACAACAAGAACAAAACAAATATTAGCAGGTTCAATGTGAGAGAGAGAGAGAGAAAAATAGAAAATAAAACTGTGCTAGGACTTGAAAATCCTAGGCAAGGCAGTGGGCCAATCAGGATGAGCTTCTTGACCAGACAGCCAATAAGCATGGTTCCCCAAAAGTGGCACCGAAGGTTTGAATGAGACACAGCTTGAAAATTCCTGAAGAAGCTGAGCCTTGTTACACTGATCTCTGTACCTGGGGATGAAAATTCAGGGGCTGGTGCTGCAGCTTCCTAGCACTGTGGGGCGCTTGCTGATGGTCACAGCCTGAAGGGGCTTGCTGATCTCCTGGGGATGAAAATTCAGGGGCTGGTGCTGCAGCTTTCTAGTGCAGTGGGGTGCTTGCCCACAGTCACAGCCTGAAGGGGCTTGCTGGTCTCCTGGGGATGAAAATTCAGTGGCTGGTGCTGCAGCTTCCTAGCACCATGGGGTGCTTGCCAATGGTCTCAGCCTGAAGGACTCATTGTTAAGTATATGCCCTAGGTCCCACTGCTGACTGTAGCTGCCACAGATGATGCTAATAAATGGATTCTGTCTAAACAGGAGACAGGGCATACGCATTACAACCCTGGCTATTAACACCTGTCCTACACCCCACATCCAGTGTCATTGAACATTTCTTTGTCATGCTCAAGCATGCAGTTCAGATGCCTTGACCATTTCTGTGGTGCCCTACAATAGAGGCCAAACAAGGCCCGTGGCATAATCCTTGATTGTTGTATGCTACACAACATGGCACTGAACTGCGAAATATGCCTGCAGGTCCAGCGGGCAACATTGCAGCATATACAGAGCCAGTGGACTAGGGTGCTGGAGCAGCTCGATAGGCATGACTCCAAGACGGCTAGGAGTTCCAGGGAGTATGGAGACTGGATCATTGCAGAGCATTTCAGACCCAGCCAGTTAGTACAGAGCACATATGAGATAGTAATGGTCTAACTAAATGTATTCATAAATGTGCAAATATTAACAAAATAGTGAACAAACAATGTAAAGAGGAAGAACACTATGAGATAGTGCTGCATAAAAACAGCCATCATGGTGGGTGGGTGGGTTGAGTAGAATGGGCTGGGAAACAACAATTGCAGCCATCCTCCTGGCAGGGGGACAAAATTGGCCAGGAAACTAATATAGCAACCATCATGGTGGAGGGGAGGAAGGGGGCCAGGAAACAAAAATAGCAGCTATTCTGGCAGCTGGAGGAAACAGATGGGGTGGCTAAACAAGAATATCAGCCACCCTGGTGTTTGGACGAGAACAGTAGGTGTGGGGAAACTAAAACATCAGCCTTCCTGGTAAGGGATGGAAGGGCTCGACTAGGGGGACCTGTGTCAATTGCTGATGACACTAAGTATGGCACAATGGTGAGAGCCAGTAACATCTCTAGCCATGGCCCTACAGTTTCTTGAGAGCGGTGAGGAACAACCCACAGCCATGGGTCATCGATAGTTGCCCCCCATGGGTCAGGGTGAGTAGGGTGTGGGAGTGCATGGTATAGCCACACCCTGGGGTATCCACCAATACATGACACTCCCACCCCCATGCATGGCCAATCCCTTGGCCTTTCTTCTCACCCTCATGGACCATGGTAACAGCCTCCATCATGGCAGTAATCTTTTGGGGTTTATTTTTTTTTAGTTGTTACTTCTTACATTTTACTCTGCTATGTCTTGATTTTCTATGTATAATGATTTACTTTTTGCTGAAATTTAAATCTAGGTCCATACTTGCTTTATTTTTTATTCTTCCAGTTGTTTAAGTTACTAACTAGGTTTTATTATTCGTGTTTTTAAACTTTTCTACTTTTAACTGTTTATTGTCCTAGGCCTATCTCAAATTGTTCTTGTCACTTTTTTATGTTTCCTTGCACTTGCACATGAAACATTTTGTTACAGAGAACAACATTTCAGAAGTGTGTCATGGACTAGCCCAATGCAGAGCAATCCACATTGGGCTCATCCCTGACAGACCAATGACCACAGGACACAATCCAAGCAATCTCTGCACTCATGTGCCAATAATGTTGCAAAACAGACACCAATCTTCTTTTTCTTTCCACAAAGCTGTGAATTTTTATTGTCTGATGTCAGGATTCACAAGTAAATCTTTCTGCTCCAAGAATTCCAAATTACAACCATTGTAAGTGCATCCAACAAACACTATTACCCAGCGCTTCGACCACATGTGTAGTCTTACTAAGGGGACCACAGGAGCTAGATATGATGGTGTTCACAGTTTACATGCATAAAATTTGTGTATTTGAAAGGACTGAAGCGCTCCAATGAGAGAGTGTTTCATTATTTTCATTTGCTTGATGCCGTCCAGCAAGCAGCTGAGTGGTATTACTTTTTGGATAGTTCTCACCTTCAATGGAGCAGCTCCTTGTCACAAATTCAGCTCCCAAAATGCAGGAGGCTTGTTGAATTGTTGCTTTTCCTGTGAAATATTCTGTGGGTTTTCTGGTCTTGGAGTTGCCCCTACCTGCCTGCAGTCTCACAGTAATCTGGCCACAGAGCCACCAACCATTGCCTCACATGAAAAAAAGAGGGGAGGAGTGGTGCCCAACCCACTATGACATCACTGGAAACTCATCCGGCCAGACTCCAGAGAACTAGAATAAAAAGGCATCCTCAACCTCTTATCCAATGATGAAATCAGCTAACTCCGCACAGTAAGAAGATTGAAATTAACAAAACAAAAAGTGTTACACAGATGAATATTGTGGTGGTGGGGGCTGGTGCAAATGGAAATGTCTAAAATGGTAGTTATTTACAGTTCACTATGGTCAGTCTGTGTTTATAGTGGCATAAAATAAAATGTTAATCAAAGTCTGCAGGAACTGTCTCCCCTTAGGTGTCTAATGCTATAATGTTGCAAATGACAAGCTTTATTTTTTAGCTGAATTATGTCTGTGCTTATAAACCTGGTTTACAAAGAAAACTAGAAAAAAGATATCCTCAACTTCTTATCCTATGATGAAAACATCCAACTCCAACTGGTAAGAAGATAGAAATTAACAAAACAAAAAGTGTTATACTGATGAATATTGTGGTGGGGGCTGGTGCAAATGGAAATGTCTAAAACTGCATTTATTTACAGTTCACTAGGGCTGGGTCTGTATTTGTAGTGCTACAAAATAAAATGTTAATCAAAGTTTGCAGAAACTGTCTCCCTTAAGGTGTTTAATGCTATGATGATGCAATTGACAGGCTCTATTTTTGGCTGAATTGCTGTATGTCTGTACTTATAAACCTGGTTTGCAAAGAGACCTGAGAACATGCGTTCACGTCCTGAGCAAGTGGAATGTCAATAAAACACAGTGAGGGTGCACTGGGTTGTTGCATGCTGATGCACTCATTCCTTTACTTACAACAGGGGAGTGGTACTCACTTCTTATTACATCAGGAATAGCCTGTTCGTACTACTAGTTCAAATGCGGTCTTTGACATTCAGAATTCAATATTGTTGCCTCTTTTGGTCTGCTCTGTTGTCTGTACTTCTGAAACCTAAATTAAAAAAAATGCATGTTAATACCTGGCTGCACTTGCCACTCATATAGATATATTCAAAAGCTGCTTCAGTTACTATTGTTCGGAACATGAAGATGGCTAGACAGCTGCTGTTGTCAATGTTCTGCTCTTTAGGCTGATTTCCTGTGGGAGACTCACAGCAACAGTAATGCAGAGTATTTGCTCAGAGAAGATGTGGACTGTTTAAAATGGTAACCCCTGACTCTACTTTACAAAGCAAAAAAAAGAACTTCTGTCATCACGTCATTATTAATGCTATTGTTATCAATACAGCTGCTGTTGAACTACCTCCGGGCTCTTCCAAATCATTTAATTTCATTAGTATGATTTGCTTTGTGGAGCTGATAAATCCTAATTAGCAGCAACACTTGCCAGGTCAGCTGCTTCAATGAAACTATAATCTGAAAATGATGATCTGAGATCGTCATTCTCAGATGACAGCTCTGATGAAGCAGCTCTGCCATTTCCTCCTGTCAGTGACAGAAAAAGTGTCTGCCACACCAAATTTCACAGATTTTGTCTGCCAACATAGTAGGGCTGCTTTTCTGAATGCTAGGGAGCTGTTAACTTTTTCTTTCCTGTCTGAAAGTTTAGCTGTATTGCTACACTGTTCAGGTTGGAGATATGCAGTAATTACCTTATGAAGTGTCAGCTATGCCTCTGTCAGAAGGGTTCCCATGATTTAAAAGCAGTCCATTTGAGAAAGGGATAAAGTGAAACAGATAGCAAAACAGGGTTCTTGAAGGTTTTACAACCAGTAAACCTTAACTGAAGAAAGATGTTCTAAGTACTTAACCCACATGCATGGGCAAAGTGATAAATTAACAGCTGATTGCAGATCTGATGCCTTAAACCTTTAAATGGCTGCCTGTTCAAGAGTTACTATTGTTGTCACAGAAGGTAGCCTGAAAAAAAAAACTACAGAAAGAGGTGCACTTGAATAAGGGGAGAAGTTGACAATAAAAGAAAATAAGATACTAATTTATAACAAACATGCACCTAGAAATTCTATTAACACTATACGCCCCTGCCTCATATGCCATGCAAGGAAACATTTAGCATTGACAAATGCGTGTTAATTTTTGATTCTAGGCAGCTATCTACGCTGGGACTTTTATCCCCACATCCCTTAAATTCAAATATGCTGTTCTTTTATTATTGCATTATTTCTTTGGGCTTTATCCCATTATCTCACACTCCTCCTACTAAGTCTCAGAAAAGTGGGTTTAAAGATGCATTATCTTTTCCTCCACCCTGGCCTGACATCCTCTCTGTGCATCAGTTGTTATCCTGTTCTGAGAGATATTACATTTTGTTCCCTCAGCTCCTTTTCCCACAGCTCTAGGCGTCTATGTTGGTCAGAAATGATTCCAAGTACCCCTTTTCCTTAATGTGTTATTGATTTACTTTTTCCTTACTACTAGTAGCAGGTACCATAGGAACAAATCCTGCCCCTCCCTTTCATGAACTAATTTTTTTTTTAATTTCAATGTTCAAAGTCTCTTCCCTAAAAGAGACTTGTTAGTAAGCTTGTCTTTGGCTCTTGCCCTTCCATCCTTGCTGTAACTGAAATTTGGATGGATTCCTCCTTTCTTGATTCATACATCAACCTCCCAAAGTATACGGTGTTTAGGTCTGATAGGAATAGACATGGAGGTGGTGCTGCATTGTTTTTTCACTCTTCCATTTCATGCTCAATTGTCAATCTGACACCATTGATGGCTTGATTAATTTTGTGTTTGTTTCTATAAAATAATCTGGAATGGAGATTTTAGTTAGCAGTGTGTACTGCCCTCTAAACTTAAAACAACCACATTTTCATGACTGTAGTCATTAATTTATTCCATGGGTGAGTTTCAACATTCCATTTTAAAGGGCGATTTTAATGTGAACTGGCCCTCCAGCAGGGATTCCGATTAAAGTTTCCCTTTGCCCCTCTTAGCTTAAATCAACTAATTAAATATTCTACATTTTATGGTTCAGCCTGTAAGGTCATTACTATTTTAGAATGAGATTTTTTTCCCCGAGCTCCCAGTTAACTCGTAAGGTTGCCAGGGAAACTTATTTTGTGATCACACCCTAATTTTTTCTACTGTGCATATTTCTCTTTCCAAATGTCCCCTAACACTGTTAAGTTCCACTGTTTTAAGCATTTCAGATTGGAATTTTTTTTTTTGCTCTGGCCTGTTCAAGGCTAACTGGTGGGAGTTGTTCTCCTTTTCTAATGCAGATGCTACTTGTGATAATTTCTTTCTCCAGTTCAATTTTCTTTACAAACATCACACACTTTTTCTAGAAAAAAGGGTTAAACCTAAACATGTTCTTTGGGTAACTCCATTTATCATCTCCTTGTTGAAGTCTCAACATACGCTAGAAACTAGATACTGCAGAGGCCTGGAAGACTTTTTGCAAATTTCTTAATTACTGTTTCTCTATTATAAGGAAATCCAAATCCTCCTTCTTTATGACAAATCTAGCCAATGACAGAAATAATTCTAAGAAATGTTGGCACATGGTTTACTCTGTCTGGAAGGTATCTTCCATATCTTCCATTGCAAATGTATCCTATGGTGGCTCCACTGCGTACTCTAAAGAAGGTAT
Organism: Neoceratodus forsteri; assembly: GCA_016271365.2. Classification (NCBI taxonomy): domain Eukaryota; kingdom Metazoa; phylum Chordata; order Ceratodontiformes; family Ceratodontidae; genus Neoceratodus; species Neoceratodus forsteri. Next base: position 447,684,194 of record CM057451.1, on the reverse strand, counting down.
TTGTAGTATAGTGAATTCTTTTTTTTTTACTTTCTGAGGCTCCTGCTCCGCTGTTGAAAAAAGCTGGTTTATCCACCACTGCATTGTCGTTTGATCCCCTGGCAACGTCCGCTCTCTCAAGACCCAAATTTTACTTCAGGAACATTAAATCTGAAGAAGTATTTACATTGCTGTCTTCACTGAAAGAAAATACTGATAAGGGGGCTGATAATATAGAATTTTTTGTATTTTAATCCTGTGCTATTTAGTCCCCTCTCTTAAACCACATTTTTAATTAATGCCTTAACACCTAAACCTTTCCCTCTGCATGGAAACAATCTTTATTCATCTCCTTGCATATAAGTAGGGACAAAACCCTAGTAGAAAATTACCACCCAATTAACCTGCTCCCTATAATTTCTAAATTTATGGACAAAATTGTCCTCTCTCTCAGATTTCTGATTGCCAATTATCAGATCCTTTCTGATTTTCACTTGGGCTTTAGATCAAATCACTCCACCCAGTCAGCACTGATTGATTTTCATGATTTTGTATCTAGGGCTTGGATAAAGGATATCTTGTTGGTTCTGTCTTTATTGAGCTGTCTAAAGCCTTTGACGTGATCAGTCATTCATTGCTTCTAGCTCGCTCATCTTCTTATGGTTTATCCACAAATATTATAACTTGGTTTTCATCTTACTTACACTGGAGAACTTAATCTGTGCTCTGGAATGGTTGCCTTTCTTCTCCTCTCTCCATTTGCTCTGGGGTTCTTCAAGAGTCAGTACTTGATCCTATTCATTTTAATCTTTTTCTAGATCCCCTACCCTCTGTTGTGGACCACTGCTCAGTCTGATTTTATGCCGATGACACCATCTTTTTTTTATGCTCATAAGAACCCACCTTCTCTTTCCTCAATTCTCCAGGGTGATTTAGACAAAATCGTAGACTGGATTTCTGATAACCTTATACTTTTGAATAGTAAAAAGACTTAAACCATGCAGTTCTCATTTCAGTTAGCTGTCTCACTGCTAAATTCTTCCTTCTCTATCACTTTAAATAACATCCCACTTGAGCTTATAAATGAATTTAAATATCTTGGTCTCACTTTTGATTCTTCCTCAATCTTTAAAACTCATATTGACAAATGTATGTTATATGTCCATCAATGCCTAGGTCACCTACAATGTGCCAAGCATTGTCTGTCAAGCTCAGATTGTAAACACATAACTGCCCAAGCAATTCTCCCTATTCTGGGTTATGGTGATTCTATTTACCATAATGCCTCTGCTTCTAATCTTCTTCTATTTAATACTGTTTATTATCAGCTACTATGGTTTATTTTAAAATCTAAATTGGACAAACACCATTGTACCAGTTAAATTGGCTGCCCCCCTCATCCAGTCACACTTTCCATTGGTTATCACTTACTTACAAAGCCATGAACAAACAGACCTCCACTTACCTATCTGAAAGGTTTATAGTTCCCATCCACAAATGCAGCCTTAGAGATATGTCCCATCATGACCTTTTCTTGCCTAAGATTCAAACACACTTTGGGAAAGAATGAGTTTCCTATGCTGCTCCATTCTCATGAAACAACCTCTCTCCTCAGCTGAGAATTTTACTCACCCTTGGTATTTTCAAACATTGCCTGAAAACAGTTGCTGCAGGAACAATCTATCTGTCCTTGTTTCAATTGAATTTGTGTATCAGTTTATGTATTTATTGTTATTTAAATCAACTTGGAATGTTCTGCAAATAAGACTTCCTTGTCATAGAATTTATCCTGTAATCTGTGCAATTTTGTTTTATCATAGAATAATTTTTATTGTTTTCCAATAGGACCGCACCACAATCAATAGATCACATACATAACATAGTACAGCAGGACATTCCTACCTGTGGCACATTATCTATAAGCAACTGAAGAGAAAACATTTACAGTAATCCACCATTTCTACTAAAAAGAGCTACCAATAGTCTAGGGCTTACATTCTCCCATCATTGATACAGACAATAAAGACAATAATCAGTATAACCAAATCCTTCAAATCAGGAGTAAATAGGAAGGCAGAAATGGAAAATTGTCATGGGGGGAGTACCTACACATAATACAAGGGTGTCATACTCCTCTCGGAAATCCTCTGTATGGGTCAGAATGCTTGGGGGCTAGGTTACACAATCTGCTGAGCCAGGGGGGGTTTGTGGAGGTGGGGGTGGCACATGACAGAGGGTTGAGTTGAGGTATGCCTCCCACTTATTATGTCATAGTGACAGTTGTCCTCTGTCAGCATAAGTGAGCCTTTCAAAGGTGGCCAGTCTGGCTAAAGCTGAATGCTGGAGGGAGATAGTCTGTGGTAGAGGTTGCCACCAGGACATCAGCAAAATCCATTTAGCTTCTAGCAGAGCTGCTAGGACCCATTTCTACTGCTGTGATGAGATCTGCTCCAGGGAGGTGGCATATCCTAATAGGAGAATGGGGTTTGAAAGGTCAATGGGTTGCCCTAACACCCCAGAATAATCCATTTCTACTGAGGCCTAGAGGGAAACCAGGGTGGGGCATTGCCACAGTATATGTAGGATGTGGTCTGGGCTCTTGTGGCACCTCCAGCATTCAGAATGAGGGAGGATACCCCTTTTATGTAGGGCTGCCGGTGTGCGATACCAGTGAAGCAAAATCTTAAGCTGGATTAGCTGGCTTTTGGCATCCTTATAGGAGAAGTGGACTTGACGGAGACAATACACTCATCTATCTGGTGCAAGATGACAGTCAAGATCTCTGCTCCAAGCAAGTCGACAGTCTTCTGTGTAGTCTGGTTGTTCCTCCCACCAAGTACTATAAAACTTAGCTGCGAGGCCCTGAGATAAGGGTTTTATATGCAAAGTGGAGATCCAGAGCCATTTTGGGTTGGCAGTCTGGAACCAGTTGACGGACTGGACTGCAGTTCAAAACTGCAAAAGTCTTGGGACAGAAGTGCATAGCGGACTTTAAGCTGCTCAAAAGATGTGAGCTTGGTAGAGTCAGGTAAATATAGGTCCTGAACTGTGTGTATACCATTCTTGGCCCACAGCACCCAATTAAATGGTTTGTTATCCATCATCAGGAGCCAATTGCGCCAGAGATTGAGATACCGAAAAGGCATCCAGCCCTCAGATCTTTTGGTATAGCTGCGGCCATAAGGTGGAACCAGGCCTTCCTAGTTTGAGCCATAACTGGCGTACGAAGGCTATGAGGTACCAGCAGGTTAGTCAGAAGAAAACCAGGGGGTTCTCCGATAACACTTGAGCTTCCAGCTGGGCCCACAATACCAGGGAGGAAAGGGTGGGAAGAAACCATTTAGTGGCCTGAGCTGTGAGAAAGGACCAGTGATATCCTTGTAGCCAGGGGAGTCCCAGGCCGCCCCTGGACCAATGGGCTTACAGCTTATGCATGCTCCATCGCGGTCTCTTACCCTCCCACAGGAACTGTGAGATAGTCTTGTCCAGCTGTCTAAAGGTTCTTTTGGACAGGGCAATAGGGAGGTTATTGAGGAGGCATGTGACTTTAGGCAAGAAAAGCATTTGAATTGCAGTGATGTTCCCTGACAGAGAGAGATTAAGCCGGAGCCAACGAAATACTTCAACAGTTAATTGTTCCAGAAGGGGCCAAGTTCCTGGATTCAGTATGTTTCCAATCAAATGGTATGTGGATGCCCAGGTAGGTGACGTTGCTGGTGGCCCAAGTGAGTCCCAGGTCTTGCAGGCAGTGCTGGGAACAGGCTGCATTTAAAGGGCTGACACTATTTGTCCTTTGGTTGATTTTCAAACCAGAGAGGCCAGCGAAAGTGTGTAAGACATCTAGGGTTGGGCTCAATGATTCCTGCGGGTGTGAAAGTGTGATGAGCAAGTCATCCACACAGGAGGCCATTAAGTATACATGCTTCCCTACTGGAATACCTTGGATCTCGCTGGTGGCCTACAGCTTCCAGGTGAGAGGATCCAAGGCAACCAGAAACAGCAATGGTGACAGTGGGCAGCCTTGCCGGGTGCCTCACTGCAGAGGGAAAGGTGGAGATATGTCTTTATTAGTGAGAATACTAGCTGAAGGCTCATTATATAACACTCGGATCCACTGCCAAAAGTGCAGGCCGAAACCATATTGCTGAAGTACTGCATGCAAGTAAGACCATTCAACTGAATCGAAGGCTTTTGAGAAGTCCACCACCATTGTGGCCATGGGAGTAGTGGAATGCAGGGTCAACCACTTAAGGTTAAGGAACTGACATATATTGTCTGCAGCGGCTCTCCCTTAAGTGAACCCGACCTGGGACAGAGGCACTATAGAGGGCAAAACATCCATCATGTGAGTGGCAAGCATCTTGGCTACTATTTTGCAGTTTACTGATATTAAGGATATGGGGCGATAGTTGGCACAGTCCAATGGATCATCCAATTTTTTTTGTAAAAGGGTAATGAGTGCCTCTGGCATGGTAGGTGGGAGGGTAACGGATATATGTGCCTCCTGGAGAGCAGAGAGCAGCAAGGCATTGATTTCTGAATTTATGAGTTGGTATAATTTGGTGGTCATACCATCTGGCCCAGGGGATTTCCCCTGATCAAGTTGGAACAGTGCCACCTTGAGTTCTGACTTGGTGAAGGGCTCATCCAGAGCAACCCTCAAGTCTTCTGCCAGCTGGGGAGTTTTGATTTTAAAGCAGAAATCCCTCAGCTGGGCCTTCCACTGGCTCTGTTTCAGGGTGGTGTGCGATTTGTAAAGTTGTTGGTAAAACTGTTGCATACAGATGCTAATCTGTTTAGGGTTGGTTATCATCTCTACGTTATGATTCCTGAGTGCGTGAATATGTGAAGTGGCCTGTTGTTTCTTTAGCTGGTATGCTAGGAGTTTGCCCCCATTGTCTCCCCTCTCCTAGTAGGCATGCCTGGCTCAGGCCATCAACCACTCTGCCTTTTGGTATAGTATTGTACTGATGTGGTACCTAAGCCCGACTATGATTCAAAGGGCTGCTGCATCGGGCTTTCCTGTTGCCAACAGTTTGAACCGGGCCTCCCGATGTAGATAGTTTGGCTTGAAGATGGCATAGGTCTGCTCGCCGAGCCTTGTTCTTCTGGGCCAGATAAGAGATGATACGAACCCTCAGCACTGCCTTGAAGGCCTCCCAAACCGTGGCTGCTGAAGTATCAGTGGCTTTATTAAGGGCAAAATAATCCTGGGCAGTGGTCTGTACCATCACTTGGAATGCAGGTTCCTTAATCAATAGAGGATTGCATTGAAATCTGGGGCTAAAGCCGGTTTGCCCTGAGGGAGTATACATGCAAGAAACCGGGGTGTGATCAGAGACTTAGATGTTGCCTATTGTAGAGGCAACAACATCATGCACCGCAGCAGTGTTTACAAGCCAAAAATCTATGCGACTGTAGGTAGTATGCACCGGTGAGAAGAAGGAATAATCATGCCCTGTGGGGTGATCCATCTGCCAGACATCAGTCAGCCCCCACTCCTTCATTACCTCCTATAAAGTAAGCACCACCTTGGGTTACATCTGAGGGGTTGGCTTAGATTTATCCAAAAAGGTATCTAATACTAAATTGAAATCCCCCCAGCATGATGGGAATGTTGGGGTACCCCACGGATAAGGATTCGAGAGCCTGATTAACGTCTAGAAAAAAGTCTGGGGAATCCACATTGGGTCCATAAATGTTGGCCAAAATGACATGGCCTCCTGAGTAAGAGAACAGAGCTACTATCCAGCAGCCCTGAGTATCGGTAAGTACCTTGTCTGTGACCCACGGGCATGATTTCTGGACAAGGATGGCTACCCCCTTGGACTTTGATTGCGCTGAGCTGGCTAGTACCGAACCTACCCCGGATTTTTTGAGCCACTATACATTCCTTGCAGTAAGATGCATTTCTTGTATAAGTGCAACATCTGCCTGCAAGGAGCGTAGGTGTTTGAGGACCACTGACCTTTTGGTTGGATGGTTCAATCCCTTGATGTTCCACGAGATGAGGTTAACCCCTATCTTAGAATTTGGCATATTCAGATCTGAGGGGAATAAATGTAGAGGTACTCACCCCAAAAGTTCAGCAAAAAAGTGGGAGCCGTTAGAAAGAGCACCTGTGACACAGCCAGAGGAGTCAGGTGGAAATATAGATCAGTATAGGATGATTGCAGAAGAGGACAGCTGCAGCACCTTGGTAGCAAATAGGAGAAATAGGTATAGGTAAATACAGTACACCAGAAAACAACAATTACAAATGCAAGTAGCAATATGTTACAAACACTCAGAGAACAGGGAGAACAACTGTTCAATGGTAGGTCTGTTCTTAGATACACTATCCAGAAAAAAAGAGATATAATAACCATAGTAACAAATTCCTAAATTAATTGGTTTAAGCAACAATTTACAGGTACCTGGAGTTACGCACATAAGTGCAGCTTACCCTCCAAGTGAGGTGGCTGCACACAGCCGTGCTGCTCGGGTACCTAGAGTGAGGGGTTTGAGAATTTGAACCAAGGAGAGACTAAAGGAGCTTAATATGTATACATATGTATACAGATAATATGTATACCCTTGAGGAAAGGAGGGGGGACATGATAGAAACTTTTAAGTACCTCAGTGGAATCAACAAAGTCCAAGAGAGTAGCATCTTTCAGAAAAAGACGTGCAAGAACAAGGGGACACAATTTAAAGATGGGTGGAGGCGGTTCAGGGGCAATGTGAGGAAGTATTATTTCACAGAGAGGGTAGTGGATGCATGGAACAGCCTTCCTGAGGAGGTTGTGGGGTCTAAAACTGTGGGAGAATTCAAGAATGCATGGGACAGACATAAGGCAATTCTTGTGGGAGGTAGGAAGAAATAGGCTGTTGGTTAACTAGGATCTGCAGCCTATCCTGTAGGTAGGGAAATGGGCAGACTAGATGGGTCAAGTTGTCCTTATCTGCCGTCAAAGTCTATGTTTCATATTTCTATGATGTCGGCTCCAAGACTCCACCCCCAGCTATAATATAGCACTACTAAATTGCCACTCTTGTCCAAAGGAACTGCTGTGTGTGGCATCCAGAGATAGGAGGTTAAGAGAACAGGATTAGAGGTAATACTACTGCTTATAAGGGGTTAGTCTATAGGGTGGGTCTTACATTGCACTGTACAAAGGATGAATCCCTCCAAAGTGCCTGAGTAGCCCACCACCAAGCGGGATGAGGGACCTAGCAAGTTACCCTTCAGTTTAACTACTCATATGGGGAAAATTCCGGGGCATGGAGGGTATATGTAGAATGGACACCCGCCTGTTCATGAAGCAGGACCATGCCCAAATCCATGGTAATCAGGGTTGTGGAAAGCATAGCCACTAGTGAGCATCACAGCAGGGTCCTGCAATGCTACAGTGAGGGGTGATAGGCTTCCTTCCTATGGTATGTACCATAGCATATGCAGTTAGCATCAATGTGGGCCCTGCTGCCCCATACACAGGTCAATGACAACAATATATTGATAGGAGAGGAGACACTTATGAAACATATCAATCCGGTGGAGCATCGCTTCTGATGGGATCTGAACAGTCAGTGGAGTTGGCTGGATCCTTGGAAAGCACTTCAGCAAATGTAAGCAGGCCAGGCTTAATAGGCAGTGTGGTAACGTCTGTCCAGTCTTCTAGTTCGGATGGAAAATCTGCCCAAGACTCCATTGCTACAGTTTCCATGAGTAACTCATCTGGAATGTCTGATGGCTCATCAGCAGTCTACAAGAAAATATTGCCCCTTGTTTAATTGGCTGGTGGCGCTGCCTCTTATCCTTCATGGGTTGCACTGTGGTCACCATTTGAGCGGTGACGGATCCGCGTTGTATGGCCCAGTTCCCGCTGTGGTCTGGGGAGGAGATAGTTAGGCATAATCTGCGGTTGTATACTGGATTTGCTGTCCACTGGTGCTACGCACTTGGGAGACCTGGGGAAAGCATTTACATGTGTGGCAGTCCGTCTGTTAACTCGGTCTCCAGGAGCATTGTTAGTAGCTAGTTGGTTCCCTCTAGTGTGTGCATGCTGACCTGGGCTCCAAAGCTTCCTGGGAGTTGAAGTTCCTAGGGGCATCCAAGGCTAGTATTTGGCAAGCCATATCTCAACCTCCTGAGGTGTTTCAGCTACAGGTTCTCTCCCCTCTCTGGATACATGCAACGGATCATCATGTAACGTGTATTTCATGTATATACTGTTATTACCCATCTGTGTTTGTACTTTAAGTGTTTATGTCACAGGACCTCCTTGTGAATGAGCTTGCTCAATGGAGTTTTCCTGCAATAAACTTGAACTTGAACTTGAACTTGAACATGCAGGTGAGCTAAGCGTCGAAAGCCATATTTAAAACCTTGCTGTGCTAGGAATTGTTTAATTGGAATAAAGACTATCCTGCGGGCCGCAACCTCAGCAGAAAGTCTATAAAGAAGGAGATCTGCACCCCTCGCCAAAGGATTTCTCCTTTATCTCTTGCTGCACACAGAACCCGCTCCTTAGTGGAGTATCTGAGGATGTATGCAATGATAGGTAGTGGCTGTGAGTTTGCAACTCTGGCTCTGTTTGGTATCCTGTGTGCTCTCTCCACATCAATTGGGCCCTGCCACCTTTTCCATAGCATTTTGGGGATTTCCTCATTAAGAAAACACTCTGTGTTAGGGCCTTCTAGCCCCTCAGGTAAACCAAGGATTCTTATGTTATCTCTCCTCCAACAATTCTCTTGGTCTTCTACTCTTTGCCAAAGTATAGCCAGTCTGGTATTGTGTTCCTGCAAGCGTTGTAGCATTTTTACCTGGTTAACCTCTAGGCCCTCCGTCCTCTGTTCCGCCACATTCATTTTGGCATTAAGAGTGCGGACGTCAGCCATTGTGCCTGCTAACGTGGTTGATATTGAATCCACTGTTGTGAGTAATGTTTCTAGGAGAGTTGTTATGTGCTGGAGGGAGGTGCCTACATCAGGCGGCTGAAAGATAGAACATGTGCTGGTTACTGCCTGCATGTTCTGTGAGGGTGATAGGGATGCCATATGATGGCCAGGCCAGACTTCCGAGACTTTCCAGGGATGAATAGGTGAGAGCAAGCCTTCCAACTACTGGGCAGAAACATGGCGTGATTCCCAGCGACCAATGTGGCAGGAGCGTAGTGCGGTAGCCTCCTGGTCGAATCCAGATGTAGCGGCCTAGCAGGCCTGAAGAGGGTCATGAGAGGATGGACGCCAATCAACAATTAGCCAGCTTTCATGTGCTGTGAGACCCACCCCGAATGATTGCCCAGCTGTTGAGGAAAAGTATTGTAGCTGTAGGTGCAAGAGGAGTCACTGGATGCTGACATGTTTCTGCAGATTAACTTAGCTAGGGACCGAGCTATGAGCTTAGACGGCCATCTTCCTCAGTGTCCAAGCCATGCCCCATCTGTGCAATTTTTAAATAAAATAACAATAAAAAAGTGGGAAATCCCCCAAAGCTCACTGCCATGGTCTGCTCCAAGCACACAGAGGCTGCCATGTGCTCCAAATGGTGCCTTTCTGCCTGCTGGTCCGGTGCCTGAAGCATGACCCTCAGACATCCAACCTTGAACTGGAGGCCCTCATGGGCCCCCATAGTAGCCTGCAGATACTAGCTGCTATCACTGGGGCATGAGGTCAGGTAGCAACCTGGTCGGGGTTGGGGGCCATGGTGGCACAGTAGCATTGATTGGGTTTGTAGAGGTGGCTGGAGCAGCACAACAGTGGTTGTGCCTGTGGGGGGACAGGCAGCACAGCAGTGTCTGGGCCTTCAGAGGGGCTGGGGCAGCAAAGAGGTAGCTAGGCCTGCTTGGGGGCTGGGGCAGCACAGCAGTGGCTGGGCCTGTGGGAGGGAGGCTGAGGCAGCACTGGGATTGCTGGACCTATGGGGACTGTGGCAAAATGGCAGTGGCTGGGCCAGCAGTGGGGAGTAGCTGTAGTGTCACAGAAGCAGAGGGGCCTACAAGGGTGCTTGTGGCTGGCAGAAACATGATGAGGCGGGCTGGCAACTGGCCACTGCTACCAGCCAGTCCATTAACCATGTTCAAACTCTTTAGACATTTCCTAACTCAGAACCCCTCTGCAAGAGCCTCACCATTATCATCATACTTCATCAGTGTTGCAGGGGACCTGACTCCTCCCACCAATGCATGCACTGTTACGGTGCATGGTGCAGGTTCTGCAGCATCTGTGTACTCTGTGATGGCAGGGACTGGGCTGTTGAGAGAAAGAGATGGACATTACTGAGTAATGTGTGCACCAGTGGTAAGACAATGCCACAATTCAGTCCTAGAGTACTATAGAAAGCCATACACATTCTACTTGTACAATGAAGTGCCCATATGCATACACACCACCCATCACTACTGATCACATAATAGACACCACCTATATGGTAGAGTAGGGGATCACCCTGTGGATGCACAGTTCACCAAGATATCTGGAAATCCCCCTCTGTGTGCAGCCCAGCCACATAGTAAACCATGACAGTCAGTGCATGTATCATTGAGATAAATGTGGGTCACTGTGGGACTTGTGCAGAGACATGCAGTGTGTAAGCCTAGGGCTACTGTAGCAAATGTTGGTGGTATACCGATGAACAAATGACATCATACGCCCTCCTCTAGTGATAGCCCAGCTGAGTTCTGTATCATCATCATGCCATGCCATGTGGGCTCCCCAACCCAGTTCCAACCATGCAACACATGGCAGCACTGTAACATGTGCCCCCACTCATGCAGAGCACTGCAAGGTGCAGGGATTATTGCAGCCACTAACATGGACGTGATGGGCCAACCTGGCTCTCATAGCCCCCACCTGTGAATGCAGTCATGGCCAGAGCCTACACAGTGGCTTCCATGAGCTCCTCTGCTGCATTCAGTGCCTGTGCTTTGGGCAAACCACATCCTGAGACCATCATGTCTGCCTACTCCTTGGTATGCAGCTCCACAGTTCAGGTCTGGTGGTCACTTATGTGCCTCCTGACCTCCATGACTGTTCACCACTGCTTCCTCAAGAATTCATGGCATTAGCCAGTTCATACCAGACCTGTTTGCTATGGGTCTGTGTGCCCCGTGACAAGTTAACAGGTCTTTTCTTCAAAGGTAGTGTAGGCCTGGGCCAGGTCCAGTACCTTCTCATTGCTTAACTTATGGAGTCATATTTGGTCTTCTCCAGCTATTATACCTGTTGGGAACTGGAGGATAGTCAGCCAAGAGTACTGCATACACAAACAGCACAACAATTTCTATTTTTTAACAGATCCCTATTTTCTACTCCTACCTGCTGATCAGTTCTGGCAATCATCTGGCCGCCGGCTCCCACACCCCTGGACCAGATCTGGCATGAAAATTTATATGCCCAACCCCACAGGCTGGCCATAAGCTTGACCCCCCCCATGGGGATCCGCAGCACAGACACCCGGAGGATGCACCCCTCATGTCCTGGGGCACACGGCATGGCCATCAACCGCCATGATCGCCCCACAATTTTCTGCCATTACTTTTCACCTGGAGCCAGATGTGCAATGGTGTCAGTGCACAGTTATGTGAATGCCCTCCATGCTCCACCCCTAGAATATTCACACAACCTGTAGTGTGTCTGGCCTCCACCAGTCACCGCTGCAGAGTGACGCAGCTTACCCCTCCCACCCCAGAGGGAGTAGACCAGTCATGGGATGCTCAACCCACCCTCTCCCATGCTAACCCCCCCCCGACCCAAGTCTGTTCCTGAAACCAGGTCACCAGCATGGGATGAGGTGTGGCGTCCAGTGCCTCAATCCTCAGCGCCACTGTGCCAGCCAACAGCAAAACCATTTCAGCTACAGTTCAGGTAGAATAAGTCCTAAATGTTTTGCTTTGGACACCACTGCCCATGTTGTCAGGCCATAGTAAATAAATTCATCAACAGTTGCCTGCAATACCTCAGTCATAGCTGTGTGGTGTTACCTGCTCCATATACTGTATATGCTCCAGGAGCAATATGGCATGCAAATAATTTAATACAGTACATTCCAGGAAGGACATGTATAGTTGGCCTTAGGGCATGGGCTGTGTAATGAGGTCATTTGAATAAACTGGTTCAATATTGCAAGTTAGTGAAGAGCGCTAACGTATTAGTGCATCACAAGCACAGGGCTAGTGCCAGAAGCCAGTGTAGTGCTGCCCAGATATCACAGTGCAGCAGAGGCAGCAGTGCTATAACATTGTGCTGTGTTGGCTGATGTCAAAGTGCTGTGCAGATGACAGAGCTATGATGTTGCTGTATGCAGCTGCTCATGCACTGCAGCATGTCAAGCATGTGCTGTCATCACTCGGGAATCTTATTGCTGTTTGTGTGCTGCCCACACATCCCCCACCTGTACATTTTATATTACATTGTGCATCCATATTCCATGTATCTGTGTCATATTTACTGTATGTTGTATATAGGATTATGTGTTTATACAGTCCAAGGTCGCAACTGACTATACACAAACAGCTTAGATGTGCTAACCTGACTGACAGGTCCATACATAGTATGGGCCATGGGAGTCATGCATGTGCAGTGTGCATTGGTATCACACAGCAGTGGTGGCCATGGCAGAACTGTGAGTGAGGGAATCCCTCATATGTAGCTGTGGCAGTAGTTCAGTGTTGGTCCAGCACACAAGAGTACATGGCCATGAGCTGGTGGGGCCCCCTTCATTGAAATACTGGCCAGCTACTGCAATCTACATCCCTGTGCAGTCAACATCTAGTTGTTATGTACAGAGGGTATTTTGGGCACTGCACATAAATGTATAATGCAATCAAAGTACTAGGTGGTGGTGCTGAATCTGTAGTACACATGGCCAGGCAATGGTGGTCTTGTGTTCCTACCAAAAGCTGCAAAACACCCCCTCACCCTGCACACCTGGTTGTTATTTCCCTGCATATACAACTGGCCTCTGCACAGTGTGTAGTATAGACTTGCTGATGCATCACCTGAACAGGGCATAGTGGCCTGGTTGCCTGTGTGAGGGTGTGTCCAAAGTCTGCACCCTGCCAGCCTCCAGTAGTACATGTTCATCACTACCCTGCACTTGTGGCTGTGGTGGCACCATATTGGTGTGCATAAGGCAGGACTGCATCAGTACAGGTATGTGTAGTATGGGAGAAGCATGGTACCATACCATGCTGTGTATCATGCCACCAGCCCTGGTTAGCCTGTCATCCTCCATGTACCAAAAGTAGAGACAATGCCACCATGCTTCAATAATAAGGTAGGGAGCTCCATCCAAAGCCTCAAACTGAGAATACAGGTCTGCACCAGAGTGCAGACTCCCAACTCACATGGGGAGAATTACAGGCACACTAACCATATTACTGCAGCTTTACCAACATTTCTTTAATCTCATCTGCTATAAGTACATTTCACAACCTTTGTCTCAAAGTGCAATTAATGGTTTGTGCAAAACAGTGCCAAGATTCAATAGAGAGACTGCACTCCGGTAAAGATTTTTATTGTCAGTTTGAGGCCTTGGACACAGCACCCCACCATATTAGTGCAGCATGTTGGCATTGTCTCTACTTTTAGTAATGATTACTTTTTCTCTTTGCAAGAAAGGTGAAGCCCCCATAGCTCCAAGCAGTAGCACTCCTATCAAAAACACTCCACGTATTCCAATAAACAAATCTAAGCAATATTTTAAGTGAGCAAAATTACAACAGTTCAGGGGACAAGCAATATGATTTCTATCTCAGATGAAGAAGGCAACAGAATTGCTTATGATATGGATATTTATAACAGTATATTTAAGGAAATAAGAGCAAATTATTTGTGAACTCAACCGGATGCAGTGTAATTAGAACATTTAAAGAAAAAATATTTGAGCATTAAAATGCATGCTGTTTCCATTTTTGAATACTGGTGTGATAGACAATTCCATGTGGATGTAGAAATCAGAATGCCTCAGCATGGGATTTCGATGATGATAAATTCATGTTCGATTGAGTACTTGTGCTAAATAAGTGCTCAAATGACTTGATTCCATTAATTATTAGGAAAGCAAAGAAAGAGTGTGATGAGCTTGATTCGGAAATTGCACAACTCGATTTAAAGCTGTCAAACACTATGAGCCCAGAAGACTTAGAGAATCTGAAAACTAAAAAAGAAAGGACAGTTGAAGGACAGTTAATAAACTCCATTACTGCAGACTGGGTATGTGTGTCTTGAAATTGATACAGCAAGCAGGAGATCTAAATTTGTCAACCAGCTTCAGAAGCGATTCAGAAGACATTGAGGGAAATAACAGACTGGATTTTTTAGGGGAATATGGAGGCAATCTGTGAGAAGGCCGATAAGGAAGAACAGTAGGAGTAAGAAGAAAAAGTGGCCATGGTAAAGGTTTGTATAGACCTATGGTCAATCCAAATGGAACTATGTTTGGGACGGACAAGATTTAGGTGATTAATATTTCAAATACTTCCCTTACAAGTACGGTGGTCAATGTTCTAAGAAAGGGTCCCTCATTCATCCTGACTCCTCCGGTAAATATATTTTAACTTAAAGTGGATCTGTATAAATTCTTTAAATAAAGAAATCTGTAGTATTTTTTTTCAACTCCCACCAATGCCTCTGGAAATGCAACTGAATTAGATACAGAAACAGACAAAACAAATAACCATGTTGTTGAAAGTGGATTGACAGTTGACACGGGTTTGAACAGAATGGAACACAATACCCATTTAATAAGAGCACTGATCCCCTTTCATAAAACAAAATCACAATTTGTGCCAACTTGCCTTAACAATCACATCATCTAAACTTTTGTAAGAGTTGTCGAAATGGACTTTGAAAAAATAAATAAGGAACAAAGTTCCAACTTTGAAAAATAGAGTATCACACAGGCTAAATGACAAACAACAAAGCAAACTCAGTGAGAATTACAATATAGTTATTAAAGAAGCCAACAAACGTGGCACAGTCATGGTTTGGGCACGAACACACCATGAAGAGATAATGGAAAAATAATTTGGGAACAGCATATTTTACAAAAAAAAATGCATAAAATCCCAACTCCAGCCCTGTGTGCATAGATGTACCAGGTAAGTGGTTATGGGCAGTGCTACACTCCGCACCATACAATACAACCTGGAGTACTGGTAGAGGGGGCACAGGCTATGCAGACAGTTGCATGGACATCACTGCTATGTGCCCCCTCTGTCCAGCAGTGGCCCACCACAGTGAGAGGAGGGCCCTCCCCCCCGCCATGCTTCACTAGCTAGAGTTGTGGTAAGGGGTGGTGACAACAATCAGGGCAGTTGCCCAGTTTGTTTTCCTTTTCAGATGTTATGGCACCTACCATATCACACAATTCCTGCTCCAAGTGAAGCAGGAGACCCAGTCGGATGTCAAGGAAGGCATGACTGGTCTATTGTCCCTGCCTCTTTCCTACTGTATGTGTCTGGAGGGTGGGACAACAGACAGATTGTCAACAATAATGCATAGTCCATCATGCATGTCTGTCCAAGGGCATAGGCCGGGTTCATGACTGATACACATACCTAGTCTGCAATAATGCATAGGGCCCAGTAAGAGTATATAATAAGCAATAGACACTGCATATGTAAATTTGTCAATTAACAGAAAGCATGTGAGGCAAATATAGAGAAACAATATGTATATACAGAACAATATGGCTCTAAGTGCCATAGGTACAAAAGGTAACAATTTTGCAGAAGGAGATGTAGGCAGTTTACAGTATCAGTGCAAATTACACCTACTACCACACACAGACCAATTGTTGTGCTAGGATCATGACAGGAAGGAGAAGCATCAGGAGACATGGGGATCAATGGAGAGTGTTATCTTATAGGAGGAGTGGGTAATGTTTATGAATAGGAAGGGACATTTTTAGAAACATAGACAGTGATTGCAGAAAAAGACAAAATGTACATCTGGTATGCCCAGAGTGTTTTTGTTTATTTTCTCACTAGTCAGGCAGGTAGAGAAAGACACCCAGCAGAGTTAGGGAACTAGCTCCAGTTATTTGACTGGTATGATCCCTGCTCCACTACTCCTCAAGTATACCCCAACCCTATTCATCTAGCAGATTTCTGTTAAGGTAGTATGCTATTCTAATTGCCTTTCCTGGTTAACAACCGTGTCTATTTAAAGGAGAACTGCACTGAACCTGTAAGTCATTTTTCCCAATAGAAGCTGATTTTAAGTACTGATTGAAATTCTGTTATTGTTTCATCTATACAGGCTTTGTAATAATCTCACTGGGTGTTTCTGCTTTACTTTCAGGTGGTAAGTACCATTTTAGAACTGTATGATGTAGTTAATGTCCCTCTCAGCCACAGAGTTCTGTAGTAGAACATGGATGCATTGTGCCAACAATGGAAGAGTAGAACAGGGACATAAACTACATTATACAGTTCTAAAATGGTTCTTACCAGCAACATGTAAATCAGAAACACCCACTAGGATAACTAAAAAGCCTCGATAGCTACAAGAATAACAGAATTTGAAATAATATTTAAAAAAACAGCTTGTACTGGGAAAAAATGACTTGTAGATTCAGCACAGTTCTCCTTTAATATTTGCAATATGGGTATCTGTCAGGTAGCCAGTACCCAGTCACAGAACATTCTGAGTGACATAGCACTGAAACCACTGTTGTGTTATACAATAAACTAATCTATCACTTGAGGCCATTAACATATTTTATTACACTGGGTTACAGTGAGATGTGTATTATCTTCATCGCTGGTAAAAATGTTGGGTTTTGCCATTTTGCTATTATGCATCCTAGATATAGATATAGATAGATATCGAATCACTTTTGTCTACATTTTGACAGCTTCAATAGAATAAAAAAGAAATGCTTTTCTGTGGATAAATGCCTTTCATTTTTGACCTATCATTGAGAAAAACAGTAGTTTTCTGCAGCATAATTTCACAGGAAATTATGGAACTTTGATGAATTTCATGGAATTTTATGGTTTCTCAGTTTATGAAAGTTCATTTTTTTATCTTCATAGACATTTGAAGAAAAAAATAGGATCAGTCAAGTTACTATTGACTAAATTGATTTGGGAACCAAAAGGTGTGTTGCACAGAAAAAGGCTTGTGCACCCCCCACCCCATAAGAGTCACATTGATGGAAAATATAATTGTGTACAAAAACTGAGTGGCATAAATCTGAATATATTATAAGTGCATTAATGCTAATTAAAGCAGCATGGATCCCTTTAATGAATCTAAAAATGCATTACTGAACAAAGGACAATTAGCACAATTCGTGTTAAAGATTTACCAGTTTAGACAAAGATTATTACCAGGTATGTGTTAGGGAACAATCAGTCCTTAATGGCTGCCAGGTCTCTCAGTCTTGGCTCTAGTCTATGTGGTGCTTAAAGTTTCACTGCCTGAGCTGCAGTGTAATAGATACTGTAGTTGGCAGTCTATGTTAAATACACAGAAGACATTAAGAAATCTGTTGATAGTCTCTATGATTGCATCTTCTCATATTTTTTACAGCAGGCGTTATTATAGTGGAGTGATAGCATTATTACAGAAATAGGGGATACATGATGTGTTGCTGTTAAATACATGATTTATTTGAACAAACTGTGAGTGACAAAGCCATGAGTTAGGTCCTGAGGTCACTCACAGCAAGTTCAAATAAATCATGTATTTAACAGAAACACATCATGTATGCAATTTATGCAGATGATGGGTTTTTCTATTTTTTTATTTATGTTTTGTACTACAAGAGTCTTGAGGTTCTTTTTTATGAATTTAAAGGGAGTATTTTCTGTGTAGCTGCTTGAGTATAGTCTGGTTTCTAGGACTGTTGCTGCTCCCCTATGTTGGGAGGTATGTTTCTATTGACTGTTGTTCGTAGGTGGGCAGGCCAATGAATTCTAAAAACATGTCAGCTCTATTTCTCACTTAGCAAGAGCTAGAGACAGTGTGGCAATGTTTTTTTCATGACAGCTTCTCTCATTTTTTTCCCTTTGTTTTCTGTTTTTTTTTAAATAATTTACCTGGTTGTTCCTGCCTTCACGATGTTCTTTGCCTGGAGCAGAGAAGTGAGTCTGTGTAGTGTGTGGCTGAACTGACAGAGGAGCAGAGCAGAGAAGCAAGCCAGAGAAAGGGAGGATGGTTATGGAGTAAGCAGCATTGTTTTCATTTTTGAGGTCAGATGCTTGTTGTGGGTTTGTTGCTGTTTGTATTTTGTTTAGTAGCTTGGTTTCTGCCACTGATCTCCTGCCTCTGTGAGATTCTTATTGGACTGTCCTGGGAGCCCATGGTGTCTCACAGCACCATTGAAAGGAGTGGTAATGAGAGGAATGAGAAAGCAAGCGGGTGGGGGGGGGGCTGTAGCCTGACGGTGCCATGTGAAATTTATTAAAGAGATTTGTAATTAAAAAAAGTTTGGAGTAGTTTTCCCTGCATTTGAATGTGACTGAGTATAGCAGTGGGTAGAGTTTGGGAAGCGTAGTGGGGGAGCCGGAAGTAGGATGGGGGGTGGTATTCGGAGTTGGGGAGAATATTAGTAACCCTTTGTAGAAGTAGTGCCAGCAGGAGGGGGTTTGATTTATGGCATGGTTTTGAATAAATGGTGGTTGATTGATGTTAGGGTGTTGGATAAATTTTAGAACCATCATTTATTCAACACCAGTGAGAATAAATTAATTTATGTAATGGTTTATCCACCCACTCCTATTGCATAAATACTTATATGAAATGTTTTCATGCTGCGCACATCAAACTACCCATGAGATATGCATGCTGCAAGCCTAATTTAAATGTTAAATTGGAACTGATTGCATGCATGTGCATGAATACCCAGGTCCACCTCAAAAATGAGTTTGCTCAACTGTGATCACCTGGTTAAATAAAGACTTTGATTGATTGATTGATGTGTATAGCAAGCAAGTGTTGAAAGCATGTTTTTTATGTTAAATTGGAACTGACTGCATGCATGTGGCATGTGTGCAAAAAGCAAGTGGTCACTGATAACTGCACACATAAAAGTTATGTGACTTGCTCAGGATCACACCTTATACAAGTGGGGGTTGATGAGATTCAAACCCAGGTCTTCAGGTATCCTGGTTGGCAGTTCAGTACCTTTAACCACTAAGCTATACTACCTGCACAAATATGGCTCACATGTACTGCAATGCAAATCTGCATACATCTGCACACATGTGGCATGCTTATAGCTGCTGTTATACTTATTAGTTTACTTGTCCCCCCTCATCTCAGCTGCATAGCTGAACTGTAGCACACATACCAGTGAAAACACATGTGGTTCTTCCCACCCCAATACACACACTTACCCACAAAACTACTTAATTTTCTTCTGTCAGGCCTGTACTCCTACTATTTTCTCTCCATAGTTTTAAATGATTCCAAGCAAACAGCCTTTAAGGGGCAAACACAAAAGTAGCAATAACTTGACACTCACCCACATGGCCAATCCCCCTCCCCATGCACACACACTGTAGTTTTCATGGCCATGCTGCTACAGACAACCCGCCAACTATAGATATAAGTTTAGAGTCACTTACTTGAGTACTATGGAGTCAGAGGCAGGAGTCTTTAAGACATGATGTCCATGGGCCAGAGTGCTAGAGAATACCCCCTTGAAATGAATAGCATTATCTTCTATCTGTGTCTTATACCGTGTGTCAATGTTATTTTTGAAAACCAATACATCATCAGAAATGAATGGAGCTATTTTATTACTATTTTATATGTTATGATGGTGAGTTGGAGAATAATGAAGGCCACTGTACTACTAACAAGACCCTTGTTCATCGAGTGGTGGCCTTCATTAATTTTCAACTCTCCATCAGTAATGTATAAAATAGCAATAAAAAAACCCTATTCATTTCAATGGGGCATGCGCCTGAACTCTCCCCGGCCCTATGTCATAATGTGCCTTAACGCGGGGATGAGGAGGTCAGCTTCTCTGGGGGGGGCATAAGTTTGACTATAATGGGGATCCAATAGTCTGTGCATATCATACCACTCAACTGTCCCTGAATGTAAGGGACAGCCCTCATTTTACCCCTAAAAACTGCTCTGCCCCTCATCCATCATCATGGAAAACATGTTGTTCACACATAGAATGACCTATAAATTTAGACCTTATGGCAGGGGCACCATTTCAGATTTCATCGGGGGAAGCCAACAACCAGTGGAGGCCAGGTGCTAGTTAGCCAATATGCAGCAAGCTCTGGAATGTCTGGAACATCTCTAAAAAGTAAAACATATTTGTTGTGACTAAAATGTGATATGCAAACAAGGAAAAATTAAAATGTATAAGATTCATCTGTCTATACCCTGGAGCAGTGCATCAGATCTGGACTTAAACCCACCCAGCTGCAAACCAATATTTTTCCTGGCTGAAGGTCTGAAAACCCCCTGCCCCGGAAAAAAGTCCAGATTTCTTCCCCCGAATCTTTTCAGTTCAATACCCATCCCATATAGGTTGTGAAGCTGCCCAAAGGTACATAAATGTGAAAAACACATCAACATTTTAGTCCTTCATCCTTCCTGAATCCCCCTGTAAAAAACACTTACTTTTACTTACCCGGCCATCTGGCCAGAACCTTCAGCCTGAGCCAGTGTGCCACCAGTCCAGTATTTAGCCCACTCCTCCATCCTTCTGCCAGAAGCTGGATGCTAGAACTGACCTTCCCAGGTCTCCAACATGGTCCTCAACCAATTCACCTCACCAACCAAACACACTCAACCTGTGTTGTTTGCTTCTTACTTCACCGCTGCCACACTGCACTGATCAAGGCCTATGAAGGCCGCCCACACCGCTGTCACCACTGCTGCTAGGCCTAGCTTGCTGCTGTGGGGGGCCCAAGCTGTTTTTTTAATTTTTGAGAGGTGAGCCAAGTAGAGTAAGTAGGTAGCTTAGTCTTGAATTAGCATCTACCTCACCCCAGCCCCTTCAGCCACCAAGGGATATAGAGACTCACTAAAAATAGACCAACAAACATATGCCATCACTATGTAACAGGGTGAGCCCTGTACAGTTATATGTTTCACACTGTTACCACAGGAAGTATACTTTTCCCATTATTCCCCTTCCTGTGTCTCCCTTTTGTTTCTTACCTCTCTCTTGTCTGTCTCTAGCTGTTTTTTGCTGTTGGACTGGCCACCCACAGCAACTTGAAAACCCCTGTGCTGTCCCTTTAGGTCCAGTTCCTAGACATCTGTTTAGGGCATTAACTGCCTTAGGTGCCTCATATAAGAGCACTGATGATAGAATAAGTACACCTCGGTTTTGCTAAAGCATGCTCCCATGCTGTGCACTGCTTCTTGCAGTGAAGAAATATTATTGTTAAAACTGCACTTATTCCACCACAAGATGCAGCTCACAGAACATGTACTAATGTAAAAGTGCTTTCCTGAACCCAAGCAGAGCTGTGAGGTGCTCAGCTACAGTACACATCTCATAAGACCATGAGGTGCAAATTAGGAATTCTAGCAGGCACTATGGGAGGTTCAGAAAACCCCCACAGTCGCATGCTTCCAGAGAGCTGCTAAACAAAGCAAGTGGTAGTGGCTGCAATGATATAGAAAGAAAAAGGGACCAAATGAAAAGAAAACCTGATGACTGGGGATTTCAGCCATCAGAAAGCAAAGGGATGGCTAAAAATAAACAGAAAGCCCTTACAATAAAGAATAGCCCAGAGACAGAGGGATAGTGTGTCTCAAACCTTTTAGGACAGGGAAAAACTAATACAATAAAGCTGGAATATGCTGTAAAGAAATAAAAACAGGGCCAAAATGAAAAGTTAGCCTATGGGCTGAAATGTCAGCTGTCAGAAAAACAAAGGGCCTTGGCAGGTGCTCTTTAGAAATGGGAGCACCCAGAAAAGTAAAGCACTGCCCCAAAAATGAAGGCAGAAGGGCTCATTATTGAGTGGTGGAAAATTAAAAATAAAACAAAAACACAAAATAGGAGAAATTAAAAAAGATGTGGAATATGTATTTGTGGGTCACTGGGTTGGCGGGAGAAGAGGAGTGCACCCTCTTTCTCCCATTCCCCTTGCCATCCCAGAAACCACAACAGGGCTATAAAATGCTGTAAGGCTGTTATATATGTATATAAAGGTTCTTTACAAGTTGTGCTGTATGTGATGCTGCTATAGGGCTGGCAGCCCACAGTCTGACTGCTTATATATAAATCATACCTTGTGATGTCACTAAAGAAGGAAGGGGCTTAACCCCATTAGGACATTATGCAGTATAATTAAGAAGTTAGCAGGCTCTTAAGCCTCATATGCTTGGAAAAAGATATATGTTATGATGTAGCATGTTAGTACCTAGTAGGTAATAGATTGTACTTATACTGTGCTAAGGTTTAAAAAAAGAAAAAAACAGGGTGTTGGATAATTAACTAGTCACCTGATGATGATGTCTTTCTTAGAAATGTATTTAAGCCTGCCACTAGGGGCTAGTTTTTTAGATAGGTGAGCCAGTGTGTAGCTGGCATTAGAGAGAGAAGGTGTGTGTATTCACACTGTACTGAGTATGAAGCTAAGATAAGACCAGAGAGGAGTCTTCAGGAAGTGGTTTAGCTGTAGAAAGCTATAACTGGGCTACGTAGGTGTGCTGAATGAACAATGTATTTTCTTTTATGTAAATATTTATTTTATTATTTTGATATTTTGATTTTCTGAGAAAGTAAAAATTAAAAATGCACGTGTGCATTTTTTTTATGCACCTAAATCTTCATTTGCCTGTTTAAGTTATTTTGAAATCCCACACCTGGTGACAAACTACACTGTTATTGAGAGTTCAGTGCTCACTGACTCCTCCAAGCTGTAGTGTGCAGTCTGTTCACTCTATGGTGGGAAAGACAGTGTCACACTCACATGACTCATATGCTCCTGCTTGGCTGGAGCTCCTTCACGTCATGCGTGATGGTGGCACCACTAATAGGTGGAAAGAGTGGACAAAACAATACAGACACAGTCAAGTCAGGAGTGCACCTGCAATGTAAGTGCACACGGGACGGGGGGTACTTATTGTGCAAAACATTCAATCCAAATTTAATGCCATTATTGTCAAACATAAGAACAACCAAGGCGCAAATGCCGTCGGGGGGGGCTGCCCCTCTCTAACCTACCTAAATGGCACCCCTGCTTTATGGTAGAAATTAATTCTCAGGTGCTTGTATAAATACAATGGTTTCAAATGTGCTCTGATGCACTGTATCTCAATGTTTCAGAATGTGTCCAGATTATCATGAGAGTTAGTAACCCTCATTGTCCCTCATTTTGAGTGTCTATGTTCCTCATTTCAGTGACAAAATGTGAGATATGGTGTATGCGTCAAAGACCCTAATCAGCACAAAGAGTACTGATCATGGTTATAATGTACATGCTCCATAAAGAATAACAAAGGGAAAGTAAGTGAGCCAAAACTGTCATGGAGAATCACATTTGTAGCACTAAATATGCATAAGGGGATTTGCATGACCCAAAACAAAAAGGTCAGGCTTAACAACACAGAGGCCCCTCTGTGCACATCTGGAATGGGTGATATTGGCAGACTATATCCTAGGCATTAAATTCAGTAAGCAAACAATACTTTACAAATTAATGGCAATTTAATGACAAAAATCAAAAGCCATTAAACAACTTACAAAAGGATCAGAATTAATGAGTTTACCTAGTTTTAATGGAACATCAATGAAAAGGGTATTTTAATTGCACTAATTGCTAGTAGTAGTATGAGAAATAGAAACTGATGTTTTTTTTAGATGAGATTTGCACCAGTGTAGTTACTGCACACATGGCAAACATGCAACATGTGAACCTGATGTGATTTTTAGAAGATGTTAGCACCAGCTTACCTGCTGCAAAAATATCAAGCTTGCAGCATGTGAACCTGATTTGCTTTTTAGACCCCGTTCACTTAGCTTTATTTATGTATGTGAACTGCATTCAAACATTGCACAATTAAGCATGTGGCATGCATTCTGCATGAACACAGTGCACTTATATTTCTGTAAAGGTATAGTTAGGGTTGCATAAGCTGATTAATGTTAACCTCAGTTTTTGGCACCTTAATAACTTTGCATTCATTTAAAGAATTTGCACAACATTTGACGTGTAGTGAGGCTGTCAGAAACTCAAGATGTGGAAAGTTTCATGAGGACATCTGGTATGATTTTTGAGCTATAAAGAGTCAAAAAAAGTTAAAAAATCCTCACCTTCAGGATACACAGTGTTAAATTTTTCTATTACTTTTTCAGGAATGATGGGTTCTATGCCAAGCGTATGCCTTTGGATGGTTTGATTAAAATATATTTCGTAATTTTTAAATATTATCGTGTTTTGCAATAATGTCAAAATGCAGTCT
This sequence comes from Neoceratodus forsteri, assembly GCA_016271365.2. Taxonomy (NCBI): domain Eukaryota; kingdom Metazoa; phylum Chordata; order Ceratodontiformes; family Ceratodontidae; genus Neoceratodus; species Neoceratodus forsteri. The sequence continues at coordinate 447,659,831 of CM057451.1, read as the reverse complement.
GTAAATAAAACAGATTGATTAATAAAATGAAGATTGATTTGTAAAAAACAGAATGATTTTGTCACCATCACAAATTTTGATTGATTCATGCAGAACAGATCATAGCTTTGGTTGGTAAATGCAGGAAAGGGTGGAAGCATCAATTTCTAAACTTTAAAAAACGGGATGCAAACCCCTGGTGTCGGATGCTACCCCTTACAGCACATTGTTTTATTGACACTGCCAACATCGTGGGGCCCAATCCCCATGTTGGCATTAAAAGCCTCTCCCCAGCAGTGTGGAACACTGGTGAGCCCACACCCAGTGCCTCAAAATATTTATTTAATTTGATAGAGTAAAAAGAAAACAGTTCCCTGATGTCTTTTATTTTTAACCTGAAAAAAAGAAAACTGTCTCTCTTCATCCCCGCTGTTCTCCTCCCCCATTCTGACCCTCTCATTAAGCATCCACCACTCCACACCACCACCTTACCCTATACATACCATTGGAGGTTGTAGGCTGTCAACTTCTGTGGACCGAGACATGTCTGCACTCTTCAAAGTCGAACCGTGTCAGGGAGGCAGTATAGTGCAGTGGTTTAAGGCTCTGAGCTGCAAATCTGGTGACATCCAGCAGACCAGACCTGGGTTTGAATCCCACAGCTTCCACTTGCATACTGTGTGACCCTGAGCAAGTCACTTAACTTCCCTGTGCTCCCAGGTCGCTCCTGTAAAAAAAGCTTTCAGCTTAGTGTGCTACTCCTGGTTAAACAACTAAATTAAAAAGAAAAAGGAATCAAGGTAAGTGCCATATAATGTATTTCAATAGCGTTTTGAAGTCATGTTCATAACTTCGCCATTTTATAGGAATTTATTTTCACTACATTTTCAACATAGCATTTTTGTGACCCCACCTCATGAACACTGGCAGTGTCATTTTGTATTCTGGCCCAGAAGGTGATTTTGTGGTTGCTGCAAGAAATCACGATTTGATACCGAATAATTAAATTTCACCACCAGTGATCATGAGGTGGGGTCCCAAAAGGCTGTGTTGAAAATTTGGTGTAAATATTTCTAAAAACAGCTGAGTTATGAGCATTCATTGAAATTTCTCTATGCATGTACATAACAAATTTTGACTCCAAATGTTTCAACGTAGCCATTTTTTCATACCACCTCCTGAAAAGTACAGCTGTCATTTTCACATCCTGTCTGAAAAATGTTTTCACATCTGTGGCATGGAATGGCATTTTGGCACAAATTTGAACATTTTCATCTATGGGGTTTATGAGGTGGGGTCATAAGAAGACTATGTTCAACATTTTGGGTAAAAATATGGAAAAATGCCAAAGTTATGACCAGTCATTGCAATTTCGCCATGCCCGCTCATAGCCTCTTAAATTTTTAATATTTTGACCCCAGATTTTCAACATAGCCTTCTTACTACCCCACCTAATGTATGTCACAGGTGTCATTTTTCAAATCCTGCCCAAAATTTGTTTTCACAGCTCTGGCGTGGAATGGCATTGCAGTCAGTTGCACAGACTTACATTTTGGTAGGGATTCAAAACTTTTCTGTACGGGTACATGTGATGGGGTGATAAGATGGCTATGCTTACAATTTGTTGCAAAGAAAAGAGTTTTGGTAGCTTAGAATACTGAGAAATTATATTGTACACCATAAGTTTCTTTGAAATAATATTTATTCTTTTTCTTAATGTGTTGTCATCATCTGCCACAACGTTTTGCCTTTTAAACTTTTACAGGGGACTATAATCAAGATTCAAAAAGTTTTTTTTGTGATACATTTCATAAGAACATTTTTTAAAAATATGAATTTTCATAAAAATATGTTTATCAATAAGTTAATATGTGTATCAATTTTGCCACATATTCTATGATTCTACTTGTTCTGCTCTGTGTATTTTCCATATTCATGATTCTCTTATGTTAAACCTTAATTTACATTTTATATGTTAATATACATGTCTAATTATTTTAACATTTTTTGTTATAGAAAGTGCCAACCTACTTCAAGATGTAGCCTTCTTTTCTTAAATTGTATGAATATACTGCATGTTGTTTTAACCGGCTATTGTGTCATTCCAGTAAAGCTGTAAAAAATTGATAACCTTTCATTGTAACCTTCCAAGAAAAATATTCATTCACATAAACATTTGCATCTTAGAATCTTGTTCATATCATTTTCGTTATATATTCCTTGAATTGGACATTAAATGTTGCACTTTTAATTCAAAGTCTTTTTCTTTTCTTTCTTCAGAGCATTATATTTATGGAACTTTTCAAGGTAACACAGTTTGAAAACATAAAACAAACATTTTTTGTTCATATTCATGTTGTACCTTAAGTCATGAGAACACTCATATTGTCCTATAACCTAAACTTAATGCATGCTTATCTGTTAGTTAGTTTCAGAATTCTGGTTCTGAAAAAACAATGAATAAAAGTTTTTTTTCATTTTTACATCTAGTACCTGTTAGCATCTCTTATACAGCCATCTACCTTGCTGTCCATATAAGTTTAGTTCCTTATACTTTTTGCTACAAATGACTACAATGTCCATGCCTGATACATGCTGGTATATTTAACTTTAAACTGTGTAAAACTTTTTATGTTAATTTATATTGCTTGCTCAGCATTCAATGTCCCACTTGTTTGCCTTTTAATTTCTAGTGTTAGCAAGTTCTTCTACATTTATTTTTTGGCATTTCCAGTACTTTTTATATCTGAGTTATACTTGCCATGCAATGCTTTCTCTATTGTACAAAACTGTGGTCACAATATCTTTATGTATTACATATATAGCTGACAATTTGGTCACTGTTGTCCTATAATTGGAAGCACGGGGCCCAGAGGGCCCCGTGCTTCCACACCTACATACATCTATGGAGGGATGGGAGGACCCTGCACTCCCATTGTAAAATAAGGATACAATTATACTATCTCAAAAAGTAAAGAAATAAATTGTAGAAAATGTTGTCAATGTTCTAGTTAGGGTTAAAGCCTCAAAAGTAGGTAAATGTGGTGTTAGGGTTTCCAGCTAACACCCTACCCCCCACCCTGCACACACCAACAGGCTTCAGGGTGCCTTGGGTTCTCCAGCCCTAATGCTCACCATTCTCCTATATTGTACCCATCTCAGCTTATTTACTTATGGAATGGGGTGAGCATTAGGGCTGATGACCCCAAGGCACACCCCCAATGCCTGTTGGTGTGTGCAGGATGGGGGTAGGGCATTAGCTTTGGAAACCCTAATACCACATTTCCCTGATTTTGTGGCTTTAACCCTAACTAGAACATTGACAAAGTTTTTTGCAATTTATAGTAATATAATACATGGATAGCCAATACAATTACTAGAAAAGCTACTGTATATGCCCTTGTAGATCATAATTGCGTGCATGTGTGTGTGTGTGTGTGTGAGAAAAAGAAAGAGAGAGAAAGAGATTGACAGAGAGAGAGAGAGAGGGAGGGGAAGAAGTGGAAGAAGGGGAGCTTCAATTATCCTTGGACTTGTTTGCAGTTCTCTTTCACTTCACAATGCACTTTACCTTTCAGAGTTACTCACATTTAAGGAACTGAATGATAAATAATTCCCCATCAGTAACATAAGGATGGTCAGTTGTTATTACACTGCCAGGCAAACATAATCAGCTCTTGTCATCATTTCAAGTATGTACAGTATTTCTTATCATGTGATGTTTTCATCTTTCTGTGCTGCTCCTTCTGAAGCTGCATTGACATTATTGTTTTCATTTTAAGTGCACTAAAAAAGAACTTGGAACAGCATTGGGATTGCAATGAAGAACCAGTTCATAATGACATTGGGCTCCATATTTAGCCAGTTAGGAGTGTGCTGTACTGTGTTAGTGCAGAGTTGTTGATAGTGCTGGGACACTGAGATATTCAGATGGAGCACTAGGCAAAACGTCTGCACTAATATGGGTTAGTGTTTGACCACAGTTTAGGAAACTGGGGGCAGTACCACAGCAAAGTGCTAGTCACTAGCACAGCACTATCCAAAGGCACTACACTAGTAGTACAGAAGAAAGCACAGCGCTGGGGGTTGGTACTAAAGAAAGACACAACAATGCAGCAGAGGTACTGTGTCAAAAGGATATTTTAATCTACAAACCCACAAATAAACAAGAAACAAAAGGGCATACACTCATCGGAATGAAACAAAAAATAGACATCTGCTCTTACTAAAGAAAGGCAAGGATATCTGACCAGACACAAATAATCAAAAGGACTCTCACCTGTGAACCTCTGTGTGTGACCTTTGCAGCTGTCACTGGCCTGCAGGTGGTTGTTGCAGCTGTGCCTGCTCTCCAGGATGTCGTAATAGCTGCCACCTGCTCCTACAGCACCATTTCAACCTCCCATACAGTCAGCTTGACTGCCACCAGGCATCAGCATACCACCCTCAAAAGCTGGACCATCCCTCTGTCTCCAGCCCTACACCTACCTAACTGGCACAGGAACCTATGGAAAGAATGGCAGAACTTAGCAAGCCAAGGACACAGAATAAGGGTAATGAGAGCAGCATACAGTGCATAACACATTTAAAACCAAACTGTACATGGAGTGATGTGCCACCCACAGGTGGAAAGTCCTACGGCTGGGATGGTAGCATGTGTGGAGCATACCATGATAGCAGTGTGTACCTGAACAGTGGAGAACTGTACATGGAAATAGTGGGTCTGGCTACAACAGAGCTGGATACAGCTATGCAAGGGACAAAAGGCACCAGCAAACAGGCCAGATGTGAACATGCAGCACAAGTCACAGCAGCACCCTGGCAGAGGTTGTTTATGGGCAGTTCCTAATGATTTAATGGAGTGTTTAAGAGGTAGGCCAAAAACAGAGCCACCAAAAACATCAGGGCAGTAGGAGTAGACAGTCCTAAAGTTAAAACCCAAAGGTCAACTCATTTCTTTAGCTATTATGTCCCCTACATCTGGAACTCACTGGCAGGTACTTTAAGATGATTCAGAGCAGGAAGTCTCCAGCAAAAGTACTGTTAAACTGGTTTCAAAATACCATCCCCTTATTTGGTCCTTGCTACCAAGGGGATAGTGGAATAACATATGTAACTATAGTATAAAGTACAGGTTAATACTACGCCAAAAGTTACATATTGTTTGAGATGTCAATACAACAGTATATGTAGGATTTTTTTTTATATTGTACTGCTTGCATGTTATCCTTATTGTATTAATGAAAACTGAAACTGTTTGCACAGTCTGTAGGGACACCATTGCAAATGAGCTTGTTTCAATATATAATTCCATCAATAAAATAAAATTGAAATGAACTGAATAGGCAGTGTCCCAGGCCCAGTAACCATGGGTACTGATCACATACCCAGCACTCTGCAGACCAGGCATCCAGCACATAGGACCATACATGTGTGCATGTATGGGGCACCGTACAAGTAGGACCCACTGCTAACCTGCAATAGGAGCAGGTCATAGATACACAAACCACTGGTACACACACACAGCACAGCAGTATACTGAAGGTGCACCATTGTGGAACAGCAGCATCTGTGACCATGGCATACACCATTCCCAGTAGCAAGAGGATACAGCAGACAAATGCAACAGGTACAGGTACATGACAGCAGCATGGCCCAAGGGAGAGGGGCAAGGTAGGATGACAGGCCCAAACAGGACAAATGCACAGCAGTAGTGGCATGCAGCATCAGGTGTAAGAGGTAGGGGCACATATGCATGTGGCAGGGTGATCAATTAGTATGGCACTGAAGGTGACCTGTGCATGTGACAGATACACTGAACTGCAGTGATCACAACACCAGTGTGAGACATAATGGTGTGGCACATGAGTGCAGATGGGTTCCACGCCATAAAAGCAATTGCTAAACAGTGATTGCTGCTACAGCTAGTGTACATCATTGAAAATCAAAACAGCCATGTACACTCCGCAGTGAACCCGACAGCAGTGACATAAAATCAATATATTTATGTAGGAGGCTGTGCCCCCCACACCCATCTAAATTATGATTCTCAACTCCAGGGAGAGGGAAAACTCAGACAGAACAAAAACTCTAAGTGCTTCACACATCCCCCCCAAAAATAGAAGCCCTACTCAACCCCAAACCCTGGGCCTCCCTCACCGCAGTCTGCTGCCCTTGCCACCACATCACAACAGTGGCTCAGCAGCACAATGCCACACTTCACCACACATACCTTCCCTTTCCTGGACCCTCCTCTTCTGGTCCATTGCCCTCCTAGCATAATGCTATTTTTACATATCCCTTGGTGCTATAACTGTGCCTCACTACCCTTTCAGGGTTGTTCACATCACAGGTACTGAAACTGAGTCACTCAAAACTGAGTCATTCAATTTCAGTCACCATTATAACATGCTACTGTGCAGATGTTGCTGTAGACAGCAACGATGAAGGCAAGCTGTCATGTAACACCCATTCATGCTGTATGCCACACATGGCATGTCACAGGGCTGTAGCATTACCACAGTGACCATGGACTACATCCATCAGATAGGAATGTATGCCTATGCCAGACCATGCACCACTGAAAACCAATGGGCTGCCAGCACCAGCATGGAACACAATGGTAGTAGTAACAACAGTATTATGGTCATGTACACTGTGCCCTTCAACAGGGGCTAGGGATGCTGTTGAAAGTGGCCAATGGCCAATGTTTAGTGACCAGTGGCCAAGGTTTTAGTGACCAGTGACAAAACTTTTATCAACAATATGTAGTTGGCTAACCAAAAGGTTGAGGAGATAGGAAGGTGTAAAATGGCTAGTGTAGATTGCTAAAGGGCTAGTAGATGACTACATGATACCAGCATGTAGATTGATGTGCCTTGTAAGTGCAGAGGTGTTTGGAAAGTAATTGTTGAAACCATGCAAATAATAATACCACTGTGCAAATTGATGTCTGTGTAGATGCTCAGGTTCAAAAGGTGTTGGTGCCCTTTAAATAACTGTAAAATAAGTGAAGAGCATAAACCATGTTTAAAAATAAATGTTTTAAAGACAACTAGCTTTACTTTGCTCAGCAGAGATACTTTGTACAAAACCTTCCTTTAACCCAAGGTCATAGCTGCAGCTTAGATACACAGTTCCCTAATTTGGCCATTGTCTGTTTTTTTATCTGTAAACCGAGTATTTTTAAAAAATCACATCCCCTTGCATGTTTTCTGTATCCTAAAGAGAGTTGTTTTTGACAATGACTGCATGTCTCGGCAAAGTATCAAAAAAGTATCTTGTGACCGAGGTATCTAATGGCCAGTGTATTTTTGAACCCGAGTCTTATGACTTGTTGAATGACATATTGTCTGTGTTTAAAACTGCTGAGGTAGTTTTTGGGAAATTCCAGCCTTGCATTTTTTTCTAAGCTTGCTACACATAAATATGGGACTTATGGTTATGTCCAGTGTCCCTTCAAGAAGACGCAGTCTCGGACAAGATGCAGTCTGAGACTATCCATAGATTGCTTGGGGATCCAGAGACATATGGTTACATGTGTCTCTGAAATGCTATAGCCCTGTAATGCAAATATCACTAGCTGTCTAGATTGCATGTTAGAAACACCCCATTGGGATTGTCCCTTTGGCTGTTTAGAACTAAATTGTAACAGAATCATTTAGGTAGTTGTGGGCTACCTGATGTTTAAAAATAATGTTAGCATGTATTCCCTTTTGTAAACTAGCACAATAGCATTTTTCTGGCTAGTCTTATTAATAAAATACCACTATTTGGCAAAGATATAGCGTGTTGGCTTTATTGAATTACTGAGAATTACCAACCAGGAACCTGTATAAACTGTATAATTGGATCCAATTAACAAATGGCGTGCCTTAGCCTTGGAGCTGGTTTGGTTGTAATTCTGGAAATTTGGTAAAGTTTTTTTTGTAATCTAGACAGAGTCCGCACAGGTAAGGGTCATAACCTAACTGTGGGGCTGGGAAAAAGAGTTGAATAAACTCTGAGTGTTCGAGTGTACTTGAACCTACAGCAAAAAGGTCTATGGACAGCTATAAGCTGGGTAAGGGTAATGTATATTTATGTGGGGGTGTGAGGACCCCAGGTTTAGATATGTATGTGGGGTTTGAGAACCCCAGGTTTAGAATATGTGGAGAGATGTATTAAGGAAATGTCTCTCAAACAAGCAAGGGCAACTGCCCTTGTAATTTCTGCCTGCTATATTGCATGTCAGTGGAAAGAGGAAGTACTGTTAGAGCCGATGATGCCTTCACAGTTCAGGCTGCTTTTAGTAGAAAAGCAGTGGCTGATTAAGTAACATTAGATAAGCAACATTTAGAGAAAGAAAATAAACTACTGTGGATGTATGCACAGTAGGTGTGACTACAGATGGGATGATTTAAAAATCCCCCCCCCATGTTGCATATCTGTGTAGTTTCAAGTTTTTTTTATATCAATTTCAAGTTCCCTTGCCTCCTATAAAGGCTGAAACATTTAATCCCAAACCTCGGTACTGGGGATCTCCACCAGTTGAATCTCAACCTAGTCCCTAGTACTGCTACAGATTTTTAAACTGCAAAACAGAGCTCTGGAAAAAGACTTGGTTTGGCAGGTTGCTGAAATGGCCAAAAGAAAACCTTTGAAAGGATTAATAGCTGCAGCATTTAGAAATGATCATGAAGGTCCTGCAGTCGGTTTTCTCAATTGGACCAGTGTATCAGAAAAGAAGAAGGAAAAGACCTTGGCACCGGGTAAGTCTGAATTTTTTTTTATTTTAAATTCTTTTTTTTTTTTTATGTCTGTCTGTTTTATTTCTGTGATACATATACTAAACAAGGTAATGCTCCGTCTCTCTCATGCATCTTTTCCAGCTTATATCTGTGTTCTGTAATTATGTTCTGTTGTCAAAGTTGCAAGATAACAGTGACTGCCTTTGGTGCACAACATGTTATAGTAAAAAAAAAGAAGAAGCTTCTTTGCCTCATATCTGACTGTTTTAATTGGTTTGATTTTTAATAAAACATTTGTGCTGCCTAGATAGGGTCAGTGAAAAACTTTTGTATGTAGTTGTTGGTTGGAGCAGGTAGTGTTGAAGGTGAAGAGATATGATGTCATAGATTGCAATGTGCAGAAAGATTTGTAGATTGCAGGCAATGTGCCAGGCCACTGCTAGGTGAAAATGTAATGTGTTAACAGCTATGAATGGCTTTATCATACTTCTAGTTAAAACCAGAAACTTTTTGCAGAATGGCAGAGTGCCGTATTTTGGCTATGCGCCAAAAGATGTAACCATGTTATACTATATGTGTCCACTTATACGTGATATGTTGTGCTGTATTTTAAAGGAGTTGGATGGTGTTTAAAAAAATGTTTTGTTCTGAAAAGATTTGGCATGGAGATATATATATATAAATTTGTTGGTTTAAAAGGTTGTCGGTTTTACAAGAAAGGCAGGAGGCAGCACATTTATTTAAAACACTTGCAGTGTTCCAATAAAACTATGGGCATTACCTCAGCAAATTGGTGTCAAATAATGTCAGTCTTATTTTCTGTTAAGTATTTCTTTTTGTGTATGTGTACTGTCTTGGACAGCAGTTTTATTGTGTGCCCTATTATTACTTAAAGATATTTCAATATCAATAGTGTTCAAGGACACTACAAAAACAGCTGGGTTTAAGTGACCCTTGCGTGCACACTGTGACCTTTTGCACATTATTTGACCTTCTTGTGTTTCAACATTTTATGTTACTACCAGTTCAAACTTGATGTGTATTCCCTATCTAAAGCACAACTTTTTACACAAAATGTATGTTTTCATGAAAGCACACCAAGAGTGAACCATGCAATTTGACTTTTTATTGCAAAACTAGTATTCTAAGAGGAACAAACTTTTTTTTTTTTCTGTTCTTATTTCTTCTGGGCTTGCAACCAACATAGGCAATACTCCAGCTGGAATGGGAGAATTATTCATCACCTCCCCATACTTTTTTTTATTACTTTTTTATATATATACAGTACACTTTTGAAAAAGGACTATTATAGCTGTTTTTGGGAGTTTACCATCTACGGTTGAAAAACAATGGCTTTTGTTGTTATATGTAACCATGGTGTAATCTTTTTTTTTTCCTTTTTAAAATGCATTCTAAGAAATACGTACATACGGCATTACCATCAATCCAAATCTTTTATAAACTCAGCTGATATTTTGTCATGCTTAGGATAAGGGAACCCAGGGACACTTGGCTTCTTTTATCCTATAAAAATAACCTTGTTTTATTTTTAGACTTGTGTATGTTTGTTTTTGTTATTTCTCTGTGTGTTTCTTCTCTTTCTTCTAGAGGAAAAAGAAGTTCCCCATCTTTATAGTAAGGTATAAAACTTACTAAACTAATTGTAATATTATCTTATTATAATTTAAAGTGTGATAGGTGGAGACTGCAATGGGGCCACCCCATTACCTTTTATACAGTGCACATTTTTTTGTTAAGGTACTGCATGACTGGCTACTAATATTGCCAGACCATTTCTGGGTTAATATCCATGTCACCATCCACAGCTAACCTTTTTATTGCTACAGTATTCAAGCTGTCTCTTCCACCAGTAGAAGCTGGGGGGGGGCATGCTACCCTTCCTTTCAGTGTACTACCCACAAAGGTTGCAAGGTACATTACTGTCTCCCCATATGGGGTAAATACCAGAACATGTGTATTTGCTAATAATTGTTTCTTGTTTACAGGTTTTAAAAAGACCCAATGTATTTTAACAGTATAACCCAGCCCAAGTCCTTCTGCTTTTTCTAGTGCAAACAGTTAAACCTCACACCTATTATTTGTACAAGGGCTTCTGCCCTCAGCAAGTAATCAGTCAAGCTGGGGGGAGTTGTGTATATATTTTCACATATTCATTCTTTTAATTTTTTTTTCAGCTTTCTTATCCTGTCAAAACAAATGTAAAACAACTTCTCATAGCCTTACAGCAATGAATGCATTTTTTTCAACAAGTAAATTCACAATACTCTAACATTCCTGGCCTCTGAACTAAGCTTACAGACTATATTTGTTCTGTGTTTAAAATGTGTCTTATACATTATGCTCAATACTGAAATTGTTCTATTGCAAAAATGCTTATGTTTCACATTTATGCTATAATGTTTTGATATACATCTTGCTACACTGTAGCATGTGTGTATTCAGAAAAGTGCTCCACATGTATAAATGTTTTTAATGCTCATAACCTAACCTAAATACCGGGGCCAGCATTGCTGACCCTCCCCTACAAATGTTTCAAAGCAAAACCCCAGACAAATCAAACTATGTTTGTCTCATTACTCACAGGTATGCCTAAAGAATGACTGCACTCTATGCAGGTTTTGTCATTTTAAATCTTAACAATTATAATATGCAGAATTTCGATTGTGCTCCAAACCTATGCTTCAAGCCTTACCCCACTCAGTACTTTGGAGTATTTCACTATACAGGGTAAAGAAGGTAGACCCTTTCACTTGCCACAGGTGCAATAGGCACTGTTATTAGTTGACATAGGCCAACAATATATGTATTTGTCCCACTATTGCGTAGTGTAACAGGCATATTGCTATAAACTATATATTTGAAGTGCGTTATTGTAACATTACAAGATTTTATAACTCGGGTCTCAGTTAAAAGAGGGAAACTATGTTCATCACTGTAGAACTGCTTCTGTGATTTGAAAGCAGGGTGTAACCATAACATTGTCATGGATTTACTGATGGACAAATGGTATAATTGGACCTCAGCCTGCACCCCCAGGTGTGCGGTTGACATCCCATTTTTATTTTTCTCTTTCCAATTGCCAGAATTTAGGCTCTGTCACACCACTCTTTACAAAACAAAAAGTCATTGGTTTAAAAGATTGTTATTTATGTATTTTTAACTCAGTTTCTAACACACTTTGAAAGTTTGCAGGTTTCCACAATGTGGCACACATAAGATCTCCACGTTCAACAGCAGTAATACTTTCATCTCAGTTGCCAAGACCTTCATCTTTTTCCTAAAAAGAACACAACTGCCACAGCTTTGATGTCATCACTATTTTTGTGCCTGATTGGTTCCACATAAGAACTACTACATAAATCAAGTTATTATTACCTCTGCAAGTGTAATGTTTTTAGCAAAATTACATCTATTTGTAGAACTTTAAATCAACTGAAGAAGGTCCAGTCAGTTCAGACTCTACAATCAAGCATATTGTTTCTGCTTACTATGAAGTTAAGTCTGGGATAGGGGCAATCCCCTAACTTCAGCAAAAAGATTCTTCTTCAATTGACCTTCAAGCAAGACATCCATTTTCTTCACTGCTGCTTGTTTCAAACATGGCTGGTACTTTATACAAACCTATTGCTCTATTATGGACTGTGTTTTTAATGGTTTATTGTAAACTGTTACCTTTTTATGGACTGTTAATCTTTGTGCTGGGGTATAATCAACTACCACAGCACAAATGCCATGCAAGTGTGTGTGTGGCTAGCCCATTAAAAGGACTCAATGCACAATCTAAAGCACCCCTGGCCAGTGTGTCTGCCAATCAGCCATCCAGCACCCAGCAACATGAGCACTGACTTTTCTACTATGCTGGTGCTTTATTTTTAAATTACTGTCTGCATTGCCCCATGTGCCTTGTGGGGTTACCACCATTCTGCAAATGACATTTCACCTGTACTGTAATTAAACCAACCTGTGGTTACTTATTTGAACTTTATGGACTGTTAGTTTCATGGACTATGTTTTATAATGACCTATCTAACAAGAGACATTATCAACAGATTCTTCAATCAAGCTCCAAGGGTGGGCCACACCTCAACACGAGGTAGTATCTACCTTATCCACTCTCAAAGTGGATTCCATGAACTCTTCTTCATCAACAAATTTTGTTACGTCATATTGTGTTATATGTGGTATCACATGTTAACATCTTTTCACATATTTCAATTGTGGTGTTGACATCCCTGAGTTCTGCACTATGTTTTACAAACTCACCATTTGTGTTCCATCTGTAACCACCCTGTATCAAGTCCAGAACAGGATGCTTTTTATAAATGTCTTGACTATCTGTATGCTGGCAACCAGTTTTAAATCATATACCTATTCACCTAGTCTAATAGTTTGAGAGTAAAAATTTTTATTTAGTTTTTTTAACCTTCAGTTAATGACTAATCTTTACATTTATGTTCCATTTTTGTGAAGGTTCGAGTCCCTCAGGGGCCTCTTTGCCTTCAAGGTGGGGACTGTTGAAAGTGGCCAATGGCCAAGATTTAGTGACCAGTGGCCAAGGTTTTAGTGACCAGTGACAAAACTTTTATCAACAATATGTAGTTGGCTAACCAAAAGGTTGAGGAGATAGGAAGGTGTAAAATGGCTAGTGTAGATTGCTAAAGGGCTAGTAGATGACTACATGATACCAGCATGTAGATTGATGTGCCTTGTAAGTGCAGAGATGTTTGGAAAGTAATTGTTGAAACCATGCAAATAATAATACCACTGTGCAAATTGATATCTGTGTAGATGCTCAGGTTCAAAAGGTGTTGGGGCCCTTTAAATAACTGTAAAATAAGTGAAGAGCATAAACCGTGTTTAAAAATAAATGTTTTAAAGAAAATTAGCTTTGCTTTGCTCAGCAGAGATACTTTGCACAAAACCTTCCTTTAACCCAAGGTCATAGCTACAGCTTAGATACACAGTTCCCCAATTTGGCCACTGTCTGTTTTTTTATCTGTAAACCGAGTATTTTTAAAACAATCACATCCCCTTGCATGTTTTCTGTATCCTAAAGAGAGTTATTTTTGACAATGACTACATGTCTCGGCAAAGTATCAAAAAAGTATCTTGTGACCGAGGTATCTAACGGCCAGTGTATTTTTGAGCCCGAGTCTTATGACTTGTTGAATGACATATTGTCTGTGTTTAAAACTGCTGAGGTAGTTTTTGGGAAATTCCAGCCTTGCATTTTTTTCTAAGCTTACTACACATAAATATGGGACCTATGGTTATGTCCAGTGTCCCTTTGAGAAGACGCAGTCTCGGACAAGATGCAGTCTGAGACTATCCATAGATTGCTCGGGGATCCAGAGACATATGGATACATGTGTCTCTGAAATGCTGTAGCCCTGTAATGCAAATATTACTAGCTGTCTAGATTGCATGTTAGAAACACCCCATTGGGATTGCCCATTTGGCTGTTTAGAACTAAATTGTAACAGAAACATTTAGGTAGTTGTGGGCTACCTGATGTTTAAAAATAATGTTAGCATGTATTCCCTTTTGTAAACTAGCACAATTGCATTTTTCTGGCTAATCTATTTAATAAAATACCACTAATTGGCAAAGATATAGCGTGTTGGCTTTATTGAATTACTGAGAATTACCAACCAGGAACCTGAATAAACTGTATAATTGGATCCAATTAACAATGCCTCACATAACGAGGATACAAAAGTAGTAAATAACCACAGAGCCTGTCTATATATAATCTACAGTAGAGAGATAAATAGAGAATAGCTACATAGATACACACTAATGGCATGACCCTCTTCAAGAAGATAAAGAGGCCATCAGAGATATCCCAAAGCATCATACATAAGGTACATGTGCTGGTGCTGCCCATTCCATCACAGTGGTAGGTAAGGGATCTGGACCACCCCACTCATCAGGTGGTGAGCTGCATGGTGGGAGGCTGCCATTTGCTGTGTACATGCAGCATGTACACAGCCAATGGCAGTACTGCACCATACCAACATGTAGATATGCCTATGCTGCCACGCAGGAAGATGGGCTAAAATAGGTAAAAATCACTGGTTAAATCCTGCATGGGGGTTACTGATATCAACAAATGACAAGTGTGTCACTTGGGGCAGTGGGCAGTAGTGGTACTGTTCTATCTTACCAGGGCCAGGACACAGGGGATAGGTCGGTATGCAGTGTGATGCATGCCAGGGCACAGTATCCTCTATGGCCACCTGAACACCAACAAAACAGGCAGACAGCCCATTGGTATAATGTCCCATCCAATAGATGGCACACCTGGAGTGGAGCACCCCCTCATGCCAAATCACAGTGTCTGTGGTATGACAGTGCCCCATGGGCTTGGTGTGGGCCTTAAGCCCACAACCCCTGAGGTGCTAGCCTCAGAGGTATGCATACCATCTGCTGAGCCAAAGACACTAACATCACCCCAGGCAATAGCACTAACATGTAGAATAAAATAGCCATGCAATACATATGGCACAATACACAATGCAGGTTGCCATGCGACTAAGGACTGCCCATCATCCCTTCAAGCTGCATTGTCTGTGGTCCCACCTGGCCTGCCAAGACTTCACCTGGCATCTCTGCTAATACGTATGGACCTGCCCAGCTCCATCTCCCTTGCCTGGGCACTGGTGGTTGAGAAGGGTAGCAAAGTGATATATGAACAGTACCAGGCAGTGGACAGCTTGTCATTGAAAAGGAAAAATGCCAATGCAGGTACTGGCAGCTGTGTACAGTGGCAGATGCACACACTCACCAAGTGTTGCACAAGTGTACTTTCTAAAAAAGGACATAAAGACACACACATCATTGCAATGCACCACCCATATGTGCAGGGTACTGCTGTGACACAACAGGTCCCATTGTACTGCTATGACACAGCAGGTTCCCAAAGGAAGACCAGTGGGTCGAAGTGCTGGGCAAGTAGGTAGTTGTGTCACAGGCTCCCTGGATTTACCAGAACAAACTGGAAGCACACTGACAAATTTTCACTAGATAAAAGTAGCAAATCAAAAAAGACAAAGTAGCACAGTGCTTTATTTGGAGCCTAGTAATACAGGAATGAGTGCAGAACTTTACTGGTTTCTACTGCTGGGACAAGCAGTTATGATGTATGTGGCCATACGTGCATGGAGGCTACAGGTATGCACCAGAAAGCAGTCGCTCCCCTCACTGTGGAGGAAGTTTAATACAGCAATAGAGCTACAGGCTACCAAGCAGTAGAGAGCAAGGGGCCTAGGTTCAATCCCTGAAGTGGACCATGTTGAAGCCACCTTTAGGCTGGGAGAGGAGTTGCTGGCAGTCACAAGGGAAGAAAGAGACTTGGGCATCATCATCACCGATGACCTGAAATCATCCAAGCAGACCACTAAAGCAGTAGGTAAGGCTAGGGGGATGTTAGATTGTATTAGTAGGGGTATCACAAGTCAAAGAGGGAGGTAATAATCCCTCTTTACAAGACACTGGTTAGGCCCCATCTGGAGTATTGCGTGCAGTACTGGAGGCCACACCTTCACAAGGACATTAACCAAATTGAGGCAGTCCAGAGAAGATCAACCAAAATGATGCAAGGGCTGCATCAGAAAACATATGAGGACAGATTAACGGAGCTCAATATGTATACCCTAGAGCAAAGGAGGGAGAGAGGTGGTATGATCAAAATATTGAAACACCTTCAGGGCATTAACAAGGTGAAAGAGTTTAACATGTTTCAGTATAAGAAAAATAGCAGGACAAGAGGACACAGCATGAGATTAGAGGGAGGCCGATTAAGGGGTAATGTGTGGAAGTTCTTTTTCACAGAAAGGGTGGTGGATGCATGGAACGACCTACCTCAGGAAGTGGTGGATAAAAATACAGTGCAGGGCTTCAAACAGGCATGGGATAGGCATAAGGGAGCAATACAGATGAGTATGAATAGATAGGCCATTGACAGTGCAAAAGCTGATGGCACATTTATAAGGTAGGAAAAGAAGTGGGCAGACTGGATGGGCCTTGCGGTCCTTATCTGCTATCAACTTCTATGTTTCTATGTTATGTTTCACATAGGGAGAATTATGAGTACCCAAAACATTTTTACTACAGCTTTAACAAAGGTTATTTAATCTCATAAGCTTTAAGTACATTTCATAACTTTTTTTTCATTGCACAAATTATGGTTGGTGTAACATAGGGCATAGATTCAAGTACTATACAGAAAAGGTGTGGTAGTCTCCTGACCCTCTCTTATTTGCCACAGTTCAAAATATTAACTAAGCATTATAGCAGTTTATTTGGCTTACTGGCCTGAGATGCTTTCTTGGCAGTAGGAACTGTTTTCGTCCCTATGAGCAGAGAAATGTCCACGTTCATATTGTTGGGCAACACAGTGCTGTGGGGAAACTTTTACTCAATTTGTCGTCCTTCAGGTACAGTAGCTACCTCCCAAGTCACATGATGTAATGTGTTCTGTTGTTTCGTCATGAGAGCACCCTTCTTCAATCATAGTGACATGTTCATGAAATAGGCAGGGTTTAAATAGCAGCAGGTTATTAAAGTGACTGTACAAAAAAAATTTAAAACATGTAAAATGTGCCTATATCAATAATAGTGAATTACTAATACATACAGAGCTAAAAAATACAGTTAAACAAATTATGAATGACAGTGTACTTGTATCTAGAATTTCAAGAATGTAGCTAAGCAGAGTCTTATCTAAGAGTTTTGGGGTCAGTGTCTCAAATTCAAATTTACAATATGCCTCTCTTTGTTTAAATTTTTTGGAGATGTCTGCACCTCTGTTGTCCAGTTTTACTTTCTCAATATCAAAGAAGTCCAAATCAGCTACTGAGCCATGTTGAGTCATTTTAAATTATTTTGCCATCCTGTAATAATAGCTATTAGTCCCAACTGTTTTTCGTTTTGCAATCCTTTGTTTCAGTATTCTTTTAGTTTGCCTGATATATGCTTGGCCATAGTAGCATATCAGCAGATAGACTAACCCGTCTGTTGAGCAGTTAATGAAATAATTAATCCAGCCTCCTAATATTTGAGTTAAAGGAAAGTTCAGGAGCAGACGGTCTGAATCCCTATTTTCTGGAAATTGGCAGCTTGCAGCACCCTAAATGCACATCTTCAACCTTTCATTGTTCACCAGTGATTTCCCACTAATCTGGAAATCAGCCCACATCATACCTTTGTTCAAGTCAGGAGATGTGTGCAAACTGACTAATTACAGGCCTTTCTCTAGACTAGCAGTGCTGTTCAAACTTCTTGAGAAGCTTGTAAACATTCAGTTAAGTGACTACCTAGAGAACACAAACCTAATCAGTCCACTACAATCAGATGTAGGGCCAAACACAGCACAGACACAGAACTGTCAAAAGTCACCAAAGACTGACTCTCATCCCTAGATAAGACACTTATCATGGGTGCCATATTTCTCAACATCAGCAAAGCCTTTGACACTGTTGATCACAACAATCTATTAAATAAGTTACAAGGCTTGGGACTAAGTGACAACAGGCACCTATGATTCATTAACTATCTGATTGGAAGACAACAACAGGTAAAAGCAGAAGAATCCTTCTCTGCCATAACAAAACTATTAAGACAGTATTACAAGGGTCAATTCTAGAGTGACTGCTATTCATGATCTATACTAGTGATCTAAACAAACATATACCAAAGGCTTCCATACATCTCTTCATCGATGACACAGTTCTATACATCTCCAAACCAACTCTTCCTGAATTACTATTTGATCTACAAACAAAATTCAACAAATTACAAGTAAACCTCAGCCAGGACAACTTGCTTCTTAACATGGGTAAAAATAAAGCTATGATCTTTTCTCCTAATAACACAACTTCCACTGCTACCCAAACCCCCATTATATCCACCCCACTATGTGACATAATAAAAGTCAAAAACAGAATATAATGCCTTGGTCTGTGGATCAATAGCAAACTGTTCTTTGCCTCACATGGCAAGGCTTAGGTAAATTGCTAAGAAGCAGGATAGGGTTTTTTTATCACAACAAAAACTGCCTACCACAGACCATAAGAAAGAACATAGTACAAGCCACATTCCTTCCTTTGCTGGATTATGCCAATGCTATGTATGGCAACTGTTCGCCATTGCACTTATACAAACTGGATGTATTATATCCAAGGCCACTGTTTTTCGTTTTTTACCGGAAAATCCGGTAAAATTTTGGAATTAGGGCTACCTGAAAACCGGTAAAAATGAAGATTTCATGGAATCTGGCATTTTCTATCAGATCAGAAAATCTATAAAAAAGTGTGTTTTTCTTTTAATTCCTTCCTGTATGATTTTCAGTTTGCTTCATTTAATGCTCTGCATATTAAGCCTTCTTTAATTCTGATTATTTATGCACATACTAAAAAATGATAAAAGAATCCCGGTAAAATCCGGAAATTAGAGTAACAATCACCGGTGAAATTCCGGAATCTTAAGTCTTGAAAACAGAATTTAATTGTTTTAATCACCGTAAATCAGTGGCCTTGATTATATCATAGAATCCTTAGATTCATCACTGAACTGGAGCCTAGAACGCACTGCTGCATCGTATACAAAACCATAGCATGGACTTTATTATCCACTAGAAGACCAAAACATGTACATAGATGGGCCTTCAAAGTAGTAACTAATGATGTCCCAGCATATATCTCAGAACTTTTCAAAAACTCACACAGCATATACACACTAAGAAGAAATAATTGCATATTATACGATATTCCAAAGGTCCACTACTCTATGCCAGTTATGGCAAAATGGTCATAAGCAGTATTTTCCCAGTAACATGGGACTCACTGCAGAAAACCCTTAAACTCACCAGTGTAGTCAGCTGCCAAGTGTTCAAAACGATGATTGACAAATTATGTATAAAACTGTGTACATGTAATGATGCAATTATTTGATTGCTTAAGTGATTTATGTTGTACCACTGTAGCAATTATATAACTTCAAATGCTCCCCCAGTATGTTCATATGTTCTTGCTTTTTCCTCTAATTCCATAATTGCACTTCCTCCTAAATATTGTTTGTGACAATTGCAAATTGTATACACTTACTGAAACTCAAATGCAGAAAAGTAAGGAAAAAAGCACCCGCAGTCACAGACACACAGAAAACTGTAGTTCAAAAAGTAGAAAATCCTTTAATCCATCCTCAGTTTAAAGTGCAAAATACATACTGCATCAGAAAGAATCATGAGGTATGCTGCCAAAAAGACTACTGATGTTTTGCATGGCGACTGCTGTGCATCCTCAGAGTAGTATAACCATTTTCCCTTGGCTATCTATATACTGCCTAATCATGTGACCTTATAACCAATCAGTTTCTAATCAACCTTAAGTGGTATTTAATCAAAATAAACAACAATATCCTATAGTTACGTTTTTAAAAATATATTCATTCCAAATTGACTATTGTATTTTTATATTTATCACATGTTGGCTACAATATAATACATAAACCAGAAACACTTGGATTATTTCTCAAAGAAGTTAAAATGTTAATTTCATTTTATATAACAACACTATTATTACCATTTCTTAAGATATCTTATATATATATATATATATATATATATATATGTGTGTGTGTTTCATACTTCTATATTATATTTTTCTTTTTTTTTAATATATACACTTTGAAAAATATCCAGGTACATACTTCATGGTCTATGGTGGTAACCATATCTATATTAAACCCATATTATGATTTAAAAATGCATTATGTATTTTGTCTTAATATTATTTTTCTGTATGATTTTTCTTAACATTTATATATTTACAATATTTACATCAGAACCAAAATTACAAAATGTGGTTAACAATGGACCCCAAGTAACATTCAGATGAAACAAAACCATTAAAGATATGGGGCCAGATATTCAAAACTTTGAGCCGGGCAAAAAACATTTGTGCAGGTTTAGCGCGGGATTAGCGCGGGTCTGCTACATTCAAAAGGCCAAATAACGTGGGCAAACTGCATTAGCGCTGGGCAAAATTACAATGTATGCAAGGGGCAAACTGACATGAATACAGGCACAATGCTATATTCAGTGGCTAGCACAGCACTAAGTAGTTTTGTGCGACTTAACGCGACACTTAGCGCGGTGCACATTACCGCCCAGGAAAAGCTTATCTTAATTCTGGGCAATCAGCTTTGCATGACACTATGGCTTTGCGCGGTGTTTGCGCGGGTTTAGCGTGGGTTTTGTCCTACCCTAACATGTAAATATGACACATAGATAAAGCCAAACATAGAGGAAGCATGCTGCTAACTGATGGCATCACAATGATGCCATCATCTGCTACCAGTCCCAGTCATGCCAGGTGGTAAGTGGTGACCCTGCCACCAGTGGACAGCATGACAGTGTGGCCATACAGCACACACCTGTGGACCACACCTCTGTGGACACCAACAGATGCCAGCACACACATGCAGCACTGTGGGCATGGAGGATGTTGAGGGGAGCATGTATGGGTGGTGAGGCTGTGCTACAGACTAGGTGTGGCCACAAGGCTGGGACACATCATGCAGTGCACATGGGCCAGTATTGGGAATACCCCAACACCAGTGTGCCTTTTCAGATAATATATGCCTCCTCGGCCACATGCCGCACAGCTGTACAACTGCCATAGTACACAAAACCAGAAATGTACATGTCACTGTGAGCATCCCATGCCACAGGTGCAGCATCTGTGGGTCACACAACAGCGTAACAGTAATGTCCACTGTCAGTAAACACCTGCAGGTTGGGTTCCTACCGTGTATAGTGCAGTCATCTACTGCCCCTACACACCATAGGCATTGTTGTGCCCACACACTACTGGCCCTCTTGCTACTGTAGTTTCTGCTGTGCACTGTAGCATGACCTACAATGTGACAGTTACATGCAGCACCACCACCATCTGTGCCTATGCTGTGTTGTCCCAGTACAGCTGCAGGCAGCAGCGCATGTGGAAGTAGTGTTCAGAACTGTATAATATTCCCTAAGCTGTTTGCACAGCGCTAACACGTTTGCGCAGGTTTAGTGCAGCACTAAACAGTTAGCCCGGTGCAAACTGCATGCAAATCAGGGCATAATGAGATGCTAATCTGGATGTTTGCCCACAGACTACCTAAGTAGGCTCATTTGCATGTCACTTTTGAATATGGCAAAGTTTAGCACTGGGCAAATGTGTTTGCGCCAGGCTAACGGTTTAGCCCTGCGCTAAACCCGCGCAAATGTGTTAGCTCTGCTCTAACAGTTCAGGGAATATTTTATAGTTTTGCACACTGTACTTTCACATATGCTGCTGCCTGCAGCTGTACTGGGTCCACACATTTGCTGGCACACACATTGGCCACATAGTTCATCTCTACCTACCTTCACATCGCTGTGCACTGTGTTGCTGTTGTGGTTTGCACTTCCTGGTTGCCATATTCAGAGCTATCTTATTCCAGGGCTAAGTTTGCCCTGCACCCCATCCCAGTTTGCCCGGCCTCATTCCCATGCTATATTCAGAAGCTGTTTGCCCTGGGCTATTCCTTTTGAATATGGCTTGTTTTGTGCTCCGGGCTAAGTTTGCCTACCAGGCAGTGCTAATTTAGCCCCGGGGCAAAGTTTTGAATATCTGGCCCATGGTGGTTAACAGTATGCTTCCAGTTAAGAAACCGGTATCTACTGTACTTTCCCCCTCTTCCCACAGGAACATTTAGTATGTGGCCGATGTAAATATTGTAGGTACATTAGCCCATGTAAGATGTTAATTAACCCCCAGAACCCAGAAAGAAATATACATTAAACAGTTAAGTAACTGCAATAGTAAAGTAGTTATTTATAAATTGACCCTGTTGCTGTAGTGCCTTTAATGTAGGTAGAACTATAAGACAATTTAAAATAATGGGAGAACACATTAGAGCAATACGGAATAAAGACACTAATTACACTATTGTGCAACATATAATGGAACATCCCGAAAATCTACATGAAATTACATTTAGTGGAATTGAACAAATAAAAATGGGACCTAAAGGGGGAGACTTTGAAAAATTAGTGGGAAGAAGGGAAAGTTACTGGATTTATGAATTGGGGGCCAGAACAGAGATGGGATTAATTGAGAATATAGACTTGGGCTGCCTTTCTGAAGAAATATAAATGTTAAGGAAAATCATACAGAAAAATTATATTAAGACAAAATACATAATGCATTTTAAAATCATAATATGGGTTTAATATAGATACAGTTACCACCATGGATTATGAAGTATGTACCTGGATATTTCTCAAAGTGTATATATTTAAAAAAAGAAAAGAAAAATACACTATAGAAGTATGAAACATAATTCTGTGGTGATTTGCACATGCAGCCCATGATGCTCTGCATTGTGTGGACACGTGTAATTTTGTATTTTCTCGAAACTTGGCTTCCCAGCCAAATGCCCTTTGGGGTAACCCTTGCTTCAGTGTTTGCGCACAGAGGTTCTTTGTCTTTTATATATATATATATATATATATATATATATAAATGATATATATATATATATTTATACAATGTATGTTGTCAGATAAATGAGAGTATAAATCATCATATCTGACATGGCGTGAAGATAACATTGTTATCTTCATGTCCTATCGTCATATGTTATCTCCACATTCCCTATCGTCATATCAAAACTTATCTGTTGATTCTTTCAGAAGACTTTCACTTTCACTAGAAGTGAAGGCGGATTGAGCTGCCATGATGACTGATGATTTAGTTTAGTAAATATTTCAGAATAATGACTTCTGCAAATTAGAATTTGCCTAGAGCTGTAGTTCCTTGTTAAAGTAAGAATTGTGACAGAAAGTATTGATCGAATATGGTGCCAAGAGTAATGAAGTGCCGAGCGCCTGTTGCCAGGCAACAGACGTCATGGGTTCATTTTACTTTGAAAGCCGCTGCTCGTCAATGCTGCACTCTGTGCAGTTTGAAGTTTTTTACCAAGGAACTACAAAAATACAGACAAATTCTAATTTACTGAAGTCTGGGCACATTCTAAAAAATATTTACTAAACTACAAATCGCTAGTCTTCATAGCGCCGGTCACGCCATACACTTCTAGTGAAAGTGAAAGTGCTCTGAGTGGCAGGATCAACCAGATAACCATATAAAAGTCACTTTTTCCCCAAATAAAAGCAGGATCAACCAGATATTTTACTAACTTTAAACTGACAGGATCAACCAGATATTTAAAACCCTATATAATCTATTATGTTGGGGAAGCATGTGAGCCCTGTGTGTGTGTGGGGGGCATGGCATGATAAACCAGATAATGCTTCTTAAACTAACCATAAATAGCATAATCCACTAAATATTTCTTAAGCAATAAATGACATCTGCTGTTTTGGCAGCGTTTCTGTAAAGGGGGTTGTATTGTTAGGGCCATCACCTTTATGTCACCCATTGCATTAGAGAGGGCACGTAGTGAGTTGTGTTGGGGCAGGGGCAAAGCATACATTGTATAAACCGAATATGACATGGTTCGACTGAAGACATCTATCTATTCACCGAGCGCTGCACTATCAAGATATCTCACCGTGGGCTTTGCCACTGTGGATATCATGATATCACTGGCCTCTCGTGAAGATAAATATAATATCTTCAGTTGGGCCATGTCATATCCCCCATATATATTAATAACAAGATATATTAAGTAATGATAACAATAGTGTTATTATGTAAAATGAGATTAACATTTAACTTCTTTGAGAAATAATACAAGTGTTTTTGCTAATGTATTATATTGTGGACAATGTGATAAATATGAAAATACAATAGTCTAATTGGAATGCATATATTTTTAAAAATGTAACTATAGGGTATTGTTTATTTTGATTAAATACCACTTAAGGTTGGTTAGAAACTGATTTGTTATAAGGGCACATGATTAGGCAGTGTATAGGTAGCCAAGAAAACATGGTTATACTACTCTGAGGATGCATGGCAGTGACCATGTGAAACATCAATAGTCTTTTTGGCAGCATACCTCACAATACTTCCTGATTCAGTATGTATTTTGCACTTTAAACTTAGGATGGATTAAAGGATTTTCTACTTTTTGAACTACAGTCTTCTGTGTGTCTGTGATTGTGGGTGTTTTTTCCCTTACTTTTCTGCATTTGTGACTTACTGTGATAAGCACCGCAGTAAACTCCTGGTGCTCTTGCTCTCACCTGCATTACATACTCACAAACAGGGACAGTGTGATGGGGGTAACAGTGGGGGAGCACCTGGCTAACAGTGACCACCAGTCATTGTGGTTTGAAATCACAGAAAGAGCAGAACCAAACCACACAAAAACACGTATCCTGGATTTTAGGGGGGCAGACTTTGGGAAATTGGGGAGATGCTTGAAAGAGGCATTAAGGAATGGGACAGGAATCAGGGATTGAGGAACAGTGGGCAGTATTTAAAATGGGATTATAAGAACAACAGAATTATGCATTAAGCAGGTTAGCAAGAGGAAAAGAAAGAGGAGACCATTATGGTTTTCCAAAGAGGTAGCAAAGAAAGTGAAAGCCAAAAAGATTGCATTCAGGCAATACAAAAGACACAGGCAGAAGGGGATAGGGAGAAGTACCAGGAGAAACAAAGGGAGGCAGGGAAGTCAGTAAGGGAAGCCAAAGCTCAGACAGAAGAACACATTGCAAAATCAGTGGTTAAAGGGGACAAAACCTTTTACAGGTACATAAGTGAAAAAAGAAGGACAAAGAGAGGGATAGTGAGACTGAAGGGGGAGGATGGGAGCCGCGTGGAGGATGACAACAGTAAAGCTGACATATTGAACAGGTATTTCTGCTCAGTCTTTACTAAGGAAGAGGGGGGTAATGGGTCTGAAGGGAGTACAAGGGTAGAATGGTGCAGAATGGACACAAGTCCCTTTACACGAGAAAGGGTCCTGAAGGAACTGGAAGTAATAAGAGCTGATAAAGCAATGGGGCCAGATGGGGTGCACCCAGGGTCCTTAAAGAACTAAGAGAGGTGGTGGCTGAACCTCTTGCTATCCTGTTTAGCCGATCACTGGAAACAGGGAGGACCAAGACTGAGGACAGCAGATGTAGTCCCTTTATACAAAAAGTGGGAACAAAGAGGAAGCAGGGAACTACAGACCAGTCAGCCTCACCTCGGTAGTGGGAAAGATCATGGAAGCACTACTGAAGGAGAGATTGGTGGAACATCTGGTTGTCAATGGACTACAGGACCCAAGGCAGCATGGGTTACCAGGGGAGGCCGTGTCAGACCAACCTCATTGAATTTTGACTGGGTGACTAGGGAGGTGGATCAGGAGGGCAGTGGACATGGCCTATCTGGACTTCAGCAAGGCCTTGACACTGTGCCACATAGAAGACTATTACACAAACTGGGGAATATGGGTGTGGGCAGGACAGTAGTGTGGTGGGTAGGTAACTGGCTGGGTGGCAGGACACAGAGGGTGGTGGTAAATGGCTGTCACTCCACAGAGGGAAGAGTGACCAGTGGGGTACCACAGGGATCAGTGCTGGGACCAGTCCTATTCAACATCTTCACTCAGTGACATTGCACAGGATCTAGAAGGCAGAATTTCACTGTTCACTGATGACACAAAGCTCTGTAATAGAGTAGACACACCAGAGGGTGTAGACAGAATGAGAAGGACACTGCAGAAACTTGAAGAATGGTCAAGGGTTTGGCAGTTGAAATTCAATGCAAAGAAGTGCAAGATAATGCATATGGGGCACAAAACCCTGGCACAATATATCAGTTGGGGGTGAGGATATAGCATGCACCAAGCAGGAAAGGGATCTTGGGGTTGTCATCTCTGATGACCTCAAGGTAGGAAACAGTGTGACAAGGCATCAGGTAAAGCAAATAGGATGCTGGGATGTATAGGCAGGGGCATCACCAGCAGGAAAAGGGAGGCATAATTCCGCTATACAAGACACTAGTGAGGCCCCACCTGGAGTACAGTGTACAGTTCTGGAGACCATACCACGTAAGGACATAGACAGGGTAGAGAAGGTTCAGAGGAGGGCAACAAAGATTGTGCATGGGTTGCATCACAAGTCCTATGAAGACAGGTTGAAGGAACTGAACATGTACTCCCTGGAGGAGAGGAGGAGAGGGGATATGATAGAGACATACAAGCATCTTACAGGGAGGAACAGGTGCAGGAAAACACTATTTTTAAGTGAAAAGATGTTTCAGGACTAGAGGGCATGGGATGAAGTTGGAGGGAGGACGATTCAGAGGAAACATGAGAAAGAATTTCTTCACAGAACGGTGGTGGACAAGTGGAACACCCTGCCAGAGGAAGTGGTGGGAGCTGAAACAATCACGGGATTTAAGAATGCATGGGATAGACATAAAGGAATTCTAGAGGTCAGGGGTAAGGGGAAATAGACTTTTAGGAAAACAAACTGAACTTACAAGCTCAAATGGGCAGACTAGGTGGGCCATAGGCCCTTATCTGCCGACACTGTCTATGTATCTATGTATCTATGTACTTACTGAAACTCCTTGTTGGATTTATACCGGTTTTTTTTTGTCTGCATTGTATAAATAGCATGCATTGTTATTTATTACTTGTTGTATTCTACTGTGAATTGTTGTGTCCTTTAAACTGTTCTACGCAGAACTTCCTTGAAAATGAGCTTACTCAATGAAGCCTTATCCTGGTAAAACAATAAATTAAACAGTATTGTGTGCCACTCCTGGGGTGCCTAAAACTGTTTGTATTGTTGGCACTGGATCAAATAATGCGATGTCCACACCTATAGTTGCCTTTTGGAGATGGTGGTAGCCAAGTATGTTGAGGTTTCTTTTGAAGAACGACTGATTTAACTAAACTGTCTTTTAAGTTTTCACCCCTTCCATAGGACACAAAACACTAATTTTGTGTGCAGTTTCTTAACTTGGGTTCATTTTTTTTTTTATAAACATGCCAGTGGCATCTCACACCTTGACCCAATGAGACTGCGGCAGGATTGCAGTACATAATCATGCTCCTTCTTGAGCTTGATTGGGTTTAATTATTATTGCTTTTTCTTTAAGTAACTCATTGATGTTCTTGACGCTTAATTATATACCATTTCTATAACCACTTTAGGGTATTGTCTGTTTGCAAACATGTGTGCTACTTCAAAGGAACCGAGTTCAAACTGTTCTTTTGTACTGCAATTCATTGTACGTCATAAGCGAGTAATCACTATCTTTTGAGACACGCACACACAAACGCTTAGCTACTGAGCCTAAGCCCCTATGACCAATTTTTAAGCATTTTTAAAAGCTCCTGATGTGCTTGGAACTCTCTTGCCTGCTGTAAACACTTTTTAGATCCCAGTCACTCTCCTTTTAAAATAAAAGTGTACCAGTGAAAAATGGATTTCAAGCTTGACACTGGCGGTTTTGGAAAATGGCTAATCAAAGCCCTAAAGTCCAAAGCCTTGAAGATGTGCTTCTTTAATGCTGTTAGGTATTGTTAAGGAGATAGGTGTACCTTGATTGTACAGTAGGAGCCTGAGAAACAGCTCAATTGTTAGTTTTATTCTCATGGATTGTGGGAAAATTGGAAGAATTTTAAGGACTCTGAAACTCCTACCTGCCGCTTTGAACATTTAGCAGTGCTTAACACTGAGGACTTCTGCACTTTGGAATTTTAAGGACATTAGTAATATAAGGATTATATTTCCTAATATTATTTATAATTCATATTTGTTATTCATATTTTGATATCATTTGGAACTATTCCTGATCTTACTGAGTTTTTGATTACTACTTACAATGGGAGTTATGACACAGACTAAAAATCTGCAGATTCCCCTATAGTATTGGGAAAACTGGCATAATCTGGTTAAAAAAATACAGGAAAGAGGAAGATGACCCCTACAAAACCTTTAAAAATAACAGAATCTTAATGAAAAAAAAACTCATGCTAAATATAAACAATTAAAAAAGGGTGACAAGACTTATAAACAAACAACATTAAATCAAGTCATTCATACCTCTGCCCCACATTTATCTGAGATTAACACTACTAACCACGGTGGGGAGCCTGTAAAAGCAAAAAGTATCACTACGTCTTCTGTATCACTACCTATAATAATTAGTGGATGCACTAACACCTCGGTGAACAAAAAATGTTTCCCCCCCAACCCCAACAGAATTTGAATGGGAACCATTCCCTGAGACATTTACCAAAATTGATGCAGACTTGAATTCACTAAAACAACTAACATACACATCCATTAAAAAAATTCCCAGATTTATCCATGGCTCAGGAACCAAACAATATAGGACCAGACATTCAAAGCTTTGCACAGGGCGCAAACCGTTTGTGCAGATTTAGTGTGGGATTAGTGTGGGTCTGCAATATTCAAAAGGACAAATAGCATGCGCAAACTGCATTAGCGCTGGGCAAAATCATAATATATGCAAGGGGCAAACTGAACATGAATACAGGTGCAATGCTATATTCAGTGGCTAGTGCCACACAAAGTGGTTTTGTGTAACTTAGCACATCCTTTGTATGGTACAAATTACCACCCAGGAAATGCTGGTCTTAACCCTTGGCAATCCAACTTTGCGTGACATTGTGGCTTTGCGCGGCTTTTGGGTGGCTTTGCATGGCCCTAACATATGACTATGACACATAGAAAAAGCCAGACATGGAGGAAACATGCTGCTCGCTGATGGCACCACAATGATGCCAACATCTGCCACCAGTCCCAGCCATGCTAGGCAGTATGTGGTGACCCTGCCCCCAGGGGACACCATGGCAGTGTGGCCACAAAGCACACACCTGAAGACCATACATCTGTGGTGATTAACAGATGCCAGCACACACATGCAGCACTGTGGGCATGGTGGGTGTTGAGGGGGAGTGTATGGGTAGCCAGGCCTCACCACAGACTGGGTGCAACCCGCAAAGGCCTGGGACACAACACGCCCAGTGCCGCGTGGGCAGTATTGTAGACCTTAATACCAGTGTGTCTTTCCAATCGACATGCCCCCGTAACATACTGCACAGCTGTACAAACACCACAGCACACATAGCAGGCCATGTATATGTCATTATGAGCATCCCATGCTAGAGATGCAGCATCTGTGGGTCACACAACAGTGTAACAGTAATGTCCACTGTCAGTAAACACCTGCAAGTTGGCCTTGTCACTGTGTACAGTGCAGTGGTCGTCACTACCCTGCACACCATAGGCATTGCTGTGTCCCTCACACTACTGGCCCCATTGCTACTGCAGTGTCTGCTGTGCACTGTAGTATGACCTACACTGTGACAGTTGCATGCATCACCACCACCACCACCTGTGCCTATACTGTGTTGTCCCCTGGGGTACAAAATGCTGTGCTGTACTGTATACATGCAGCCTGCACCTACCATCATTCACTGTCAGACTGACCTACAGGTTGAGCTGCGGGCAGACCTGGCCAGCCCCTGTACTTCCAGACTGACCTCCTGGTGGAGCTGTGGGACCCTGCAGTAACGCTGGACAAACTGCATGCAAATCAGGGCATAATGAGACGCTAATTTGGATGTTTGCCCAGAGACTACCTAAGTAGGCTCATTTGCATGTCACTTTTGAATATGGAAAAGTTTAGCATCGGGCAAACATGTTTGGTCTGGGCAAATGGCTTAGCTCCATGCTAAACCCATGCAAAAGTGTTACTGCAGTGCTAATGGTTCAGGGAATATTACACAGTTTTGCACACTGTACTTTCACATGTGCAGTTGCTTGCAGCTGTACTGGGTCCATGCATTTTCTGGCGTGCACATTGGTCACATAGTTCACCTCTACCTACCTTCATGTTGCTGTGCACTGTGTTGCTGTTGTGGTTTGCACTTCCTGGTTGCTAAATTTAGAGTTGTCTTATTTCAGGGCTAAGTTTGTCCTGCACTCCCAGCACAGTTTGCAGTGCCTCATTCCCATGCTATATTCAGAGGCTGTTTGCCATGGGCTCTTCCTTTCAAATATAGCTTGCTTTTTGCTCCGGGCTAAGTTTGCTCACCGGGTAGAGTTAATTTAGCCCTGGGGTAAGGTTTTGAATATCTGGGATATACAGTCAACTATGAAAGACATTTATGAGAATATTTGATCACAGAAAATTAGAAGTTATCCTACCCCCTTCACACCATGTCTGAGAAATGCTCTAAATGAACCTCATATGGCAAATGTTTTGTTATTTGAACAACTTTGCATTATCAGAGATGAATTAACAGGAATGAAATCAACAGTGGCATTCAATAGAAACTTGATTAGGAATCTATTCAGAGAATTTGCCAAGGCAGAATTAAGCACCAAATTAGACTCTATGGTCCAGATATTCAAAGCATTGCACCTAGCGAAAATCCATAGAGCTGGAACAGCACTGTTATTGTGCAAGACTGCAAGGTTCAAAAGCCCTATTAGCGCCGGCACTGTGTGGTAGTGCTGGCTTTAATAGATAATAGTATTCATGGGCGGGGTCTAGGGGAATGCCCAGGAATGCCAGCAGCGTGGCTTATTAAAAAGGATAGCTCTGCACTACAGGCATTAACACGACCTGTAGCATGGCACTAAATACTTCCGAGAAAAAGCTGGAGGTAATGTGACGGTGCCCCCCCAGCACAAACCCCGACCCTGGTAGCCCTGTAAATCGAAGAAGGACCTGGTGGTCTAGTGGTCCCCCTACCCCCTGTATGAATCCTAACCCCATAAAACATTAAGAAAATAAGTTTTCCCTGGTAGTATAGTGGTTCCCCCACCCTGCAGTGACACCCCCACTCATCAAAATAGTGTCTAACAAATAGAGCCGGCTACCAGCTCAGCCCTCCTCTCAGCACCACAGCCGGCTGCCGACTGAGGTATGAATGAGCGCTACTGCAATGAATGGGATCATTCATTATAGTTTAGTTCTGTAGTGTGTGGCTTACATTGTTGTTTGTAGTAGATGTGAGACATCTCTCTGCAATCGCACACAATGTTCTCCACCTGCAACACTGGCTTACTACAGAGTCTAATGAGCTGCAGTTGCAGTTTGCACTTCCCTGTTGCTATATTCAGTGCTGTCTTATTCCTGGTTTGCCTGGCTTCCTTAGCATACTATATTC
Source organism: Neoceratodus forsteri (assembly GCA_016271365.2). NCBI lineage: Eukaryota > Metazoa > Chordata > Ceratodontiformes > Ceratodontidae > Neoceratodus > Neoceratodus forsteri. The sequence goes on along the minus strand of CM057451.1, from coordinate 447,627,954 downwards.
AGCAGGATTAGCACCGAGCTATTCCTTTTGAATATAGTTTTATTTTTGCTCTGGGCTAAGTTTGCCCACTGGGCAGTGCTAATTTAGCCCCGGGGCAAAGTTTTGAATATCTGTCCCCAAGGTTGTAAAAAATAAAATCAAACATATCAGTTATAAAGACATGAATATAGTAAGGTCATCAAAATTACATAAGTGGTTCTCTACTAATAGAATAAATCACGTATTAGAACCATGCTTACTGATTTTGAATGGTAAAAAGGAGAGACACATTTTCATGAAGTTCCGCTTAGAATTATACCCATCAAAATATCTGAATGATATTTTTTTCAAAGATTAAAGACCAAAGTGAGGATCTTTATTGTAATTGTAATTCAGAAGAATTTGAATCGCTTATGCATATTATGCTGTAGTGTCCGAAATATAAACATATTTCTGATCAGCTAATGTCACAGTTAACAATATGTGACAAATAGGGTTGCCACTAAAAGACAACCTGAATTGTCAAAGGTCCCTGATGGGAATGAGTGGGGAGGGAGGGTGAGGAAGGGGTGGAGCTTTGTGGCATCAGGATGAAGGGGGACAGGTGTCATTTGACACAGGTGCTGGGGCAAGGTGTATTGGTAGGTGGGAGGGACCAGGTTGGGGTCCTGACTTGGGGGCCTGAAGGGGTTCAAAAGGCAGTGCGACCTTCAGAATGACCTCTTTTGCTGGGAAATTTTAGGCTCTCAACACATCATTGCAGCAGGTTGGATCAAGACACCTTATAGGTAATGTATGGGTCTACAGGCCTGCAAGGGGCCTGTGGGCCATGTGGAGTTCTTCTTTTTTTGGGGGGGGGCATTCTTTTGTTCAGTGCTTTAGTTAGTTTGCATTTAAGTTGAGGGCATTTTTGTTTCTAGGTTTTCTATGCAGAGAGACTACCAATTTGTGACTGTTTTGGTGGTAGCAGCTGATATGAGGTGCGATTGTTTGCTAGGTGGTTTTACAAGCATTGTTTCTAGGTCAATGTGTCGCTTGGCTTGCCAGCTACTGCTGGATATAATGGTGGCGGTGGTAGCGTATTTTTGGTTTTAGTGCAAGTATCCATGGGCTGGGAGGTTGTTTGCATGGAGTTTCTGGGCCATGGGAGGACCACTTTAACTGCAGTGGGAGTGGTGGAGGGTGCGTGGTGTCATTTTGCTATGGAGCTCAGCTTTCGAGGAGCTTGCCAAAGGTGGAGGCCTGGGGGCATTTTTCTTGGCGTACTGTGGGTGGCTGAGCAGAGGACTGGAACTGGGGAGGCAAGGAGCTTCTGAGTGGAGAAGCGACAGTGAGCCAGATAGCATTGCAACTGTGAGGCTGTGATGGTGCATCAGTGCAGGGGGCCTGTGCAGAGGCGCCAGGTCCATGGATCGCTTGGGGAGAGTTTTTGTGCAATAAAAAAACAGAAAAGAAAGGAAAGAGAAGCAAGCTAAGGGCAGAATTCAAGCTGAAATGAGGGTTGAAGGCCTGGCTGGGGGGATTCTCTGCAGATATGGAGGGGGAGCAGATGGCATGCTGGGATGGATGAATGGCATGCATGGGGGGCCACATGGCAGCAGGTCGGGGAGGGGAATGGGGGTGTGATGTGGGACGCAGCAGCTCAATGGCGCAAACAGGGAGTAAGTGGATTTGTATTTGGGCAGCTGACCAGGTACCAGGGTTTTTTATGGGGTGGGGGATTCAAGTCACAGCAGTACACAGGCTTGGCAAAGGAGGCATGGGGGCTCATTGCCCTGAGGGTATGGAGTGGTGGAAAGTCATGTACAGGAAGCATAAACAGTGCTAGGGTTCCACGCATTTGGCTTGCAGCAGGTCTGAGTTGTAGCTTGTTTTTCTAGGCCGGAGGAAGGTTTATTGAGTTGCTAGAAAAAGAGACAGGTTAGGGGAGGCACAGGTTCATTTTGCAGCAGTAGTCGAGTGGCGGTGAATGTGGACCGGGGATGAGAGGGAAGGATACCACTGGAGGTCGTGGCAGCCATGGGGGTCGGGCAAGGGTGCCACTGGGCACCAAGCAGCACTGCTATCAGGGATACAGGAGAGGCTGTGTGAGCCCCTGTGGGCAGGCTCAGATATGAAGGGAGTTGGGAGGATTGTTTTGGGAAAAGAGGGCATAAAAAAAAAGATAAAAAGGATAGCTTGGCTAAAGGCATGGTTTTGTTCAGTAGGACTGAGGCGCGGACACAAACCTGGGGTCAGTGGACGGGCACCAGTGATGGCCAATGGGGGGCTATATAAAAACAAAATGGACCACATGGGTGAGGCTGGAGGGGGGCCCAAGGCATGGCCTAGACATGGACATGAGGGCCCCTAGGACCTCAAGGCGTGGGCTTGTGGAGAAGTCAGTTGTGGATACGGAGTACCCCCAGAGGTGGAGCTGTGAGGCAGCAGGCAGCTGGGTACCCGGCGAGAGGGGGGGAGGCCTGGACAAAGGGGGCCCAAGATATTCACCATTCTCACCTTTATGTGTTCACCAGTAAGGAAGATGGCACCGAAGAAAGCTCCAGTCTCCAGCACCAAGATGATGGAGGAGGCATCCAAATTGATGGAATAAATGACGGAACTTGTCAAGACAGCTCACCAGTGGGAAGAGGAGGAAGAGGCAACAAGAAAGAGGAAGGAATGGGAGGGGAAGATGGGCAGGGTCAAGGAAGGGAAGAGGCCACATGGATCAGTACCTATCCCTCTGCCAGAACCGACACCGGTACCATCCGGACCAGGCCATACAGTGGGTAAGGGTAAGGGTAACGCAGATTTGGGAAATGAAGGTGATTTGAAGGAATATTTGGAAGGGCTGCTTGGGGATATGGGGAGAAAAAGATAGAGAGGATGGAGAAGGTGATACAGGAAGTAAAAACGGGGGCAAAGAATGTAAGGGACCGGGGAGGGGCAAAAGGGGAAGCTGTATGAGGACGCTGGGTTTACTCCTGGGAGATCACTTTTCCTCTTCCATTAAGGAGAAGATTTGGAAGGGGGAATATGTAGATATCTTGGGATTGGTGGATGAGGACACGGCTAAGCGATATGAGCAGAAAGAGTAAACAGGGAGATCGGAGATGGCAGTGGTGCTGGTGGTAGAAGGAGGAGGAGGCCAAGTATAAGGGAAAAAGCATAGACACATGGTAGTCGGGTTTCTTGATATACTGCATGCTGGTGCTGGAAAGACAACCAGAGTTGCCGATTCTTCTCCTGACGTACACGGCCATCTTTCGTGATGCATACAAGGCAAAATTGGGATATGGGTGGCTGAAGTGTGACGAGACATTCAGGATGCATATGGCAGCTAAAGGGGATCTCAGGTGGGATTGTACCCACTCAGAGTTGTAGGTGCGAACCCTGTCAGGTGCAGCAAATGGGCCCATGGGGGAGCATACCAAGAGGAGTGCACTGACCATGGTGGCTAAGACATGTTGGGGCTTTAACAGGGCCTTGTTCACCTGGGCAGATTGCAAATTCTGGCATGTGTGCTCATGGCATTCTGGCACACATCCAGCGGTGAACTGTAAGATGGGGGGGACCGAGGTACCCAGCCGGGTGGGGCAAGGCCAGGACAGGTCCTTTTGTGGAGGATGGGAGGTGGCATTGGGAGGAGCAGAGGAGGCCACAGCAGGGGCGGATACAATTCCAACTATGGGTAGAATTGAGGTTGGGTGGGGAAGGGGCCTTTGGGTTTTTTCCTGGTGCACACCCCGATAGTCCCGGATGTGGTAGACGCTTGGACTCAGGGATACCTAGACACAGAAAAAGCCATTTTTTTGTGCCAGGGTTTTAGGCACGGCTTCCCACTGGGCTTCAGGGGGCTAAGGAGAGCAATGAGGGCACAGAACTTGGGATCAGTAAAGGGGATGAAGGAAATAGTTCAGAAAAAGAGTCAGAAAGAGGTGCAGGCAGGGAGGGTGGAGGGCCCTTTCACCAGGCCCCCCTGCCCCACCTTCTGGATATCTCTGCTGGGAGTGGTACCAAAGAAGCAGGAAAGGGAGTTTCAAATCATCAACCACATATCTTACCCAGAGGGGGCATCGGTGAATGAAGGCAGCCCTGATTATTTAAGGGTGGTATCCTACACTTCTTTGGACCAAGTAGTGCTGATGATCAGGGTTGTCCGGGGGGCATGGCTGGCAAAGACCGACATTGAGTGCACCTTTCGGCTATTGCCTGTGAGACCCGAAGATTGGGATCTCTTGAGGTTTCAGTTTGAGGGAGGGATGTACTTCAACAAAGACATGCCAATCAGATGTTCGGTGGCATGTGCAAAATTTGAGGCTTTCAGTTCCTGGGTTCAGTAGGTTTTTAGGAGAGATATGGGCATAGGCGGGAGGCACACTACTTGGATGATTTTCTGTTCATTGGGGGTGACAGGGCAGAGGAGGAGGGAATGTTGGCAGATTTCAAGGCAATGTGCGGAACCATAGGTATCCCTTTGGGAGAGGGTAAGATCGAGGGCCCTGCCCGCAAGTTGGAATTTCTGGGGATAGAGGTTGATATAGTGCATGAGTGCTTCCACCTCCAGGGGGATAAGGTGGCCTGTCTCAGGGGCCTACTGGAGCAGTGAGTGGGAGGAGGAGGGCACCACTGGTATTGGTTCAACAACTGCTGAGGCACCCTAATTTTGCCTGTAAGGTCATAAGCCCAGGCAAAGCTTTCACTAGGAGGCTAGAGAGGGCAACAAGGAAAGAGAAAATGCCACACCACTGGGTGGACATCACTAGAGGGGTGCAGGAGGATTTGAGAGTATGGATAGATTTCCTGGAGGAGTATAATGGGGTCACAAACTGGCAGGAGGAATGGACCTATAACACAGACCTTCAGCTGTACACAGATGCATTGGGGCCCCTATGGATGGGGGCATATTTTAGAAGGGAATGGATTTCAGAAGCCTGGCCAAGCACATGGGGGGGAGTCAGGTTTGCTAAAGGACATCACGTTCCTAGAGATATTCCCAATCTTTGTGGCTTTGAAGGTATGGGATAATATGATGAGAGAGGGAAAGCACACATTGTTCTGGTGCGACAATAAAGGGGTGATGGAAGTGGTAAATAGACAAGGTGGGGTTATGACCATGATGGGCAGGGTGATGCTGCAGTTGGTTTTGTTGGGCCTACTGCTGAACTTGTCTTTTATAGCACAGCACATTGAGGGCATTCAGAATGACATTGCTGACAGTCTTTCCCGCTTACAGTTAAACAGGTTCAGAGAGTTGGTTCTGCGAGCAGCAGCACTCAGGACCAGGGTTCCAGACCAGCTGTGGGAGATTGGAGAAAACAAGCCAGATGGCTGTGCCAGAGCTCTTGGCCAGCCAACATGCTGAGGGCATATGTAGGGGCATGGGTGGCTTTTCAAGAGTTCCGAGGCAGTGAGGGTTTGGACAGGGCTGAACCAGCCAAGGAGAACCAGGTGAGACAGTATATGGTTAGGTGAGTAAGCGATGAGGGAAGGAATGGCCCATCACCATGGGGTTCCAGTTGGTGGGGATAAGTTGGGTCTGCAAGGATAGGGGGTGGCCAGACTCAACCACAGGGAGGGCTATTAGACAGATGCTCATTGGTTTGCAAAAGGCCATGGGGGGAGGTGTGACAGAGGAGTCCTATATCTGGGCAACTGCTAAGGAGGGTTTTGGAATGCACATCAGCAAAGGAGACTGAACTATTATGGATGATTTTTGCCATCATGGCCAGGGGGGGCTTTCAGGATCAGCGAGGTGGTGGCCCTGAGGAGGTCTGATAGGAAAGGGGCTCTACAGGTTGGAGAGGTTAGTTTTGGGCAAGACGCAGTAGTAGTGAAGCTGGTCAGGTCAAAAACTGATTGGCTGGGAAAGGGTGTGGAAGCAGTGCTGTGGAGGCAGGCACCAGGGAAGGTGTGTGCTGTTAAGAAATTGGAGGAGTACTGGAAAACCCAGGGAGGGGTGGGGCGCCTGGTTTAGGCATGGGGACAAGAGCCCAGTGACAGATTTCCAGGTGGGAGGGGTCCTGAAGAAGGCACTAGAGTTTGTCGGGGAGGATCCAGACAGTCTTGCCCCCCACTCATTCCAGATCGGTGCTGCCTCAGAAGCCGTGGAGCAGGGCGAGCCAGAAGAGGTGGTGAAGCAGGTAGGATGGTGGCAATCCAACTGCTACAAGAAGTGTGTGAGATAATGATGCTAATGGTTATCTTGTTTTTCCCCCTTTCCCCGGCAGGAGGAATGCAGAGGCACATCTGGATTGTGGGGCACTCCTTTATTTATTGGGCTGAGAGGTTTTCAGTGACTTGGAGTGGTGGGATGCAGCTATGGACGGACATGGAACATGCAAAAGTCTGCTGGAAGGAGATTCGGAGCATGAGATGGGCCCAGCTGATGTCACTATTGGAAGAACTCTGGGTCTGGTGTAGTAGACCAGACAAGATAATCATACATTTAAGTGAAATGATCTGGGGGAGACCCTTTGGGGGGCACTGGTGCAAGCCATATCGGCAGACTTGGAAAGGGCAAAAGGATAGTGGCTGGGGGTGGTGATTAGCTGGTCCGAGACCACCTCCCATATGGTGTGGCGGCAAATCAGAGAGATTATATTTGGTGGAGAAGGGAAGGAAGCAGCTCAACAGGAAGGTGGCCAGGGTAGTGATCAAAATGGGGGGGGGGGGTGCATACATGATATTGGGACATTTCTTTTGAGGATCCTGAGGTATATAGGTCTGATGGGGCCCACCTATCAGAGTTCAGCATGTGTTTGTTCCTGAGGCCCTTCATAGATCTAGTAGGCAAACTGGAGAAGAGGGGTCCTAGGTTCTATCCCGCAAGGGGGGAGCCCCATCTTCCAATGGTAGGCTGAAGATGGGTCAGTGGAGGGAAAGGGGGGAGCAAGATATGGAAGAATGGGGGGTAGGCAGAAGGGGGAGGGAGAAGGACAGCATGGGCTGGGGTCAAATGGCACCCAGGCATGGATTTAAAGGGGGGAGGGATGGACTAGGGGTTGGATCTTAGTGTCTGGACCTAGGCGGGAGGAGGTCCTGGTAAGTTTGATACCTGGTACTGGCGATGGTATGGAGGGGTCAGATTTTGATGTCTGGACCCTGAAGGAAAGAAGCAGAAGAATAGGAGGACCATGAAGGAACGTCAGAGGATATAAAGAACAAACTGTTTTAGGAATGTATTTGGACTAGAACAGTAAAATGACAAGTGCAAAATGAGATGCAAATATAATTGGCGTTTAATAAACTGTTGCCAACAAGCATCCAACAGAGCAGTTGTGGAGAGTTTCATTCCCAGATGGGATCTGATGACAATATAACCCGGGAAAATTTACTGTGATTACTAATGCATCCTCAGAACTAGGATTTTGTTAGAGAGATGATAGTGCAATTAAGAAGGCTATTCTAACTGCTCTCAAAGAAGGATAAATTAATCAACTATTTTATTATTATCAAAAGTCTCTTTGTCATTAAAATTAGAGCCCATGAACTGTATGTGTTTTATTTTTATAAAAACTGTTACTGAATAATATATGATATGTATGCATTTATCTGTGATTGTATGTTTTTAATATTTTGTAAAAGCCTAATAAGCTGTTGTCAAACTAAATTTTATTTATTTATTTATTTATTTTTAATTCAAGTTTATTAACATACAATTGGCACACAGGTGAAGAAACCAAACTTTACATAAAATGAACCGTGACCACTATATGCCATATACCTTTACCAATAGTAACTTACCAATACATTTTCAAACTAATAATCCCCCCAACCCCCTATCCCTTCCCAATTTCCCTCCCACCGGGTTGCAAGGCCGAGGCAGATCCGCCCGTGAGGACATGAGCCGGGTCTAGTCCACTACTCCACCGCGGCTAACTATGAATGGAGCAAGTAAAAGGTTTGGAGGGGCCACACCGATCAAATTTGAAAAGTTACCCTTCTGCGCCCCAAACTTCTCCATACTCAAACTGAAAAGCAGTTCCTGCAGCCATTCCACATACCGGTGGAGTAGTGTCCAACCAGTGTCTTAACACAATTTTCTTGACCGAAGATGAAATCAAAGCCATATAGTATCTTCGGGGCTTAACAGCAATGTCAGCATAGTCCTCTACAAGACAAATTTCAGGGGTAAAGCAAGATTCAATGCCCAGTAATGGATCCGCCTTTTGCTTGATCTGGTCCCATAGTTCTTTAACCGGCGGACAGTCCCAAAAGATATGCCTGAGATCCCCCACCGCTTGATGACACCGGAAATATAGAACATCTGGAGCATGCCCAATTCTGTATAACTTGGAAGGGGTCCAGAACAAATTATGCAAAAAATGAAATTGCATAATACGCAATCTGTCCTGAGTAATATACTGGTACATATGTTGCCAAACCCAAACCCAGTTTCGACCCTGATCCCCTAGACAGATCTCCCAGTACCCCGGTCTAATACCAGTGTCTGTATAAGCCTGTTCAAAAAGAGCTTTGTACACCCTGGAGACTGCGTGCGGTTCCCAGACCCCACGAGTCAGGGTCTCAAACCACGTCCCATTAATCCTACCCTCTTTAAGTTTAGATTTGAACCCCTAACAAATGCATAAGTTGGTATAGTTTGAAAGATTGATTTGGCCTATATTAAACTTTGTTAGTACCTCTGCCACCTTTAAACACCTGTCTCCTGCATGGAATCTGCCACACTTAACCCCTCCAGAAAAGGAAGCCAGGATACCTTTATCATGTCCTCCCAATCTTCATGTTGGGATTAAGACATATAGGCTGAGAACTATCAGCACAAAGGATGTCGGAGAAAGCACACATTTGAAGGTGCGTCGTGAGAAACCCTGATTGGGTAACAACTAATCTAGAGGGAGGGATTTCAGTGGGGTAAAGAAGAGCCTTCGGATCCACCCCGGCCTCTCTAATTAGATCTAATTCCACCCTCACCCAAGAAGGGACATACGGTAAGTGCTCCAGCTCTCTAGGAGGCAAGAGCCAGCATAAATATTTACATAGGTTACTTGCCCAGTGATATAGTCCAAAATGCGGAAGTCTTAAACCAGCCTTCTTCCTGGGAGCCGCCAGTTTATGATAGGCTCTGCGAGGTGTTTTTTTTACCCAGATAAAATCTGAAATAATTGAATGAAGGACTCTGTGCCACTTCAACGGTAACCATACATTGAGCATACTTAAAGGGTACAAAATCCTCGGCAACACATTCATTTTTACTATATTGACCCTCCCCCAAAGAGAGAGCGGAAGTTTGCTCCACCTCTCCAGGTCCTGCTTGATGGTTACTCTAAGGGCATCCAAATTAAGTCTCACCATTTTGACTTCTGAAATAGTCAAAATGATGCCCAGATACCTCAGAACACGAGGAGACCAATGGATCCCCAACTGTAAGATATCTGATTTGCAGGTCTTAGCATTCAACGGGAGGAACTGAGTTTTTCCTATGTTGATTTTATAGTTGGATAGTTTGCCATAAGAGGCAATGTGATTGAGTACCACTGGAATGGAGGATCGAGGATGGCTGACATGTAGCAGGATGTCATCTGCAAAGGCAGAGATCTTGAACTCCTGAGACCCAACTCTAATCCCCTTGATTCTAGGTTCCTGTCTGATGCTACACAACAGCGGCTCTAGATAAAAGTTAAACAAAAGAGGGGACAAAGGGCAGTCCTGCTTAGTCCCCGACAACAAAGGAAAACTTGCCGAAAATACTCCATTACAGTATATTTTAGCAGACGGCGACCGACATAACGCAAACACCATGTCTATAAAATGAGCCGGAAAGCTGAAATGCTTCATAGTTAGCGACAGGAACCTCCAGTCCACCCTGTCAAATGCTTTCTCAGCATCGACAGACAACAGACCCCCTGAGATATTACTATCCTTCGGAATCAAAACAATATGAGATAACTTACGGAAATGGTCTGATGCCATTCTACCCGACATGAATCCCACCTGATTCGGATGGATTAGCCTAGGAAGCACCCCCGCTACCCGAACCGCTAGTAGCTTCGCCAGTATTTTTATGTCATAGTTAATCAGAGCAATGGGCCTATAATTTGAAACCTGATCCCTATCCTTCCCTTCTTTAGGGATAAGTACTATCAGGGATTCAAAGAGGTGCTCATCAATGTGTTCGGAGGTAAAAATCCTGTGAAAAAGACGCATTAATCCTGGGGATAACTGCCTACTAAAACATTTATAAAAATCCGGAGAAAAAACGTCCGGACCGGGAGCTTTCCCAGCCGGGAGCGTCTGTATCACAGTATTTCCGACTCGGAAATCGGAACGGTAAGCGATGCTTTCTGTTCCTCCGTTAACTGCAGTAAATTGCACCCAGCCAGGTACGCCCTAATTACTTCATTGCTTAATCTATTAGGCATGGGACTATATAAGGCTCTATAGTAATCCTCAAACTCTTTGGCTATTTCAACTGGGGCAGTTTTAATCGACCCATCGGCAAGGGAAGAGATACTATGAATAATTCTAGATGTTTCGGTCGCCTTAAGGCGCATGGCCAAAAGATGCCACACTTCTCCCTGGTCTAAGTATAGGGCTTTCGTTTTGTTAATGGCTTATTCAGCCTTTTCTCTCAACATGTCATCGTATTGGTGTCTGAGCCTGGCCAGCTTTTCCCTTAGTGCCATTGGTGAGGACTTTGAAAGAACTTTCTCTATATCCCGAATCTGGGCTAACAACTGCTTCGCCAAAGCCTCCTCCTTTTTCTTTCTAACGGCCGCTAACTTAATAAGCTCTCCCCTAACCACACACTTTAATGCACTCCACTCCATGTCCCCCTTACCCATCGTATTGCAGTTCTCCTGCTCATACTGCTCTATAGTCTGACTAATACTATCTCTGATCTCCGGTACTCTGACAAGCTGGTTGTTAAGCTTCCATATGGTCTGCTTGGGTGTATTAGATAGAAGGTTAAGTGAGCATCGGACCATCGAGTGATCTGAGATGACCCTTGGCATGATTGTGCAATTGACCAACCCAGGGAGCAAACACTGACTTATCAAAAAATAGTCAATACGAGACCTGGTTTTATGGACCTCAGACAGGAAAGTATATTCCCTGCTCAAGGGGACAAGACCCTCCACGGGTCACACAGACCAAGTTGTCTGCCAGCTCCCTGAGGGCTCTTTGAGCCAGTGAGAGGCCCCTCACGCTTCTCTCTATCCAACTCTGTATTGAACACCAGGTTCCAGTCGCCTCCCAAGAACATAAGGAGATGGATAAAGGGAGACAGAACCTTGAGTAGGTCAGCAAAAAACCGGGGCGAGTCCCCATTAGGCCCATATATGCTACCTATCACCATCCTAGCTTGACTAACAAGCCCGACTACTATCATGTACCGGCCCTCAGGGTCTGCCAGCTGCTCCTCACAGACAAAATGGGTGCTCCTAGAAATTAGAATGGCTACTCCCTTACTAGCAGTACTATCCCCAGCAGCGTATACCTGGGCCACAAATTGACGTCTCAAAACCTTAGCCTCCCAATCCAATAAGTGTGTTTCCTGCAAACATATTATCTGAGCTTTCTGCAGTTGCAAGTGTCATAGAACCTTGTATCGCTTCAAGTTCTTCCTAGCCCCCTTGATATTCCACAAGATAAATTCTAGGATACTACCCATAATCCCTTCATTCTATTTTAAAATTATTCGTCTTTAACTGTAAACGCAATCCGCTCACCTTCCTCGGCCTACCCTCACGAGAAGATCTTCCCGAACTCCTGCCTACCAACCTTACTGCAACCCGGATCCCCTTACATACCCACTCCCCTGTTCTCACCCCTACCCCCGTATGCCCCCCAACAAATAGACCACACCCTAACATAAGCTGAAAAAGAACCCATATTCCCCACCCCCAAACTCCCACCTCTGGCCCATGAGATCAGCAGTTCCAAAGCTCCCATTACTCTCCCGCCTCCCTCCTCCACTGTGCGCTACAAACGCTTGTCTTATGACAAAGGAGAGACTACTTCCTCCAACAATAACTTGTGCCATGTTTCCCAAGTCCGAGAACCTAACTGCTTCCCGGCGAGAACCACCCCACATCCCAGGATATGACCCACCTGGGTAAAACAGCCCCACTCATGGTCCCTCCGAGTGGGAAATTTCCTGTATTCTACCTACCCCAAACGGAAGAAAACCCCACTTCTATACACTAAACTAACTGCCCATTAAGTAGGCCTTTAAACGACTCCACAAATTACAAAACACCTTAACCAGCGAAACATTGAAAAATCTTGTTGAGAATATCCAGACATTTACCTGATGGGGAAAACAGGACTGGCATACATTAGCCACTGCCTCAAGGACTGATTACCCCAATTGAGAAACAGCACCTCAACAGAGCCCCAAATACAGTAATGAGGATAGTCAAAACACTATCACTAAAAATTGAATAAAGAAACGGTGGGGAGTGACCGTAATGGAATGTGACACCCAGGAGCTACTGCAATAAGCAGACAAAGCAGCACAGTTGGGCAGTCAAAACCCCCTGGAGAGGATACTTGGTGCTGTGACCAGACCCTTAAAGTATCTCTAGTGGTCGCAGGACCAGGCAGCCGAGCCACCCTCCACTCAAACCCCTCAGGAAAGTCGCCTTCCATCGAACCCGATATCGGGATCTCCCCACAGCAGTACCTAGCAAATGGGGAGTGCCGATGGCTAAAACAGCACCCTCTCCCCCAGAAAGGCTGTCGAGAGTCCCTCTGTGAATTGAGCCACCCCACTAGGAGACACCCTGCCGATTGAAGCAGATCTCAGTCTGCCCACCGAGGCTTAATTAGAGCTTCCTGCAGCCTCATGCCTCGCTATCCCCTTTTGACAGGATAAGTTCATCCAGGATAAATAGGCCCCTTGAGTCCGTTTACAGTCCCCGCATTAACCGAAAATGAGAACACGTGCGAGAGTCCCCCTAGGATACAGCTGGACAGTACTCCGCACACAGGTAGGGCAAATTAGCTCGGGGGCCCCACAGTCTCAACAGTTTGCAGGAGAAGAAAGGAAAATTAAAAAAAAAAAAAAAAAGAAAAATAAGAAAAATAAAATGGAAGGGGATTACGAACTGCCCCGTAAAAACAACAAGCACTCCACATCAAACTCCAGCGAAGCCTTTCCATGACCTTCTAGACAAACCAGCAACACCGCCATGGTTAAACCTTTATTTCTTCTTGAACAGTTCCAGAAGGGCCTCTTGGAGCCCTTTTTCCGCTGCCTGCGCACTGTCAAAACTGACCCACCGGCCAGACAAAGCCACCTGCAGATGCGCTGGGTAGCTCATCCAAAATCGGATGCCTGCAGCAATCAACTTGGAAACAGCCTGATGATACTCTGCTCTCTTTTGCTGGACCGATAACAGGAGATCCTGAGCAATTCTTAGTAAAAAACCCTCCCATCGTACCTCCTTGAGTTCTTTGATTTTGGAAAAAACGTGCTGTCTCTCCTGATAATTTAAGAAACGAAAGATCAGGATACAGGGCGGAGAACCGGCAGGAGGCATGGCTCTCAAAGCACGATGAGCCCGTTCTATCGTGTAATTTCCCCCGAAGGGCGAGGGGCCTGCAATCCGATGTAGGAACTTTTGAATGAAGTGATGGCATCGGGGCCTTCCTCCCTTTCGGGGAGACCTACGATGATCATGTTGTTGCGCCTGCTTCTCCCTTCCAGGTCCTCTAATTTCGATTCCATCCTGTTCAGCTTCTGTTTTAAAAAAACTATCTCAGGCTCTTGTTTCTCTCCGCTTCTCTAGAGAGGTGACCCTGACCTCCGTGTCTCCTGTTCGGCGGCATAAGTCCTCTAGCACTTGGGTGACTGCTTTGAGCTCTTCAGTCACCGCCCCAGCTCGGAGCGAGAAGGTTTAATTTCGGCGAGGAATTGCGCCAGAGTCAAAGGGTCCTTGTCCAAATTACCCCCTTCAGTCTCCTGCCCGCATGCCTGGGATGAAGTTCTAGCTTTCTTGGACAGGGCCTTAGCAGGGGATGCTGGCGGGGTGTGTTTCAGCGGCGACTTTTTCATTTCGACATCCATCAGCACCAGGGACACTCGCAAAGCTCTCAGGTAGTCTTCCGGAACACAACTCGCGCTTCAGTGGTGTAGTTGCTCCCTCTAAACTGGGGAATTTAAGGACGTATTGGAGTGGGAGGCTGGGACAATCACAAACAGGCAGCCACCATGAAACCTGCACCACGTGACTCCTCCTCAAACTAAATTTTAAACAACTACTACTGCTATTCAGATACGCCATACATTCAGTAAGTTCAGTTTCTGTACCTTGCCATTAAAGCAAACAGTTTCTAGAGTGAGTTCCTGAGTCATGCTCCAGGCCATCTCTGCTCCCTGACAAGTCATTTTACTACCTGACTGAGGTTAGCAATGTGGATCAGTATGGAATCTTGTAGCACAGTTGGAAGTACAGTGCATTTTGCATTAAACTGCCACGTCAATTGAATTGGTTTTACATTCTTTTTTTTAATCGGGAATGCACTGGCAACTCACATTGTATTGCTTTTCAACACTTAGTCAGCTCAAAAGCAACTTTTTCTAAATGTTTTTGCAACTCATTTGGAATGTGTAGTGGAAACCATTTATAATGGACTAGTCTGTGCATCTCACTTTTGTCCATTGTTAAGTGTCTGTCCTGTGTAGCAATTAATTGTTTTTTTAGCCACCTATCAGTGCTGGCCACACACGGCCCTCTCAACTGACTCAGAGGACTTTGGATTATGGTATAATTTTGCTTTAAGTATGTAATTTGTAGCTTTGTAAAGTATATACAGACATGGCATACAAAGGGTACAGTGAAGACAACAAAAATGAATTAATTTATTCTGAAACAAATTTGCACTTCAAGGACCCAATTTTTTCATTTGGCCCTTAGAATGATACAGTTTGTGCTGAGCTATGGCTGTAGCAGGTGTATCAGGGAACTTTCACCCCATTTTATAAAATACGGGATCCCTGCACCAAAGACCAAAGACCTGAGAGTTGCCACAGCCATAGGCTGTAGGCAGGCATCAGTGGCAGCAGGTTGCAAGTAGTGGAGGGGAACATCCCTAGGCACTGCAACAGTCCCCTGGTACTCAGCCCCCATGTGGAAGCAGGCTGCTGCCCACCTACTGTGTTAGGGGCTGTGACACCTATTGGGCAGCTGCCAGGGTTGTGTCCACCTGGGGCCAGATCACGATCTGTCACTGCCAACTCCCTTCTATCCGGGCTGATTGGCTCTCTGCAACTGCACATGGCAACCCTGCTGGGTGCCACCTCAGCATCCTGATATTGCTGCTGCATCTTTGTCATCCCCTAAGGCACCCTCGGTGCTCCTTCTGCCCTCAGTCACCTCCTTGTAGGTCCCCTCCAGTCACCTCCCTTCTCGGCTGTGGCACAGAGCCCTTGGACCAGCTCCTCACTAGTCTAAACTGAGCCCCCTGTTGCAACCATGGAAGGACTTCTGGAATTCCAAAAAAGGAGATGGGGCAGCCCCACCATGACCTGACATAAGGGTGCTTCTGCCGCAAGCGTGGCACAGGGCAGCTTTGGCTCATGGCTTCCGATTTTGACACAGCCAGCATTTACAAATCATGATAGCCACAAACTTGATGTAAGGCGCCACTTGCATCAAAGCTGTTAGGCGCAGGCACCTTGTGCCAAACTTTACCTTTTTAAAAGTGGGTCCAGGTGTTTAAATTAAAAAGATGAAATCTGAATCTTTGCTACAGTAGTTGGGGCTCAAAGGGTTTTTACACAGTAGCTATTTTGGTTATGATTATTCACTATAGTGGCATTACACTTCCATCTGTTTTATAGTAATGCAGGACAGAACCACAGAAAATGGGAGAAGAAAGAATAGAAACAATCCCACAAATAAATGAATGAACATGATTAATAAAGTATTCTTTCAGTCATAGAGGGGTTGATTGCTGCATGTAACAACTGAGGTATATTAAGGGTGAAGTATTGACTACCCCCAAGTACTTGAGCCACGTATATAAGTATTTTATTTTCTCCTGCCATCAGTCTGCTGCTTTTGAGAAACTTAATTTGTAATGCAAATGTAATATCTGCAATTACTTTGCTTTACTCTGCTCACATTGTGTTAGCATGGCTAAAGAGGGTAGTGTAATCTAGTGGACTGAGCACCATACTGTAAAACATTAAATCACAGGTTTGAACCCCACAGGACCACCTGGATCACTGCCTGACTTTGATCAAGTCACTTGATGTTTTTGTCCTTCTATCTATAAATTGGATAGAAGCAGGACTTCAAGGGGATGGGAGACAATGTTTTATATTGGTGATGATACCTTGACTAAAAAAATGGAAAGTAAAAAACTGAATTAATTATGTATGAACTCCTCATAATCTTCATAATGGAACTGACAGCAGTCATCTCACTCAATTACCTTCGAATGAAACAAAGTTCAGAGAATATGATGTACTGTAAATTATTTATGAATAGAATAATAGATAAGACACCATGAGTAACAAAACTCGAATTCCTTGATGGTATTTTGCTAACACTATAAACACTGAGAGCAGGATCTTGGGGTAGGCAAGTAACAAATATCTTTTTCCAAATACCATGAATAAAGCACTGTTCATAAGAGGTGTGTGGAATGATTGATTTTGCCAATAAAATTCCAGTAGAATTATCATTCTGCTTCCAAAAAGCTTCCAAAATATTACCTAATATTTTATGAAAAAATTTGGTGATGTTCCGCTCATGTGAAAACTGTGGGTGTTTACGTAAACTGAATTTTCTGCAGTTCTTCCTCATGTGCAAAATAAAATAATGATTAATGTGAACTGTGGAAAGTTTAAGAACAGTTAATGTAAGCTTCAGATTTTCTTTGCACAGTTTTGTCTCATATATAGAATAGACATCAGTGCAAACTGTGGAATGTTGCTGTTTTCCATGTAAAATTCATGAAATGCCACAGAATTCAGACAGAAGTGGGATTTTGCAATTCCACTCGGTACTACTGTTCATTATTCAGAACTAAATAACAATCACTGCTACTGTTTGTTCACTATTTGTTAAATTAAAATTGGTGGTGATGATGGGGTGAGGGTACTTAAAATGTTTAAAAATTCCTTACAGACATCCCTAGGTGGTCAGGACTACATCTATGTTCAGCAACAACTCATTCAGTGCTTCTAGGTTTATTTTCTTCTGATGCTTTTATAGGTTTAGGGCCAGATATTCAAAGCGCAGCGCGAAGCACAAATTCGTTGCGCTGGACTAGCACCAAATTTGTCCCCGATTGTCATATTTAAAAGGATATTTAGCGGCAGTGTTAGGTGTTAGTGCTGACGCTAAACTATAATGTATGCAAGTGAAGGACTGAGGGGAGGGGCCCTGAATGCTGGCGCACTGGCATATTCAAAGGTATAGCGCTGCACTACAAGCATTAGCGAAACCTGTAGCATGGCGCCGAATACCACAGAGAAAGGCCGTGGTGATAATGTGGGCAGGAGGTGGCGACAGTGCCCCCAGCACGAATCCTGACCCCTTAAAAATATATATACATATTCCCTTGTAGTCTAGTAGTCCCCCACCCCATGCACATATCCTGACCCCGTTCACATGTAAAAATTTAATATTTCCTGGTAGTCTAGTGGTCCCCACCCCCTGCACATATCCAGACCCTGTTCACATATAAAGATTAATTTCCTGGTAGTCTAGTGGTCCCCACCCACGCATGTATCAGACCCCATTCACATATAAAGATTACATATTTCCTGGTAGTCTAGTAGTCCCCCACCCCGATGCATGTATCCTGACACCTTTGCACATCTCTATCAAACCCTTTCATTCCCTGGTAGTCTAGCGGCCCCCCCACCCGGCAATAACAGCCCGCTGATGCCAAAACAGTCTAAGAACAGAGCCGGTGACTGGCTCAGCCCTCCTCTCACCACCGCCGGCTGCCGACTGAGGTAGAGATGTGCAAAGGGGTCGGGATATGTGCATTGGGGTGGGGGGACCACTAGACTACCAGGGAAATATTTAATTTTTATATGTGAACGGGAGTTGGGTTATGTTCGTGGGAGTTGGGGGACCACTAGACTACCAGGGATAATGTTCATTTTTATATGTGAATGGGATTTGGGATACATGTGTGGGGTTGGGGGGACCACTAGACTACCAGGGATAATGTTGATTTTTATATGTGAACAGGGGTCGAGATACATGCATGGGGGTGGGCAGACCACTAGACAACCAGGGAAAATTTTCATTTTATATGTGAACGGGGTTGGATATGTCTGTGGGGTGGGGGACCACTAGACTACCAGGGAAAACGTTTATTTTAATATGTAAACAGGGGTCGGGATACATGTGTGGGGTTGGGGGGACCACTAGACTACCAGTGAAATATTTAATATTTAGATGTGAACGGTGGTCAGGATATGTGCGTGGGGGGGGGGACCACTAGACTACCAGGGAAAAGTTATTGATTTAATTTTCAGCAGGGGTTGGGAGCCGTGCTTGGGGGACCACTGGAACATGAGGGGTTTCAGTGTGTTTTGAAGCTACCGGGGGTCGAGGATCATGCTGGCCTGGCTGACACTAGCCTACCAGGGTGTCACAGGCACACACTGGAACAGGGACCATGACAGCAGAAAAGGACTGCCTGGCCCAACCAGTTTGCTCTGTTCCCTATCTACTGGATATGCTACATATCCTAGTGACCCTATAGCCTATGGCCTCCGGCCCCTACCAGGTTTGCCTTATGCCTGTCCCATGCATTGCGTTCCCCCACTGTGTTTCACCCACTCCTGCAGTGGGGTACCTATGTTGTTGGGGTAGGCAGCTTCCAGGTCATGTATGGCCATGGGCAGTGTGTCTGTTTAGCTATCGATCTGTATATGTATGTGTTTAGATATATATATATATATATATATATATATATGTATGCACACACATATATATAGGTCCTGCTTGCACAGCTGCATGGGTATGTTGTATGCACTGATGTGCCTACCAGCACACAGTTCCTGCTGCTTCCAGCTTGTACTTCCATTCCGACCAACAGGGGATGCTGTGGGCATGCCTTGGCCTGCAGCATCCAGCCTGTACTTCCATTCCGACCAAAAGGTGGAGCTGTGTGCACCATGCAGTAGCACTGGGCAAACTGCATGATATTGTATGCTAAGCAGCACATAATGAGATGCAAATGTGCCTGTTTGTCCATGGATTACCTACTGTAAGTAGGCTCATTTGCATGGGAGCTTTGAATATAGCTCCCGTTTGCCCCAGACTAACCAGTTTGCACCAGGCTAATGTGTTAGCACTGTGCAATCAAGTTAGCCCAGGCAAACCTCACTTCTGCATAGCACACTAAGCACAGTTCTGCAGTGTGTGGCTAACGTTGTTTGCAGTCATACTTTTCAACTGTCCCTGATTTTACCTCAAACCTTTACTCTGTCCCTCCTACAAATTGTGTTTCCATGACCACACAGTGGGGGTTGTAAGCATAACATAATGTCAGACATTAATGCTACAGACGTGCTCTTCCTTAGAAAATGCATTTTACACTACATGACTTATTTACCAGTTTCCTGAGTGGATATCACCAATTGTTAAGGTGTGTCCCTGATTTTAAACCGTTGTCCCTGATTTATGAGACAGGAGGTTGAGAGGTGTGTTTGCAGTAGATGTGAGACAGCCCTGTGCAATCACACACAATGTTCTCCACCTGCAACACTGGCTTGCTACAGAGTCTAGTGAGCTGCAGTTGCCATTTGCACTTCCCTGTTGCTATATTCAGTGCTGTCTTATTCCAGGGCTATTTTTGCCCTGCACTCCTAGACCAGTTTGCCTGGCTTCCTTAGACTGCTCTATTCAGCAGGATTAGCACTGGGCTATTTCCTTTTGAATATAGCTTGCTTTGTGCTCCGGGCTATGTTTGCCTGCTGGGCAGTGCTAATTTAGCCCTGGGGCAAAGTTTTGAATATCTGGCCCTTAGCGTGTAAAATAATAAGAATGAAGATATTTTATGTCATACAATTAAATCACTCTAGAAGTACTTCACCATGCCCAAACCTATGCCATTACCATCAATATTTCATGTATATGAAGAAACACTCAGAAAATGTTGAAAAAAATATATTACATTTTTGTAAAGCAAAAAAATGTTTGTTAGACGTTTTCATCAATGCATTGCAATGCTGCATTGATATACTGAGTAGAGATATAATTTGTACATTGTTGTATTGTTTTCTTTTTACACAGATGTAACTTTAGAGGCCAATATCCATGTAACAGTATGTGATAGAAGTTACTGCTCTGAAACACTGGAAAAGTGAAGATCCGGCTATTAAAATGGTGTATTACATGGTTCTGGCATCTAATGTACAAATGTGTTGGCTGGTACATTTTCATTGTTCATTGCTGATATAAAGACAATACATTGGTGCAAAAAGTACACAAAAAAAATGTAGGAATATTGCATGGACATGCCACAGACATCTTAACATGATGCCACGCTTTCATTTACAAAAATAACAAATTAAGATCCTAGCCCTAACAGTCTCAAATGTATCCCATTCTAAAGACCATGGGTCAGCTATTGAAAGCTTTAGTGCCATGCAAAGTAACTTTGCACCACACAGAGTTTATGCCCTGAATATGGACTAAGCAGGACACTCGCTCTGTTCAAAGCCTCTTTTTTGCAGGGCTCAAAGTGATTCGCGTTGCAACACACAGAGACTGGGCATATGCAAATGAGTGTGGTGGATGTGCATACAGTGCAAAAAGTCATATTTAAAGCTTGTGATGTCACTAAGGGGAGATTTGTACAACAAAAATTACCACTTTGCAAAAACATGTTTTTATTGTATGCCAACTGTGAAGAACACTTTCAGACAGCCCAGAAAGGCATCTAATGCTCAGAATACTTTACAAAACACAGACAGAATTTAGTTTTGCCAGTCCTACCCGCAAGGAGAACATTCATGTTTAATATCAGCCACTGCATCAGAATAAACTAGTAATATTCCATCAAGGAAAATCAAAGTCATTTTTTTTCTCATTTTTCTAACTATGGGAGTTTTCTGGAGCTCCGTTGTCCTAACTGGCAAAAGTCTGAATCCCTGACTCTGAATATAGCTTTGGTGGAAGGCTCTCTGTTTGTGTATCATGCCGAGTTTTTTCAGACAACTATTAAGTATGGAGGCACTGGGCCTGGCACAAAAGATTACTTCAGTGACCCACTCATGTGGCCACACATTGGACTTCGTGTTTTCTTTAGACCTTGAGATCATGGAACTTAGTGTAGATCTGGTAGTTTGGTTGGATTATAGCACTGTGGGGTTCAGGTTTGGGGCCCCCCTTCCAAGGGCCATCATCTGTAGAGATGGTCCGGTGCCACCCTTTCTGGGGATTGTCCCCAACAGGATTGCAGGCAGTGCTGGACCTATCAAGTGTGTAGTCTGCATGTGCAATTGTAATGGAGGAGGCAGTGGCGGCCTATAATGGGGGCATCACTGCTGCCTTTGATGCAGTTGCACTCGTTTGTGCCTGACCCTTATCTACTCATTAGAGACCTCCCTGGTTTGACGGGGAACATAGGCAGTAAAAGATTAAGGGTCGAAGGTTAGAGAGATGCTGGATATGATCTGGCCTGATGGAGAACAAATTGGCCCTGAGGTCTCATTATAATGACTATTAGGGGCAATCTCCTGAAAGAATGAAGATTTTTTGTCAAGGGAGATTGCTGCAGCAAAGAACATACCAACTCCGTTCTTCCATATGGTAGATGGGCTATTACATCCTGCCTGTCTTCGTGTGGGAGAAGCAGGTTCGAGCACTAGGTGAGAAGAGTTTGCTCTGTTCTTTACCGACAAAGTGTCTTCTATCAGAGCCGAGATCTCCTCTGACGTCACTCATAGGAATTGCAGGGTTCATCCTGAGGCTTGTCGAGGCAATCCTCCTGTGTGGGTTGAGTTCGATATTGCTGGAGTGGAGGAGGTGGTGAAGATTGTCTTGAGGCTGTGACCAATACATTGTGACCTGGACCCAGGCCCAACCTAACTTTTGGCCAGATGTTTGGACCTCATTGAATCTGTAGTGGCTGAGATCATCTGGAGTTCCTTGAGGAGTGGGGTCTTCCCACTGGCTTTGAAAGAGGCCCTGGTCAGACCCCTATTAAAGAAACCCTCATTGGACCCGGACTGTCTTAGCAACTACAGACCTGTCTCTAACCTCCCATTTTTACTAAAGGTTATAGAAAAAGTGGCCATCCAGCTCAAGGACTGACTCATCTCTTCCTCCACTTATGAGGTTTTCCAGACTGAGTTTAGAGCTGGGCATAGTACAGAGACTGCCCTGGTGAAGGTGCTTAATGATCTCCTGATAGCGAGAGACAGGAGAGAGTGTACCATCTTGGTCAACCTGGATCTTTTGGCAGCGTTTGTCACTGTGGATCACGAGGTGCTGCTTAGCTGATTATGGTACTGGTATGACCTGTCTTGAAATGTAATCAAATGGTTCAGGTCATACCTAACAGGCAGAGTGCAGAGGGTGAGGATGGAGTTAGCCTCATCCAACTCAAAGTCTCTGACCTGTGCAGTTCTGCAGGGTTTGGTCTTGTCGCCCTTGTTGTTTATGGTGTATATATCGCCGTTTCGAGACATTATCAGGCAGTATGGGCTGAGTTTTCATTACTCTGCTGATGCTACCCAGCAATACCTATCCTGTGTGCCTGGTAACCAGATGGCAGCCTCTGTATTTAACAAGTGCCAGGTGGAGATCCAGACTTGGATGACTCAGAACTGGTTATGACTCAACCCTAATAAGATAGAGGTCCTGGTGGTTTATCTAGGTCATACTGGTGGGTAGGGGAGTACGGGGAATCCTCCTGGTCTTGTACAGGGAGTGATCCCACTGGTCTCTTCCACACGGGTGAAGGACCTGGGTGCGATCCTTGATGATGGTCTGACACTAGATGCTCAGGTGTCAGCTGTCGTTAAAAGTGAATTTTACCACCTGAGAAACATCGGCCAGATCCGGAACCTGATACCATCTGAGGACCTGAAGGCACTTGTACATGCTTTTGTTATCTCCAGGCTAGATTACTACAATGTCATGTACCTAGGTCTCTCTGGAGGCAACCTCCACTGGCTGCAGCTGGTGCAGAATGTGGTGGCAAAACTATTGGCAGGTGTATGGAGATTTGAGCATAATACGTCTGTCCTCCATGAACTGCACTGGCTGCCAGTTAGGTGGAGGATTGTCTTCAAGGTCGGATTACTGACCTACAAGACCCTACACAGAAGAGGACCAGTCTATCTGCACGATCTCCTTGTGCCCCATCATCCATTTCAGGCTCACCATTCCACCAAGGGTTGCCTCCTTGGGGTTCCCAGGGTTAGGTTGCGGCATTCAGGTGATTGAGCATTTTCTGTTGCCACACCTACCCTGTGGAACTCATTGCCTAATTAACTTCTGGAGGCACCCTCAGTAGAAACCTTTAAAAAAGGTTTAAAGACTCTACTATTTAACCAGGCTTTTGACTTATAAAGATTTAATGTATATTTAATGTATAATTTTAATGCATAAGGATAGATAGTTGTATGTTTATTGCTGTCAGCTCCACCTGAAACTTTTTGTGAAATGTTTATCACTGTGTGTTTTTATACTGTGTTTTTAAATTATGTGAAGCACTCTGAGTCTCCAGAATGGGATGCTATAAAAATAAAGTATCGATCTGTCTGACAGTCTGTCTGTCTGTCTGCCTGCCTGCCTGCCTGCCTGTCTGTCTGTCTATCTATCTATCTATCTATCTATCTATCTATCTATCTATCTATCTATCTATCTATCTATCTATCTACTACTTGGACTTAGGTAGTTGCTACATAGTATTACATTCTGTTGCAGAGTAAAGTGGCCCCTGCTTATTGTCACTGAGGTGGCAAAAAAGTAAATCCGTCTGTTCAATGGTCTGAAATCTTTGAGCAGAGCATCATACAAAATCCAAGTCTTTGTTTCTCACTGCCTGCTATATGCATTACAATATTCAGCTCATGGAAACATTAGTATCCAGCCAACGGTTAGCTCTAACAAATTACAGAATTTCAAGTACACATGGAAAACCTTAGATTTACAATTTTTTTTACTCAGTTTGAAGCTTTGAAAATGAATACTAGTCTACTACAAAGAGTTTCATTGGTATATTGCATTCATTTTGAAACACATTTAGGCTGATAATCTACTTGTTTGTCTTCATAGTACAGTGCATTAAGTACTTGAGAAAGGTGATGGAATAATTGTGCTAGAGCTGAAGCCCTCCATTTCCTCACAGGTCAGCTGCAGTACAAAGCACACGTCTCTGCTCCATGACTACACTTCAACCATGACCTGAAATGGTCTTTCTGAGGTAAAGAGTTTAATTTATTTCATGTAATTTCACACACTTTTTTTGAGACAGAGATCCCTAACTGTTTGGAATCATGTTTTTATTCCTGTTTACTTTTTGTAATGACTGTTTATAAAAATGTGCTACACTAGAAATATAGAGGCTGTCTCCACTATTTGCTTTACACTAGACAGGGCACGGGCAACTACATTCTCATCTCTGTCCTGAAAAGGCTTCTTCTTCTGTACACAATAGGTTCTATTTTTCAGACCCATGCCTTTCCCTGAATGTGAGTCTGCAAGTAAGGATGCCAGTTATTGTAATTTTGTAAGCAATAACTCACAACTGGGTGTGCAGGTAGTGGGGATTAATCAACACCCTAGGTGCATTGTGAGGCATGAGGCCGGAGACCGAGTGCCCTCACAGCACCCGGGGTATTGCTTAATCCCCAACACCCATACATCCTGGATTGGGTTATTGCGCTTATAACATGGGGTATTAGCAGAGACTAAAAAATTATGAGGAATGGATGATTAACATAGGAAAACACAGGGACTTTATAATGTGTTCTGCCACCAGCAGAATCTCTGTGGAGCTCACAGTGCTGTGGAAAACTCTGAACATGAAGCTCTCAGCACTCATGAGAACAACATGTAAAACAACATACAGTGCACTGTGCAGGGTTGGGGAATGTGCCATGGAGGTTGCATTTGCAGTGGGTAGCTGCCCAATGACACAGCCATGGGGGGGGAGACACACACAGAGAGAGGAGACACGGACAGCACAGTGCAGTAATCACTGCTTGCACTGTGTGGGATTGGGGGGAATCTGGCACGGAGGTCACATTTGCAGTGGGTAGCTGCCCAATCACACAGAGAATTGTGAGGGGAGAGAGAGAGAGAGGACATAATAGGACTTCACAAAATGACATGTCCTTCTCTGTCTCTGTCTGTCTCTCTCTCTCTGTTTCCCTATCAGTGTCACTCTGTCTTGGTGAGCTGGCCCCAGTGCACCACGGCATGGCACAACTGTTTGCAGAGAGGATAGGGAAAATACTGCCGAACATGCAAGATGAAGGAGGAATAGGAGTGGGATGAGTTGGGAGGGTGACACACTATGTGGGGAGTGATCTTCACAGCTTGCTGCCACAGGTAGGATAAACAAGGAAGAGATCTAAAAGAGAGTGGCAGCAGAAATGCTTTATCACATAAAATGCATGCTCTCTCTCTCTCTCTCTCTCTCTCTCTCCACATTAGTGTAGCGGCTTGAGCTCAGCTGTCCATTCCACCACCTGTGATCATTTTTCTGCCTTGCAATGTAGCTGCACATCAGTTGCCACACTTGATCATGGATTTGGGGGGTGCTAAGGTTTCCACACTTACTCCGGGGTGGGAGGATGCAGAATTCACCATAAGCTCTTCTTTGCCCCTCTAGCTGTTGCACATTCCACTCCCCACAGCTCAGTGCAGTCTTCACCTGAAAATAAACTGTTAAGGAACGGGCTGGCCATCTCTCTCTCACCATACAAGTTCATCTCTCTGTGTCTGTGCACAACTTGCTCCTTCCTCTCAATTTCTCTATCCTCACTCTCTGACAGTGCTACTCATGTCTCCCTCTTTCCTGTGTGTGCTTTGTCAGGCAGCATGTTTACCTGAAGTCATGGTGAATAAGAGAAGCTCTGTGTGCCTCACTCCTCAATCTGTCCTCTCCCAGCAGAAATTATACAGACAAGTGCAGCGGGGGGGCGGGGCAAGAACAACATGGGCACAGTGACAAAGCACTGCTTGTCAACACATTGCCTTCTGAGTGCTGACTAAGGAAGACACATTGACAGAACTGAGCAGTCCCATGCTGTGCACTCGGAAGTGTGCGATGCGTGAGGCGGGTGGGTGGGCTCCACTATACCACTTGCTAAGAGTTGAAAACAGAAATGGCTGCTACTTTCGTTTGCTCCATCAGAGCAAAAAAAACAGGACCGGCTCTGCCCATTGATTTCAACTGGCACCTCCTCACATCAGCTCTGAGTATATCATGCATTAATGCACTGTCAGGTGCCAGGAATCCACCAACCATCTGTCTTCTGCTACTCTCCCCATGTTTTAAATTGATTTTATACATACTTTATACATTGTATAATGTTACAAAGCTACAAAAGGAGGGAAATGTGGTTTTAAGGTTTTTAACCCTAAAACCCAACCTTTCATTTACCCTCATGACCCAAGGCCAAGCCTGAGGCCATGCTCCATGGGTCTGCTGCTTCATGCTACAGGTCTGGAGCCATGCTCCACAAGCCTGCTGTTTCACTTAGAGCCCATAAGATGACTCATAACCCTGTACACAAATGGCACTGCATGCAACAGGAGACAGGTCATGTCTTTCTTCATGTAGGACCCCATATTTGTAGCTTGAAGCAGCAGACCCACAGGTCATGGACCCAGACCTGCAGCTTGGCCTTGGATAATGAGGGTAGGGTATGGGGAGGGGATAGGTTTTAGGGTTAAAAACCCTAATAACACACTTCCTTCCTTTGTAGCTTTGCAATAAATAGTTTTTTTTTTATTTTTGCAATGCATTTTCCTACTTTTTGAGAAAGTATAGTGACAGACATACAGTATAAATAGCTTTGCACAGGGCCCTGTGTAAAGCAGATCATTCATACCTTTTTCATGCAGGAGATTTCTCATAGCGTTCTTCAAGCAGGAGTTCAGTCATAAGACTTTAAATATTTTGTTCATGTATGACTTTTTTTTTTATCATGTAAGATTTTATTGAGTTTTTCAAATACAACCTGCCATAATAATGACAATTGAAGACCAGGCATACATCAATATATGAGTACAATAGCACAAGGCATTATAAGGAGAACATACATCAGTATAACATGTTGGATACTAGATAAAAAGAAAAAGAGGGTAGAGATGAAATACCCAGTATCCTTTACACTCTTAGAAAGCTAAGTATCTAGTAGATCTAACACGTCAGTATGTAAATATCAGTCTAGCACTAGCTACTCTCTAGCTGATAAATTTTAACATAATCATTTGCTATCCTTCTGAGGTTAGAGTGATGGACCATCAGTAAATCTAGAACACAGACTGATGTATCTATCCCCATGTAGATATCTATGAGAAAGAGGTGAGCAACTAGAAAGTGTATACAGAAATACAGAATAGTCATAGCAGGAGGCTAGAACTAGCTGAGTGAGTAAAGTGCTTCTTTCCCTTCCTTCTGGGAAAAGTAGAACAGATAGGAGAGGGGGGAGAGGAAAACCTCTGGTCACCTTACTGGAGGGTTTTGGGAGACAGCAAATATATAAATGCAAATATGCGTCCCATTTCTTGTGGTATTTGGGGAGATTACCTTTCCCTACTGCTGTATACCTCTTGAATATAGCTAACCGAGCCACTGCATGGTTGCAGGGGCAGACAGTTGCCTCCACTTCATTAGGATCACCCTCTTCGATTCCATTAAAGCTGCTGGAAGCCATACCTTGCTTGGGGCAGGCATGGGGTCCAAGATAGAAACATCCCCCTACAGTGTGAAAGTACCTTGTGAGTAATCTTTGAGCAGTCACCAGCACCCGAGTCCAAAAGCCCTGGATGACTGGGCATGTCTACAAAATGTGGAACAGGTGGGCAGGTGTGGATTGACATCTCCAGCATTTATCATGCTTCAATATTTTGAGCTTATGAAGCACTGCAGGTGTCTTATACCATATAAGGAGGATTTTTAATTACAGCAGCTGACTTCTGGCATCTTCGCATGCAGTATATGCAGACTTAAGGCAGTCGGACCATAGTTGTGGGGAAATGGGGTATTTAAATTCTGCTTCCCAAGCTACTTGGCATGCAGAGGTGGTATCTGGCTGTGAGTCTCTGATAATTTTATAAAACATGTCCACCAGTCCTTTACCTTTTCTAGGTTGGTGGAGGGTGGTCAGACAATTCCACTTGTCTGTGGGAGTAGGGGCAGCTAGAAGGGGGGCAAGTGCACTCCAAATCTGGAGATATCTCCAGAAGTCTTGTACTTTTATCCCAAAGGTGTCTCAGACCTGTTCAAAAGACATTAGCATTTTGCTGTTTGGGAGGAGAAGATCTCTCATCACATGTATGCCCTTGGATACCCAAAGGGCCTATTCAAAGGTCTGCGACCTATCATAATAAATATGTTATTCCATGGGGGGGGCATATGAAATCAGGGGAAGGTAGCCAATATTTGGGACCCCAGTAAATGCCATTGCTCAATGCCATGACCTGCAGGTTTCAAGCATAATAGGGGAAAGCTGGCCTTCGGGAGGTTTCTTGTTAAATAATAGGGAAAAGAGCGAGTTATCTGTTGTAAGGGCAGCTTCAAGGCGTGCCCATTGTTGGGGGTGCAGTGCAGGGGGGAACCAAGTAACCGCTTGGGCCATGCAGAAAGTTAGATAGTATCCTGTGAACCAGGGGAGCCCCAGTCCGCCCTTGGTCCAGTGGGCCCTTAATTTTGAGCGACTCCAACATGCAGCTTTTCCCTCCCATAAAAAGGATGAGATAAGTTTAAATAAGGTATTATAGAGTTTCTGAGAAAGAGGAATTGGGAGATTGTTTAGAAGGTATGAAACTCTGGAGAATAGAAACATATGGATAGCCTCTATCGTGCCTTTAAGAGTTAATTGTAGTCATGTATGACTTTCATGGCAGTACAAAATGCATGTGTTGCCCTTTTTTGTGTTCTCAACTGCTCTTTTGTGTTCTGTAACTTTAAACATTTTGTTTGTGCAGCATTTCATACATTTTTGTAATTGCTTTTACAATTAGTCAAGTAATTCATATAAAGAATACAGCTTGTTTTTATAATGTTCTTTCATATACTCCACTGTTTTTTTCTCTGTGGTTTTGTATGGTTATGTTACCAAATGCACACACTGTATGTTATACACATGCTGAGTTTGTTAAAGTCCATCTCAATGTTTTTTTTTTTTCTAGAGATTCACACATTCTTTTTCTAAATAAAATGCTATCTCCAATTTTTGGGGGGAATGACAACTAAGACATCTCAATAGACTGTCTCCTGAGTAACCACACAACTGTCTAACTCAATGCTAACATCCAAGTGTTGCCATGCCTTTATAATATTGTTTTCCCCCCTTTACCAGTGCTTCCTACCTATGTGAGTCTACCTCCCAGCCCATCTGCTCCCATGCAGCATATGTTGTATAAGGAGAGACTCAGAACTCTCAATATGTACACCCTGGAGGAATGGAGAGAGAGGGGGGACATGATAGAGACCTTCAAGTATCTGAAGGGGATCAACAGGGTACCACATGGGAGCATCTTTCACATGAAGGGAAATAGCAGAACAAGGGGACACAGCATGAGACTAAAAGGGGGGAAAACTTAGAGGAACTTGAGGAAAGTCTACTTCACTGTAGGGTAGTGGAGAGATGGAACAGTCTCCCCCAGGAAGTGGTGTGGGCAGCCAAGATTCAGGGATTCAAGAATGTGTGGAATAGGCACATGGAAATGATCAAGCTTGGGCAGAAGGGGAGGTTGTTGTAGCATCTAGGGTACCTTAAGCATTAGAAAGAGGGATAGGGCAGACTGGATGGGCCACAAGGCCCTTATCTGCTGACAACATCTATGTATCTATGTATCTGTGTTACTTGCCCTGCCCCAAGGGGGTGCACAATGGATATTTTCTCACTCAAGGACATTTCCCATGTGGTGGGATCCCTCTGGAGTTTTATCAATGACTACCTCCCTCTGTCCGATCTAGTGTGTGGGAACCACTAGGCAGTCAGGAATGGTTTAGTGCAAGAGAGCTGGTTTTATACTGCAGTGCATCATGGCTTTTCAGTACATTCCTCCCAGACTTCAGAATATCAGTGTCGAGGGTATTTAATGCACATGTTCATGCTGAAACATGTCCACACATGGCACCAGCTGGTATTCTCCCTCCAGCTCACTGCTCCAACTACACTACCACCTGTGTTCATGTAGGTGGTAGCATAGCAGCAGAACCTTTGTCACTCCCTCCCTCCCTAGAGGAGAAGAGCATCATCTACTGTGCTCAGTCATTCTCCCTCAGGCTGGCACCAAATGATCCATGCTTATTTTCTAACATAGGTCACCAACGTCATGGGTGGTAAAGATGAGCAAATGTGGAAATTGGCAACTGCAGTTCAACTTTGATTATGACTCTTGTCTTCCTTTTAAATTTTACACTTCTGGCAATGACTCTTTGGGTTCTTAGTGTTGGAGTTTAGCAGGCTACTAATAGTGGTATCTTTACAAACTGAAATAGAATTAATAAGGAAGGGGTTCTCTAACAAATAGGCATCTGCCTTGAAGTGCTGGATATTTTGCTTTTGCACACCGTCTCTGTTCCAGTAAATACATTTTGCAGTCAATATTGACTCTGACTCCATTATCTGAAGTTGTCCACAGAGCCATCTATGAGCACAACTCAGGGGTGCTCAGTTTGTTTCCTGTGTAACCAAAGTTGCAAATGCGCACCACATTTACTGCTAGTCCTTTTTCCTTTGGATCTACTGCAAACTGGTTCAAGTGGTACCCCTTAACCACCTCTCAATTACTCAGCTAATCCCATCCTCTTCCTCCCTCTTCTGGTCCTCCAGTCATATTTAAACAAACATAGAAACATAGAATTTGTCAGCTGAAAAGGACCACTTGACCCACCCAGTCTGCCCAGATGGTCCCCACCTAGTCTGTCTCTACAGACTCTAACTGGTCTCCTGCAACCCTTCCTCCTTTCTACTCATTTCCTAATATTTCCTTATGTCTATTCCATGCATGCTTGAAACCTCCTACTGTTTTAACCTCCACCATTTACACTGGCAATCTATTTTAGCTGTCCACCACTTTCAGAGAGGTAGTACGTCATCATGATCCCTTGGTATTGTTTGTACGATAGGGACAGAGAGAGGGGGAAGGGAGTGGGGTGACTATTTATGTACAGAAAGGGATATATTGCAGCCAGGAGGAGGGGGAGGAGGGCTGGGCTGAAGCCCTGTGGGTACAGCTCCAAAACCTGAAGGGGAAGAAGGTTAGATTGGGGGAAACACACAGGGACTTGGGGAGCAAATTAGATGGCTCAGTGGTAAGGGAAATAGTGTTATAGTGGGGGATTTCAATCTGCCAGGGGTTGAGTGGAGCACCCTGGCTACCTCTAATGCTTGGGAACATGTCCTACTGGAGGCCTTCCAGGAAATCTTCTTGATGCAGAGAGTAATGGAGTCAACTAGGAAGGGTAACATACTGGACCTTGTCTTGTCAGATGGGGAGCACGTCCAAGAAATAGGGTGGAAGCCCCCTTGGCAGGAAATGATCTCCACATGGTGTGGTTCTTCCTCTATTTAGGTAAGGAGGCAGCCTGGATCAAGACAAAGGTGGTGGACTTCAGAAGAGCAGACTTTGATGGAAGGAGAAATACTAGTGGGGCATCTTGCCAAGATCCACCATGACATGGAACAAACTATCTGAGGAGGTGGTGGGGGCTTAAATGGTGGAGGGATTCAAGAGGGCATGGGACAAACATATAAGGTTGGTAAGTGGGGGGATGGGGAGACCCCATGGAAGAAGAGATGAGTAAGGGTGAGTAAGGGGCAGACCAGATAGGCCGTTGGGGTCCTTTTCTGCTGTCAGATTTCTGTGAATCTATGATGACCTGATAGAGTTTTTCAATTGGGTGACAAAGGCACTCAATTGGGGCCAAGCAGTGGATGTCCTGTATCTGGACATCAGCAAGGCTTTTGACTCAGAGCCACAGGGAAGGATGCTCAGTAAACTGAGGAACCAGTGAGCTGGGGAAAAAACTGACAGGATGGGTTTGATGCTGACTGCAGGATAGGCAGCAGAGGGTAATGGTAGGGGGAGAACTCTCAGTTCCCAGAGTCGTAACCAACAGGGTCCCACAATGCTCAGTACTAGGATAAATGTTATTTAACCTCTTCACTGGCAATGTATCTGATGGAATCAAGAGTAAAATCAGCCTCTTCACAGACAACACAAAGATCTGTTTGAGGATGGACAGGGAGGAAGGGAGGCAAGAACTCCAAGAGGACCTGGCAAAGCTTAAGTGCTGGTCAGACATATGGCAATCGGGGTTCAATGCTAAGAAGTGCAAGGTCATTGAGTTGGGAGTCAGGAACCCTGGGACTAGCCACTGGCTGGGGGATATACAAATAGCTACATCAGAGGAGTAGAAGGATCTGGGGGTACTAATCACAGGGGACACAAAACATTCCTTGCAGCGCAGGAAGGTGGCTGCCAAAGCTGATAAAATGCTGGGGTGCCTTGCCAGGGGAATTACCTCAAGGAGTGAGGAAGTCATGCTGCTACTGTACAGGTCACTGGTGAGACCACACTTGGAGTACTGAGTACAGTTCTGGTGCTCCTATTTAAAGAAGGATGTCAAACTGTTGGAAGGGGTGCAGTATAGGGTGACAAAGATGACCCATGGCCTGAGTGACAAGCCCTATGTGGAGATACTGAAGGAGCTCAACATGTATTCCCTGGAGGATAGAAGGAAGTGAGGGTATATGACTGAGGCTTTCAAATACATAAAGGGCATAAATAGGGTTAGTACTGAGGGAATTTTCAGACTAAAGTGGGGGAGAGGCTCACGAGGTGTCACAGTCTGAAATTAAAGGGGGCTACATTCAAGAGGGAAATGAGGAGGCACTATTTCTCAGAAAGGGTGGTAGCAAGGTGGAATTAACTGCCAGAGGAGGTGATATGACTGAAAACTGTGGGCATTTTTAAGAGTGGGTGGGACAGGGTCAAATGAAAGGTCAAAACTGAGGGAAGGCTGAGGAGTGGAGGGTGACTGGTCTGGGAGGATAAATCAGGTGGAAGGGAAATAGGTGGGGGCAGGTGCAGTAAATTAGACTGGGAGCTGCACACTAGAGCAGACTTGAAAGACCTTTGTGAACTGTATCTGCCAACATTTGTGTTGGTTCGTATGTACGTTCATATCACATCCTTTCAAATCCCCCTCCCAGCTTCATCACATGTCTTCTGGGTCTGGTGCTCTTCCTTATTTGAGAGAGACTCTCCTTGGCACCCTAGTCACCCTTGTGAGGTACTTATAGGTCTCTGTCATGTCCTCTCTTACTATCCTTTCTTCTATACTGTACATGTTGAACTCCCTCATTCTCTCCTCATAAGGTTTTTGGTGCAACCGCTAAACCATTTTAGTTGCCCTGCTCTGGACTGCCTCCACCCTGTCTATGTTTTTCCTGAGTTGCAGCCTCCAGAAATGGACACAATACTCCTGGTGGTGTCTCATTAGTGAGCAATATATTGGCAACATCACCTCCCTCCTGCTGCTGGCTATACCTCTCCCTATGCATCCCAGCATCCCACTGGCCAAACTCACTGCTTTGTCACACTGCCTTGCCACTTTGAGGTTATCATATAGGATAACCCCAAGATCCCTTTCCTGCTTAGTATCTGACAGTACCCCCCCATCCTATACTCAGTTCTTGGGTTCTATGGCTTAGGTGCATGATTTTGCACTTTTTGGCATTAAACCCCCACTGCATGCCTTTGACCACACCTCAATTTTTCTTAGATTTCTATGCATTCATTCCACCCATTCCTTATTGCCTATCCTATTACATATTTTAGTATCATCTGCTAAAAAGTATTCCTCCCCTTTTGGTTGCTTGGCAAAGTCACTTATGAATATATTGAAGAGGACAAGGTCCAGTACTGTGCCCTGTGACACCCTGCTGGTCACTTTCTTATCATTAGAGTGAGGCCAACACCCTCTGTCACCACTAGAGATGCAGCAAAATTTTTCTCCGCTAGCAAAGTAGAGGTGAAGTCACCCACTCCACATCACTTTCATGCTACGTTAAGTCCCCATAGAAATGCACTACTTCACCTCATAATGACTTTAGCTCATAATGACTTCTCATTCCCTTCGCTTTGTTTTCTGTTGAAAGTGAAGTGAGTGAAAATTGCAACAGCCCACAGAGCACGTGTCTCACAGTCTGCAGGTCATATGCTTCAGGCAGGAAGTTAATCAGGCAAGACAGTGAAACACTTTCACTGTCGCCTTACCTAGTGTGTGAGAAAGAGCTTTTGAGAGAAAGGAGAGAGATATCTAGTGAATCTGATTTACATTTAGAATTTTTTTGAAAAATAGCCATTTTATTTGTAGTTTAATTGCCTCTAATCTTGAGTTGTGCCCCTTTTGTAGTACAGTAGTTGTTGTTAATTATTGTGTGTGTGTGTGAGTAAAATGGAGAAAGGTGGTTTTGGTGCTCAGAGAGGAGAGCGTGTTGGAGTACGCATGTGCGGTGGTACCCCGTGTCTCAACAGGAGCACCTTATTTTGTGCTAGTGGTCCTCTCCCTGAAGCAGGAGGTAGTGGTGCCATGGAAGCACCCCTGCCAGTGGCACCACCTACCAGTGCCTCCATCACCACCTGCCATGGCCCCTGCTCCAGCAGCTCGGCAGCAGGAAGTGATTGAGGAGCCGCAACAGTCTCAGTAGTAGCAGCAGGTTGTCCCCTCCGCAATTGTGCACCAGCAGCCAACAACACCTGGGCCCCTCCCACCTGTGCCCGGTCCTCTCTGCACCTCTGTTGTGTGGGAGTTATTCAGTGCACTGCCTGGTGATGATGAACCCAGTGTTGTCAAGTGCAATCTCGGTGGTGTGGTTGTGCATCGTGGGCCCATGGAAAGTCATCTGGGGACAGGTGGGCAGTGCACCCACCTTGAAAAACACCTCCTTGCACAGTGGGAGGCCAAGATTGCCAAACAGGGAAGGAATGTGCCTGCTGGCCATGCTGGGCAACAGGTGGCAGCATGACCTCCACCTGCATGGCCTGTCAAGCATGGACGGGCCATGGAGCATGTGGCTGCTCCAGAACCTGCAGGGTATGCTGGCAACCCTGCAAGAATGCCTGCCACACAGGCCGATTTGGACCTGATGTGGAGTGAAGTGGACCACCTGAACAACAGGGTTGCAAACCTGGAGCAGCAATTGGAGCACATGGAGGGTCACCAACTCCATATCATGGCCATGCTTCAACTGCTGCTGTCACACCATAACGTGGAACATTAGTTTTTGTTTTTCCATGCATCCACCACTCTCTCCATGAAAAAATATACCCTGACATTGCCCCAATCTGTCCCTCCTCTATCTTCAAATTTTGCCCCCGTGTTCTTGCACATCTTTTTCTCTGAAAGGTGATACGCTCTTAGATGTTATTGATTCCCTTGAGGTACTTTATAGTTTCTATCATGTCCCCACCTCCCTCCTTTCCTTAAGGGTATACATATTAAACTCCTTTAGTCTCTCTTCATATGTCTTCTGGTGCAGACCGTGCACCATTTTAGTTGCCCTCCTTTGGACAGCCTCCATCCTGTCTATGTCCTTGTGGAGATATGGTCTCCAGAACTGAACAATGTACTCCAGATGAGATCTCACCAAGTATCTTTACAGATGGATAATAACTTCCTGTTTTGTACAGAGGATTTGAAGGTGATGCCTCTCTTATGCAACCCAGTATACCCCCAGCCCTCCGTACTGCCTTCTTACATTGCTTGCCTACCTTTAGGTCATCTGATGTGACTACCCCCTGGTCCCTTTCCATTTTTGTAGTTGTTAGTACCCCACCACCACCACCACCCATTGTGTACTGTTTGGTGCCCAATTTTAATTTAGTGTTATGTCTTTCTTTCTCATAACCTTGTTGCCCTCCCCCCAAAATTTTAAGAACATCCCCCAGAACAGTTTAAAGAAAAAACCTAAAAAATGGTGTCCTTCCCTTCCTTAAATTCCTAGTTAATAATCTCTGTTTACAAACAGGAAATGTTTTTTTTTCACAGTAATGTTTTCTTCCTGTCGTGTTGTTTGTTGAAGAGTAGCAGTGAGCAGTGCAATAAGCTGTTAAAGAGCAGGTACACACTGTCAGGTACCAAGCCCCTGGCAAATATGTATGATAGATGAGTTGATCCAGTGTTGATGGTATAAATAATCTATACCATGCAGTCCCGTCTATTGAAGTATGAACAGTCATTATGGCTGACAGTTGCCTATCCACAGCTTAATAATCCATAGCTATTGCAGTAGAATACATTTCTGAAAAGTTTATTTTACCAGCACACATATATAGGTGCCCCTCTCCACATAGCAATCTGAATGTTGTTGTGTGTTCTATAAATTGGTAAAGGAAGCATTCACAGTGCTCAGGAAAAAACCATAGTATGAGAAATTAGTACACACTCACTGTAAACTACAGATAATAAGAAGCATGGTGGCTATGGCTGGATACCAGTTCTTTCTGGGCATGGGTACAGGAAAATATTCTCTCTCACTGTCATGGAGTTGGGTTGCTTTGGTTGGCTGTGGGTTCCTTCTGGGCATGGGCACAGGAACACATTCTCTTTCACTGTCATGGAGACAGGCGGCTTTGGCTCGCTGCAGGTTCCTGCTGGGCATGGGCACAGGAACACATTCTCTCTCACTGTCATCAAGACGGGTGGCTGGATATGGCGTGTTACAGTCTTTCAGTGTCACTCGGAAGGAAGATTTACCAGGGAACAGCACTGTAGATTTTGCACCACATATAAGGGATACAGTACCCCTTGCAACAACAATTTGTTGCATATGGTCCCAAAAATAACACAGTAGTGTTGCTGTAAAAACGCTCGTAAAATTGTGTTCGCTGGGTCTCGCTTACTTCCTGGTGTATAGACCCACCTATGCCGTGCCCCCATGCCCAGCCACATTATGATGTTATGGCAGGGAGTGCACTGGACGCGCTCTATTATAGCTTATGGGGGACAGCTTTATTATCAGTTTTCTACATTGTAATGGTCAAACGGTGATTAATCACGGGGCACTGATTGATTGACAAGGGCCTTGTTGGTCGATCAGTGCCCTTGATTATTTGCCATTTTATCATAAAGGAGTGCATCCCTGTGCACTCCCTGCCTTTACATCATAAAGTGGCTGTGCACAGGGGCAGGCATGGGCGGCTCTATATACCAGGAAGTAAGCAAGACCTGTTGAACACAATTTACAAGCATTTTTACAGCACAACTACTTTGTTCTTTTGGGGACCATATGCAGAAAATAGTGGTTGTAGGGGTAAGGCACCACTACATGTACTGCAGGGCTTCAGTCTGGTAATTCTCTTTAATCAGCAGGATTTGAGTGGCTACAACAAATGGACAGTTGTGTTTATGATGCTGACTGTGTTTGCTAATGACAGCACACATTCTGTTACGTGTACTCAGAAAATCTATCAAGGGGAAGGTAAAATAGAATGATGGTGATGGGTCATCCTTTGTGCATATCTGTCATTAGGAATGAGAGTCAAGGGCACTTTTTTTTATTTTATGAAAGACAAAAAATGTTAACATTAATGAAATGTGACTGTCTTTAAACCTGTTAACTTACACACTACCAGCAACATCCACCTCATCCTCATCAGATAGGAAGCTGCCCTCACAGTCATCAAGATCAGAATTGTGTCCTCTAGGGAATTCTTTTTCCATGACTGAATTGTAAGTCTCAATGGTAGGCCATTTGATGCTGCCACCCAGATGGGCTTCTTTGCCCACATCATCAGCAAGACCATCACCATGATGGGGATCAGGTACAAACACAGATGTGGTAATTCGAGTTGGTACATCACCTTCAATTTTATAAATGTCAGCATGCTGACATTTGTGGGTGAGAGATCGGTACAATGGTCACAAACTACTGGCCCCACAGAACTGAATGACCTCTCCACATTTACACTGGAGTGTGGGCTGGTCAGGTACTACAGTGCTACTTGAAGTCAGCTCTGGCCATTCACTCACCTTGCCACTCCAGTACAGCAGAGGATCATCAGTTACTGACAGATGCCTGTTTTCAGCAAAATATGCATCAACCATTCTCTGTGCTGCACACAGTCCTGATGTTGAGTCATCTGGCTCCGGTTCACAGCATTCATCAAGGTCACAGATTCCGACTTGGGATAAGGCACCCCAAAGTGGGTTAATGGCAACCTGTTTTGCTGACACCCCACCTTGACCCACAGCCACCTTACTGGATGTGCTTACTAATCCACAGTGACATTCAGCCTTGTTATGTTGTGGTTTGCAGAACTTGGCACGTGACTTCCGTGCCCCATGAACCAATCACACCAACTGTAAAGTAAGATTTTTAGCCTGATCAGGCCCGCCCTCCAGTAAGGATGCAATTCCATGTTTATAGCGTGGGTCTAGCCTTGTTGCTATTCTGAATTCTGCATTTTTCTTAATACTTGTGTTGTGGCTATTGTGGTCGAATAATATCAGTATGTGTGTAAGTAATGCACTGCTTGATCTATCTCCAGACACATCAAGGCTACACTGCAGATTCAACAAAGACTGCCTCAGCAACCACAGCAGTGGAATCGATCAGCTAATGGAGGAAGTGTCGCCAGTCACTGCCTGTATGGCATGTTCAATTTGTCTCAAAATTGATATCACTGAGTCCATGAGGTTCCACTGTTCTGTTGTCATAAACATTGAGTCCCCTGAAGTGTCACAGGTAGTGTGCATGAGTAGGTAGTCTGAGATGGCTTTGTACTGTTCATACAACTGCTCTGCCATGTAAAGTGTTGAGTTCCAGTGCGTGACAACTTCCAGCTTGAGGCGGTGCTGAGGGAGGCTGTTTTGAGTCCGCAGCTGCCGAAGTTGGTCATGGGCCTTTCTAGAGCATGGAAAGTGCACATAGGTGCAGCGTGCAATTATCAACATTTCCTTGATGTTAAGGTGCTGCAGAAACTCCTGTAGCACAAGATTTAAACAGTAGGCCATGCAGGGAACCCGCACAAAGCCGCCATTGATGATACATTTAACAACATTTGAGCCATTGTCACTGGCTATAAAGCCATCTTTGAGGGACAGGGGGTTCAGCCACTCATCAATTTCTGTCAGTAGCAAGTCTAGCATGTTTTCACCAGTGTGGGACCTGGCCACACTGCACATTGCACGCATTGCATGCTGTCTAATTCCCTAAAGGTTGCTACCATGACAGTCTGTCTTACTACACTGATTTCCAATCCCACCTGCACAGACAACCTCCAGTACCTGTGCCCAATGTGCAGTAATACACAAATATGAACTACCAACCATTTTGCCACTTGTCCACATATCCATACAGAAGTGAATGAATGGTAAGGAGTAATGCTGAAGGGCATGTCTTACAGACTCTTTCTCAGTCCGGTATAATTCAGGGACAGCACAGTGGAAAAGTATGTCCTGGATGGTACTTTCTATCTGGGACAGGCATGTGCTGCAAAACACCAGAATCCAGAATTCTCCACAAAGGAGAAGGGCTAAAGGTCAATTGCCAGATTCTCCACTACAGCAGCATTCAGTTCATGTGACATCACGTGATTTGGTGGGCATTTCATGTTGTGGACAAAAAGACTGTCCAACATGGGCTAAGTTGTTACATGTTTTGCACATGGCGTGCCAAATAGCTCTGCTCTGCAAATGGCCAAGGGTGTGGGGATTTTGCCATGTGATGATAAGGGGTGCACTGGTGACAAGTCCACAAAAGGTGTTATTTTCCCCGTTTTAAGCACAAGGGTTGATGTTGGACTAGAAATACTGCTGCATAGACCACCAACACTGCTGCTATTCTGACCACCACATGACAACAATTCAAAATAATCCTCCTCCTCATGCCTGTAGTAAGCCTCAGGTGTTATTTCACCACTACTACAGATATGGCTACTTGTGCTACTTACAGTCACAGAAGGAGATACCATGCTCAATAAGGTGGATGAGGGTGAATGCCCCACTATGGCATTAGCTCCCCAACTGGTGCCAAGCCCATAGTGCCACGTGCTTGTTGTTCTTCAGATGTGTATGTTGGCCCCTGGTGCCTAGATGACTACCCACTTTACCATGCCTGATATGCACGTGGCAAAGCTGGCAGATTGCCACTGTTTCATCAATTGTATCTTGTAAAAAAAATCCTAAACAAGGGATTTTTTGATCCCAAACCTTTCACATGTCCTTGATGCTGCATACTGGACTCCAGTTTTTTAGACACTGAAATGGGGGTACTACATGATTTCTGTTACTGGCCACACTTGGACTCTACATGACCATCATGGTCTATGACTATTACTACTGGATCATCATCATCAACAGAAACCGCTACATCACAACTTTGAGGAGGGTATGATTTAACACCAACAGACTGAGACTTTTTAAACACAGCCACCTTTATTTTCTTTTTCTCTGGTTCCCAAGTGGGGTCACTGAAATCATCATCATATTCATCATCCACATCCACAGTTTCAGCTTGGATGCTGTCCTGTGGAGAACATGTTCCAACCACAGCATCATTATGATCATCCAATATTTTTTCTCCAGCATTTGAATGGTTAGATGCCCCAGGTATGACCTCAACAGCACTGGAAACATGACATTGTGAGTTATTGTCAGGATCACAATTATGTTCAACTACTGTGGGAATGGAGATGGGGACATCAGGGACTGTGACATCAACTACATTCTGAGTTTGACTCATGGTTTTAGACTCAACAATATTTTGGAAACCAGTTAACTTGTTATGGGTTGAACTTGGGGCAATACTCATGCCTTCAGCAACTTCGCTACCACCACCAGCGGGGACAACAGCATCTCCAACCATCATTGAAGTAACTGATTATGCTGTGAAAACCATAGAGCAATCCCTTTACTGGCATCAACTATGCACTTATGCTGCGTACTACCATGCCCACAGTCACTCTTCCCAGTGGCAGCAGTGCCATGGCCAGAAACATCTTTGCATGCAACTCTCTTTGCAGGCATTTTTTTAGATTACACAGAAAATTCACAACAAAGTTAAGATTTCTGAACTTGGAGGTGGATGGGAGCCAAAAAACAATGTGTGGCTTAAAGATGCAGACTGGGCCCTAAACAAATGCTAATGCACAGACAGATGGAGATTGCACACTCAAGAGATGTAGCCACACAGGTACAACCACACCTCCTTAACCAGTGGTCACACAAATCCCAAACTGGAAAAATACCTTTTGCGGGTTGGGGGGTGCTGCAGTACCAGTCCACTGCCTAGATAGAACAATGCAGCAAATAATACCACAGACGGATAACAGATTCAGAGTGTGGCAATTACTTTGTGGCACAATAAAATGTGTCTGACATGATGGCTTGCACACACACTCATGCAGTACAGGTAATGCACAGAAATTTTAACAGTTCAGTACACTATATAACCAAATCTTTTAAATCAAATGAAAATATGCAGTGCACCACAACAAACAGAAAAAATTATTAAAAATTACTTTGAGTATTACTGTGTGTACATGAACACACAAATACTAACACACACTACTACCCAGCAGTTAGAAAGATTGCCTTTCTCATTGTGAATCTCCCACCACCACCACCACAGATACGCCCCTCCCCTGAAGCACACTTCAACAGTATTTGTCAGTACACAGACAATGTTCTAAATTAACATTCAAAATGCACACAAAAACAATCAACACTTGATGATATAAGCATAGGAGGGTTTCCTACAATCTATCTACTAAATTTTGACCAAAAAAACATTATGAAAATGGAATGTATTGCAATACATTAAGAAATATATGCTGATGTATGTCAATACACTGAGAAATATATTTACTTGCTGAAATATATTTTTACAATTATTTTAAAATACACAGCAATAATACACTTCTAAAGCATGTGAGTCCTAACTGTGTGGCAATATATAACACATTGTATTTCAAAATATAATGTGACCTCTAATCTCAAACTGGGTGGCTTCAACTAAACAACTGACTTCAGTATCAAACCTGCATCACAGCCAAGAAAATAATGATGGGCAATGCCCCCCCACCAGGAGTCTGCTCCCTTCTTAAGACCAGAGTAAACAACCGCAACACCAGGAGCTCAAAACCACAACTACTGCAAATCCCTCATTGTCGTACTACTCAAGGACAAAGGTCTTTTCATACAGGGCCCCAGCTGGCTCAATAATCTTGCCAGTGACATCGCTGCCTCACCAATCCCATGCCTTCAAAAGAAGCTCCAGAAACCTTTGTAGCTTCTAATACTTGTGATTGCCTTTAGCTGAGCACCCATCATTTCTGAAGCTCCCCTACCATCCGCTGCCCATGCTGACCCCGCTCCTAGCGCTTCTTTATTGCCTATTTTTTTTCCCTTGCTCAACTTTACACTCAAATACTCTTACCTGACAAAGCCCTCTAGGCTGCTATACTCTGTACCACTCCTTTCTACCTCTTTCCCTCCACTTATGTTTTAATACACCTCCTATTGTTATTGTAATATGTTGTGTAATTTGTACTTGTAACCAAGTTGTTATAACCACTTGGCGTCATGACGGTCTAACTCTGTAATTTCAAAAACTGTATTATTCTGTACTTGTGACATGGAACCTTTGTAAAAGAGCCTCGGCTCAAAGGTATTATGTAATCCT
The DNA here is from genome assembly GCA_016271365.2 of Neoceratodus forsteri. Classification (NCBI taxonomy): domain Eukaryota; kingdom Metazoa; phylum Chordata; order Ceratodontiformes; family Ceratodontidae; genus Neoceratodus; species Neoceratodus forsteri. The sequence continues at coordinate 447,585,152 of CM057451.1, read as the reverse complement.
TGATTTAAATAAGTAAAAAAAAAAAATAAATCACCTCAATGTATTTATAGCTTATGTAATGACAGAATGTGCAGTGTATGTGAAATGTATTAAAGAAATATGTATTTGCCAGTTGCATGATGCTGAGCAATGGGTGTTTACCCAGCAAGCTGGTGACCTGGGTTCATGTCCCAAGCCCAGAAATCTAGTGTGGAATGGCAGTGAGGGAGTTATAAGCATCCTATGGATGCTTCCTTCCCAGTAGTCCCGCACCAAGGTGGGCCCTGTTGGTGGCTTGAGGATTGTGCTCATGGCTGTGTTAGCCTCGATACATTGCCAAGAGCATTCCCCCAGGATGCCACCACAGTTTGAACATTATGTGGTGGTGGTGGGGGGGTTGGTGATGAAAACAGGAAAAATCAGCTGCTCTGCTAAATTTAGTATTAAAGCAGTCATTCATTTGTTTCTGAAGACTAATTTTTGTCATTCTTAATTATCTTTAGAAAATAGATTTTTAATTTCTGGTCTCTGCTTCACTGACAGCCCTGTAAGGAGGGTACATTAACTTTCCATAGACTACCTGGACATAAAAGGTACCAACCCAAGTGCTCCTTTACTCATTCTAGTATCAGTGTGCCCACCATGCTAGCTAATTGGCCAAAACCACTCCACAAAATTTGAAACTGATGCCATTTTCTTTCTCTCGCTTAGCAAGAGATCCTGCCTCACCCCTCCCCAACAGTGCTACTTTAGTGCCAGCTGCTACAAGAATGCACACACTACCTCCAGCTGCAGGGCTCACAATATACAATTGCAGAAAATAAAAGAAAATACATATTTTAAAACAAAAAGAAAGCTGTCACTCTGATTAGTTTCATATCACCATGGTCACCAGTGTATTTTTTCAAACCCACACTGCGAGCCACTAAATGTCATTCCCCAACAACTACTATTAGGCAGTCTGCTCCCCTTGCCTTGTTTCAATAATCACGAGCTATACAAAAAAACTAAACATATATTATATAAAATAAAGTTTCCACCCTCAGCAAGCACCCCCACTCTCTCGAAAGCCAGCAAACCTAGTGAATCCTGTAGGCCAGAAGTGCCTTTCCTTCTCTGGGGAGTCCAACCTACTAGAATGCCCCCACCACTACTCAGCCTGATTCTGTCTCATGCAGTTACATTTTAAACTGTATCCTGCTGAGTGCCCCTGCTCAAAAGCCCACATAGCAATGTACCTTTTATTTTCTCCCAGCTTGCTCAGTCTCCAATGCACTGAAACCCCTGTGCTGAAGTGTTCATCAGTCAATTTCTCTCTTCCTTGCCTGACTCAGATACTGTCAGCTCCACAGCTAAGCCAATCCCTTCCTGCTCACACAGTATACAACAAAACACATTTTTGTAAAGGGGGAAAACTGTAGAAATGATCTTATCACAAAACTTATGAGAAGGGAAATTGTAAAGTACTGAAAAGTACTGAAACAAAACACAGACACAGTAAACTAATAACAAACTTATCAATGCCAAATGTTTGCTTACTGGTATTGGCATTGGTAGTGCCCGGGTTACAGAGATGCATAATAGGATTTGCAGTGAGGTATTGAACTAATTCCAACCCCCACCCCCCCCTGCAGAGACTGAGAGGCTTTGGAGTATGTATTTGGATCATCGTCCATAACACTAATGCCATTCCACCTCACCCCACCCTACAGACACTTAAAGGTGTCACGGTGTGCCTTGGAGTCTTTGGTCCTTATGCTCACCCCATTCCATAAGACAGTAAGTTGATATGGGAGCAGTATAGGAGAATGAGGTGAACGTTAGGCCTGAAGACCTCAAGACACACCTTGATGCCTGTCAGTGGCCTCAGGGGTGAGGTGGAATGGCATGAGCATTATAGCCGATGACCCCAAACCACACTCCAATGCCTGTCAGTCTGTACTTGGATGTTACAGTTGGAAGCTCTAATGCCCAGGGCATTTGTTGAAATTTTTACTCCAAATTTTCAACATGGGATTTGTGGGACTCCTCCTTGTGAACAGTGGCACTATCATTTTGTTACTCAATTCTGAAAGGTGCTTTTGCACAGCGAATGCACCATTCAGTGCAATAAGGTGAAAAGACTTTTGGGCAGGATGTGAAAAATGACACCTGTACTGTTCATGAGGAAGTGTGAAAAAATGGCAATGTTGAAAATCTGGAGTGAAAATATGAAAAAGTTGCAAAGATAAGAGCATGCGTAGAAATTGTGAAACACACACTCAAACTTAGCAATTTTTTGAATTTTTTCACAAAATTTTCAACATGGGCCAGCCCGGTGATGCTGAGGGCTGAGGCACTGGATACCTTACCTTGTGCTACACTAGTGATCCATGTTCAAGAATGAGTACGGGCTGCAAGGGGTCTGCAGGGGAGGAGAAGGATTGACCATCTGATGGTCTTCTCTCCTTCTCTGGGGAGAGGGGTCTTCAATAATCGGTCCCTGTTCACTCCCTGGTGGAGGCTGGGGGCAGGGTGCCATGCTGTAGCATAGAGAGGAGCTGGGGCAGACACCTGGAGGGAACGCATGCGGATGTGTGTACGCTCCCCTCTGCCAGCATCTTTGCATGACCCCAGCTCCAGGATGGAAACTGGAAAAGGAGTGGCATCCTGGTTGAGCGGCATTATGGCCATCTGATGAACACTGGTTCTGGGGGCATCATCTGAATCTGGATCTTGACAGGGTGGATGAGTAGGGGGCCCCCCACCACCCCGCTGCGGGGGGAGGGTAAGCCACAAGGGACAAAAGGTGTGAGAGCCCTGAGGGAGTGAAGATGGATGGACAGCAGACAGAGTCCTGAGGGGTTACCAGAATATGGGAGCAGACCAGGTATTCCAGGAGGAAAAAAGTATTTGCTAAAAAAATAAAAAACTTTCAACATGGCTTTTTTGGGACCTCTCCTAAAGAACAACGGCAATGGGATTTCATTAATCTGTCCCAAAAATGATTTTACACAGCAACTGTGCCATTCTACGCCACAGGTACGAAAACATGTTTTGGGCAGGATGCAAAAAATGACAGCTGTACTGTTCATAAGGAGCTGTGAAAAAATGGCAATGTTGGAAATTTGGAGTGAAAATATTAAAAACTGGCGAAGTTATGAGTGTGCGTACAAACTGTACAACGTAATCTCGTAACACAGTAATTTTTTGGAGTTTTTCACCAAACTTGCAACATGGGCTTTTCGGGACCCCACCTCATGAACAGTGGCACTGCCATTTTGTTAATCAGTCCCAAAAGGTGATTCCATGCAGCGACCACAAAATCACCTTTAGGGATTGGGAAACAAAATGACAGTGCCAGTGCTCATGAAGTGGGGTCCAAAGAACCCCATGTTGAAATTTTGGGACCAAAACTCTAAAAATTGGCTGACACATCAAACTAAATTGAAACCCCCCCCTTTCACTGCCATTATAGGGCTTACCGTAATTTCTTCAGTTCCCGGTTGGTCTTTCAAGAGTACAGACGTGTTCCCAGTCCTTAGAAGATCACTGCTTCCTACCTCCAGAGGTAAGTATAGGTGAGAGGGGTGCGGGTAGGGGGTGCACAGAGGGAGCATGCGGGTTGGGGAAGGAGGTCGGTGGGAACAACGAGGGACCATTTTCTTTTTTACAGGTGAAATATTACAAAATAGATTTTGGCACACTGGGGTGGGTTCCCAGTGCACCACAACAGTGTGTGGGAGTCATGCAGACACAGGGATTGGGCACCCTGTTGTTGGCAAAATATATGTTTGGGCATGGGGGGCATGCCAACACAGCGATTGGGCATCCCAATGTCGGCTAAGGGGGAGTGTATGGTGGGCAGCAGGAGCCACCAATTATTCAAAGCAGTAGCATGGCTCATTTATTTATTTCACTGGGAGAAAACTAGTTGCTTGTATGTCCAGCCATGCACATTACTGTGCACTGTAATGAGCAGGGCTGGAATGTGCCTGGTTGCTTGGAAGGGGAGATCTGCCACCGCAATGATGAAACTGTCCATGATTGAAGTAGTGGATTTCTTTCATGTCTGGTGCTTGCTTTGAAACTGCCATCATTGGTGGCTTACCTGTTGATTGGTGGCCAAGGGACGCAACCCTGAAAGTGTTCACTGGATTGGCTAAACACTGCCTCACATCTGCAATACTCCACTAACCTCAATATGTTTTTTGTGCGCTGTGTGGACAAGCAAACATGAAAAGGGGTTTTATATACACCAGCTCCCTGTAGTGAAAATTCAACCACTCAAGGGACTATTTTACAGAAACTGCTATTTTTTTCACCTTTTTTATTAATATTTTTACTTCTTTTTCTTAATGAAATCATTGTAAGAAAAAAAAACCTAAGTTGATATCCATTTTCTAAGTGCAATAATACCCTCCAGGGTGGGTGGTATGGGTAATCCTGGACCTTCCAGTGGTTATAAGGACCTCCGCCTGCAGCATCAGGCATCGTTACGCCCCTGGGCAGCCTGGTATTGCCCAATACCGCTCACCCTGATGGGTATTATTGCTTGCTTAATCATCATTAAAAAAATACAATCTCTAAGAATTGTAAATTCTTAGAAGTATTCAGCAGGCTTTGTTTAAGAATAAATGATTACTAAATAAGGTTTAGAAATAGATAGAACTGTAATGCTCTTCAAAGCACAATTTTTTTAATACTACTGAATCATAAATGAAGATTACAGTCAGCCAAGTAGTTAACTGATTTGAATTATCCAATCATGAATAGGTACATTACCATACATTTCAGTTGTACTAAGCAAGGAGGCAGCTAAAACAACCAATGACATCAATTGATTTTAGAGAAGGTAAGCAATCATAAATTGTGGGTTTTTACCTAGAAATAATATGATACAAAAAGGTTGACTATGTCCCTTTAAAATTCTACTCATTTTCTAGAAATCTGCTCAGTCAGTGAACTACATTTCCCAGAACTATTTCCTGTTCCTGTCAAGACTGGACTGTTGCTGTTAGTCGCTATTTTATAGACCAAGTTGGTGCTGCAGTTAAGGTTTACATGTATGAGGTAAGTGTTCATGTTTAAATAGAAAAGTGCATCATTTTAACTCCATGAAATGCTAAATACAGTAAGGGGATAATTACTCAGGCTTTAAGTAATATGCTGTGCTGTTTTAATTGTGAATATGTTGTGAAGAAAATGTTCTCTGTTCTGAGCTCATGTGACAAAACCTTTGGAAATAAATTGTGTATTTTAATCAAATCACTCCTTAAAGTGTCTAGTGTGCATTGTGCATCTAGATTACATTTTATGTGTGGTATTTGTACTGATTTAGTTACTTTAAAGTTGTAATGTGAGGGAGGCAGAGTTACAGAACTGCAGGCAGATATTCAGATTGCATTTTCAGTGTGCATATCCATCTAGTAGCCTATGTATCTATATTTGCAGAGAAAAGACTTTACAGTTTTTTTGTATCTGTAATCTGGAGAAAGCTGCAGATTGATAAAGGAAAATGTATTTACTACAGATATGTGTGTGCGTGTGTTTGTGCTGCTTATTACATTTAATATTTTATTTGATTAAAACATTTGCTTATGTTAATCCATTATATTAAACAGTAATGCTGTTATTGTTTAATATTCTAAATGATGAACATCTGATGGAATTAAGTGGATTAACATATTTGGATAAAGTATATGGATTAAGATGTAATAACAGGCAAATTAAAATACCAAAGGCAACTACCAACAAGCGGAAATATTTTTTTACAGTGAGAGCCGCGGTACTTTGGAATTCTTTGCCACAGTATATAGTTGAGCAGACATCGTGGAATCAGTTTAAAGTGAAATTAGATAGGCTACTGTTGGGTAGTTAAAAGTAATTTCCCCCACTATTGTGGGGAAAATGGTCCTGATGGGCCTAGTGCCTGCTTCCACTTTTAAAAACCGAGAGTAATACCGAGAGTAATGCTGGGATCAGTGTACTTTTTTCTTTAGAGTCATTTTCCTGTTTTTTGAAAAGCATGCCTTTTAACTGATTCTTTGAATCCATGTTGCTGTGTATTTTAAAGGTGCTCATGAGTTTATATTTTGTATGGTAGTGGCTTGCATTTTAATATATACTATGTTGAGAAGTATGTGGTCCATGGTTGCAGAAGGGTCATCCGGAGATGGGGGAGGGTCTAGTTGCAGGGTGTGTACTGGTCCGGGGGAGGTTCTGCTCTGAAGGGAGGTTCGGTCTAGCTCCTGGGAAGGGTGATTATTTGGGTGTCTAGCTCCAGGGAGGGTGCTCAGCTTGAGGAGGGGGGGGCAGGTCCATGAGGTGAGAATGAACAAAGGGGGTCCAGCTGCAAGAAGGTTTGTCTGCTGGGAAGGCTGGTCCAGGCATGAAGCAGTGAGCTAGCAGCAGGGAGGGTGGCTGGGGGGCTAGTTTAGGGATGGAAGCGAGGTTCAGCTGCAGGGTGGGTGGTCAGATGGGTGAGGCTGGTACAGGGCTTGAGGTGGGTCCAGCTGTAGGTAGAGTGGTTTGCTGGAAAAGTGCTGGTCTAGGAGATGGGGGGGCAGCTGCAGAGATGTGGTCTGTTGGAATGGAGGCTTGGGGGATGCTCCAGCTATATGGCATGTAGTTGAGAGGTTGGTCCAGATGCAGGGATGGTGGTCATCTGGGGAAGATGCTGGTCTGGAGCCTGTGTGGTGCTCTAGCTCCAGTAAGTTTGCTCATCTTGGGAGAGGCTAGGACGAGAAGGGTTGTCCAGCTGCATGAAGGATAGCCTGGTGCCTGGAAGGGTGATCTAGCAGAAAGGATGGTGTTTTATTTTTTTTGGGGGGGGCTGATTCGAGCAGTGGATGGTGAAGTGGTGGTCAAACTGGAATTTTTAGGATATATAACTGAAATTGTTAGGATATATAATGGGAAACCTTGATTTTTGTGGGGTGAACACAAGTGTCAGTCAGTAGTTCATCCATTAGTGTAAATATTTTAATTCTATAGCCCTCAACTGGTAAGGTTGGTACTGCTGGCTCCACAATGTGCCATATGCACGCCCCTCATCACAGTGTCATGTGCACTGCTACCACCTCGATGTTCCACATACATTTCTGCCACTTCACTGTGCCATGTGCACTGCCATCACAGTGCATTTTACATGCACTGCAGGCACATATGCATTGCCACCACCTCACTGTTACACTACAGCCACTGCACTGAGTCATGTGCACCACCATCTCCGTGTGGTGCCATGTGCCCTGCTTACTCCATGCTGTGCCACTTTCTCTTCAACACTACACAGTGACTCATGTATTGTCAGCACTGCACTGCCAACTCTGTGCCATGTACACTATCATCAGCAAATAGTGCCACTTGCACATCCACCAGCTTACTGTTCTACATACAATGTCACCACTTGTTGTGCCACATGCAGTGCTGATGCCACACTGAGTCATTTGCACTATGTAGACGTGGGGGGATAGATGGAGGCAGACACCCATAAAATGAACTCAAAATAGCTTTTATTCAGCAAAAAGAACTCGATGAAAATAAATAATCGAACTGTACAGCGACCAAAAAAAAAATAAAGAGAGATAACTGAAATATGCAGTAACAGACGAAATTATAGCATTTGACCACTAGGAGGAGCTAGGGTCTGAGGAGGAGTCAGACCATCTGCTCCCTACTCCTTCACTACCAAAGCTCAACTGAGCCCTCTATATATATGGATGGGTCAGGTGGTGTTATGAAGTTCCACCCCCTTTTGAAAATTTAAACTTTATTTTGTTAAATGCACTTTATTATTTACTACTAAGCATCCTATATGTAGTTTAATTTAAACATCTTTCATTTTTCAGTGCTAGAACCATATTTAAATCATTCTATGGCGTAGTATGATTGTTGAGGGTGGCTCCCTGCTGTCTTGGTTCCTCCCACATGTCTTCAACCCAATATAGATGGAAACACAGAGGCCGGCCGGTTCTATACAAGGCTGGGACAGGAGAGGATCAGGCAGCAACAGGGCCACTTCCCAAACTGCAACTACCAGGAAATGCCTAAGTGAAACATACTAAAAACACCACAGGTACTTTATTTTAACATTTCTTTCTTTCTAAACATTAATACCTCACTACATATCCTCTCTAAGCATTTTAAATTCAGAAATATTGATTGTTTCCAAGTCAGATATACAGCAGGGTTAAACAATGTTTAAAACCTAAACAGCAGCCCAAGGCAAACCTTTCCTGATAAAACATTGTTCTGAATTGCTTTCTTTGCTGGATTCATATCATAGTAACCAGAAAACTATTCCTCCATTGGACTGCAAACAGTAGTAATTTATTCAGTATTTCATTGCCTGAATGCACTAGCTGCAATGCTGAACTTTTCTTTACTAAAAGCCCTGCCTAACCTGTGTTACTAACACACAGAAAAACCTAAAGAGGTAGTCTAGAAGCTAAATCTCTGGTTTTACCCTGTTTCTTAGCCCTTTATTATTTTAGTGAGTGCGACTTGCTTGCTCTAATTTGCACATATGCACATTCATGCAGGAACGAAATTACTCGGGAAGGATTGCAATGGGGATTCTGAAATAGCCTAGAAAACAGAGGCAGTAAAGAGAGAAGAGAGCCATCTGACAGGTGGCCTGCCTGTAAGATGGGGGAAAAACACAGAAAGAAGAAAAGGGATAGTAAAGGATAGGGACATGCTGTTGCAACAGACTTTTTAACTAACAGATAGGATGTTCCAGGAATACTCCCTACTACATATTCCTCCCCACTCAAGAGGAAAACCCCTCGGTTTTCCCTATAGCTAGGGAACAAGTACCATTATCCAAACAGTAATAACCAGATCCCTCCCGCAGGAAGAGATGGAGCTCCGGCCCTCCCGCTCTCCGAAGCTTCACCTCGGGGTCCCTAGAAAAAAATAAACAACAAGGATAAATAACGAAGAATCAGAGACTAATCTCTGATGTTTTATAACTTTCACCCGAGGTCTGGTTCTGTTCGGTATTTGGTTCAGCCCCATAACGGGACATGAAATCAGCATTTAGATTGGTTCGTCCAGATCTGTGTTTAATAGTAAACTTGTATGGTTGTAAAGATAGATACCACCGCATGATGCGAGGGTTCTTATCTTTCATAACTTAACACCAACATAAAGGGTTATGATCAGTCCAGACTTCAAAATTAACACCCATAAGTAAAATTTAAAGCCTCTACTGCCCATTTGAGAGCCAAACATTCTTTTCTATCGTCGAATACCTTGTTTCTCTCTCATGTAATTTTCGACTGATGAATATAATGGGATGTTCTGTTCCTTCAAAATTCTGGGATAATACAGCTCAATCCCTGTGTTGGAGGCATCTGTCTGGACTATGAAATGGCGGTTAAAATCAGGGCTTCTAGTACAGGAGAAGCACATAACAAAGCTTTTATAGTACAGAATGCCTCCTCACACTTTCAAAGGCGTCCATTTTACCGTTGTGGGCTTAGCTTTGTTAAATCAGTAAGGCGTGGCTATAGTGGCGAATTGAGGGATAAATCGTCTGTAGTATCCTCTGCTAACCCTAAAAGGATCGTACATGTCTCTTTGCAAGAGGGCGGGGGCTATTGGCTACAGCATCAATTTTCCCAATATCTGGCTTCACTTGCCCTTGACCAATCCGGAAACCCAGATATTTTGTTTCTCCTTTTGCCAATGAACACTTTTGGGGGTTTATTGTTAGTTCTGCCTGGGATATAACCAATAAAATCTGTTTCAAATATTGTAAATGAGTATCCCAGGTAGGACTGTAAACTATGACGTCATTAAGGAGGCAGTATAGCGCAGCGGTCTAAGGCTCTGAGCTGCAAATCTGGTGACATCCAGCAGACCAGACCTGGGTTTGAATCCCACAGCTTCCTCCTGCATACTGTGTGACCCTGAGCAAGTCACTTAACCTCCTTGTGCTCCCAGGTCGCTCCTGTAAAAAAGCTTTCAGCTTAGTGTGCTATACCTGGTTTAACAACTAAATAAAAAATCCAGGTAAGCTGCGCTATAGTTTATATGGTCTCTGAGAATTTGGTCCATATACCTCTGGAAAGTGGCTGGCACCCCATGTAGCCCGAAAGGCATAGTGGTGAAGTGGAACAGACCTAAAGGTGTACTGAATGCAGTCTTTTCTCTATCTTGCAACTTTAGAGGGATCTGCCAGTACCCTTTTGTTAGATCGAGGTACTAATGTATTGGGCCTGTCCCAGTCGATCAATAATGTCATCGATCCTGGGCATTGGGTAAGCGTCAAACTTAGATATTGTATTAAGGCGGCGAAAATCAAGGCATAGCCTAATACCACCCTCTTTTTGTTAACAATAACTAGAAATCCCCAGTCACTATTGGATGGTTCTATTACCCTAATCTCTGCATCTTTTGGACTTCTTGGATGACTTCATTTCTTACTTTCTCTGGTAATCGATAGGGCTTCTGTCTAATGGGTCTTGCCTGGTTTACCTGAACTGTGGTTCCACCCTTTGCCTTTCCTGGAATACTGGTGAAAGTCTTCTGAAACTGTCTTAGCAGTTGGTCCAAGGCTTCCTTTGGGTTGGATTCAAGTCAGGATTAATATCAACATCTTTGTATCCTCCTGAACTTTCTAACCTTTGGTAAGCCTGTTCTAATTCTGAAATTGGGTTTTCTGGGTGCACAAAAAGAGCAGGTAAGGGAGGGGTGCGATCAACCCATTTTTTTAACAGGTTTGCATGATAAACCTGGCATTTCTTTTGTTTTTCTGGCCTTACGATTTCATAATTAACTAGCCCTACCCGTCTTTGTACTAAATAAGGACCCTGCCATTTCATTGTTAGCTTACTCTCAGTAGAGGGCAATAACAATAATACTTTTTCTCCAGGAGAAAATGATTTTTGACCTACGCCCCGATCATAATATTCCTTCTGTATCTTTTGTTTTCCTTGATTTGTCAGGTGGTGGCCCACTGTACATATTGTGTTAACTTTTTCCTGAGTTGGGTAATATATGTTAGTGCTGGAGTACCTTCTGTTCCTTTTATTCCTTCCCAACTTTCTTTTATTATATCTAGGGGTCCCCTAGGGTTTTTACCAAACAGTAGTTCAAAGGGGGAATATCCAGTGGAGGCCTGGGGTACTTCCCTATATGCAAACATCAACAGGGGTAAGTATACATCCCAGGTCTTCCCTTCGTCCTGTACATATTTCTGTAACATTCTCTTCAATGTTTATTAAATCGTTCTACTAATCCATCCGTCTGGGGATGGTAAGGAGATGTGTACAGGGCCCCGACACCTAAATCCTGATATAAGCGGGCTAACAAGGCTGACCTAAAATTACTGCCCCTATCCGTCAGTATTTCTGGGTACCCCATTCTGCCAAACACCTTTAAAAGCTCCTCTGCTATCTTAGGAGCAGTTACTGTTCTTAAAGGTATAGCTTCTGGATATTTTGTTGTATAATCACATAAAACCAAATGAATCTATTTCCTTTACTACTTTTGGGTAAAGGACCTACAATATCCATAGCTATCCTTTCAAAGGGTGTTCCAACTAGTGGAAGAGATGCAATGGTACTTTGTCCTTTTTGGTGATGGTAGCTACTTTCTGACAGTCCCCCAGCTCTTACAATGGTCAGCTACTTGCTCATGGATGCCAGGCCAATAAAAGCGATGAAGTAGCTGGCTAAGAGTCCGATCCCTTCCTAAGTGACCAGCCATGGGAATGTCATGGGCCATATATATCAATTGTTCTCTATATGCAGTAGGTACCATCAGTTGTTCAACCGTAACCCCAGTATCCACATTCCTACATTCTCTATACAATAAATTATCATGCATAATAAACCTAGTATAGGCAGTGTCACTTTCAGTACTGACAACCTGTGAAAAAAAAGGCATGAGTGTTTGATCACTACTTTGCTCTTTCTGGAATTGTACAGTATTAATATATTGTTTGACTGAATCTGTCCCGACCATTTTATTCACATTCCAGTCCTTTTTATCTTGTTTTTGTCTGCTTCCAGATTTTCTGTCTTTCCCAGGTGGTTCGTATATCTCTTCATCAAAAGGAAACATTTGTTGGGGAGTCTCTGTTTGAAGATATTGGGCCTGGGCCCTGGTGGTGACGGCACTCAGACTAGGAGATGTTCCCATAAGCATATCAAACCCAGGAAAGTCCTGTCCAATGACTAGTGGTACAGGCAAATTTGGTACTAGACCCACCTTCATGTACTGTTCTACATTCTGTACGGTTAAAGTAATGTTTTCTGTGGGGTAGTAGTGAATATCCCCATGGATACAAGTAACACCCATACTGTCTTCTGTATCTGTTTGGGAACCAAAGACTTCTGTACCAAGGTGTGTCGGTTGCCTGAATCTAATAAAGCTGCAATCTTTTTCCTTCTATCTTTGCACTAGTCGTATAATGTCCCCAGCATGCCAGAGATATAGGTGCTGTCTCTTTCTTTCTCTTTGGGCAATACCTAACAATATGTCCCTTTTCCTGGCAGCCATGGCAGACAGTGTCTGTGTGTAATTATCTCCCAGTCTTAGCTACTGCAGATGATATAATAGCAGGTTTACTGTTCACACTAGAAAAGTTATTGTTTCTTACCATGGGTAAGGGTCCACATGGGCCAGTTTGGGTTCTTGTTCTTGACGGACGTGCTGCCAGATAGTCTTCAGCCAGTTCTATAGCTTTCTTAGATGTTTCAGGACGGTGTTCTCTTACCCACATTTGAACGTCCTGAGGTAATATCTTAATAAATTGTTCCAGTATAACCGATTCCATGACATGTTCTACAGATCTAGTCGCTGGTTGTAACCACTTATAACATAAGTCTTGTAATCGGGTATATGTTTCTTGAGGAGAGTCATTTGTATTAAACTGGATGTCCAGAATCTTTGACGATAAGTCTCTGTATTAATGTCATATCTTTTAAGTATTGCTTGATGCACAAAGTCATAATCATTAATATGTCTTGCATCAATATGACTGTAGGCCAGCTGTGCCTTACCTGAGAGATAAGGAGCTAAGCGTACTACCCACTGATCCTTGGGCCACCGACAGGCTTCTGCTACCCTCTCAAAGGTAGTGATGTATGCTTCGATGCCATCCCCTTCAGTTAGTTTAGAAATCTTAATGTCTTTAGGACTATCCATATCCTGCTGAACATTAGGTCTGGATGCCCCCATGGCATGGATGGCACGAAGGGTGTCATTCCATCTTGCCTCGCTCCATCTTTCCATGTCTAATTGCCGGATACATAACCATTTCAAAAGGTCCTGTATATTCTCCGGAGGTTGTTCTTCAGGTACCTTTTCTGTCTCTGCAGCGGTGGCACCTTCTGGTTCCTGTACCTCACCCTCTCTTTTGGTCGCTGTCTTCCTCCTCACATCCCCTAATCCAGGCAGTAGGGGTTCTCCTGATGTTTCCATCATGTGGCGGGTCTGGACCCCGCTTAAACTTTGTTGAAGGGTCAATACTGGCTTCTGCTGTTCCTCCATCTGTGTATCTGGGATGATACTCCAATTGATCCACCGAACAGGGGTGCCTCAACTATCCCACTGCTGACACCAGTATAGATGTGGGGGGGATAGATGGAGGCAGACACCCATAAAATGAACTCAAAATAGCTTTTATTCAGCAAAAAGAACTCAATGAAAATAAATAATCGAACTGTACAGAGACAAAAAAAAAATAAAGAGAGATAACTGAAATATGCAGTAACAGACAAAATTATAGCATTTGACCACTAGGAGGAGCTAGGGTCTGAGGAGGAGTCAGACCATCTGCTCCCTACTCCTTCACTACCAAAGCTTAACTGAGCCCTCTATATATATGGATGGGTCAGGTGGTGTTATGAAGTTCCATCCCCTTTTGAAAATGTAAACTTTATTTTGTTAAATGCACTTTATTATTTACTACTAAGCATCCTATATGCAGTTTAATTTAAACATCTTTCATTTTTCAGTGCTAGAACCATATTTAAATCATTCTATGGCGTAATATGATTGTTCAGAGTGGCTCCCTGCTGTCTTGGTTCCTCCCACATGTCTTCAACCCAATATAGATGGAAACACAGAGGCCGGCCGGCTCTATACAAGGCTGGGACAGGAGAGGATCAGGCAGCAACAGGGCCACTCCCCAAACTGCAACTACCAGGAAATGCCTAAGTAAAACATACTAAAAACACCACAGGTACTTTATTTTAACATTCTTTCTTTCTAAACATTAATACCACTACATTTCCTCTCTAAGCATTTTAAATTCAGAAATATTGATTGTTTCCAAGTCAGATATACAGCAGGGTTAAACAATGTTTAAAACCTAAACAGCAGCCCAAGGCAAAATTTTCCTGATAAAACATTGTTCTGAATTGCTTTCTTTGCTGGATTCATATCATAGTAACCAGAAAACTATTCCTCAATTGGACTGCAAACAGTAGTAATTTATTCAGTATTTCATTGCCTGAATGCACTAGCTGCAATGCTGAACTTTTCTTTACTAAAAGCCCTGCCTAACCTGTGTTACTAACACACAGAAAAACCTAAAGAGGTAGTCTAGAAGCTAAATCTCTGGTTTTTACCCTGTTTCTTAGCCCTTTTATTATTTTAGTGAGTGCGACTTGCTTGCTCTAATTTGCACATATGCACATTCATGCAGGAACGCAAATTACTTCGGGGAAGGATTGCAATGGGGGATTCCTGAAATAGCCTAGAAAAACAGAGGCAGTAAAGAGCAAGAGAGCCATCTGACAGGTGGCCTGCCTGTAAGATGGGGGAAAAACACAGAAAGAAGAAAAGGGATAGTAAAGAATAGGGACATGCTGTTGCAACAGACTTTTTAACTAACAGATAGGATGTTCCAGGAATACTCCCTACTACACACTGCTATCAATATTTCATGCCATGTGCACTGATTACTTCACTGGAACTGTATCTGGTGTTGACCATTGCTGGGCCCTTGCTTGTGGGCCCTGGGCTGGAGGCTGGGGTATCTGTGGCACCAGTCATTTTCATCCACTTACCCTTGAAAGCTCAATTTTGATAAATGCCCTGTAGGTCGGTTAGTATCCATGGGCAGCAGAATTAAGACATATTATGTTAAAATTATTGAATCAAAATGATGGTCTACACTTTAAGACTATGGCCTGGCTAATCCCCTGACCAGTTGACAATGACACACCAGTTTCAACCCAGTTTTAAAGCTGGGAAGGTATGTGTCAATCTCAGTGTCATATCCTGAGCCAGTGACCATGGTGGATTTGAACTAGGGATCACTGGGCTTGTGTATGCAATATCTGTGTTCTTCCTATAGCTCTTGTACTTCTCTTGAACTCTGTCTGTACTCTTGCTTTTCTTTTTTCCTTATAATAATCTTTTTTTTCCTTTATTTCTGCAGATCTCAGAGGACATTGACCCTGGTTGGACAGGGCACAGACTACTTACATATCAGATAAGTATTGTTTGTTTGACCTTCCCTGGTGGTCCCTTTTGTTCTTGAAGCACTGTGGATCCTTTGTGATGCCATGGATATTCTTTTTTTCTTTTTACAGGTATGATTGGACATCACTCCAAGACACCTATCCTAGGCTCACCAGGACCCAGGTAAGAGATTTCATATCTTTTTTTTTTTTAATTTAAGTTTATTCAACATTTTCCATTTACAGAGCAAGAAACAATTACATACACCAAACCCAAACACAGTACAATCTGATATCATAGTGAGCATGTCAAGAACCATTTTCCAAGTGTCTCTTGCCCCCTCCCTCCTCCCCCCTTCCCCAGCAGGCAGAACACTGTTACAGGGCACATATTGTTGAATCACCGATCCGATTAGGCTTGCCCACAAGATAAATAAGCACCTGTCTGGAGTAAATACAGTTCATGTAGCTTTTCCCATATCTCACAGTATCTCAGCAGGCAATCTCTTCTATTTGCACTGAATTTCTCCATATTCAAATTGAAAAGTAAGTCTTGTAACCACTCTGTATATGAAATCGAGGTACCATCCACCCAATGTTTTAGTACTAATTTTAAGGGACGATGAAATGATGGCCATGCGATACCTCCTTGCCTTTATCTTAATCCTGGAATATTCACCCAATAGGCAAATCTCAGGACTAAAAAAAGGTTCGAGTCCCAGCAGGGAGTCTGCTCATTCCTTAATCTTGTCCCACAGGGACCTCACTCTAGGGCATGCCCAGAAAACATGTTATAAAGTCCCTTCCTGTTGGTGACAAGTGTTACATTTAGAATCAGGAATACAGCCAATCTTGTTTAATTTTGAGGGGGCGCAAAAAATATTGTTTAAAAATTGAAATTGCATAACTCTCAATCTGTCCTGGGTTATATACCTATAAACGTTTTGCCAAATTATGTCCCAGTCCCTCTCCGTCCCTCCAAAAACAGAGTTCCAATAATGGAAAGCCCTGTCAAGATGCCAATACACTTGACTGAATAGGCTGTTGTAAAATCTGGAAATCACATGTGGTTCCCATACAGTCCGGGCAAGGCCTTCAATTAAACCCTTGAATGGCTGAGGCCCCTCGAACTTCCGGAGAGATTGCACCATTAAATGTCTGAGCTGAAAAACTTTAAATATTTGACCAGAAGATACCTGATATCTATTAATTAACTCCGGAACTGACAGGCAATTTTCCTCCTGAAGATGATCTGCTACCCTTAAAGTCTTTATCCCAGGAATCCAAGATTCCCGAATTAGTTTCCCCCCAATTTTTAAGTTCAGATTCCGGCACAAAGGTTGGTGGCTATCTTTAGTGGGGATATATTTTAACAATGAGCATAGCTGTGCATGGATTCTTACAGAGGTTTTTATTGGGGTGGGGAATTACCCAGAGGAGAGGGACTTCAGTGATGTGTAAAGCAAGGTGAGAGGATCAATACTTGCTTCCTTTATCAACTCCACTTCTAAGTTGACCCAAGAGGGAATGTATGGCAGAGAATGCTGTTCTGTGGGTGTTACCAGCCATTTTAGGTACTTACTGGCATTGCATGCCCAGTAGTAAAGTCCTATATGTGGTAAGCGTAGTCCGGCCTTTTCTCTATGGGCAGCCATACGATAGTAGGCTCTGCGCGGCGTTTTCCCTTCCCAAATAAAAGCTGAGACAATAGTGTGTACACTTTTGAACCACTTTACTGGCAGTGAGGAGTTCAACATGATTAAAGGATAAAGTATCTTAGGTAACACATTCATTTTCGTTAAACTTACCCTTCCCCATAAAGAGATCGGGAGTTTGGCCCATCTTGCAAGATCCTGCTGAATGGCGATCTTGATCGAATCTAAGTTCAGCTGGACCATCTTAGAGTCGCTCCGGGCAAGAAATACCCCTAAATATTTGAGTTTATGCGGGCTCCATTGTAAACCTAGTGCAGTGATTTCAGATTTGAATAATTTAGAGTTCAACGGGAACACCAGGGTTTTCTCTCTATTATTTTGTAATTGGAAAATCTACTGTACTCCTCTATAATTCCCATGACCACTGGTATAGTGATAGTCGGGAGAGATAGGTGGAGAAGGATGTCATCTGCATAAGCCAAGAGTTTAAACTCATGGGAACCTACTATGACCCCTTGAACCCTTTGATCTTGTCTGATTTTTGCCAGTAAAGGTTCGAGATAAAGATTGAAAAGAAGGGGTGATAGAGGACATCCCTGTCAAGTTCCTGAGCATAGGGGAAATACTGAGGAGAAAACTCCATTACAATAGATCTGCGCGTTCGGCTGGCAATACAGGGAGAAAACGTTCTTAATAAAGGGGAGAAGGAGACCGAATTTCACCATGGTCAAGTGCAGAAACTGCCAATCCACCCTGTCAAACACCTTCTCTGCATCCAATGAGACCAGCCGAGAAGGCAAGCAATGATCCCTGGTCACAGAGAAGATGTTAGCCAGTTTACGCAGGTGGTCAGAGGCCATTCTACCCGCCATGAAACCTACTTGATCACTGTGAATGAGTAGGGGCATTACTTTAGCTAGACGGCTCACCAATATTTTTGCCAGAATCTTGACATCATAATTTATTAATGAGATGGGCCTACAACTGGAGACCTTGTCAGGTTCCCTACCCTCTTTAGGGATAACAATAAAAAGGGCTGCAAATAGGTGTTTATCTGCCGCCTCCGAGTTCAGAACACAATGAAATAGTCTTAACCTAGGAGCTAGCTGAGTGGCAAAGCATTTATAAAAATTAGGGGAGAACCCATCAGGGCCTGGGGCTTTATCTAGGGTTAGTGAGTTTATTGTATTGACAATCTCCTCCTCTGAGATAGGCTGGGACACCCCCCCCCAAATCCCCAAATCGGCCTACAACAAAGGAAGTGGGCAAGAGGCAAGGTAGCTTTTTACCTCCTCCTTCAAGGGACTAGAACTCATCGGGCTGTACAGCTCCCTGTAATACTTTTCAAACTCCTGAACAATCTCCCTGGGGTGGGTTTTGACCTCACCATCCGACAAGGAGGTTATACTCCTTATAATCCTGGAAGACTCTTTCCCTTTTAATCTCATTGCAAGTAGATGACCCGCCTTTTCGCCCCGGTCCAGCTACCAGGCCTTTGTCTTTAACAAGGCATATTCCGCTTTCTCCCTCAAGAGGACGCTGTATTGGTTTCTTAATCCTATTAACCTTTCCCTAGTAGGAGCCGGGGTAGACCCGGAAAGGGTACGCTCTGTTTCCCTGATTTGCCTGAGTAAGTTCAAAGCTTTGTGCTCCCTCTTTTTCTTCCTTTCTGCCGCCAGTCTGATAAATTCACCCCTTAGCACACATTTAAACGCGCTCCATTCCATATCCCCTTTACCTGTCGAGCCTAAATTAGTCCCCTCATATTGCTCTATGGTATGAATGATACTCTGTTTGATTACCGGGGAGCATAATAACTAATTATTCAGTTTCCAGACTGTTTGTCTGGGAAGATTGGGGGATAGGTTAATTGAACACCGGACCATCGAATGGTCTGAGATTATCCCAGGCAGTATTGTGCACTGTGACAGACCCGGGAGAGCAGATTGGCTGATCAAAAAATAATCAGTCCTAGATCTAGATCCGTGCACAGCCGACATGAATGTATATTCCTTATGGGAGGGATAAAGAGCCCTCCATGGATAGCATAATCCAACACTATCCACCAGCTCCCTTAGGGCTCTTTGAGCGGGTGTTAGCCCACTTTGTCTTCTACTATCTTTGTCCAACTCCGAGTTGAATGGTAAATTCCAGTCCCCCCCCGGAAACATCGGAGTATGGACAAATGGGGATAAACCTTTTAAAAGATTCACAAAAAAACTTGGCGTGTCCATGTTTGGGCCATACATGCTACCAATTATCACCTTTGACCTAAAAAGCGTACCCAAAATGATCAGAAACCACCCCGAGGGATCTTTAATGATTTCCTTGCAGACGGATGGGGTTTGCCTAGTAATCAGAATCGCTACTCCTTTGCTAGCCTTACTATCTCCAGACAGATACACCTGCCCTATACTCTGTCGCCTCAACAAAGCGGTTTCCGATTCAAGCAAGTGGGTTTCCTGTAAACAAATAATTTTCCCTTTTTGCATTTGTAGGTGTTTCAACAACTAGTATCTTTTTGTGTTATTTCTGGCCCCATTCACATTCCACGTAATGAAATCACATAAGGTGCCCGTACGAAAACTGGATAAGTTCTACATGTAATGTCATGCGGAACCCCAATAAGACCTGATTTTCCCTTTCCATAAAGATTCCCATGCTTGACAAAAATCCAAATTCTTCTGCCTGCTTGACCCTTCCCTCCCCCAACCCTCCTCTTTCTCCCCAAGACAATTCCTTCCCCCATGCTTTCCCCTTAAACAGCCCCAAAAAGAGCTATACCCCAACCCTCCCCTTCCCAAGCATGCTGCCAGTAAAGTTTGCCCTCCCAAATGAGAGACATTCTGGTCCATGATGACAAATGCACTAGCCCTCCTGATCTCTGCCCAGCCTGCCTCCCCCGTCCCTGTACATATTGCAGTCCCACTCGTTAATCGGCTCCGGCAGGACCTCCTATTCAATACCAGGAACACAAGGAAATTGTTAAACCATAAATAAGACCTGCCCCCGAGGACAATGAATCCTGAGAAAAAAAGCCCCAGTCCAGCTCAATTAAACGCCCTTTCGCTGAGCCAAGCCCTGTCAGTTCCTTCACTCAAAAAAAAAAAAAAGGAACAGAAAAGGATCCCGGGAGTAGGGAACGACTGCCTCGCCTTTCCACTCATGTCATGATATCCTTATTACAAGTCGGGCAGCATGTCTTTGGTCCCAGTAATGAACTTCCCCCTTTAAGCCTCGCATCCAACTTGTCGCTTAACTGTCCGGTCCTATTAACCCCCGACAAACATAAAATGTAAAATTCCCCCAACCTAGTGCGGAATGCCACTGTCCTACACCTGAGGGATAACAGAGGTACGGAGTTACAAAAAGGGGGAAACAAAAGGAAAAACCTCAGGGGAGATAGGCTTCTTTTCCAGAACTTGCCCAATGCCTCTATACCATCCTACCTAATAAACAACTGCCCTCCGTGGTACGAGTACCCTTAAAATAAACTAGCAATGAAGCATCTGGAAATCCTTGCTCAGCAGATCATCCTGCAATAGTCAAGGGAAACTTAGGCAATATCAGCCCCTTAACAATACACTGGTGCTCTCTAGTGGCTGAATGTGCAACTAATCTTTGCAGCCGAATGCTGCCAGACCCCACAAGAAAATGAACAAATGAACAATTAACACAGCAACTACTTACAGTCCGTTTCATTCATTTAATGCCACAGATTTTGTTGAAGCTGTTCATCCATATCCCTTGATGCATCTTTTCGCAGGGCCAGTTCTAGCAGGACCCATAGAAACAGTCTTTGCTATACCACAGTTCAGTCCTAACCCCGGAACCCTTACCAGAGGTAACAGGGCAGCAGTAGACAACGCTCCTTCAATGTTTACTCAGTAAAAAGAATTTCTACGAAGCTTGATGCCTCACGACTCCCAGAAAATGGACTTCAGCTTTTAGTAGACCCCGCCCTCTCATTTGAACTAGTCGGGGACAGCAGCCCTTAATCTTTCCTTCGCAGCCTGCGGGTCTTTGTATGTCACCCATGCTCCAGACAGCAAAACTTGCAACCTCACTGGATATCCCATACGGAATTGGGTAGAGGAGGTGATCAGTTTTCCGCTATAGGGTGGTATTCTGCACGCCTTTGTCGCACCATTAAGGGCAAATGTTGGGTGATCCTCAGGGGTGCATTTTCCCAGGAGACTTCTTTCAACTCCTTGATCTTGAGGAGAACATGTTGCTTCTCTAAATAGTTCAAAAAGCGAAGGATCAAAGTGTGGGGGGCGCCCGGTGGAGGCATAGCTCTCAGAGTCCGATGAGCTCATTCTATCATATATTTCGAGCCATATGGTGACAGCCCAGCAACTTTTGAGAGAAACTTCTGCACAAACGCTATAGGGTCATCCCCCTCCTCTTTCTCTGGAAGCCCTATGATAATTAGATTACTGTGTCTACTCCTCCCCTCTAAATCTTCAATTTTTAGCTCCATTTTAGACAACTTCTGGCGCATGGCCACCAGCTCCGGCTCCTGCTTAGCTGAGCGGGCCTCTACGGACGCAATCCTGGCTTCGTTGTCCCGCGTCCATCTGGATAAATCTTCCAAAGCCTGGGTTACAGTTTTCAGCTCTTCAGTGACCTCATGAAGTTCCATTCGAAAATGCTTGAACTCCACCAGAAATCTCGCCAATGTTAGCGGCTCATTCTCTGTGGGCTCCATTTCAGAGTTGGGATCCCCAGCGTTTGGAGAGGCCCTGGCTTTTTCCGGGGCCTTCGTGGGAGAGACAGGTGGGGTATGTTTCCCTTGGTTTTTATGCATTTCTCTCTCCATCCGTGTTCAAAATGGGATCTCTTTGTCCTTCAACACTTTAGAAAGGGAGCTTACCTCGGTTATGACTGCTGCACCAACTTTCATACCAATATTTTGCTAAAAAATAGAGACGGGAGGCAAGAACCGAGCAAATTGGGTGTTATGCAGGCACTTGCATCACGTGACTCCCCCAGAGATTTCATATTTGCTAGTTAGGCAAGCTGTAATGATGAGTCTCAACTGTGCATTGCCTGTCTCTTGCACCCTTTGCATTGCCTATGTCCAGGACCCACATATCATGTTGATGCATTTACAGTGGAACATCCAGAATCAAAATACCAGAACCAGCAGGAATGCAACAAGCAGATTACAGGTGTATTCAGGTTCCCACATGGCATTTCCTAACCCTACAGGAATAACGGTTTTGAACTAAAACAGATCTATCAGTTAAAGTGGCTTTCCTTTACAGTGCCAACATAAATGTGTGGGGACAGCCCTGAGTAAGTTATTAAGGATGTTAAGCCTTTGTCTTCCTCCCAGGTTTAGCTCATCTTCCAAGGTTCAGAAGGTCTGGCATTTCTCAATGATAAAGGCCAGCAGAAAATGAGTTTTCACCATGGTGCAGATGTAGCCCCTTGAGGTAAAACATGGATTGGGTAGTAGGCAAATAGTAGGCAAGCTTTCTCTATGACCCTTTTGAAGAACAGGATGGCATAGTGCCAGGAGACTGAGACACCCACTGGAAGAGGTGCTGTGTGTTGCTGCTCCAGGTGCACTGAGGTGGTTGAGTATGCTAACACGCTGATAGGGACCCCTTGTTTATGCTGGCATGCTGCTTCCAAGAGGGTTTGCAGACTATGGGCCAAGCCAGGATTAGCACCTGGATCCAGGGCAAAATCACATAATTTTTGTCCAGCAGGAAAGAGGTCGGCCTTTGGGGGCAAGATAGGGAAGAGTAGAGCTGTTGCAGGCATGCAGGGGCAGATTAGGTAGTATCACTGAGATTAGGTAGTATCAAGGAGAACAGACTCAACAGACTCAGCTACCTGAACTTCTCCACTCACATTGAGGCCATCTGCACCAAACTCATGATTCTTTATCAACACAAAGCCAGCCTCCCTCTGCCCACGCGATATGAGCTCGTACTTAAAACAATCTTGCCAGTGCTGGACTATGCTGACGTTGCCTGTGGAATGGCCCCAACCTCTTCTCTCTTCAAACTAGATGCCCTTCTCATTTCCTTCTGCCACTTTGCCACTGCCTCCCCCCCACTCCCTCAACACTGCCTCCTCTGTGCACCACTCTCTCTGGCCCCACTCTCCCATGGGAGAACCATCAACAGTGCCTCCCTCATAGCAAAATATTGGTTTGGTTCCCTCCCTCTACCTCACTTCCCGTCTTACCCCAGCCAATTCCCCAAATTACTCTCTTCACCACAGGGATTCGCGCACTTTCTACATCCTCCATCCTCACACTGTTACTGGCTAATCTGCCTTTTCGTACCATCTCTCTCTCTCTCTCTCTCTCCTGTGGAATAATCTTCCCTCAGACCTCTGCTTGCCTCCCCCCTTCATCCTTTAGATGACTCCTCAGACTCCTCCCCACCCCTCACTGTCCCAGATACTCCTAAAGACCCAGCCTACTCCTCCCACCTCCCCTTAACTCCACTCAAACCCGTCTTCCCTAGCCCATTCTGTGTTTCTCCACTCAAACCTTTATTCCCTAGCCCCCGATCTGTGTTTCCTACGTCATGCTGGCCTGAGTTGTCTTCCTCATGGTCTCAAACCCACCCCTACTCAATCCTGTTCTCCGTATGAGAGGCCTCATATGGTCTCAATATATAATTGTTAGCCTGCCTAATGTAATCTTGCCTATATTCCTGTACATATACAGTACTTTGTATATATTGTAATTTGAAACCAATAATGTCCTTGTACATATTGTTGTAATCTACTTATTTTGTAACTCTGTTTCACTACTGTGTATACTTTGTACCCGGGTCGAACCTGGAAACGAGCCTCGGCTCAGTGAGCCTTTCCTGGTCATCAATTTTAAATAAATAAACAGACTCTGCATGAAGTATGCCAGCTGCATTGGGAGAGGCTGAAGAGGCAGGTGCAGCAAGAGAGCAGAGGTATTGTGAGTGAAATATAGACTGCTGCTGTAGCTCTGACTGTGAGGAAAATACAGCAGGAAGTGCAAGTGACTATTGCAACAGTTGGGCAAGGAATGCACACAATCAGTATAATCATTTTATTTAATATTATCCAGGTGTCTATACACACATGCTTTTGCTTTTCAAACAGGGGCTCCATCTGTGGCCCTGAGGGAGGGAGGGAGGCAAGCAAGCAGGAGTCTTGTTGACTTTATCCTGGATTCACAACTCACACATCAGCTTGTGCCATCTGCAGGACCACATAACAGGAGAAAAAAGCAGGAATTCCAATTCAGCCAGTCCATGTAAGAGCTCACTACACTCATAATGCTATAGATTAGTAACTCTTCCAGTTCTTATTGCCATCCACAACATGACACTGCACTCAATATACTTGCACCAGGTATAACTGAGGGGCATTGCCATTCTGGTCTTCTTTCTAGCTCTGTGCAGTCTGCCATGTGGCAGGGTAGGTTACAATAATAGCTTTTAAAAAAGTATAGTCTGATCTCACTGCTCACACATGCTGTTTATTTACATCAGAACATGTGCGTGTGGTTAGTGAGTCTGGCAGCAGCAAAGGATTGTTTTGTGTGAGGGCACGCATGGGGGTATAGAATCATAAGATGTGACAGAATGCGTGGGGTGGCATGGAGTTGTGAGGTGTGATAGCATGTATTGTGGTATAGGTCAGTGAATGTGACAGGGAGTATAGAAACACAGAAGTTGATGGCAGATAAGGACCTCAAGGCCAATCCAGTCTGCCCATTTTTTTTTCTACCTTATGAATATGCCATAGGCCTTCACTCTGTCAATGGCCTATTTATGCATACTCATCTGTATTGCTCCCTTATGCCTATCCCATGCTTGTTTGAAGCCCTGCACTGTATTCATATCCACCACTTCTTGAGGTAGGCCATTCTATGCATCCACCACCCTTTCTGTGAAAAAGAACTTCCTCACATTACCGCTTAATTTGCCTCCCTCTAATTTCATGCTGTGTCCTCTTGTCATGCTATTTTTCTTATATTGAAGTATGTTCACCTTGTTAATGCCCTTAAGATGTCTGAATGTTTTGATCATATTACCTCTCTCCCTCCTTTGCTCTAGGGTATACAAATTGAGCTCCATTAATATGTTTTCTGATGCAGTCCCTGCACCATTTTGGTTGCCCTTCTCTGGACTGGCTCCATTTTGTTTATGTCCTGTGCAGGTGCGGCCTCCAGTAGCGCATACAATACTCCAGATGGGGCCTAACCAGTGTAATATAAAGAGGGATTATTACCTCCCTCATGTGACTTGTGATACCCCTGGATTAACGCAATTCATCATTGAACCAACATGAGTAAATAAGAAAGCACATGGATAACAACTCCCTGCTAGATGTTATCCTAGTGAAGAAACCACATCTCTTCTCCTTTGCTGACACCTTCTTCAGTGATATCAGTGATCACTCATTTATTGCTTGCATAAGATCAAGCAACAAAACTACTACTTCGCTGAAGCTTGCGGCCAAGAGATCTCGACAGAACTTTGATCTCGCTGCCTACATAAATGAACTGAAACACTCCTTGTATTGGCAAGAGTTCTATTTGGCAAAAAACACGCAATCAGCATTCGACATATTCAGAAAAATTATCCTAGACGCCCTAAATAAATATGCCCCTATAGTTTAGGTGCGAATAGCAAAAAATGCACGTAGATGGTTCACACCATTATTAAAATCTGCATTGACTGAAAGAGATAACCTATGGAAAAAAGCACGCAAAACTCAGTCTGTTGTGGACTGGTGCAAGTTCAAAATGGCACGAAACTCATGTACTAGAGTGGTTAGAGATACGAAAGCTGCATACTATCATTCTGAATTTCTCTCTGCCTCCAAAAATCCTATAAAATTTTGAAAAACCGTCAAGGACTTGTCTGGTCACACGTCTGGTGGCTCACTACCTGATGAAATCTCCTAAACAATAACACCATTAATGACAGACTGGAAGTTCTGGATGCCTTCAATAATCACTTTAGACTGCAGGCAGCCTTCAACAATTCCCCTGCGAATTTGATACGCTCTCAGGTGGATAATCAAGGTGAAGATCCTAGCGTCACCGATTCAGTCTTCTCCTTGCGTCCTACTACTCTGAAAGAAGTTGAAGACCTATTGCTAAAACTGGATGTAAAAAAAGTACTGGTGCAGATACCTTCGACCCATATTTCTTGTAGGTGGCCATCCATGTGTTAGCCGTGCCCATAAATCATTTATTTAACCTATCATTAACTCAAGGATCCATTCCTTCAATATGGAAAACAGTGCACATCATACCCCTGTTCAAGTTCGGAAATCCCTGTGATCTAAATAATTACAGACCAATTTCAATTCTCCCGATCTTGTCAAAATTACTGGAAAAAGTCATAAGTAACCAGCTGAGGCAGTATCTAGAAGCTAATAACCTGCTTAATCCAGTCCAATCAGGGTTTAGAGCAAAACACAGCACCATCACAGCACTTGCCAAAGTGACTAAAGACTGGCAAAGAGAGCTAGACAACAGGAATTAACACCTGCACCATATTCTTGGACCTGAGGAAGGCCTTCGACACTGAAAACCATTCTCTGCTACTCTCTTCCCTGACCTCACTAGGTGCTGACCCATTATCTTTACAGTGGTTTAACAGCTACCTCTCTGATTGTTTCCATCAGGTGAAAGAGGAAGGAGATCTTTCAACTCTCAAACCTCTCCTAAGAGGTGTTCCCCAGGGTTCTATCTTAGGACCGATCTTATCTGCAATATACATCGATAATATTGACGAAAGCATAACTAAGGCCAACATTCATCTGTTTGCAGATGACACAGTTCTTTACGTAAGCCACCCGTCAATACAATCTCCATGTAATGACCTTCAATCTGAGTTCAACCTGCTGCAACACCAACTCCTAAACAAAAAACTATTACTTAACACCAAGAAAACAAAAGCAATGCTCTTTTCTCCCTCTGCCCAAATGGTAAGTTCAGCCCTATAAGATCCCGTGCAGCAGATTACTACAATTCTTTGCGAGAAGTTGGAATTTGTCCCTAAATTCAAATATCTGGGAGTATGGCTGAACCATAGGCTCTCCTTTATATAACATGTTGAAGAATTACTTAAAAAACTATGACAGAGACTTGGCCTGTTCTTTAGGATAGCCCTCTTCTTAACTAGAGATGCCAAACTACAGATGGTACAATCAACCTTTCTATCCTTGATAGATTATGCTGACATCCTCTACAGTCACTATCCCATTTCCTACCTCACCAAACTTGACACATTATATTATAGAGCTTTGAGGTTCATCACAGGCCTGCCTTATTCCACTCACCACTGCTCCCTATATCAATCACTGGGGTGGAGTTCTCTTCAATTCAGGCGTGATAAAAATGCAGCCTTATGGACCCTGAGAGCCGTCTCCAAAAAACTGCCCTAATACATTACAGACTGTCTTCCTATAAAACCAATAGGCAATTACACCCTGAGAAGTTGCAAATCTCTCTACTGATGGGTCCCAAAGTTAACTCTCACTCTGGCAGGGCTGCTATAAGCTTTACACTGTCCTCCTTGTGGAATAAATTGAAAAAAAAAAAACTGAAACTGAGGTCACCCACCCATCGGCATCTCATCTTTCAAGCTCTTATATTCACATTGCAGAAATGATCAGTGCAATTGTTTCCCATGACAGTGAATTGTCATCATGCTAACCTGTACCATTTAACCATGAATGAATTACTTCTAGTGCTTGTCTCCTCCTTGTCCCTGGTCTGTCATCATGCTTTCATGTAACACCTTGATGCCTCTGTCCTCCCTTTGATACTAGTCTATCTTCTCACTTTCTCCAGCCTTCTTTTCACAACTCTATAATGGACTCATCCACAATCTACATGCAATCATACTATAAAAGTCCTAACTCCCCTTTGCCTCTCCCTGTAGGCCCCCACTGCTGCATCAGTCCTACCGACCTGTCTTTGGGACTTCACTTCTCATAATGTTTATCCTTCGCTTACATATTACATACCCCTCCTGGTACCCCATCTGCCATTAGTTGGTGGTTCTCCAAGCCATTTTCATGGCCAGTACTAGTGACTGCCCCTGGTAAATGAACTAACTGGTACTTCTATACAGAGAACATGGTTTATATACAGTTGTATGGTTCAGTGGTGGACCTGCCCCCTTGTATTTGAATCCTCCTCTGTTATGGCTTGCCTTGTCTTCCTTTTATCATTTGACTCCCCTATTACTGCACCATTGTGTTTGTGTTTATATACTTATTTACATGTATTTATATGTTTTTATGATGGATGTTTCCTGACCCTGTTCTAACCAGGTCCATCTTGTAAAAGAGCTCTGCTCAATGATGTTCGCCTGGATAAATAAAGATTTTGATTGATTGATTGATTGATTGATTTGATTACTAATACACCCCAACATCCTTCTAGCCTTACCTACTGCTTTAGTTGTCTGCTTGGATGATTCCAGGTAATCTGTGATGATGACGACCACATCTCTTTCTTCCCTTGTGATTGCCAGTAACTCCCCTCCCAACCTATAGGTACCTTCAGGGTTTCTCTTCCCTATGTGCATGATCTTGTACTTCTTTGCATTAAACCCCAGTTGCCACCCTTCAGACCATTTTGCTAGTTTTTCCAGAGCTCTGCTCATTCTACCCACTCTATCTGGATCATCTGCTCGGTTGCAGATTTTGGTGTCATCTGCAAAAAGGCAAACCTTACCCCCAGTCCATCTGGAATGTCACTGATGAAGATATTAAAAAGGACTGTCCCCAAGACCTATCCCTGAGGTACCCCTCTTGTGACTTTCATCTCTTCTGACTGTATACCATTTGCCACCACTGTTTTTTGCCCGCTAACCAGTTTGCCACCCAGTTGACCAATGTCTGACCCACACTTGAGACTACCCAGCTTATTAATCGATCTTCTATATGGAACAGTATCAAAAGCTTTGCTGAAGTCAAGGTAGGTGACATCAGCTTCATTGGTCCACCACTTTGGTTAACCAGTCAAAAAATGTATGAGATTAAGTTTGACAGTACCTTCCTGTTGTAAACCCATGCTGTCTTGGATCCTGTGCTCCTATGGATTTCAGGTGTTGCACTATCCTTTCCTTAAGAAGTGCCTCCATAATTTTGCCCACTACTGAGGTAAGACTGACTGGTCTGTAGTTCCCTGCCTCCTTCCTGCTGCCACTCATGTGGAGCAGGATCATATGAGCCCTTCTCCTATCGTCTTGGACCTCTCCTGTTCTCAGAGGCTCACTAAACAGTTCTGCTAATGGCTATGCTAGTTCCTTCCTTTGTTCTTTTAATACCCTGGGATGTATGCCATCAGGTTCTATTGCCTTGTCCACCCTGGGCTTAGTGAGTTTTTGTAGGACCCTTTCTTTTGTGAACAGACTTGTGCACACCTCCCTCCCCTCATGTCCATGGTGTTGAGCTGTGGGCCCTGCCCTATCTTCTCCTCTGTAAATACTGGGGGATGATGGGAGTTATGGTGGATGTAGTCATAGAAACTTTGACAGCAGATAAGGACCACTTGGCCAATCCAGTCTGTCCATTTCCCTACCTATTGCATAAGCTGCAGATCCCAGTTAACAAACAGCCTATTTCCTCCTACCTCCCACTAAATTGCTATATGTCTGTCACATGCATTCTTAAATTCCCCCTACAACATAGGTCATTTGGTGTGACAGTGTGAATGGAGGAATGTGGTCAGTTGATGAACATGACAGCATGCATGAGGGTATAGAATCATGAGCTGTGACAGCATGCATGGCATATGGAATTGGTGGGTGTGATGGGAGTATGGGACTGTGAGGTATGACAGCCTACATGATGTTATAGGGTCTGTTGGTGTGACAACTTGCATGGGGTTGATGGATCTGATGGTGTAAGGAGGGAACAGGGGGTCATGATCTCTAACAATTCTTGCTCCACCAGCAGCAAAACAAAAGGATACCACGCTAAAGAAAGTCACTTCTCAGCTGAGCTGCTGTGTTAATTCTGTTGCAGGGAGATGTCATTGGAGCAACCCATGGTGGCAGTGTCAGGATGGGCTGAAACTGTCTGCACTCCCAGGAAGACCCTTTCCCTTACTTCTAGGAAAAGGTAGGATTGGGGCTATTTATTTTATTGTTCTGCCCAGCTGAGATTACATCCAGCTTACAGCACGACTTCAACAAGGTCCAGATCTGGTTTGCAAACCATCAATTTGATGTGCTTATGCAACCTGATGAGATGATACAAGAGGATGCTTGTGTAACTTGATTTGGTTTGTAGCTTTCCACCTCTCTACCTGTGGGAAATACTACCCTGTAGGGGTACGATGCAAGGAACACTACAGGAGGGTTCCTCCCCTACAGATGCCATGGGAATGACTGTGTCAGCTAAAGGTAGGTTAGAAAGAAGCCCGCGGGTAAGAGAGATGAGCCACTGGAGGAGGAGGGGGGATGGTGGGCAATGAAAAATGAATCCTGGATGGGCTCCAGGATGACTGACCTTTTAAGCCCAATGGGGGAGTGACGTTGTTGCTCCACCCATCGAACCTCGGGCATGAAAGCCCTCCCATTCGATGTGCTTATGCAACCTGATGAGATGATACAAGATGATGCTTGTTTAACTTGATTTTGTTTGTTGCTTTCCACCTCTCTATCCGTGGGACATACCACCATGTAGGGGTGCAACACAAGGAACCCTAGAGGAAGGTTCCCCTTTACAGGTGCCATTGGAATGACTGCGTTGGCTAAAGGTAGGTTAGAAAGAAGCCCAAAAAAGAATACCTAAAGGTGTCGAGCATTGAAGAGGTGAGGATGATGAATAAATGAATTCTGAGAAGTTGATAAGGGCTGACTTCCTAATAAGAGAGGGGAAAGCCGGAGCCACCATCTGCCTCCATCCAACAGCAGACTCTAACTAACCTAAGAAAGCACTAACTCTAACTAATATTATGACTATTGGCATGGAGGAGAGGAAAAAACAAACTTTGAAGAGGACACCTCTGAGGAGCCAAGGCCTAGGTCGCCTTCCCTCCAGGCTGATGACGTTTGATTTTAGGATGTATGTCATTAAAGAGAAGGATTCAGTAATGAAAGAGACATGAGTAAGGAGGATGATAGGGAAATACCCCAAAAGAAAGCACAGATCAAAGAGAGAACATGAGGCTGAGAGAGAATATGATGCTGTACACAGAGGATGGCAGGTCGATGAGGTAGCATTAAATCCAATGAGAGGTACACCTGATTGAGCAAGGTGAGGAAGTAGACACTGAAGCCGGTAAGGCAGGATTATGTGATGTGAACGCATAGACCCTAATGTTGTGGGCAATGAGATAGCATAGTATTCAATAGAGTGATACAAGTAATGAGGCTCCTCGAAAGGAGATATACTCCAAAGCCAAGAAGGCATGACTAGAACCAGAGGGTATGCAAAACAGAAGCGTTATGCTTGGGAGAGCAACTTGACTAAGACTCCTCGAAAGGAAGTAGATTTGGAATTGAATAGAGTGATGGGAGTAAGAAGGGTGATTGTGTAGTTTGTCGGACCAGCGGCGGAGCTGCGCTTAATGCATAACTGACAATGAGCAAACGTCATGTTGCCTATTATCTATGTGCAGAGATAGCCCGGACTAGAGGGGGTTGTGGGGGGCACAGCTCCCTGATGAAAGGTTAAGTACATTGATAAAGTATGCTATTATGTTTGTTTTTTACACTTTTTCATGATAATTTATTTTATATGTGGTGGTTGTGTCAGTTGGGTCAGCTGACACACGTGTCTCATTACATAAGCATTAAGCTAAGCTTACGTTTACAGTGGAAAGCAGCGTGTGATTCCCATAGCTTTTGTGCTACGCAACCTGGGTGGTCCAACTCTCTACACAATCACCGTAAGAAGGATCCTCAGAAGGAGGTAGATTCAGAAAAGAACTTGCAAAGGAACTTGAATAATGGGGAAGAGCCTCCAGCCAGCTCCTAGCAAAGGAAGACAGACAGGAAGACATGTCACTATAGTGGAGATGGAGTCAGTCAAGGTAGCAGGGATAGATGAGGAATGAATCCATGAGAGGAATGAATCCATGATGGCTGGTACAAGCAAAGGCATGAGGAGAGATAGAACCATGAGGAGAGATGGAAGCCATAATTAGAGCAATTCCTTGATGGCTGATGATTGATAGAGGGTGATGCAGGATAGGGAAAACCCCAAAAGAAGGTGCTGGACAAGGAAGAAGGGAGAGGACCAACAAGAGAGAGGAATGAAGGAAGGGACTCGGAGCGGCAGACTGAACAAGCCAGGACCTGAGACAGGATAAGCATGGTATGAAAGGATGAGGGAAGTATGACCGGCTGGATCAAGTAGGGTGAGGCATGAGAGGAATAGAACCCGCAGGTAGGGTGAGCCCACCAGAGTGACTGGATGACATGCAGCATCCAGTGCGGGTACAGTACAGAATTATCAGGCAGGCACCTAGGTTAGAATGACACATGAACAATTGCATGCAGAAGCAGAAATCACTGACTGGCATGAGCACAATGCA
The DNA here is from genome assembly GCA_016271365.2 of Neoceratodus forsteri. Taxonomy (NCBI): domain Eukaryota; kingdom Metazoa; phylum Chordata; order Ceratodontiformes; family Ceratodontidae; genus Neoceratodus; species Neoceratodus forsteri. The sequence continues at coordinate 447,552,591 of CM057451.1, read as the reverse complement.
CAGTACAGGTTCTTCAACCAAAAGTATGAGCTGGAGAAAAGAAGGATGAAGGTACCAGAAAGTAATGAGGAATCTAAGCAGAATGAATGCAGTTACAAATGAAGCACATGGCTCATTCAGCAGGGGAAATCCTACCCAATTCAAAATAAAACCGATGGAGATTGTAGTAATGGAGAGGCATAAAAAACATTGGCACTCACTGCTGAATTAACCGGAAAGGACAAGAGGGTTCTGTTACTGGGTAGCAGAATAAACAAGGAATGGAGCAGGCATAAATATGCAAAATGCTGAATAAAATAGGCAGAGGTTGCCGTAATGAACCAGAATACAGTCCTGTGGCAACGAAGCAGTGTAAAGAGGTATCCGGCGTGACTGTGGTGAAGAGCGTAATTTGGGGACTCCAGTCCCCTGTCCCCTTGCAGCATTCCCCACATCCTGAAGGGGTCTCTCTGGGACACGACTGAGTACCATGCAGTCATCTTACCCTCTATCTTCTTCACCCCTTATTTCACGATAGCACTTGCTCACTTATTACCATTGCACTTATTAATTGTTCTCACAAATTACATATGTATGCAACACTGTTTATAACAACTGCCTTAATTAATTGTATGCTATGTTGAACTTTGTAACTTGAATGTAAAATGTCTCATCCCTATTGTACTCCTTCCCCCAGGTTACACCAGGAGACAAGCAACCTGCTGCTCAGTATGCCTTCCTGGTGAAACATTTCAATAAGTAAATTAGCAGCAAGAGGCAGCAAAAAGGAGTGAAGGGGACAATTTTAAAACAGTTCTGTACAGTTGGGTTTAGCTGGGAGGGACATATAATGCTGGAAGCGGCAACAAACTGGTGTCCTTCTGGTTTAATGTTCCTGCTGTTTTTTCTGGCCCTTTAGTCCATCATTTTTTTCATATTTTACTTTATTTTTCTATGCTGCTTGCCATGTGCAGTCTGCCATTTTTGCATGGCAGTACTGACTAGAACCTTATCATTGAAGTAAAGAAAATGAGCAAGTACAGTTGAATGCAGCCAGGCTGAGCTAAGAGCAGTTTCTGTGCATGAGTGGATAATCACGTGCCCCTCTGAATGTGTTCAGCCCAAGTGCATTGTATACACTACAGTACTGAACTGAAGAGGTCATTTTTGCAGAGGATGGTCCTTAACATTTATTTTGCTGACATTTTCTTTAATGTAAAGAGTTTTAGTATGCGGGTTGTTGTGCGCTTTTTTGATTGTGTGTCATTTTCCATGCTGTTTTCCTAATGCAGTTTACCAAAATACAACATACAGTAATCTGCATGCTAGTTTGGCCATCTTGTATACTCTATTGAGTTAATGTATTTATTTTGGTGTTGTGGTTGTTGAAAGTTTATAAGATAATCACTGCTACATTTTGTGTGATGTTAGTGTGTTTTGTGGGACATGAAGAAAAAACCCAATTAGCTAATGAAGAGACTGGCAAATGAATGCTGCTTGTTGAGTAGGTAAATGGGAGAAGGACAGTTTCACAGAAGGCAGTTGCACTATGCAGTTTTGTGGGGCTTTTTGGGGCAGGGGAGTGGGTACAATTTCTGCCAAATGGGGAAAAATGATGAAGTTAAGTTAAATTTAACCAACTCACATTAGGCAAACGGGTGCAACTGGGAGGGAAAACATTTTCAAACAAATGGAAAGTATTCTGGGGACTGTGCAGCTGGGATGGGGAAGGGGGTAATGGGCAGTTGGTAAGTTGGTATCTGAGAAACAGAATTGTATCCATGTACCTGTGAGGATAAAACACTGCAGGGGGATTGGGGTGAACGCATTTTCCAGTGGGAGGGTATTTTGGGCATGCTGTAAATATTTTTCATTTTTGTAGATCTCACTTTTTGCTTTCATACCCACTGGCATTTGTCTATTCACCCAGTAATTACTCACCACTGCTACAGGTCTGCTGCACAGCACTGGAAAAATATTTTAAAAGAGATGGAGCAGAGTGGGAAGCTTGGGGCACATTAAGGTGCCAGGTAACGCTGGTGATAGCTACCCTGGTAAAAGGGGATCCAGTATTGCCCAATTCCATCAGTGCCTTGCCTCTACCCTGATGTGCTGGGTCTTGATACTATCACCCCCAGTGGTCCACTCTGCCCTAATAGGGATAGATGCAGGATTCAGGGGCCCTATTACTAGAGCAGTAGCTTTCATTTCCCCCTAAGATTGCTGAAAGTAACAGAAAAAGGAATTGAAAAAATGTCCCCATGGACTTGTATGGCGTGCACCCCCATGCTCTCCCTAGTTAGATGTTAGAGATACCCTGCTTATGAACTATGCTAAATAAGTAATCTGTAACTGTGCAGTGACTACAACACAAGCAACTCATAATTGTATAGCTTTTGAAGAATGGATAGATTGGAAAAAATAGTAACAGTCCTCCTCTGCCGCCTCCTCTGTTCAAGGGGAGCCTACCCCTGACCACCTTTATTCTCCACCATATGACCCAATGTTTTGGGACATTATGCTCCACCTCCAGAAAACATTCAGTTTCCAGAGTTCTGAGCAGGATGATTCTTGAAAGAAAATTGTCCCAGTACCTGGGGGGGTGGGTGCCAGAATGCTCCACTTTGGTTGCCCCCCCTTTGGTGGATGCCTTTGAAGAGGCTATCATGGCTGCCTGGAAGCAACCTTTTAAGATTCCCTCCAACTCCCAGAAGGCTGATAGACTGTATCATACTCTGGTGGATCACCGCTATTTCATGTCTCCACCTCAGGCAGACTCAGTGGTGATCAATGATGTGCATGGTAGGTCCACTAGGCCTCAACACATGAGTGCTCAGCCCCCAGGTACAGAATCAAAGAAATTAGATGCCATAGAAAAACAGTTTTTTTTTCCTTGTCTACTTTATCCCTCCATATACTTTATTACATGGGACACTTCCTGAAGTATAAGGAAGAAATTCTAAAGGCCTCCCAGGTGACAGTCCAGTCCCTCCCTGCTGATTCTATCTGGGAGGAGCTGACAGTGAAACTGTCTACTGCAGCAGCAGTAGGCCGCCACCTGCTGAGGGCCACTTATGATGCTGTGGATACTACCCCTTGTACATCCTCAGCTGCTGTCTGTCTCAGACATCATGCCTGGCTCTGGGTGTTGGGATTTTCCCAGGATGTACAGCACTCAGTCTTGAATGCTCCCATTAAAGGAGTTCATCTGTTCAGTCCACAGACCCAGGAAGACAAAGGACAATCTCTTGTGAGACATGCCATTCCGATCTCCTGTCCAGAGTCTCATTCTGACTACAGACGCCTCCTTGACAGGCTGGGGTGCTCACCTCCTACACTTCAGGTCACAAAGATTTTGGATGTCCATGGAGACCTGCCTCCACATCAGTGTCTTGAACTTAGAATGGTCCTCTTTGCCTTACAGGTGTTCGAGGCTCACCACTTCCTCTAGGTTGCCTGCAAGTGCAGTTAGACAATTCTACTGTAGTTCACTACCTAAACAAACAAGGTGGCACCCATTCATAATCTCTCTCTGCAGAGAATCGACAAGGGTGTGGTATGGAACGATCCAGAAAAATATTAATCTTCTGGCAGTACACATCCCGAGGGAGTCCAACACCCTGGCAGATGCACAGAGCAGATCTACTGCCCAGGCCCACGAGTGGGAAATATTGTCAGACATTCTAAATGACGTCTTCTGCTTCTGGACCTGACCAGAGTTGGCTCCATTTGCCTCTCCAAAAAGCAAGATAAATACATAGAAACATAAACTTTGATGGCAGATAAGGACCGCTTGGCCCACCTAGTCTGCCAATTTCCCTACCTACAGGATAAGCTGCAGATCCTAGTTAACCAACAGCCTATTTCTTCCTCCTACCCTCTACAAAAATTGCCTAATGTCTGTCCCACGCATTCTTGAATTCTCCCACAGTTTTAGACCCCACAACCTCCTCAGAAAGGCTGTTCCGTGTGTCCACCACCCTCTCTGTGAAAAAAATACTTCCTCACATTGCCCCCGAACTGCCTCCCCTCTGTCTTCAAATTGTGTCCCCTTGTTCTTGCACATCTCTTTTTCTGAAAGATGCTACCCTTTGGACATTGTTGAATCGACTGAGGTACTTAAAAGTTTCTATCATGTCCACCCTCTCCCTCCTTTCCTCAGGGGTATACATATTAAGCTCCTTTAGTCTCTCCTCGTATGGCTTCTCTTGCAGACCCTGCATCATTTTAGTTGCTCTCCTCTGGACTGCCTCTATCCTGTCTATGTCCTTGTGGAGATGAGGTCTTCAGAATTGGATGCAGTACTCCAGATGGGGTCTCACCAACTATCTGTACAGAGAGATAACAACTTCAACAACAGCTTACGAGAACATACTGAGCATGTGTAACATGGAGCGTAGTGATATTTTAACACAGTATATGCAATACTGTTACCAACTTTCTAGAAAGGGAAAATGTGGCCACAGTTTAAACATTTTTATTCTTTTGTCTTAGGAGATACCCTTAAGTTCATGTAAACAAAAAGAAGCGAAATGAGAAGAACAATTAATGGGAAAATTAATTACTTGCACTACTTGCAAAAAAAGAATGAAAAGTCTCTCAGTTGGAGGAGATGGAACTGGTGACCTGAATTGAGTTTAGAAGACAAGTTCAGCTGTTTCCATTATTGAACAGTTCAGAGAATTTGGCCAGCAAGTGTGCAGAGTGAATATTCACCAGTAAACGTGTAATGCATTTTGAATTTGAATGTAAAGTTTCCTTGTAAACAAACATCTTTTTCATGGGGTATCTCACTCATCAATTCACATCGTAGGAACTTCGCCATAGGTGGAGCAGGATCCACATGTAAGATTTCAGCAGTACCAACTGGGTCTTTCTACAACTTTGCAAGGAATGCAGGAAATCAGATCAGTTATTTAGTTTTTTTGCACTAGGTATGTAGGACATTCCAGGATGGCCCGCCACCCAGAATGTCAGTTGCATCTGTCGCTGCTTGGGACCTGTTCCTAAAGTGTGACCGATAACAGACAATGACATTTGTGCATCTGCCACCTGGAGTACTGTCCATACTTTCAGAAAGCACTACTGTCTGAACATTGCCTCTAGGACCCATGCAGGATTTGTCAGATCAGGGTGATGCAGGGCTTCTTGTCTTAGCCATCCAGAATGCCAGTTGCACCTGTCGGTGCTTGACACCATATACTGGGTGCACCAGAACCCTTTTGTGAAACTCCTGTCTAGAAATGGTTATAGTGTAACCAACAGTCAAGTCAGGCCTGGGCACATCTCTATCTTCTGTTCACCATAGTTAGAGATGTGCTCCCTTTTTGTGTGCATAAGAAAGAACTGAGGAGGGAGCAGGACCGCTCACACCTTTTAAAGGGTTGATGACCTCAGTGGACTTTTCCCCAGTTGGTACTGCTGAAAATATTGCATGTGGCTCCTGCTTCACAGATTCCCATGGTGTGACCTGATGACTTGGATTACCTCAAAGATGTACTGTTAAGTTTGTAGGTAACTGTTCTTTTTTGCACTTGGTTGCATTATGCATGTGTAAATTTAGATCAGAGATCAAATGTAATGGTGTTAAACATTCAAAGTTTTGAATAAAAATAGAGAACAGGAAACACTGCAAAAATGTATTTATTTTTCTGACAGGGGTTGTATTGGGGTATCAGGATTGCTTGACATGACAGGGGATGGGGTATGTTTTAACATGGTGGGGTATGGGTAAGATGGACAGGGGCTGTATTAGGGGTATCAGGATTGCTTGACATGACAGGTGAGGGGATATGTTTTAACGTGGTGGGTTATGGGTAAGATAGGCATTATCTTCATGTGGGACTGTTTTGTTAACAAAATGTAAGTGAAATATTATATGGATGTCTTGTTTCAGTCTACTGATCCTGGTGATTGATATTGGTGACATTACATACTGTATGTTGATTTATAAAATGAACATGGTCTGTTATGTTTTATTGCTCACATACAGTACATCCTTTCTAGGGATGTATAATGGACATGAAAAAAAGGAATGTGTTCAATAAAGTTTTTGAAAGATGATGCACATGTCACTTATTGTCACTTGGTTTATGGGAACAACTAAATCATTAACTTTGGTTAACACTGACTCTAGCTTTCATACGTGAAGGCTATTAAACATTTGGGAACCCTAATGACATCACTCACCCTTAGTCTATTGTCATATGAAGCACAAGGTAGTGCTACAAAACAGTGACTCATAGCCATATGCTGTTTTTGAGACAGCGAAGTATGGCATGCAACATGACTTTTTTTATTGAAGGGGCTGCATATTATTGAATTTTGTTGGCTAGCTAGTCCCACTGAAACTAGATGTCCCTTCACCAGGGGCAACCAGGGGAGAGGGACAGGTGGTAACCAACTGAAATTTAACCACATTAAGCTGTTGATGATATTTGCAATGACTGGGGGATATTTATCCAGAACACCAGCAGTAATTCCACTACTCTTTTTAGAGAACTGCAATAGGATGTTTAATGTCCACCTGTACACCACCAGAACAGGCAGATGGGACCTAGGTTTAATGTCTCATCAGAATGACAGCACCTCAGGAGTGCAATATCCCCCTCATGATACAGTACAGTGTTAGTATTGGGATTTACCCCAAGTGTCTAGTGTGGGGCTAGCACCCACAACCTTTTACTATGCTCAGGAAATGTTGAGTTTAATCCAAGCACTCTGGCACCCATGGAATCCCCAGCAGAACTACAAAGCCTCAAGGGGCTTAGATTCTTGCATGTTAATGTATGTAGCCTATTAAAAAAAGAAATCACTTCAGTTCAGACCTGGGTATGTCATACTGCTCCAGATGTTCCAGTGATTACAGAGTCCTGGCTCTAACTGGCAACCAGTAACAATGAAGTTAACATTCCCTCTTACTCTTTGCTCAGAGCCGACAGGCAAACCAGAGGTGTTGGGATAGCTATTTACATCAATAATAAATCCCCTGCCTTCATAATTTACTCAACCTCTGTCCCAAAAGAATTGGAAAGCTTGTCATTAAAGATTGAAATTGCTACCGGTGTCTCATTATGTATAATAGGATGCTACAGACCCCCATCAGCTGGACTACAGTTGTTTAAAAAATCTCAGAAATATTCTGGGTTCGGCATCTTGAGAGTATATCGTACTAGGGGACTTCAACTTAGGCTGGCTGTCCAGTACATCCACCCCACTTAAAATGTTCTGTGATTACCTTGGGTTGTCACAACTAATAAAGAAATCTACTTGTCCTAACTAGCTCAACCCTAATAACAGTACTATCTTGGATATCATTTTAGTTAATAAACCCCATTTATTCTCCCATGCTGGCATCTTTTTATCTGATATTAACGACCATTGCTTCATCGCGTGTGTAAGATCCACTCTTATATTCACAACTGCACCAAAATTCTCCTTTAAAAGGTACATAAGCAAATCTGATCTCCATGGGCATATAGCAGAGCTAAGAGACTCTGTGCGATGGCAGGACTTCTATCTAGGCAAGTCCCTGACTACGGCTTATGATATTTTCTCAGAAATTGTGTTAGGGGCTCTCACCAAGTATGCTCCCATAGTAAAAGTTTGTGCCAGAAACAAATCCTGTTGGTGGTTTATGGAAGACCTGAAAGATGCTTTGCAGAGTAGGGATGTACTCTGGAGAATTGTTAGGAAAACTAATTTAATAAATAACTGGAATTCTTTCTGGAGGGCAAGGAACCTCTGCACCAAAATGGTAAGAGAAGCCAAAGCTAATTTCTACTGCTCTTAGCTGGAGAGCTCCTCAAGAAATGCCTCCAAATTCTGGAGGACGATCAAAGACATTGAAGATCACACCACTGTTAATTCCCTACCTACTGAATTATTGATCGACAATACTGTCATCTCCGACAGACCGTCTATCCTCGATGCTCTCAATAATCATTTTTCCACTGCAGGGTTAGTCTTTGACTCCTCTCCCACAAATATCCTCCGCCAACAACTTGGATGGATACACAAGAAGTTGAAGATCTTCTCCTTCAGCTGGACACTAGAAAAAGTGCTGGGGCAGACCTCATTGACCCGTACTTCTTAAAGGTCGGCTACCGTGTCCTCGCAGTCCCAATTACTCATCTCTTCAACTTATCCTTGTTCCAGGGTTACCTACCACCCATTTGGAAAAATGTACTTGTGGTCCCTTTGTTTAAGTCAGGAGATCCTAGTGACCTCAATAACAACAGGCCAATCTTCCTACTTCCAATCCTGTCAAAGATGCTGGAGAAAATAGTGAACTCCCAGTTTCGGAAGTAACTGGAATCAGAAAACTTGCTCAACCCATTACAATCGGGTTTTAGAGCGAAGCACAGTACAATCTGTGCTCTAGCCAAGGTGACAAATGACTGGCAGCTTGAATTAGACAAAAAAAAATTTTGTCTGCCCAGTTTTCTTGGACTTAAGCAAGGTGTTCGATACCGTTGATCACAGACTGCTTCTGTTGTCCCTCCGGAACATTGATTTGGATTCCCCATCCCTTAAATGGTTCTCCAACTACTTCTCAGGATGACTTCAACAAGTAAAGGCAGAAGGGGAAGTTTCTCCACCAAAACCCCTATTGAGGGGTGTACCGCAAGGCTCCATTCTTGGTCCCTTGCTCTTCACCATTTATATTAACAACTTAGATGCCCCCATCAAAGAGGCACAAATACACCTATTCACGGATGATACGGTACTCTATGCTAGTAGCCCCACCCTGATGCGGCTTGTAAAGCCCTTCAAAATGAATTTAATGTGCTGCAACATCAGCTTATAAACCAGAAACTGCTCTCAAATGCAAAAAAAAAAAATAAAAGCAATGTTCCTCTCACCCCTTCACAATGCAATAAATCCTGCAATTGCTGGGACACTCACACAGATCACTACCATTCTAGGTGAGTGGTTGGACTACTTACCAAAGTTCAAGTACCTGGGGGTCTGGTTAAACCATAGACTTACTTTCACAGATCACTTAGAGAACTGGCAAATGAACTTAGACAAAGACTTGGTCTGTTCTTTAGGATTAATATTCTCCTCACCAGAAACTGCTTCAAACTACCTTCCTTTTCCTATTGGATTATGCAGATTTTCTATATAGTCAAGGACCTGCAAGTACCCTATCCAGACTCGTTACGCTTTATCACAGAGCCATAAGATTTATGACGGGTCTTCCTTACTCAACCCACCACTGTGCATTGTACACAGCAGTGGGATGGTCATCCCTTGCTTACAGATGGCAAACATATGCTGTGGTTTGGACACACAAAGCTATCTCAAATTAACTGCCCCAGTATATCTCTGTCTGTTTACCTTTTTGCACTCTGGGGAAGTATGCCTTGAGAAGCACCTCATATATCTACCTTTATGTTTACAAAGCAAAATCTCGCATTGGCAGAGCAGCCATCAGCTTTGTGCTCCCTCAACTGTGGAACAAGCTGCAAAAAACTTTGAAATTAATTCACCCCATCAGCTTAGCAGCTTTTAAATCTCTAGACTATATCTACATCATAATAAGGAGTCCTGTGCCTGTCTACCCTAAATAGTGACTCCTATAAGTCCAAGTACACTCTAATTACTACTGTTAAAAGACTGATCACATCTATAATCGACTCTTCCCCTCCCCTTTTTTTGCCCCCCATATCTGTCCCTTCCACATTCCTTTGACCCTGGTTCCAACTCTAAATTATCCATACTGTATCACTATATATCTTTTTATATTAGGTTTTATTTGTGTTCAGTGCACCTGATATGTATATTTCTTTACTTACATGAAAATTGTGTCCTACCCAAAACTAGCTGTATCTTCCATTCCAAACATATACTACTGTCAATGCTACCTGCTGATACTTTGTATATACTGTATTATTGTATCTCACTTTATTTTTATTATTATTATTTTCTTGTGTGTTGCATCCCACGTATATTGTCCCTTGTTCCTTGTTGACAAACCCAGGTCCACCTCAAAAATTAGCTTGCTCATCGGTGATCGCCTGGTTAAATAAAGACTTTGATTGATTGATTTTGATCTTACAGCATCCATCAAGTGCAACCTACTGAGCCACTGACACTGCTATAATATGCAGATATGAAGGACACTCTGGGCCCAGCTGTGTCACAGGAAAGTCCTTCTGGATACAGAAATGCAGGACTTTCTGGTACCTGACATCCCGTTCAGCTATGGATGCAAACATGTGGGACTGCCGATGTGCAGGCCAAAGAAGTAAATGGTCACAAGTGAGCGAACAGAATATAGGAACAAAGGTAGGTGATGACAGAAGGGGACCACCAGGCCCATCAAGTCTGCCCATTTCTCCAGACTGTCTTGTACAGTATGCCCTGCAAGCCCATACTGTAAGCTGTCATTCGGCAGGCAGCAGGGTGCTATGCAGGTGGGTTGAAGCTGCCTGCGATGATGGGGGGAGCTGGGTGGGCAGGGGGTCCTGTGTGGGGGGGGATGGGGGCACTGCTAGAACACCAGGGATGGGATGTCATTCATTTACCAGTGATCGCGGCTATGGGGGGTGCCACTGGACCAGCAGGGATATATTACTATACGGATTAATGGCAATCTGTTCATCGGGAGGGGTAGGGGTACCACTGGACTGCCTGAGATTATATATACTTCAGTTTACCCATGATCAGGGTTACAGGCAGGAGGGGGGTACCACTGGACTGCCATGGATTATATATACTTCAGTTTAACCACAATCGGGGTTATGGGGGTCCCCATTTGACTACCAGGGGCATATGGGTGCTTGTGGATGGTGTTCTGGGTGGGCGGGTGGCCACCCACAGCTGGCGGCTGCTGTGTTGTGCCTTGCAATACAGCTGCATGCCTGTGGGTGGCCAGCATTTGAGCCTTTATTCCCCAGCTCAGCTTTGTGCCCTAGTATGCAGTGTATCTTGGGGTTGTGTCAATTGATGCGCCACACATCCTGGGCTGTATATCGGGATGTGCCGCATATGCATGGGAAAGCCCACTTCAGATGCACTGCATGCATTACCTATGCACCCCGGCACATCGGGATTTTCGCTGCACAAGTTCCCCTTTTGAATATAGCACCGGGGCACATTGCAGGGGTTGCCCCAAATATACAATTTATGCAGTAAATATATGTATCAATATATTTAGTGATAATAAGAAATACATCTACGATATATTTATGGCATAAGTCACAAGGCATGAAGCATATATTGACAAATACATTACATGACTATATAAATGCACAAATAATATATCTGCACTATATAGATAAATACATTAATAATATATTTTACATATATTGACAGTCCAGTCAAATGTGTCTACAATGCATTTGCCAATAAGCAGTGTACATTTTGAAATATATGTTGTGTGCATTTATACATGAAATAGAAATATTAATAAATATATTTTTAAATATATAGCCAATGTATGAGCAGATATACATTTACATTGCAGAATACATTTTAAGTACATGGTGAATATATTTTGATGATGTATTTCAAATACACTGTGCTTATATATAGATGGTACAAATATGTGTGAGAAGTGTGATAAATATATATATATATATATATATATATATATATCACACCAGTGGTGAATGAAATGGGTAAATAAATCATGTTATTTTGGGATAAATATTTATTTTCACATAGAACACCATTTATATAACGTAGAACATATTATTTCCACTTAGAATGTGGAAATGGAACACAGAGAACAAAGGGTCAGGTAGAACATTTGCAATGGAAAGAAAGGCTGTTTTAAGCTAAAACAAAGTAAAACACCAGTAAAAACATTACAAATGGTGTGGTATATATCAAACACATAATGGATTGCAGTAGAACAACACATTTGTCTCCACACGAGTGATAAGACCATTATAACTAACTCGTGGCTTCGCCACTCATAAGTTATAGGTCTTACCACTCACTAGTGGAGAAAAATGTGTTATTCCACTGCAGTCCATTATGTATTCCCTATTTATTGAGATATTAGAAATATATTAATCATGTACATTAAATATATTTCTACAGAGTAAATGGCACTAGAATAATAAGAAAATTATGCATTTATAGATATATTAGGAATATATTGGTAAATATATTTACATGATTTATTTCACTATATTTCAGTGTTCATCAATATATTTAAAATATACATAGGATACTAAAGTGGCAATAGCTTGCATATTTCTCATGCATTGCAATATATTTGAAAATTCAGAAATATATTTTGATATATTTAATTGCCAATACATTACAATATATTATTGTACAAGTAGATTGGAATATATGGCAATATATGAAACTATATTTTTAGTAATATATTTGAAAATATATTCCATTTTATTAAGGGTAATTGGATCAAAAATGATTTTTTAAAGCTTTTTCGACAGTTTGATTCTCAGAGATCTGAGCGCAAACTGTCTCCAGCTTTCCACTGCACACACTATGCAGAACTGAGGCTGTGCAAGACAGTCTATAGCCCATGTGACCTGCCAACCCATGAATCACTGAAAAATTTGCCTCAAAGAGCAATAAAAAGATGATGCAAAGTGAAGTCCATGCAAATCATTGGCACTTCATGTTACAATCAAGGGCAAAGCAGTAAAAAAAGATGAAGTAACGTGAATGCTACCTGTCAGACGTGATTTATTCCTGAAAATGATTCTACCCACCTTTGACTACTATGATGTCATCTACAGCTCTGCCTCAAAGACCACCCTAGCCAGACTTGACCCGCTCTTTAATGCATTCTGCCGCTTTGCCCTCGATGCCCCCCCCCGCTCACATCACTGCGAGCTCTACTGTTCACTGGCCCTGCCATCCCTGAGTAACCGGTGCCTAATTCATAGTGTTGAATTCGCTTCCAACTTCTGACTTGGCTCCCTCCCGCCCTACCTCATATCCTCCCTATCTTCCCCACCTATCCCCACCCACCCCCTCAGGTCCACTGACACTAGGCTATTAGTCATCCCCCACTGAAGGACCACCTCCGGCCAATCGGCCTTCTCTTACCTCTTCCCTAATCTCTGGAATGGCATGCCGGCCCAGATCCGCCATTCTTCATCCAAGCACTCCCTATCCTCTGCCCTCACTAACTTTCTTGCACCAAATTGCAACTGCCCCTGACCTCCTCCCCTCCCTTGATAGCTTCTCTTCCCACATCGCCCCTTAGCGCCTGACCAGCGGCTTGGCCATCACCTAATTGTCTGGCTTATATACTGCCCTACGCACTTACACTCTCACTCTTACTCCCTCTTCTCACTCCTAACATCTCCCTTCTCTCCCCCTTCCTAATTAACATACGCCCTTCTGCCCTACTCACAGCTACCAACTCCATTCTCCCTCCCTCCCACCTCACCTAAACCTCCCCCCTACACACCTAATACTTACTAGTCCACTCCTCCCCTACCACCCATCTTCGCTCTCCAACTCCTACTGTCAACTTGGTGCATCCCCCTGCAGCTCAAGTTCTGTCACTGGCACTCAAGTTATGTTACTGGCACTCTAGTTCTGCTACTGGCACTTATGTAATTCATGTATTGTCTCATTGCGTACCCATGATATGTTTACCCTGTCCCTGATGATCATATTCTGTATTGTTCTTGCCTTGATATGTACCCATGATATGTATACCCTGTCCTTGATGATCATGTTCTGTACTGTTCTCCTTATGTAACAAGTTCAAATGTAATCCCTCCAAACCATGTACATTATCTGTATTGCTCTACTGCTAAACTCAACTATTGTAAGTATACCTGCCTCCTCTGTAACCCTTCCCCCCAGGTCGCACTGTGAGATGAGCATCTTTTTGCTCAGTGTGCCTTTCCTGGTGAAACATTTCCAATAAATAAATAAATAAAGTCCATTGTGGCCAATGGTACTTCGCAATAAAATCTAAAGATGGAGTAATACGCTTCACATTGTGGAGCACTACGTGAATTCACTGTTAATATGTGAAGTGCTCTATGTAGCAAAGTTTGGGAACTTCACCCAGCACTGGTCACCAATCCATTTAAGAGCTGATGACACATTCAGAACTTTAACAAAACCAAATATTTAGACACAGTCCGACTTTTATTTCCCATTAGTGCTGTATTCCTCCTCCACATTATTTATTACTGAGGTCATCTGTATGAAAACAGGATCTTTGCTCCTGAAGAGTTCACCTATTCCTGCTGCTTTCTCCCTACCTGAAGTCATAGAGCACTGCTTGTGACTTCACAGTTACTCCCATGGCAACAGATTGTGATGTCACAACAGAGGATTATGACTTGAAGTAGGGAGTAAGCTATAGAGGCAGATGGACTCTAAAGGGATAGAGATTATTTATTCATTCCAATGTCTTTAGTAATAAATAATGGGGAGGAGAAATATAAGAAATATAAATGGAATGCAGGCAGAATTGTACCTTATTATTATTATTTTTTTTAAAGTTTTCTTTGAGGCATCAGAAGTTCTTTAACCAGTTTCTTTTTTTTGAAAAAGTAAGCTTTATTGATTTAACACACAATGCAAAAAACAGCAAACAGGACAGAAAACATTACTTCAAACCTAACAATAGATACTGACATAATCGAGCATGCATACATTGTTTATTTGTTTATTTGTTTATTTGTGAAATCAATTTACAACCTTTGAGCCAGAGGCTCGTTTCCAAAGGTACCTCGTCACATTAAAGACATACATAGCGTTTTAGGTTACATAGCATAGGTTTGCAAAACAATAGGCGTTCAACAGAGGCGCCACGTCACACTGAGGTCAGACAAAATACATTTAGGTTACAGGGTGCATGTAATTGAGAACAGGTGTTACACAAGTTGGTATCAAAATTGAGCAATCTAATAGGTATACAATGAAACAGCTGGCACTGGCCAGGTTAGACATAGGTACCGTGTACCGGGAAGCGGTGGTGGGGATGGCTAGGTGGAGAGCGGCCCTGTGGGCGTTGTCATGAGAAGTCGAGGTGGAGACTACTTTCAGAGACCGGAGCAGCTACAAGTGTTGAAGAGTTGGTTTCAAAGGGTGGTTTTGAACTTGGAAATGGTGGTGGCATTGGTGATGGGGGCAGGGAGAGAGTTAAACCAGGATGGGGCTCTGTAGCAGAAGGACCTCTGGCCATGGCTGATTCTTGATCTGGGGACCATTAGAGTGGTCTTGTTGGATGACCGTGTTGCAATAGTGGGTGGGATCTGGTGGATGGATGCCGTTACCCCAGGGGGGAGAGCCCGAGTAGGGTTTTTTTGTGAGGAGGCAGGTTTGATATCGGAGCCGTTCATCCAGGGTAAGGAGTTTAGCCTTGTCATACAGCTGACAGGTGTGTGTGAGCCTGGGGGCACTGGTAATCAATGTGCAGGCTTTATTCAGGGTTAAGTGAATTTTTTTGAGTGCAGTCATGTCGGCAGCACCATAGACTGGTAGACCATAGTCTACAAGGGACAAAACGGAGGACATAACGGCGAGCCGGAGCGCATTTGGAGGAAGGCAGGTTCTATGGTGGAAGAGGATGCCAAGCCGTGTGTTAGTGGCGGATGTTAGGGCATCAATGTGGTTGTGAAATGTGAGGGCTGAGTCGAAGGCAACCCCAAGGTATTTGTAGGAGCAGACTTGTTCCAGTGGCTGTTTGGTACTAGGAAGGATATAGAGTGGGTGGTTGCTAGCTTTGTTTTGGGGTTGGGAAAAGAGCATAGCTTTGTTTTTTTTAAGATTGGTGATGAGTCTGCACTCCTTAAACCAAGCTTCGGCATTATTGAAAGACTGCTGTAGGGTGTCCTGAAGGGAGATGGGATTGCGGTGGGTGGCAAAAAGGACAGCGTCATCTGCATACAGGAGAATTTTGCCAGGGCATGCACTGGGCAGGGTGTTCAGATAGAGTGAGAAGAAAAGGGGGGCCCAGGATGGAGCCTTGGGGAACCCCAGAGTGAATGGGATGGGTATCAGAGAGTATCCCATTGATTTTAACACACTGTGATCGAGTGGCTAGATAGCTTGTGCACCATGCTAGGGGGCCAGCCGAGAGACCAGTGTGGTAGAGAGCATTCAGCAGAAGAGGATGGGAGACGGTGTCAAAAGCCTTTGAGAGGTCGATGAACACTGCACCAGCTATTGTTGCAGATTGATGTTTGTTTCTGGCACTTATAGAGGGGTAGGTTTGTGGGGGTGGAGGTGCTGGCAGTATGTGGAGTTGGGGATTTGTGCCCCAATGGGGGAGTGGGTGTCCATGAGGATGGGCCCTCCCCTTTCCCTGGTGTTCCACGGGCCAGAAGTGGCTTATGAGTTTAGCAATAGGGCTACTAGAATTACCTACCTACTATGGTAACGCCTGGGGATCCAGCCCATGTGGAAAATGGATTTTTCCATGCACAAGGCCTCCAGTATTAAGTAATGCCACTCTGCACAGGTTGGGATCTGATCATCCATCCAGTGTTTGAGGATCAGTTTCTTAACCATGGCAGAGATGAGCGAGATAGGAAATCTCCTCGGGCTTAGTAATGAGTCAAGGTCTACGCATAGGAGGCAGATTTTGGGGGTGAAGGTGTTCTTCACTCCCAGGAGTGGATCCATGCATGCCTCCACCTCTTTCCAGAGAGGGCTGGCTTTGGGGCAGTTCCGGAGGATGTGTTTAAGAGTTCCCCTTTGGAGCTTGCACCTTGAACAAATGTCACTGTCAATCTTCCTCATTTTGTGCAATTTGACTGGGGTGTAGTAGAGGTTGTGGTTGACTTTGAATTGCATAAGTTTTAAGCCATCAAACTTCAGTTATTTGTGGGTGCCCTTCCAGATGTTTGGGATGTTCGGGGTTGCCATGCATGGATCCAGTTCGGGGAACTCCGAGAACCAGTAGAAGCAGGTCACATTTGTGGCTGGT
Source organism: Neoceratodus forsteri (assembly GCA_016271365.2). Classification (NCBI taxonomy): domain Eukaryota; kingdom Metazoa; phylum Chordata; order Ceratodontiformes; family Ceratodontidae; genus Neoceratodus; species Neoceratodus forsteri. The sequence goes on along the minus strand of CM057451.1, from coordinate 447,535,721 downwards.
GTGTGTAAGGCAGTTAGTTTATTGTACAGTTTGGAGATGGCATGCTGCTGAGATGCCAGCTCCTGGAGTTCATCCCAGGGTTTGAAGTTGGTTGTTTTCCAAGGTTTTGGACCTAAGATGGTTGATATGAGACATTTCAGCTAGAAGAGGGGGAAATCAGGTATGGGGGTGGGGGCCACCCTTTGTTTTAGTAGCTGGAAAGAGGCTAGGGAGTCATTACCCAGTGGGGAGCCCAGTGTGTCCAGTCCCATGTTAGCCAGCCATTGATGGGGAAGTAACTTGTGCTGTATCTTGAAGCTGGGGTTCCTAGCCAAGGATTGGGCTGGGTCATGCTTTGGTTGCATGCCAAGTAGGTTGTGCAGTTAATGCTGGCCTTTATGGCTGTACCTATGGGGTGTTCTTTAGGGGGGTTGGGAGAGTTCAGTCTGGGAGTGAGGTAAGAGCTTGTATACAGACTCCAGTCCCTTCGCACAGGTCAAGTTCCATGTGTTTCCACTTTGGAAAATAGGTTGGTGGGAGTGGGGGTACCACTCCCTGTCTCCACCACAGGATGTGGGTGGCGTGGGCCACCAGGTAATACAGTTTGAAATACAGAAGCTGCAGGTCATCCTGATCTCTGTGGGCAGTGAGCTTGTGGTATGCCCTTCATGATTGTTTCCCTTCCCAAAGGAAGGCCGAGAGAGTGTCACGCAGCTTCATGAACCAGGAAGATGGGAGCAGGCCTTCAGTATTGCTGATAGCATACAGCAGTCTAGACAGTATATTCATTTTGATGGTATTGTTATGTGCCCATAGGGATAGGGGTAGTAGGGTTTAGTGGGTAAGGTCTTGTTCAACGTGCGCATGGACGGTGTGTAAATATTTTGCCATCATAGTGTTTTTGGATTGGGAGATATGAATGCTCGGGTATTTGAAGGAGTCTGTGCACCATGTGCCTCCCCATTGGGTTGTTTGAGATTTGTAGGTGTGATGGTTTAGGGTCATGATGCTTGTTTTTCTGATGTTCAGTTTGTAGCCTGTGATTTGCTCGAATTCCCTTAGTATGTCAAGGGGAGGAGATATGGATTGGGCTGGGTTGCCAAGATGTAGGAGTGTGTCATCAGCATAGGTGGAAATCTTGTATCTAGCCTTGCCTACACTAATTCTCAGTACATGGGGCTCTTCTAGGATCCTTCTGGTTAGCAGTTCCAAGTACAGGTTGAACAGTAGGGGTGAGAGGGGTCAGCCTTGCCTAGTGCCTTTATGTAGTGTGAAGGGGGGGACAGAACTTCATTGCCGTGTATCCTAGCTGTGGGGTGGGAATATAGCAGGTCAACTCATCTGATAAAGGGAAGTGGGAAACTGAAGTGTTAGAGCATTTCGAACAGGTTTGGCCAACTCACCTTGCTGAAAGATTTCTCCGCATCAAGGGAGAGGAGGTCCGCTGGGGTGGGGGCATCCATGGATGATATGTGGGCAAGTTTGTGCATGTGGTCAGTGGCTAACCTCCCTTGCATAAAGCCACTTGTTGGGGCCCGATAATGGTGTCACAGGCTAGCCTAAGCCTGGAGGCTAGGATTTTGGTGAGGATTTTGACATCCGTATTTAAGAGGGATATGGGCCTGTAGCTTTCTAACAGGGTTTTGTCTTTGTGTGGTTTTGGTATTAGGATAATCAGGGCTTCCTGCATTGTGTGGTCGAGGTCAGCATTCTCATGGGCTTCATTGAAGAAGTTGGTCAGTGGATCAGTTAGGTGTGTTGTTTAGGCTTCTGTAAAAGTTGGGGGAGAAGCCATCCGGGCCTGGGGCTTTGTCCGCTGCCAGCACGGAGATTGCCTTCTTCACTTCCTCCTCCGCTATGGGTGCCTCTAGGCTACCGAGGAATGCCTGGTACACCTTGGGTAGGCTGGCCTTCTGTAGGAATTGTGAGATACGTTTGTGGGCCCCCTGATGCTCCTTTGAGTACAGCTTGGCAAATAATTCTTGAAAGGCAGCCGCAATGTCTTTAGGAATCGAGATCAGTTGCTCAGACGTGGTCTGGATTAGGGGGATTGCCTTGCACATTTTCTGTTGTTTAAGGAGGAGGGCAAGGAGTCTCCCCTCCTTCCCACCCTAGTCCACATACCTAGTGCAGCCCCTAAAGATGGCAAACTTGGCTTGTTCCCTAAGCAGTTCTCCGTATTTTGCCCTGGCTGAGTTTAGCTGTAGCTGGTTGGGGGAGGTGGGAACTCCGGAAGTTTGCCTCTCCAGGGTTTTAATAGTGCACAATATGTCTACACAGGCTGCTTCCCATTTTCTTTTCCTTGTGGTGGCTAGTCGGATTAGCTCCCCACCGTAAGGTGCATTTAAAAGCACCCCACATGGTCATGTGTGATGAGACAATGTCAGAGTTCAGTTTTAAGAAGGTCTGGACACTTTACTGTATTTTTTTGAGGCATTCGGGGTCTGTTAGGAGGTTGTTGTTGTTAAGTCTCCATAGCCTATCCCATTGCTGTATGCCTGGTGGGATAAAGTGCAGGGACACTGGGGAGTGGTCCAAAACCACGCTGTGTTCTATAGTACTCTGTAGGGTGGATCTAAGTATGGTTTGAATAATTAAGAAATAGTCCAGTTTGGAGTGGGTATTGTGAGGTGCTGACCAAAATGTGTAGTCTCGCAAGGAGGGTGAAGTACCCTCCATACGTCTGTCAGTCCCAGGAAATCCTGCATTTCCTGGAGGGCTCTCTGAGAGGGGGTAAGATCGATCTCTCTGGATTTGGATTTTTCCATTACATTGTCTGGTACAAGGTTCCAGTCCCCTGCAAGTAGTATGGGGAGGTGAAGTTTGGTTGCTAATACAGAGAGTAGGGAGGTGAAGAAATGTGGGGTGTCGGTATTTGGGCCATATATTGAAGCCATAATGACTTCCATCTACCCCAGTTTTGCCTCTAAGCATAATGTATCAGCCCCCAGGCTCCACGATTTCTTCCAGGCCTGGAATGATAGATGTCTGTGGATTAGGATGGCCACTCCAGCCCACGTGTTGCTTTCTCGCACTGCAAAGACCTGTCCCACCCACTCCCTCCTCCTAGGGGGGCCTGGGTAGGGGTTGTATGTGTTTCCTGAAGGAAGGCAGTCTATGTGCCCATAGATTTAAAGTGCCTCAGGGCCTGGTATCTTTTTTGTTTGGTCTGGGCTCCCTTGATATTCCAGGTGGTGCACTTATGGGTACCTGCCATGTGATGGGTTGGTGACTGTGGGTGCCATGTCTGCGGGGGGTAGTGATGAGGTGGGATGCCTTCACCCCTGGAGAGACCCAATTTGGGGGTTGAGTACATGTGACACCACCTCTCCACCATCGAGCTCGGGGTGGGCACCCCGTGCGGTGCACTCCAGTTTTCTGGCACCCGATTGTGTTGGTGTGACCCAATGTGGGGGTTTGCATAGGCAAACAAAGAAAACAATACAATCAGAATTTTCTACTACTAGCACAATCACAAATACATATACATCTATTATACAGTTCAGCATTAGTAAGGTCTGGAGGGTCTGTGGGGGATGCCTACCATCCTCCATTGCCTGAAACCTCAAATTCCAGGGTGTGCGCGTGGTGGTATCCCATCAAAACTGGTCCACGAGGGGCTGACATGAACTGCGCTCCTCTGTCCATGGTACCAGATGATGTGGGCTTCATTCAACTGGTTGCACTTGGGGGAGAGAGGGTTGGGCCATGTGGGTCTAAACCAGTTAGGTAGGTGCGTTGCATGTGATGCATGTTAGGTGCTGCTGCCCTGTGGCTAAGCCAGGACCATTGGGGGTGTACCCCCTGGGTTGAGCAGTGACCCACTTGCCATACTCTGTAGCCCCTTCCACTCAGTGCCATCACGGCTTGAGACTTCCCCACAGAAGCCCCTATGGGGGGATAGAGTAAGGTCGTCCTCTCTGTGTGGTGGCATGCTGGGTGGAGGTGTAGTTGCCATAGCTGGTGGTGCACATAGGGGTCTGTCCCCTTCAACTACCTCCGATGATGCATCAGGCCCACTACATTGCCCCAGCTGCCCGAACCTCGGATACCTTGCCCTCCCATTTCCTGCCTGGGAGATAAGCATTGGCGTGGCCAGTGCAACAGTAAAGGATGTAGTGCTACACAAATATGTTAATAACCTGTCAGACTTAGTGACTAGGAAGATGCATGGCTGTAACATACAGCAAGGAGAAAACTACTTTTTTGAATCTAGCTCAGTTTTAATCAAGATATATATGCAGCAGGGGAGCCCCCAAGTGACTCGGTGTGGGGTGGGGGTGTTAGAGCTTACCTCGAGAACCCTTGGCCAGACTGCTGTAGTCACTCTCCATGGGATCCTGATTTGCTATGGAGGTTAGACTGATGCTTTCTTAGCCTCTCTCAGGTTGCCAAATGGAGGAGTCAGTGATGGAAAAGTTAACGATTACAGGACTCTTAGGTAGTGTTGTGGGGATGCAAAGTCAGAAATGTCAGTACGGGGTGCACCCCTTTCAATAGTTTTGTTGCTACTCTATCACTTAATTTGCCTGTTGTAGGGCCATGATCTGCGTGCATCAGTCAGTTGCAGTTGCACTCTGTGAATACCTCGTTTCTCCTGTGTGTGCATTCCTCCAGCCGGTGGGAGTGAAAGTCTCCTGTCCACTGGACTTCATAGTCGTTCTGAGCTGCAGAGTGCCTGAGTCGAGGCGTGTTCCAGGTTAGCTTCCGCTGGCATTGTCATCATTGTTTCATGTGGTCAGTCTGTGTTTGCATTACACAAGGTCTCAGTGACTAGCCCCACTATGAGAGGGTTGCAGGCCGGGGTGCTTGCTGGTAGGCGGTTCAGCGGTGGAGGTAATACACATCAGTGGCCAAGTATGTGTTGTCTTTCTGAGGGTTTAAACCGTGTGCCCCCAGCCAGCAAAGACCTGTTGAGGTGATCCATCTGAGGGTAGGAGGTGCTGTGAGCATTTGTGAGGGTGTTTATATCAGGCTGGACATTCTCCGCTCAGAATGTTGGAGGGGGAGGGTGTTGACTTTCCTTCTGGGATGGTTGACAGTTCTGTCTTAAATTTATTGCCAGTACCAGAACAAAGACATTCCTTTTGCTGTTGAGAGAGAGGTTGAGCTGGCCAAAGAAGAAAGGTCATACATTTGGCTACTGGAGCCACCCAGCCACCATTACTTATATGTTATTGCTAGGCTGGGGAGTCAAGCCCTGATGGGTCAACACCTTATATTAGGCTTATTCTAGTCCTTTTCTGTACAGTGAGTGACAATCTGGTGCAGTGGATTAAACTGAAGTTGGTGTAGTAAGTGTCTGCCGATGCAATGGTCTGAAGGGGCACTCGTAGCTCAGTGATTGTCAGGCGCCTGGCTATTGGGGTACAGTGTGTAGTGAGAGATGGGGGGGAGGGCTGTTTTGAGTACCAACATTGAGGGAGAGATTTGTTGAGGCATTAGTAGTTAACACTGAGATTGGTACTCACCCCTGCTGGAAGACTCCCTGCTCCCCTATTGATCCATATGTTGAGGCCCCCAGCTGGTGTCTCACTGGGAGAAAAACATTGGGAAGTAGTTTTGCCAGTTCTTTTCAGGCAATGCCAGCAGTGGGGAATTCCTTGTCTCTGGCTGACAGCATTATGATCAATTGCACCAGGTACAGCATCCTGTAAGGTATGTAGGCTTGGTGTAAAGCTCTTTTGATTTCTTTGTATTCCTTTTCGCTGTCCCTAACTGCGGGGGTCACATCGCTGTAGATGTGGATCCTGTTGCCTTTCCAGTGTAGGGCTCCCTTCCATCTGGCTTGTGCCTGGATTAGGGTTTTGTCCTGCAGGCTCTGGCATCTTGTAATGATTACCCTAGGCGTTTCCCCTTTTGGTGTGGGTGAACGGAGGGAACTATGGGCGAAGTCTAACAGGAATTGAGGTCCAGATTCTGAAGGTCCGGCCACATCCAGTAGCAACTTCTGAGTGAAGGCGTTAAGGTTTGAGCCCTCTGCTTCTTCTGGGATCCCCACTATCACAATGTTGTTACGTCTCAGCCTGCTTTCCAGCTCCTCCATGCAGTCCTCTAGTTTCTTCTTTTTTCGTTTCTGCCAGCTGTTTACTGTCCTTCTGTTGGTGGTCTTCCATTGGTCTTATGCGTGTCTCTGCATCTGAGATTATTTTGTTAAGTTCTTCCATTGCTGGTTTAAATGTTAGAATCTTGGTGAAGATATTGTTCATTGATTATTTCATTGCTGCTAGCTCAATGAAAAGACATCCAACTTTTCAGTTAACAGGTCGGAGACAGAAGTGGCGGCTGGTGATTCAGTGCGAATTCCTGTTTCTGTCTTTTAGAGGGTAAGCCGCTGGACTCTGTGGCATGTGCTGCAGCTATATCCATTAATTGCTACCCAGAGTTGTCCATTTCTAGTTGGTACAACCAGTTTTCATTTCTCTTGTATTTCCCTAAATGAAATTTGTGTTTGAAAGGTGGATTAGGAGTAGATGAAGTTATAAAAGCCAAATTTTAAAGATAGCGCAGCGGAGCTCTAAGGATTGCTGCTGCTCAGGCAGAGCACATCACGTGACTCTCCCTTTAACCAGTTTCTAACACAGTTTGCAACACTGGATCCCACCCATAGGCTGCTCAATTTCTTAATGAGTCTCCTGTACAGCACAGTGTCAAGGCCTTGCTAAAGACCACATAGGACACATCCACTGCCCCCCAACCCAGATCAATTTCCCTGGTTACCTGGTCAAAAACTCAGTAAGATTCATCTGGCATGCTCCCCCCCCCCCACCAATGAATCCATGCTACTGTTGGTCTTGCAGCCCACTGGATTCAAGATACTCTGTCAAGCTTTCCTTTAACAGTGTTTCCTCACCACTGAGGTGCAGTCCACTGATCCATAGCTACTAGCCTTCTCCCTGCTGCTACTACCCTTATGAAGTGGGACCTCATCTGTTCTCTTCCACTCATCCAGAACTATGCCTGATTCCAGTGTGCTGTTAAATAAGACCATTGGGGGGGGGCAGCCAGCACCTCACTAAGTTCCTTCAGCATACTTGAGTGTATCCCATTTGGTCCTATAGGCTTGTTCACTTTAGAGCTGAAAATTACTTCAGGACTTATTCCTCTGAAAATGGACTTGAGTCCACCTCCCATCTCCCTTTGTTCCTGCTGATCACTGGTGGTCTCTGCCCCCCAACTGTGAAGACTGAGCAGAAGTACCAGTTGAGGGTGTTTAATTTTGATCCTTTTCTGAGCAGTCACCGACTGCCACCCTCCTTGTTCTCACTATCCTTCCCCTTGCATTCCTCTTCTCACTTATGTACCTGAAGAAAGCCTTATTCCCATGTGCTACTCTTTTGGCTATACTTTTCTCTGTCTGCACCTTGCTTCCCTCACAGCCTTACCTGCTTCCCACTGTTTAACCTAGCACACCTTCCTGTCTTCCTTACTCTGCATTTCCTTATACCTCCTGTATGCCATCCCTTTTTCTTCACCACTGTCGCCACTTCCCTAGAGTACCCAAACAGACTTTTTTTCTTTTTTCTTTTACTCAGTTCATTCACCAAAGTTGGTTGCCTTAATTATATCTTCCCTTATTTTCCCTACTGGTCCTCTAACCCTCCCTGGCACCCCCTCCCCCCCAAGCATTTCCTGAGAAAGCCTCCCATTTTCTTAAAATTCAACATCCTAAAGTTCAGTGCCCTTGTCCTTCTGTGGTTTGACTCTGCTACTGTCTTAATGTAATACCAAACTTTATAGTGATCACTAGTTCCTAGGGGACTGTCCACTGTGATGTTTGCAATACTGTCACCATTTATAAGAACCAGGTCAAGCACTGCTCCATCCCTAGTGGGTTTGTTGAATAGCTGTCTGAGACAGGCCCCTTTTTGGGAGTAAAGGATGGTTCAGCTCCTTGCCAAAGCTGCAGCAGGATAGCACCAATCCACATCTGGCAGATAAAAGTCACTAACTAGCAGTATCTCTCCCTTATTTGCCATCCTGATGATGTACTCTCTAAGTGCCTTATCCAACTCTTGTCATTATGCTGGAGGTCTGTGTACCACCCCTGTACTGATAACATGGAGTGACACACTGGAATATCTAAGGAACCTGGAGCATCCAGTTTAATCAGGGGCAGACAGAGAGAAGTAGAGTAGCAGTGGTAGGCATCACAGAGCGGAATGGCAGGCAGTGATGTCTGGGAAAGGTTGTGTTGGCTAGAGGAGAAGCGCAGGAAATAGTGATGTCTTTATCTTTTTTGTTGATGTCTGCATCACTGTGCATCACAGTGCTTGACTCCTGTGTCTGTGTGTGTGTGAGTGTATGTGGGGGGGGGCTCATATGCCAGTGTTGGTGGCCTGGGAGGCAGGTCTTAAGTTTATGGTTTATGTCTTTCTATAGTTACCACCCATCCAGAAATGATTTTCTCTTGTTGATATTTTGTTCTTATTAGGTGACAGGTAGAGATGTCAGCTCAAGTGAATATGCATAGGGAAATTGGGAAAGGGAATGAGCACTTTTTTTGTATTCTTTGGTAACCGTGTAATGCCCACTAGGCACAAGTGCCTGTTTTCAGGGGCAACCTGTGAGCCTATGAGCACTGGTGTGGTTAAGTGAGTTGCTCAGAGTCACAGAATATGCAAACTGAGTTTTTGTGGGAGACAAATCCAGGTCTGCTGGATGTACCAAGCTCATTCACAGCTCATTACTGTAAACTCTAGGCTATACTATCAGCCCAGAGAAACCAATAAGTCAAGTGGCAGTAAGAAGATATTTTTAAAACAGAATAATAAAAGTCAAAGGAAGGAATATATTAATTTAATCTGCTCATGTTACTATAATGAATAGGACATTGGTGCCAATGAGTAATAGATATGATTCCTCACAAATGACGAGACAATCAAGAGTTGATGAGGTATTTAAGTTGAATGTTGTATTGTGGCTTCATGTTTTTTTTTTATTTAGCTTTCAATGTAATATTTACTGCTAAAGTTTGCAATTTGTGCACTTTCATTTCATCTTGCTTTGCATTCTTAATGGCTTTGTTTTTCAATGTATTCTGTAAAGTATGTCAAATATTCAGAAAAGGTGCTATATTAAATTTGCATTGATTGATATTGACTGAAACCACATGGTTGTGACCTTTTACATTTACTATACTGGCAAGGTTTTGAAAGTCCATTTTTCATCCTTTCTTGAATATGTTTTAATCATTTCTTGTGGAATACAGTAGACACATACCATATCTGATCTCTACTTCTGTTCCTACATATGTCAGCAGTTTACTTAAAATGTAATTTATCTTGCCCCCTCTTTATTGGTTTTGCTTCATAACTGTGGCCTGGATACTTTATATTAATAACATTCAATATATGCTAAAACAGAATTGATTACTTAGATAGGAAAGGCTGAAATGCATTGTGCAGGGGCTTATACTAGCATGTATAGTTTCTTGTCAGAACTGGAATGTGTTTATTTTTTTGCAATTTTTTGATGAGGAAGACCACACTAAGCTGTGACAGCTTGTTTTCTGATGCATCCTGGGGAGAGGATTGCATGGAACTGATCTGATTGATGGTGGAATGTCAGACATGACACCAGGGAAATGTCCTTACTTTTTGATAGGGTGCACTGTCAGTTTCCTGGCAGATGGTTGTAGGTTGACGAGGAGAACAGCATGGCTACCCAGGTGAAGGAGAGTGCTTCCCTCCCCACCCAGAGTAATGAGGAGGCTAACACCCCTGTTAGACATTGGGTGGGGCTCTAACTGATTCTACTGTACTGGAGACATTGACTGCTAATTGAAGCCCTGCTAGTAGTCCTGCTGTTTTATAATCTGGTGTGATTACTCTATTGCAGCAGCAACCTGCATCTGGTTCACTTCCAAAGAAAGCTGAGAACACTTTAGGTCTGGCTTACTGGCAGAAATATGAGCATCTGTTACTTCTTTGGGCTAAGGAAGACAAGAGATTCATGACACAGAAGTTACAGATTGCAAAGGAAGTTGAGGAAGTTGGAAGGCTAAAGGCAGTGTCCATGGTAGCTGCACTATCTGAAATTGTGATAACTTTTAAAAGTGTTCTTGAATTGGACAAGAAAGGTGGCATCATGAGAGATCCTGTACCTCTATGGAGCAAAAATTTCCATTCAGACTGCTCAGTGGGAGAAACACTGTCAAAAGCTGGCTTGGGCACTCATGGCAGCATCTGACAGCCATCTATTGGAACCACTGCATTTGAGCCAGCAGGGCACAGCAGTTCAAATGAAAATGATAGGAATCTGTTTCTCAGAGCTGAAACCTGGTGCCTCTACACTAAAGAAAACAGACCCCCACATAAGAAAATGGGAACATCTGACAAGCAAGTGCAGGAGGCGTAGTTGGAATCTGACTGGTCAGTCAAGTTGGCTTTGCCAAAGGCTGGCTGGGTGGGTGATGGACCAAGTTTTCCTTGGGGATCACCTGGACCAGTAAGTGCTAGCAATCTTAGGAAAGAGGTGATAACTTGGAATATAAAGCTCAGCAGAGCAGAGGTGGGTGACTCTTCCACTATCACATTTCAGGATGGGTCAAACATTGGGCACAGCTGGAACAGTAACATGGAGGTGAGGAGAGAGTGTGTCTAGAGTACTTCTTGCCATTGATTTAGAAGTCCCAGTTACCTTCTCATTTCAGAGGGGAACAGAACCTGACTTGTTTAAATCACATAGTGGGACTACCTCAATGTATGTAGTTCCCCAACCCCTCAAGAAGGAAGTGAACTATTTAAGGTTATGGAAGAGCAAGAGAGCTTGACCCCTGATCCCACCTAAACCCTGAAGTTGTGCCTTTTAAGTCTGATAAATATGACTCTGAACTGACTGTTAAGTCAGGGGACAAGGAACCACCCCAGGAATCCATTAAAACTGCACAGCCTATCACTGTTTTTGACACCACTACAGACGGTCCAGTTGTTTCACCCATAGATTCTGAACCACAAACATTGGATCAAGCGGGTACTGCTCCCTGTAGACCAGCTTTCAGACCAGTGGCCCACTGGAGTTACACTGATTGTTTTAAACCCTCAGTGGAGCCTGTTAAGAGGCAAAATGCAGTTAGGAAAAAATATCGAGAATATAGAAGATAATGGAAAAATCTGACAGCAGATAAGGGCTACTTGGTCAACCCAGTCTGCCAATTTATTTATTTTTTTGTACCTTCATTTTTGCTTCAGACCCACTTGATCTGCAGTGCTCTATCTTGCCCACCTGTTTGTTACCCCCATGATTCCCTTATGCCTATCCCAGGCATTTTTGAAGCCCGCAGCTGTTTTCACCCCCACTACCTCAGCTGGAAGGATGCCCCAGGAATCCACCACTCTTTCTATAAAGAATTACTTCCCCACATCTCTCCTGAACCTATTCCCCCTCCAGCTTCATATCATCTGCCCTTGTTCTAGAGCACCTATTTTTTTCTGAAAAATACTCCCCTCCTATGTCTATATAGGGCCAAAACCACTTCTCTTTTTCTGCTAGTGATATCCATTCCTATGCACACTAGAATCCCACTAGCCCCTCTGACTGCCTTGTTACACTGCCTGGCTACTTTTAGGTATTCTGATATGATTACCCTCAGGTCTCTTTCCTGCTTAGCCATTGTTAGTATCACTCCACCCATTTTGTACTCCTCCCCTGGGTTGCTATGGCCTAAGTGCATTATTTTGCATTTTTTGCATTAAAACCGAACTGCCATACCCTTGACCACTCCTCCAATTTTTTTACATCTCTGCCTATCCTTTGCACCCCCATGGAGTATCCACCCTGTTGCAGATCTTGGTGTCATATGCATAGAGGCAGACCTCCCTTCCAGCTCTACTGCTACGTCACTAAAAATCACATTAACCCTTAAAAGACTGTGGACGTATATACACGTCCAGAATCTATATACGTTCACACATATTCAGTTCTCAAAGGGTTTTAAAGATGATCAGTACCAGCACTCAACTCTGTGGCACCCAGCTGGTCACCCTTCCTTCTTCATAGCAAATTCTTTTTACCACTACCCTCTGTCTCCAATCCCCTAGCCAGTTTCTTACCCAGGTTACCACCTTGTTGCTCATCTCCAAGCTACCCAGTTTGTTTACCAATCTCCTGTGAGGAACAGTATCAAAAGCCTTGCTGAAATCCAGGTTGGCCATGTACACCAACCCACTCTGATCTAACTCCTTGGTCAACCAGTCAAAGAAATCTATCAGACTTGTTTGGCATAGCCTCCCCCTGTGTATCCATGCTGCCTCAGATCTTGTAACCCATAGGATTCCAGATATTCCACAATCTTTTCCTTTAGTAGTGTTTCTGTTAACTTACCCACCACCAACATCAGGCTGACAGGCCTATAATTGCCCACCTCTTCCCTGCTACCACTTTTGTGAAGTGGGACTACAACTGCCCTTCTCCAGTCCTCTTGGACCACTCCAGTCTCTAATGATCTATTAAATAAGTTTGCTGGAAGTGCAGCTAGGGCCTTCCTGAGCTACCTCTGGACGTACCCCATCTGGCCCCATAGCTTTGTCCACCTTCAGGTTAGCAAGTGCTTTCTGGACTTTCTCCTCAGAGAAAGTACTATTATCCACTTCCCTACAAACAAAGCTCCTGATGCTTTTTTGCAGTCCCTCCCCCTCCCTTCCCACTGTAAACACTGAGCAGAAGTATTTGTTCAAGATATCTACCTTTTCTTGGTCCACCTCCATACAGTCCCCACCTCCCTCTTTAACCTTACAATCCCACCCTTAGTCTTCCATTTAATGCTAACATGACTAAAATGCCTTGCTCCTTATTTTTGTAACTTTCTTTATGCCCCCTCTCTCTGGCTCTTGGACACTCTCCAGAGTGGTTGCTCAGTCTGGCCTTACTTCCGCTCACCTGAAGCCTCCAGTCCTGCCTGGTATGGGCCCCTTCTCCACTCCACTGCACCCGACCACCCAACCCTCCCCAGCTGTGAGCCCCCTGTGGTGGGACCACCGACTCCTGCCTGGCATTCTATCTAGAATCTAGTGAAGCAGCCAGAGCAGGGATTGAGTACTGGAGCATAGATACATACATAGATACATAGACAGTGTCGGCAGATAAAGGCCTATGGCCCACCTAGTCTGCCCATTTGAGCTTGTAAGTTCAGTTTGTTTTCCTAGAAGTCTATTTCCCCTTACCCCTGACCTCTAGAATTCCTTTATGTCTATCCCATGCATTCTTAAATCCCGTGATTGTTTCAGCCCCCACCACTTCCTCTGGCAGGGTGTTCCACTTGTCCACCACCCGTTCTGTGAAGAAATTCTTTCTCATGTTTCCTCTGAATCGTCCTCCCTCCAACTTCATCCCATGCCCTCTAGTCCTGAAACATCTTTTCGCTTAAAAATAGTGTTTTCCTGCACCCTGTTCCTCCCTGTAAGATACTTGTATGTCTCTATCATATCCCTCTCTCCTCCTCTCCTCCAGGGAGTACATGTTCAGTTCCTTCAACCTGTCTTCATAGGACTTGTGATGCAACCCATGCACCATCTTTGTTGCCCTCCTCTGAACCTTCTCTACCCTGTCTATGTCCTTACGTAGGTATGGTCTCCAGAACTGTACACTGTACTCCAGGTGGGGCCTCACTAGTGTCTTGTATAGCTGAATTATGACCTCCTTTTCCTGCTGGTGATGCCCTGCCTATACATCCCAGCATCCTATTTGCTTTACCTGATGCCTTGTCACACTGTTTCCCTACCTTGAGGTCATCAGAGATGACAACCCCAAGATCCCTTTCCTGCTTGGTGCATGCTATATCCTCACCCCCAACTGATATATTGTGCCAGGGTTTTGTGCCCCATATGCATTATCTTGCACTTCTTTGCATTGAATTTCAACTGCCAAACCCTTGACCATTCTTCAAGTTTCTGCAGATCCTTCTCATTCTGTCTACACCCTCTGGTGTGTCTACTCTGTTACAGAGCTTTGTCATCAGCGAACAGTGAAATTCTGCCTTCTATATCCTGTGCAATGTCACTGATGAAGATGTTGAATAGGACCGTCCAGCACTGATCCCTGTGGTACCCACTGGTCACTCTTCCCTCTGTGGAGTGACAGCCATTTACCACCACCCTCTGTGTCCTGCCACCCAGCCAGTTACCTACCCACCACACTACTGTCCTGCCCACACCCATATTCCCCAGTTTGTGTAATAGTCTTCTATGTGGCACAGTGTCAAAGGCCTTGCTGAAGTCCAGATAGGCCATGTCCACTGCCCTCCTGATCCACCTCCCTAGTCACCCAGTCAAAAATTCAATGAGGTTGGTCTGAGCATGACCTCCCCTGGTGGAACATGCTGCCTTGGATCCTGTAGTCCATTGACAACCAGATGTTCCACCAATCTCTCCTTCAGTAGTGCTTCCATGATCTTTCCCACTACCGAGGTGAGGCTGACTGGTCTGTAGTTCCCTGCTTCCTCTTTGTTCCACTTTGTATAAGGGGACTACATCTGCTGTCCTCCAGTCTTTGGGTACCTCCTGTTTCCAGTGATTGGCTGAACAGGATAGCCAGAGGTTCAGCCACCACCTCTCTTAGTTCTTTAAGGACCCTGGGGTGCACCCATCTGGCCCCATTGCTTTATCAGCTCTTATTACTTCCAGTTCCTTCAGGACCCTTTCTTGTGTAAAGGACTTGTGTCCATTTCTGCACCATTCTCACCCCTTGTACTCCCTTCAGACCCATTACCCCTCTTCTTAGTAAAGACTGAGCAGAAATACCTGTTCAATATGTCAGCTTTATTGTTGTCATCCTCCACGCGGCTCCCATCTTCCCCCTTCAGTCTCACTATCCCTCCTTTGTCCTTCTTTTTCACTTATGTACCTGTAAAGGTTTTGTCCCCTTTAACCACTGATTTTGCAATGTGTTCTTCTGTCTGAGCTTTGGCTTCCCTTACTGACTTCCCTGCCTCCCTTTGTTTCTCCTGGTACTTCTCCCTATCCCCTTCTGCCTGTGTCTTTTTGTAGTGCCTGAATGCAATCTTTTTGGCTTTCACTTTCTTTGCTACCTCTTTGGAAAACCATAATGGTCTCCTCTTTCTTTTCCTCTTGCTAACCTGCTTAATGCATAATTCTGTTGTTCTTATAATCCCATTTTAAATACTGCCCACTGTTCCTCAATCCCTGATTCCTGTCCCATTCCTTAATGCCTCTTTCAAGCATCTCCCATTTTCCCAAAGTCTGCCCCCTAAAATCCAGGATACGTGTTTTTGTGTGGTTTGGTTCTGCTCTTTCTGTGATGTCAAACCACAATGACTGGTGGTCACTGTTACCCAGGTGCTCCCCCACTGTTACCCCATCACACTGTCCCTGTTTGTGAGCACAAGGTCCAGTATTGCCTTCAGCCGAGTTGGTTCCATGACCAGTTGCTTGAGGAAGGCACCCTGAAGGGAGTCCAGGATAAATCTGCTCCTAGTTGATGCTGCTGCTGGGATGCTCCAGTCCACGTCTGGTATATTGAAGTCTCCAACCAGTACTACCTCACCCTTGTCTGCCATCCTTTGGATGGCTAGCATCAGCTCCCTATCTGTTTCTTCAGCAGGCTAGAAAGTCCAGCATTGGGCATGGGGACTGGCCTCTGGACCCTCCTTCACCTACCAGGAGCCAGGGCTTTTCCATGTTTTATGGGCCCCCCCATGATGGACATGCAATTCCATCCAGCATGCAATGTATGTTCTGCTGCACATGTCCACAGGATGGCCACCTGACATTCTCCCTTATAGTTGGTCCCCAATTGCAGTATGCCCAGTCTCCAATGGGCATCAGTAGTGTCATGAGACAGGAACCCCCTCCCTCCTAGGAGAGGACAGCCATCCATTGGATGCTCATTCCTCTCCTTCCTGGCCAACACCTGGCTCCCTGGGTTCACTTCTGAGCCTAGATCGCCGTCATGATGCGAGGAAAAGTGGATGTCTCAACAATCAGTGCCACTGGGCCAGCTCACCTTGTTCCTTTTTGATAGTGCCTGAGCTATTCTTTCTCCAGTTTGTGCCTTTGGGCTTCTTACTGCTTTCCCTTCCTCTTCCTGTTTTTCCTGATACAATTCTTAGTCCTCCTCTCACTAGGTCTCCTCATAACTTCTAAATTCTACTGTTTTAGCCTTTACCTTTCCTGCCACCTCTTCTGAGAGCCATAGTGGTCTTCTGTTCCTTTTGCTAACGCTTACTTGCTTGATGCAGAGGTTTGTTGCCTTCCCCATGCTCTATTTTATTTTTGACCCACTGTTCCTCCCCCCCTCCTCCATGGTCATCTCCCCCGGCAGGTCATTCCTGAGGCATTCACCCATGTTTATAATATCAGTGCTTCAGAAGTCCAGGACTCTCACCAATGTGTGGTTGGATTCCACAGCTCTTCTTATGTTGAACCAAACTGTATCATGATCACTGGTCCCAAGACGGTTTCCCACCTTGATGTCTGCACTACTGTCTCCCTTAGTAAGCACCAGGTCCAGTACTGCCCCATCTTGAGTGGTTTCAAAGTTACCTAAGGAATGCCCCTTGCATGCAGCTCAGGATGTCCCTGATTTTAGGTGAAGCAACAGTTGGGAGAGGCTCCAATCTACATCTGGCTAATTGAAGTCCCCCACCAGCAACACCTCCCTCTTTTCAGCCATTATGCCAATTGCTTCCAACATTTCCTGATCTAATGCCCTGCCCCGTGTCGGAGACCTATAGATCATGCCTGTCCAAATAGTAGCTCTGTTTCCCAACTCGAGGGTGACCCTCAACACCTCTTCCCCCCAAAATTCCCTCTATTTCTGCTGCTTGTATGCTTTTCAACACCTAAAGCACCACACCTTCTTCTTTCCTTCTCACCCTGTTCTTCCTAAACAGCATATGGCCTGGTATGGCCATGTCCCAATCATGGTTGTCAGGGCACCATCACTTGGTAATTGCCTCAGTATCCAGGTCGACCTCCACCATGATGGCCTCTAAGTCTGTAATCTTATTTCCCAGTTTTCTAGCATTAGTACACATGTTATTCCAGACTTTGTTAGCTCTTTGCTTTTTGCTCCCCATTTCCTTTTCCCCCCTTCTTTCCCCTTGTCCTTTGACTGCTTATTTTCCCTTCTTCATCCTTTGCTAACCCCCTGCTTCTTTAACTAACTTGCACCCTTGTGAGACTCTTTCCCCCATGATCTCTCTTCTATCTATCTTAGCCTGCTGGGGACAGTTTCTGCCTCCCAATTTTCCTCCACCATCCCCCTTAGCTAGTTTAAAAGTTCACTGAACTAACATTTAAACCATACACTGTGGACTGTGCTTCTCTCCCGGTTGGATGCAGGCCATCACTTCTAGTTGGGCTCCCAGATAGGTCCCCAGTCCCCATTGTAGCTGTATCTCTGCTCTCTGCACCATTCCTTCAACTGTGAGTTGAAGGCCTTGGTGCAGAGATCCCTCTCTTTTCCCCTACTATAGACAGGCAGCATCTTCTCAAAAGCTACTGAGTATGCTGCCTAAGACCTCTTTGCAGTTCCCTAACATTTAAAATGACTGGGCTAAAAACAAATAGGGTCAGGTGTAGGATCAACCAAAAACAACACATTACCATATATTAAAAAAAAAAAAACAAGCTCATGTCTATGCCCTGATTTGGTTATATCAAACAGAATCAACAGAGAAATGGAATTAGAAAGGGAAAAGTTAGAAACAAGCATTTGTCAATGGTGAATGTTTGCCTGCTGGTATTCACATTGGAAGTGCAGAAGCTAGACAGATGCAGAATAGAAATGGCAGTGGAGTATTGAAGTGATGCCAACCCCTCCTCCACCCTGCAGAGATGGACAGTCATTGGGGTGTGTCTTTGGGTCATCGCCCATAACGCTCATGCCATTTCACCTCACCCTACTCTGTGACACTGACAAGTGTTGAAGTGTGCCTTGGGGTGTTTGGCTTTACAGTCACCCCATTTCATAAGGAAATATGCTGGAATGGGTGCAGTATAGGATAATGGGGTGAACTTTGGGGCTGAAGAGTCCAAGGCACATCTCAATGCCTGTCACTGGTTGCAGGGTGGGGGCGGGGGTGGAATGACGTGAGCATTATTGTCAACAATCCCAAGTCACACTCCTGATACCTATCAGTCCCTACAGGGTAGGGCGTTATGGTCAGAAAACCTAATCTCCTGGGTATTTTCTTGATGTTTTCACTCCAAGTTTTCAACATGGGCTCTTTGTGACCCTACTGCATGAACGGTGACACTATCATTTCTTTAGCGGAAAAGTGATTTTGCACAGCGACTGTGCCATTAGGCACCACAGGTGCGAAAACACATTTTGAACAGGATGTAAAAAATTACAGCTGTACTGCTCATGAGGAGGTGTAAAAAAATGGTAATGTTGAAAATCTGGAGTGAAAATATAAAAAAAGTGGTGAAGTCATGAGCATGCATAGAAGCTGCATAACACACATGCATAATGCAATTATTTGGGTGATTTTTTACACCAGATTTTCAACATAGGCATTTTGGGACCTGTCCTCAGCTCATGAACAGTGGCACCGTGATTTTTTTAATCTTTCCCGAATGTTGATTTCACACAGTACCAGGTGTGCAAAACCGCATTTCAGGCAGGATGTGAAAAATGATGGCTGTACTGTTCATAAGTTGTTGTGCAAAATGGCAATGTTGAAAATCTGGATTGAAAATATTAAAAATTCTTGAAGCTACAAGTGTGCATGGAAACTGCACAATGTATGCTCTTAACATAGTCTTTTTGTGGAATTTTGTCACCAAATTTTCAACATAGGCATTTTGGGACCTCTGCTCATGAACAGTGTCACTGTGATTTTCTTTATCTTTCCTGAACATTGATTTCCCACAGCGACTGTGCCATTGTGCGTTGGATGTGCAAAAGCACATCTTGGGCAAGATATGAAAAATGACAGCTGTACTGTTCCTAAGGAGGTGTGAAAAAATAGCAATGTTGAAAATCTGGAGTGAAAATATGAAACATTCTCGAAGTTACAAGCATGTGTGGAAACTACGCAATGTACGCTCGTAACATAGTCAGTCAGTTTTTTGAATATTTCCACAAAATTTGCAACATAAGCTTTTTGTGAACCCACCTCATGAAAATGACACTGCTGTCTCATTAATTGGTCCCAAAAGCTGATTCCATGCAGTGACTTGCAAAATCACCTTTCAGGACCGAATGACAACATGACAGTGACTGAATTCATGAGGTGGGGTCCCAAGAAGTCCATGTTGAAAATATGGTACCAAAAGTCACAAAAATGGTCGAGATATCCAACTAAGTTGAAAAAAAAAATTATGCCATTATACAGCTTATCGGCATTTCTTCAGTTCGCGGTCGGCTTTGAAGAGTGCAGATATGTTCCCACTCCACTGAAGATAGTTGCGCCAGGCTCCAGAGGTAAGTATGGGGTGGGTGTGTGGGGAGGTGGGGTGTGCAGAGGGTGGGTGTGGGGGCCACCACAGACAACAAGGGACTGTTTTTTCTTTTACAGGTTAAAAAAAATTTAAAACATGTTGTGGGAAGGTTTTCTTAATTACAGGGACATTTGGCATGCTGGGGTGTGCTCCCAGCATGCCATCTGGGTTTTTTTTTGGGGGGGGGGACTGGAGTCGATGGGCATTGGGCATTCCATAGGCAAAAAAGAAAACTTGACCAGCTGGAGGGTGAGCTGAGGAATGAGGGAATGGGGAGGAGAGCAGCAGAGGGAGGAAGCAGGAGGGATTTGTTTTGTAGCTGGAGGGTGAGTCGGGAAATGAGGAAGCAGGGAGGACAGCAGCAGAGGGAGGAAGTGGGAGGGATTTCATTGGAAGTGATGTGCAGGAGGGCTGGAGAAATTGCATGATGTTAATATGCTAAATAAACACACTTTACCACCACTGATTTTAGTGGTAGTTTTTTTTGAACTGAAGACTACTGCAGCTGAACTGTTGTCATAGACAGCTCACACATCCATTGGTGTGGAATGGTCATGCCTGCTAAATGGAGCACTGCATTGGACAGGAGGGTCACACTTCTCCAAAAAGTCATACGTCGCAATATGTTTCTTGCACGTGTGCACAAGTAAACATAAAAAAGGAGGGAAGGGGCAAAGGGGGGTGGGGTCAAAGTTCCTCACAGAAAGTCATTTTCAGCACTATTTTTGCTATTAGAGTGAGATCTGTGTTAT
The DNA here is from genome assembly GCA_016271365.2 of Neoceratodus forsteri. Taxonomy (NCBI): domain Eukaryota; kingdom Metazoa; phylum Chordata; order Ceratodontiformes; family Ceratodontidae; genus Neoceratodus; species Neoceratodus forsteri. The sequence continues at coordinate 447,515,584 of CM057451.1, read as the reverse complement.
CTTCACTAGCTGTTCATACACCCGCTATTTTTGAGTAGCCGTTTTTGTATTCACTGTGTTTTTTGCACTTTTTTGTCATGGAACCACCCTCATTGACCCTAACTGACTCATATTTATACTGTAGAAAATTTAATTTGCAGTCATTTTTTCTATAAAAGAAGCTCAGATGGGAATAATGACATAAGAGATGAAACTATAACTATTTTTCCTCCAAATTCCACATTTGTCCCCCTTGCTGCCCCGTAGTGAGTGTTTTTAAAGATCTGGTTGAGAGAAACCTTGAACAGTTATTTGATAACTTCCCAAACTGAATTTTTCTAATGTAACCATGAATGAAATAATGGCAATAAAATATCTACAGGATGACCACATCCTTGTCATAAAAGAAGCAGACAAGGGAGGGTATGTGGTTTTGCTAAACAAAACAGACTATGTAACTGAAGTCAACAGGCAAATAAACAGTCAGGAGTTTTATGTGAAACTGCACCAGGATCCATAGAAACATAGAATTTGACGGCAGATAAGGACCGCTTGGCCCACCCAGTCTGCCCATTTCCCTACCTAATGGATAAGCTGCAGATCTTAGTTAACCAGCAGCCTACTTCTTCCTACCCCCACCCCCTAGAATTGCCTTATGACTGTCCCACACATGCTTGAATTCCACCACTGTTTTTGACTCCACAACCTCCTCCGGAAGGCCGCTCCATGCATCCACAACCCTCTCTGTGAAAAAATACTTCCTTAAATTACCTCTGAGCCGCCCCCCCCCCATCATCCTACAGATGACTTCAAGTATACCATTGATGAGATGATTACGTCAGCCCTAGAACAAGGTTACATTGATGTTAAAACTAAGGAATTTCTGATGACAGCAAACCCAGTCAAATCATATCTCTACATATTACTGAAAGTGCATAAATTTAAAGAAAATATGCCAGGTCAAACAATTAGCAGCATAGGTTCCTTAACAGATCCCCTGTCAAAATATATTGACTCATTCCTGCAGTCCTATGTGGGGAGTTTACCTTCTTTTAATAAAGACACAAAGTATGTTTTAACATAGAAACATAGAAACATAGACTTTGACGGCAGAAAAGGACCACTTGGCCCACCCAGTCTGCCCATTTCCCTACCTACTGGATAAGCTGCAGATTCTAGTTAACCAACAGCCTGCTTCCTGCAACCCCTCACTATAATTGCTTTGTGTCTGTCCCAAGCATGTTTGAATTCCCCCACTGTTTTAGACCCAACGATCTCCTCAGGAAGGCTGTTCCATGTATCCACCTCTCTCTCCATGAAAAAGAATTTCCTCACATTACACCTGGGCCGTCCCCTTCTATCTTTAAACTGTGCCCCCTTGTTCTTACACATCTCTTTTTCTGAAAGATGATACCCTCCTGGACTTTGTTGATTCCCTTGAGGTACTTGAACATTTCTATCATGTCCCCTGTCCCTCCTTTCATCAAGGGTATACATATTAAGCTCTCTCAGTCTCTCTTCATATGGGTTCTGATGTAGACCCTGCACCATTTTAGTTGCCCTCCTCTGGACTGCTTCCATCCTGTCTATGTCCTTGCGTAGATGAGGTCTCCAAAACTGCACACAGTACTCCAGATGGGGTCTCACCAACTGTCTGTATAGAGGGATAATCACTTCCCTTTTTCTACTTGTGATGTCCCTTCCTATGCATCCCAGTATCCCCCTGGCTCTCCTTACTGACTTCTCACATTGCTTACCCACCTTTAGGTCATCTGATATGACTACTCCCAGGTCCCTTTCCATTTTTGTTGTTGTTAGTACCTCCCCTGCTATTGTGTACTCTTCTCCTGGGTTTTTGTTTCCCAGGTGCATTACTTTGCACTTCTTTGCATTGAATCTAAGTTGCCACATGTCTGACCATTCCTCCAACCTTGCCAAATCCCTTCTCATCTTTTCTACCCCCTCTTGTGTATCAACTCTGTTACAGATCTTTGTGTCATCTGCAAAGAGGCATACCTTTCCCTCCAGACCCTCTGCAATGTCACTTATAATGATGTTAAAGAGGATTGGACCCAGTACTGAGCCCTGAGGTACTCCACTAGTAACCCCCCTTTCTTCGGAATGTGTTCCATTCACTATTACCTTCTGTGTCCTGTTGTGCAGCCAGTTCACTACCCAGGCTACCACCCTGGGACCCACTCCCAGGCTGGCTAACTTGATTATTAATCTTTTGTGCAGGACTGTGTCAAATGCCTTGCTACAGTCTAGGTAGGCCATATCCACAGCCCCTCCCTGGTCTATTACTTTGGTCACCCAGTCAAAGAAATCAATTAGATTAGTCTGACATGACCTTCCTGCTGTAAATCCATGTTGATTTGGGTCCTGTGCCCCGTTGGCCTCTAGGTGCTCAACAATTCTTTCTTTCAGAAGTGATTCCATCATTTTCCCTACCACTGAGGTCAAACTTACAGGTCTGTAGTTTCCTGCTTCTGCCTTGCTCCCACTTTTGTAAAGGGGAATCACATCTGCCCTCCTCCAGTCCTTAGCTACCACCCCATCCTGCCATGATTTGTTAAAAAGTGTGGTCAGTGGTGTCACTAGGTCCCCCCTTAGTTCTTTTAGGATTCTGGGGTGAATCCCATCAGGCCCCATTGCTTTGTCCACCTTGAGTTTTAGGAGTTCTTTCAGGACTCTTTCTTCTGTGAATGGACTGGTATCAACCCCCTACCAGAGTGCTTCTATTGTCTGGTTTAGGTAACTGCTCCTCATCTTCTTTTGTGAATACTGAGCAAAAGTATTCATTCAGTATCTCTGCTTTTCACTGTCTCCCTCTGCCCACCTCCCTCTCCTTTATTAATCTTCACTATCCCTCCTTAACCTTTCTATGCTCCCTAATGTACCTATAAAAGGTTTTATCCCCCTTTTTGACCGAGTTGGCTATTTTTTCCTCGGTTTGTGCCTTTGCCATTCTGACTGCCTTTCCTACTTCTTTCTGCTTTAATTGATACAGTTCCCTGTCGTGCTCCCTCTGTGATTCCTTATACTTTTTGAATGCAGCCTTATTCTCCTTAATCTTCCCTGCCACCTCTTCTGAGAACCATAGTGGTTTTTAACTCCGCTTTGTTTTCTTTATTTGTTTTACACAAAGACTTGTTGCCTCTATGATGGCAGTTTTGATTTTCTCCATTGTTCTTCCACCCTCCTATTTGGCCATTTGCTAGTGCATTCTTCAGGTGTTCACCCATTTGCCAAAGTCAGCCCTTCTAAAGTCCAGTATCCTTGTTTTTGTATGGCTTATCTCCATGGTTGTGCTCATTGTGAAGCACACTGTGCAGTGGTTGCTTGTTCCCAGATGTCTACTGACTTCTAAATTTGTGATCCTCTCTCCATTTGAGAGTACCAGGTCTAGTATTGCTCCCTCCCGAGTGGGTTCCAGCACTAGCTGTCTAAGGTCTGCCCCCTGCAGGGCATCGAGAATGACCCTGCTCTTGGATGTGGCTGCAGTACATGTCCTCCAGTTAACATCTGGCATATTCAGGTCCCCCATCAACAGTATCTCCCCTTTTTCAGCCATTTTAAGAATGTCCTCTATCATTTTCTTGTCCATTTCCTCCCCTTGAGACGGGGGTCTGTATACAACCCCTGTGCAGATTGTGATGCCATTCCCCATCTCCAAGATAACCCAGAGTGCCTCTTGTCCTCCCCCTTTACTTTTTAGTTCTGTAGCTTTGATCCCTTCCCTTATGTATAGAGCTACTCCACCTCCTCTTTTGCCTTCCCTGTCCCTTCTGTAGATTGTGTACCCTGGTATGTTGACATCCCATTCATGGTTCTCGGTGTACCATGTTTCTGTGACTGCAACAATATCCAATTGTTCATCTTCCATCAAAGCTACTAGCTCAGAGAGCTTGTTTCCCAGACTACGGGCATTAGTAGTCATTGCCCTCCATTTAATGTTGGCTTGATCCTTTTCCCCATCCCTGCTCTTACTGCTCTTATCTATTTTACCATTTACCCCCATCCTGCCCTGTGTTGAGCTCTGTACCTCAGTGTTTACCCTACTACCTGCCCTGTTTTGTGGGGGGAGGCTTGACTTTTCCTGCCTTTTATCAGTACCTCCCCCCTTATCTAGTTTAAAAGCTTGCCAAGGAAGCATTTAAACCTGTCACCTAGGAGCTTGGTCCCCTTTGTGGACAAATGCAGACCATCATACCAGTATAGACCTTTATCTCTCCAGGTGGACCCCCAGTCCCAAATGAAGCCAAAGCCTTGTGCTCTGCACCAGTTTTGCAACCATTCATTAAACTGCATGGTGTGCAGTACCCTAGCCTCATTCCTGCCATGGACTGGTAGCACCTCTGAGAAGGTTACTGTGCTTGCTACCCATCTGAGGCCCCTCCCCAACTCCACAAATTCATTCTGCACTGCACTGATCCCATGCTTAGCTAGGTCATTTGTCCCAAGGTGGACAATGATATCTAGTTCTGTCTCCTGTGATGCTGCTTCTACAATTGTGAGGATTCGCTTCTTGTCCTCCAAGCCATGGCACCAGGCAGGCAGCTACTTCCTTCTCTCCCTTCCCCAGTTCTACCCCCCTAACAATTGAGTCCCCTATCAGTAGCTGTTTCCTTCCCCTGTGGTGTCCCTTGCCACACTTTTGTGGGTCTCCCTTGTGGATGTCCTCAGCATTCTTCTGGGTCTCCACTGAGGGTGCCATCATAGAGGAACCTTGCTCTGCCAGAATGGCATCTGATTTGTGTAGAGGTACAACTGGGGGGCTTCGCCTCTGGTCCACCACCCGCACCCTCCCAGAACCCACTGTGGTCCTACTGCTCTTCATACTCTGAAACCTCTGACTCAGTGGTTGTGGCAGTGGTGCTCTTTGGGAGGAGGCCTCCTTAGTCCTTGCTAGTTCAGCCTGGAGGTGGGAAACCTCCTCTCTCAGAGCTGACAGTTGCCTACAAATAGGACAGCAATGCAGTTTCCAGAATGTTTCCTGGAAAACTGCTGCCCCACAGCCAGTGCATTGCACCACTCCCCACATGTCCCACTCCCTTATTCTATACAATATGTAATTATATATGTATTATTATTTGTTTTGTTTAACTACTCTTTATGCACGTTGCAGGGTTATTAGGAATATGACAGTTCTGCCCCAAGACTTATTGAGGAAGTGATGTCAGAACTGTGGCTATAAAGGAAATGCCACGTCTGGGGGGTGGGAGTGGGGAAGGGTGGCTACGTAGTGCACAGCCACTGGTGACTGTTAGAAACAATCAGATACACAACTGCTCCACCACCCTGGTGAGTACTGTCCTTTATAGTAATATAACTAACACCACAATTTACTAGACCACGGCTCCAACACAAACCAAACCACTCTACTGAGTCCAAGGATAAAAATGAACTCACTCCTCAGCCAGCAGGACACTTAAAATGTTACAAAAATATCCTTCAAAATGCTAGGTCTCAGCCCCCACACTCAAGCAAATTCAGTTGTATCTCACTCTGGTTATAAAATTACTACCCTTTTAAAGGAATCCTGCAATTCTCTGCTTAATGCCAATAAGGAAAAATACTAATAAAACTTTTTGTAGAAAGTGTATCTCACTTCTTACCCAGTGCTCTGCAGTATTATGCCTTAATCAGGTTTCCAGGTCCTAAATGGAGTTGCAGTTTGTTCTTTGCAGTAAGTTTGAGCTTCCAACAGACACTTTAAAGTCAGTGTGACTGGCTTCTAACTGTGAAGGATGTCTAAGATAAGCTCAGAGCTGAATACTGAACTTACCAAATGAAATACTAGAAGAAAAGATATTGTTGGTGACACTTGATACTGAATTACCGTACACTAACATCTCTCATGAAGAGGCGTCAGATGCTTCAGCACATTTCCTGAACTCTTGAACTCCGAGGGTCCCCAACAGAATTTATCATTAAACGTTTAGACTTGGTTTTAAAAAGCAATGTTTTACCTTTGACAAAAATCTGTTTTTACAAATTAAGGGGATCATGATAGGCATGATGCATGCACCATCAGACGTAAATCTGTATTTAGATTTATGGGAAAACAAGTATGTGTTAAACTAAAGACAGAAGGGTCATGGGGCAGGTATATTGATGATGTAATACTGACAGACAAACAAGGAGTGCTGCACTAAAAATGGTTGTGGACTAGGTGCTGGTGAGGTACTAGTTTTGTAAATACTTTTGTTCATATTACACTGAAGTCTGATTTCATTTAATATTATTTAATAATGAAATGTTTATAATCAGGTTAACAAACTTATGATGTCATTTGTTACATAGAGACTGTTCCTGTATTTAAAGACCTAAGTGTAATTGTGTTAACAATCCCTAAGGAAGCTTGAAGGAGCAAAGCACAGGAGTGTACAATTGTAGTCTACTACCAGTTGCTGTACCAACAAGTGGTGATGGAATTTGATTTATCTGAATATAAAGCACTTAAACTACATACAGCTTGTCATCTTTGCCTCAGGTAAAAACCACTCTGAGCATAAATGTTTTGGAGTGCTGGTTCATTGTCCTTGATATTGATGATGTCGTATTGTATGACAAGGTGATTTTATTGAATTTTATGGATTTATTTCATATCTCCATAACACCAACACCTATCTAAGGTTTTCCTATACATGTAACAGTGATTCTATTCCATATTTAGATTTGATGCTAACAAAAAATGTGAGTGGGAATGTAGACACTGACATTTAAAGAAAAGACGTAGATGGCAACACACTTCTATTAGCATCTAGTTACCGTCCACACCATGTCAGGCGCAACTGTATCATGGACATTGGCTTTCAAAGAGGAGCTGCCACGCTAGCTGACAAATTACATGACAGAGGATATACTGTAGGAGGAACAGTATTGCAGACACAGAACAATTTGCCTCACAACAGTACAGGTCACAACTACTCCAGGTGAGAGCTAACAATCAGAAAACTAATGATAAGTTTAATTATGTTATCACTTTTTCTGCTCACATCCCATCCTTAGAAAAAGACTTGAAAGATCACTGGCATGTTTTATCCAATGATATGGGTCTCAAAATGCTAGCAGAGGAACCCACTAGAATGTCATATAGGAGGGCACAGACTGTAAAAGATATGCTCACACACAGTCGCTATGTTTACAAAAAAACTCCTACATGGCTCAATGAGACTAAAGGTTGTTACATATGTAAAAACAGCATATAATGTAAACGGGAGTATTACAAAAGACAGAAATCCACTTGCCCGGGTTTCAGAATACCAAGACTGGGATCCCAACAATCGATCTCCCAATTGGGAAATTTTTTCTGCGTCGGAGTTATTTTTAGTAGGGGGTGTGGAGGGTGAAGCCCACCAAAACACGTAAAACAAATAAAATTTCCCTGTTGAGAAATCAATTCTCTGGATTCTGTATTCTGAAACCCAGGCAAGTACTGTAAGTGGGTTTCAGTCTTTCATAATGCAGCCTTGTAAACATGTTAAATTATGCAAACACTTTTTTAGTTTCAATACAAGGCATAATTATAAGAATCGACAGCTGACTACTTGTAACACAGCAGGGGTTGTGTACCTAGCAGTGTACATTTATCAGGCCTTCTATATAGGCAAGACAAGAGATGTTTTAAAGTAAGAATGGGGGAACATATAAGACTGTTGAGAGATATGGCCTCACATATGCCACAGTGGCCTGGGTAGCTGCAGCAATCAACAGCACTAAGCATAGATTCACTTTTACACTGAATGATCAGGTGAATCCATAGCCAGGGGGAGGTAATTTTAATAATCTTCTTCTAAAAAGAGAAACGTCTTGGATTTTACAGTTGGAAGCAACAAAAAAATGTGGGATTTGACATGTGCCCCTACTTATATAGATAATGATTTTATTTTCATTTTCATTTTGCTGTCATTTTGATCCCTGGTCTTTCTTTAAGGCACACTGTTTTTTATTCTATCATGGTTAGCTTTAGACTGATTATGAACAGTGTTTTTATACATATACTATTATGTTAATACATGATTGCATTTTCTTAAATACAGGGCTTCTGTTTGCATTTTACTTCAGCAAATGAAAATGCCCCCTCCCCCTTTTTTCTAACTTCTCCCTTCATAATTTCATTTCTCTGTTGATTCACTTTGAGATTACCCAATTAGGACATCAACATGAGTTTTATTTTAATATGTGCTAATGTGTTGTTTTTAATTGATTTTACACCTGACCTTATTTGTAATTGTTTTAAATGTTAAATGTGATGTCATTATGTGGTCAGTTGTTTTTTAGCTATTTAAGTAATTTGTTCAACTTATTGCCTTAGCCTTTGATAAAGGACAGTAGTCAGAAACATGTCACTTGGGCTCATAGAGTATTTGTCTGGTGGTCCTGATGGATATTCTGTGAATAAAAAATACAAAACTAAGATACATTTCATTGCTGTTGGTGTCCTTCTTGAAACAGTGATGAGTACTCGAATTTTACTTGTGAAGTTTTCAAGTTACCAGCAATATAGAACTGCACATCTTGCAGAAACTCTATCACTAACATCAGCAATGACATCAAACAATTTTGTTCTCATACTACAGAAACTGAGTAAGACATAAAGAAAAAGAAGTCTCACACTGGGAATGAAACCCAAGAACACTACACACAACTGCTTTACTCCATAGTTTTCCACTGCATTAAAGCTCATTGGCAGGAAATACATGTGGCAAATGACATTCAACATTGAGTTCAGACCCCCCCAACACTCACACATACACACACATACACACACACACACATATGCAGTGGATTTAGTAATGATTCTGTCATCCTGTTTTAAATAATGTTTCCAATTTTCATTCAAACCTCAAAGTCTCAGCTTGAAATGTTCAAGTTATTGATAATACAGAACTTCACTTCTTGCTGAAACTCCTTCACTAACATCAGCAATGACATCAAACAACTGTCTCATACTACAGAAACTGAGTAGGAATACAAATAAAATGTCCCACACTGCTGATCAAACCCAAATCCCCTACCCACTACTGCTTGGTGATCTGTAGCACTACTGCTGTGCTAAAGCACATCAACAGGAAATGCATTCTGTGGCAAAGGACATCCAGTACTGTGTAAACTTCCCCAACAGGCCCAATGGATTTAGTTATGCACCAATCTGGCAATCTGAAGTAATGTTTCCCAAATTGTATTCAAACCTGAAAGTCTCAGCTGGAAAGGTTCAAGTTATCAGCAGCATAGAACTTCAAATGTTGCTGAAACTCTGTCACCAACATCAGGAAGGGTATCTAACAATTACTTTCATACTACAGAAATTGTAGTGAGAAAGAAAAAATGTTCTGCATTGGGGATCAAACCTATGGTTTTGTATGTCTGAAACCCTACACCAGGACCTAAAATCCCTATCCGTGACATCATCAGTTACATCATACAACCAAATTACTCACAGTGAATGCACCTTTGAATTTGACTAAACACAAAAAAGGATATGGATGACCACAATGGAGGCTGTTGGTGCCAAAAAACAGCAGTCTACCCAGTCTGCCACACCCCATGACCTATTGATTAAAAGAGGTTTTCACTCTCATCATCCTTGTTCCCTACCATACTGCTGCCCCCTGCATAACTATCATACCGCTTATGCTGTCCCAGCCATGCTTGAATCCATTTATGGTTTTGCTTCTACCACCTCAGCTGGTAGACTGTTCCATAGCTCAACCACTCTCTCTTCAATGCAGACTTTTTTACAAATCCTCGTTAATCCACTCCCTTCCAGCTTCCATTCATGCCCCCTTCTTATTGACTTTATATTCCTGTTAATAGTCCCTCACAGTTTACCTTGTTTATTTCTTTCAGGAACTTGAAAGTCTCTGTCATGTTTGAACCTGAATCATCTTGGTTATCCTTTACTGTACCATCTCCAGTCTCTGTCTTTCCTCAGGAGAAGACTCTTGACCTAGGTACAATATTTCAGCTGGGGACTCTCCAGTGATCTATGTAGAAGCAGTATTACCTCTTTCTGCTTACTATTGGAACCCTTCCAGTATGTCTCAGCATTCTGGTTGCCTTGCTGAAGACCTTTTTGCAGCAGATAGTTTGTCTGAGGGAGTCATTTAGTGCATGATGTCTCCCAGGTCCCTTTCTTCTGATGTAGTGGCCAACCTAAGCCATCTCACCCTTTATTTGAGCATTGGATTCTCAGACCTTTTGTGCTTCACCTTGCTCATTTGGCATTGAATCTCACCTGCCAAAGTTTAGAACACATCTCTAAATATTGCAGGTCACTTTGTAGCTCCAAGTTCAAAAGAAGTTGAGATGAAGTTCAAAAGAACAGTGCATACTCAAGTGGTAATTGAAAAAATTATAGCTGATAATAACAGAAAAACATAGACCCTGTAAATTAAATTGCTTGCAGAAGTACGTTTTTATTCAATATCTACACAGCAACATGGACAGGAACAATAGACTAGCTAATTTTCAAGGCATAATTTTTTTCTACTACAGTGTTAGCAGATGTTATTTTTCAGTTAGCAATTGAGTGTGTACCATTCTTTTGAACTTGGTCTCAGCTTGTTTGGTGTTTCCATCCCCTTGGTGGTACCACTTACCAGTACTGCTGTGCATGGGTCTATCTTAGACATTGTTGTAGACCTTTTCAGTTCCCTCAACCCCTCTTCACTATTTACCTTTCTACAGAGATTTGTGCCATCTGCAAAGAGACACATCTTGTCCTGTATACCTTAACCTATGTTGCTGATGAATATATTAAAAAGAACAGGTCCCAGAACTCACCCCTGTGGCACCACATTCATGACTGCCCTTTTCCCTGATTTGAACCTGATTACCACACCCCTCTGTTGCCTTCTAATCACCCAGTTTCACACCCATTTAACAAGGTGATTTGCTGCTTCCAGATCCTTAAACTTTTTCAGCAGTCATCTGTGTGGTACAGAGTCTAATGCCTTGCCTTTCTGCCATAATCCCATGCTGTTCACTATTCTGGAACCCACTGCTTACATAAAAAAAATTCAAAGTAAAACAGGTTCTTCATGGTTGATTGTCACTAGGTGTTGCAGGTACTAGTGTAGTTTGCTGATAAGTCACTGCATGATGTGCTCCCCCACCCCAAATATTACTGTGTTATTTATACTGAAACATTGAGTGGAAACATTGACATTACATAAAACACTTATGTTTAAAAAGAAAATGAAAGTTTTCATGTTTTTATGTTAGTTGTTCACAGCAAGAATAAACCCATAAGAACAGTAGTCAATCAGAACTATACAACGGCAAGAACAATCCTAGCATTCTTATTGGCTGCCATGCCCTAGAGACAGTGACGTTATCTGACAATAACATCACTGTATCTTGAGCAGGTACAGAAATGACTGCATGATCAGTTCAGAAATCACTCCATGCTCAATTCACACACAACCAACCATTACCAAATACCTCAGCCATCATGGCTTCACCCTGCCTCCCCAGAAACACCACTTCTGTTCTTGGCCCCTTCAGCCAAGTGAAATAAAATATGTCCAGAAAACCACATGCAGTGGCTGTTTTTTAAAAAAAAAAAACTAAAATTAGTTTTCCTATTAAAAAATAAAATTTTTACTAATGTACTCGATTGGTTCAATCAAGCATTATTTCCATGTAAGAAAGTATTTTTTGAATTTAGTAGAGAATTGATTAATGAAAAAATCAGCTGCCCAGAGGGATATTGTGTAAAGTTTTCTGCCTATATAAGTGAAATATATTGAATTAGTTAGATATTTATTTCAATGCAAAAATAAGGTGCATAGAGTAGCATTATGTAAAGTTTTATGTCAGGCAGGGATACCATAACGTGTTTAGTTTTCCTGAAGAGAAAGTTTTAACAGGGTCATAATTAATAGTTGAAAAGTTTAAATGTTAACAATATACTGTGTAAAGGGTTATATCTATGTTATGTAATAGTGATTAGGGGACCATATTGATTTAAGAGAGCAAGCTATGTTGTGGTTATGGAGATACTTGCCATTAAAAAAAATAGATTGCACAGCTTGCTGGTACCACTGCTGTTGTGTGGCTTAAGGAAAAGAAAAGAGTTATTAAAATGGAAAACTTAAAGCTTCCTGAAAACCTAAGGCCTTTCTGTATTTATGGAAAAATTGTCACATTGAGGATAATGTAATATCTTTCATTGGTTCAGCAAAAGGTACTTGCCACTCTCACATTGGCTAGCTTGATCTCCAGGCAAATGTCATTGTCTGATTGGATAGTCCTGAAGTCTACATACTTTGGTTTCTGACTGCATGACAGCAGTTAGCATAGTCATGTCTGTTTGTACTTTTCACCTGTCCATAGGGACTCACCTGCCCATACTGAAACAAAGTGTTGGGTGTCTTACCATTAGTTGACAGAGTATTGCAGCTTTTTAGTTGCATATGATAGTTTGATAACAGGAAGTTGTGGTCACTTCTGACTCATCTGACTGTGAAGTGAACCTTGCTGGCTGAAAGGTTCTTTGTTTGCTGCAATTGGTGGTGTTGCCTTGTAACTGGTTGTACTATTGAAAGATACACTTGAAACAAGTCTTACTTCAATGTTAAACTCTCAACACAGGTTCATTAGTTTGTCTGCGCCAGAATATGCACATTTAACATTTGTCAAAGTTCTTTGAGCTGGTAGGCTTGAAAAATAAATTGTTCAACGAGTCTTTTAATATTTGTATTCTCAAAGCAAATCCATCAACTTAGATCCATTCATATGAATTCACATTTGGCAGAACTGTTTAGCTTGTAGCATGCTATTGAAATAAATATTTTATGACAGGCTATTCAGAGCATGATTAATAGCTGGTTAGGCTAATGTATACACAATTAACATTTTATCAACATCCCTTGACCTATAGGCCGAAATTGCACTTAAAGGACAAATAAGACCCTTACTATCTGAGGATAAGTCTCCGTACTCAGGCTTTAGTCTGTAATCCATGGAACTTACTGTACATTTCGTTCAGGATCAGATAGCTACAATAGCATCAATGTTCTTGTATGTCTTTATGAATTATAACATCAAATCCTCAATAAAATATAAATTGGAAAAAAAAAACACACACCCTGTTGTGTATTATTGCTTAATTGAATGGCTGGGGGAGGAGAGTGATACTGGCAATCAAAATGAGAACAAGTGAGTGGGGAGAATAAAACTTGGTCAAAACTGCAGTTTGACAAGAATTCTGGAGCATTAGACATTATAATGCTTAATGTTTAAATGGTAAAGACCCTTTTTGTCCAGTTTATAAATATACTGAGTGTAGAGAGAGCAACTGAGTGTGTGGGTGAGAGAGACAGTGGATAATTAAGTGAATGGGTGGTAACAGGATTATATTTTAAACACTGGAGCCCGATTCTCAAAGCTACCAGCATGGCACAAGGGGCGTGCACCACAAGGAATGGTGCAAAGTGCTCATTGTGCCAAAAGATGCACTGGGAGTGATTCTCAAATGCAACCTGTGTCAACTGCAGGCTTTGTGCACCAAAGAGGGCTTGCTCCATCTATGTGCCAGAAAATGGGCTGAGACATGATGCTAGGAGCTCATGGCAGATGCAGACTGCTAAATTCCCTACATTGGGATTCTCAAAACTCTCACAGATGGCTGATTTCTAAGTATCATCAGATCAGCAATGGCTGGTCTAAGGGTACTTAAAATTGTGCCCTCTGTGAGAGCTGAACAAAATGCAGCAATGTGCCACAGTCCCCCATCCCCAGCCCTGATCCCCATTTATTACATTAATGAAGTCCCTGGTGGTCAAACGGCCCCCCCGCCCCGATCCCTGTGAATGTATACAGATGTCCCTGTTAGTCTAGCAGACCCCTCCCCAGCAAAGATCCCCAATGTGTAAATCATAACACTTCCCTGGTGGTCTAGCAGCCATCCCCAGCCCTGTTTCCCATGTACAATATGTATACAGATGTTTCTGATGGTCTAGGGGAACCCTCCCCCAGCCCTGATCTCAGATGTATAAATTGTAACACTTCCCTGGTGGTCTAGAGACCCCCCAATCCCTGATCCCTGTATTATTACCATATCAGTCCCTGGTAGTCTAGTGGACCCCAACCCCTGCAGTTAGCGCCCAACACCCCACTCACTCACTCACATCCTGAACATGAGCCAGCGACCTGTGAGCTGTGTAATCATGTCATTAATCTTGGACATTCTCTTTAATGGTGTTTTACTAAGCACTACTAATTAAATATCAGCTTGGAACATCACTGTATCTAGAACAGGTATCAAAAGTACTGCATTTCCAGACAAGAAAACTCTCTCTACTCCTTACTCACACCACAGAAAAGGAAGCTCTGAGAACTGTACAAGCTGTCATGCCCCCCCCCCGCAGACACACCAGCAGTAACTTCATACCCGCCCCATTGTATACCTCTAAACACAAAAATGTTTTAAGCACAAAGAAATTAGTAATTTGAAATGGCATTTTGATCTCCCCTTGGCTGTTCTGCTTTCTTCATGAAAGAAATCGCCGTAAGCTCAGTTTGGGGATAAAATGTTAGGAAGAAAGAGAAATTCAGTCTGTATTGTAAATTAACCCTGCCACACAACTTAACTCTGCACCCTGCTTCTCCACTGCTCACCGCCAATATAAACTCAAAGCCATGACACCTTGGCTACAAACTCGTCTCATCCCATGCGTGGTACAGATTCAACGAGTGGCTCCACCACCAGAAAAAGCAGCAGTATTAGTCACTGAAAAAAAGAACAACCTTGAAATACAGCCCTTTTCATGTATGGGCAATCGGCTGTTGGGGGTGGGAGGTGGCTAACATCAAAGATCACAGCGTAAGGACAAATAGTAAAACATGTTAAACAAATCAAATAAAAATGCATAAAATGTTCTTTTTTTCAGTTTTTCTCTTATTAACAAATGAGCCATTTTATAGCAATAAGGCATGACAGGGTGAGTGTTACTGTATATTAACGTCACTGATCTGGTGTTGAATGCACTCTGTCAGTGACCTTGCACCCAAGATGTGACATTATTCCACAATAAAACACACCCCAATGTGTAACATTGCTTAATTTTTCCTTTGAACTACTGTCCCCCACCCCCATGTCAATCACTGGCCTGATAGTTATATATTTTTCCCTGGTGCTAGTGCCCCCCACCCACCAATCGCCAGCCCATTTGTAACCCCTGTAAATCACTGTCCTGATTGTAAAGATATATTGTTCCCGAGTGCTAGTGCCCCCCCCCATTGCCAGACCAATGTTAATATACATATTTCCCTGGTGTCTAGTGGTCCCTCCCTCCACCCAATCACCTGCCCGATTGTCTGTACACTGTTTCCCTGGTGTCCATTGTATCACCCCATCTTGATCCCCTATAACAAGGCCACTGTTTTTCGTTTTTTACCGGAAAATCCGGAAAAATTCTGGAATTAGGGCTGCCTGAAAACCGGTAAAAATGAAGATTTCATGGAATCTGGCATTTTCTGTCAGATCAGTAAATCTATAAAAAAGTGTGTTTTTCTTTTCATTCCTTCCTGTACTATTTTTAGTTTGCTTTATTTAATGCTCTGTATATTAAGCCTTCTTTACTTCTGATTATTTATGCACATACCAAAAAATGATAACAGAATCCCGGTAAAATCCGGAAATTAGAGTAACAATCACAGGTGAAATTCCGGAATCTTAAGTCTTGAAAACGGAATTTAATTGTTTTAATCACCGTAAATCAGTGGCCTTGCAGGCTATACATGATTGTTCAACCATTCCTTGGTGCCTAGTAGACCCCCTCCCCATCCCCAATCCCCTGTACATGATAGTTTAACCATTTCTGAATTCTGTTTACTGTATCTGAATATTTTGGAGCACATTAATTGAAATTTATTATGACTGAACTACTAATGTCTGTCAACTGGTAATCTCATTGTTATACTTTCTATGAAATATTTTATTCCGCTGTCTGTATTTCTACAATTTTCAATATCTACCGTCTCGATTGTATGTACCTAATCCCAGGTCACCCCTGAAAAAGGGACTCTCTGGGGCCCAGTGAACTTACCCAGTCAACAAAATTTAATATATAAAACTTCATGTTATTTAGCTGACCCCCCCAGGCAAGTAGTGCACCACCACCCTGCCCCCAACCTAACCTCATGTCAAGAACCAGCACAGCCCTACACTTTCCACTATGGCCAGCTGCCAATTGAGCTGTCAGTAAGTTATTTGGGAGTGGTGTCTGTTTTGTGGACTAAATGGACTTCACTATATGGAGTGTACTAATTTACTGGAAGGAATACCTGAGCCAGAACCTCAGTGCCACCAGCAACAACACAACACCACCGGATCTGGCATAGCCAAATGGTGGGACCCCAACTGTCACCTTAAGGTAGGGACATAGGAGACACAAGAGTGGGGGAACGTTCTTCTCACAGACCTGCTGTAGACACTACATGCCCCCTCCAACCAATGGATGGCAGCCCAAGGGGCACACAGATGCCTCTATCCTGCAACTGCCAGCCCTCTTGACACCCTTAATGTACCATAGTACACTGGTACTCATAATCCTCTGCTCCACATGGTGCATGGTACATTGTCTGCCCGCAGGATGGGAATCCAAAAGGATGCCCACAGGTGCCTTCCACTCCACCGGCATCCCACTCCCTGTCCCCACTATGCTCCTATGCACATGTCAGAAGTTGCAACAGACAGGCTAATACAGCATTTTAAGGCAGCATCTTTATCCTCTAAAATGAAAACCTTAATAAATAAAAATGAACTTACCTTTGTTGATGTTCAAATGATCTGAAAAAGATTGCAGCAAATGGAGGGTCCAGATGCTTCGCTGTGTAGAATTACCTAAAATGGAAAAAGAATTATTGAAATTGTACAGCCACATAGCTTTATCATGAAAATGAATGATAAATTACTGAATTTTAAAACACAGTTGTGTAATACATCTTTTGTTTATCTTCAGTGGGGAACAAAAACTGCAGTAAAAGTTACACTTTTTCTAAATCCAAGCTTAAGCAACTTCTTCAATAGTTCCTTGCTTATGCCAGATATTACCAACTGAAACTGTAAAGTTTCAGCCATATACTACTTTTTATGCTGACTTATTGGCCTCATACTATATATGAGATCCCAAAATGTAAATCCAATGATAAACTCTATACTTAATAGTGCATTTAACATTTAATGTTTCACGTTCATGCTTTACATCTTACGTTAAAGTGGGCAATTAAAGGGATGCTCAACTCCCTAACATTCTAGATGCTTTCCACCGACTAGTTACTGGTCAGTAGGCAAGTTATTGCTGGCTATATTTTTTAAGTAGTTGGCTCAAAACAGATGTTACAAAAAGTAAAATGACCAATGTGTGCATTAGTTTCTCAGAAACACAGAAAGGATAGAAGTAGACAAGGGGCTTTGTGCCCCCCTCCCCCAGTCACCACCAAAGACATTTGTAAATATATAAATCACCCCATGGGTGGATTGTGGCCCCCACCTCCTATTATCACCAAATACACCTGTAAATATATACAACCACACTATGGGGTGGATAGTAGCCCCCACCTCCAATCGCCACCAAAGGTATCAGCTCACCTCTGCCACAGGCTTCTATGATGTACCTTCCCCACCCCTGCTCCCATAGCCCTGCCCCAGGAAAATCCAAGCTCCATCTGCCATAGCCCAGGGCTGCCTTAACCCACCCTGGCTCTCTGTTTCCATGGCCATTTATCTGGACCACATCAGTTGCCCTTTCTCAGGCTTACCTGGCCCCTCCCAGCTCACATGGCCCTGCCCCTTTCAACACCAGCACTGTTCTGGTCCAGACTGTCCCCAAAGTTCCATTGAGCCTGCCTGTGGAAAATGCCAGCTCCTCTGCCATGCCAGGGCCACTACCATGCCTCCTCTACCCCACCCATGACCCAAACTATCACAGCCCCATCCTGCCCCATCCCTAGATTATCCTGGTCCATGTTGGCCTCCCTAATTCCCATGGCCTTGTTCCTGGATCACCACATTCCCACCCCCCCCTTGCCCAGGCCATTATGTGCCCTGGCTCTATCCCTAGTTCACCCCTGCTCCCCTGCCTTGGGCTTACTTGGCCCACTTTCCCCCACTCCCTGCTCCCACTGCCCTGCCCCAAGTCAACTACTGGTCTGAACTTCCCTTCTTATCAATTTATTTTTTAATGCAATATTCAAATGGAACCTTTGTGAAAGAGCCATGGCTCAAAGGTGTTTGTAATCCTAGACTTGATAAATAAAAATGCCTGCTAACATTTTTTTTTTCTTTTTAATCTTTTGTAGTTACTTGTTGACTTTACATACTGGAACTTTTGTGGATATATTAGGCAGGTGTGCAGGCACACCAGATCATTGTTAAACATCACATCAAATGTTTGACTTACTCACAGTTGGTGTTGCCAAAAGCAGTAACTGAAGCACTTTGAACCAGAACATACCACCAAACCGCAAGTAGCATAACTAACAGCATACTGACTACACTAGTTACACATGCCTGTAGTCATCCACGATTACCCCTGACTTTATGGCCATGTCCAACGAACCCCAAACTCCACAGTCCCCCAACACCCTCTACCAAAATAGCCACCCAGCCCTCCCTCAAGGTCAACAACTGACGCACCCTCTCACCCTTCCTCCATAGCCACCTAGACATCCCAATATCTCCATGGTTCCCTTACACAACATTGCTCAATCCATGGTCATTTGAAAACCCATCGACAAGCACTCTCCTTGCGTAGCCTCCACTTGACACCACCATTATCCAGACCATTGATACACACCCACCCCCTTGGGTCCAGACACTCTCCATCCATGGGCCATGACACTACCCCATCCCTCCAGAGACCCAGACACTATCCTCCACTCACCTCCATGGCTCCCTGACACTAGCTACCCTTCCCTCCACAGGTACTAGCCCCACCACCTTTCACAGCCCCTCCAAATACTAGCTCCCTTTCCTTCCACAGCCCTGAAAGTACCCTTCTCCCTCAACAGTACCCCATTGCCCCACAGCCCTTTACAGTACCACCCCTCCCTACACAGCCCCAACATTAACCTCATTACTCCACGGCTCCCGATGCACTTCTTTCTTACCCCCTTTATTCACAGTCCCCACCCACAACTCGCTTTCTCCACAGACATCCCACCCCACCCCCCAACATCTTTGCTCTCACCACAGCCCCTCTAACACCTCTCTCCCTGGCAGTCTAGACACCTACTGCCCTATTCCAGCAGACCCTTCCCTCCCCAGCCTAACTGGGCACTTTCATCCCTCCCCATTCCTCTGGATGCCTCTACCTCCATAGACACCCATCAATACCACTCAGTCACCACCCTCTCTTCTGGGCTCCCCAGGCACCATTCTTCTTCCTGGGCCCAGGAAGTGTGGCTGAATGTAGTGGGAGGCTGGTCCAGTTGGATGCCACTGGACAGCTTCTTTACACAAGGTTACCTGCTATATGCTAGATTTTTTTTTTTAATTATGCTCAAATGAATTTTATTTCAGCTGTTGTCCAGGGGGCTGTTGGTTCAGCAAATGACCCTTGGTTCATATAAACACATTGATTTGAAATTTTCTGTGCAGATGCATCTCTCCTGAAATTTTTAAATTGAAATAGTAACCACATCAATATACAGGAATGTGAGTGGAGGGATCCATAGGTGGAGGATTGTGGGGGGTGCAGGGCAGTGGTAACCCACAAGGCTAGTTATGCCACTCACCATTGGAGCCAAATAATAGTTTTATTTTAGCTAAATGGTAATTTTTATAACAGTTTGGCACTATCAAATGTTGATTAAAATAAACCCTGATTACAATATGGCACAAAATAACATTTTAGGTGAAGATAATGGCACAGAAAAATAAAAAGTCAGAGCAAGTCCTAAGACCCTTTGTACACAGTGCAAAATGGTGGTGGTGCAATGAGGCAATAGTTTGCATTCCTTATTTTGTAACATTTCCTATTTTGCATGGGGTCCTATAATTTTATGGCTGTGGGCAGAGCCTGCAGTCATCTTGCTTTAGCTAGGAAAAACTGGCATGTCGTGGAACACATTTTTTTAGTACTTTCCAGTGTATCCTTCCATAACAGTAAATCACTATGACAGCTAAATACTCCCCTCTTTCTGTTTAGAATGTTGTAGACAGAACTCCAAGCTGCTTATCAGATGGCCATTAGGAAACGGAAACAACTTGTTAAATTGGTTGCTTATCAAGCTGGAGATTGATTTATCGCTGAAATCCCTTTTGCAATTCCTTTTGCAGCAGTTGTTGGATGACTCAGTTTCCTGCAAAGCAAACTGTTACTTTTTGCAGATGAAGGATCCTGAAGGAATGACTGAGACTCCAGTATGAAAACCTGCAGTGAAACTGGTTATGAGAAAGTTCACAAGGTCTCAGTGTGGATGTGAAGACAATGTAGTAGCTAGAGCCAGAATGTTCAAGCTAATGGAAAGATGAGGTAATTGCCATTGCTGAGGCTAGGGCCTTTTCAGACTTAGAGAACGAGAAATATCATCCCCACAGAAACTGCAGACACATGGGTCTGGCCCAGTGGCACTGGAGGTTGAGGTGCTGATTGCTACACCTCATGCCATTCTGGTGAACCAGGTTTGGGAACTAGCCCGGACCACTAGATGTCGGCAGAGGGAGAGAGGATCAAGAATTCGGAGGACTGCTCTCCTCACTTTGGGGTAGAGAGACTTGTTGTCCTGCTCATTGACTGCTCTCTGGCAGTGACTGGAGGGCAGTACAGGTTGGGATACTTGATACAACCTCTTCACATCGAGAGGGGAGGCAGGGTGGGAAAAATGCAGGAAAATGAGCCTGGCAGGCTCGATGATAGTCTGCTGCTCCCGGGGGCCATCCCTGGATTCTGGATTGGGTCTCCGGGATGGCAGAAAAGCCAGCAATCTCCTTCCTGGTCCTGTCATGGGGGGTAATCTGTGGGGGAACTAATAGGGATTGGCAAGTATTGGAGTGGTGGGACTGGAGAGAGTGCCTCCATCAGGAGGGCCAAAGCTGCTTTTCAGGCCTCCAGAGGATAAAAAAACCTCTATGGAAAAAAAAAGAAACTGCAGACATGAAGGAGTTGACAGCCCAGGCAGCCTTTACCATTGAAATTATTACAAATAGGGTCATTTTGAAAATTTTATTGGATGGCCTAGTCTATCAAAATTAGGGTGAGGAAAAGCTGCAGGATTAGAAATGGTGCAAATTATATTTGAAGGGGATACAGGTCCAAACCTAGAGGTTCTTTGACATGGAGTAGGTGATTTGGACATTGTCATAGGACAGAGAAAAGCAAACTGTTAGAAGGAGCCACATATCTGGCAGGAAAGGGCCTGCTGACCAGTGAAATGGTGACAAAATAATTAATCGTTAAGGACAGCCCAACTAAGTCTGGAGTTGATCAGAGTTAAAGCAGCTGCTGCTTTCACTGAAAAAGAGTGGTGATAATCATAGAATCAAGTGCCTCCATACTGAACTCCATGGTCGACTACCAAGTATAGATAGGAGTCCAATTCCACACACCTAGATCAGAAGGCAGAGCAAACTATGTTTCTATATAGACTAAATGCAAGCACAAATTCAGGAATAGTTACTTTCTTCATGAGCCTGGGGTCTTTAGATTTGAGCATGACTGAAACATCACCACATGTAACTACGTGATTCTGAATGATGTCATGAGAAGAAATAAGGAGAGAAATGAAATTAGCTTCCTTTTCTTCTATGATGTCCTTGCAGAGGTGACCAGGAATTAGGTGTACTGGGGTTACAGTAGGCAGAGAAGAAAGTGATGAAGAAGTACCTGGGACTAGGACAGTTGGTAAAGTGGAGATGGGAGGAATACTGGATGGAAGTGGAACACAAGATTGATCATCGTCTTCCTAAGGGGTAGTTGAGAAAGAAGGAACTGCAATGATTATGGATGCAAAATCAGACTGAAGGGCAAGATGTGCTTCAAGAGCTGTAAGGCAAGATTGAATGTCTGATACCGAAGATGCAAGTTGCAATATAAGGTCTTTAAGTTCTGTACTAGCATCATAAGAAGGCCAAGGTGCAGGTTCATTGGGCGCTGTTGTTTCTTCTTGTCAGGATTTAGCTACTATGAAATGGTTAAACAATTATTTCTTCCTGGCTGACACCAAATAAGAAATTCCAACATTTTGGAGTTCAGTAATGAGGCTCAGGACAGTCCAATCCTTCAAGGAAAATATAGATTTGGTATGATGCTTGTGAGGAGTTTGTTTAGTGAGTTTTTTACATGGGATGCTGGAAGAGCCTTCTTCTGGGTCAGAGGAGTGGCCAGAAGCTGTTGAATCCATAGCCGTGATTGAGAGAGATGCAGGTTACAATAAAGATTTTCATTCTGTATGTGCTGATTAAATCCCACTGCAGTGATGCACTACACAGCCTTTAACACAGAACTAGGCAGTAAGCCTAAGGATTCTTGTCTCTGGTAGACAGTAAGTCGGATCCTGCCTATGCTCAGCTCCTTGGTGCGTGGTAGGGACACTGAGCAAAAAACCGCTGGTGAGGGCTGACAGAGGCAGAGGATTCAATTAGTTGAGAAGCAAGGATAATAACAGCAATAGAGGCAGAGCACAAGTACTGGAGGTATTACATATAGCAAAAGTAGATAATGTGCTACAGCTTTAAGGTGACATCAGACACCCAGAAGAAGGAAAACCAGGAAGAGAACTGAGTGTATCTATGGAGAAAGTACCCCAAAAAGGCAAATAAAAAAAAAAGGCAAAGCACAAACTGAGATGAACAAAAAAGCATATGGACGAGGAGTGGCAAGGTAAAGAATGAGGATGAGAAAGAATGAATGGGAAGGGGACAGAAATGTAGACGAATGGGAACAGAGACAGCAGACAGACAGCAAGGGGAAAGAGGTGAAAGAAAGAGACATGGAGCCAAAGTGAGAGGACAACACAAAGGCAAATGGGGGGATGGGGACAGAGAAAATGGCAGGACAGAGGAGCCAGAGGGAACAGCAGAGAGAGGGGAAACCACAAAGCAATGCAGACACTAATGAGGAGGACACGCATGAAAGACAAGACAAGTAGTGAGAAGAAGGCAGAGCTTGCGAGCAGAGAAGAGTGCACAACTACAAGGACCATGCAGCAGCTCAGCCATATGAAAAATTAATCTAAGTGCTGATGTAAGGTAGGGGCAGGTTTAAGTGTGGTTAGAGGCTGGAGTTATTTCCCCCGCATTGAACCAAGGGCTGAACCCTCTCATAGTGTGCACAGAGTATACCCTACATTTTGGAAGCAAACACACTTTTTGTATATTTCATCATATAAAGTACAGTATAGGGCAAATTTACAATGCCGATCTTTTTAATTGCCACTTTCCTCCCAAGAACATTTCCTTCCCCGAGCCCTCACCTCACACTGATACATTGCACATTGAGCTAGAGAGTATAATTGTATATGATTATTATGAAAATAAGTATCAGGGTGTGGGGGGTGACACGGGATGGGTCTCCACTATCTGGACTCCATGACTCGGGAGAGCACTAACTGGTTAGATCACAAATAGAGAAACAGGAAAAGTGTTGGGGGGTAGAATTAGAGTATCAGCAAGCTGGATAAATCTGAAGATTATGTACTTGGGAAAGCAGAATGAGGACGACTGGATATCAGGGGAGATTACAATGAGTGAAACATGAATATTTGGGAGATCAACCTAGAATTCATCAAATAATACAGCAGTGAATACACACTCACCGTGCTCAGACAGACCAGTTAAAATTATTTTCATATACTGTTGGGAGGAATTGATAACTATTTTTTTATTAAACTTAGATTACCAGATGATCAAACAGAGCCTGAGAGGCTTGGTTTCAGTTACGACCTAGGGTGGGGAGGAGAGCATAGGATACCAGAGGTAATACATGCATTGGGTGTCTCTGCAACCCCCCCCTTACCCGCACGCACTTTTCCTATTATAAGTAAAAGGCACTGACACATAAGCTTGAATCCACTGTGTAAGGTCTTTGGAGTATTTCATTGTGGTTTGCCTCCTTATTTGTGGAGATGTGCCCCCTAATTAGAATAGCTATGGAATCCAGAAACTCAGTATCCCAAAACCCACAAGACCGAGTTTGGGATACTGAATCCCAAAATCCCAATAGGCACTTAAATGTAATGAGGGGGGCTTCGCCCACCACACTCCTCATGCAGGGTGCTCTGCCCCCGATACACCTCATAACTTAAATAACCAACTCTGAGGGGGAGCAGTTCTTGGAGTTAAAAAAAAGTTACGGGGGGGGCGAAATCATGTTTCAGCAAAATGGCAGTCAGGAACAGAACCCGGGCCTACCAGATCATGCTGACTGAGATGCTAGTAGCTGAGGCTTTCATGCCATGGGAGCAGCTCAGCCTGCTTCTGCACCTCCAGTGTGTTGTGGTGCCTGACCAAGGGTAGAGTAGCGGTCCGTCACATCCACTACTGTATCCTGTCAGCATTACCTTTCTCCTTGTCAGGCTTGTAGATGTCAGGATGCTGAACTCGGTCCCGTGGGTTTTGGGATGTCAAGTTTTAGTCACTTAAATGTATAGTCTCTAATCCTAGTCCTGGTACTTGTATAAACTCATTCTTTATAGCCGATGATCTCTGAGGGGAGGGCTTGAGCTTTGTACATTTTAATGCCTGCAATATTTTAAACAAGATTGATTATTTCAAGGAATGTATTTGCTGCCACAAACCGGATGTTGTTGTAATATCTGAATCATGGCTCAAAGAGAGAGTTACTAATTGTTCAGTCAACATAAATGGATATCAGTCATGGTGTAAAGATCACACTAAAAGATGGGGCCTGGTCATAAGCTATACGAATTCTGAATTAGAGGTTAAGGAACTAGTGATTGGAAAAGATTGGGGTGCCTCTGTACTTCTTTTTCTGGAAATTTATTTCCCATCTATGAAACCAATTATGCTTATAGGGATGTATTGTCCACCTAAATCTGATCTGGATATATTTTATGCCCTGTTGGATTTTTTGTCTAACTACTTTAAGAGCCATGAGATGTTCATAATTGATGATTTGAATATAGATGGGAAAAAATAGATAAAACTCATATTTTGACTGAATTTACTTCCTTCTTCCTCTTCTAATTGTTTAACCATGTGAGACACACTAAGCTAAAAGGTTGTTTACAGGTGCAGTCTGGGAGCACAGGGAAGTTAAGCGACTTGCTCAGGGTCACACAGTATGCAAGTGGGGGCTGTGGGATTCAAACCCAGGTCTCTAGATTTGCAGCTCAGAGCCTTAAACCACTGCGCTATACTGACTCATACTACAAGTGGTAACCGCTATACTACTGTCTTCTTAGGTATTACTCAGCTTATTACTGATGTTACTAGAATAAATTCGAATGACAATAATTCTTTGGCTATTTTAGATGTAATGCTGACTACCCATCCTAATAAGATAACTCAAGCTGGACATTCCCAGACTCCGTTTCTGGCAATTGTTTGCTTAAGGAACCAAAAAAAGAGAAAGAGACCTTGGAAAACAATTGAATATTGTGCTTACAGTAAATCTGATTATATACACTTTATGCTTGATTTAGAAGGCAAAGACTGGAACAGATTAAGTCTGATTCCAACCGTCAATGAAGTGTGGTCCTTTTTCTATCAGGAATTTGTGGGTACCTGCAATAAGCATGCTTCATTATTACACAGGAAAATTAAATTTACAAATGCCCTCTGATTTTATTTTATTTATTTATTTATTGCAATTGTTTCACCAGGAAAGGGACACTGAGCAACAAGACGCTCATCTCCTGGTGCGACCTGGGGGTACACATGGATATGATAACATGCAGGTTATCAAGTGAACAGTTAATAGAAGCAAATAAAAAGCAGCATAAGGATACACGATTGCATGAATATACAAGCAGCGCACATTGAATGCTTAGGATATTATAGTATCAGATAACAATGTTTGTGTCAAGAAGCAGCAGACAAGGTAAATTAGCACAGTAGTAATAGCTGTAAACAACAGAGGACGTATATCACAGTTTACAGTTATAGACAGTACATAGGGTAAAATAGGCCCAGGACAAAAGTGCAAGGTTGGGATTATGTGCCAGCTTATGTAGCAAGGCTAAGGCCCCTGGTCAAGCATTGGGGAGGGGCTAGTGGGGCATGGCAGGTTCAGGGACAGGAGCAAGTTGTAGTAAGGAAGTTTGCTAGGGCAGTAGACAGAAAGTAGGATGAGGAGTGCCGAATTTGCAGAGGGAGTGCTTTCCAGGACTTGGGTGGCTGGTGTGAGAAGGCAGCTTGACCGGCAGAAGTCTTCCACCTAGGGACTGAAAATTGGCGGGAGTCACTGGATCTAAGATGATGGGAGGAGGGTGGGGCTTATGTAAGCACTGTGGCAAGGTAGGAGGGGATAGACCTGAGCCATAGGTTGCAGACAAATTTAGCACAGTGAGAGATGTGGCAGTTTTCGAGGGATGGTAGTGCCAAGGCTCGTTAGAGGTCGCAGTGGTGGGTGAGGGGAGAGGCATTGAGAGCAAAGTGGCAGAAGGCATTATAAAGTGGGTCCAATTTAGATAGGGTGTTCTTAGGGGCTGTACTGTATACAGTGTTGCAGTAGTCGATGGAGGGCAGTATCATCTTCAGGACCAGTTCACATCAGATTCGGGAAGGGAGGCTGCTGCAGTTCCTATATAGTGCACTGAGCATGGGGCATAGTTTTTTTGAGATAGCATCGATGTGGTCAGAGAAGGAGAGATGGCTGTCAAGCCAGACCCCCAAGTAACAGAACAAGGAGACATCTTCAAGTTTTTGGCCATCCAGGGTGGCGAAGTAGGGAAGGGAGGGGAGTCTGGCCAGGCATTGTCATGTGCCGAAGGTCATAGTGACAGTTTTTTTTTGCATTTGAGGAGAGCTGGTGAGAGCTAAACCATTGCTGTACCTTGCTGAAGTCAGCTTGGAGGTTTGATTGTACCACATCAGGGGTGGAGCCTGAGTAGCAGAGTACAATATCATCTGCATACATGTGGATTGAGGAAGTAGAGCAGATGAGTGGCAGGTCATTTATGCATATAGAGAACAGAATGGGACCAAGAACCGACCCCTGTGGGACACCAGTAGTTAAGGGAAGGGGGGTGGAGATCGTATTTGAGATTCTAATGGACTGAGTTCTATCAGAGATATAGGTCACATCTTCATAAGTTGCACAACATATGGGATAAATTATGGAAAAAGGCCAAATATCTCTAATAGTTTGCCTGATTGGAATATATATAGGCAAGCTAGAAATATTTGTTCTTATGAGATCCCAAAGTCGAAACATGAATTCTGCATACAAGAGCTCTCGCAGAATGTCAAATCTAATCCTAGGCAGTTTTCGGAAAACCATACAAAGGTTACAGTGGCATGATACCATAGAATTGCCTAAAAAGTTTTGATATTGATGGACAAAATTTCCCTTTAAATGAATTGACAGCTAACAAATTTAATGATTATTTTACTAGGATGGGTACATCATCATTAGAGCAGGTTCCCACATCAATTTTGGATGATAACCATGCTGACCTGACCCAATTTGGAGAATTTAAATTTTAGAAAATTTCTGGGGATGAGGTTTGAGAAGAAATCCTAATATTGGACACGAAAATCAAGAGGCCTTGATGGCATTTCAGTTAAATTGTTTAAATATGCCATACCTGTCATTGCTCCTCATTTGACAGACATTTTCAATTTATCTCTAGCCAAAGCTGAAATCCCTCAGGGGTGGTCATTTGCCCAGGTAATTCCTATTTTCAAAACCAGTCCCAAAAACAAAATAGAGAATTATCATCCAGTTTTAAAAAAGACCATAAATACCTTCCAATCAGGTTTCAGACCTTTCCATAGTACCATTTCTGCCCTAGTCAAGGTCACAGCTGACCTCCAGAGTGCACTTGAAAGGAAGATATATATTAAAGCCATATTCATGGACTGATTCAGGGTTTTTATTTATTTATTTTTTGAATTTTGTTGACCAGGTAAGCCCACCGTGACTAGAAGTCCCTTTTATAGGGGTGACCCGGGGGGGTTTACAGATGGTAACTAACTGAAACTGAACCAGAATAAGCTGTTGGTGGTATTTCTAGTGAATGGAGGAAGTTTGACCAGGAAACCAGGGAAATTTCCCCTACTCTTTTTGAGAAGTGCCATGAGATCTTTAATGTCCACCTGAACAGGCAGACAGGACCTCGGTTTAACATCTCATCCGAAAGACATCACCTCAGGAGTACAGCACCACCCTCATACTGCACTACAGTGTCAGTACTGGGATATGAACCCAAGTGCCTGGTGTGGGGCTAGAACCCACAGCCTTCTGATCTCCTGGCCTCAGAGGCAAGTGTGTTACCTGCTGAGCCACTGACACTGACAGTTTTGTTGTCAGACTTTTTGATAGCCTGGACCATGGCACCCTCTTGTTTGGACTGCTAGGAGGACTGTACAGGGAAACTAGATTGCTTTGACTCTTATTTGAAAGGTCGTCACCAACTGGTGGCTTTAAATGATGTTAAATCAGGTCTGGCCTTCATTCTGTTTGGAGTTCCTCAAAGCTCCATCTTGGGTCCTATGTTATTTAATACCTACATGAACAAATTTCCTCAGATTCATTCACAAGTTAAATATCTTTACACGGATACACAGTGATTTATGTGGAAGATTCTATGGTACCTCATGCTGATTCCACATTACAGTCAGCATTTGATCACTTATAGCACTTTTTCTGTCAGTCAAGATTGGTCTTATATGGTAAGAAAACTCAGGTTATGTTTTTTCAGAAAGATATTATGGATGACTCTTTAGTTCACTCTCTACACTTTGTAACTCTTGATAAATTATGCATCAAGTGGAGTGTTACAAATATTTGGGGGTCTGGATGGATGAAAAAGTCAAGTGGAATCTTTAGATTGACTACTTAGTAAAAAACTTAGGGAAATATTTAGGAGTGTTATATAAGTTTAAAAACTGTATGGACAGGGAAGTCATAAAACGTGGTGAACACAATGATTATGCCCCTCCTTGATTATGAAGATGTCTTGTTTGCTGGGGCCTCAGGCAAAGAGTTACCAAAGTTGGATGTTGTAGATAACAAATTTGCCTGTGCAGCCTCGATGTCCCTTGAACAACTCACAGCTGTGATTTATATAGAATCATGGGCCCAGATATTTAAACTGTGCCCAAAAAGTGCGCAACAGCAGGAGCAAGCACAAGTCCACTGCGCCCATGCGCAAGAACCGTGATATTCAAAAACTGCACAGGCCAAGATGCGCCTACGGCTGATGGCTGAATATCACACCACCTGTGCCATAGTGCAACTAGGGATGTGAAGCTGAGCATATCTGATGCACCATAGCGCAACAATGGATGCTCAGCAGAGCAGTCCAGATGCACCATAGTGCAACCAGGGATGCCCCCTGCAGCAGGGCAGCAATGCAACAGCACAACCAGGGATGCAGGGGCCCACCACCCATGCCACAGATGGGAAGAGGAACACACAGCACAACAGACATTGTCCCCCACACCCCATGCACTGCACAACTGGGGGAGAGCTGGAATAACCAGTGGCCCATGGATACCAGCAACCAACCCACAGCTGGTCCATGGTGCCCCAGCACACCCCCTGGCAAGCTGTGACTGGCACACAAGGATGGCCAACCACCCTGTACCACACCATCCCACCAATGCACAACACACCCTGCACCATGATCCACATACACCCTGCCCAGGAGCAGTGCCCAACAGTGCTGGACACCCCATGCATGCCACCACCCCCATTGTGACAATGTAACCCTGTGCACCATGGAGCCCTGCAAGGCAGCCCCACCATGAGCACCCTGCAGTGGGCGGCAGCAGACAGCGATGCAAGAGATGCATACACAGTGCCGACCTGCACGTCCCCCCGAGGTACAGCTGAGAGACCGACCATGTGTCAGCACACGAGGTACCCCACATGCGACAGGGCATGCCCTGGACCTCACCTCCAGTGGTACAGCACCCTGCACACCCTTCCAAGGACACATCCCGTCCCAGCACTGGCCACGACAGTCAGCACAGACATGCTCAGTGTAGCATGGAGGCATGCACCACACAGGATGCAACACAGTGCATGGACAAACACCCACCCATACCCAATGGCACACCAACACAGGGACACAGTAACGGGTCAACCAAGCCACTGATGTGTGGCCATGGCTGACGTGTACACACAGCCAGCACTCCTACATTGCACAGGTGTGCCAGCCACCCTGCGCAGGCACCATGAAGCTGTATGCTACCAGCATGCTGCCAGAGCACAAGTGACAGACACTGGAGCACATCCCCTGCAACAGACACAAGTGACAGCATGGGGGGGCAACAACAGAGGAGGCCACAGTGCCACTGGAGGCAGACGTGCACCATACTGGTGATGGCGGGCAACCTGGCATTGTGCCGGGTACAGTTGTTATCCAGCATGGACAGCCACCACTGACATGCCAGCAGACCATGCATATCATAGACATGCAAGGGTGTCAGCTGCACAGGCCATGGATGGTCTGACAGGGGTACCATGCACACAGTGCAGGCCCCGTGGACCACTGCACACAGGCATCCAGTGCACAGAGTACAACACACAAACCACAGACAGTGACTGATCCCCCTGCCCACACCATAGGTGGTTCACCTCAGCACACATACATACACCCACATGCCCATGCGTGCACCACCTCTGACACTATGCACACCATTGCAGCTGAGAACCTGTAGCCCACTGCAAATCAGAGACCACCACAGTTGTCATAACAAAATGCATATATTTAAAAGATGTAAAGAAAAACTATGTACAATTATTTACAGGGGGGAAGGGCCACACAACAAGTGGGGGTGGGTAAGGGCCAGGGGTGAACATATGGGAGAGGGAAGAAGGGGTGTGAGCATGGGTCAAAGGGGGGAAGGTGGTAGTCGGGGCATGGGGACATCAACGGCCACCCTGGTCCTCCTCTTCATGGCACTGATGTGTGCTCCTCTGTCTTCTCCTGACCTCGTGGCAGTGTATTCTCTGAAGGAGCTGCAAGGTCTCCCTCGCCACCTGGAGCAGCTCGTGTAGACTCTGCTGTATTTTCAGGAGTCGCCGTCCACCTAGAACGAGGGAGCAGAGTCAATAGGTGTGACTGTCCATCCCCCTGCAGCCCACCCATTGTGCATGGCATACAGTCATGTGCCACGCCCCTGTGATGGTGTGTGACCACCCACAGTGACTGTGTCCACAAGACCTGCCCATGCAGGCAGCCACAGCCATGTGGACCACTGCACACACCCACCGCCCATGTCCTGCACAGCACCACCATGGCCATACAGTGACTTGGCTATGCGGTGTGAAGGCAGTGCCACAGCCATGTGCCCATTGCATGCATGGACCACCATTGATGCACTCCCAGACATGCAGTGCCACTGGACAGTGCTGACTATAACAAGTTGCTTGCATGGCAGTGGTGTCAATGGATGGTGGCCATACCCCACTGCCCACCCAGTTATACAGCATGCAATAGGAATCATGGATGTAAGGCACTCACCATCATCAGGCTGGTCCATGTGCCGTGGACCACCATCACCCCTCCTGTCCCACTGCTCCTCCATGTGGTGCCTCTGGTCCCTGTTCCGTCGCCATTCTTCTGGCCCTAAGGGGCAAACATGGAGAGAGGAACATCAGTACAATCCAATAGCAAAGTCCCCCAACCCCCATTTGTGTTCAGTCCCACACAGCCATACCCATCCACTCCACACCTCGATACCACCACCACGGCCAACACCAGACAGCCACCCCCATGTGCCGGACACATGCAATCATGATACCCGTATGGACGATAAAAGTGTCTGGATGTTGCATCTACCTGGCCGTGACACCGTGCGCCTCCTGGCATGTGCCCACAGGTGGGCAAGCAGGTCCAGGTCCCTGCACCTCAGGTCCTCATAATGGTGGCGGCACTGATCAGTCGTTCGCCCCATGCCAGTGGCCTCCTCCAGGGCGTCAGCCACCTCCTGCCAGACCGCACTCCTGGCCCTGTCCAGAGGTGCATCTCCAAACAAAGCCCCAGCATGTGGCTCAACTATAGCCACCAGGTTGGCGAGCTCAACCTGGCTCCAAACCACAGCACGACTCCGCGCCATCTCTGCTGTCTGGTTTAATCAAAATGGCACTCTGCAGTATGGTCCTGCCACTTGCAGATGCTGCGCGGTACAGTGCTGCCATTCCCTATTGTGCTGTCACTGAACAGCGCGATAGTGGTGCACCCATGCCTGACGCATGGCGCCTAGGGGCAAAGGTCAGGCACAGGGTCAAGGGTCTCTGGCACATGGACAGCCACAGCGAGATTGGAACCCAATGCATGTAGTGAGATTGGGTGCCTATTGCCACCTCCTGTAGTGGCCTACAGCGCTGTTGCCCCAGAGCGCCTACAATGCCCCAGTGCCACAGCACCATATATGTGAACAGTGCTGTAGTGCCACTGGCACAATGGTGGCTGTGCCCTGCATTGCCTCCCATGCACAGCACATCAGCAGCACAGCAGATGCCTGTGTCATCAACCCAGGCATGCACAGTTAGGTGTGTAATGCGCATGTCACAGAACTGCACCCTTGGCTCAGCACATTCAACACAATTGCGCAATGCAAAACAGCGCAATATTCAGCCGGCATATGTAAATCATCTAATCAGCCATTCAATGGCGCAGTCACTGCATTTGCATCCACTTAAAGATGTGCCTTGCCCCATTTGCATGGGCTGTGCTATAAAAATGCGACATTGGGCTGCACTGGCCATAGTCGGTTACTGCAGTCTATTGCGGTGAGTTGCGTGCTGTTTGTGAGTGTGGATTGTGGTGTTTGGGACATGCATGGGACTGCACAGTCACAGGTAACACCTGTCATTCTCACAGGATGAATCATGACCAATCGTGTGGTGGAGGAAGAGGAACAGAGTCGTGGGAGGAAGAGGAAGCCAAACTTTACAAAGGCCAAGACAGATGCCCTGTTTGAGGCCTACCTTGACCAGGAGCCAATTCTCAGTGGATGCCAGAGAACACCACAGGCCCGTGCTGTTGCATGGGAGGAGGTGGTGCGTGCTGTCTACCTGCATGGCAGCCACCAGCGCTCTGTGCAGGAGTGCAAAAAGAAGATGGGCACGGACAGGCGGAGGATTAAAGAGAAGGTGGCTGCCATCAGGGTAGCACAGTGTGCGACCGGTGGGGGACAGCTGGAGGTGCAACGCCTGACCCCACAGGAAGAGCGGGCTGCTGGCAGCATGCAGTGTTGCGCCATTGAGGGTGCTCCAGGTGGTGGATTCCAGATGGGTGGTAGCTCATCACTGCATGGTAGGTCATGGTCTGTCTATTGGGGGGGACAGGGTAGGTCACATGCAGTAATGCTACTTTTTTCCCCTTACAGCTCCTGAGCATCTGCATGGGTCAGTGGTGGTGGGCTTCTGCACTGAGGCCAGTAACATGGAGATGGAGGAGGGCCCATCCCCTCCACAGAAATTCGGGGGTCAGGGTGACAGTGATCCCGCCTGGACGTCCGGACTGATGTTGGTGGAGCAGGTGCAGAGGAGGACCTGCCCGTGTCCCAGCATGCCAGTGTCCATGGATGCCAGCATGCTGAGACTTGGGCTGGTGCCAGATCCATCACCAATGATGATGGAGCTAACGTCATGGGCAGTGACATGTGTGTGCCACAGGATGGCCACACAGCAAGTGACATCGTGGCCATGGCTGCGTGTGGTGCCACCGTGGAGGCCTGTGTGTCATTACAGTCCCAGCCTGTGCCTGTCTGCACCAGTGGAGCAGCACTGGTGTGTGTCCAGGACAGTGGGACTGTTGCAGCCATTGCGGCGGCATCATTGAGCCCTGAGGAGCGGCAGCCGGAGGGGCAGCATCAGCAGTAGGCCAATGGCCATGGGGGTACAGTGTCAGGGGGTGGCATCAGTGCATCGCCTGTGGACATGCCCAGGCCTGGCCCTGGTGTGCAGCGCCCACCCTCAAGGGGTGATGAGCATCAGGGCCAAAAACACCCTTAGGGACAGCATGCCGATCAGGCAGATGTCCTCTTAGATGAGCACACCTGCATACTGCAAGCATCAATTAATCAGCAGATGCGGCTTATGACGGTGATGGATGCACTGAGTGCGGCTCTGCACCAGGCAAAGGAGTGGCACAGCAGAGACACTGCTCTGCTCCTGGCAGGGATGGACCAGTTGTGGGAGAATGTGACCGCTGCCATTGACAGACAGACACAGGCATTCACAGCTATCATGGCCACAATGGGCACACAGATATTTGCCCATGCGTTGCAGACACCACGCAGTGCAATGTCCATCCCCCCATTCCCGGCATCATGCAACACGATCCTTGTCGACACCGGGTTCAGCTGTGGGCATCCCAAGCACGCCTGGCGCAGGCATGTTCGGTGTGCTGCAGACCCCTGCGTGAGCACGGTCGCATTCACACAGTGGAACCCCTGGGAGACCGTTGGTGCCACCCCATGAGGCCAGCGGTCAGCCTGTCACTGCTTGCGGGTCTCAGCAGGGCCTCCCATGCATCCGTGGCGGCCGTGGCACTGTGGCACTTGACTGATCTGTCTCCCAGCATGGCTACTGTCTGATGCTGCCCTGTGTGCATTGTGTTGTTCAGCGGGCAATGCAGGGGTGGGGTACCCAGCCCTGCACGCACACACACATTTCATCTGCACACCCTCCCGGCTGCTGTCCGCTGTTGCGTGTGCATAATGATGCCTGCATTGAGCTGTACACCACTGTGCAATGGTGCCCAGCATCTGACACACGCACAATGACAGGCAGTGGGCGTGGTGATCTGTGGACTTGTGTGTGGCTAGGGGTGGTGGTCTGGGTCGACGTGCATCCTACCCTTTGTGCATTTCGTGTGAGGTGTGTGTGTGTGTGTGTGTGTGTGTATGACCACGTGCCATGTTAGACCTTGCCCATCCCTGGTGGTGTGTGCGGTTCCATGCTTGCCTACTTCCTTGACAGCATGCACCCTGGTGTGTCCATGTGTGTTTGTGGGTTGTACCTTTGCCACTGGTGGTTGCACATGGCCTCATGACTTACCTGGGTTGGCTGAAGTGCTCCTCCATAATGGTGTGTCCCAGTGCAGCTGTGCCAGCCGGAGCAGTTGGGGGTCCCGTCTCCCAAGGGGGGGCTGCCCATCACCATCATCACCAGTGTCCTCATCGTTCCCATCGCTGTCCCCCTCTTCGATCTGTACAGCTATCCCACATTCATTGGCCATGTTGTGCAGGATGCAACAGGTCAGGAATAGCCCGCTGGCCTTTGAGGGGCTGTACTGTAGGGCACTGCCGGATGTATCCAGGCAATGGAAACATGCCTTCAGCATCCCGAACACCCACTCAATGATATTGCATGTGGTGGCATGTGCCTCATTGTAGCGTTGCTGCGATGGGTTCGTGGGCCGCCGGTATGGTGTGAGCAGCCAGGGACAGAGTGGGTATCCACTGTTACCTGTGTGTAGAGGGTGGAGGTTAGTTTGGTGATCAGAGTCGCCTGCCTTGGGCCATGTAGGCCACTACCCATGTCACCTCTGACCATGCCCCTCCCAAGCTCTATGTTTGTCCACGTGGTTTGCATACTCACCCACTAAGTGGCCAGTGGGGATGTCCCCACTCTCAAATCTATGGCACGGTGCCGACTGGTGCCAGATGAAGGCATCATGTGCTCCCCCAGGGTGAATGGCAGAGACATTGATTATGCACCCCCTGGCATCGCACACCACCTGGCAGTTGATGCTTGCATAGCCCTTCCGATTGATATATGCAGCCCCCTCAGGGCCAGGTGGTGTGTGGATGGCCACATGGGTGCAGTCTATTGCCCCTAGCATGCCAGGCATACGTGCTACCCTGTGGAACTTCTATATGTTTTCAGTGTGCTCCACTGGTGTGCTGGGGAAATGGATGTACTCCACAGCATGTGGCAGCAGTCCGCTGAGTAATTGGGTGAGGTGGCATGAACGCGGCCAACTGGGTTATGCCTGTGGTGTCCCATGTTGGTCTCTGGAAGGTACCCGTGGTGAGCAAGCACATGCAAGCTGTCACTTTAGTCTCCACTGACAGAGCATGGCTCCGTCGTGTGTGTGCCTGCATCACATCACTGCACAGCCCACAGAGCCACCTCAGAATTGCCCAATTCAGGCGGTACCAGCCCACGATCTCGGTATCACTGTACAGCTCCAAGCTGGTGTGGGCTCGGTACTGCCTGTTGGGAGCATACCGCCGATGGGCCCTTCCAAGGGCGAGCCCCCCTGCTGCCTGCTTTCTCAACCCCCTCATTGCTGCCTCCATCTAGATGGTGGCACTGGCCATGTCCCTGGCTTGTGCCCCCCCCCAGTAGCTGTTTCTGTGTTCCCCCCACTGTCCTGGCTGCTACTTCCCCTGCACCGGGAACACCTTCCTGTGGTGGCCTCAGTGCTGTGTGGCACTTCCCCCTTCTGCACTGGCTGTGGCTCCCCACACCTTCCCTGTGCCTGTGGGTTCAGGGTGCCCTTTCCCTGTCCTGCCCTGTGTGTCCCTCTTGCCCTGTTTGTCTCCCTATCAGTCAGCCACATGTGCCTTCCCTGTAGCATTCTTGCGCCTCTTCCTTGTTCCTTTTTATTTTGGCTCATTTCCCGCTATCACGCAACTTCCACTTGGTCCCCTATTGTGCATCGTGCATGTTGTTGAATATCGCACTGCGCCATTAATGCATGGTTCCTCCCCCTTCAGTTGCGCATGCATTCATTATCATTGCGCTCTTGCTCAGCGTGATTTGGGGGGCGCATCTGCCTACCATTGAATATCGCAGAATGGCACATTTTTGGACTTGCGCTGGAGCAACCCTATTGCGCATGGCGCAACCATTTTGAATATCTGGGCCATGGTCTGGATGCAATTGAGTGACCGCAGAAACTATCACATTCTTATGCTTATGAATAAGTGTGCAAAATAACTCATATCTGGTTATTTACTGGAGTACCTCAAATGTGGAAATATAAAATCATGCCTGAGAACAGCATCTTGGCTAGAATATTATCCAGTAAAATGTAATTTGGAAATAAGAAGATCCCACTTTTTTGTAATGGGCCCCAGTTAATTTGAGATCATAGGTAGGCAAGATCCTGAGAAGTAACATTTGTAAATGGATGTGTAGCCAGGCTAATTAGATCTTGGCATGCTGCTCCAATTGGGATACTGGGTGAAATTTTGTGTTTTAAATGGATTGTGTCTCAGCTATACCTACCATTTGTAATTTGTTTGCATTATTTATTATTTTTTGTATTATCGGCATATTCTATTTTATTGCTTTGTATAAGTTATTTATTGTAGCCTGCTGTTTAGTCCTTATGTAAAGGACCTAATTGGAAATTATCTCTGCTCAACTGAGTCTCCTGTTCATATGCATAATATGAATAAAATGCTACCTACCTACCTAGAGGTGTTCACTTGAATGTTATGGAACTGTCCCCCAGTGAGGCCATTTCAATAATGATTTATTTATTGTCCATTGCAATCTCTACAGGAGGGTAACATCTTTCAAAACAGAACATGTGCAAGAACAAGGGGGAACAAAATGAAGTTGGGGGGGTTCAAGGGCAACATAAGGATATACTTTTTCACTGAAAGAGTGGTGGATGCTTGGAACGGCCTCCCCAAGGAGGTGGTAGGGCCAAAAACTGTTAGAGAATTCAAGACTGCACGGGATAAACATAAGGGTACCCTAGCAACAGGAAAGAAAGGGTGAGCTGCAGATCATCTAGGATCTGTGGTTTGAAATAGGTAGACAAAATGGGCAGACTGGGTGGGCCACATGGTCCTTATCTGCCATCTACTTCTATGTTTCTATACACTTTGGGGGAATCTAATTAGTGTTTCTGTTTGGTTTTGTTTTTAAATTTGCAGCACATTTTTGATCTGGCTGAAAATTTTTTCAGAGGCATGCATTATTTATTTATTTTTTTGTTGCTGTTCAAGAGAGGATAAGCGTTACTGGCTTAGAAGAGCTAGCTTATCAGGAGTGTAAATGTTAGAAATACAATTTTGGTGAGCATCAACTATTCCTAAATGTATTTATTTTTTGCATTTACTTCAATTGGAGGTTACATTAACTTTGAATGTGGAGGGGTAAAGTCTCCCAATGTATACCAGACTCAGTGTATACCATGGTCCAATAAATTGAAAACTGAAAGGCAGAAAGCAATATGTAGCAATATATAACAAGATTATATATACATATCTGGTGTGAAGTAATGTCTATAAGAAACAATGTCAATATTTCATTGTGTTAGTAAATGAAAGAGATCTTCAGGAACAACAAACAGCATGAATAAGCAATATAGAAAAACATCAGAGCCTAAAATCAATCAAAACTAAAGTTATATAAGGCTTTTATTAACATAAAGGTATAAGCCATGTCACCATGTGAGCATTTTGCATACGGGACTATTACAATTAGATGACACAGGCTGGCTTTGTCTGGGGACAGTGTTAGTAGTGCTACTCATTAGTGCTGAAGGAAGCAGCTACACCTCCCACGATGTTGGTGCTAGCAACTCGGGCTGACACCCTATTATAATACAATACAAACATCTTGATCTAGTTATTGAGCCACAATAGCACATTTCCATAAAAATTGTTCTGCACTACTATTATTTTTGAGACTTGCTTAATGTTAGAAAGCCTTTTAGGAAAACAACAATTTTAATACCCTTTTTAAGCACCTCTGGGGGGAAAATCAGACACACACACACACACAACTTGACTTCTGTGGTCTGTGGTCACAGCACATTTAATTACATTTGCTTTAACCTTCAACATACAACAACATACAACAAAGAGATAACCTGCAGTAAATGGCTTTTCTTACTGTCACACAGATGTTGCTGTTTGCTTAAGCGAAAATCCAATTTCTTGCAATGGTGGAACATGGCATGTGGCAGAAATGACTAATTTCCTTGCCATTTACAAGTAAAGTGTCCTATTATTTATTTGTTTAGTTTTTGTTGACAAGGTAGGGTGCACTAAGCAACAATTTGCCTATTTTCAGGCACAACCTGGCAGAGTAGAACCAGTAAACAATATAGGGTAAAACAATGACAACTTTAGAGAACTGCTGCAACAAGGCAATACATAAGGTATAAACAGAATATGCAATATACATAGCATATATACAGAATAAGAAGTGCAGGAGTATTAAACACATAGGCAAATAATGAAACATACTTCAAGGGACTAGGAGCAGCAGCATATGGACAGCTTTAGTAAGTGGGAGAAGTACAATTTTCTAAAGGTGCTGGTTAAGGGAAAATGCCTGATATTGGCTGATACAGTGTTTCACAATTTAGGGGCAGAGACTGAGAAGGCTACATCACCTAATTTGGTCCTAGTCCTTGGTAAGATAAGTGGGTCAAGGTCAGAGGATCTAAGTCAATAAACATTTCAGTATGGCACTAGGGGAGAGACAAGGGTTATTGCAACCCGATTATGAAAAACAGAATGTCAGATACCTCCCAGGGACAGATCATGTTGTGCAGATGAAGAGAGCCTGCCGAGTTTAGTGTGCAGTGGTGGACTTGATGGTTACTTGCAAGGGCAAAATGACATATTATTATATGCCACATCTCATTTATGTAATGTAGAATTTGAGGTTTCTAAGAAGGTGGGCAGGCTGTAAGTTAGTTTGAGTAGCAGAATACCCCAGGCTATGGCAATATGGGTACTAGGGGAGAGTGTATGGCTAGCTTTGTCTGCAAGACCAAGTTTGACATTGGCAGCCCTACAAGTTGCAACCATGTGAAGTGAAAAATCAAGGGAGGGGTCCAGTACCACGTCTAAGTAATTAAAGGAAGAGACAGTGACCAATGGTATACCATTATCACAAACTAAAAAAGGGGATTGGATATTCTTTAAACAGAGGCCAGACCCAAATAGCATAGCCTGATATTTGGCAGTGGTCATTAAGAACCTATTTTCATAAAACCATTTCTGGATGGTCTGTAGCTCTGTCAATAATTTGCTGTTGATCTCAACAACATTCTGGTAACTGGAGAAAAAGATTAGATTGTCAGCGTACAAGATGGTTGTACTGTTTGTGACGCAGTGGTTTACAGAGTTTATGTGAAGGCTCATGAACACAGGTCCAAGTATAGAACCTTAGGGGACACCAAATTTTGACAGAGGCAGGATCAGACAGGGAGGATCCAAACCTAACACATTGCCAATCAGACAAGTAACTTTTGAGCCAGGTGAGGGCAGTATCAGATATTCCCTCAGATGTAAGTTTGTGACAGAGCAAAGTGTGATCAAACCTATCAAAGGCCTTAGTAAGATCAATGAAAACAGCACCTGTGAGCTCCTCCATATGATATGCATTAGAAATGATATTGGTTAGGGTGAGTATAGCCATGGTGGTGCTATGGTTCTGAAAGAAGCCACATTGAGCATGGGAGAGGAGATCATAGGTGGAGTGGTAGTTGGAAAATTGGGTGGCAACTATTATTTCAAAGACCTTACTGGGAGTCAGTAGGAGGGCAATAGGTTTGTAATTGAATATGTTTTTATTGTTACCTTTTTTAAACACTGGTATTATATGAGACATCTTCCAGAAGTTGGAAATGATAGTAGAGGTGAGGGACAGGTTAATAATTCTTGCAACTGGGGAGGCTACGGTAGTAGCCAGAGACATTGCCAGCTATTTCCAGATAGTTCGTGAAATTTCTGAAGAGTTTCTTTCTGCTGTCCCTACTGTGGAAATGCAGAAAGCAGGAGATATTTCTGGAAATATCACAGAAATTTTGGGAAATATCTGGCAGTGTCTGTGGCTGCTACTCTAGTTCATTAGCAGCAAGTTTAAGGAGACAGGTCTCAATCCCATCAGAGCCAGCAGATTTAGAATCTTGGATTTGTCTCAGAAATTTGGACGCCTCTGAGACTTTGACTTTTTCTAAATAAAATGGGGTGTATGGTGCTACAAAAGGAACAGTGGAGGAAACCAGATTAGTCAAGGGGAGAGGACCCCATGGGCGATATTCAGCCCAGGAATGCAAAGGAACTAATTGAGCATGCAGAGTGCAAAAGTGCCTTATGCTTGCTCATTACTGGCCCATTTGCAGTTGGCATGGGGATGAATGTGCTGGAGCAGCTCTCACCCCCAATCCCCAACTCTGATCACTCCCATGTGGGACAGACCCAGAAGTCTCTGGTGGTAAAGTGGTATCTTCCACCCGTTCAACCAGCCCCAATCATACTGGCACCCAGGTTCTATCTGTTCCATACTGTAGGGACCCTGATGCCATCCCTGATCGCACCTGAATACACCTACAGTCCATTTCCATAGTGTAGTGGCCCCTGCTCCCCCTCAATGGTGCACAGACACCCACCTACCTGCCCCCCAAGCCCATCCCATTGTGATGACTGGCTCTGTGATGGGATCGTACCACTGTATCAGCAGGTGGCGGAACACTCACAGTAGGATGCTGGAAATTGTTATACATAGGTATGAGCTGTGTGTGAATGATAATGCCCAGTGACCATACACCCCAGGCACTCGCATGCAGAGCCATCATCCCAGTGCTATTGCATTGCTCCATGCAGGTGATGGCCGATGCTGTACCCACTCACACAGGTCCCAAAACAGTCATGTTATAGCCAACCTCCCATTTGTTTGTACAATTGGGGAACTGCGGATGAATTATCTATAGCTTGAAGTGTACACTGCAATTGGCATAGCAGGATACCATACCCCATGGCACCTAGGATACCTCAGCAGTCCAGAGGGTAGCATGTGACACAGGGGAATGGGGGAGAGTGTGGACAAGCAGTGGTGTATGACAGCAGGAAAATACAGCATTGGCAAGGCATGCATGGGAGGTATGTAAATTCCCTCT
This sequence comes from Neoceratodus forsteri, assembly GCA_016271365.2. NCBI lineage: Eukaryota > Metazoa > Chordata > Ceratodontiformes > Ceratodontidae > Neoceratodus > Neoceratodus forsteri. The sequence goes on along the minus strand of CM057451.1, from coordinate 447,473,623 downwards.
TACGGTTTGCCAGGGATGTACACACAGCTGCATACTCTGGTGGGCCCACAGCTTGCATGGTGCCCTAATGCATGGTACAGTAAGTTGGGTCATTCCAGAGTGCAGGTCCGCAGCCCAGATTCAGTGCAGTTAATGGCTGGCCATGACAGGGTGTGGAGGGCAGTGCCAGTCTTTGCAAAAAGTCAGGTATGAGGGGGAGTGAGGGTGTCTGTGCACAGAGGTGGTGGGTGGGGTCCTCTACACTATGGATATGGACCATGGTTTCCTCTGGTGTGATCAGGTCTTGGGGGGCCTACACTATGGAGCTCTTCAGGGATGGATTTGGATAGTCTGGGGATGGAAAGGGGTACCTCTAGTCCACCATGGCTTCCAGGCTGCTCTGTACCTGGGTGCACATCTGCAGCCCACCTGTGGGTGGCTGGGCGGGTGGTAAGGCCAGCTATTCATGGCCTAACTGTGGGCCAAAGTGTTCTGGACTGCGAGGGGTGCATTCCCATTAAATATGCTGCAGAATGGCATATTCATGGGAATGCACCCTTGACTTGCATGGCATATCATTTGTGTCTACCCAGGCCCATTCCCTTATGGCCAGAGCATCCCACACATTTGAATATCTCGCTGCCGCACATTTCTGGAGTTGGGCGGCACATCTCCTTTTTCTGCCAGATGCACTGCGCATCTACCTTGAATACAGGGGTCCTGAACTAGGTGCCCTGAATAAATACATTATAAAAATTATAAAATCATGATTTGGATTTACATGGTATGCATAAGGCATAATGGGGTACTATATGAAATAAATATCACACTCATTATTTAATGAACTATGCTCAAAATTAGTAATCGCAAGTCGGACACTCAGAAGAATCTAGTAATGCTTGTAAACAAATTTATATACTGTATATATATATATCGATATATGTATGTATATATATATATATATATATAGCTAGATAGATAGATATATATATATAGATATATACACACAAATGCTATTTTTGCATCTTACAGTTGTTAGTTTTCAAACAAATTCTCATAGACTTTTTTCTGTCCCCCTGATGAAATCTTCAATGAGTTAAGTAAATGTTATTATTTTCTTCAAGGTCCTGATCCAGCAACTCAGTAAATACACACTCAGTACTTCATATTATAAAATTACAAAAACAGTCTTCTGTTTCCAGTTGTTTGATCAGGAATTTTATAAATTGTATAGTTATATACCAGTATCTTGCAAGTTCCCCATGAAGATCTTTGTCATTTCAGGAATAATATCAAGCCTACATGAAACTTCTAAAAAATATAAAAATAATAATATAGAAAAACATAAAGGGAACTTACAAGCTCAAATGGCAAACTAGGTGGGCCATAGGTCCTTATCTTCTGACAGTGACTATGTATCTATGTATATAAACAATGTCCCTCCTAATAAATGGCATGATCTCTTTCATTCTCAAAAACAGCACATTATATATCAAGTCAATATCTCCTCCATCTTGGCATCAAATAAGCTCTTGGCTTGTAAAAAGTGCTGAAATTCCTAAAGTTTGTTGTGATTAATTGAAACACATCTACATGTCTGTCATGGACAGTATTGTGCCTTTTAATACAGGTTGTGTATTGTATTTGCTATACTTGTATTTATGTAGATATTCTATGTAACTATTTTATACATTGGGACCCCATTCAGAATGAGCCTTGGCTCAATTGAACTATCCTTTTCTGAATTTTCAGAATAAAATATTTACTACTACATGTTGTGAGAGATCAATGCAACTTAACACCTACCTTCGCTATGTTATTATTAGACCTCAAATGTATTTATAAAAAGTATGCATGATTAAATTACTAATGCTGTAAATTAAAATATTACTGTTCAGACCTTCTTACTGTTTAGATTGCTCATTTCAACCACAAACAATACATTTATGTTCCACAGCCTAGAGTTGGAGGTCCAAAACACACAAAAAAAGCACCTTAACTGTTGTCCCCTATACATTTCTTAATAAGTTGTTTTGACTAACTTTTTATAACTCTATATGGTAACATAAGAAATCAGATAATTATACAGATGAATTTATCATTCCTGGTTTATCAGCAGTTAATTCATTAGATGAGATCTCCCTTGCCAGGAGGTTTTCTCACCCTCCCCCAAACACACACACACACCACACACACACACACACACACACACACACACACACACACACCACACAAACACACTATAAGAGATCTCAGTAGCTCTTATCTGTTATGTTTGGGAAGCAGGCGCAGTCCTTGCTGTCAAAAAGAAATTTATATATTTAGTTTGGGTAGTTCATTGAAGACCTGGCATTTTATCAGATAGGTCTTGAGAGGTTAATATACATTGTAAATCTTTATAAATTTGCTGAGAAAGAGTAACATTGCTGAGGTATGAATCTTTCTTGAAAGATATTCATGCTCGACTGAAGTTAGTAGCAAAAAATGTTTAAATATTAGGCATTTAAATGTGCAAGTTGTTGCATTTCGAAGGGGGTGAACAAATCTCCATTTTAATAGGCAACCAGTATTTTACAAACTGTTTCAGTTTCCTAATGGCTATCTGATAAGCAGCTTGGAGTTATGTCTCCAACATTCTAAACAGAAAGAAGGGATTATTTTATTTTATTTTAGCTGTCATAGTGATTTGTAGATATGGAAGGATGTATTGAAAAGTCCAAAAATGTGTTCCACAATACTCCATTTTCAAGCTGCAGATAGCAAGATGGCTGTAGACTCCGCCCACCGCCATAAAAATTAATGAGCCGCACATCCCACACAACAGGATCATGTCCCTTATAGCAGCACACCATGACAGTTATGAAGACGATGAAGAGGAAGGTGCTGTTGGCACAGTGGGCTCTCAAAAACTGACTTGCAACATCAAAATGGATGAAGCAATTATGGAGTGGAAATTCCCATCTGGAGACAATTCTAGTATTGAGGACTGTGAGGGCTGCTTTCTCAATGTGCAAGAGTAACAAAATATGTCATAATTTTTCCTCCTTTGCCCTACTCCCGTACATCCACAACCACAAGTATTGTGCTGCTTGTTACGCTGCACATGCCAACTTGAGTACAAACACAACACCACTTGTAACGATGAATGACTGCTTCAGCAAGCCAGACACACACAGCAGCAGTGATTTCCACACCACTACCTCCTCCTTCTATTATCCCAGAAAATGGTTTGCTGTGATCATTTATTACTCAGCCACAAACAGCATGGATTACCACTTCCTCAGTATCCTCAATGATGCTATATATAAAATGCCACTGTAGCACCATCAGAGGCACAGCCTGCCTGCTTCAATGTTATAAGAACCATCTCCTCTACTTCCTGCTCTGTACTTCTTGGCTCAAGACTACTTCTGCTGTCTCAGAAACATAGAAACATAGAAAATGCTGGCAGAAGGGATCAGTGGTCCACTGAGTCTGCCTAAGCATGGTATCCAGGGACCTATTGTATACCGATGCCCTGACCCTGAGATGCCCAATCTAACATTGAGTCCTAGCCTTGTCCCACATGTGTTTAAAACTAGATACTGTCTTAACTGCCATCACCTCGGTTGGCAGTCAGTTTTAAGTGTCCAACACTCTCTCAGAGAAGTAATACATTCTGATGTCACTCCTGAATCTTCCCCCCTTTCAATTTCCACACATGGCCCCTTGTTGTAGAATTGGGATTCCTGCTAAAAAGCACCGATTGCAGTACTTTGTTAATACCTCTATGGAACTTGAAAGTTTCAATCATATCCCCCCCTTCCCTCCAAGTCTCCAGTGAGTACATGTTCAAAGCCCTAAGCCTATCCTTATAGGTGATTCCATGAAGGTCCTGAATCATTTTTGTTGTCCTCCTCTGGAACACCTCTAGTCTGTCAATTTATTTTCTAAGGTGTGGCCTCCAGAACTGGACACAGTACTCCAGTTGTGGCCTCACCAATGACTGTTAGAGTGGCAGTATCACTTTCCTTTTCCTACTATCTATCCCCCTACTAATACATCCAAGTACCCTGCTGGCCCTGCTGTAAGCCTTATTGCAATGACTCTGCTGATTGAGGTAATCTCAAATAATAACCCCTAGATCCCGTTCTTCAGCAGCGGATCTAAGTTTGACCAAGTTTAGCCAGTATTCTGTCTTAGGGTTGGCCCTATCCAGGTGCATCAGTTTGCACTTCTTAGCACTGAATTTCAACTGCCATATGTGTGTCCATCTTTCCAACTTCTTAAGGTCCTCCTGTAGCTTTCTGATTCCCTCCATTGTGTCCACTTTTTAGCCGAGTTTCATGTTGTCGGCAAATAGGGCAATGTTGCCATTTATTGTCTCACTGATGTCTCTAATGAATATGTTGAAAACAGATGGCCCCAGGACCAACCTCTCAGGCACTCTACTAGTGACATGTCTTTCGGAAGATCTTACCCCATTTACTACTACCCTTTGTTTCCTGACCTTCAGCCAATTTTGTACCCACTTGACTTTTTGCTCTGCTACCCCGATGTATTCTAACTTTTTTAAGAGATGCCAGTGCAGGACAGTGTCAAAGCTTTGTTGAAGTCAAAATAAAGCTGGTCCAACACACAGCCCTTATCCAAATCCCTGGTCATGTGATCAAAGAAAGTAAGAAGGTTTGTCTGACATGATCTGCCTGTCATAAACCTGTGTTGTTTATTGTTCTGGAGGTGATTTACTTCAAGGTATTCCACCAGATCTTATTTAATAAGGGACTCCATCAGTTTACCATATATTGATGTGAGACTGGCTGACTGGCCTATAATTACCTGTCTTCTCCCTATCGCCACTCTTAAGGAGTTGCACCACATCTGCCACCCTCTAGTCTCCCGCCACTACCCCAGATTCAGTTGACCTATTGAGCAGGTGTATGAGCAGGGTTGCAAGCTCTTTTGTGAACTCTCTCAGCACCCTGGGGTGCAAACCATCTGGGCCAGGGGCCTTGCCAGGTCTGATGTCTGAAAAGCCCTTCCTGATCCTGTCTGAGGTGAACTCCTGGCTGCACATTCTCTGAACCCCACTGGCCGTGGCTCTGATACCACTGTCTGGAAGTGGGCTCTGTTCCTCCTAGTGAATACTGAGCAAAGGAATTCATTTAGGGCCTCTGCCTTCTGCCTGTTGTCCTCCAGTACCTCATCCCTAACCTTTAATTGAACTACCCCCTCTTCTTCCTTTTTTCACTGATGTATCGGAAAAAAGATTGTCTCCCCAGTCTTGACTCCCCATGCAATCTGCAGCTCCTTAAAATATGTCAAACAACATAGTCCTCCAGTGCCACCCCCATGATCCTACATCCTTCTGCTACACATTGCATAAAGGCCAGAAGACCTCATGCAGAGAAACACATCAAGGCCTATTTTGGTCAGCTGTGAAGGTAACAGAACTTTGCAAAATGTAACATAGGCTCATAAATGTGTTGGTCTGTAATATTTTTGCAACAGATTTTCAACATAGCCTTGTTATGACCCTACCTCATGAAGACAAGCAGACAAAATGTTCAACTCCAGGCTTAAAGGTGTTTTTGCAAACAACTGTGAAATCAACTTTCAGAATGCAAAAACACATTTTGAACAGAAGTTGAAAAATGACAGCTGTCACATTCATGAGGTGCTGTAAAGAAGTGGCTATGTTGAATATTTAGAGTAAAAATATTGAAAATTACTAAACTATGAGCCTATGTTCACAAAAATCAACACAGGCTCATAGGGCTGGATTCAGAGAGGTCCTCCGCAAGCTGCAGCGATGGCAGCTTGTGGCAACTTGCCCTGTGCCCTGGCCCATGCTTCTAATTCAGGGTCAGAGCAGGTGCAGTGGTCTGCATCCTGTGACTTGCTGTAGCTGCACAAGGTGGGGCACAGCACCAGGAATGCTGCAGGTCATAGAACAGCAGCTGCGATGGTTGAGGGCCACCATGACACCCCCATACCCACCTCCGAGGCCACCTAGGGTGTGAACACCAGCCCCAAGCCCCCTCACCATGGATCCCCCAGAACATGGACCCATACCTGCCTGGTGGCCCAGTGGTTCCCCTCACCCCAACACACACACCCAGTAGGTGCATTGGTGACTGGCTCTGGTGGTGAGGAAGAGCTGTGCCAGTTGCCAGCAGGGTATTGGGGTGTGTGGGGGGGCTCACACTGTGGGGTGGTTGGCCACTAGACTACCAGAGGGTTACGGGGATGGTGGGGGATCATGCCTCAGGGCATGGGGAGCTCACAATGTGTGTGTGTGGGGGTCTGGGTATTGGGGGTGGTGTCACACACCCTGCCTGGCACCATGCATGCCATGAATGGGACCTGGAGCCCATGGGGGGTCCATAACCCAAAGGAGTTGTGGGGCTGGGTTACAGTGGCAACCTCCAGTGAACAGCAAAGACTAGTTAGACCTCCTTTTTGTTGTCATAACTGGTCTTTGACAGATGTTCACTAGTGGTTGTCTCTGAATCCCATCAGTGGACATAGTGGCCATCCTACCTGAACAGGGTGCAAATGCTGCCAGAAACCCCCTTCCGTCATGTTGCAAGGGGGTTTCAGACACATAAGTGCAATTGGGTGCAAGCAGCCTGCCACATGTAGCAGGCTACCTATGTGAATCACGCGGAGACATAACGCAGGACGCAAGTGCAACTTGCACCTTATATTCTGACGCAAGTTGCCTTGCGTCCTGCTTTGGCGTCTCTGAATCCAGCCCACAATGTTTTTGTTTTTGTAAATGTTTTTACACCAAATTTCTGTCATAGCCTTCTAATGAGCCCACCTCAATAACAAGGGCAGAGAAAAGTTTCAACTCCTGGTCAAAAAGGGATTTCATGCAGGGACCTCAAAAATCACCTTTTGGGATATAAAAAAACATATTGTCCAGAATTTGAAAAATGACAGCTGTTACATTCATGAGGTGCTATAAAAATATGGCTGTGTTGTAAATTTGGGGTAAAGATGTTGAAAAAAAAAATACCAAACTACGACCTGCGTTTGCAAAATTCTACACGGGCTCATAACTTGGTAGTTTTTTAATATTTTTGCACCAAATTTTTAACATATCCTTCTTATGACCCCTTCAAATGAAAAAGCATAGAGAAAATTTTCAACTCCTGCCTGAAAGGTGATTTCATGCAGGGACCACAAAATCACCTTTCGGGATGTAAAAAAACATTTTGTATAGGCGTGGAAAAATGACAACTTTCACGGTCATAAGGTGCTGTAAAGATATGACTATGTTGTAAATTTAGAGTAAAATATTGAAAAGTAGCAATGTTATGAGCCTGCATTCACAAAATTCAACATGGGCTCATAACTTTGTTGTTTTTCAATATTTTTACACCAAATTTTCAAGATAGCCTTCATATGATCACACCTCAAGAACAAGGGCAGAGACAATGTTCAACTGCTGCCTGAAAGGTAATTTCACACAGGGACCACAAAATCACCTTTTGGGACAGATCTGCCTAATGACAGTGACATTGTTCATGAGGTAGGGACCCAAAGAAAGCATATTGAAAATTTGGCTGAAAATATGTAAACTTTCCCAAGTTATGGCACTAAGTTCAAAACCCCATTGAAATACATCGACCTGCATACCTCTGTCTTCAGTACTCAGTCTGGCTTTGAAGAGTGAAGACGTATCTGAAGTCCAGAGAGGATTACAGTATTGGACCCCAATGGATAAGTAAGGGCTTGGGGGTGTGGGGAGTGGATGCTCATTGGGAGGGTTGAGTGGGGGTATGGAACGGTCACAAAGACATCGATGGACCATTTATTTTTACAGGTAAAAAAAAAGAGACTGACTATCCCTGATTGCAACACTGGGGGATTGGGCACCCCCATTGTCACAGTTATGTGGAGGAAGACATCGATAGACCATTTTTTTTTTTACAGGTGAAAAAAAAATAAAACACCCAAAAAAAGACTGATAATCCCTGATCATGATACTGGGGGATTGGGCATCCCCACTGTTAGAAAAAAGGTAGACAATCCCCGATCATGACACTGGGAGATTGGGCACCCAGTGTCACAGTTATGTTTGTGGGGTCATGAGGGGTGGTGGTGCAGAGAGGAGGTTGGGTGGGAGAATTTTTATAATATTAAAAATAAATAAATACAATAGGCAGTCATGGTGGAACACGGCCCCCTCCACCATGTGCAAGATGACTGTTTGCATCTGCAAATTAGAGTGCGGTGGCCATCTTATTTATTTATTTATTTAACAGACTTTAGGATTACAACCTTTGAGTCAGGAACTCATTTACAAAGGATCCGCATCAGAAAACAAACATAAACACTTAATACATATAAACACTTAATACATATACATCTTAGACATGACAGAGTGTGCTGTGTTCTGTCATGACCGCTGGCGCTGTGAAATAGTGTAGTGCTGCAGCTGGTGGGGACAACATGGGAGAACTCCTTCACAGATGCAGAGGCAACTGTGATGCAAGTCCAACATGTTTTTCATTCAAAAAGAATGCAGAGTCCTTGTTCTTCTCATCGTAAAAAGGCTGCTGGTCTCTGCCCACTGCAGCCCTAAAAAGACACAAGTGAATACAAACAAAATGATTGATCATTCCCTTGTCAATACAACAGAACCAGACTACACTGCAAAAATTTACTTAATTTGTTAGTGTGTGTCTGGAAGTACAGCTCCAAGGGACACCATCTGTCTGTCATCTCAACAACAGCAGTGGTTAGCAGCAGCACAGTAAGTTATCATTCCAATGGATAGGAAAAGGAGTATACAACAAGATGAAATAGAAAACTCAGAGATTCAGAAGTTAAACAACTGATTCTGATGATGAAGCCCCGATCGCTGTAGAGATCAGTGCTTCAGCTCGCAGATTCACAATGGAGGCACAGTGCTAAGTGATTTTTTTGTACCTAATGCTCTAAAAACTGCCAGAACTTCCTTTGCAGCAGTGATCTTGATGTATTATGGCAGTTCTTCCTCCATGAAATGGCTCTGCTAACCATGTTGGAATATGCCATGCCTTTGCCCCTTCAAGATTGTTTTCCACATGTACAGAGATGTTATATTATAATTATAATAATCTCACGCCATGAGTTAGTTTTATAGAATGAGCCTAAATGACATGTGTTATATGTCATTCAGGCACATTCTGTAATGTAAACATAGTGCTGTGCATGTGAGATACTGACATTGTTAAATCTTCATGCACACTGTAAGGGCAACAGTCTTGAAGGTACAAAGGCACAACATATTCACACGTGTTTAGCAGTGCCATCTTGTGGAGGAAGGACCACCAAACTACAACAAGATGATGACTGCAGTGGAGGTTCAAGCAGTTTTTAGGAGCATTAGAGCAAAAAAAAAATTCACTTACTACTGTGCCTCCAGGAGGGGTATGTGAGTTGAAACACCAATCTCTGTTGCAGTCAGGGCATCATCAGTGCTACTAGTTACAGATAAAGTTAGAAAGGGTCAAGGATGGATAGCACAGATTTTTTTGTGTCATTTTCATATACTTTTATTTTTTTTTGTAGAAAAGGACATGTGAATTGGAATTATAAAAAGACAAGATGAAAGGAAAGATGAGAAAGGAGGTACAGATTACAAAGTTAAAACACTGCCATGTATTTATTAAATGGCACCACCACGACAGATCTCCTCCAATATCTCCAGCTTATGTTCCTGATTATCACAGACCTGTGTGACACATTGCTGGAGCACCATGACCAGGCAGGACTGCTCTACAATTTCATGCCACATTGCCTCCAGCTCATTGGGTACAGCTGGTGGTGATGGTGCTGCTACTGCTGGATTTCAATTCCAGGAGGGGGGGCAACTGCTATTTTGATTCACTCTTGGCTGTCTTATAGTGATAGATGGTGATGCCAACATCTGCACTGACTGACACCCTCACTCACAGGTGGTCCACGGATCTCAACACCATAACTTGAGGCTGCTCTCAATGCCTCCTGCCATGTTGCATGGTGGTTCACTTGGGGGTGTGTCTACTGCCCACGTTGCCAATACAGCTATCCCTCTTTCCCCTATGGACCACCTTGTCACACATTGTACACTTTGCAATGCTGTGGTCAGTTGGGTCTACTTCAAAATATTCCCACATAGGGGAGTCCTTCAGAGGGTTACATCAACAGGCTGCCACCTGACAGATCTGCCTCTTCTTCTTGGGGAGAAGATGATGCCCATTGTGGGCAGGGAACCACAGGGGTGGCTTCAGTCTGCTGCTGCTCTGCTGTGGCTGCTCCACCTGATGCAGCTGCTCCTGCTCATGCCTGGGCTTCTGCTGCTACTGCTGAAGCTCCTCCACGTCCGTGTTTTTTGGGTTTACCACATCTGAAAAAGGGCCCTATTTAATGTGATGGCACATGATCTGCCACATGTCCGGATACCACGATGTATGGCCAGATGATCCATATCAAGATCTAACAACAAAAAAAAAAAAATAAAAAAATAAACAGCAGAGAGAGAGAGAGACAGAATGGTAAACAAGTTTCACACACTAAACAGGGGTAGTTAAAATAGAACTTCTTTAATGTTAAAATAAAAAGATGGATTTGAACTGATTAAACTAATAATATATTGATTAAATCAATTGCTCTCTTAGTATCCAGCCACCTCCAACTTCACTCATCTCAGCAAGTGAAAACAAGCACTTGCTCTGGAGGAAAATGGTCATGTGACCTGCAGTAATGTCACCATGTGACCAGACTGTATGTTTCCACTCAACTTTGCCTGTGTACCAAGTTGAAGGTGAAGTCCCAAGGTGAAGTCAAAAGGCAAAAAAAAATAGGCAGATTTCAACCATCTGTGCAAAAATTCACAAAATTAAAATGGATGCGAATTTGGCAACTTCGAAGGAACTTTGCATGTGTAGATAAACTTCACTGCATCTCTATTAAAGACAAGTATCAATTATTTACTATTAATTCTGTATTATAGTGCTAGACTTATGGGTCCCAATTCCAGGTTGCGGTAAACATGATGCAAGGCAATTTATGCCAAACCCTATGGAGCAAATCACACCATGCGCCATGCATTACACAAGTCACAATTACAAGATGTTGCTTACACTGTGCTGCATTTGGGTTGTGTCAAAGGTGGGCTACACCACCCACTATGCCCGCAACCCGCTGCGGCATGACGCAAGTGTGGGTTATGGCAGCACCTGTGCCCAATTCTGAAAGGGTGGCTGCCATAACCTGCCTACGCCATTCCTGGTCTGGAGATGATGCTGTGGGGTTAGACCAGCACTCAACTGGTCTAAGCAGCATCCATCCTGGCAAAACAATGGATGCCCCCTGCAGAGCTGCATATGGCACATTGCCCTGCCCAATGGAACCCCCTCAGCACAGTGATGCCTCCACCCCCCAAATTTAGGGGAGCCACCCAGGACACCGTTTTTCTGCCATGCTCCCCATGTACCTGTGCCATCTGGCCAGTCCCCCCAGGTCCCCAGGGGATTGTGAGTGGATTGTGGGAGTGTTACAAGGTGGGGGGCATAGGGGCAGTTAAATGCGGGCTGCGACTTGTGGTACCCTGGTCTGTTGCCCTGTTCCTATGGCACAACCCTTCAGCATCCACAAGTTGCAGATTGTAGGTGCCAGGGACCCTCCCTGTCATGGAATAGGGTGCAGGGTTCCAGGCACAGCGGCGCATGGTGCAACTCACATAGGCCAGTGACTTACGCCATGCGTCCTGGAATCTGGTCCATGTACTTTTTGTATCACAATGTCAGCTGTACTTCATGTAGATTTTTTTTACTGCATTTTATTGTCTACTTGTAATAACCTGAATGTTGAAAAATAAATTTTTGAAGAAGACACCACCTCATGAATTTGATAGGTAAAAATGTTCAAACCCACCAAAATCATGACTTCACACCACAAGTGTGAAAACATGTTTTAGCCAGGATTTGAAAAATAACTGCTGTTGTGTACATGAGGTGGTGTGGAAAAATGGCTATGTTGAAAATGTGTGGTAAAAAATAGAAAATTACCGAAGTTATGAGTGAGTGATGAAAAATGTCAATGTACTCTCATACCTTTGTTGTTTTACAATATTTTGACTTAAGATTTTTAACAGAGCCTTCTTTTGACCCCACCTCCTGAACAAGAGTGGTAAAAGGTTTTAAGTCCTACAAGAAAGGTGGTTTTGTGCAGAGATCATAAAATCACCCTGTGGGACAGATTTGAAAAATTTCACAGCACTTGTTAATGAGGTGGGGTCCCAAAAAGAACTTATTGAAATTTTGGTGTAAAAGTATAAAAAAATGACAAAATTATGAATAAAATTCAATATATTAAACCTGATTTACCTTATTTTCTCATATCCAAGTCACTGGTAGAGGTGGGCGAAGTGGGCAAAATTCACTCTGCAAAGCAATTCACAGAGTAATGTGGTATCTGCGAAGTAATCAGCAATACAAAGCGGACTACTTCACTTCATAATGAGGAACACGAAGTCCATTGATAACAATGACTTTGCGTTACTCCGCCTTCCCCCAACCACTTTTAAACCAATTTTAATGTAAAGTACATAGAAATCAATGTACTTTGCATCAATTCACCTTGTTGTTGAGCTCCAATGCAAATTTTGCAGTGATTCATGGGATTGCAAGTCACATGGGCTCTAGATTGTTCTGCACATCCTCAATTCTGTGTAGTGTGTGTAGTGGTAGCTGGAGACAGTTTGTTCTCAGAGCTCTATGATTTAAACCCTCTAAAAGCTGATCAAAAAGCCTTTTTCAGCCATTTCTTTTGCTCAAAATTTAGTATATCGATTGTAGGAAACCCTCCTGTGCTCATATCATTGAGTGTTTATTGTTTGTGTGTGGATTTTGAATGTTAATTTAGAACATTCAGTCTGTGTACTGACAAACACTTGAAGTGTGCTTTGGTGGAGGGGTGTATCTGTGGTGGAGGTAGATTAATTGGGAGAAAAAGGCAATCTTTCTGTTTTGGTTATATTTTTCTTCTATAACTGAGTTAATGTAAGCACAGTAATATTTTCATTAATTTTTAACATTTTTTTGCTGATTGTTGTGTTGCAGCAGTTCATAATATCAGTTTGTTTAAAATATTTGGTTATATTAATGAAGTTTTCAATTTGCTGCGCATTACATGCAGTGTGTGTGTGTGTGAGTGTGTGTGCGATGTGTGCCATTAAATCAGACATATTTTATCGTACCACACAATGATTGCAGCAGTGTGAACCTGCTGTCCACCACACCTGCGTGATTTTTTTGTACTGCTTTGTGGTATCTTGGTAGTGGACTGTTAAACTGCAGTGCACTGCCGCCCCCCCCCCAACCGGCAAGAGGTATTCTTTTCCAGATTTGGATTTGTGACTTGTGAGCACTAGTTAGGTGTTGTTGTGCCTTTGTGTCTGCATCTCTTGAGTGTGCAGTGCAATCTTAATCTGTCTGTGCATTTGTATCTCTTTAGGGCCCAATCTCCATCTGTAACTTAAGTCACAGTTGTTTGTTTGGCTTCCCTTCAGAGTACTGGTGTGGTGCATATCTCAGCATGAACATTGTACTCATTGATGTGCATTTTGAAGTCAGGGTTATCATCACTAGTCACTCATGATACAAATCACATTCTTCATCTTCACTGTCACGATTCACAAATTACAAACCTTTAAGTTTTTGAATTGTTAGTTGCATGTAAGCCTATTTTTTAGTATCTCAGCTTGACCACTGTAGTCATTAATATGAATTTTCAAATTGGGGAGTTTTATGTGGTACAGGTCAGGGAAGTACAGACATAGGTATCTGCATACAGTTCATTAGTCATGTCACACCAGTTACTCATCATGAGACAAATCACGTTCTTCACGAATCAAAGCAGTATATTTTTTCAGTTTTGATGATATGCTGAAGGCCTGTAAAGATGACCAAAACATTGATGAATCTTTTTTAACTTTTTTAAATAATGCCCCCCCCACCAAAAAAAAAATAGTTACCTTCACTGGCTTGACAGTATTCCAACACCAAAATTCCTCATCAAGCCAAGAAATGCATACTCCAAGTTCACCTATACGACCAGTGATACAAAAAAAGAAGAAGCAATGATTACATATATATATATATATATCTATATCTATATATATATATATATATATATATGGATATAAACATCTAAGGTCAGGTTCTGTGAAAAACCATGATGGTGCCAGGTACATTAACTTACCAAGGGTAGTATTAGTGTACACACAGAGGGCATCCTTCCTGTTGGGGTCAGTGCAGCAGACATTGGGCAACCAGCAGCATTATAACATCATCATGGATGGTTAATTCAATGGTCAGGTAATCCTTCTAGCACATCATTTGGCAAGACACTGTGCGTTAACCCAGTCAGGTCAAGAAGCATTACATGAAATTCCAACAGCAGCAGCAGGGGACATAGTTCTTATTGGAATGTGTTCACGCATGGCTGACTGTGGCATGAATTAATGGAGACTTTTCTTTCCATTTTATGCTCTCATTTCTCCTCATCTGGAGTCAGGAATTTTCGTAACATAAGACAGCATCCCAAGATTTGTATGAATAATAGCTAAAAACATTCTAAAGAAAATAAGATAAAAAAGTGGTCTCCTTCCCTTCCTTGTTATTTTCCAACTTAATAATCTCTGTTTCCAAAACAAAATTATTTTATTAGTCTCAGTAATGTTTTATTTCTGCCTTGCTGTGTGCTTGTGTGGAGAAGCAGTAGTGAGCAGTGCGATAATCTGCTAAACAGTATGCGTGCATGTGTGCACTGTCAGGTTGTCACTGCCCACTGCGCCCCCTAAAACATATTATAGGAGTTGATCCACTGGTAGTGATGGTACAAATAAAATATACAGTGTATATTCTTTATAACATCAATAGTGGAACAAGTCAGCTGTCATATATGTTTTCAGGGGGCTGGGTAGTGTGCACCTGACAGTGCAAGCATGCTGTTTAGTAGATTATTGCACTGCTCACTCCTGTTTTTCAACAAACAAGCCATGACAGAAAGGAAACATTACTTAGGCACAAAACATATTTCATGTTAAGCAGACATTATTAAACAGGAATACACAAGGTCCAGAAGCATGCTGTGCTAACACTGGGGCTGGGTGCTGGTAGAGCGCATGTAGCTGTAAAAGTGCAAGAGAAAACCAGAAAGGCAGCATTGCAGAGGAATAGATGGAAAGAAAAAATGTTCCCTGCTAGTGCAAATGTACTGATGATGAAACAATGCAAACAAATTACCCTTGCTCTTCAGAAGTTAGGCCTTCTTTAGGAGGCCCCCTAATGAAGGTCTAAGCGCAAGGTTCATTTCTTTGTGGTTTGTTTTCCCATCAATACATTTGCACTAGCAGTGAACATTTTTCTTAGCATGTATTCATCTGGACTCAACTAGTGGTGGGTTTCTGGTTTAGTCTGGCAGTTTTGCAGCTAGCTGCTCTCCACCAGCACCCAGCCCCAGGTTTATGCAGCATGCTACTGGACCTGCTGGCTCCTATACTTAATAATATCTGTTTACCAAGGAAATATTTTGATGCTTCAGCAATGTGTCATTTTTATAACCCACAGAGAGACAGGGAGGTGGGGGGTAGCTCTCATGTAAGGGAAGGGATAAAAGCAACTGAACAAAAGAGTAAACAGGGAGGAGAGGAGGCACTGTGGGTCACCTTAGAGACTGGAAATGGCACCACAATCTGCATGGGGGTTGTATACAGACCCTCATGTCAGGGGAAGGGAAGGGACAAAGATATGATAGAAGTCATACTTAGGATGGCAGAGAAAGGGGAGTTACTGTTGATGGGGGACCGTAATATACCAGATGTTAACTGAGCACCTTTGCTGCAGCCACATCCAAAGGCAGGGCCATTCTTGATGCCTTTCAGGTTGCATGCCTCAGACAGCTAGTTTTGGAACCTACTCATGAGGGAGAAATCTTAGACCTCATACTCTCAAATGGGGACAGTGAGAGGATCTCAGATCTAGAAGTGGGTAGCCATTTGGGAACAAGTGACCACCAAACAGTGTGGTTCATGATAAACTCAGCTACAGAGTCAAGTCATACAAAAGTGAGGGTTCTGGACTTCAGGAGGGCTGGCTTTGGCAATATGGGAGAGTGCCTTAGAAAAGCACTAGCAAGCAGGCTCGAATGAGGGGTGGAGCAACAATAGGGAAATATCAAAACTGCCATCACAGAGGCAAAAAGCCTTTGTGTGAAGCAAATAAACAAACCAAAATGAAAGAAAAAGCCACTATAGTTCTCAAAAGAGGTGGCTGTGAAAGGGAGAAAAAGATAGCATTTAGGAAGCATAAGGAAACACAGAAGGAGCAGGACAGAGAGCTGCACCAGTTAAGGCAGAAGGAAGCAGGGAGGGAAGTCAGAATATCAAAGGCACAAATTGAGGAAAAGATAGTCAACTCAGTTAAGAAGGGGAATAAAACCTTTTATAGGTATATCAGGGAGTGTAGAAAGACAAAGGGAGGGATAGTGAGGCTGAATAGAATGGATGGTGGGCGGGCAGAGAGTGACAGTGAAAAAGCAGGGATACTGAATGAATACTTCTGTTCAGTATTCACAAAAGACGAAGTAAGGGAGGTGCCTAATCCAATTAACAGAAGTGCTCTGGACAGGGGGGGTCGATCCCAGTCCTTTCACCGAAGAAAGGGTTCTGAAAGAACTCCTAAAACTTAAAGTGGACAAAGCAATGGGACCAGATGGAATTCACCCCAGAATTCTAAAAGAATTAAGCAGAGAACTAGTGACACCACAGACTACACTTTTTAACAAATCATGGAAGGATGGTGTGGTACCTGAGGACTGGAAGAAGGCTGATGTGACTCCCCTTCACAAAAGTGGGACCAAGACAGAGGCAGGAAACTATAGACCCATTAGTTTGACCTCTGTGGTAGGGAAAGTGATGGAATCACTTCTGAAGGAAAGAATTTTGAGTACCTAGAGGCCAATGGGGCTCAGGACCCAAGGCAGCATGGGTTCACAGCGGGAAAGTCATGTCAGATGAATCTAATTGATTTCTTTGACTGGGTGACCAAAGTAGTAGACCAGGGAGGGGCTGTGGATATGGCCTACCTAACTTTTGCAAGGCATTTGACACAGTCCACACAAAAGATTAGTAGTCAAATTAACCAGCCTGGGAGTGGGTCCCAGGGTGGTAGCCTGGGTAAAACATTGGCTGAACAACAGGACACAGAAGGTAATTGTAAATGGAGTCCACTCTGAAGAAAGAGGGGTTATTAGTGGGGTACCACAGGGTTCAGTACTGGGTCCAGTCCTTTTTAATGTCTTTATAAGCGACATTGCAGAGGAACTGGAAGGAAAAGTATGTCTCTTTGCAGATGACACAAAGATCTGCAACAGGGTTGATACACAAGGAGGCATGGAAAGCATGAGAAGGGACTTGGCAAGGTTGGAGGAATGGTCAGAAGTATGGCAGCTTGGATTTAATGCAAAGAAGTACAAAGTAATGCACCTGGGAAACAAAAACCCAGGGGAAGATTACACAATTGGGGGTAGTAACAACAACAAAAATGGAAAGGGACCTGGGGGTAATCATATCAGATGACCTTAAGGTTGGCAAGCAATGTGAGAAGGCAGTAGGGAGGGCTGGGGGGATACTGGGATGTATAGAGAGAGACATCACCAGCAGAAAACAGGAAGCTGTTATCCCCCTGTACAGACAGTTGGTGAGACCCCATCTGGAGTACTGTGTCCAGTTCTGGAGACCCCATCTCCGCAAGGACATAGACAGGATGGAGGCAGTTCAGAGAAGGGCAACTAAAATGGTGCAGGGTCTGCAAGAGAAGCCACACAAGGAGAGACTAAAGGAGCTTAATATGTATACCCTTGAGGAAAGGAGGAAGGGGGGGACATGATAGAAATGTCTAAGTGCTTCAGTGGAATCAACAAAGTCCAAGAGGGTTGCATCTTTCAGGAAAAGAGATGTGCAAGAACAAGAGGACACAATTTGAAGATAGAGGGGGAACGGCTCGGGGCAATGTGAGAAAGTATTTTTTCACAGAGAGGATGGTGGATGCATGAAACAGCCTTTGTGAGGAGGTTGTGGGGTCTAAAACTGTGGGAGAATTCAAGAATGCATGGAACAGACATAAGGCAATTTTTGTGAGGGGTCGGAAGAAATAGCCTGTTGGTTAAACAGGATCTTCAGCTTATCCTCTAGGTAGGGAAATTGGTAGACTAGGTGGGCCAAGCTGTCTTTATCTGCCATCAAAGTCTATGTTTCTATGTTTCTATGGTTTGTTGAAAGTAGGAGTGAGCAGTGGAATGATCTGCTAAACAGCATGTGTGCACTGTCAGTTGTACATTGCCCACCGAGCCCTCTGAAAACAGATGAGTTTGTCAGCTTTTGATGGTACAAATAAAATTTATGTTACATATTCTTTATACTGTCAACAGTGGAACAAGACAGCTATCATATATGTTTTCTTGGGGCTGGACAATGTGTGCACCTGATAGTGTACTGCACACATGCTGTTTATCAGATTATTGCACTGCTCACTCCTGCTTTTCAACAAACAAACCACCAAGACAGAAAGGAAACATTACTGAGGCACCGAAATATTTAATGGTAAACAGACATTGTTAAGTAGGAATATAACAGGGCCACCAGAAGCACGCTGCACTAACACTGTGGATGGGTGCTGGTACAGAGTAGCTAGCTCCAAAAGTGCAAGACAAAGCCACAAAGCCACCACTCTATGCGAACACATGCCAAGACAAAATGTTCAATGCTACTGCAACTTTATTGATGGCAAAACAAGCCACACACAAATGCCCCGTATTTCAGCTCTTAGGCCTTCATTGTGCTTGTTTTGCCAATAATACATTTGCACTAGCAGTAAACATATTTTATTGGCATTTATTCATATGGAGTTACGGATTTCTGGTTTTGTTAAGTAGGAATATCATGAGGGCAAGGACATTTTTCACTTTATTTCAGCTGTTTTTGGGCATGGTTCTCACCATTTTTGGGAGTTAAGCAAGGCTATGCAAAAGAAAAATGGAACACACACTTAACATTATTATACAAATGATGGTGCACAATGGGAAGGGAAGACAAACGACAACAAATATGGATACTGACCTGTGTCAGATGACTTAAAGGTATGCAAGAGAAATGGCAGAAGGAAGTAAGGAGGACTGGGGGACAGGGAATACTGGGATGTATTGGGAGCCATCACATCAAAGTACAGTAAAAAATGGCTATACAAAGGAAGGGAACTAAAATGTTGAAGGGTATGCACCAGAATGAAGCCAGGCGAAGACACACTAAGGGACATTCCATACAAACACAAAGAAAGGGGGGTGGGCATGATAGAAACTATCAAGTACAGAAATTGACTCAACAACAGGGTAGCTACATCCTAAACAAATGATGTACATGAAGAATGGACCAACATTTCAAGATAGAGGGGGTACAGACCAGAGGCAACATCTGGAACTATTTTTTCACACAGAGGGTGGTGGTGGTTGGTGCAAGGACACACTAAAAAACTAAGAATCAATGTTGTGATGGGACAGCTGCATTTGAAGCATCCCCATGATCTGTAGTAGGTGCCCCTCAATGCAATCTAACTGATGCTCAACATTGTCCAGCCAGTGGTTTGCAATGTCCATTTCGTTCCACAGCAGACCCAAATTAGCCTGTGTGGCAGGCAGTTGGAGAGGATTGCCACCATCATCAGGAAGTGCTGCAGGTTGTGGTGGATGAGAAGCTGGTTCTGAAATGGCCCTCGCTGACTTCACACAACGCACAGGTGGACGCATTCTGTCCCCACTTTCTCAGCAGGGCCAGCAGGTGCATCACTGGCCTGTTCAGCCACCTTGACATGCCACTGTAGGTGGTGGTGGTGGTTATACATGTGGGTGCACTGACCCCCTGCACCAAGGTGACTTCCTCTGGGGCCACGGCAGACCTCAACACCACATAAATGCAGTTTACTACACTGCTGTCCCCAGGCAGTGTAGTAAAAAATTTCTACATTAATGAAGTGTGGGGAGGCCCAGGCACAGGCGGGGGTCCTAGGTGTTATTGGAGCCAGGAGCTGCAGCTGTACACTTGGGGCTGGGGGCACAGAAACCTGCTGCTGCAACTGCTGCTGTGACTTCTCCTCCTCCCTCACTTCCTGCTGCTGCTGAGCCACTGGCACTGGGGCCATGGCAGGTGCTGCTGGCACTGGGGGGGGGCGGCACTGGTCAGTACCACAGGAGTTGGTGCTTCCATGGCATCAACACCACTATATCTCACTTCAGGGGTGGGAGAACACTCAGTATGGTGCTCCGGTCCAGACGCACCGGCCACCACATGTGCTCATGCCCACTCAATCACTGCCATGTTGACAAAAACCCCCGCATCTCTCCCCCTCCATTCTGGGCTCTCTCTCACTCTCTCACAATGACACACACACAGACACACAAAAACAATTAACAATAAACATATACAAAACTGAAATACAGCACAAACACAAATCCAGACAACAAATTCTCAAAAATAAGCACCTATAGCCAAAAAACTAAAAGGTTTAAAGTGTTTTTCCAACAGAGTTTTCTCCCTCCCTCTCTCTACCAGCACAACCTCTTTCTCCTACTACAAGGCAAAAGTGAAACTCTCTTTCAGGCATGAGTCACTTACAGTACTGCCTGCCTGCCTGAAGCATGTGACCTACACTGTGTAAGCCATGTGATGTGTGTGGGCTGCCTCTCAATTCTCACTCTGCCTTAAAATGAAGTAAGGCAGAATAAACAATGTGAAGTCATAATTACAATGCAAAATGGGCACTTCACGTAGCGGAATGGAAACACAAAGTGGCCACTTCACGTCCACTTCGCAGGTGGAATTTTACTTTGCTGCATCTCTAGTCACTGGTTCCAGCAGCAAAACATGTCTTTGATCTGAGTGGATCTACATCAGGGAACTTGTTCAACTGAGTGTGGTGTGGTTGGTGCTGAGTGTGGGGGCAGGGTGGGAGTCTGAGGGAGTCAGATAACCAATGGAACATTTTCTTTTTTACTGGTTTACCCACCCCCCCACCAAAAAAAAAATAAACAGGGGTTAGTTTTGTTTAATTCAGGGTGACACAATCTGACACTGGGGATTGGCACCCCAATGTCGGGATGGTCATTCCTGCACCAGGTGTTGACACCCTAGTGCTGCCAAACATATTTTGGGAAATCTGGGTGGGCGACCTGTAGGGGATGGGACAAGAGAAGTGATACTAGGTGAAGAACCCTGGTCCACTTATTATTTATTAAATAGATGAGTATATAAGTGTATTTTGTCTAGGTGGTGTGTGATCCGGAGGAGAGGGGGTAGACAGAAACGGTAACAGAGGTGGGTATCTTGGTCTGCTTAATATATTAAAATTGAATTGACAGATAGAGAGAGAGAGAGAGATAGATAGACAGACAGACAGCCAGACAAAGTGAGAGAGAGAGAGAGAGAGAGAGAGAGAGAGAAAGAGTGTTCAGTAGATTTCCAGTTCACTGCTCCAAATGAAACTGGCAGCACGACTCCAGCTGCGGCTTTAGAATTCAAGAAACTCCTGCTGATCTCAAAACAGAACAATATGAAAGAACTATAGTATGAGCCCTTGTTAAGCCTGCTGACTCAATTCTCCAACTGAAGTTAGCAGAATGGCCCCAGCTGCAGCTTCACAATTCAATAAAATCTTGCTGTTCTTACAAAACAATACATTGTTTCGTATAAGCCCTAGCTAAGCCTTCCACCTAGGATTTAATGTATAATGGCCCAGATATTCAAACTGTGCTCAAAAAGTGCGCAACAGCAGGAGCAAGCACAAGTCCATTGCACCCATGTGCAAGAGGTGCGATATTCAAAAACTGAGCCGGCCAAGATGCGCCTACAGCCGACCACTGAATATCACACCTCCTGCACCATAGAGCAACTAGGGAGGGGAAGCTGAGCATATCTGATGCGCCATAGCGCAACAAGGGATGTTCAGCTGAGCAGTCCAGAGGCGCCATAGCACAACCAGGGATGCCCCCCAGCAGCAGGGCAGCAATGCAACGGCACAACCAGGGATGCAGGGGCCCAACACCCATGCCACAGATGGGCAGAGGAACACACAGCAGAACAGACATCGTCCCCCCACACCCCATGCACTGCACAACTGAGGGAGGGCTGGAATAACCACTGGCCCATGGAGACAAGCAACCAACCCACAGCTGGGCCATGGTGCCCCATTACACCTCCTGGCAAGCTGTGACCGGCACACAAGGAGGGCTGACCACCCCGTGCCACACCATCCCCCCAATGCAGAGCACACCCTGCACTGTGACCACCAGACACCCTGCCCAGGAGCAGCGTCCACCAGTGCAGGATACCCCATGCATGCCACCACCCCCACTGTGACAATGCAACCCTGTGCACCACAGAACCATGAAAGGCAGCCCCACCACAAGCTCCCATCAGCTTGTGGCAGCACACAGCGATGCAACGATGGCATATACAGTGCCACCACACACAGCCCTCCCCCGAGGTACAGCTGAGAGACCGACCTTGCGTCAGCACACGAGGTACCCCACACATGACAGGGCATGCCCTGGACCCCGCCACCAGTGGTACAGCACCTTGCACACCCTCCCAAGGACACACCCTGACCCAGCACTGGCCACAACAGCCAGCGAAGACACCCACAGTGATGCGTGGAATCATGCACCACACCGGATGCAACACAGTGCATGGACAAACACCTACCCATACCCAAGGGCACACCAACACAGGGATGCAGTAGCAGGGCAACCAAGCCCCCAGCGTGGGCCCATGGAAACCGTGTACATATGACCAGCAGTCCTGCATGGCACAGGAGTGCCAGCCACCCAGCGCAGGCACTGTGGACCTGTATGCCACCATCATTTGCCCAGAGCACAAGCCACAGACAGTGGTGCACATCCCCTGCAACACACACAAGCCACAGCATGGATGTGGGACAACAACAGCGAAGGCCACAGTGTCACCCAAGGCAGACATTCACCACACCAGTGACAGGAGGCAACCCAGCATTGTGACGGGTACAGTGGCTGCCCTGCATGGACAGCCACCACTGACATGTCAGCAGACCATGCAGGTCACAGACATGCAAGGGTGTCAGCTGCACAGGCCATGAATGGGCTGACAGGTGCACCATGGACACAGAGCATGCACCATGGACCACTGCACAAAGTCATCCAGTGCACAGGGAACAACACACACACCACAGACACTGACTGATAGCTACTCCCACACCATAGTCACTTCCCCACAGACACACACACACATACCCATGACTGCACCACCCCTGACACCATGCACACCACTGCAGCTGAGCACCTATAGCCCACTGCAAATCAGAGACAACCACAGTATTCATATCAAAAGAATTGTAATCAAAAACATCCAACAAAACTATTTACAATTACGTACAAATGTGTGGGGGAAGGGCCACAAACAAGGTGGGGGTGGGCAAGGTGCAGGGTTGAACAAATGGTACAGGAAAAGAGGGGTGTGATTGTGGGTCCAGGGCAGTAGGGGAAATCAGGGGCATATTTATGGTCAGCGGGAGCCCCGCTCCCCGCTCCGGCTGCTGCTCCTTCCATGCCTCCACCTGACCCCCAGCTGCTCAGTCCTCTGCAGGATGTCCAGCGATGCCCTTGCCACGGTGAGAATTTCCTGCAGTGCCTCCCTGATTATGCGCAGCTGGTGGACACCTAGGACAAGGGAGCACAGTCAATAGGTGTGAATGCACAGCCCCATACAGCCCACCCACTGTGCATGACATACGGTCATGGGACATGACTCTGTGATGGTGTGTGACCACCTACAGTGATCGTGTCCACAAGACCTGCCCACCCAGGTGCACACAGCCATACGGACCGCTGCACACACCCACTGGCCAAGTCCTGTACAGCACCACCATGGCTGCTTAGTGGCATGGCTATGTGGTGTGAAGGCAGTGGTGCAGCCATGTACCCGGTGCATGCATTGACCACCATTGATGCACTCCCAGACATGCAGTGCCACTGGACAGTGCTGACTGTAACAAGTTGCGTGCATGGCAGTGGTGTCAATGGATGGTGGCCATGCCCCGCTGCCCGCCCTGTTACACAGCATGCAATAGTAATCATGGACGTAAGGCACTCACCATCATCAGGCTGGTCCCTCTGGCACTGTGGACCTTCACCCCTCCGATTGGTCCAGTCCTCCAGCTGGCGCCTCCGCTCCCTCACCAGCCATCTCTCTTCTGGCAATAAGGTGCAAACATGGAGAGAGGAACATCAGTACAATCCTGTAGCAAAGTCCCCTGCCCCCATGTGTGTGCAATCCCACCCAGCCAGACCCACCCACCCCACAACCTGATACACCACCACAGCCAACTCCGGACGGCCCCCCCCATGTTCCTGACACATGCAACCGTGATACCCATATGGAAGATAAAAGTGTATGGACGTTACACCTACCTGGCCATGGAACCGTGCCCCTCGTGGTACGTGCCCGCAGGCGGGTAAGCAGGTCCGGGTACCTCTGCCTCAGGTCCCCATACCTGTGGTGGCACTGCTCTGCTGTCTGTCCCATTCCTGTGGCCTCCTCCAGGGTGTCGGCCACCTCCTGCAACACCTGGCTCCTAGACCTGTCAAGGGGTGCCTCCCCAAACAGTGGGCCAAAAAGTGGCTCAATAAGGTTTGCCATTTCAATCTGGCTCCACTGGGCAGCTCTCCTCCACGCCATCTTTCTTGCTCAGTATGTTCAAAATGGCACTCTGCAGCATGCTTCCACCACATGCAGATGCTGCATGGTACAGCACTGCTATTCCCTAGCGGCGCTGTCACGAACAGTGCGATGATGGTCTTCTCCCGCTACTGACACATGGCACCTAGGGGCCAAAGGTCGGGCACAGGGTCAAGGGTCTCTGGCGTACGGACAGGCACAGCGTGATTGGAACTCAATGAGTGTAGCGTGATTGGGTGCCTGTGTGCTACCTCCAGTAGCAGCCTAACGCACTGTTGCCCAAGTGCGTCTACAATGCCCCAGTGCCATAGCGCCATATAGGTGAACATCGCTGTAGCGCCACTGGCACAATGGTGGCCGTGCCCTGCATTGCCTTGCACGCACAGCACGTCAGCAGTGCAGCAGATGCCTGAGTCATCAACCCGGGCATGCCCAGTTAGGTGTGCATGGCGCATATCACAGAACTGCACCCTCGGCTCAGCACGTTTAACACAATTGCACAAAATGCAAAAGCGTGATATTCAGCCGTTATATGCAAATCAGCTAATCAGCCATTCAATGGCTCAGCACTGCAATTTGCATCCACTTCAAGTTGCGCCTCGCCTCATTTGCATGGGTTGCACTATAAAAGTGCAACATTGGGCTGCACTGGCCATAGTCAGTTACTGCAGTCTATTGGAGAGTTGCATGCTGTTTGGGAGTCTGGACTGTGGATTTTGGGACATGCATGGGACTGCACAGTCAGAGGTAACAACTTTCATTCTCACAGGCTAAATAATGACCGAGCGAGTTCTGGGAGAGGAGGAACAGAGTGGTGGGAGGAGGTCTAATTTCACCAAGGCCGAGACGGATGCCCTGTTTGAGGCCTACCTGGACCAGGAGCCACTTCTCAGCTGATGGCAGGGAACACCACAGGCCCATGCTGCTGCATGGGAGGAAGTGGCGTGTGCAGTGAACCTGCATGGCAGCCACCAGCACTCCATGTAGGAGTGCAAGAAGAAGATGGGTACAGACAGGAGGAGGATAAAGGAGAAGGTGGCTGCCATCAGGGCAGCAAGATGTGCGACAGGTGGGGGACAGCCGGAGGTGCTACGCCTGACCCCACAGGAGGAGAGGGTTGCTGGCAGCATGCAGTGTTGTGCCATTGATGGTGTTCCGGGTGGTGGCTTCCAGATGGGTGGTAGCCCGTCACTGCATGGTAGGTCATGGTCTGTCTATTGGGGGGGCAGAGTAGGTCACATGCAGTAACGCGACTTTGTTTTCCCTTACAGATCCTGAGCATCTGCATGTGTCAGCGGCAGTGGGCCTCTTCACTGAGGCCAGTCAGATGGAGATGGAGGAGGACCAATCCACCTCCACAGGTATATGCGGATCAGTGCGACAGTGGGCCTGCCTAGCTGTCCAGACTGATGTTGTTGAAACAGGTGCGTAGGAGGCCCTGCCCATGTCCCAGCATGCCAGCGTCCATGGATGCCAGCATGCTGTGACTCGGACTGGTGCCAGGTCCGTCACCGATGATGATTTCGCTAACGCCATGGGCAGTGACACGTGTGTGCCACAGGATGGCCACACAGCAGGTAACATCACAGCCATGGCTGTGGGTGGTGCCACCATGGAGGCCTGCTTGTCATCACAGTCCCAGCCTGTGCCTGTCTGCACCAGTGGGGCAGCACTGGTGTGTGTACAGGACAGTGGGACTGTTATGGCCACTGCGGTGGCACCAGTGAGCCCTGGGGAGCGGCAGCCGGAGGGCCAGCATCAGCAATCGGCCAATGGGCTTGGGGGTACAGTATCAGGGGGCGGCATCAGTGCACCACCTGTGGACATGCCCAGACCTGGTCCTGGTGTGCTGCGCCCACCCTCACGGGGTGCTGAGCATCAGGGCCACGCACACCCTGAGGGACAGGATGCCAAGGAGGCAGATGACCTCTTGGATGAGCACACCAGCAAACTGCAAGCATCAGTCAACCAGCAGATGCGGCTTGTGATATTGGTGGATGCACTGTGTGCGGCTCTGGAGCAGGCAGAGGAGCGTCGCAGCAGAGACACCGCTCTGATCCTGGCAGGAATGGACCGGTTGTGGGAGGATGTGACCGCTGCCATTGACAGGAAGACACAAGCATTCACTGCTGTCATGGCCACAATGGGCACACATTTATTTGCCCATGCATCGCAGACACCACACAGTGCACTGTCCACCCCCCATTCCCGGCGTCATGCGACACCATCCTTGTTGACACCAGGTTCAGCTGTGAGCATCCCGAGCACACCTGGCACAGGCATTTTTGGTGTGCTGCAGACCCCTGCATGAGCACGGTCGCATTCATGCAGTGGAACCCCTGGGAGACCATCGGTGCCACCCCATGAGGTCAGTGGTCAGCCTGTCAATGCTGGCGGGTCTCAGTGGGGCCGCCCATGCATCCATGGTGGCCAGGGCACTGCGAAGCATGACTGACCTTTCTCCCAACGTGGCTACTGTCTGGTGCTGGCCTGTGTGCATTGTGTCATTCAGCAGACAATGCACAGGGGGGTACCCGGCCCTGCATGTGGACACACAGTTCATCTGCACACCATCCCAGCTACTGTCCACAGTTGCATGTGCATGACGATGCCTGCATTGTGCTGTACAGCAATGTGCAATTTTGCTCAGCGTCTGACACATGCACAATGACAGGCAGTGGGCGTGGTGGTCTGTGGACATGTGTGTGGCTAGGGGTGGCATTCTGGGTAGGTGTTCCTCCTACCCTTTGTGCATGTCTGGTGCGTTGTGTGTGTGTGTGTGCGTGCCATGTTAGATCTCACCCATCCCTGGTGGTGTGTGTGGTTCCATGCCCGGACAGTTCCCTTGATGGCATGCACCCCTGGTGTGTGTCCATGCATGTTTGTGGGTTGTGTCTTAGCCACTGGTGGTTGCACATGGCCCCATGACTTACCTGGGTTGGCTGAAATGATCTCTCCGTGATGGTGTCCCAGTGCAGCTGTGCCAGCCGGAGCAGTCGAGAGTCCGTCCCCCAAGGGGGGGCTGCCCATCACCATTGTCACCAGCATCCTCATCGTCCCCATCGCTGTCCCCCTCTTCGAACTGTATGGCTATCTCACATTCATTGGCCATGTTGTGCCGGATGCAACAGGCCAGAAATAGCCCACAGGCCTTTGAGGGGCTGTATTGTAGGGCACCACCGGAGGTGTCCAGGCAACGGAAAAGTGCCTTCAGCATCCCGAACACCTGCTCGATGATATTACATGTGGTGGCGTGTGCCTTATTGTAGGGTTGCTGCAATGGGGTCATGGGCCGCTGGTAGGGTGTCAGCAGCCAGGGATGGAGTGGGTATCCACTGTCACTTGTGTGTGGAGGGTGGAGGATAGTTTGGTGATCAGCATTGCCCTGCCCCGGGCCGTGTAGGCCACTATCCATGTCACCTCTGACCATGCCCCCCAGGCCCTATGAGTGTCCATGTGGTTTGCATACATAGATACATAGATACATAGACAGTGTCAGCAGATAAGGGCCTATGGCCCACCCAGTCTGCCCATTTGAGCTTATAAGTTCAGTTTGTTTTCCTAGAAGTCTGTTTCCCCATACCCCTGACCTCTAGAATTCCTTTATTTCTATCCCATGCATTCTTAAATCCCGTGACTGTTTCAGCCCCCACCACTTCCTCTGGCAGGGTGTTCCACTTGTCCACCACCCGTTCTGTGAAGAAATTCTTTCTCATGTTTCCTCTGAATCGTCCTCCTCAACTTCATCCCATGCCCTCTAGTCCTGGAACATCTTTTCGCCTAAAAATAGTGTTTTCCTGCACTCTGTTTCTCTCTGTAAGATACTTGTATGTCTCTATCATATCCCTCTCCCTCCTCTCCTCCAGGAGTACATGTTCAGTTCCTTCAACCTGTCTTCATAGGACTTGTGATGCAATCCATGCACCATCTTTGTTCCCTCCTCTGAACCTTCTCTACCCTGTCTATGTCCTTACGTAGGTATGGTCTCCAGAACTGTACACTGTACTCAGGTGGGGCCTCACTAGTGTCTTGTATAGCGGAATTATGCCTCCCTTTTCCTGCTGGTGATGCACCTGCCTATACATCCCAGCATCCTATTTGCTTTACCTGATGCCTTGTCACACTGTTTCCTACCTTGAGGTCATCAGAGATGACAACCCCAAGATCCCTTTTCCTGCTTGGTGCATGCTATATCCTCACCCCCAACTGATATATTGTGCCAGGGTTTTGTGCCCCATATGCATTGTCTTGCACTTCTTTGCATTGAATTTCAACTGCCAAACCATTGACCATTCTTCAAGTTTCTGCAGGTCCTTCTCATTCTGTCTACACCCTCTGGTGTGTCTACTCTGTTACAGAGCTTTGTGTCATCAGCAAACAGTGAAATTCTGCCTTCTAGATCCTGCAATGTCACTGATGAAGATGTTGAATAGGACCGGTCCCAGCACTGATCCCTGTGGTACCCCACTGGTCACTCTTCCCTCTGTGGAGTGACAGCCATTTACCACCACCCTCTGTGTCCTGCCACCCAGCCAGTTACCTACCCACCACACTACTGTCCTGCCCACACCCATATTCCCCAGTTTGTGTAATAGTCTTCTATGTGCACAGTGTCAAGGCCTTGCTGAAGTCCAGATAGGCCATGTCCACTGCCCTCCCTGATCTGCCTCCTAGTCACCCAGTCAAAAATTCAATGAGATTGGTCTGACGTGACCTCCCCTGGTGAAACCATGCTGTCTTGGGTCCTGTAGTCCATTGACAACCAGATGTTCCACCAATCTCTCCTTCAGAAGTGCTTCCATGATCTTTCCACTACCGAGGTGAGGCTGACTGGTCTGTAGTTCCCTGCTTCCTCTTTGTTCCCGCTTTTGTATAAGGAGACTACATCTGCTGTCCTCCAGTCTTTGGGTACCTCCCCTGTTTCCAGTGATTGGCTAAACAGGATAGCCAGAGGTTCAGCCACCACCTCTCTTTGTTCTTTAAGGACCCTGAGCTGCACCCCATCTGGCCCCATTGCTTTGTCAACTCTTATTACTTCCAGTTCCTTCAGGACCCTTTCTCGTGTAAAGGGACTTGTGTCCATTTCTGCACCATTCTCACCCCTTGTACTCCCTTCAGACCCATTACCCCCCTCTTCCTCAGTAAAGACTGAGCAGAAATACCTGTTCAATATGTCAGCTTTACTGTTGTCATCCTCCACGCAACTCCCATCCTCCCCTTCAGTCTCACTATCCCTCCCTTTGTCTTTCTTTTTTCACTTATGTACCTGTAAAGGTTTTGTCCTTTAACCACTGATTTTGCAATGTGTTCTTCTGTCTGAACTTTGGCTTCCTTACTGACTTCCTGCCTCCCTTTGTTTCTCCTGGTACTTCTCCTATCCCCTTCTGCCTGTGTCTTTTGTATTGCCTGAATGCTATCTTTTGGCTTTCACTTTCTTTGCTACCTCTTTGAAAACCATAATGGTCTCCTCTTCTTTTCCTCTTGCTAACCTGCTTAATGCATAATTCTGTTGTTCTTATAATCCCCATTTTAAATACTGCCCACTGTTCCTCAACCCCTGATTCCTGTCCCATTCCCCTTAATGCCTCTTTCAAGTATTTCCCCATTTTCCCAAAGTATGCCCCCCTAAAATCCAGGATACATGTTTTTGTGTGGTTTGGTTCTGCTCTTTCTGTGATTTCAAACCACAATGACTGGTCTCACAATGACTGGACATACTCACCCACTAGGTGGCCAGTGGGGATGTCCCCACTCTCAAATCTGTGGCACAGTGCCAGCTGGTGCCAGATGAAGGCATCATGTGCTCCCCCAGGGTGTGTGGCACAGACATTGATTATGCGCCCCCTGGCATCGCACACCACCTGGCAGTTGATGCTGGCATAGTCCTTGCAATTTATATAAGTGGCCCCCTCGGGGCCAGGTGGTGTGCGGATGGCCACATGGGTGCAGTCTATTGCCCCTAGCATGTCAGGCATACTTACTACCCTGTGGAACTCCTGTATGTTTGCTGTGCGCTCCGCTGGTGTGCTGGGAAAATGGATGTTGTCCGCAGCATGTGGCAGCAGTTCGCTGAGGAATTGGGTGAGGTGGCATGATGTGGCTGATTGGGTTATGCCTGTGGTGTCCCCAGTTGGTATCTGGAAGGTACCCATGGCGAGCAAGTACATGCAAGCTGTCACTTTCGTCTCCACTGACAGAGCATGGCTTCGTTGTGTGGGTGCCTGCATCACATCACTGCACAGCTCACAGAGCCGCCTCAGAATTGCCCAATTCAGGTGTTACTGGCCCACGATCTCTGTATCACTATACAGCTCAAAGCTGGTATGGGCTCAGTACTGCCTGTTGGGGGCATACTGCCGACGGGCCCTTCCATGGCCACGCCCCCCTGCTGCCCACCTTCTCACTCCCCTCATTACTGCCTCCATCTGGATGGTGGCACTGGCCATGTCCCTGGCTTGTGTTCACCCCCCCAGCAGCTGTTCCTGTATTCCCCCTGCTGTCCTGGCTGCTACTTCCCCTACACCAGGAACATCTGACTGTGCTGGCCTCACTGCTGTGTGGCAAGTACTTCCCCCTTCTGCACTGTGGCTCCCCACACCTTCCACTGAGCCTGTGGGTTCCAGGTACCCTTTCCCTGACCTGTCCTGTGTGTCCCTGCTGCCCAGTTTCTCTTGCTAGACTTCAGCCTCGTGTGCCTTCCCTGTAGCATTCTTGCGCCTCTCCCTTGCTCCTTTTTATTTTGGCTAATTTCTGTTATGGCACAACTACTAAACTCTATGCTATGGTGCATAATATGAATATCGACTGCGCCATTGATGCATGGTTCCTCCCCCTTCAGTTGTGCATATATTCATTATCATTGCGCTGTTGCTCAGCGTGATTTGGGGGGGTGCAACTGCCTCCCGCTGAATATCGCAGAATGGTGCATTTTTGGACTTGCGCTGGCGGAACCCTATTGCGCATGGTGCAACTCTTTTGAATATCTGGGCCCATGTGTATAAGACTATTTTGGCAAGGGGGTGGGTGACCTGGAGGGGAGGCAGTAGACAGAAGTTGTACCGGGGTGGGCAGCTTAGTCAGTTAAATATATTAAAATGTAATAGAGAGATAGAGAACTAGAGACAGACTAGTTGAACTCTGATCTGTGTGGTAGAACTGAGTGTCTGATGCATTTATTTTACATTTTTTTCACTTGTTGTAGCCACTGGGGCAGTGCAGTGTAAATGGGTGCCATATTGTCAAAGGGCTGCTGGAATTTGCAGTTCAGGAAGCCATTTGGTGAACTACATCTTCAAGGCATCTTGGGAGCAGACGGGAGTGAAGCTAACAAACTAGTATTAAATACTCTCAATTTTTAACAATTGAGGGTCAGATTGCTCAATATATTTAGTTTTTAACACAGTGGCAAGCTAGTTGCATATTTTTAATGCACAAAAACAGGTCAATGTCAGTAACCCCAGATAAGCATGTCAGGGTTACTCACAATTTACTTGTGAACTGCTGTGAGCAGGGAGCACAGGCCGACAGGGGCAGAGGCCAGTGTCTGCTGGGTCAGTCAGATCAGCCATGGTAACTCTGCTGGTTAGTTGATTCATCTATTTGTGTACTTGCTATCTCCTCAGGTTTCAACAGCCTGACAAATATACTAGCTGGACTGTTATTAGATTGGACCATGGATGGCAATCTCTCAGTTTTAAAGTGTGGTACAGTAGCTGTAGAATGTTTATTATGAATGCTGAAGGCTGACCATATCTAGAACATATTTTTAGCAAATGCATTTATATTAAAGCACTAGAGGAGGAAGTAAGTGTTTTTGAGAACCAACACTGATGTAACCCTAAATATTGAACAACTGGAGGCATATATAGATAGCATTTTAATGCAATGCTGCATGATATACAAAGGGATGATGATGATAACAGGGCTACAGGAGGAAAATAAAATCTAGGTAATGTAAACACAATCAGGAATTGGCTGCAGTGGGGTGAAAAAGGAAAAAAAGGAGTAGAGGAAGACCAGTCAGTGGCTGAAATTAGACCAGATTCTTCAGACCCTTTACCAGAGTAGACATTAGTGAGAAGGGAAAAAAGGGCAAAAAAAAGGCAAGTGGCAGATGCACATACCCTGCCACTTGCAAACTCTTTTTTGCCACTAGCAGATATGGGGGAGTTGGAGATTGTGGATATAGGAGGGGCTGATGCTGTGTCACATACATTAAGTGGCAACACGGAGCACAGTATAGCTCCAACTAAGGTCACTGAGGTAGGTCATTGAGAAGATAGGACACAAGGCAGGAATATCCATAATGCTGTAGTAATAGGAGACTCAATCAAAGGAAATACAGATGGTATTGTCTGTAGGGGGAGAAAAGAAAGGATTACCTTTTCTTGCTTACCTTGGGTCAAGATCTGTGACAACAAGAACATGACTGATGGACTGAAAAACCTGTAGTACTTTTGTATATAGAGGTAAATGACATAGATAAAAGATTTTACTTATGTGGGTCACTACTTAAAGAATAGAGGCTATAAGATAATAATATTGGAGATTTTATCAGTACCTAGATCAATAGTGGGTAGAATGTGTGCAATAAGAAAGATCAATTATTGGTTAAAAAAAACTGGGCATGGAAGGACATGACTTCATTCACAACTTGAAAATATTTGTTGACAGGAGCTAAGTGTACAGGAAGGTCAGCCTTCATCTAAACTGAACAGGGGCAAGAATGCTTTGGGAGTGACTAAAAAAAAGTCTTGAAAAATATTTTAACTATGTTTTCAGGGGTACGGGGCAAGGCATCTGAGTGTACACAAAAAGCAAATACTTCCTATACAAGGGACCAGTACCCTAGGTGCACCCATGGGAGTCCTAATTTTGAAACAAATATCAGTAGATGGAATTGCCTATTAATGAATGCTAGGAGTTTAAACAATAAATGTTAAGAATTAGAGGCATTAGTAGAGCTAAACTACATCACGTTTACTGTAATAATAGAAACTTGGTGGGATAGGAAGGTCACCTGGTGTAAAGAGCTCAAGAGTCAAATTTTTTTTTAAAGAACTGAAAGTGGCATTTGGGAGGTGGTGTAACCCTCAATATAAATAAAGAGCTTTGGGCTGAGGAAGTAAATATAATGACCAGCCCAGAAAATTAGACCCTTTGGGTCAGATCAGGGAGGACTAAGCAGGAATCTGTTATTATGGGTGTTTGCTATAGACCAACAAATCAAGCAGACATTTCAAGGCATCATACATGCCCTCATGTATGATGTCTTGAAATGCCTGAATATAAGGACATCCCAGAAGCCAGACAACTTGCTTCCTATTTTTTGCAAAAGTTGGCTCTGGGATTAGCCGAACTGATAACCAAAACTTTAAGAAATCTTTGGACCTGGGGGAGCTGCCAGATGAGTGGAGGAAAGTCATTGTGATGCCTATTTTTAAGAAAGGTCGTAGGGCACAAAGGAAGAACTATAGGCTGGTTAGCCTCAAATCCATGGTTTGCAAAGTTATGGAGGCATTACTAAGAAACCTTACTGAAAACACCTGACCCTCATGGATTTGTAGGACAAAAACCAGCATGGCTTCAGAAGTGATAGGTCATGTTAAACAAATCTGATAAGCTTCTTCGAGAAAGTGAGCAGGGCCCTGGATGAATGGAGGCTGGCTGATAATGTTTACTTGGATTTTGTCAAGGCATTTGATTACAGATGCAACAAACTTTTAATTTGCCGGTGAATTTCCAGCAAAGACATCAAATCCGCCTCTGCGAATCATTTTGCAAAGTTTTCCTGTTTGACAGAAAATTCACCATTTGTAAGTTTGCCTTGCTTTTGGGGTTTTTTTAGTGCAAATTGCACTTGTAAAAAAAAAGCAAGGCGAATTCGTCGATCGCTAGACCGATTTTTCCCAATATCTAGTTGTCCCCCCTGCTACCAATCGCTGGCAGATAAATACACTCTTTCCCTGGTGTTCATTGGTCCCTTCCCCCACTGATCACTGGCTGATGTAAAAAAATACACTTTCCCTGGTGTCTAGTGGCCCCCCTTGTCAATGGCCAGCCTGATGTTAATTATTGACACTTTCCCTGGTGTCTATTGGTCCTGCCTCATACCCACACCCATGCCCGGTCCTAATGATTCCCTGGTGTTCTGGTGTTCAGTGGTCCCTCACCCTGATCCAATTACCTGCCTGACATAATGTTATCCAGTGGTCACCCCACCAGCTTGGTACCCTGTAGTATTTAGTTCCCTGATGTATGGCAGACCCCACCATCCCTGATCCCCTGTAATAATAATACAAAAAACATATGTAAAAAAAGCAACAACAGATAGTTTATTCCCTGGTCTCTAGCAGAACCCCCACCTCCCCACCCTGGTAGGTAGTGCCCCACCACCACTCCACTCCCCCCACTCCAACCCAAGCTGATGACTGGCACAGCCCTCTGAAATGAAATGAAATGAAATGAAATGAGGGAAATTTGTGAATTAATCTGGGAAGCAGAATTTCTCAGCTTTGTACAGCTCTTCATTTGCTATGGTTCCCCACGCTGAGTTAAATAAAAGCCTACATGACACAAAGCTTGACATCATACTTATAAAATGGAAGAAGGATTGGTTGAACTATAGATCACAAGTTGTTAGGATAAATGGAATAGACTCTGAGATGAGAGGTGTGATAAGTGGAGTTCCTCATTGTTCAGTGCTGGGGTCCCACCTCATTCAACATATATGTGAGTAGTACAAATATCACAAAAGGAGGCTGGATAAGTAAGTTCAAGGATGACACTAAAATAGGTCATCTAGTTAAGACCAGTGATCAAATCAAAGATTTCCAAGAGGAATTAAACAATTTAAATGCATGAGCAAAGAAAAAAAAGATGAAGTTCAATCTGGAAAAGTGTGTAGTAATGCACTTTGGAAGGAAAAATATAGGGGCAGGGTAAATTCTAGGAAATCACACCCTGAGATCCACAGATAGTGAAAAGGACCTTGGGGTGCTGGTGTCAAAGGATCTCAGTCCTGATAAACACTGTAATGAAGTAATTGTGAAATGCAATAAAATCTTGGAATGCATCTGGAGGAATGAGTAGGAGCACTGTGGGCAGTTCCTGGCTCCACAGGATGTTGGAAATACTCAGTGAGTGGAGAGGGTACAGTGGAGAACTACACAAAGGATTACTGGTCTGAAACACATGGACTATCATTCCAGGCTGAGTACTCTAGGGGATTTTTTCCTTAAAGATAAGGTGAATGAGAGGTGACCTAATAGCAGTTTTTAGGTCTCTGAGAAACTATGATTTAAGGCAATGCCTTGGTATTAATTTGAAGGGCAATAGTAGAGACACTAGGGGACATAAGCTTCATATTAAGAGGGAACATTTTAGGACAACTAAAAGGAAGAATTGGTTCACTCAAAGGGTGGTGACTCACTGGAACACCTTCTCAGAGGTGGTTGTTTACAGTGCCAGTTTAAGAACATTTAAAAACAGACTAGATAGGTACTTACAAACGTGTGGGTTTGTCAGTATCATCCATTATCTTCATGCAGACAGGCTGAAATGGCTTTTTTGCTGCTTCCTGTCATATTTTCTCTTATGTTCTGATAGATAGACAGACAGACAAACAGGCAGGCAGACAGACAGATGGAAGGAGAGAGAGAGAGAGAGAGAGAGAGAGAGAGATAAAGCGTATTCTGTAGATTGCCAGTTCACAGCCCCAACTGAAGCAGGCAGCACGTCTCCAGCTCTGACTAGAATTCAAGAAATTCCTGCTGTTTTCAAGAAAGAACAATACAAAAGAACTATAGTTCTTTCATATTGTTGTTTTGTATAAGCCTTTGCTAAGCCCACTGCCTCAATGAGCCAACTGAAGTCAGCAGCACAACTCCAACTGCAGTTTTACAATTCAAGAAAGCCCTGCTGTTCTTACAAATGATGAACTTCTTTCAATCTAGTAGGGTCTGTGCCGGCACAGAAGGCAGGGAAAACTGGGCAGACTAGGTAGGCCAAGAGGTCATTATCTGCCAACTTCTATGTTTCCATGTTTCTATAACTGATCAGGCTGATAATCTTAAACAAAAAAAGAAACTTCAAAAAGAAAGCAGCATCTTAAAAAAGTTGGGGATGAGGGTGAGTCTGAAAGTTACTACACAGACAAAGCATTTAAGAAAGTCTATATAAAGTAAAAATCATACGCTGTTCAACTGAAAAAGTGACATAAGCTTGTTTTTGTAAGGTGACTGCTCTAAAATTCCATAGTAGCGAACACAACCTTTTCTTAATTGCCATGTAGAACTTTACAGGAACTAATTTCATTTTTAAAAGACTGAACTGAGGAACATCTCCACTGTTGAAATGAGATGACTCTTCCTTTAATTGTAAGGTAGGGTTAATCATCTCACCTATTTCATTTAAAAAATGTTGTAGCATTATATATTATTTCCTATGCATTGCTTTACAGTATAAGGCCTTATAAATGGAATAAAGCCAATATTAATTTACTATTCTGAATTAAATATAGCTTTTGATATGTTTAACCAATATGTTTATTTCTTCCAAATTCACTTTTTTTAAATAACTTTTTATGAGGGATCTTGATGTTTAGAAGACTGAGAAAAGGTATTCATACTCTTACTTTCTCCTTGAAGTCTGTCATTAACTCAGTAGGCAGCAAGTATGAACTGAACTTTCCATTTCCTTGACTAGTTCCCATTAGGTTCTGCTATATTAAGTTACAATAATATATTAAAATTAAACAAAAGTCAAGCATTTACCACAGAGATCTGTTTGTAGACAATAGCTTCTGCTATTTACATTGATTTTTGTTCATCATCACCAGCTCTGCAGCTGCTCCCAGATTCTGGCAGCTGGGACCATACTGCTGCTACTTCATTCTTAGATGATGATGATCAATCTCCCACTCTCTGGGTATAGGGAGCCTCTGCAGGGAGTCTACCTGAGTTGTGTAACCATGACAGGAGGTGGGGTGCAGTGGGCCATCCTGACACATCTGGGGATACTGTCACTCAGTTCACTTGTGCCACTGGGCTGTGCAGCACAACAGTATCGTAGTATTAATTCCAAAATAACAAAAAAGAAGCACTTCCTTACTCTGCAAGAAACCCATCAGGTGTTGTTCTTGGAGAAAGACAGCCAGCTAAAGAAAAATAACTATCTCTCCCAAATGTATTCCCAGAAAAATACTCACTTATTCCCAGCATTTGATACAAAAAGAGTGGAAGCGCACGAAAGAGCTGCCATCTGAGTTTTGCTTTTTGATGTTGATGCTTTGTTTTGGAGCTTTCTGCTGTACTGGCCACCTTGTTGCAGGATCGAGATCACAGCTTGGATAGGAAGATGATGCTTTCATTCAGATGAGTGCATTGTCTCCATATTCCTTGATACACTGGCAACACACTTTTTAAAAGGAAGTTGATCAGTCAGTGCCAGCAGCTGTCTTCATAAGTGGGCATGTATCCATTTACTGTGCATGTCCCATTATCCAGAATCTGGAGGATGGTAAACAGAAATCATATTTAATGGTGCTACATAATCACTGCTCTATCAAATAAATCACAAAAGCTTTTGGAGAATAATTATCTTTGCATGCATCACTAATAGCAAGCAAAACATCTGGCCAACTACAGTGGTGGTGGGCTGCTGAGGTTGCACAGTCGCATACTTTACTGACCATTTCCTAAACAAAAATTCCAATAGTGGTAATAATGTTTAGTGTCAGGCTGGAAAACCTAGATACCTGTACATTTCCAGATCAGCAATACTCACTTGGGTTCATCCATACATTCTATACACAGAAAACTTTTCATATATCAACTATTTTCTAATTATACTGCAGAAAGAAATTCCACAGAACTGATCAATGAACTGCAGCATGGTTACATATCTTGTGAACGATCTATTAAACTGCAGAATACAATTCAACAGAACTTTCATTCTGCAGTTCATGTGTATTATTCCACAGTTCAGCCAAAAAACTCCACAGAACAGGGTGAAACTCCATCAAATACATTTGGAAGATTCAGATATTGCCAATGGTGGAAATTTTGAAAATTTCGCAAAATTTACAAAATTTCACGAAAGTTCTATGAAAGCGTAATTCACAATTTTTCCCCAGTTCTATGATCAACAAAAACTAAAATAAATAAAAATAACTAAATGAAAGACCCCACTTAGTATGCTCAGAACTGAAATTTGAAATCCTTAAATAAAAATAACTAAACGAAAGACCCCACTTAGCATGCTGAGAAAAGAAATTTGAAATCAATAATGATGGTGAACAATTGGGAGCTGCTGCTGGTAGGTGATTTCAACTTACCAGATGTGGACTGGGGCTCCTTTACTGCATTCTTAGATAGGAGCAAGGAATTCCTGGTGGCACTGCAGATAGCAGGACTAACTCAATTTGTGAAAACACCAACAATTGAGGGGGGTGATCCTTGACCTGGTACTCTCAAATAGTAACAGGATATCGGGTTTAGAAGTGGGTAGACATCTAGGCTCAAGTGACCACAGGATGGTTTGGTTCACTGTGAACAGAACTGAGGACATAAGTCACTCAAAGCTGAAAATCCTTAATTTCAGAAAAGCAGACTTCCCTGAAATGAAAAAGGGTATCAAAGATATTCTCAATGGTAAGGGGAAAGGAGGGGTAGAGCAAAGCTGGAGGGAACTGAAGAAAGCAATAATCTCAGTAACATTTCACTGTACTAAGCAGGTCAGTAAAACCAAAAGGAAAAAAAAAACTCCACCCTGGTTCACCAGGGAAGTAGCAGCCAAAATAAAAGAGAAGAAAAGAGCCTTCAGGAAGTATAAGGAGTCCAAAATCCAAAAGAACATGGGAACATACAAAGAAAAGTTAAAAGAGGCCAGGAAAGCAGTTAGGATTGCAAAGGCGCCAACCGAGGAAAAGATAGTGGAGGGAGTGAAACAGGGTGACAAAACCTTCTATAGGTATATTAGGTAGAGGAGGAAGAGACAAAAGGGGAATTGCCAGGTTAGCAAAACAGGAGGGTCAGCACACGGAGGATGATTTGGAAAAAGCAGAGGTTCTGAAACACTATTTTTGCTCAGTTTTCACATGGGAAAAAAGCAGTAATAGACCAACCGTGAGAAGTAAGGAGCGCCATGTAGGGATAGAAGACATATGACCCTTCATGGAACAAAGGGTCCTGGAGGAGATCAAAAAATAAAAGGTGGATAAAGCAATGGGGATGGATGGAATTCACCTAAGAATACTTAAGGAGCTTGGGGAAGAACTGGCCACCCCCCGGCAGAATTATTCAACAAATCTCTGGAGGGCGGGGTGGTCCCAGAAGACTGGAAAGGGCCACAGTGGTGCCACTCCACAAGAGCGGAAGCTGAGAGGAAGCAAGAAACTATTGACCAGTCAGCCTCACCTTAGTAGTGGGGAAAGTGATGAAGTCCCTTCTGAAGGAAAGGTTAGTAGTATTCTTAGAGGAGAAGGGTCAACTAGACAGTAAACAACATGGCTTCACAGCTGGGAGGTCCTGCAAGACAAACCTGATTGAATTGTTGGATTGGGTAACTAAAACAACAGACCAGGGTGGAGCAGTTGATGTGGTGTACCTGGACTTCAGCAAAGTCTTTGACTCAGTCCCTCATAGGAGACTGATCAATAAGCTGGGGCACACAGGCATTTCTCATAAAATAGTTAACTGAAAAAAAAAATAGTTGGATGGGAGGATTCAGAGGGTTATGATAAATGGCACTCTTTCAAAAGAAGGAAGAGTAACCTGCAGTGTACCACAGGGTTCAGTTCTGGTGTCAGTTCTCTTCAATGTATACATCAGCAACATCGCTGATGGACTGGAGGGGAAGATGTGCCTGTGTTCAGAAGATACAAAGCTCTGCAGCAGGGAGGACATGCCCGAAGGAATTCAGAAGACTGAAGCTGATATAAAGAAATTGGAAGAATGGTCAGCAAGCTGGCAGTTGAAATTTAACACCAAAAAATGCAAGGTTATGCACCTGTGAAGGCACAAAGCAGCATGGAATTACTACCTGGGAGGTGAGCAAATGACTGTGACAAAGCAGGAACATGATCTTGGTGTAATCAGCTCAGATGACCTGAAAGTTAGCAAACAATGTGAAAAGACAACCCTGAAGGTTAGCAGCATCCTGGGATGTATAGAGAGGTACATCACTAGCAGAAAGCGGGAGGTGATTATGGCACTGTACAGGTTCCGGGTGAGGCCCCACCTGGAGTACTGCATCCAGTTATGGAGGTCGCACCTCAGAAAAGATATTGACAAACTGGAGACTGTGCAGAGGAGGGCAACAAAAATGGTGCAGGGGATGCAACATGAGTCATATCAGGATAGATTGCAGAAGCTAAACTTGTACTCCCTGGAACAGAGAAGGGACAGGGGAGACATGATAGAAGCTTTCAAATACCTCAGGGGCACCAATGCAGTACAGGCAAACAACCTATTCAAAGTCACCAAATGTAACCGAACTAGAGGGAATAACTTGCTGCTGGGGGGGGGCAGTTCAAGAACAACGTTAGGAAGTTCTTCTTCACTGAAGTGGTAGTGGATCCATGGAACGACCTCCCACAGGAGTGGTGGAAGCAAAGTCAGCCAGAGTTTTTAAGCTAGCTTGGGACAGGCAGTGTGAAAACCTCATAATTACAATGAGCTGGGGGGGTGGGGTTGTCGAAAACTGGGCAGACTAGATGGATCTTTTAGTCCTCATCTGCTGTCACATTCTGTATTTACATTTTTCTATTGTAACGTAGAAAATGATTAGTATTTTTTCACCAAACCAAACAACAGCATATTTTAGAGCATGCTCCTTCAACCCTAAAAATGTCAGAACAAAATTCCATACTGTCTGAGCTGTAGGTGAGAGACTAAAACAGCCAGAATCCCTGATATTCCACTTTTCACACTCTCCAGGTCTTAAAATCCAGACATTTAACCATAACAAAACTTGCCAGATCAAAAGACTTTGCTCCCCACACCATGCCTGCAAAATGTCATGCAATTCTGTTGAATGGGGGCAAAGTTATTGAGGTGTAACATTAGAAATATAACATTAAACACCCTCCTCAACCTTTACAATAGGGTTGCTACCATGCAGAGGTTAGAGTTGAAGACAGCAAGGCACAAAAAGTAGAGAAATTAAAAAAAATGTTGAGTTGGGTCTCTGGAGTCTTTGCAAATCAGTGGTTGGGTCTTCCTCGGGGTTGTAGACCATAGTAGTAGTAGTAATTAGTATTGTGTAGAATTTTCAAATTCTGGCAGAATGAAACTTCACAGAATTTTGGAAATGCTGCCAAAATTCTGTTGAATTTCACTTAGAACAGAATGGCAGAATTCCACAGCAGAAAAATGCAGAACGAGTCTTTAAGCAACATTTCCACAGAAGTTTTTTCTAGGGATCTCGATATTTTCCATAGAACTGATTGCAGAATGATTTTCCATGGAAAAATGCTATTCTGCAGAACATTCTTCTGCAGCTCTCAATATTTTCCATGGAAATGGTTGCAGAATGATTTTCCACAGAAAAAAAATTCTGTTACACAGAATATTATTCCTCGGATCACTGCAGGCAGATTTCCACAGAAGAACCCATGAAATGTCAGTTGAAATTCTGCCTTCGGAATGGTCATTTTGCACT
The DNA here is from genome assembly GCA_016271365.2 of Neoceratodus forsteri. Lineage (NCBI taxonomy): Eukaryota > Metazoa > Chordata > Ceratodontiformes > Ceratodontidae > Neoceratodus > Neoceratodus forsteri. Next base: position 447,431,205 of record CM057451.1, on the reverse strand, counting down.
TATTTCACTGGCAGAATTCCACACTCTGCACAGCACTAGTTGTAATATATTTTCTTTATAATTATGCATATGAATAAGGATGGTCCAACTGAGCAGAGCTCATTTTCAACTGGATCCTTGGTACAAAATGGTTACAAGGTACAAAGTCATATGCTTGGTATAAAGAACAATATAGTGTATATATACCAGCCAGTATTAACATGTACCAGTCATCAGCAACACTTTTTCATGTTTATAGTTTTTCATAATACATGTATTTGACAAATAAGGCATGAATTTAGTCATTCAAAATGTTCCATTCATTAAAGCAGTACAAAAACAAAATATTACTCTGTCGTATTAAGTCTAGGTAGAACTACTTAGTATAGTTGAAAAAGATTTAGCCCTCATCATCTCCACAACAGTATGGTAGATATTTTTTTTCCCTACATTGCCCAGGTTTTTATCTTTTTGAGACTCACTGGTTTATTTATTGGCCTCAGGATACACAGGATAGTATTCCAGGCTTTTGGGGCTGTATAATAAAATGTTGATCTCCCTAAATTTTGCAAGATAGTAAAATGTATTCTATTCATTGTGCTGACCAAAATCCTTCTTTGAGCTGCCTCATTTTTAAGTTCTGTAAAATATAACCTGGGACTCTACCTCTATAATTCTGATACATGAAGCTGGCAAGATGTGTGTTTTTTTCTGTCATTCAATCTTAACCATCCTGGTTCCAAATACAGTTGGAAATGGTGTGTCCATGGCAGAGGGTTGAGGATGAAGTGAGCAATCTTTTGTACATCACATTCAGCTTTGCCAGCCCCCTCCCTGACATCCCCATGAAAAGTAGGCAAGCACTGCTACAATCATAATATTTACAACTAACTGTAATGATTCACTTTATAGACATTTTGATCCCATACAGCATCTCATGTTTTCTTTCTAAACTGGCTACTGTTTGACCATATGAATGCCCCATTTTCATTTTTCATCTGGCCAGTTTTCTAAGTGTTTGTAAGACTTGATCTGTTTTATTTCCACATTATTCTTTGTTACCACAGACAGAAATCCCCTAATCAGTCTAGTATTACAAGATTCCTGGAACAACATTGTTTGAGATTTTTTAGCACTTAAAGCTAGATTTATTTCTAGCCAAAGAAGACTGCACCTGGTCAAATGGATTTTGCTGATTCATTTCTGTCTGGGTTCTAGAATCTCCAGATGTGTATAGCATGCTGTCATTTAAATACAGATATAATTTATCATTAATGATTGGTAATACAAGGCAATTCACATAGGTGTAAAAGAACAGGGGCCCCAATACTGACTCTTGTGTATCCCTGAAGTAATCTGTGCCTTGTTTGAGCCAACACCTCACATGCTAACTATTTGTTGTCTCCCTTCAAAGTTGTAGTGCAATGGAAATTGGCTAAAATTTGACCCCACCTTTTTTTTTCCTAATCAATGTCAGATGTCTTCCAATTTATTTTGGTGGTGAGACTTTCAGTTTTCATTAACATTTAAGAATTTTATGAAAGTTGTAAAATGATTATTTCTCAAGAAAAAAAGATGGCCTCTTCAGTTTTGCATAGAAATAATATTGAGGACCTGAGGAGGGTCAAGAATCCAGACAAAAGTGCAAATGTGCAGTACAGTCCAGAGTCTTGGTGAATCAGTAGTGGGATCTTTTGTGGGTTTGCCAAACCTAGTGCCCACCCCCTCCCCTAAGAAAGCAAAGTCAGACATGATCTCTTTTTCATGACAACAGATTTTATTGGCAACATGTAGCAAGCCATACTTTTCTACCTCCAAAGAGTGTATAACTGTGAGACACTGGCTTGGAGCTATACCCTGTGCTTCAGATAGGAGGCCACAGGCTGAGGTGAGCATTATGGTTGACAACCCCAAGGAATACCCCACCACTGATTCATCAAGTCTCTGGAGACCAACAACCCTACATTTTTTTCATTTTCCTATTTTGTACACTTTGTTTTCTTCAACCCTAATATCTGCATTAAAGTAATTTTTGGGAATGTGGGTGTGTGTGTGTATGTACACATGCGTGTGTGTCACATAGCAGTAATAAATAAATCGGGTAAGTACACAATATTATTTTAGATAAATATTTAATTTCACTTAGAATGTGTTATTTCCACTGGGACTCTAGAACCAGAACAAACAGAACATTAGATGAGCTAAAGAATTTACAGTGAAAAGAAAGGCAGTGTTAAGCAAAACAAAATGAAACATTAATGACACAATAACCATAGTGTGGTATGTGGGTCACAGTGAAATAACACATTTATCGCCATATGAGTAGTGAGATTTTTTATAACTAATATATTGCTTTGTCACTTATGAGCTATGGGTCTTAACACTCACTAGTAGAGCTGTGTTTTTCCACCGAAAATTATTATTGTATTCCATATCTATCTATCTATCTATCTATCTATCTATCTATCTATCTATCTATCTGTCTGTCTGTCTGTCTGTCTGTCTGTCTGTCTGTCTGTCTGTCTGTCTGTCTACTGTATCTATATATCTCTCTGTCTAGCATGCTATGGGATCTTGGCTTCATTTTTCAGAGTTAGATTTTACCACTTCTAATGTTTGGTTTCCTTACATTGATGCATAATCTTGTTCTGTACAATATATTATTTTGGACAGAAACCTGGTTTAATAAGGACCAAAATAAATGTGAACTCAGTTATTCACAGGTTTTGTAATGATCATGGCACTGTTTCAGATGCGCATTCACTACAGCAAGATGCTTCTAGCTGGGGACTGAATTTAGGCAGGCCACTCATCTGGAGAATAGTACAAAGACAATGTGCAAAAAGGTACAGATTTACATTTTATCACATATAGGGGGTGTCTAATCAGTTAATTTGCTGGTTCTGATAATACAACCACACTGGACACACATGAACTAAAATCCAACTACAGAGCTGACAGCGTCCCTTTAAAGGCAAAACTGAAAGCTGAGTGCATAGCGATGCAGGGCTTGGTACTGATATGGGTGGAAGGTTACTACTTCCCGACATAAGACAAAGCAACTGTGACAGTATGACATGCAAAGAGCAGGACCAGAGGTGTATAACAGAGGAATTCCAGATGCAGTAGGCTAACTGCAGGTGCACATTTTCAGTCAGCACAATACTTCTGAAACACAGACAGAGACAAAGGCATGCTGTAAAAGACTTCACTTGTAAGGTTCATCAGGGAATTGGCTTATGGGTTGATTAGTCCATCCTTAAATATTGCTAAGCTGGCTAACTAACCAATCAAGAGCTACAATTAATTATGCTGGTGGCCAGCATAGTTACGTAAACAGAGGAACCAGAACAAGCATATTAACAAACACAAGTTATTCATTTTCAGTGATGCCAACAAAAAGCTGTGACTCGCATGTCAAAAAACATGAAGATATTAGTAACTCCATAGAAAGGAAAAAGCCACATTAATACTGTATCACTAAAGTGACAAAATGTATTTACTGTCTACACACACTAAATGTTCCCAGCAAAAATATTCACATATTGATCACTAAGAAGCTGGGCAAATAAGAAACCCAACCTCCCAACCTCCAAACAACCCCTCCAAAACCCCACTCTTCCCCCATGCCCCCTCACTTCTACTTCCCTGTCCCATTCCCCAATTCACATGCCCTTGAATATTTTGCTTCCTCTAATTGAGTTGTATCTGTTTAGGTTTCTTTATTTCCAAGCTTCTTAGTGACTAATATATCAATACTATTTGTTTCTAGGAATATTTAGTGTATATGTAAAGGTGTGGGAAATACATATATTTATATATCTAATATATTGCTTTGTCATTCATGAGCTATGGGTCTTAACACTTGCTAGTGGGGATGTGTTATTCCACTAAAAATGATTATGGTATTCCATATCTATCTATCTGTCTGTCTGTCTGTTTGTCTGTCTGTCTATCTACTGTATCTATCTCTTTGTCTATCATGCTATAGGATCTTAGTTCCATTTTTCAGGTTAGATTTTACCAATTCTAATGTTTGGTTTCCTTACATTGGTGCATACTCTTGTTCTGTATAATATATTCTTTTGGACAGAAACCTGGTTTAATAAGGACCAAAATAAATGTAAACTCAGTTATGCACAGGTTTTGTAGTGATCATGGCATTGTTTCAGATGCCTGTTCACTACAGCAAGATGCTTCCAACTGGGGGCTGAAGTTAGGCAGGCCACTCATCTGGAGAAAAGTGAAAAGACAATGGCCCAGATATTCAAAAGGGTTGCGCATGGTGCAACAGTGTTTCACCATGCACAACCCACTGATGTGCCCCGGTGCAATATTCAAAAGGGAAAAGTGTGCCGCACAAATCCCGATGCGCCGGAGCGCATCAGTAATGTATGCATGCACAGGTGGGGGGGGGGCGTGCCCATCCATAACCTGCACAGACCGATATTCAGCCCAGGATGTGCAGAGTCACACATGCGCAACCCCTACCTGCACCTGCTCAAAGTTAAGCCCCCCAAAAAAGGAACAAATGATGGCCACCCACAGGTGAGCTGCCGCATTGCAGGGCACAACATGGCAGCTGCCACCTGTGGGTGGCCACCCGAGTTCCTGCCTCACCTGGCAGCACCCCCCCATGCCCCATCAATGGCATCTTTGTAAAGACACCCCGGTCCAATATCCCTGGTGGTCCAGTGGACCCCTATGTGCCTGATTGCAGTCATCTTTAAAACATAGAACAGTCCTATTACCCTGTGGTCTGTGTACCCCCACCCACCCACTGAGCCACTGCCCGCCCCCGTCCAGCTGGCTGGTGGCAGCACCCCACCACCTGCCGCCCCACCACCCCGACTGACAACTTGGTGGGGCTGCCGCCTGATTGGTTCACAGCATGAGCCAATGGGTATGCAGCCCATACCGTACAACACAGTCCAGATATGTGAATGAATTCATTCACATATCTGAACTAAGTATGGTGTGCATGCCCATTGGCTCATGCTGTGAACCATGGGCGCAGCCCTACTGAGCTGTCAGTCGGCGGCGCGGTGGTGGCAGGTGGTGGGTGCTGCCGCCGCTGGCTGATGGGGGGGAGGGGCGGTGGGGCTCAGTGGGTGGGGAGGGGCTACACTAGAAAACCAGGGTTATAGGACTGTTCTATGTTTTAAAAATGCCGTGATCAGGCAGAGTGCAGTCCACTGGACCACCAGTGATATTGGATGGGGTTATACTGATGCCCGTGATCGAGCACATAGGGGTCCACTGGACCACCAGGGATATTGGGGGGGTTAATACCGATGCCCGCGATCGGGCACATTGGGGTCCACTGGACCACCAGGGATATTAGAGGGAGGTTTTATTTTAGACGAATGCCAGCGATCAGGCTGCAGGGGGCGTCGGTCCCCGATGGCTGCTGCCTGGCAGAGCGCCAGGTGCAAGTCGTCGGGGATTGGCTCACCTGCATGCTAATGGGATGCAAATGGGGCCATAACGACATGTAAATGGCCCCATGTGTACCTTGCATAAATTATGGCCCCATTTGCATGTCCCCTTTTGAATATCGCAGGTGCTATGCATGGTGCAATGGCACTTGTGCTAGCGCATCTCCATGCTCCACTCTGGCCACTTGCACTGGCACAGTGCCACTGCGCCATGCACAGTGGGGGTGGCCAGGGTGCGATATTCAAAGCTGCTGCACCATAGCGCAGCTCCGTTGAATATTGCCCAGGCCACACCCCTGTGCAACAAAGTTGAGCTGTGCCCAGGCTTGTGCCACAGCCTGGCGCAGATTGAATATCCGGGCCAATATGTTAAAAGGTACAGATTTACATTTTATCACATATAGGGGGGTGTCTAATCAGTTAATTTGCTAGTTCTGATAATACAACCACACTGGACACACATGAACTAAAATCCAACTACAGAGCTGACAGCGTCCTTTTAAAGGCAAAACTGAAAGCTGAGTGTACAGCGATGCAGGGCTTGGCACTGATATGGGTGGACAGTTACTGCTTCCCAACATAAGCCAAAGCAACTATGACAGTATGACATGCACAGAGCAGGACCAGAGGCATATAACAGAGGAATTCCAAATGCAGTAGGGTAACTGCAGGTGCATATTTTTAGTCAGCACAATACTGCTGAAACACAGAGACAAAGGCATGCTGTAAAAGACTTCACTTGTAAGGTTCATCAGGGAATTGGATTAGGGGTTGATTAGTCCATCCTTAAATATTGCTAAACTGGCTAACTAATCAGTCAAGTGCTACAATTAATTATGCTGGTGGCCAGCATGGTTACTAAAACAGAGGGACCAGAACAAGCATATTAACAAACACAAGTTATTCATTTTCAGTGATGCTAATAAAAAGCTGTGACATTCATGTCCAAAAACATGAAGCTATTAGTACCTCCATAGAAAGGAAAAAGCCAAATTAACTTTCTGTCAGTAAAGTGACAAAATGTATTTACTGTCTACATACACTAAATGTTCCCAGCAAAAATATTCACATATTGATCACTAAGAAGCTGGGCAAATAAGAAACCCAACCTCCCAACCTCCAAACAACCCCTCCAAAACCCCACTCTTCCCCAAGCTCCCTCGTTTCTACTTCCCTGTCCCATTCTCTAATTCACATGCCCTTGAATATTTTGCTTCCTCTGAGTTGTATCTGTTTAGGTTTCTTTTTTTCCAAGCTTCTTAGTGACTAATATATCAATAATATTTTTTTCTAGGAATATTTAGTGTATATGTAAAGGTGTGGGAAATACATATATTTGTATAACTAATATATTGCTTTGTCATTCATGAGCTATGGGTCTTAACACTCGCTAGTGGGGATGTGTTATTCCACTGAAAATTATTATAGTATTCCATATCTATCTATCTATCTATCTATCTATCTATCTATCTATCTATCTATCTATCTATCTATCTATCTATCTATCTGTCTGTCTGTCTGTATGCCTGTCTGTCTATCTACTGTATCTATCTATCTCTCTGTCTATCAAGCTATGGGATCTTGGTTCCATTTTTCAGAGTTAGATTTTACCACTTCTAATGTTTGGCTTCCTTACATTGGTGCATAGTCTTGTTCTGCATAATATATTCTTTTGGACAGAAATCTGGTTTAATAAGGGCCAAAATAAATGTAAACTCAGGTATGCACAGGTTTTGTAATGATCATGGCATTGTTTCAGATGTGCATTCACCACAGCAAGATGCTTCCAGCTGGGGGCTGAAGTTAGGCAGCCACTCATCTGGAGAATAGTGCAAAGACAATGGCCCAGATATTCAAAAGAGTTGAGCCATGCACAATAGGGTTGCACCTGTGCAAGTTCGAAAATGCACCATTCTGCGATATTCAGCAGGAGGCAGTTGCGCCCCCCAAATCACGCTGAGCAACAGCGCAATTATAATAAAGGCATGCGCAACTGAAGGGGAGGAACCATGCATAAATGGCGCAGTGCGATATTCAACAACATGCACCATGCACAATAGGGGAGCCAGCGGAAGTTGCGCCATAGCGGAAATGAGCCAAAATAAAATGGAGCAAGGGAGAGGCACAAGAACACTACATAGAAGCCACATATGAGAGCAAAACACAGCGGGACACACTGGGCAGCAGGGACACACAGGACCAGGCAGGAAAGGGCACCTGGAAGCAAGAGCCACAGGGGAAGGTGTGAGGGGACATTGCACAAGGGGGAGCTACACCACACAGCAGTGAGGCAAGCACAGGCAGGTGTTCCCAGTGCAGGGGAAGTAGCAGTGAGGACAGTGGGGGGAATACAGTAATAGCTGCCTGGGGGCTGAACGCAAGCCAGGGACATAGCCAGTGCCACCTTCCAGATGGAGGCCATTATGAGGGGGGTGAGAAGGCGGGCAGCAGGGGGGCGTGGACGTGGAAGGGCCAGTCGGCAGTATGCCCCCAACAGGCAGTACCGAGCCCACACCAGCTTTGAGCTGTACAGTGATACCGAGATTGTGGGCTGGTACTCCCTGAATTGGGCAATTCTGAGGTGGCTCTGTGAGCTGTGCAGTGATGTGATGCAGGCACCCACAGGACGGAGCCATGCCCTGTCAGTGGAGACCAAAGTGACATCTTGCATGTGCTTGCTCGCCACGGGTACCTTCCAGAGACCAACAGGGGACACCACAGGCATAACCCAGTCGGCCACGTCATGCCACCTCACCCAGTTCCTCAGCACACTGCTGCCACATGCTGCGGAGTACATCCATTTCCCCAGCACACCAGCGGAGCGCACAGCAAACATACAGGAGTTCCACAGGGTAGCACGTATGCCTGGTGTGCTAGGGGCAATAGACTGCACCCATGTGGCCATCCACACACCACCTGGCCCTGATGGGGCTGCATATATAAATTGCAAGGACTATACCAGCATCAACTGCCAGGTGGTGTGCGATGCCAGGGGGCACATAATCAATGTCTGTGCCATGCATCCTGGGGGAGCACACGATGCCTTCATCTGGCACCAGTCGGCACTGTGCCACAGATTCGAGAGTGGGGATATCCCCACTGGACACCTAGTGGGTGAGTATGCAAACCACATGGACAATCATAGGGCCTGGGGGGGCATGGTCAGCGGTGACATGGGTAATGGCCTACATGGTCCAGGGCAGGGAGATGCTGATCACCAAACTAACCTCCACCCTCTACACACAGGTGACAGTGGATACCCACTCCGTCCCTGGCTGCTCACACCCTACCAGCAGCCCACGACCCCATTGCAGCAACGCTACAATGAGGCACATGCCACCACACGTAATGTCATCGAGCAGGTGTTTGGGATGCCGAAGGCACGTTTCCGTTGCCTGGACACCTCTGGCGGTGCACTACAGTACAGCCCCTCAAAGGCCTGTGGGCTATTCCTGGCCTGTTGCATCCTGCACAACATAGCCAACAAATGTGGGATAGCCATACAGGTTGAAGAGGGGGACAGTGATGGGGATGAGGATGCCGGTGACGATGGTGAAGGGCAGCCCCCCCCTTGGGTGGTGGGACCCCTGACTGCTCCGGCTGGCACAGCTGCACTGGGACACCATCACGGAGGAGCACTTCAGCCAACCCAGGTAAGTCATGGGGCCATGTGCAGTGCAGCCAACAGTGGCTAAGGCACAACCCACAAACACGCATGGACACACACCAGGGGTGCATGCCATCAAGGGAAGTGGCAGGGCATGGAACCACACACACAACCAGGGATGGGTGAGGACTAACATGCCATGTGGATGGACACACACACATGCACACACACACAACGCACCAAACTTGCACAAAGGGCAGAAGGCACACTGACCCAGAATGCCACCCCTAGCCACACACATGTCCACAGGCCACCACACCCACTGCCTGTCCATGTGTGTGTGTCAGATGCTGAGCACCATTGCACATTGGTATACAGCACAATGCAGGCATCATCATGCACACGCAACTGTGGACAGCAGCTGGGAGGGTGTGCAGATGGACTGTGTGTCCACGTGCAGGGCCGGGTACCCACCCGTGCACTGTCCACTGAAAGACACACTGCAGACAGGGCAGCACTGGACAGTAGCTGCATTGGGAGACAGGTCAGTCACGCGACACAGTGCCCTGGCTGCCATGGATGTGTGGGTGGCCCCGCCAAGACCTGCCAGCACTGACAGGCTGAACACTGGCCTCATGGGGTGTCACCGATGGTCCCCCAGGGGTTCCACTGTGTGAACGCGACCATGCTCATGCAGGAGTCTGTAGCACCCCGAACATGCTGGCACCAGGTGTGCTCGGGATGCCCACAGCTGAACCCAGTGTCAACAGGGAGGGTGTTGCATGACACCAGGAATGGGGGGTGGACAGTGCACTGCATGATGTCCGAGACACATGGGTACTTGACTGTGTGCCCATTGTGGCCATGACAGCAGTGAATGCCTGTGCATGCCTGTCAATGGTAGTGGTCACATCCTCTCACAACCAGTCCATTCCTGCCAGGATCAGAGCGGTGTCTCTGCTGTGATGCTCCTCTGCCTGCTCCAGAGCTGCACGCAGTGCATCCACCGATGTCACAAGCCACATCTGCTGGTTGACTGATGCTTGCAGTAGGCGGGTGTGCTCATCAAAGAGGTCATCTGCCTCCTCGGTATCCTGTCCCTCAGGGTGTGCATGGTCCTGATGCTCAGCACCCCTTGAGGGTGGGTGCTGCGTACCAGGACCAGGTCTGGGCATGTCCACAGGTAGTGCACAGACGCCGCCGCTGGACCCTGTACCCCCAAGCCCATTGGCCGACTGCTTATGCTGCCCCTCCAGCTGCCACTCCCCAGGGCTCAGTGGTGCCACATCAGTGGCCGCAACAGTCACACTGTCCTGAACAATCACCAGTGCTGCCCCACTGGTGCTGACAGGCACAGGCTGGGACTGTGCTGACACACAGACCTCCATGGCAGCACCACCCACAGCCATGGCCACGATGTTTCCTGCTGTGTGGCCATCCTGTGGCACACACGTGTCACTGCCCATGCCATTAGTGACATCATCATCGGTGACGGACTCAGCACTGGCCCGAGTCACAGCATGCTGGCATCCATGGATACTGGTATGCTGGGACACAGGCAGGGCTTCCTCCACACCTGTTACAACAACATCATTGTGGACAGCCAGGCAGGCCCACTGTCTCACTGAGCCATGTATACCTGTGGAGGTGGATGAGCCCTCCTCCATTTCCAGCTGACTGTCTTCAGTGGACATGCCCACCACCGCTGACCCATGCAGATGCTCAGAATCTGTAAGGGAAAACAAAGTTGCATTACTGCATGTAACCTACCCTGCCCCCCAATAGACAGACCATGACTTACCATGCAGTAATGGGCCACCACCCGTCTGGAAGCCACCACCCAGAACACACTCAATGGCACAACGCTGCATGCTTCCAGCAATCCTCTCCTCCTGTGGGGTCAGGTGTACCACCTCCGACTGTCCCCCACCTGTTGCAGCTCATGCTGCCCTGATGGCAGCCACCTTCTCCTTTATCCTTCTCCTGTCCATGCTCATCTTTTTCTTGCATTCCTTCACGGAGCGCTGGTGGCTGCCATGCAGGTTCACAGCACGTGCCACCTCCTCCCATGCAGCAGCACAGGCTTGAGGTGTTCCCTGCCATCTGCTGAGAAGCGGTTCCTGATCCAGGTAAGCCTCAAACAGGGCTTCGGTCTTGGCCTTGGTAAAATTAGGCCTCCTCCTCCCACCACTGTGTTCCTCCTCTCCCACAACTTGTTCGGTCATTATTTGGCCTGTAAGAATGGCAGTTGTTACCTGTGACTGTGCAGTCCCATGCATGTCCCTAAATCCACAGTCCACACTCCCAAACAGCATGCAACTCACCAATAGATTGCAGTAACCGATTATGGCCACTGCAGCCCAATGTCACACTTTTATAGTGCAACCCATGCAAATGAGGTGAGGCGCAACTTTAAGTGGATGAAAATTGCAGTGCTGCAGCCATTGCATGGCTGATTAGCTGTTTTGCTTATGATGACTGAATATCACGCTGTTGCGCTTTGCACAATTGTGTTGAACGTGCTCAGCCAATGGCACAGTTCTGTGACATGCGTAGTACACACCTCACTGTGCATGCCCGGGCTGCTGACGCAGGCATCTGCCATGCTGCTGACATGCTGTGCATGGGAAGCAATGCAGGGCATGGCCACCATTGTGCCAGTGGTGCTATAGCGATGTTCACCTACATGGCGCTGTGGCACTGGGCTATCATAGGCGCACTGGGGCAACAGCGTGGTAGGCTGCTACTGGCAGTAGCACACAGGCAGCCAATCACACTACAGGCATTGGGTTCCAATAGCACTGTGCGTGTCCATGCGCCAGAGACCCTTGACCCTGTGCCTGACCTTTGCCCCCTAGGCGCCATACGTCAGGCATGGGTGCACCACTATCGCGCTGTTCGGTGACAGCATGATAGGGAATGGCAGCACTGTACCGCGCAGCATCTGCACATGGGGAGCCGTGCTGCAGAGCGTCATATTTGCAGACCAAGCAGAGAGAATGGCGTGTAGGAGGGCTGCTCAATGGACGCAGGTGGAGCTGGCCAACCTAGTGGCCATAGTGGAGCCACACCATGGACCACTGTTTGGTAAGGCACCACTGGACAGGTCCAGGAGCCAGGCATGGGAGGAGGTGGCCACTGCACTGGAGGAGGCCACTGGATGGGGAGAAGTGCTGAGTAGTGCCGTCATAGGAATGGGGACCTGCGGCGGAGGGAGCTGGAGGTGCTAGCCTGCCTGCGGGGATGTGCCAGGAGGGGGCACGGTGCCACAGCCAGGTAGGTGTTACATCAACACACTTTTATCTTCCATATGGGTATCACGGTTGTATGTGTCCAGCACATGGGGGAGGGACCATCTGGTGTTGGCTGTGGTGGTGTTATCAGGGTGGGGTGGGTGGGTCTGGCTGGGTGGGAGGGCACACACCTGGGGGCAGGAGACTTTGCTATGGGATTGTACTGATATTCCTCTCTCCATGTTTGCACCACAGACCCAGAGGAACGGCGCCTGGCCCATGAGCTGCTGTGCAATGAAGAGGAGAGGGAGGCCAGGTGGGGCGAGGGTCCACAGCACCCAAGGGACCGGCCCAATGATGGTGAGTACCATACCTCCATGATTACTATTGCATGCTGTGTAACAGGGTGGGCAGCAGGGCATGGCCACCATCCATCAACACCACTGCCATGCACGCAACTTGTTACAGTCAGCACTGTCCAGTGGCAATGCATGTCTGGGAGTGCGTCGATGGTGGTCCATGCATGCACTGGGTACATGGCTGTGCCGCTGCCTTTGCACCACATAGCCATGCACTAAACTGCCACAGTGGTGTTGTGCTTGACTTGGCCGGTGGGTGTGTGCAGCATTCCACTTGGCTGTATGCACCTGGGTGGGCAGGTCATGTGGATGTGATCAATGTGGGTGGTCACGCACCATCACAGAGGTATGCCCCATGGCCGTATGCCATGCAAAGTGGGTGGGCTATATGGGGCTGTGCATTCACACCTATTGACTGTGCTCCCTTGTCCTAGGTACACATCAGCTCCATGACATCCAGGATGCACTGCAGGAGATCCTGCAGGTGGTGAGGGTGTCCCTAGATATCCTTCGCCGGATAGACGAGACTGGGGTCATGAGGAGACACAGGCAGCGAAGGAGCCAGAGCAGGGAGCGGTGCTCCCGTTAAAAGTCCCTCTGCCCCTGATATCCCCTACCTCCTGGACCCACCCTCACACCCCTCCTTCCCTGTCCCATTTGTCCACTCCTGTCCCTTACCCACCCCCACCTTGTTTGTGGCCCTCTCCCCCACCTTGTATATATTGTTGTACACAGTTACCTTTTATATGTTGTTTTAATACAGTTATTTTGATATGAATACTGTGGCTGTCTCTGATTTACAGTGGGCTATAGGTGCTCAGCTGCAGTGGTGTGCATGGCGTCAGGGGTGGTGCAGTCATGGTATGTGTGTGTGTCCATATGGAGGTGACTATGGTGTGGGGTAGCTATCTGTCAGCATCTGAGGTGTGTGTGTTGTGCCCTGTGCACTGGATGACTGTGTGCAGTGGTCTATGGTTCATGCTCTGTGCCCATGGTGCACCTGTCAGCCCATCCATGGCCTGTGCAGCTGACACCCATGCATGTCTGTGACCTGCACGGTCTGCTGGCATGTCAGTGGTGGCAGTCTATGCAGGGCAGCCACTGTACCCATCACAATGCTGGGCTGCCTCCTGTCACTGGTGTGGTGCATGTCTGCCTCGGGTGACACTGTGGCCTCCACAGTTGTTGACCCACCTCCATGCTGTGGCTTGTGTGTGTTGCAGGGGATGTGCACCACTGTCTGTGACTTGTACTCCAGGCAAATGCTGGTGGCATACAGGTCCACAGTGCCTGCGCAGGGGGGAATGCAGGTTGTGTGTACACAGTTTACATGGGCCCACGCTGGGGGCTTGGTTGCCCCGCCGCTATATCCTTGTGTTGTTGTGCCCTTGGGTATGGGTGGGTGTCTGTCCATGCGCTGTGTGGCATCCGGTGTGGTGCATGCTTCCACGCACCACTGTGGGTGTCTGCGCTGGCTGTTGTGGCCAGTGCTGGGTTGGGGTGTATCATTGGGAGAGTGTGCAAGGTGCTGTACCACTGATGGTGGGGTCCGGGGCATGCCCTGTCACGTGTGAGGGTACCTCGTGTGCCAACGCATGGTTGGTCTCTCAGCAGTACCTCATGGGGGCTGTGCCTGGTGGCACTGTGTATGCCATTGTTGCATCACTGTGTGCTGCCACCCACTGATGGGTGCTCGTGGTGGGGCTGCCTTGCATGGTTCTGTGGTACACAGGGTTGCAGTGTCACAGTGGGGGTGGAGGCATGCATGGGGTTTCCTGCAGTGGTGGACACTGTTCCTGGGCAGGGTGTCTGGGGGTCACAGTGCAGGGTGTGCTCTGCATTGGGGGGATGGTGTGGCATGGTGTGGTCAGCCCTCCTTGTGTGCCAGTCACAGCTTGCCGGAGGGTGCGATGGGGCACCATGGCCCAGCTGTGGGTTAGTTTCTGGTCTCCATGGGCCAGTGGTTATTCCAGCCCTCATCCAGTTGTGCAGTGCATGGGGTGTGGGGGGAAGATGTCTGTTCTGCTGTGTGTTCCTGTTCCCATATGTGACATGGGTGGCATACACAGTGCCACCATGCACAGTCACCCCGAGGTACTTCTGAGAGATCGACCATGCGTCGGCACATGATGTACCCCACATGTGACAGGGCTACTGTGGCCTCCTCCAGGGCATTGGCCACCTCCTGCCACACCTGGCTCCTGGACCTGTCCAGGGGTGCCTCCCCAAATAGTGGGCCAACAAGTGGCTCTACAATGGCAACCAGGTTTGCCATTTCAATCTGGCTCCACTGGGTAGCTCTCCTCCGTGCCATCTCTCTTGCTCAGTAGGATCAAAATGGCACTCTGCAGCGTGGTTCCGCCATGTGCAGATGCTGTGCAGTACAGCGCTGCCATTCCCTATCACGCTGTCACCGAACAGCGCGATAGTGGTGCACCCATGCCTGACGCATGGTGCCTAGGGAGCAAAGGTCAGGCACAAGGTCATGGGTCTCTGGCGCATGGACAGCCACAGCGCAAGTGGAACCCAATGTGTGCAGCATGATTGGGTGCCTGTGTGCTACCTCCAGTAGTGGCTTACCGCGCTGTTGCCCCACTGCACCTACGATGCCCCAGTGCCACTGTGCCATATAGGTGAACATTGCTGTAGTGCCACTGGCACAATGGTGGCCATGCCCTGCATTGCCTCCCACACACAGCATGTCAGCAGCACGGCAGGCACCTGCATCATCAACCTGGGCATGCGCAGTTAGGTGTGTGCTGCACATGTCACAGAACTGCGCCCTTAGATCAGCATGTTCAACACAATTGCGCAAAGCACAAAGACGCGATATTCAGCCCTCATATGCAAATCAGCCATTCATTGGTGCAGCACTGCAATTTGCATCCACTTAAAGTTGCACCTCGCCTTATTTGCATGGGTTGCGCTATAAAAGTGCGACATTGGGCTGCATTGGCCATAGTCAGTACTGCAGTCTATTGCTGAGTTGCATGCTGTTTGGGAGTGTGGACTGTGGATTTTGGGACATGCATGGGACTGCACAGTCACAGGTAACAACTTTCATTCTCACAGGCTGAATCATGACTGAGTGAGTTGTGGGAGAAGAGGAACAGAGTTGTGGGAGGAGGAGGAGGCCAAATTTCACCTAGTCCAAGACGGATGCCCTGTTTGAGGCCTACCTGGATCAGGAGCCGCTTCTCAGCAGACGCCAGGGAACACCACAGGCCCGTGCTGCTGCTGCATGGGAGGAGGTGGTGCGTGCTGTGAACCTGCATGGCAGCCACCAGTGCTTTGTGCAGGAGTGCAAGAGGAAGATGGGCACAGACAGGAGGAGGATTAAGGAGAAGGTGGCTGCCATCAGGGCAGCATGAGCTGCCACCATGGGGGCACATTCAGAGGTGCTACACCTGACCCCACAGGAGGAGAGGGTTGCTGACAGCATGCAGCGTTGTGCCATTGAGGGTGTTCCGGGTGGTGGCTTCCAGATGGGTGGTAGCCCGTCATTGCATGGTAGGTCATGGTCTGTCTATTGGGGGGGCAGGGTAGGTCACATGCAGTAATGTGACTTTGTTTTCCTTTACAGATCCTGAGCATCTGCATGGGTCAGCAGTGGTGGGCCTCTCCACTGAGGCCAGTCAGATGGAGATGGAGGAGGGCCCATCCACCTCCACAGGAATATGCGGCTCAGTGCGACAGTGGGTCTGCCTGGGTGTCCAGACTGATGTTGTTGGAACAGGTGCGGAGGAGGCCCTGCCTATGTCCCAGCATGCCCACATCCACCGATACCAGCATGCTGTGACTCGGGCTGGTGCCAGGTCTGTCACCGATGATGATGTCGTTAACATCATGAGCAGTAACACGTGTGTGCCACAGGCTGACCATATAGCAGGTAACATTGCTGCCATGGCTGTGGGTGGTGCCGCCGTGGAGGCATGTGTGTCATCACAGTCCCAGCCTGTGCCTGTCAGCACAAGTGGGGCAGCATTGGTGTGTGTACTGGACAGTGGGACTGTTGCGACCACTGCGGTGGCACCAGTAAGCCCTGGGGAGCAGAAGCCAGAGGGGCAGCATCAGCAGTCAGCCAATGGGCTTGGGGATACAGAGTCAGGGGGCGGCATCAGTGCACCACCTGTGGACATTCCTAGGCCTAGTTCTGGTGTGCAGCACCCACCCTCAAGGGGTGCTAAGCATCAGGGCTGTGCACACCCTGAGGGACAGGATGCCGAGCAGGCAGATGACCTCTTGGATGAGCACACCTGCATACTGCAAGCATCAGTCAACCAGCAGATGCGGCTTGCGATGTCGGTGGATGCACTGCATGTGGCTCTGGAGCAGGCAGAGGAGCATCGCAGCAGAGACACCGCTCTGATCCTGGCAGGAATGGACCGGTTGCGGGAGGATGTGACCGCTGCCATTGACAGGCAGACACAGGCATTCACTGCTGTCATGGCTACAATGGGCACACAGTTATTTGCCCATGCATCACAGACACCATGCAGTGCACTGTCCACTCCCCATTCCTGGCGTCATGCGACACCATCCTTGTCGACACTGGGTTCAGCTGTGGGCATCCTGAGCATGCCTGGCGCAGGCATGTTCAGTGTGCTGCAGACCCCTGCGTGAGCATGGTCGCATTCATTCAGTAGAACCCCTGGGGCACCATCGGTGCCACCCCATGAGGCCAGTGGTCAGCCTGTCAGTGCTAGCGGGTCTCAGTGGGGCTGCCCACACATCCGTGTTGGCCAGAGCACTGTGGCACATGACTGACCTGTCTCCTAACGCAGCTACTGTCTGGTGCTGCCCTGTGTGCATTATGTCATTCAGCGGGCAATGCACGGGTGGGTACCCGGCCCTGCACGCTGATACACAGTCCATCTGCACACCCTCCCGGCTGCTGTCCACAGTTGAGTGTGCATGATGATGCCTGCATTGCACTGTACACCAATGTGCAATAGTGCTCAGCATCTGACACACGCACAATGACAGGCAGTGGGCGTGGTGGTCTGTGGACATGTGTGTGGCTAGGGGCGGCATTCTGGGTCAGTGTGCCTCCTACACTTTGTGCATGTCTGGTGCATTGTGTGTGTGTGTCTGTCTGTCTGTCTGCATGCCATGTTAGACCTCACCCATCCCTGGTGGTGTGTGTGATTCCATGCCCGGCCAGTTCCCTTGATGGCATGCACCCCTGGTGTGTGTCCATGCATGTTAGTGGGTTGTGCCTTAGCCACTGGTGGTTGCCCATGGCCCATTGACTTACCTGGGTTGGCTGAAGTGCTCCTTCATGATGGTGTCCTGATGCAGCTTTGCCAACCAGAGCAGTCGGGGGTCCCATCGCCCAAGGGGGGCTGCCCATCATCATTGTTACCAGCATCCTCATTGTTCCCATCACTGTCCCCCTCTTCGACCTGTATGGCTATCCCACATTCGTTGGCCATGTTGTGCCGGATGCAACAGGCCAGGAATAGCCCACTGGCCTTTGAGGGTCTGTACTGTAGGGCACTGCTGGATGTGTCCAGGCAATGGAAACATGCCTTCGGCATCCCGAACACCAGCTCGATGATAATGCAGGTGGTGGCATGTGCCTCATTGTAGCGTTGCTACAATGGGGTCGCGGGCCACCGGTAGGTTGTGAGCAGCCAGGCACAGAGTGGGTATCCACTGTCACCTGTGTGTAGAGGGTGGAGGTTAGTTTGGTGATCAGCATCACCCTGCCCCGGGCCATTTAGGCCACTACCCATGTCACCTCTGACCATGCCCCCCCAGGCCCTATGATTGTCCATGTGGTTTGCATACTCACCCACTAGGTGGCCAGTGGGGATTTTCCCACTCTTGAATCTGTGGCACAGTGCTGACTGGTGCCAGATGAAGGCATCATGTGCTCCCCCAGGGTGCATGGCACAGACATTGATTATGTTCCCCCTGGCATCGCACACCACCTGGCAGTTGATGCTGGCATAGACCTTCCGATTTATATATGCAGCCCCCTCAGGGCCAGGTGTTGTGCAGATGGCCACATGGGTGCAGTCTATTTCCCCTAGCATGCCAGGCATACGTGCTATCCTTTGGAATTCCTGTATGTTTGCTATGCACTCCGCCAGTGTGCTGGGGAAATGGATGTCCTTCGCAGCATGTGGCAGCAGTGCACTGAGGAATTGGGTGAGGTGGCATGACGCGGCTGACTGGGTTATGCCTGTGGTGTCCCCTGCTGTCCTGGAGGCTACTTCCCCTGCACTGGGAACACCTAACTGTGCTGGCCTCACTGCTATGTGGCAAGTACTTCCCCCTTCTGCACTGTGGCTTCCCACACCTTCCCCTGAGCCTGTGGGTTCCAGCTGCCCTTTCCCTGGCCTGCCCTGTGTGTTCCTCCTGCCCAGTTTGTGTTGGAATAGTTCAGCCTCATGTGCCTTCCCTGTAGCGTTCTTGCGCCTCTCCCTTGCTCCTTTTTATTTTGGCTCATTTCCGCTATGGTGCAACTTCTGCTGGCTTCCCTTTTGCGCATGGCGCATGTTGTTGAATATCGCACTGCGCCATTTATGCATGGTTCCTCCCCCTTCAGTTGCGCATACATTCATTATCATTGCGCTTTTGCTCAGCATGATTTGGGGGACGCAACTGCCTCCCGCTGAATATCGCTGAATGGTGCATTTTCAGACTTGCGCTGGTGCGAAACCCTATTGCGCATTGCACAACTCTTTTGATTATCTGGGCTTAAATGTTCCCAGCAAAAATATTCACAAATTGGTCACTAAGAAGCTGGGCAAAAAGGAAACCCAACCTCCAAACAACCCCTCCAAACCCCACTCTTCTCCCAAGCCCCCTCATTTCCACTTCCACTTCCCTGTCCCATTCCCCAAATCACATGCCCTTGAATATTTTGCCTCCTCAAATTGAGTTCTATCTGTTTAGGTTTCTTTTTTTCCAAACTTCTTAGTGACTAATATATCAATAATATTTTTTCTAGCAATATTTAGTGTATATGTACTGTAAAAGTGTGGGAAATACAGATGGGCACAAACACAAGATTTTTGGTGCAACCCACTTATTCTAAGCGCAATGTTTATTTTGTAATCATAAACAGCAACAGCTTTGCACCATATACAGTAAAAATAAATCAATCAAAACAATTCAAAAGAAAAGACTTGTAAATACTTTTTACAATTTTCTCCTTAGTGCAGCACAGGACTCAATTAGTCCTTCACCTACACTTAGTCAGAAGACACTGACCCTATCTATTGTATGTTTGCTCAGGCGGTACTATTTATACCTGCCCACCTGGGTCAGGTGACCAAGCATCATCATGGCCCATCATTTAATTAAATAACCGGCTAAAATGACTTAGTTACCCTTCTATAATGAGGAGCAGCTTTAGATAATAAAAGAGACTTTCCCAGAAGGATGTTTCCCTCTTTTAAAGGTGGAAACCTTTCCACTGGGCTTGAGTGACAGACAGCTTACTATAAAAAGGGGTCACAAGGGGCCACTGTTCCCCTATACACAATGTTTCATTCTTTCCCCCTGCTTCAGGTAAGGACAGACTTAATGTATTCCTTCTCCTTCAAGAAGTACATTTGTTTAAAGCATATCATATTGCTAGAAGAAGGTTTGCGTTTACCCCCTTTCAGTATTCTAGTCAGTAGGTTTTCACCAGCTATGTTTATGCCAGGTTTATTAGTACGCTAGAGTTTCCCATGCTGTAATCTTTATTATACAGTACAATATCCTTTAGCCTTTCATAGTTATCCTAGGGTAGCAGCATTCAGTACAGGTTCTAACATTTCCAAAGCGACAACAGGGTTACAGAAAATAAAAAGGGTATGGGGTTTTGCCTCTTTGCAATAAATACTACAACACAGGCTACTCATGCAGGTCTTTCTCTGCCTGCACATGAAATAGCCACTGTAATCCCTTTTGATTAGGGTGCTTTACTGTATACAATGCACATATTTCATTCTAGCTAAAATAGCCAGCCATTCTATAGAGCTATAGTTACAACTATTCTATTTTATTGTTCCATTCTGTCTGGGAGCTCGAGGTCATTGGAAGTTGACCTCCATACATACAGATCCATGAATGGAAGGAAGAGAAAAGAAAGTTAAAGGGAAGCACAAATGGCTGTCTGGAGGTGGTCTGCCTCCAGATGGAAAGAAAGGGATAGCTTTATTAGATAAGAATATATAGAGAGAGGTTGCAACCTAATATACTCAAGGGGTCCTGCTGCAATGGCAGGGATGCACCCTGTCACAGTATGTAGATAGTAAATACATTTGGTCACATTACTGCTGCCACTCTGTTGACTTGGAAGGGAAATGATTTTGCAACCTGTTTACTGTTACTGAGTCAGCATAGTATTCTCAGTTATTTCATTGTTTACTACTTTTTGTGTCTAGATTTCTGACACATTTTATGTTGCCAGTTCCACATTTCACTTGCGGTCACACTATAGTGTGGAATGCTGGAAATACAGTAATATAAGAGAATGCACAGGAGACATAGAATTAGTCAGCTGTAGAAAAGGGAAAATCTTAATAAAGACTACATGGAAATAAAACAAAATAGCACACATAGTTTATTTGACAGACAGATGAACAAAGCATATCAGTTGAGTTGATAATATTGTAATGAATAACTAAGAGCATGCTTCAATCATACAACATAAGTTCCTTTCACTTCTAAATGCATATGCTGTTGCCATGAATATAACTTTTAACAAGTATAAAGGATAGACTATGGCCTAACACAGAATATTTATGTGAAAGTCCTGCTGTCCTCCTATAGTTACTTGGAAGTGATGGACAGCCATCTGGTTTACTGGGCTTTGCATTAAAGTACTTGAAAGCCTATTGGACCTGTAGGAGTACTTTATGATGTTTACAGTCTCTAAAGTATCAATAATTATCTATTCAGAATTGAGATAAATGTTTTTCTATGTTAATGATATCACTAATCTAAGCAGCTGCATTTATCTTTCCCAACATACCCACACCGGTGTATACACATTCAGGTTGAATGCCCTTATTTCAAGCACTTCTCTCAAAGGGATAATACAATACCGTAATTATAATTCATAATTGTAGTGTAAAAAACTATTATACAAGAGCTGGGCAGCATAACAGTCACAAAATAAATTGTACTCATTCAAATTAAAGCAATTTAACTTGTATGCCAACAAATTATGAATCACTAAACATTATGCTATTTCTGGTTTACAGTGGAGCTTTTCAAATGATTTGTAATAGTTGAGGGATGGCAGCATGATCCAATAGCTGGAGTATAAACTGAAACTAGTGCTCCAAGGTGTTAATGTTAACAGAGATACTGACTGACTGTGTGGCCTTAAAGCAGCAGTACATGTTCATCTGGAAGACATTTCAACATATACTTTTTTTAACAACACCATATTTCTAATATAATACAATTTTTTTTTTTATTTTAGTTTTTTGTTGACTGGGTAAGTGCAGTAGATAAATTCTGCCTATTTTCAGGCACGACCCAGGGAAGGGGAATACAGATGAATGACAACTGACCTTGAACCAGATTAAGATATCGGTGGTATTTTTAGTGAATGAGGGAAATTTGGCCAGGACACTGGGGAAATTCCCCTTCTCTTTTTTTTCGAGAAGTGCCATGGGATCTTTAACATCCACCTGAACTGCCACCAATCCAGGCAGATGGAACCTCAGTTTAATGTCTCATCTGAAAGACAGCACCTCAGAAGTGCAGCACCCCATCATACTGCACTACAGTGTCAGTACTGGGATATTAACCAAAGTGCCAGATGTGGGAACTGAACCCACAGCCCTCTGATCTCCCAACCTCAGAAGCAAATATGCTACCTACTGAGCCACTGACACTGATTCATCATCAATTTCTTTATTTTTTCTCAGATGTTTTTAAAACAATTTTAATGCTAATTTTACAACTAAAGACTCAAGTCATTAAAGATGGTTACCATTATCAATTATTAAAAATCCCTTTGATCAGGTCACATTTTGACTTAACATACTGGATTCATACTGTAGCTATATAAAAAGGGTGTAAGAACACATATTTTTCCACCTTCTGTTTGTTGCCTGGTCATTCTGACTGGCCTTCAATCTGGACTGGTCCATGTGGACCCATCACCTGACTTCCCTGGAAACTATGTACTCTACTGGCATCTTGATAAAGAACCAAGCCAGTGGTGCGCAGCCATGAGTGGGCAACAACAAGTGACGATGTCATCACTGTGCCATGGTTGGAGGGTTTTTTCTTCATGTTCTCCCTTGGGGTCCATGAGTGTGTGATGAAGCTACATGCGTCCTCCACTTCTACAGATAAACTCTCAGTTTCTGGGCATGGGTTTGCCCTCCCTTGCTTTGCTGCAGTGTTGCCACCTAGATTCTTCTGAGTGACAGCCAAGCCATGGAACAGACATTTTCCCCTCACTAAGGGAGGATTACTGTTTGATGGATGATAAACATATCTCCCCCAGTCATCCCCAGAGTGACCCAGGTCTATTCCCAAACCCAGGTCACCAGTGCAGCAGGCGGTGCAGCAATCAATGCCTCTGCTCAGCTATGTGAGCACATTTTTCTAATGGTAAACAGTGCAACACCACACCAAAATGTTTAATTTACTCACAGTGGATGTGGCAAGACAGCAGTTACTTTTACAAATGTCAAAACCCCATATCTCAGTTGAGGAATGAACTACAATGACAAGAAAAACATGTATTTATTGATGTTTTTGCTAGAAATTCTTTATTACTAAAAAACATATGATGATTTTTTTTTCCTCTGTTAACAAAAACTGCTGCTTAATGTTAATTGCCCCCCTCCCCCTTTCAGGATAATTAGCTAAAAGATTCAGTAGAAAAAGTTAACACTAAAATCAAGATCTTCTGCTTCTTTGTGCTATTTTTTGTAGACTTAAAAATATAAGAGAGTTAGATAAATTATCCAGTGTAGCAGTTATATTTTTTTTTATTTTGTTAATTGCAGCAAAAATAAATCAGTAGAACATTGCTAAACAGTCCTTCAACCCCGAAATGAATTGTGGGGGCAGAATAAATAAAATTTATCTGATAGAGAAGCATAAATTCTTGCAGCACAAACTGTTACTAAACCAGAAAAAAAAAACAAGGCCATGCTTTTCAGTAGCTCACAAAACAAAAATAAACATTACCACCTCACCGTTAATACCAAACAAGCAGTCACCCTTGATCAAATTGATACCTTCAAATATCTTGGCATCACCCTTGACTCCAAACTCTCCTATGCTGCCCATATCAATAATGTTGCAAAGATGGCAAACACCAGGCTGAGTCCACTGTTCCATCACCAAAAACATCTAACCTCTGAAGCATTGTCTATTGCTGTTCAGAGCTCTATTGTGAGTGTTATCGACTATGGACTCATAGTTTATGGTTCTGCCACTGCCTCCACACTTAAATGAGTTGCTACCTCCCTAAATAAAGCATGTTGTCTCATCACTGGAGCTCATCGTCTCACCCATACCTGTGACCTCTACTCTCAAACCGGATGGCTGCAACTAAACAACTGACTTCAGTATCAAACCTGCATCACAGCCAAGAAAATAATGATGGGCAATGCCCCCAAGGGGTCTGCTCCCTTCTTAAGACCAGAGTAATCAACTGCAACACCAGGAGCTCAAAACCACAACTACTGCAAATCCCTCATAGTCGTACTACCCAAGGCCAAAGGTCATTTTCATACAGGGCACCCAGCTGGCTCAATAATCTTACCAGTGACATCACTGCCTCACCAACTCTGGATGCCTTCAAGAAGAAGCTCCATCACTCCCTCATTGCATCTAGCACCCGTGATTGTCTTAACTGAGCGACTGTCATTTCTGCAGCTGCCCTTAACCTCCACTGCCCATGCTGACCCAGCTCCTAGCACTTCTTTATTCCTTATTTTTTCCTATGCTCAACATTTACACTCACAAATACTCTGTCCAGACAAAGCCCTCTAGGCTGCTGTACTCTGTTCCACCCCATCCTCTTTCTTTCCCCTCACCTATGTTTTAATATACCTCCTATTGTAATTGTAATATGTCATGTAATTGTACTTGAAACCATGTTTGTATTACCATTGGTGTCATGATTGTTTTACTCTGTAATTTCATAAACTGTATTTTCTGTTCTTAGTGACGTGAAACCATTGTAAAAGAGCCTCGGCTCAAAGGTACTTTTGTAATCCTAGACTTAAATAAAATAAATAAAAATAATATGAGACTGCATACAGATGCTTTTACAGTAAATGGCTACAACTGTAAGTGTGGCATGTATCACTCATAGAGTATTACATGTACCAGTATAAGTTACATATTATGTAATGTTCAGCAAAGTACACTTCATACAACAAACTATACACTTCATTAATATATAGTTCTACAACTTTCAGTGGCAGTTCAAGTTAAGAATACTTTAAAGATCAATGCTTCCAAGGTCATTTGATTTTTTTTTTTACATAATGTTCAGCCTTCATTTTATTTTTAAATACAGCTATGCAACCCAGCCCAGTGGCACTGGATGCTGCTGCATCATGGAAACATAGAAACTTAGAATTTGATGGCAGATAAGGACTGCTTGGCCCACCCAGTCTGCCCATTTTCCCCTCCACCAGTAAGTACCATAGATCCTATTTGATCTGCGGCTTAGCCCACCCTTCCCTAATGACTAAGATTCCCTTATGCCCATCCCATCTGTTCTTGAATCCCAACAGCTTTCACCCCACCACCTCCACTGGAAGGCTGTTCCAGGCATCCACTACTCTCTCTGTGAAGAAGTACTTATTTACTGTGAGTCTGCCCCCTCCAGCTTCATAGCATGTCCCATTGTTCTTGAGCATCTTTTTTTATGAAAAATGCTTCCCTCTTGTAACTTATTTATACCTGTGAGGTATTTGAAAGTCGGTATCATATCCACCTTTCCCTTCTTTTTGTCAGGGTGTACATACTGAATTGAGGTTCTTTAGTCTCTCCTCATACAGTCCCTGCATCATTGTTGTTGCCCTTCTCTTGACCATCTCTACTCTGTCTATGTCCTTCCAGAGATGTGGTCTCCAGAACTGGACACAATACATCAGGTGAGGTCTCACCAATGATTTATACAGGGTTTTAACACCTCCCTCTTTCTGCTGGTGATACCCCTCCCTATGTACCCTAGTGTCCCACTGGCTCTCCCCACAGCCTTTTCATACTGTTTGGCCACCTTTAGGTCAGGAGATATGATTACCTCCAGGTTTCTTTCCTGTCTGGTAGTTGTCAGTACTGCTCCCCATATTTTGTACTCCTCCCCTGGGTTTTTATGCCCTACATGCATGGTTTTGCACTTTTTCACATTGAAACTTATTTACCACATTCTTAACCACTCCTCAAGCTTTTCTAGATCCTTATTCATTTTTATACCACCCCTGGAGTGTCTACCCTATTGCAGATTTTAGTGTCATCTGCAAAATGACACACATGCCAGTCTAGTCCTTTAGCAGCAATGTCACTAATAAATACAATAAAGATGTCTGTTCCCAGTACTGATCATGCAGTCAACAGAGGGGGACCTGAAATCAAATCCTGATCTGGACTCCCCCATCCTGTGTTGGTGGGGTCAAGGGTGTGATTTTGGGGAGGGAGATTTATGCTTGCAATGCAAGTACCCACTTCTGTTGAGTGGTGTTGATGTTGATGTTATAGATGACCATGCAACATCAGCCAATGCTGCCTAGAAGACGGTGCAGATAGTGGCCATAGGCTGCAAACACCAGGGTGGTGGAATTGAGTAAATAAGAAAAATCAGGCCCTGATAGAATGAAGGCACACTGACACACACACCTGAAGAGCTACCAAATTATATGGCTGCCCTCTCATAGACTTCCTTGTTTTAGAGGCTAGGAAGCACAAAACTATTCTTGGGTTCCTGGCATGTGGTGTCAAATCACCAAGCCTCAGGAGAAATGTGGGGGCTTGAACAGGAGCCAGCAGCAGTTACAGTACTAACAGATGAGAGAACAGTCAGGACAGAGATGCCTGAAGAATAGGTTGTGGTGAACAGCTTGGGGAAAATGGAAAAGGAAAAAAAAGCTCTATAGTATGGAAAATATTTTTGACCAAAATTAATATGACCTTGGAAATTACCAGTATTTGTATTAAAGATTTAAGTTAAGATGTAAAAATTACTTATAGCTTATTAAGTTTAATAATGTTATAGGTATCTTATTTGTCAAGTATCTGTAGATTAGAAGACCTCATTAAATTCTTGTCTGCATTTTGGTATCAGTGTCCCAATTGTTCATACAAATAACAATGTCAGGTGGTTCTAGGCAAGGGTAGTTCAAACATACTGTACATGCATTCAAAGTAATCTCCAGCCTCTTCTGGCTGTAGTCAATTACTTTTTGATGTGAGGAGTAGGGTTAGGTGACTTGAGTTGGAGGACAAGAGAAGAGTGGCTGTATGCTGGGCTTGCGGAGGAGAAAATGCTCATAGTAGGATTCTGGAAACACAGTTAATTAATTTAAAAAAGGTACACCACCATTGCCTACAGTAAGATTATACTTCCAGAATCTTTCCAGACTGAATTGTTGTCACTGTTATCTGGTGTTTTTCTTCTGTTCTGCTTTTACTTTCCCCAGGAGCCTGAAGTCCAATTATTGGAGGAGCCCACTTCCAGGAGGTAGTATCATGGAGTCCTGTGGAGGACTGGACACAGGCAGAAAGCCACCAAAGACACTGAAGAGTCTCATACAGTTGGCATAATGAGAGAGCAGGGAAACTGAGAAGATGGAAGTTGGAAGGTGGAAGCAAGAAGATAAAGTAGATAAGAAGATACTGTGGTTTCCTCTCTCCACCTGCTAGAACTTGTTACATACGAACATACAAAACTGCCAGTAGAAAAAGGCCATTTGGTCTTTTGAGTCTGCTCAATTTTGCAGCTAGCAGTGTTGTTACCAATACTGAAAACTGACAGCTAAAAATAAATGAAGCAAAGAGTATAGTTTTACTTCTTAAAAATAGTCCCTATTTACTATTTTATATATATATATTTTTTAATTGTGTCTCATCATTACTTTTTTGGTAGGTGATGATTTCAGTTGACAAACTCAATTTTGTGAAAGTACAAGACATTTTTTTTTACCAATTTTAGTTCTTCTTATACAAGACATTGTAAGAAGTATTATATATGAACATAATCAAACTGCTTTATTGTAATGGAGTTTGGGTCAAGCACATAGGAAATTGAGATTAATTATTGTTCAAAACTGGGAGTGTTTTGATATCCCAATACCCCCTGGCATTTTGTTCAGATTAACTTATTGCCTCTGTTACCTGGTGCTTGGTGTTTTATCTTCTCCCTTTATCAATCTACTGTATATACAGATTTTGTTTGTTCATACTCTTGTAGAATTTTTATAAAAACTTCAAAAATATTATATATTTATTTTAATTTTTAATTTGAATTTGAATTGTTGGGCCATTCTGATGAAAGAGACTGCATGACCAGCGCATGTAAAGCTCATGCTCTGGCATCTCATCTTCAGATTTACCATGTCAGGGGAGGAATTGCCAGCTGTACAAATTGTCACATACACAGGAAAACCTTTTAGAAGTCCTTACATTTTTTTAAAGGTTCTTTTTACAAAAGGCTCTCACCTGTTTAATCTGTTTAATAAACAGTCAAGCCTCAGCTTTGTATACCGTGTGTGCATTTTCAGGAGGATGCAGACTGTGTTGCTTGCATTCTGAGAGGGATTGTTTGGATGTCAGCTTTCTTTTTATTATGTGTACAATTCTCGCTGGACTAGAGTAAGTAAAGACAACTCTCTCCAGTTTGTTACTATACTATTAAATCAGCTACAAAACATACCTATTTTAAATTTAAATAGGTAGTATTCTAAGGAATTGATGTTGACAACTTAAAGTGGTCATCATTGTGTTTCTGATGTTTAAGGGTGGTGTGACTCTATATGTATGTATAAATAATTTATAAGGGTCTTTCTAATCCAGTCCTTGTACTAGCACTGTGATTTATGGGTAAACAATAGATGTGTGATTGAGGTTAAAATTCTCTGTTCATTAACTTTACTAATTTTATCAAAGTACACTGTTTTTATGTTGCAGTATCCTTGGCAGGGTCTAAGGTTCACAGGACTACTTTTGTGGTATATACAAAATGCCTTGTTTACCTTGACTCAGAAATTATAGTGGAGAAGGGCCCTATAGATTAAAGAGCTGGAGCTGGGAGGTTTTATGGGAAAAATAAGGCATTGCTTGAAGAACAGCAATATAAAATAATTTACAGTTATTAAGCTACATCCACAAGAAAGGAACAAGAAACAAGGAAGATTACTTCCACAACTATAGCAGAAGATCATTGCTTGCAAACTGGTATTCAATTGAAGACTTTTGTCTTAAATAAGTTATTTAACCCCCAAGTCTCCAAGCCCTGGATGAGAACAATACATTCTGCCTAGAGTAAAAAATTGCTGTAGTATTTTGGTGTATAATTTCAACCATTTTAGACTTGATTTTATTGTGATCTTGTGTTAATAACAGTTCCCCTTACTGTCTGAATTGTTTATAAAAAATTACTTGTCTTTGCAAAAAAGAACAGGGAGGATTTTGCAGTATTAGCATTTGAATATGCCAGTCAAGACTAGAAGTGGGAAAACCACTAGTTACTGTCTGGAAGAGGAGTTGGACCTGGACAGAAAGAAAATGTTTATACCAAAATCATGTAAGCAATTAGCACTGGGTGCTTTAACTAAAATACAAAAATCCACAGATTTAAAAGAAAAGGAAAAAAGAAAGGAAATCAAGGCAAAAGGGCTTAAAATCTAAAGCTCACTTCAACCCCCACTACTGTGCCTCTTAATGCAGAGGCGCAAGGCACAGAGAAGAACATTCAGGGAAAAGAAGATTTGGATTAAATTGTCACTGATACAGCAGGTTATATAATAAGAAAGACAGCATATGCTATAGTCCAGTTTTAAATATTGATTTCTCAGAGGTATTTGAAAATCTGGAAATATTAAGTAAGACAGTAGGACACATTCCAGTATCTATAAGAACAAATTGTAAGGAGATTATGGAAATTAAACAATTGGTCATTATGGGGGCAAATATACCCTGCAAGACAAGTGAGTTCACACAATTTATGAGTCCAGATAGTACATTTATTCCTTACCTAGACTCCATCTCATAAGATTTGATACTTGACTGTAAAGATCCATATATAGCTAATATTATGTTATTTGAAAAATTTATGAATATCAAACAGGAGATGATGTTTATTAAGGGAACATGCATGGAAAATAGAAAAAATTTGGAAAGACTAAAAGAGAGGGAATCAAATAGAAAGGAGCTGGACAAGAATTGTTTGGAGTATAGAGCAGTTGGGAGCCAGGGGCTAGCTAAATCTCCTGAAGTAAAAGAATATCAAGAAAACTTAACACTTTCCATTGATGAATCAGTATTAGTAATGCTTCCATATAGAAACTGTAGGGTTGATAACATAGGCGAAGAATTGAGGAGAGGGAATATCACTTTATTGGTGAAACGGGGAAGAACAGGAGTGGAAGTTAGAAGGACTCCTGAACAAAAAGATGTCTCATAAAGCAAAGAAAGAAAGCTTTATTGAAATACAAGATAGAGTAGGTCCTGGAATAGTTCATAACATGATAAATTGGATCATGGTGTATCAAATGAAAGTATTCAAAGGAAGGTGAAAGAAAAGTAAAAACGTAAACCAAAAAAAAAAGACAGAGAATTTTATAATTATGAAGAAAGAAAATGAAATCATAAGGTCCACAGCTAACATGATTTCATGGTAAACAAAGACAAGAAAAGGTAAACAAAGGACAAAGTCAGAAATGCAGACTCAAGCAGGAAACATAGAAGCTTACATAGTTAGAGAACCTCAGAATTCTTATTCTTAAACTGAAATATTAAAAAATAACAATAACAAGGAAGCCATAAAACATAGGGAGAGAGACGAAGATTGAAACATTGTTGGACAATCAAAGGGAGACAAATTTATGGATAGCTTTGAACATTTTTTAAGGAAAACTGAAGACTCTGATTTTGTGCTACCTTTACTTAAAATGGGGATAATGTCAAACAGAACAGAAAAAAAATGCTAAATATAAACATTAAAAGCCTTCTGACCACCATTCTAAATGGAAATACAAACATAGTAAACTACTTGAGCATCTTCTGACCCATGCCAGATGTCGAACAAGTTATACTAGTATCCAATCAATTTTATATTTTAATGGCAATGGTGAACACAAGGAACAGACTGAAACAACTAGTTATCAAAATTCATAACATTATTACTTTGATTTATTTCCATAATTTTACAAGGACTTTAGAAGGGCAAAAGGAAATGGGTATACTAAAACATTTTCCATTTTTGGCTTAGATCAGTTACAAAATGAGACTGCCAAAAATATAAAATCAAAGATAGTAGAAGTTCTTCAAAGTGCAAAGAAAATCCCAGATTTAACATATGTAGTAAAGGTCATCAGATGGGAAGAAATAGACACATTACTGTACATTGTGGATGAATAATGAAGAACTGTACCATCTTTTAATATGGAGCGCTTACGAACTGGATCACTTGGAAGAAAATATTGTTAAAACCTCTGCTAGGTCTGCTTTAAACTCATCTTGTTGGGTTTATATGGTACAGACCTCAAATAGATACACAGTCATAGAAAACCAAGCAGAGGATTGACTGCTGACTGGTAAAAAAGGGAAGAAATATACAGTTGCAGGGAAAAATATACGTTTATCTGAGTTTAAAGGAAACATTTCTAATTTGATATCTTGGAATGTATCTGGGCTCAAGAACAAATTATTTATTTATTTATTTATTTCAGTGTGGGATTAAATACCTTTGAGCCATTGACTCATTTACAAAGGTTCGAGGTCAGACATCATACAATTCAAATTAGACAGACAACAGGAATTATACATTGGTAATACAGAATCAAGTTAAAAACAACAACAATGAATTTGTAACAGATAGAGTAGTACTGGTTACTTCATAGGTAAAATTCACTATGTAGAATATAATAATTTTAGGTTCCCATACAGCTTAGAAATTCGCAAGGAGATTTCAGTGTTATTCCATCTAGAATGGAGGTAGTATATGCCCGCAGGCTGGAATAGGCAGCAACAGTGTTGAGCAAGCAAATTAGCTGACCCTGAGTTGCTAAAGTATATAAATATTTTTTAATGTGTTTGTTTACAAGAAACATATTGAAGAAGATATGAATCTGAGTAGCTATAAGTAGTTTTACAAACCAGCAAAAAAGATTCAACAAATTTTGTAGAATGTCAGGTGGTTTATTAACGCTAGCTGCTGAGCCCCCTGATGGTGCACTCTCCCCAAGACCTATGGTGTGACACTCTAAGACAGCTGCCACTCACTCCACTTTCTGCCACAACCACCAGCAAGCCTTCCAGTCATTGAGCCCCCCAACCAGGCACTCACCCCAAGAACTATGATGCGGTACTTTGAGACAGCCACCACCCATTCCGCTTTCTGCCATAACCACCAGCAAGCCTTCCAGGTACAAGCCCTCAATAACACTGGCTTTTTTTCAGTTCCTGGTGCCCTGCTTATTCCAGAGCTCTGATTGGCTTCTTCTCAGGGCTAGCACAGCCTGATTGACTCCCAGCGGTATCCCCTGCCAGTCGCAAGCTCAGGTGGCTTTTCTTCACCAGCTTGGACTTTCCAATCATCATCTTCTCCCACCCACCCTCTCCAACCCACCCCTGCCCCTCTTTAAATCCATGAAGTGAAGCCTAGGCTCCACCCTGACAGACTTCCTGTTCAATCCTAACTCTACTGCTATCCCTTCTCAAATAGTGTTTCTGCAGCATTCTCCCTGTATCATCATAGCAGCAGCTGTTTTTGAGCTCAGTCTCACTCTTTCCCTCTCCCCTCTTTCCAGCTACATAAGACAAGTTTTCCTCAACCTTCACCTGATCTCTACCTAGTCTCTAGGGGATTCATTAGATTAAGCACCTCCCACTCGAGCCTGCGCTATCCACTTACCTTTCCTCCGGACCTAATACTTGGAACTTGGTTGCTGCCTAGCTTGCCCAGAGCCACTTACCATACTCAATGCATACTGGCACTGTACAGCCCTATCCTTTACATCTTTATGACTTTCTGCCTCCTCACATCGGCTCTCCTAGCCCCTAACCCAAAATGACCACCAGCATCTCATGTCACCCTAACAAGTGCCATCATTACTCAACCCTGCCCTCAACCTGTTGCATACCCATTCCTTCCCCCCAGTGTCAGTCTCAGTATCCTATCACCCCAGATGCTATCCTTTGCAGCCCAAATCAGGGCTGCAGATCATCCCTCAAAGCCATCCTATACACTAGAAGAATTAAGCTCCCAGCTGCTTCCTCCTTCCTCCTACTCATCCTGCTCCTATCAGGTGACATTTGAACCAAATCTGGGGCCCCATGCTGGTCCCCTGCCTCTAAGCTCTCAGAAAGGACTCTCTATCACCTATATTAATATAAGGAGTCTCCTACCTAAATTAGACCAACTAACCTGCTAGATGATCGAGTACTCTCTTGACATCCTTTGCCTGATGGATCATGGCTCTCCACTAAGATCCCAGACTTTTCCATCGCTCTACCAAATTACTCCCTGTTTAGTCATGACCATGGCAAGAGAGGCGGAGGTGTAACCATCAACACAAAACAGCCCCTCTCATGCTCAGTCACTTTTAAGGCAGCACTCTCTAGTGTCCAAGAAATTCTTTTTGCTCAACTCATCCTACCATCCTCCCTTTCTTCATTTATAGGGGTGCTATACGCCTCCCCCCATCTAGCCCATGACTCATTTGCCTCTACAATTGCTTCCTTACATGACTTAGCCTCAAAAGGGGAACTGGTTCTCTTAGGCAATTCCACATCTCCAAAATAGAGTCCCTTATTCTTACACAGCTACTGAGTGATTCCAACCATTATAACCCTCAGTTCCCAAACAACTCTCTCTTAAATTGGGTTCTCACCTCCCACCCACACAGAGTAACTTCTTCAGGCACCCTTACCAATGCATTAAGTGATCACTGCATTACATATTGTGTCAGCAAAACTCATTTGCCCAAATCTGCCCCAAATACTTAAATACAAGCCCTCTAAATGTGCTGGACACAGTATCTCTGCTTATCAGCCTTATACATGCTGATTGGCAACAAATGTACTCAGCCCCTAATGTCGATGCTGCCCTCTCCAGCTTTCTACACACAGTCACTAGAATCTGGGACTCCTATGCCCCCCTGAAAAAGTCCAGAGTCAAGAAGCAACACCACCAATGGATTTCTGCTCCCATCCTAGCCAAATGCAAAACCAGTGACAAAACCTGGTCTACCTTCAAATCACACCCCACCCTTCAAAACAGGCAAGCCTACAATGCACTCCACAATGCTTGCACCAAGGCTGTCAGGCTAGCCAAAGTAGCTTCTTTCAAATTGTAACTCTAACAATCAACCCACCAATTTCTGGAAAGTTGTTCACTCCCTTCTCGACTCTCCAGCCCAACCCAGTACCTCTGCATTCATGAAACCCAGCCAGCCAACTACAAACTATATCAGCACTGCAGACATACTAAACAAACTCTTCACACATCCTATGCCTTACCTCCCGGACCCACCCCTCCTGTCTCTGCCCCTCTGCTGCCCTCTACAACAGCAATTTCCAATTTCATCCCATCTCTGAACAAGAGGTCTTTAAAGTCCTCTGCTCATTAAATACCACCAAATCTAGGCCAAATGGGATCCATCCTAAGCTCCTGCAGATGTCAGCCCCTATCACCAAACCTCTCAACAATATATTTAATCTCTCTTTTTCCACAGGACAAGTCCCACAAACCTGCAAATTAGCATGTGTAATCCCCCTTGACAAAGTCGGTGACCCCTCCCTGCCCGGTAACTGCAGGCCTATCTCCTTCCTCCCAGCATTAGCCAAGCTTCAGGAATCCCTGGCTCACTCCAGACTATCAGACTACCTCAATACCAACAATCTCCTCTCTTCCACCATCAATCAGGCTTCCAAAAACAACATTCCACTATCTTGTCCCTCCTGTGTGTCACAAACCACATCCTCACAGCCTCAGACCTGGGCCTCATAGCTGCTGCAGTGTTTGTTGACCTGGCTAAAGCTTTCAACTCTGTATCACACCCCTTCCTCCTACAGAAACTAGAAGCAATGGGAGTAGCCCCCATCACCGTTAAGTGGTTTAGTTCCTATCTCTCTAACAAGTTACAATCAGTCAAAATCGCCAACGTCACTTCCCCCTCCCTATCTTAGCAGGTGTGCCACAAGGCTCAGTCCTCAGTCCTATCCTCTTCTCCCTCTTCATTAATGACCTTCTCTCCTCCTGCACCAAATTCGGCATACACATGTATGCAGATGACACTACCCTCCTCACCTCTGATCCTACCATGCAGGAAGTCCAAGCTACCCTCTAAAATGACTTCATCAACATTCAGCACTGGTTCTGACTTAACCAACTAAAAGTAAACACCTCCAAAACAGTATCTATGGTTTTTGGCATGGTGCAGCAACTGAGCAGATCATCCCCCTCTCCCCCTATCACTTCTCTAGATGGTTCCCCTCTAGACAAGGTCAATAAGTATAAGTACCTGGGTGTTTGGTTGGATCCCCATGTATCCTTCTCTATGCACATTGATGCTACCATCTCTAAACTATGCCCCTAACCTGGCATGCTCTACTGGCACAGAGACTCTTTCCCTCAACCTGCCAGACATGAAATCTTATCTATAATGATCCTCCCCATCTTTGATTATGCAGACATGGTCTGTAGCTCTGCCCCAGTGACCACCCTGTCAAAGGTAAACACCCTCCTAAATTCTTGCTGCCATTTTGATACTGACTCCCCCCATCATACTCACCACTGCGATCTTTACTCCCTTCTCAGAATCACCCCTCTGTCTCACAAACGTTACACTCACTACCTCATGCTTATATCTAAATTCTGGTTCAACATGCTCCCCTCCTACCTAATGAATAGTTTTTTTCTTGGACTCCCACACCCCTTATGAACTGAGGCATTGGAACGTAAGATACTTCACCCTGCCTCACCAAGCTTCCTCATCTGGCAAAGCTGCTTTCTCATACCAGCTACACAGTTTATGGATTAATCTGTACCACCTCATCAGGAACTCTTCCTCCCATCTTGCCTGCAAGCAACAATTTTATCTCCTTCCTTCCCCATCGCTGTCATAAATGAACCACTCATGCTCCCCACTACTCACTTTCCTGACTCCTTCCTCTATAAGGACTTACCTAACAAGCCCTTGATGTTAGCTCACTTACCTTGCTAATCTCTTCTCTCCTATCTCTTGACCTATATCCTGCAGCTTGCTCCTTATGGTTGCCCTATGTTATTGTATTTGCCCTACACTGCTATGTATACCTGTTGTTTTTATCACCATGCTGTAATGTGGCTTATTGTAAGTCAGATATATGATATCCCCCCCCCCAGGTCACACCTGGAATTGAGCCTTGGCTCAGTGTGCTTTTCCCAGTTACCAAATCTTTAAATAAATAAATAAATAAAAACTATGGAAATGAAGGAGAAATATTAACATGCAAGGACTAGTAATGGAAAGTGACAATATCCTGGGGATTAGAAACTCAGAAAACAATCAAGAAATTATTATTTTAAATATATATGGTATATACCACCTTATAATAACACACTTTATAAAGAGGGCATATTCAGTCTGTTAGAAAAGGTAGTAGATGACTGCATTGGTGATAACCTGAATGCTAGAATTGTTTTGATTGGGGATTTTAATGTGAGAACTGGGCACTGCCTGGACGCTACAGAAGACTTTGCAGAGTTGTTAGTGGAAGGAAAAAAAATGATTGCATTCCTTTTTGCAAATATTCACTAGATAAACTACAAATGATTAAGGTAAACATATCTGTGAGATCTTAGGTAAAAGGAATGTTTCACTGTTAAATGGTAGAATGCCCTTGGATAGAACAGGCAATTTTACTTATATAAACATTAACGGTTCATGATTGATCTAGCATGGATTGACACAAATTTGACGTCAAGCTGCTTTGATTTGATAGTAATAAAGCAGAAAGCCCACACTCCCTTCTAGAGTTACAGATTAAATTATCTAAATCAAGCAACAAAACTAAATATATATATCCATCATGAATAACAAAGGAAGAAAACATTTATAGGATGGGAAATAACGGATGGTAAGAATTTTTGGGATAGGCTGAACGAAAAAGGGGCTATTAGAGCAAATTATATGCCTAGAAGGAGTGGAAGGGGAAGCAGATTTTTGAAAATATTATACAACAAATCACAGAACTGGTTGTTAAAGAGAAAGGAATATACAGGAAAAGGTGCGCCATGGTGTACTCATGAGTGAAGAATTGCAAAAAAAAAAAAGATTTAAATAAGCAATTGTGGCTAGTAATAAAATATCCAGGTAAATATAACAAAAAGAGAGAAATACAAATTATACATATGGTAAGAGTTTGAGAAGTCTGTATGGGATAAGGACAACAAGAAATTTTGGAGGCTGGTAGCTAGTGGAATGGAAGAATACTCTAAAGACTTAGATTCATATTTAGAACCTGGAAAATGGGTTGAACATTTTAAAGAATTGTTTTATGATCCTAAGGTAGATGTAATCAACAACCAGGTGAAGGAAGTTGTATGGACTCCAGTAAAAGAAGAATTTAATAGGGATGAAATTTATATGGCCATTTAGGCATTCTCAGGGCACAGATCCCCAGGGCCAGATGGTGTGGCTATAGATGTATTATGAACTCGATTAATATTTAGACTCCAGGTTTGTATAATGTTTTTAAGTATATAAACGATAATGGGAAACTTCCTAAAACATGTATGGAAAATATTATAATACTGTATTTCTTTAAAAAAGGAAACAAAAAGGAGTCACCCAGCTATTGGCTCCTATCCATCTAATTGATGATACTTAAAATATTTTTACCAGGACTATAAAAATCAGACTTTTAGACAGGATACAAGAAAACAGAATATTGGATGAGGTCCAAGCATGTTTTATTCTGCAACATTCCACTAAAGATCAATGTTTTACCTTATTACAGGTTTTTTTTAACTTTTGTTTCATTCACACCTTCAGGCATCCTTCAGGAGTGCTCACTCGGAGACCCCAATACTTCCAGCCTGAACCCCCACCTCTCCCTTGATCCCTTCCCTGAATGACCCCAGGCAGGCTTGACCCCTGGTACCATCTCTGGGGCTGATTCCACCCTCCCTCTGTGACTAACTCCTTAAGTGTGAGGTGCCTACCTGATTGGTTGTCAGGTCGGGCATGGAGGGTGATCCTGGGTGCATTGGGCCGGTGCTTGGGATGTGGGCAAAATCCCCTGGGGCCACTGTCATCTCACCGAAGGTGTGTGAGGCATTTTTGACTTTTTCATTACTTGTCCCCTCGGAGTGCAGTAGGCAAGGCGATGTTAAGCCACAACTCTGCCCCAGTGCGTGCACTGCGTCACCATGCTGTGCACCCCCGGATCACCACCAGAGGCCGTTCCAGGAGTGAGCGCTTCTTCCCAACCCTCCCTGAGAAGAGAGAGCAGTCCTATGGATGCTCAATCTCTTCCCCCCTCGATGACCCCCAGAGGCCTGGGACTCGTTCCTGCACCCGGGTCACTGGCATGGCACGAGGTGTGGTGTCCAGCGCTTCAACCCTCAGTGCCACTGGGCCAGCAACCTTATCACTCTTAATGTATAAATACATGGTTCTGAAAAGGCAAAAGTTCTATTACATTTTCATTGACCTGAAACTGGCATTTGACAGAATAAATAGAAATATGTTATGGACAGTTTTGGAGGACCTAGGAACTGAACAGGATCTTGTTAATATTGTAAGTGCTTTATGTTAGCAATAACCCAATGACAGGGAATGGGGTTATAGGTGTTTAATCCACACCTTGGGTTCATTGTGAAGCACAGTGTGGCAGGCTGAGTGTCCTTTCAGCACCCAGGGTGTGGATTAAATGCCTATAACCCCATACCCTGGAGTGAGTATTGCACTTACAACATGGGTTATGTTGAAGTGAATGAAAAACCCTCAGAAAGTTTTTTTTCCCTCTTTAAATAGCAAGAAGGGAACTGTATCCTGCCACCCTGCAAAATAGACCCCAACAAATAATGCATATGTCATTGTTTTTATGCACATACAAATGTCAGGAATACAGTACTGAGATGATTTCTGATATTTCTTGTGCATAATACAGTTTGTTATATTTCCTACAGGGTTTACTGTGCTGTTCCTTCTGCCCTCGAGAGACATGTGCACTTCACAGCTCACAAGGGACTGTTATGATCTGACATCCCCATGACATAGACAGACAAAGATATATCTGAGCTCCTGATCAGATGCATAGAATACAGCTCCCGATCACAGAGTGAGAGAAAGAAGGAAGTTTGTCTTGGATGTCTGATGCGCTGTTTCTCTCTTTCTTTTTCTCTCGGGGGGGGGGCTCATCCTCAGAAATGGAGTGGCAAGGAACTAAGGTGCCACAATATAAAAAGCATTGTTCTGTGCTTCAAGGCAGTGGACTGTCACAGAACAAATACCCCAAAACAAAATGATGCCCACTGAAAAGTCATTACAGAGAGACAGGACACTGCAGGACTTGCGAATTCCATGTTCAGGTCTCTTTCTAGGTGTCACTGTTTCTCTGTTCATTACATGGACTACAAGCTCATCTCATTGCTGAAAGCACAGAAATGGGACCGCACAGAGAGAACAGAGAATGTGCCACTCTGTGTCTTGCACTCACTGTCTCTCTGTCTCTCTCTCTCCTGCAGTGGCATTGTCTCCTTCTCTCTCTCTGGTGTGTGTGATCTGTGTCTCGCTTTTGTCAGGTGAAGCAGCTCTGTAATATACAGGCCAATTTCCCAATTTCAGAGTAAGTGAAACACAAATTGATGGTTCTTCCCATGGGTGCCATGATTACAAACTGTTTCCTCCAGCAGGGAAGGGGGGCTCAAGCAGCGTGGCATGACAAAATCATTCACCAGCCCCTGTTGGGGGGCTTATGACACTGCACTTGAGCACATCACAGAACTGCCACTGCTTAACACTGCAGTTCCCTAAAAGACAACATAGAAAAAGACAGACAGGACATCCTAATCTCACCGTCACTGTGTGTCTCTTTCTGTCACACCAGGAGGGATGTATGCCTGCTGGGGGTTGGACACAATGAACTTCAGCTGTTTCTCTCAGTCTGTCTTATCTCAAATGGCACACCGAGAAATTGCCTTCGCCTATGATGTCTGAAGCTCTTACTGCTTCACAGGACATTATATCATGAGTTCAGAATACCAGCAACGTCCTTGGCTAACACAAAAAGGGAATAACTTTCTTTCGCTTCACTACTTTTGAAATGGCTGCCTTTGACTTCTGCTTTTCCCATCATATAACACATGCCAGTGTGCCCAGGCATATGGGTTGGGAACACTCACACCAACTGTGGATTAAATAGTGAATTTAATCCACGGTCAGGAGATGCTGTTCAGCCAATGAAGTTTGCTGTTGTTCTGAACCCATGTTATAAACAGTATTATAAAATGGCAAGGATAAATCCTGGAATCTGTTTGGCTGAAGAAGACTTTGACCCATGATGATATCTCACAATATCATCATGGTCCAATACTGATTACCAAGATCAGCCATTTACTAACATTTTAAGGCCATTTTATAATAGCAGTAATACACTCCAGGATGTGGTATATCATGGCATATCATCACTTCTCAGATGCATGAGGCACTTGGCCTATGGCCTCATGCCTCACAATGCACCCAAGGAGTGTCGCTATCTCATGATATACCACACCCTGTTGTGTATTATTGCTTAAATAACACATCTCAGGTTAGATATAATTAAAAGGGTGTTAAATGTGCAAAATTCACAACCAACAAAGGATTTAAACCAGGATGCATTTTAACATGTAATTTATTTAATTTATTCTTAAATCAGATTTTGTTGAAGATATATGACCTAGAATTTCATAAGCCACATGTTGGGCATCGATATTGCCCCTACCTCACTTACTTTAATTTATTCGTTGCTAATGGATATAGTGAGGACAATATCTATGCAAAAAGACTTAGGTATCTGTTCACAATTCAAGATAGGTAAATGACTATCATTAAATGAGCAACACTTTGTAAAGAGTATCTAAAGTTATTAAACAATCCATAACAAAGGAAATTATTTTAAAATATAGATTTGAATATTATAATAGTCAAAAACTGAGTCAATGGTTTAAAAAGAATAATTATGAAAGTATTTGTAAATGCAAAAAAAGGGGTGGATGATCTTACACATCTCCTGATCTCATGTCCTCTATACAATAAATATAAGTAAAAATTCCTGGGAGACATTTTGGCCTCCTTGGAACTTAAGCCACTAAAAATGGCTATGCATTTATTCAAATCTAACTCAATGAAGGTATTGGAGTTAGTGGCATCTTTTCTTAATATCATTGACAATAAGAAACTGCACATTATTAAGGAATTGTAAAGAATTTAAATAAAACTGTCTTAATTTTGCACCTTTGCACTTTTTCTATGACCATTTATAATGGTGATTTTAGTTTTGGTATATTTTGTAACTTGAATCTCATTATTCTTGTGCAGGAATAATTTTTTGTTGTAATGACAAAAAATGTTGAACATCAAAAAGAACTGAACTGATCTACTTTTTGAAACATGTTTCTGTACTCATGCTTTGAAAAGAGTATCTGTGGAGTTATAGCTTTTTTACAGTGGTAGCTACTGGCATGAGGCAAAATATCCAGATATATCATGATACATCACAAGAAATCCCTATTCATTTTAATTGGATTTCTATTACATTTCCCAGTACATCCAGATACTATATATAGTGCATCTTGTTACTGGCTACCAGTGTAGCTTCTGGAGTCAGAATGTTTTAGTTTTTTTCTAACCCTGCAGTTTTTGGTTGACTGATTTTATTGCTCATTAAATGTGATTATTATATAAATGAAGTTAGGGATATCACAAAAAATCTGCAAAATTAAATTAGCAGTCTTACAAAAGACATCCTGTCCATAGAATGAAGTTTAAAGATGGACAAATACTTTGGCCTATATTTCATGAATATTACCTTCAGCATTAATATCACTTTACTTTGTCCTTTCTATCCCGATTCCAAACTCTCCCATGCTGCTAAATGACGCATTGCTGATACAGGTTAGCACACCTCTCAACCTTTCATCAATGAAATGAGGGACATGAACACCCAAAATGTGGGACAAGGAGGGACACTGACCTTCATAATAAGGGGCACATCCTCAAATATGGAGATACAAGCTCAGAACACTGTGAAGCCATTGTGTTTACTTGTACAAAGTTTATTTTTGTTTCATCATTTTAGCATATTGTTAATTTCTGCTTTAAAAGCTGAATTTACAGCCTTTTCTCTCTGTGTGGGAAATACTTTTTCATGAGGAACAAATAAGGGACAGATCAGTTTTGAGGGATAAAATTAGGGATGTCCCTTCTAATCAGGGA
The DNA here is from genome assembly GCA_016271365.2 of Neoceratodus forsteri. Lineage (NCBI taxonomy): Eukaryota > Metazoa > Chordata > Ceratodontiformes > Ceratodontidae > Neoceratodus > Neoceratodus forsteri. The sequence goes on along the minus strand of CM057451.1, from coordinate 447,388,974 downwards.
CAGTTGAGAGGTATGCAGGTTAGTAAAGACAAGAAAAAGAGGTGTTAACACATGAGGTAAAGTTCCCGAATATTGGCCATTTTGTCTAAAGACTGAATTAAAGAGCTAGTGTGCTGCTTTGAATTAATAGTAAATTTCAGATGCAGTCAGCTATCACTTCTTATATCTCAAGTATTTTTTTCTTTTCTGATTGTTAATTAGAAGATTTTCCACCTGGCAGTACTGGAGGGATGTGTGGAGCAGTACTCTGTCTGGAGAGAAAAAAAAAATCAGTTCTGTTCCTCCCACAACATTGTCAGAAATGAGACCAAACATCTTGAGGCACTACAGTCCTTGCAGCCCAAGCAGTGACTCTCACAAGCTACCAGTCAAAGTATGTAGGAAATTGTGACATCACTAGTAACCAGGGAGAGTTAATCCCTGCTGCTTCATGTGAAAGTGAAACCTGGCAGTGAGAAATGGCTCTCATTGGTTACTAGTGAGGTCATAGTCTGTTTGGTCTCAGTGTTGCTGTAGTGGGAGGAACAGAACTGACTTTGTTTTCCTCCTCCAGATAGAGTGCTGCTCCACACATCACCCCAGTACTGCCAGGTGGAAAATCTTCTAATAAGCAAACAGAAAAGAAAAAATACTTGAGATATAAGAAGTGATAGCTGACTACATCTGAAAGTTAAAATTAATTGCAGGCAGTTTCCAGACAGTACACTAGCTCTTTAATTCACTGACAATTACATTTTGTCCAAAGAATGCAGATAATAATTGGACACAATGCATTCTGTCCACAGAATGAAATAAGGAGTTTTATAAAATACATGTTTTCCTAAAAATAAAGGAATATGAGAGAAACATAGAAACAGAATTTGCCAGCAAAAAAGGATCAATTAGTCCACCCAGTCAGTTCAGATGGTTTTTGACTACTCTATCTCTGCAGACCCTAGCTAGCCTCTGGTGACCCTCCCTCCTCCATGCTGATTTATTAATATTCCCCTATGTCTATACTACACATGCTTGAAGCCACCCTTCTGCTTTTGCCTCCACAAACTTTCACTGGCAATCTGTTACAGGTGTACCACTGTCTCAGTGAAGTAGTACTTCCTCACATCTCTCTTAAAGTCCCCTCTCCAGCTTCACGGCAATGACATCTGGTCCTGGGGCTCTGTCTCCTTTGAAAGAGACCCCTCTTTTGAACCCTTTTCATCCCTGTGAGGTACTTGTAGGTCCCTATCATGTCCCCTCTCTTCATCCTGTCTTCCAGGGTGTACATGTTCAGATCCCTCAGTCCAGTCATAGAGCTGTTGGTGCAACATCTGCACCATTTTAGTTGCCCTCCTATGGACTGCCTCAACCTTATGTACATTCTGAGGTGTGGCCTTCAGAACTGGATACAATACTCCAGGTGGGATATCACTAGCAAGCAGTACAGTCGCAATCCATCTCTCTCCTCCTGTTGGAGATACCTATCCCTATGCATCCATATGCATCCCAGCATCCCACAGGCCCTACTAACTCCGGCCACTTTGAGGTCATCAGATATGATAATCCCAAGGTGCTTGTCCTGCTTAGTGACTGGCAGCACCTCCAACATCCTATACTTAGCTCCTGGGTTCCTATGTGCCAGGTGCATGCTTTTGTGCGTTTTGGTATTGAACCCCCACTGCCATGCTTTTGATCACTCCTTAGGTTTCCCAGAATACCTACACATTTTTTCCATCCCCTCCTGAGTGACCATATTACAGCTTTTGGTGTCATCTACAAAAAGTCATGCCTTCTCTTTCATTTTCCTACCAGTTCTTTTGCAAGATATATAATATACAAGGAGTGAGTTGACAACTTGAGATATGCCATATGGCACTGTAGAAGGTAAAATGGCACTGGACCTCTTGTAAATTTCAATGATATCTTCAAATTTGGGCACTTACCACCAATTCAAATAAACACAACTTGGCTCTTCTTTAAAAAGTTAAAGGCCAAGATATTCAAAGGGGTTGAGCCTGGCACAACAGTGTTGCACTGGTGCAGCCCCACATTGTGTTCCAGTGGAATATTGAGAAGGCTGACCGGCACAGTGCAAACCTTGATGTGCCAGGGCGCAATGCTGATGTATGCTGCACAAATGCAGGAAGCATGCTCATGCATATGCAGCACATCCCAATATTCAGCCCGGGATACGCAGTGCATATTCTGGCACAACCCTGCATTGCACTGCATAGGGGGGCTCAAAGTTGAGCTTCAGAAAAGATGGGCACAACTCCTGGCCACGCACAGGTGGGCTGCAGTATTGTAGGGTGCAACACAGCAGCCCAGCTGTTGGTGGCCACCTGCCCACCCAGAACACTGTTGGCAAGCACACACATCACTGGTAGTCCAGTGCCCCCTGAGTCCCCGAATCCTTGAATATTGTAATGACAGCCCATCCCTGGTGGTCAAGTGGTCCCCCTCCAACCCGAGTCCCCAAGTAATGTAATAAGACCATCCCTGGTGGTCTAATGGAACCCCCTTGCCCCTAGCTGTGAACAGGGTAATCTGCCGTATGGATAAGCCCTGGTGATCCATTGGCACCCCCACCCCTCTCACCCACACTGCACCCCTTGCCCCTCCCATCAGTGGTGGGTGGCTGCAACCCACCCGCATACTGACCGGCCACCCGCTGACTGACAGGTACAGTGTGGGCTGTAAGCCCATTGGACCCCAGTGTGGACCAATAGGCTTGCGGTGCATACTGTACCAGACAGTCCCAATTATGTGAATGACTTCATTCACATATTTGGGGCTGTCTGGTACGGTATACCCTGCAAGTCTATTGGTCTACACTGGGGTCCAATGGACTTACAGACCATACTGTACTTGTCAGTTGTCGGGCAGCTGGGTTATATGCGGGAGGGTTGCGGCCACCTGCCACTGGCAAAGGGGAGGGAGTGGGGAGGGCAAGGAGTGTGGCGTGGATGGGAGGGGTGGGAGGTGCCACTGGATCACCAGAGCTTATACATACAGTGGATTACAATGATCACAGCTAGGAGCAGGAGGGTTCCATTAGACAACCAGGGATGGTCTTATTACATTACTCGGGTACTCAGGTGGGAGGGGGACCACGTGACCACCAGGGATGGTCTGTTATGACATTAGTCAGGGATTCAGGGACTCAGGGGGGCACTAGACTACCAGGGCTTGGTTTCATTCCATTGCAGCAATCACGGCTTCAGGCAGGGTATGTCCTGGGATCCCTTCTGCACACGTCATGCTGTGTAGGGTGCCAGGTGCAAGTCGCTAGGCTGCCCTGTGCAAGGCATGCAATTGGGGCCATAATGATATGCAAATGACCACATTTGTGCCTTGCATATCTTATGGCCTCATTTGCATGCCCCTTGCTGAATATCACAGGTGATGCACCTAACACAACTACACTTACGCAGGTGCATCCCTGTGCTCCTTCTTTGTGGCTTGCACTGGCACAGTGCCACTGTGCCATGCACAGCTTGTGCTATGACCTTGCCATATTCAGTGGTTCTGCACCATGGTGCATCACCATTGAATATCACCTGGTCCTGCCCCCCCCAGTGCAGCCCAGTTGCGCTGCGCCCAGGCTTGCGCCACTGCCTGGTGCAGTCTGAATATCTGTGCCAAAGTGTTTTATTTACACAAAATTAAAAATAAAAATGACAAATATCCTTATAACGCCAGCCTCACATGATGCATTTCAGACCAAGGTTCTTTATAAAAGGCCTTTGCTATGCTGGCCTTTGATAAAGGACCTCAGTCCAAAACATGTCAGGCAAGGCCAGCATTGTAAGGATGTTTGTCATTTTTTTATTTTTGCATAAATAAAACACTGTAACATTTTAAAGAAGAGTCTAGTGGTATTTATTTGAATGGTTGGTGAGTGCCTAAATTTGAACATATCCTGAATTACATAGAAACATAGAAACATAGACTTTGACGGCAGATAAGGACCGCTAGGCCCATCTAGTCTGCCCATTTCCCTACCTACAGGATAGGCCACAGATCCTAGTTAACCAACAGCCTATATCTTCCTGCCCCCCACAAGAATTGCCTTATGTCTGTCCCATGCATTCTTGAATTCTCCACAGTTTTAGACCCCAACTTCCTCAGGAAGGCTGTTCCATGCATCCACTACCCTCTCTGTGAAATAATACTTCTTCACATTGCCCCTGAACCGCCCTCCTTCTATCTTTAAATTGTGTCCCCTTGTTCTTGCAAGTCTCTTTTTCTGAAAGATGCTACCCTCTTGGACTTTGTTGGAATTGATTTTTTTGTGGAGCACCACCAAACCCTGCACATTTTTGTTTTGTGTATTTAACTTTCAGTGATGGCTAACACACAAGGTCTTCTCCCACTTCACAGCTTCCTGCCTTTTCTCAACCCGGCAAGGCACAGCTGCCAGCATCATGAGCTTTGGTAGCACCTATCAAAACTGATAGGCACATATGTAGAAGTGGCAACCGAGCACAACCCTATTCTATTGAATGTCAGCCAACTTGAATGCACCAATCAGGGAGTGAGTCATCTGAGCATGCATGAGCAACAGAGCCACCAAGGAAACAGCCAAAGAGGAACTGACTTTTGTGCAAAGTTGTCAGCTTGGTCTGAGCAGCAGCTCAAGAGGAATACAGAAAGCTCAACAGCAAAACAAACAGACACTAGCTGAATCCCCTTCACTGAATTTGGTGCTGGACACAGAAGTGAGCCTCATACATGAACAGAGGCACAGTCAGATAATATTTCAGGCAATCTAATCTCTGATCTTCACCGAGGGGGAACAGCCTTGCATATCACTGCTGGCTGTGAGTATGAATGCACTTAATGGCTGCCCTCAAACTGTGCTTCATTCAACAACAGACTTATAGGGAAGGGCAGTGGAAGAGTGTGGAAACTGTACCACCATTATAAGGGTTTATTGTACATACCCTCCTAAATGAACTTGCTTGACAACAGCAAAGGGAGTGGTTGAGAACTTACATATGGAAAAGAAGCTGCACAAGATGTATGGGGGTATGGGGTTAAGACCAGCTCACAAGTATGGTTTTACAAAGACTTTCAGGAATCAACTAACCCAAGAAATGGGGGGGGGGGGTTACAAAAACCTCACAGTTCTATTACGTGTTGTCTTTGCTCATCCACCAGCAGGGATGTCATCAAGATGACATTATTCCTACAGGTAAACAATAACACTAGTGTCAAGGTCATGTGATGGCAGGTTAATGGGTGGATGCTCTCAATCCAGTTCGCTGTGAAATTCACATGCTATTGTTTTATTTTTGGCACTGTGATCTAAAACAAACACTTACTGGCATTATAAAGTATTCTCATCTCTATTGCTGTATAGTCTCCTGAATTTTGAAGTTCAATGGCAGCAAACCAACAAGCACCGGATACCTCCTTGATACCAGAACACATCTCGGCTCAATCTTTGTCACCTAAGAACCCAAAGGAAAACATTTTGCCACCTTATTCCCCAACACCACAGGCTGAGCCTCTTTCCTCTGATAATGTCTCAAGGGACTTAGCCACTATTAAAGAAGTCCTGCTTGAGCTAGTGGCTGGATTTAGAACTGTCAGGCTGACTCTCAAACTGCTAAGCTGGTGTCTTCCAGACTCTGAAGCCTGCATTTCATCTTTCGAGGACCTGGTTTACAAAATGAAACCCAGGTTTGTGGCAATAAGAAGGAAGCTTCAGCAGTTAGAGGATAAAATTGATGATCAAGAAGTATGCAGCCAGCGAAACAATTTGATCATATTGAGGATGCCAAAGAGAGCTGAGGATAATGACCGCATTCAATTTGTGCAGCAACTGCTTGAACAAGTAGCTGGTCCTTCTCCCTATGGAACAACATATGTTAGGGAACGAGCACATCATTCCCTTAAGCTGCTTTCCAAACCTGGAGAGAAGCATAGAATGATGATTTTCAGATTGCTTAATTTCAGAGATAAAATCCATATTTTGAGCAAGGGGCAGGAGCAGAAACAACTATGGTGGGAAGGCTCATGGATATTTAACTTTAGAGAGCTGAGCACTGTTAATCCCTGTTAAGCAACAAGCCTATCATGATATCAAAAGTAAATTATATGCTGCAGGGATTTTATTCAGATTGTGATATCCAGCTGTCCTTTATGTAACTACTTCTGATAGGGAAAAACAGTTTCAGTCAGCTGTAGAAGCTTAGCGTGAACTGCCAAAATATTTTACAAACTTGTTCCCACCTCACCGTAATCCATCTCGCTGACTTTGCTCCTAATGTGCTGAACTGCATTTTTCATAATATAGGACTGCAGCATTGATAATATTTATCTCTGAATGAGTTTTGAATGCTACTGTTACCTTATGTTATTTAAAATAGTCATTTTCTTATCCTGGAATATTGGGGATTGTCTGCTGATATATATTAGCTCATCTCTTTTGAATAACGGAGCGCACCGTTTGGTAATTTTTATTTCTACTTTCAAGACACTTCATCTGAGCTGATGAGGGACACAGAAGTGATCTCTTCGAGAGGCAGACTGTGTGTATTTTTCCCTGCACTCTGAATCCTAGCATCTTGCCTGCTTCCTGTTTTGGTTCCCCGTTCTTTACTTCTATTTGATGTATTGTGCCATAGTTATTGTAGCGCAGGAGTGTCTTTATAATACCCTCATGCCTGAGTGGTTCGAGACTAATGGCACTGATTATTTTTGGACCATCACATTACTTTTCCAGCTTTTAAATGGCATGGCTTTTTGAATGATCTATCTCAACAATTTTCATTCTATGACTTGTGACACAGAAGTGCCCTCACCGAGAGGCAGGCTGTTCTTAATTTCCTCTGTTTTTTATCATGTTAGTTTTGGACCTTTTAACTGGACATTTCATTATTATTTCTATTAGTTACAGTGAATAAATGCTAATTAATGAGCTCCTAGCTGGGGCAACTTATGTTATACTTAATTATAAAACTTCTGTTAAGACTGTACTGATTTTTAGGCAGCTTTACTTGGTACGCTTTATTTAATTGTGCTCTTCACCCTGCCCCCTTTTTTGTTACTGTTCAGCTTTAGCTGTTTGTGCTTTTGCCCTTTAGTCCTAGCTTAAAATTATTTCTTTATTCTTATATTTGATTACATCTCTTGTATTAGTTTTCTTTCAAAACTCTTACTTGTTCTCTGTAGCTAGTCTAAATGCTACTGGTGAGTTTATTCTCCTATTATCTGTAATCATTTTTTATTGCTTCCCCCTTCCCTTTTTTTCTCCCTCTTTCATGTGTGTCTGTGTTGGACTTGAGATCCACTTTGATGAGGTGCTTTTCTTCTCTCGTCTCTCTTTACCCTTTTTTTTTACCAATGTAAATCCCTATGGCTACGTGGTTTTGGTTATGAAGCCACCTTCTGACTTAAACGGCCCACACTGGAAGACAAGAGTGTATTTTGTCTCAGTATACCCTTAGAGGCTCCAAATTATGTATGCTTGTACTTTTCAACATTTATCTATGCAGTGCATTGGGTAAGGTCAATTTGTCTTCCATACTGCCTATGCAGTTTACTATATTGCCTGTTTTTCTTGTAATCATGTTTCTTTTCTAGTTTTAGTGCCAAGCTATACTTATTCAGAGTTGGTGCAAAACCCTTCTATTATACTGTACACAGACCTCACTGCAGAAGTACAGTCCTGGGACTGGGGGTATTTGGCAACTGTGAGGATTACCACTGTTCTTTGTTTCTGGTGTTAATTATGGTTGTTTCTTTTTGGATGTTTCTGGGGGAGAGGGGATTAAAGTGAATGCATCCCAATATTCTTATCTTTTATCTCTTTGGTTGTTATTCAGGGGCACTGTGTTATAGTACTTCACAGGGAAAGATGTTAACTAGGGGAACAGTTTGCTACATGGACATCAAGGGGGCATGGTCTAAGACCAAATGATATCAAATCATTTAACATTTAGCTCATTTTGAAATTTAAATAGCATTTTTGCAGGAAACCCATTTACTTTGTTCAGAAAATAACTTTTTATGTAGGGACTTTATTGGACAAATCTATGGAGTGGGACACAATACTGGACAGAGAAGAGTAATTAGTTTGATTGCCAGATCAGTATCCTTTATGCTTATTACACTATAGCGAACCCTAACAGACATTTTGTTTTCATTCAGGGGTTGTTGGGATGGACTGAAGGCCTGCTTGGTAGCATTTCTGGCACTAACATAGACTCCCCCTCCTTTTTTACTTTCCTTGCCCCTTTCAGTCACCCACCCATTCTTCTCGGGAGTGACTGGGACCTAATATCCTGGGAGTTGGACAAATCTTGTATGACCCCAACACAGCTCTCTCCACCTCAAAGTTCCCTGTGTGATATGATTGACTTCTTGGGACTTTGTGATCCCTGGAGGATTCTCAGTTCCACTCTCACCAGATATACCTTCTTTTCCACACTCATCATTCATATTCCAGGCTTGATTATTTTTTATTGAGTCACTGTATCTTGCTGTCATACATACTAAGGAACACACTAAGAAATGACAAGGATCAAAAAGGCTGGTAATGCCCATAGGTGCTCTTGGGAATTAATAGGTGTAATAAGCTAAAGAAACATCAGATAGAATGAAATTATCCAACCGCCTCTTAAATTCGGTCTTGGTTATGCTTATAATTATCTCTTCTGAACGTCTATTCCAAGGGCTCACCACCCTAACAGTAAAGAAATATTTCCTTTTGTTACATTGAAAATGTTGACCGATTAATTGTAAGGGATGACCTCTGGTATTGTAGCCTGTATTCTTAAACATAAGATCACATTCTGACATTAAATAATGATCTTGGATAATGTCATAAAACAATAATAGATCTCCTCTTAAATGACATGTTTCTAATGACATAAGATTAAGGTTTTTCAATCGGCTGTCATAAGTGCTTTTATGAAGACCCTGAATGAGTTCAGTAAATTTCTGTTGTACTCTTCTGAGCTGCATACAGCTGTATTTTTTATAAGGACACCAGAGTTGAGATGTGTATTCCAAATGTGGCCTAACATAAGCTCTTTATAAGGATATAAGAACTTTTTTATCCATAGATTGAATGTTACGGTGAATGGACCAAATGACTAGAGATGCAGTGAATTTAAATTTCATTGGAGAAGTGCCCCTGAAGTGGGCACTTCACATTGTTACTCTGCTATGCAGAGTGGCCAATGCAAAAGGCTCACTTTACCTTGTAATTATTACTTTGCATTGTCATTGTGCCTTAACTCGAAGTAAGGTAAAGTGACAGCAATATTGGCAGCCCTTCACACACACAGTCACCAGAATTAATGTGCATCCCCAAAATGCCACTGTCTTGTGTCCAGAAAATGTCCCAGTGCTAACAAAGTAAAATGAGAGCATAACAAGAAATGTGAACTCTGTCTTGTGTTCAGAAAATTCCCCAGTGCTGACAAAGTGAAATGAGAGTGTAACAAGAAATGCAAAGTCTCCCAGAATTAATGGTGCACTCAGTCATGTTTCGCAGTGGTCACACACAGTCACCAGAATTAATTTGCATTCCCAAAATTCTACTGTCTGGTGTCCAGAAAATTCCCCAGTGCTGATGAAGTGAAATGAGAGGGTAACAAAAAATGCAAAGTCTCTCACAATTAATGGTGCACTCCCTCATGCATGCAGCGGTCACAGAGAGTCACCATAAATAATGTGCATCCCAAAAATGCTACTGTCTTGTATCCAGAAAATTCCCCAGTGCTGATGAAGTGAAATGAGAGTGTAACAAGAAATGCAAGGTTTTCCAGAATTAATAGTGTACTGCAAACACACAGCCAGATTAAGATTGTGCTGTGAACTCAAGAGATGCAGACACAAAGGCACAACAACACCTAACCAATGCCCACAAGTCACAAATCCAAATCTGGACAAGAATACCTTTTGCAGGTTTGGGGGGTTAGTGCATGACAGTAGCAGTCCACTACCAGTAAAGATACCACAAAGCAGTATAAAAAATTAATGCAGGTGCAGTGGATCGCTGGCTCACACTCCTGCAATTACTCTGTGGCACAATAAAAGGTGTCTGATTTAATGGCACCTATCGCACACACACTCACTCACACTACAAGTAATGAGTAGCAAATTGAAACCTTTAGTAATATAACCAAATGTTTGAAACAAACTGAAATTATACACTGCTGTGCCACAACAATCAGCAAAAAAAAAATTTCAAGAATTACTGAAAATATTACTGTGTGTACATTAACACAGTTATACAAGAAAAATACAACCAAAACAGAAAGACTGCCTTTTTCTCCCAGTTCATCTACCTACACCACAGATTTGCCCCTCCCCAAAGCACACTTCACAGTACATAGACTGACTGTTCTAAATTAACATTCAAAATCCACACACAAACAAACACTCAATGGTATGAGCATAGGAGGGATTCCTACAATCGATGTACTAAATTGTGAGCAAAAAAAATAGCTCAAGAACGCTTTTTCAACAGCGTTTAGAGGGTTTGAATTGAAGAGCTCTGAGAGGATACTGTCTCCATCTTCCAGTACACACACACTACACAGAACTGAGGCTGTGCAGAACAATCTAGAGCCCATGTGACCTGCAATCCCATGAAGCACTGAGAAATTTGTCTTTGGAGCTCAAAAACAAGGCGACGTGAGGCAAAGTACATTGGTATCAATGTACTTCGCCTTAAAATTGGTGGAGAAGTGGTTTGGGGAAGGTGGGATATTGCAAAGTCATTGTTTTCAATGGACTTTGCATTCCCCATCATGACACAAAGTACTCCACTTCACATTGTGGGTACTTCACGGATTCCTTGTTAGGCCCTGTCCACACTACACCACTAAAAGCTGTAATGGTTTGAAACCATTACAGCCCTGTAACATTAGTGTGTCCACACTACAAAATGAACAGTGTCGAAACTGTTACGATAATGTTACAGCCTGTCCACACTATGAATAAATACTGGGAGTGGTGTAACCCCTTGGAAGCAGTGCCTATCCAAAGATGCAGTAGGTGCTGAGTATCGAAATTGCCAGAATGACAAGGGTTGCCATCCACACAGAACACAGGGTGTGTGAAACATGGCAGCGTTTTCGAAAGCAGTGTGTTCGTTGGCCGGTATAATGCACTATTATGCAGTGAACCTGCAGACTGCCAGGTGTAGGAGACAGAGGAGGGCTGCACAACGTCGTGCCTCATGCAGGCTTGCCAGCTTTTGCCAAGGTGTGCTTGACACAGTGTCCATATTACAGGACATATTGATGTGTGTCCTTGAAAATGGCACAGTACCCAGGGCTGTGTGGGCTCACAGAAAAAGCACTGTGTGGTAGGACAACATTGTACGATCCTGGACAGATGAACAGTGACTATCAAACTTTCAGAAGTGCAGGCAGACCTTCAACTGTCTCTGTGGTAAGTTGGCTTCGTACATCTCCCCGGAGGGATACACACCTACGTCCAGCAATACCAGTGGACAAAAGAGTTGCAATAGCACTGTGGCGGCTGTCAACAAATGTAGAGCACAGAAAAGTGTCCCATTTGTTTGGTGTTGGTTGGTCCACCATGGGGGAAATAGTTATAGAAGTGTGCCATGCCATAGTGCAAGTACTGCTGCCAAAGGTTGTATGGGTGCAGAATGTGCATGACATAGTGCTTGGATTTGAGAAGGACTGGGGATTCCCAAGCTGTGGTGGTGCAGTGGATGGCACCCATTACCCAATCATATGCCCCCCAGGAAATGCCACAGAGTACTTCAATAGGAAGTCATACTACTCCATTATCATGCAGGCTCTTGTAGACCACAGGTATTGTTTCATGGACATTAATGTGGGATGGCCAGGCAAGGTCCATGATGCAAGGGTGTTCCGAAACAGCAAGCTGTTCACCCTTGGGCAGAATGGTACACTGTTCATGGAACCACCAAGACACATAGCTGGAATTGCTGTACCTGTTGTTGTTTTGGGGGACCCTGCCTATCCCCTACTGCCCTGGCTCATGAAGCCGTACAATGACTATGGTGACCCCAAGAAGCACAACTTCAATTACAGACTCCAGTAGGGCATGCATGGTGGTCGAATGTGCTTTTGGGTGCCTCAAAGGCAGGTGGCGGTGCCTGTTGAAGAGAAGCAAATTCAGCATCAACAATGCTACCTCGTCCATAGGGCATGCTATGCACTGCACAATCTGTGCAAGACAAGGGCAGAGGTATTCATGGACAGCTGGGTTCTGGACAGTGCAATAGATATATACCCACAACCTATGGAGCATGACAGTGCACCCACTGAGCAAATGACTGTCACGGCCTAGAGTCGATATGCATCACTGATCAGGGATAGCCTAGCTGACTACCTCGTGGATGCACAGGTTTGGTAAGTTTTGTTCCTGAAAATATGTGCACATTGCACCAAGTGGTAATGAATGGTGTCAGCAGGCAGCAGTGCAAAACAGGACAAACCTGTGACACACAGGTAGGTGCTTGTTACTTGCATTGCTGACTGTATAACAACTGTGTAGCCATCCGCTGTTCCACACACCCACAAATACCTGTCCAAAATACCACTAATCATCTCACAGCATCCCATCCCACCACTGACCCATGTACTCACCGTTCCAACATACATAAAGAATGATACGCAAGTCAGTTCAGTTCAGTAGTGCTGTGTTTATTAATGTATGTATGGCAAGTATGTCATTAGATGTCTGGTGGTACAACAAACCATATCCATCATTTCATCATGAGCCAGACAGAAATGTAGCTTTAGGCCTTATTGGTACACAACATTGACACGACATGTAATCTGTCGAGGTTCCCTGCCATACACAGTGTACTCAATGTATGAAGTACTACACTACACAAATGTACGATGCAGATGTCCAAACCTTGGCACAGTAATGAGCAAACATTAGGCACAACAGACCAACAACATATGTGACAGTGCATTGTATGGAAAAGTGCCTGAGTACTACGCCTGTTACGTGCACAGACATATTGAAACATAAACAAAGAAATATCAGTATAGTGAGTGATATTGTCACTCATTTGCAGTTACATGTATTTCACAGTCAAAGAAAATGTTGACCCTTTTAGGGACTCATACAGCATTGCATATTATGTCATACATTCCTGATATGTGTTTCTTTCCACCACCAGGTATACAGAAGATAGTACTGGATGGTACCGTCACAAGGTCGCAATGTCAGCAACAGTAGATAATGCGCAACAACAATAAACAAGGCAGAAATACACAGCTGTGCAACAGACAATGATGCAACTACATAATGTCACCAGTACAGTGTCTCATTTGTTAATAGTAGCATATGATACCAGCACTTTACATTCAGTGCTGTCCATGGTTGCAATTGTACAATAAAGACATCCCTGAGGTTATACGCTGCTGTGCTTTTTGACAAACATTTTGAGCAGTTATTAAGCAACTACCAGTAGTGTGCTTTGAGACCCACTGATTCACAATGAACCACTTCTCATACAGTGTAGCTTACCATCTGTACTGGGTTCCCTGAGTAACAGTATGGGGGGGGGGATACCACTTGGTAACAACGGTATCATTCTGACAAATGAAGCCACTACAGAACAAGTGATATTCAAAAATGAACATGGGAAGAACAGCCCTTGAGCTCACAGTGTTGTCCATTGGAAATCTTCACTGTACAGATCCTGTGTGAAGCTTGGAACAGCCAATGTGGGTTCAGGATCCAACAAGGGCAGCATTCCTGGCACCATGTGTGTGAGTATTGGTGGCAGAGGGCAAAGTAGATGAGGCACTTGAGGGGATGTTGCCTTGCTGTGGGTTTGAATCCAAATGTACCTGACATGAGACAGTAGGTGGCACTCCTGTACCACCATCTGTCACCCTCATTCTTATCCTAGGGTTGCCAAGCATAGGTGTCTGGTACATGGTATGGGAGGATAGAGAGCCACATGGGACATCATTGGCATGCTGGATGTTGCCATGAGTGACTGTGAGATAAGCATTATGGGACATGAAGAGGGGTACAAGCGGTGGACATAGTGCCTTGAGTACTGCCGACCTGGGTGGAACTTGTTGCAGTACGGGTGATGCCTGCATACACACTTGCTACATTACTAGGGTCTGCAGGTGGCACACTACCCTGTGGCTGGACAATGACATTTGTGGCTGCCTGTTGGAACTGCATAGTTAAGATTTTCAACATGTTACTAAAGAATTGTGCATTTTGTTCTGCCTCTTGCTTCCTTAATCTCTCCTCCATCTCTCTCTCCTCCCTAGCCCTCTCCCGTTCCAATTCAAGCAGCTCTCGATGCTGCAGCATCTGCCAAGTGTGCTCAAGCACTGCTCCAGTCAGGTCGGCCAGTCTTGATTCTTTCTTCTTCTTTCTCAGGTTGAAAAGTGGTTGACGTTCAAATGAGAGCTTGGCAGCTCTTCCCCTGCCACCACCAGATGTATCACTTGATGTTCTAGGGCATTCATCATTCACAGCACATGATGCAGCAGATGACACTGATGATGCCTCCAGCAGGTCATTATCCAAGAACATCTGGTCATTGTTCTCATCATCTGCAGAACAACAAACGTTGTGTATGACTATGCCACACATGGTTACTCTCAGGCTGCAACAGGCAAGTTGCATAGTACCTATTGGCAACATCTGCTGACTGACAGCACTGCAACCACCCACCTCCATCAAAGCAGCTTGTTCATACACAGTGTACAACACAACTGCCAGGCCCCAGCAAACCCCACCAAGCACCCTCCCAACCCCACCAAGAACCCCAACCACACCCATCCATATTTTGTTGTGATAACCAGTTCCCATGCAATCCGCAGTATACAACTGCACTGCAGAATGCTGGACATGTTAGTATGCCCCCCTACCTCCCCAACTACATTAATGTAGTCATTGGCATGCGGTGCCATACTGCACTCCAGATGCCTCTCAGCCACATCATGCCCCCAGTATGTGCTACCCACCTCTCACCGCCCAGCACCACACAGATTGACTGACATTGCACATATCTGACTCTCCACCTGCCTCTACATCAGCATCAACTGCGCTGGGCTGGCAAGACTCCTCTGTCTACGCATCATCACCATCATCGTATTCCACGGCAGAACTCTCCAGGACAAAGTGGGGTTCTGTTGTTGGCCTTGTTCCCAGTATTTTGTCCAATTCATCATAGAAGGGACACACCACAGGCCCACCACCCAAGTGCCTGTTGCTGTCACGAGTCTTGTGATAGCGCACTTTGAGTTGTTTTATTTTGTCTCTGCATTGTTTGGCACTCCTTTCAATGCCATGTTCAAATAGGTATTCTGACACTTTCTGATCCACTTTGGTGTTGCGACATGCACTGGCTAATTCTGACTGTACCTATTCCTGTGTCCAGTAGTGAACAAGTAATTTCGTGGCCTCATCAGGCCATGTGGCACCACGATCAGACATGCCTACACCTCCACTACCTACAATGCTGCCTACTGCCTGTGCAGTTTTTGGGGCACTGGTGACTCACTGGTGGCTTTACTGGCCATGCTCAGATGAACCACTCTGCTCAAACACAGGCTTTGGTGCTTACTACTGCTGTTTTTTTGCTGCTGCACCAGCTGGTGGCATTAATTGGCATCCCCACACCTGACAGAAGAGGTTCACTACACTCGCGATCAGCGCTGTGTAACTTCCTGGTTCTTGCCCTTGTTTACCTCCCAGACTGCACCAGTACACTGCCGCAATGCATTGAGGTATACTAGGGGACTGGAGGACACTCAGTCACACGTCCACACTGCAGGTTGTAACGTTACAGACCTGTAAACGTTACCAAAACTGTTGTAGAAACCACATACAAACAGGTTTCTATAACAGTTTTGAAAATGCCTTCTGTATCGTTACAGATGTAAACGCAAACCATTACAGTAACGGTTTGAGCCCTCTGTAACGTTACAGAGGCATAGTGTGGACAGGGCCTTACTCTGCGAATCACTTCCCGGAGAGAATTTCGGCCACTTCATCCACCACTACAAATGACTTTATTAGTTTTATGGATGGCCTCTATGATGTGTTTAGAACTATGAAAATTATTGGAGATGATAACTCCTAGGTCTTTCTCATCAGTAGTGGAAATCAAAGGAGAATTATTCAGAGTAAATAAAATATGGGGATTGTGTCTGCCCAAATGCATGATTTTACATTTATTGGCATTGAGCATCATTCCCCATTTATTAACCAAGCAGAAATTTTATATAAATCATTTTAGAGAATTTCGGCCTGTTCTAGGTTGGAACAAATGTTACCTAGTTTAACATCATCAGCATATTTGATCATAAATTACTCAGTGTTAGTAGTCATATCACCAATGAATGCCTGAAACAGAATTGGGCCCAAACCTGAACCCTAAAGTACTCCACATGTTACATCACCAGAGCTAGATAGTTGGCCATTAATCATAACTCACTGTGTTCTATGAGTTAACCAATTACTAATCCACATAATGATATTTTTATGAATAGATAACTTAGATAGTTTCTCTAGTAAAGCTCAGTGTGGCATACTATCAGATGCCTTACTGAAGTTAATAAAAACAACATCTCAAGGAATATTGCTATCTAAATGTGCACTGATCTGTTCATGGAAACACAGCAAATTAGTCAGACAGCTTCTACCTTTTTTGAACCCATGTTGCTTGTTATCAGAGATGTTAGGTACAGGGGTGAGAACATCCTCAATGAGACCCTCCAGGATTTTACAGATGGGGAAGTAATGCTAATTGGCCTATAATTCTCCCAACTGGATTTAAGTCCCTTTTTATGTAATGGGATGATGTTAGCAGTTTTCCATTCTGGTGGAACAAAGTTATTGGAAATACAACACTGAAAAATTAATTTTAGTGGAAGAGCTAATACATCAGCCAATAGATATAGCATATGACCCAAAATATGCTCTGTGCCAAGAGTTGTTTCATTCTTTTGTGCCAGAAGTTAAATACGTTTAGTGTCTATTTCAAAATTAGGGAGACTAGTATCATTCATTACATTTAAGCTTGAGATTTGTTGCTGTGGACTAAAAATGTTGCAGAATCTGGTATTAAAAATATTAGTCATTTTCTTATGATCATGGACCAGATTACCATCTTCAAGTAATGGCCCTACTTGAAGTGGATTCTTTAATGAATTTACGTAAGAGTAAAATTGTTTGCTGTTATTTTTATTGGCATTTTCTGCAAGGCATAATTCCCATCTTTGGCTTTTTTGATTGATGCCTTACACTTTCTTTTGGAATATTCTTAAATTTAATCCAATTATCATTAGTCAATTTTTTTAAATTGTGATATTTTTTATTCTTTCTCTTGACAATTTTTTTTACCGAGTTGGTGTACCATTTTGGACAACGTTACTAGTACTATATTTAAGTTTTGTAGGAATATATTTATTATGTGAATTATTAAGAATGTCTCTAGAAAAGCTCCAGCTTTGAGCCATGGTGTGTATATTGAATTAGTTAACCCAGCTAATTCATGCTTCATGCATGTGACATAACTCCCTGAGTGGTATCAGATTACTCACACATATGGTTACACTTGTCATTTGATTCCTCCAGGGTGTTATAATAGGTTAGTCAATTACATATTGAAAAAATATGGTCGGAAAAGAATGTCAGGATATAAATACTTTTGGCAAGGATAATGCCCCTTGGTATGACAGAGAATGTTGACCAATGAAAAGGGACATAAATAGAACAGGAAGAATGTGGATTAAATGCCCTGAATTATTACTCAACAAAGGGTTACATGAATTAAAAAAAAGAATATAGGTCACTACTGTGAAAAAAGGAAACGCTTCCATAAGAGATTGTAGAAAAAATTTCAACAAGCAATCATTAACAAAGATAGCAAGCAATGCTAAAACCTAGTAGCATGTGGGGATAAGAAAGTAATCAGTAATATTAAGACAATAATATACCCATATGAATGGAAGGAGTTCTATAGAAAAATATATGCAGATTCAGCAAGCAATAATGATAGCATAATTAGGATAGTAGTAGTAGTAAGTAGTAAATCATTTTTATTCAATAAAATGAATCAGGATAGCTCCATTGAGCATAGCTCATTTTCAGTGAGGTCCTATTGCACATGATTACAAAGTTCAGTTCCTACATCTATCACTTGGGTTAATATCCCAGTACTGACACTGTAGTGCAGCATGAGAGGGGTACTGCACTTCTGAGGTGCTGTCTTTCAGATGAGACATTAAACTGAGGTCTCATTTGCCTGGATTGGTGGCAGTTCAGGTGGATGTTAAAGATCCCATGGCACTTATCAAAAAGAGCAGGGGAATTATTTATTAAAGAAACAATAACATCACCGTATACAATACAATTAAAAAAAAATCAGAACACAACAAAAAAAAAATAAAAAAAAATTCAACAAATTTTCAAAACAGAAAAATTAGAGCCAGGAGATATTTCTCCAATAAGATTGAAAAAGGTCCAAAGAAAAAAACAGCCCTTTCTGCCTCCTTTTGCTATCATAGGGCATTTTCAATCTGCATAATCAAAAGCAATATAGTTGTATTAACATGTTGTAATGAAAAACAACAGTGAGATTGCCATAAATAAAATTTAAGATAAGCAAAAATAACATTCAAAGTACTTGTATTATATCGAGCAGAAAATCCAGAATAGTCACCTAAAATCAGAGCTTCATATGTAACATTAAACACTGGCCTCCATTTCCAGCGATCAATTAATGCATACCAAAATAATTTAGTAGAGAGATATAACAAATAAAAATGTTCTACAGTTTCCAAGACTCCAGTACATTCCAGCCTAATACGTTGCTGGTCTGCCAGTGGTTTATGCTTTAATATTTCCTTTAACCCCAAGCTTCCCATGGCAACTAAGCCACACAACATCCCACATAGCAACAGGGATTCACTTATCAGTAAGTAATCTCAGAGCCAAACCTAATTTAGTTGGCAGGCAGTTTGGGAAATCCACTCGGACTAGAAAAGACTGTGCTATGATTTCTTTATATAAGAATCTTCTAGTCATTGTAAGTAACATTAATTTATCCACTTTCTAGCAATTTAATTTTTTTTAAAGCAGGCAAAGAAAAGGCAGGGAGTGAAAGAGCCATGAACAATCGAGGAAAAGTTGTATCCCATTTACAAAAAAATTCACAGAAAAAGAAAGAAGTCCAATCAGACCAAAAATGTCTATTCCCCAAACTGAAATTGGAATAGAAAAAAAAAACAAAAAGTAAAAAACAACTGGGTGGATCATGCTCAGACCTCCCTGTGGGAAGGGCAGATAAGTGAAATCCCTTTTAATAGGATTCAATCTACTACCCCAAACCATCTGATAAAAAAACAACTTAAAAGTCTGGTTTCCTAATTTAAGGGGATAGGAAAAATGGTGCTAATATAAAGAAATGTAGGCAACAGAAATGTCTTTACAATTAGAACTCTCTTCTATTTTGACAAAGACCAAGATTTCTCAAATTTCAAGCTTCTCAATCCAGTTTAAGGCTGCTAGATCCCTAGTACCAAAATGACAACCCAATATCTTAATAGGAACAAAAGTTCCAGAGCCTATATACACCCCTTTACTTTTGGAAAAATTCACTGTTGTCCCAGAAATACCTGTGTAACTTTCCAAGGCAGTCATGCAATGCAAGATAGAAGCAACAGACTGGACGGTAAGACAGATATCATCCGCGTAAACCACGAAGATGGGGAGAGGTCCCGGATTCTATTATCTTGAATAATCATCTGGACCACTAGGTCCAATGCAAAAGTGTATAATAATGGGCTAAGTGGGCAGCTCTGCCATACCTCCTATGGCTATTTACCCCATGCCCAATCAGGCTATTCACGATTGGACATAACAAAGCATCCTGGTATAGAAGGCGTATCCAGTTCCAAAAAGTTTCAGGAATCCCATATTTATATAATACAAGATGTAAAAAATCATGAGAAACTTTATCAAATGCCTTGGATTAGTCCAAAGCAAGTAAATATCCCAAAAGCCAATGTTGGGCACCAAAAGCACACATGTTATGCAAAAAAGCTAAGTCATGTTGAATAGATCTATCAGGAATAGAACATGTTTGTACAGCATGGATTAGGGAAGTGGCAACTACTTGTAAGCTGTGGAACAGTATAGAAGTTAGGATTTTATAGTCAGTGTTTAACAAACTGATAGGTCTCCAATTCACTATACAGTATCGTGAGCCTTTTTTAAGCAAAAACACAACTAATGTGACAGAAAATCGAGGAAATGACTCTCCAGTTAGCAAAATTTCATTATATAGCTCACATAAAACTGAACGAAGATCTGCAGAGTAGTGTTTATAAAATTCATTGGTGATACCATCTTCTCCACGAGAAACTCCCAATTTAAATTGAGCAATGGCCTGTGTTACTTCAGTAATCAAAATAGGGTGTTCCAACACAGAAGCTTAATCAGGTGTAATCCTAGGAGGCAAAAAATGAAAAATCTGATCCCATTTCAAAGGGGGAAAAAAGGGTTACCATACTGTGTATGCAAAAATTGTTCCATAATAGTTAACATCTCTTAGTCAGAAGACTGCAAAACCCCATCAGAATCAAATAGACCCTCCATGTATTTACAGTCCACGGATTGTTTGCAAGCAGAAAAAGGATCTGCAGAAGGAGTTTTCTGCAGACCAAACCGCATCTCTGCCTGCAAAGAAATTGCCCTATCATATTGGTATTTCCTCATCTTAGCTTTAATTTCCATGATTTTTTGCTGTATCTGAGCATTAAAAATAGAGGGTAAAGACAAAAGTTGATAATACTGATTCTGGAACCCTAAATATTTAATATAATCATCCTGTTTCTGAGATGAACCTAAATGGATAAAAAATTGTTTCAGACTATATTTAGTATCTACCCACCAAGAACTCCAAGAGTCATACAGGTCCAATACAGATAATCTAGTTTGGAACACGTATGAACACTGAGTTTTCGCATCCACAAGTTCCAATAAAGAAGATCTTAACTTCCATCTGCTAGTTAGCGAGTGAAACCTAGGGGGGATATTAGATAAACTAATAATACACAATAAAACCGAATGATCAGATATTTCATTCGGTTGTAACTGGAATTTCAGAGGGAAAAGAAATTTGGACAAAAAAAATAATCAATTCTGGAGGAAAACACACTCCATCTGTAAGTAAACCCAGAATCCCTGAAAAGTACACGATAAGCATCTTTCAAAGAAGCAGTCTGGATAGTATCTTGCAAAGCATGTGTGTCACAATAAGTTTTCTGTTGAATATTGTCCTTAATTTTAACATCTAAACTAATTAAAATCTCCTCCTCAAATAACATGCAACTTAGTGAATAAAAAAGGCTTAACCAGGTTAAATAAATCAATATGAGCCGTCTTAGTCTGAGGAGCATAGACATTAGTAAGGCAAATAGAATACCCCAGATAAATACAATCTAGTAGTAATACCCGCCTGGGCAATAAGTCTACCAAATGCAAAACTTGAACTTGAGAATGAGAAAAAAAGGATACCTACCCCATCTGCTACCTCCTCCCCAAATAACCAAAAGGAAGGACCTACTGTCCATGACTTCCTTGCTAAGGAAATATCATTCAGGGAAGAAAATCTAGCCTCCTGAAAAAAGAAAATATCCACAGGTAAACACCTACAATAATGTAAGCAAGCCAAACGTTTCTTGAAATGCTTCATACTGCAGGAATTAAGGGAGACAAGGCGTAGAGATGCCATATGTGTTCCAGTTTTATCTTTTTTCCATTTTTTTCCAGTTTTTTTCTTTGTGACTACAGCATCTAATCCCACTGCCTCCTCTAAGTCCATGTCAGAGGGAACCTCAGATTTAGTAGACGAATCAGATTCAGATTCCCCTTCCTGATCCTGTAGAACCTGAAATGGATTGAGAGAGACAGGTACAACCAGAGGAACCAGCTTACTGTTCATCCTAGTAACTCTTTCCGGGTGTGGGGTTTGAAACTCAGGTTTAGGGGTAGGCATAGGCTCAGATACTGTAGGGCCAGTAATATCTGGGCCAGTCTCACAATCTTGTTCCTTTACAGGAGGCATAGTCTCGGAAGGCTGAGAGGCAGACTGAGACACCACGGGCGCCCAACATCAGAAAAAGGCCTGGTACCAGACTCAGAAGAGGGGGCATCCTGAGGTGCTGTAGTAGGTCTATATGCATTTTGAGCCTGGTTAATAAGGTCATCCTTATCAACCCAACCTTGTCTATTCTGCCCAGCCCAAGGACATTGATGGTACGTATGTCCAGGCTCCACACATAGGTTGCACTTGAAAACATTACGGAAACTCCACTATCGTGGTCAAAATCCCCACGCAAAGCACATTTAACCTTGTCACAGAGACTACTAAGATGTCTGCGACTCCCACACTTATAGCAGGCCCTAGGCTGGCCAGGGTAGAAACAAACCCCCCTGATCTTTCCCCAGAAAGAAACTATTGGGAATGTGCATAACATCATTTTCAATAACATGTAATTTTAGTTTAAATTTCCAGCTGCCTGTCCAGATCCCTTCATCATCTATGACAGCTGTAGGAGGGCCTAAAACAGTACATTTATGCTCTAGCCAGTATTGTATATCCCCCAGATTTACCCCTTCATTTCGAAACATAATGTCCACAGTCTGAAAAGGGGCTTAGTAAGGGGAATAGCAAAAAACAGAAACTATAATGGGTAAGTTTTACAAGAATCATAGAGTTGCCAAAATCTATCTAAACCTGCAAAAGTCTGAAAACTAATATCAAATGTGTCCTCCCCACAAACATTAATTAAAGCGTAGATATCAGAAGCAAGAAACAGCATGGATTCCTTTAAAAGTCTATGAGCAACAAAAGTCCGATCAGGATGTTCAGTCATGCCACCACGATACCTCAGCCGTACTGCATTGTGGTGAGGGGCCTGTTCCAATTTATTGTTTCTAAAAAAAATCAGAATAACGCGGCCCTTGTTGGCCAGAATCTCTCTGTGGGGAAGGGGGTGGTGAGCCTTCCAAAGGAATCTGGGAGTTAGTAAGAGGACTAGGGCCTGAATCTCCTGGAACCCCATCCTGATGAACATCAGGCCCTGTAATAACAAAAGTTTGACCTGCAGAGAGTTCAGCAGCCACTGCATCCTGAGAGCCAACCCATGAAGGTGCAAATGACTCCCAATTAGAGTCAGGGATCCATTTGCCATTGATGCACATCCAGCCCACATTGAGCAATGCTTGTTCTTTCGACCAGCTGCCATCGGAGTCAGTAGTGGTTTGCTTTCACATTCCATCTCGTGCCACATCAGTGTCTGTAATTCGACCGTCATCGATACTGTGTAATACCGGCTCTGCTACAGCATGCAAGCCCCTACAAAAAAGTAGAGACAGCAATATCGCAAGCAACAGTAGTAGAAGCAGCCACAGAAATATGAGGAACTCCAGCCTCCTGTGCTCCCGATGCATGGGATCCACCATGCAAATCTCTGGGTAACTCAGGACAAACTCCATCTTCTTCAGAACAATCAGCATCTTGAAAAATAGCCACAGGCTGCTCCATAGCAGCAACATCCTTCACCATCAAAATCTGACTATCATCTTCCATGCAGCAAGACAGCACAGCAGCTCCCCCTACCAAGAGTAGGGGAATTTCCCCAGTGTCCTGGCCAAATTTCCCTCATTCACTAAAAAAAAAATACCACCAACAGCTTAATCTGGTTCAAGGTCAGTCGGCATTCATCTGAATCCCCCTCCCCCAGGTTGTGTCTCAAAATAGGCAGGATTTGTCTAGTGCACTTACCCAGTCAACAAAAACTAAATTAATAAATTAGTTCATAATTTATGTGATAGCTTCACCACAACAATTATATAATAACTGGGTCTCATCTTTTAGCCAGCTCTGGATCTGTTTTAATCTAACTGGGGAACTGAGTTGTCTAAGTCTGATGGGCACTGAATTCCATAATATTTCCCCTCTAGGAATAACTGTGGATCTACCAATCCCTCACTTGAACCTAGGCACTGTACATACAATGCCTTTATCTGACCTCAGATTATTCTTAATAGTCCTCAGTTGGAATAGCTCCAGAATCTATAGTATTTGGGGAAATCCTCTTTCCACACCTTATACATAAATTGCATGAGATGGGATTTTCTGCCTTCTGAGGGTTTTTGCCACTTGAGTGAATGATACAAAACACACCAATGAGTATCTTGAGGGACATCTATTATGAAATGAGCAAATTTATTAAACATTAAATTGACCCTCTCCAGCTGGGTACTGGAAGCTCCTGAATAGACTATGACACCATAGTCCATAATGGGGATAATCATAGAATTTACTACTTGCAGCTTGATATCTGGAGTCATGTTGCCTCTTAATCTATTTAAAAGGCCCAATCTTCTATCTAAATTGTTCAACATCTTATCATAATATTCATCCCATTTAATGGTATGATCCAACCACATCAACAGGTATTTATATTTGGGAACCTATTGGATTTTTACCCCTTCCATGGTAGTCAGAATCAGACCTAGTCGATTCAAATCTAATTTATCCCCAGAAAGAACTGATTGTGTTTTAGTACAATTGAGAACCAGAAGATGAGTAGCAAAAAATGGTTGTACTTGATCAAAAACCCACTGCAGTCACTCATTAATCATAGCAACAGAGTCCCCTTCAACAAAGATGATGGTGTCATCAGTATAAAGATGACACCTAACATCACCATCCTGAAATTTCAAATTATTAATGCATATATTAAATAACAGTGACCCCAGGATAGAACCCTAGGGCACACCGGAATCTATTTTAACCATATTGGATTTATAAGACCTGATTTCAACATATTGTTTTCTATTAGTAAGATACAAATCAAACCAGCTAAGAGATGGTCCTGACAATCCAATATGCTGGAGCCTGGACAGGAGAATATGGTGGTTCAAAGTGTCAAAGGCCTTGGACACATCTATGAACAAGGCTCCCACCATCATTCTCCTGTTCATACTCACCTGGATATCACTAACCACCTTAATCAAAGCAGTCTGAATGCTATGACAAGCTCTGTACCCAGACTGATAGGTACACATTTTATTTCCAGACTCCAGATATTCTTTTAATTGTTTAGCTACTATTTTCTCAAAAATGTTGGAAACCTGTTACAGTAAAGAAATGGGGAGTTAATTATCTAATTTGTCTCTACTTACAGATTTAAATATTGGCTTGACCCTAGCAGCCTTCCAATTATCTGGATATTCTCCAGTATTAATGGAGAGATTGAAAATTAGAGACAGAGGATAATCTAGGCAAGGGGCCACATACTTTAGCAACCTTGCCAGGATTTGATCTGGACCATCAGCCTTAGTGGTATTTAAAGGGACACTGTCAATCTTTTTTGCATCATATTATTTCTAGGTAAAAAACAATATTTTTTGATTGCCTACCTTCTCTAAAATTCATTGATGTTGCTGGTTGTTTAATCTGCCTCCTTGCTTATTAGAACTGAAATGCATGGGAATGTATAGTTATACACAGCCTTATTTTGCTTCCAGTTGTTTACCTAAACTTACTGCACACTACTTGAACATTAGAAATACCCTCAAACAGTGCAACCACTCATAATACAACAGTCTTATCTACTCTTAGCTGCATAATGAGTAGCTACATAGTGTTGTGGATGTTCCTGAGTCCAGGAAAGATGCAGTTGTAGTTGGTCAAGAAATGTAAACAAACATGTTTTGGTGTGGTAACACCAGTATGGTTGACACTGAGTTTTTTACTTTTTAAAAGGAAAACTGAGTCTGAATCAAACAACCAGCTACACCAGCAGTCTCTATAGAATCAGAACAATCATAAAATGTGTTTTTTAAACTAGGGGCACTTTGAGGCCAGTGTCCCTTTATATTTAACAATACATCCTTACCTTTTATACAGAGATATGACTAAACTCAAAATTAACAGTATTCAATTTTAGTTGTTCTTCCTTGTTTTTGTCAACATTCATACTATCACTATGACCTTCCAAAGCAGATCCTATATTACTAAAGTAATTATTAAAGGTGTTTACCAGATCATCTCATAATGGGATGGAATGTCCATCAAGTAGAAAGACCCCAGTCAGAATGGCCTGAAATTTTAAGCTCCGAAATTGAGGGCTACATTTCAAACTTAAAAAACAACAAAGCACCCAGAGTGGATGCCATCTTAGGGGAAATACTTAATTCAAATATTAGATAGTGGTCTGACATCCTTGAAAAATTATATATTAATATCAGCAATGATACCACAGTGTCAGCAGCCTGGTAAATTACTGAAATGGCTGGTAAATTACAGAAATGGTCCCAGTCTATAAAAAAGGGGAAAAAAGAGACATGGAAAATTACTGGCCAATTTCATTAATATGTATACCATCCAAGATTTATTCCAGAATACTACTGGAAAGGTTGAAATTGTGGGTGGCAGAGATGGACGTCATGTCAGAAAATCAGTTTGGATTCAGAAACAACAGATCAACTGTTGGCAATATATTTATTCTCATCTATTTAGTAAATAAGTTCACAAAGCTAAAAAAGGAAGGCTGTGCAGCTGCTTTCTTGATCTAAAAAATGCATTTGACAATGTCAGCAGAAATACAGTTTGGAAAATCCTTGCCAATCAAAATATTGACTCCAAATTACTAGAACTCTTAATTATGCTGCATTCAAACACCATCTTAAGAATAAGAATCCCAGTGGATGGAATATTAACTGATCCTATAGTTATTGACAAAGGGGTAAAACAGGGCTGCCTTTTGACACCTCTGCTATTCAAAATTTATATAGATCAGATTGTCCAATCTCTAGCTGCACAAAAACTGATGCCTCAAAAATAAGGGATCTCAGAGTCAATATAATATCATACGCAGATGATGTGGTTGTGATCTCTAAATCTGCAATTAACCTCCAAAAGCTTTTGCAACATCCATAATCAATCTATCACTAGAGGTTAATCATGATAAGTCAAAAGTTATGATCTTAGGATGACCGATCAGAAACAGATTAACATGGAAAATACAGTAAATCAAAAATCACTCAAAGTGGTAAAGGAGTTTAATTATCTTGGGTCCCAGATCACAAGTAACATGAACTGGAATCACTATATACAAACAAAACAAATGAAAAAGAAGGCAACTAGTACTGGGTATAAACAGGTTTAACAAGAGCATTGTTGACAATTCCGTTCATGCACATCTCAAGAGTATACAAAGATAAAGCAGTATCAACAATGTTATATTCAGCTGAAATCTGGGGACTAGAACAAAATTGCATGACATTGGAACCTATTCAAAACCTTTTTTTAAAAATGCACTTGGGCACCCCGCAGCATTATCAGGTGCCCACCTAAGAAGGGAAACTAATCTGGAAACACTAAAATAAGTAACTAATACTAGATCATTAAACTACTGGGAAAGAATGGTTACTACCTTCAAAATCAAGCTTAGGTATGCCTGTTGGGAAGAAGCCATGTTGTACCATAAATGAGGACTATACCATCAATCCTGGTTTAATAAATTAAATATGAAAATTCAAAAGACAGGAATACAAACTCTTTACGACAGCTGGGCATTAACTAATATTTTAGAATACACACAGAATGTAATAATTAGATGATTAGACATCAATGCCCAAATGGATTATATAAAAATGTGTTCCTCAACATTGTTTACACAATATAATTTTCTGCATGTACAAAATGAACCTCAGGATTATTTGGATTGGTTTCAGAACTCCTTACATAGAAACATCTTTGCCAGACTATGCTTTGATATCCATTTTCATTATAAATCCCTAACTAAGCTTGGAATAAACTGACTGAAGCTCAAATATGTACTGTAGATGTAACAAACAAAATACCTAATAACTTCTCACTTATGACTTGGTTGCCCCCTATTAGATGAAGTAAGGAAAAAACTGCTGGATCAGTTTTTAAATAAAAATGAAAGATCTAAATAGAGATGAACTTCCGTCTTTCAGATGAGATGTTAAACCGAGGCCCCATCTGCCTGGATTGGTGGTAGTTCAGGTGGATGCTAAAGATCCCATGGCACTTATTGAAAAGAGTAGGGGTATGTTTATTAAAAGCAAAATCAAATATACAATAATCAAGGAAAAAAAATTACATAGATGCATACATCATGAAAACTGAAAACATAAGCAGGTCTGAAAGAAAACTAAATACAATAGAGGTGAATCAAAAAGTCCCAATATCGTTCCCATATATTTCTCTTCAATATTTTCCTTTCTCCTTCTTTCAAGCGTTCCAGATACAGTAGAATCCTTTTGAATAAGTCTTCAGAAGTGAAACGTCGCTGCTGAAACAAAAAACCACATCTGACCTGCCATACCCAATATAGAATCACAACTGCTATAATATTCAAGGTACTGGAATTACATCTGGACCAGGATTCTGGAAATAAACCAAAGAATAAGGCTCTTTGATCCCATTGACACCAGACCTTATCCCAAAAATGGCGTTTCCATAAAAACCAAAAATGCAAAATAAAAGGGCAAGAAAAATATAAATGAGTCATTGTTTCCGTGAGTTCCACACATGATTCCCGGAAACAATTTCTATCCACTAGCTGTTTATGTTTTGGTTCCCTCGTACATTGATTTTACCATATAGCTTAACCATGTAATATCCACATTGATACTGGGATACGGGGATCCATAAAGGCGTTTACCAATCTGTAGTTGCTCTACAGGTGTAAAACTAGGAAATACATTCACATTAAAATGGGATTCTACTATCTCTAAATACAATTGTTTCCGAGACAATTTTTAATCATAAGAGTCGAAATGTTCCATATTTTAGCATATCAAATACCATTCCCCAGTCTATCGACAGGACATATTTCCTTTTATTTTTGTGTAAAATTTCCACTGTTCCATTCAGGAAAAATATCTTTAATAGACATATATAGAAAGGAAGCCAAGTTTGAATAGAGTCTTGGACCAATGGTTTTAAGTTGGTTGTGAAAAAAATTGTATAAAAAAATACAACCGGATGAATCATAGAGACCCCTCCTTTTCGATAGGGTTGTAATAGAACATTCCGTTGAATAGGATTAAGGCGGCTTCCCCAGAAGCATGAAAAAAAGAGAGCCAAAAGAGGTACAAAATGACATTTAGGTATTGGAAAAATATGCGCTATATGCAAAAATAGGGGTAATAAACAAGTTTTAATCAAAAAAATACGTTTCTTTTTCCCCAAAGACCATCTATGCCATTTACTAACTTTTCTCTACCGGTATTCAGAGCAATTTCCCAATTATATTTAGCTGCATCTGAACTCAAACTACACTCCTAATAACTTATGTGGGAATCTACTACCTTGATTCCTTGAATAGAAACCACCGTATCAGTAGAAAGGGTTAGGTCAAAACACACACTTTTCTGCAAATTCAAACTGGACCCAATAACTGATAAAAACTGGTAATACATCAGTTAACAAATGACCTTCTGCAATGTTAGGTACTAAAACACAAAGATCATCTGCATAACAAATTATTTTAGAATGAATGCCTGAAAGACCTGAAAATCTTGGAGATTGATGAAGTAGTCAATAATAGGGTCCAAAGCTATCACAAATAATAAAGGACTCAGAGGGCATCCTTGCCACACTCCTCTCAATGATATAACACGGGGTCCTAGTCTCCCATTAATATATGGCTTAACATAGGCCAAGAATAACATAAAATAATCCAATTTATAAAATTAGCGGAAAACCAAAACATTTAAGGTTAACCAAATAAATTCCTGAAAAATGCTATCAAAAGCTTTTGACAGATCAAAATTAAATAAATATCCTTTTAAGAACCATGACAACCCTAGAAAATAGTTCTCTGATCAGTATTAAGGCATCATGAATGGATCTACCAGAGATTGAACAATACTGAAATGGGGAAAGCAGAGAAGGCAAATATTTGAAATCCTATTCCCTAACAACTTGGCAAAATTTTGTAGTCTGTATTTAACAATGTAATAGGCCTCCAATTCCTCAAATCCTGTCTATCTCCTTTTTATATAAAAAGCATTAAACCTTCAGTACATCTGATCTGTCAGTCGATCCTCCTGTAAAAACCATTAAAGACAGCTACCAACTGACATGGTATGAGTCTCCATAAAAACTTATAAATCTCTGCTGACAAACCATCAGAACCAGGGGCTACTTTATCCCAAGACCTAAAATAACATCTTTCACTTCTTCACAAGAGAAGGCTTTATAAGTCCTTCTTGTTGTGATGTTGTTAATGTAGGCATATTTAATATTTGTAATATCATTAGTCATATCTGTGGTAACAACCTCTGGGGTGTCAAATGTACGCTGTATAAATTTTGTGACATATGCCATAAGTTCTACTTGCCCTTGACAACTTGGCCTTGTTCATCCAATAATTGATGTATTTGTTTACCACCAGCTTTCCCAGCATCGACCCCAAGGGGTTAAATTGACTCTGAGTTCCAGTCGTTTTGAATTTTTGTTCGAAAAGTATGGATTTTGCCTATCATACTGCACTTTAGCCAATGCGGTTTGACTTCTTGTATACGGGCAGAATGATCCAAACCATATAAATGAGAGTCAGTAAATAATGTCAATAATTCTGCTCGTGGCGTTTGGAGGTATGATGTCTTTCATCAGCTAAGGACCGGGCATATGATTTAAAATATGAGATCACATATAATTTAGTATCAGTCCACCAATCAATAATGGAATCATAGATAGAAATTACTGTAATGCGGTCCGTAATTAACTCCGTAAAACCTTGAATAAAACAGGAAGTAACAATAAAGATGAGTTAACTCTCCACACCCCAGGGCCCTGTGATAACGCATCTTCCAATTGGATTTGTATTCCTATCAAAAGATGGTCAGAAGTTGCCATAGGTATTGTAAAACCTTTGACTATGCCAGTGGTTTGTGAAACTAACCAATAATCAATCCGTGAGTGCAAGGTCCCTTTCCTAAAGGTAGGCCTCAGGGACCTGGCAAGACATCCACTAATTTTAATTCTGTAATAAGATTATGTAAAGCATGGGTGTCACAATAAGTTTTCTTACTGGAAGGGATTTCTAAACTAGTATTAAAATCTCCACCCATAGAATTATACGATTTGTGCACAGAAAAGGTTTAATTGCGCAAAAGCTGAATCTTAACTGCTTTCTGCTGTGGTGCATAAATATTTATGAGCCTATAAGGAAACCCCTGCCATATAAGATCTAGTAAAAACTCTGCCCAGTACTAAATCCACACTCTTTTGTAAAATGAAGTTAGAAGTAGTAAAACAAAAACCAACACCAGAACAGAGGTCTTGTCCTAATGACCAATATGACGGTCCTAAACCCCATTCCCTGGAAGCTATTGTGATGTCTTCTGTGGTATACAACAGAATATTTTGTAAAAAATAAACATCATAGGCCAGACTACATAGTGCCGAAAAAGTTGCCATTCGTTTATAGTTGGAACGAATACTTTTTACATTCAAACTTGCAAGACGTATGGCTGACATGAGAAAAACCACGAAAAAGGAAGAAAGCTCTGTAGAAATAACCCTCTCATTTCTTTTTCTCACTCTAGCAGACTTCTTTTAGATAGCCCCAGAACTTTCAGTCAAAGGTAATGATGCGGAGGCCGACAGGGAAAGAATAGGAAGAGATAAATTCTCAACGTCTCCATCTTCTTTCTCCATGGCCTCACCCCAACTTGAGGGGTTCATACGGGTTAGATAGTGGGATGGATACAGCGTCTACCTGTTTGGCAGAAGCGAAGTCTCAAAACCCACTAATTGGGGGAAAAGTTTCTCCATGCTCATCATCTTTTGAGTACTAGAAACACACCGCCAATTCTTCTACAGAGATTGGTCTATAATTCCGAAATATCAGTGGGGTCATGGGAAATAAGGGATGCAGAGGGTTCAGGAAGGTTAGGAGATTCAGAAGTTGCAGGAGGTTCAGGCAAAACAGGGCATTTACAATGGAGGTAGTGAAAGAAGAATTTTTCCGTTATTTGTAACAGGTGGAAGTAAATCCTGGGGGTCCCTATAACAGAGGATTTAGCAATATAAGCATCATGTTCTGCATAGCCTGCAGTGTTATGTCCGCCCATGGGCAGGCTGAAAATACATGTAGTATCACTGCATAAATTACAAGTGGGAGGAACTGTACAAGCCAACACAGTATGACCTATCATACCGCATGAAGTACATTTCAGTTTATCACAATCAGAGCTCAGATGGGACAATGAGCCACATCTATAGCATGATCTCGGTTGCCCTGGGTAAAACAATATACCACGGTCTCGACCTAGAAAAAACAATTAGGCAGATGCTGAATACCAAACTCATTAATTTTAAGTTGCACAGTAAATTTCCACCCTCCCGTCCAAAACCATTTACATCAATTAAAGCATGTGGTGTGCCAGTAACTGTACAACGCTGTTCCAACCAATACAATATATCTAAAACATTTACTCCTTCATTCCTAAAAAGGACAGTAATGACTTTTAGGTAGGCCTAGTAATGGGAATAATCACAAAATGCTTCCAGACAGGGTCTGCACGAGCATTATAGTAAGCAGACCAGAATTTATCTAGCAATGCAGCAGTACGGAAAGAAACATCAAAATTAGAGTCTCCTGAAGAGTGTATTAGAGCATACACATCTGAGGTTTAATCTTTAAAGATTGTATTATTAAAGTCTTTCCTACAAAGTCCGGTCTGGAGGAAGGTCCATATCCCCTTGAAATGTATCACGGGCTACAAATCTTTTCCTCAGTGGGACCTCTGACTGTTTAAAAAGAGAAGCGTAGCTGGCTGGTTTACTAGCAGGCTTAACAGCAGAAGGAGCAACAACTGAGTTCTGCAAACAGTAACAACGTTCATGTCTGCTTGAAAGTACTGACCTTCTGACTGTGGTGGTAGCTCAATGTTCTGTTTCAGCGATGAAGCGATATCCATGTCTGCAGGGGTTTGAAATGTGAATTTGAGTCCTCCGTCGGTTCGGCAAATCTCCATGCTGAGAATCAGGAACTAACAGCGGAAGTGATGCGGCAGTTTGGTCCGTCACTGAAAAGTGTTCTCCTGCTGCACTCACTGCATCCAAGCGGTCCATCTGGTTCACCAATCCATTCCCAGGCAAGGAAAATTAGGATCTGGTATCCATGCAGTCAGAGTCCTAATCCAGCCTGCTTCTCTAGCGCTTGCTCAGGGGACCATGTGGAAAGATGAGCCGAAAAGAAATAGGTCCTCTACCGGTGTACTGGTCGTCGCATCTGTTTCCATAGGGCTGTAATTGCATGAACGCTGCTCCTTTTTACTGTACTCATAGAAGCTGTTTGACCATTCTCTGGTCGTTTCCTTTTTTTCTCCTCTTCTGGTATAAGAATTTGGTCACCATCTGGTTCTTCCTAGCGTCGATGTTCTCCACTGAAGACATCTCCTTCACAGGTATGTCATTTTCAGTACATTCTGAAACGCTAGCGACTGGTAGGGATATCTCTGCAATCTTGCTCTGGTCCTGCAGTCCAGCACTCCACCTCCATCCTCTCAATGGCTGAGACATACTGAGGTGGAGTCAGATGCCTCATGGTAAGGTTCCCCCACCCATCAGAGTAGGGGAATTTCCCCGGTGTCCTTGCCAAATTTCCCTCATTCACTAAAAATACCACCAACAGCTTAGTCTGGTTCAAGGTCAGTTGGCATTCATCTGTATCTCCCCACCGGGTCGTGCCTGAAAATAGGCAGGATTTGTCTAGTGCACTTACCCGGTCAACAAAAACTAACTAAAACTCCTTAATAGCCTGTTAAAGGGTAAACATATACTTATTTCTCATGCAGTGATTACATTTTACTTGGAAACCTTTAAACTTTTTCACATATGAATAAGGTTGTGCTATAAAGGCATATATTTATATTTATTATTGTTATTTTAATATTGTACCATGTCTGTCTTGTTGATTATACACTTTTATTAACAATAAACTTGAAAAAAATAACTTGAAAACTTGAAACTTGATTCCACCCTTGATAGAGATACCACTTGGAAGCTTAACAACCAGTTCTTGAAAGATATTATTGAACACATGAGGGAGGTACTTCAGCATTTTATTCACAAAAACCGGAATACAACTGGTCAGAGGGATCTGGAGTGGGCTGCATGTAAAGCAGTGATGCAATATGAATTTATCTGCATAGCAATTAAGTGTAAAAGGCTATGTCAAGAAAAGTTATCTTTTTTGCTTTCTGCCACCAGGAATTTGGAGGGAACTGATATCACCTCTCTTTTTGAATCTCAGAAAGTATAACTTGCTACACTGCAGGATCAATATGCTGACCTGTTGAGGGACCAGGTGGCATATGCCATATACAAAACCAAATCAAAATACATTGATCAGGGAGAGAAAGCTGGACTATTCTTGGCTCTTCGTCTCTGTAAGCAGGAATGCTACAGGCTTATTCCCCATATACGTTCTCTCACTTATCAAACACTTCTAACTAATCTTAGAGCTATAGTTCAGGAATTTTATGAGTACTATAAAACATGGTATGGACCCATTCCATCTCCATCCACAGATGACTCTATCGTAATTTACCTGTAATCAATACCTCTCCCAATGTTACCTGAAAACTACTCCCTTCACAAAAGAAAGAGTCCTACAAGAGCTCACTAAGCTCAGGGTGGACAAGGCAATGGGACCTGATGGCATACATCCCAGGGTACTTAAGGAGCTAAGGGTGGAACTAGCAGAGCCATTAGCTAAGGGTGGAACTAGCAGAGCCATTAGCAGAACTGTTTAGTGAGTCTCTGAGCACAGGAGAGGTCCCAGAAGACTGGAGAAAGGCTCATGTGATCCCACTCCACAAGAGTGGCAGCAGGGAGGAGGCAGAGAACTACAGACCAGTCCGTCTTACCTCAGTAGTGGGCAATATTATGGAGGCACTCCTTAAGGAAAGGATAGTGCAACACCTGGAATCCATAGGGGCACAGGATCCAAGACAGCATGGGTTTACAAAAGGAAGGACCTGTCAAACTAATTTCATA
This sequence comes from Neoceratodus forsteri, assembly GCA_016271365.2. Classification (NCBI taxonomy): domain Eukaryota; kingdom Metazoa; phylum Chordata; order Ceratodontiformes; family Ceratodontidae; genus Neoceratodus; species Neoceratodus forsteri. The sequence goes on along the minus strand of CM057451.1, from coordinate 447,353,915 downwards.
GATTTCTTTGACTGGGTAACCAGAGTGGTGAACCAAGGGGGAGAAGTTGATGTCGCCTACCTTGACTTCAGCAAAGCGTTCAACACTGTTCCACATAGAAGATTGATAAATAAGCTGGGTGGGCTCGAGGTGGGTCAGAAGTTGGTCAACTGGGTGGCAAACTGGTTGACAGGCAGAAAACAGAGAGTGGTGGTTAATGGTATACAGTCAGAAGAGCTGCAAGTCACAAGTGGGGTACCTTAGGGATCAGTCCTGGGGCCAGTCCTCTTCAATATCTTCATCAGTGACATTGCAGATGGACTAGAGGGTAAGGTTTGTCTGTTTGCAGATGACACCAAGATCTGCAACAGAGTAGATGATCCAGATGGGGTGGGCAGAATGAGAAGAGATCTGGATAAACTAGCAAAATAGTCAGAAGAGTGGCAACTGGGATTTAATGCAAAGAAGTGCAAGATCATGCACATAGGGAAGAGAAATCCTGAAGCCACCTATAGGCTGGGAGGGGAGTTGCTGGCAGTCACAAAGGAAGAAAGAGACTTGGGCATCATCATCACCGATGACCTGAAATCATCCAAGCAGACCTCTAAAGCAGTAGATAAGGCTAGGGGGATGTTAGGGTGTATTAGTAGGGGGTATCACAAGTCATAAGAGGGATGTAATAATCCCTCTTTACAAGACACTGGTTAGGCCCCATCTGGAGTACTGTGTGCAGTACTGGAGGCCACACCTTCTCAAGGACATTAACCAAATTGAGGCTGTCCAGAGAAGGGCAACCAAAATGGTGCAGGGACTGCATCAGAAGACATATGAGGACAGATTAATGGAGCTCAATATGTATACCCTAGAGCAAAGGAGGGAGAGAGGTGATATGATCGAAACATCCAAACACCTTAAGGGCATTAACAAGGTGAAAGAATCTAACAATGTTTAAATATAAGAAAAAAATCAGGACTAGAGGACACAGAATGAGATTAGAGGGAGGCCGATTAAGGGGAAATGTGAAGAAATTCTTTTTCACAGAAAGAGTGGTGGATGCATGGAACGGCCTACCTCAGGAAGTGGTGGCTATGAATACAGTGCAGGGCTTCAAACAGGCATGGGAAACACATAAGGGAGCCATACAGATGAGTATGAATAGATTGGCCACTGAAAGAGCAAAGGCTGATGGCACATTTATAAGGTAGAAAAAGAAATGGATAGACTGGATGGGCCTTGCAGTCCTTATCTGCCATCAACCTCTATGTTTCTATGTTTCTATGAAAATCAGCAACTGGTTTTGATTCAACCTATTTATTTAGAAAAAATCACCACAGCCATTTCTTCACTGACCTTAGATAAGGCTCTTGGCCCTGATGGTTTTACCACCAACTTATATAAGGAATATGTATAGGATTTAACACCTATTTTAACTCAAAGTATACACCAATATTCTAGAAAATGGGATTTCAGACTTTACCTTTGCAGAAGCCCTAATTATTTTGTTACTCAAACCAGGAAAAGATTCAGAACAAGTTTTTAACTATCGTCCAATATCACTCATGAACCAGGATTTGAAAATGCTTTATAAAGTTCTTGCTTCCCATATTAACAGAATATGGCATCACCTAATTAGTTTCGAACAGGTTGGATTTATGCCTACTTAATCTGCAGTGGATAACCTGCATAAGATTGCCCATATTTTCTCAGTACCCTGGGACTTGGGCCACGATGAGGCCCTGCTGTGCCTGGATGCCAAAAAAGCATTTGATAGGGACTCCTGGAATTTTTTATTCATTACCCTTGGAAAATTCGGATTCCCTCAAAGATTTATTATGTAGCTTCAGGCATTATATGATAAACCAAGTTCCAAAATATATTGTAATGGAGTACTGTCTCCACATATCACACTGTGTAGCGGCACCAAGCAAGGGTGCTCTGTCTCCCCACTTTTATTTAATCTATATTTGGAACCCTTGATACGGAAGTTAACATTTGACCATCTAATTGCTGAAATCCCCATAGGATTAACCACATACTAAATTTCTGTTTATGCAGATGATATTTTGCGTCATGCCATTAACCTCAGTGAGGCTATTACTATTCTATGATCAGTAGTTGGTACTTCATTACTTATACATAAGCAAATGCTTACCACACTGGCACTCAATTTGTCTACAGACATGATGCAACCTATTGTTAAGAATCCTAATTTCAAAATTGGAGGTAAACCTGTTTCATCAGGATGGCAACCCGGAGTAGATGCTATCTTCCTATCTGACTTGCTATATGATGGGTGTCTAATCTTATTTGACCGAGCTTGTGAAAAACTAGCATTATCTAACAACATGGCCTTTAAGTATCTTTAGCTCAGACTTGCAGTGACACAGTATATGGGTCCTCCCCCCCATGGTTGAATAAATTTGAACCCTTCTTTTCTACCTTAAAAACCATGGCATCCCTCCCCTTTAGTATCTTAAACATCTACCAAATTCTTCTAACAGAATTAAATAAGAACTATGTCATCCAATGGAATTATTGGCAGGATCTGTTCCCAGAGGCTTCCTTTAACAGGTTCAAGATTTGGAAATCCCTCTTTAGATATATTATAGAAGATAAGTTATGGCTAACTCTATTTTTTTTGTCTTACATACAGTGGCATCCCCAGGATGAAACCCAGTTCTGCAGAATTCTTCAGAATGCTACAGCAGACCTACTTAATAAAGCAATGTAACTTCAATGGCAATTAGTCCCTTTTACCATTCAAGAAAATGTGACACTGCCAGGATGAAGTGAATGCCATTGTTTTCTGCATGGCAAAAGGGACTAATTGCCATTGAAATTGCATTGCTTTATTTGGTAAGTCTGCTGCAGCATACTGCAGAGTGCTTTAAAAGTGGGTTTCATCCTGGGGGATGCCACATAACTTATACTATACACCTCAAAAACTGGTTAAAATTGGTAAACTGCAGTCTAAGATATGTACGAGATGCAGGTCTGGTGAGGGCACCTTGCTTCATATTTTTTGGGAGTGTACTGTACATCTGCTTCTAAACTTTGATCACAGATCAAAGAAAGGATGGATCCACTCCTTGGACTCCAAGAGTATTTTATACCTGAGATTTGCCTTGTTGGTGACCTTCAGAAGATACCAGCTAGAGAGCAGAAATAACACATAGTAATGGCATCTATGACGGTGAAAAAAATAATTTTGTACCACTGAAGAGATAAACAATCTTTATCATACATGGAATGACTTAATGAACCTCTGTCCAATCTTCAGTTGGAAAAATTAGAAGCCAGTACCTGTAAGAGAATGATAGATTATGAGAAACGATGGTCTAAACTACATATCTTTTATGCATTACATGGATGGTCTAAGGTTCACTGCTCCATTCTTAGTATCTTTTTTTATCCTACAATTTATATTTCTTTTCCATTGATGTTTTTAAGCCTGTTAGTCCCTTTTCAGTCGCCAACTGGCCTGTATTTGCCCTTGTTTTCTTCATTATTTGCATATTACCTCTGTTTTAGTCATGATTCTCTTGGTAATCCACTCATGTTTTCCTTTTTCTTTTGTATATAGTTGATTGTTGTATTGGGTTTTATTCTCTTTTTTCTAGCTTTTGCTTTTACCCGTTGGTGTTGTATGGTATGTTGCCATTTTAAAATATGAAATAAACTGAATTAAAAAAAAAAAACAATAACACCAGATCCAGTCACATCTGGTCACCTTGCCCTAAGGGATCTGCTAAACTGGATGTGATTTCTCTTAGCTGTATAAAACTCCATGAGAATAAACATTGCAGCGGATATCCATTTGCCCTTCAAAACCAGCAGTTATGTAGTACTACTATTTTGTTCCGAGTTTAGATTATTGATTTTTGCTGTTTTGTTAGATACTGGTTTGTAACAGAGTCCATCCACTTCTGTATAGGTATGAGCATACAGGTGAGGTACACTAGAGCCATAGGTATGTGGCAACCATATGGTGTACACAAAGGGATCAGACACCATTAAGCTCTCAACATGTACCCTATGCATAGTTAAATACTACCATGACCAACACTGATCACAAAATCTTAACATGGAATGTCAAAGAGGGACAGACCAAAGAGAAACGATATCAGGTTTTAAGGTACATTAAAAGAACAAATGCCACTAAGATTGCCTTTTTACAGGAGACCCACACAAAGGCAGAGAACAAACACCTATGGAGAAGAGAATGTGTGGGGCAAATGTTTGCTGCTGGGCAGAGTAATAAAACATTTCAAAGAACTATACTCATGTGCAGATGCACAATCTTCCAGGTATAGGACCAGGTCATGGGTCCAGAAGGTAGAGTCATAATCCTTAGCGGTCTACTTGGACAGAAGGGAGATGGTACTAGCCTCTATATATGGTCTTAACCAACAAGACCTGAAATTCTTTACACAGCTCTCTTTAGTCATATCTAAATTTTCAAAACTTCCAATAATTTTGTGTGTGGGGGGAGGTGGAACACAGTGCAGAATACACAACAGGACATGACTTGGTTGGGCAATACCACAGTGACCTCAAGACAGACAACATTTATGGAATTACAGGACAGCTTGGGCATTGTGGAGACGTGCAGAATACTGTGCCCCAATCATGGAGCTTACATTTTTACCTCACCAGTGCCCCACTCATCCTTCAAAATGGACTTTCACATTATCAGTGCAGAACTACTCTCTGGAGTCAATACCTGTGAGATTCTCCCAAGGATCATATTAGATCACTCACCAGTCCTACTGACCAAGTGATTCAGATAACACATTGAGAGGGACAGGGTCCAGAAACTGAATTGCCACCCACAGTATTAGTCTAAGGAATGCTTTAAAGAAATCCAAGACTGTGTCTCTAACTTTACTTTTTTGCAGACAATGGAAGCACTGCCAGAGCTAAAACAACTCGCAGGGGTGCTTTTAAGTGCACAATAGAAGGAGAGCTTATTTGATCAGTAACCATCAGAAAACAAAAAAGACAAGCAGAATCTCAAGCCCTGGTAGCTGAAATCAGAGACAGGGAAAAAACATATCAGTCACTTCTGAAGATGATTGGCTCAAGCTTAACTGTACCAGAGCTAAATATGGGGAAATACTCTGAGAGAGCAGAGAATGCCATTGTTCAAGTTAGGGTAAAGTACATGGACCAGGGAAAGAAGGCCAGCTGGCTGCTAGCTTTTAGGCCGAGGCAATAGGAGGCAGTGAGGTTAATTAAAGGAATTAGACCCCCCCCCAAAGTAACTCCCTTCTCATTTAAACCAGGGAGATAGCAGAGTCCTTTGGGACATATCAACTTTTTATGCCCACAGAGTCCCCTGTTCCAGAAACTGACATACAGGAATTCATAATAAAAGAAAATCACACCAAACTCACCACAGTGCAGATTACCTCCTTAAAAGGGAATATCAGGGTTATGGAGGTTCTGCAGTCCATCAAGGACCTCACCCCTGACAAGGCACCAGGCCCCAATGGCTTCTCCCTTAACATTTCTATGACTGTTAAGGATGACCTAGCCCTCCCCCCACCTAGTCATACTCTTTAATGAGGTAACAGCAAAGGAACACCTAGACTCTCTACTACTGAAGGTACATACTACATTCATTCGTAAACCAGGGCAAGAACCAGAACAGATGAATAAGGATAGACCAGTTACTCTCTCCACAGTCTTGATATCAAGATACTAGCAAAGATCTTATATATTTATTTAATTGTATTTATTTATTTCAGTACTAGGTTACACTTTTGAGAACAGGCTCTTTTTCAAAGGTTCCATGTCTGACAACATAAACAGTACACATATTTCTAGAGATACTAAGACAGTGAAACAGTTGTTCAGTATTTACATGTATTACAAGTATTTATAGATTCACAACTAACAACTTCTGTTTTCCTGTTGTGTATAGAGCAAAGCGCCATAGGTATTAAGAAGACAAAGGAGTAGCATTGTTTCCATTTGTGATGTAAGGACAATACAATGGGATAGAGAAAAAGGGGGCCACATTGATGGAAGCAATTAATTGAATGCTAAGAGGGGGAAAGAAAAACCTAAGGGGAGTAAAGAAGGAGAGGCAAGGGCAGTGGGGGAGAGGTGGGGAGAGAGAAGGAGGAAAGTGGGAAGCAAAAAGAGGGATAGAAGACAAGCGTGGGGGACAGGGAGGGAGGGATGGTGGAAGGGGGTTCCTAATAATTATGTAGAGGCATAAGGAGGGGTGGAAGAAATGAGAGAGGGACAGCAAACAGAGGGAAGGGAGGGAAAATATATAATGAATCGAGTCAGCCAGAGCAGGTGTCAAGGTAGGGGAACAAGGGGGGGGGGAGGGTTTAGTGGAAATCAGTGAGGGAAGAGGGTGAAATTGGAACAGTCAGAAGGGAATAAGGTAGGCTGCAACCAATTTAAGGGAAGAGGAGAGATAAGGAAGGAAAGAGAGTAGATATATGGTGCACTGCTGGGATTAGTTGGGGCATTCACAGATCTTGAGAGCTATTAGCAACAAGGGTTGGGAAAGTATGGTCAACACTGGTTGGTCCTGATCAAGTGGGCTTTATTCAAGGCATTTTATCCACAGAGCATCTCAGGAAGGTAATCCACATCTTGTCCACATCCAGGGATATGGATTCACCTGCAGTACTGGTATCTCTGGATGAAAAAAATGTCTTCAACAGAGTGTTGTGGACCTTCCTCCGGAAGGCTCTGAAAGAGTATGGCTTCCCATCCTCATTCCTAACCTGGCTTAACTTATTATACTCACACCATACAGCCATGATTACTTGCAAAGGAGTCCATTCACATAACTTCCCCCTACAAAAGGGACTAGACAGGGGTGTCCTCTTTCCCCAATCTCTTCAATCTTTATCTAGAACCCTTGACCAGGATGATTCATGTCAGCAATGATAATACTTTAATACAAGTGAGGAAACAAAGATATAAAATGTCAATTTATGCAGATGACATTCTCCTTCATCTGGCGAACGCCAGTTGTTCAATCCCAAATACACTTGGCATTCTATGGGAATCTGGCAACTTGGCTGGGTACAAGCTCAATCTGTCCAAAACAGACATCATGCCCATTAGCTAAATACATAATACTGGAATTTGTTTCAGATAATAATTTAAGGTAGATTGAATTTACTTTACGTTAATATTAATTCTGTTTCTCTGTGTTTCCTAATCTGGTTTTCTTTTTGATTTTTCATTCCTACAGTAGGTTCACCTGCCAGCTAGAGTGATTTTCAAAGTCACCAGCCATAGAGAACCTTGAACAAGTTAAAGAAAAATCTGCAGATCACCAGTTGGCTGGATGGCATCCTCTGCATGGTTGATCACATGACTTTTATTATGTCTGTGGAATTGACTTCACATTAACATTGGAATGCATAACAGTTGGATTTGGTCTTGGCATCTTGTAATTTCAAATCTATTAAAACTGCTTGCTGTGCTATTGAAACCTCTTTGTGATATTGTTAATTACAGCACCGGCATGAGGATTTTCTATACTGATTTTGTTTGCTCCTGTTTGTAATGTTCATTGTGATTGGTTAACCATCCATGGCACTCCAGACATTACATCATGGGTTTTAGCCCACCTGATAGGCTAGTGATGCACATGACTCTAGGATCAGATTTCTTGTATATCCAGGTCCCAGAAACCACTGTTCTCCAGTTCAAATCATGCATCTGATCAGGCTACTAGCACACCAGGATCCCTGTTGTTCTACTCCAGAAAGGTAGGCCTCTCATTTCTAATCCTTAAATTGCTATAATGGTAAAGGCAAGAGCAGTAAATCATATTATGACCATATGTGCAGTAGTTTTTTGTGTGACTCCCAAAAGGGAAGTGAATCCTGCAGCATTGTATAATTTGGCTATAAATGATGAGGCCAGTTTTAGTTGTTTTTTGTTGTTTTCTGTCATTGATATATATTTCTCTCTTGTTTTTGGGCTATAACTTAACATAGAAACATAGAAACATAGAATTTGATGGCAGATAAGGACTGCTTGGCCCACCCAGTCTGCCCATTTCCCTGCCTACTGGATAAGCTGCAGATCCTAGTTAACCAGCAGCCTACTTCGTTCTACCCCCACCCCCTAGAATTGCCTTATGACTGTCCCACTCATGCTTGAATTCCACCACTGTTTTTGACTCCACGACCTCCTCCGGAAGGCTGTTCCATGCATCCACAACCTCTCTGTGAAAAATACTTCCTTAAATTACCTCTGAGCCACCCCTCTATCTTCAAATTGTGCCCCCTTGTTCTTGCACATCTCTTTTTCTGAAAGATGCTACCCTCTTGGACTTTGTTGAATCCCTTGAGGTACTTGAAAGTTTCTATCATGCCCCCCCTCCTTTCCACAAGGCTATACATATTAAGCTCCTTAAGTCTCACTTCATATGTCTTCCGGTGCAGACCCTGCACCATTTTAGTTGCCCTCCTCTGGACAGCTTCCATCCTGTCTATGTCTTAGCGAAGACTGGGTCTCCAGAGCTGCACATAGTACTCCAGATGGGGTCTGACCAGCTGTCTGTACAGAGGGATAATAACTTCCTGTTTTCTACTGGTGATGCCTCTCCCTATGCATCCCAGTATCCCCCCAGCCCTCCTTGCTGCCCTCTCACATTGCTTGCCCACCTTTAGGTAATCTGATATGACTACCCCCAGGTCCCTTTCCATTTTTGTTGTTGTTAGTCTCTCATCCCCCATTGTGTACTCTTCCCCTGGGTTTTTGTTTCCCAGGTGCATTACCTTGCATTTCTTAGCATTGAATCTAAGCTGCCATACATTTGACCATTCCTCTAACCTTGCCAAGTCCCTTTTCATCCTTTCCACCCCACCTTGTGCATCAACTCTGTTGCAGATCTTTGTGTCATCTGCAAAGCGACATACTTTTCCTTCCAGTCCCTCTGCAATGTCGTTTATAAAGACATTGAAGAGGACCGGTCCTAATACTGAACCCTGTGGTACCCCACTAGTAACCCCCCTTTCTTCAGAGTGGACTCCATTTACTATTACTCTCTGTGTCCTATTCTCCAGCCAATTTTTTACCCAGGCTGTCATCTTGGGACCCACTCCCAGGCTAGCTAACTTGTATATTAATCTTTTGTGTGGGACTGTGTCAAATGCCTTGCTAAAGTCTAGGTAGGCCATGTCCACAGCTCCTCCCTGATCTACTACTTTGGTCACCCAGTCAAAGCAATCTATCAGATTTGTCTGGCATGACCTTTCCGCTGTGAATCCATGCTGCCTTGGGACCTGTGCCCCTCTCGCCTCTAGATATTCGACAATTCTTTCCCTCAGTAGTGATTCCATCATTTTCCCTACCACTGAGGTTAAACTGACAGGTCTGTAGTTTCCTGCTTCTGCCTTGCTCCCACTTTTGTGAAGGGGAATCACATCTGCCCTTCTCCAGTCCTCGGGTACCACCCCATCCTCCCATGATTTGTTAAACAGGGTAGTCAGTGGTGTCACTAATTCCACCCTTAGTTCTTTTAGAATTCTGGGATGAATCCCATCAGGCCCCATTGATTTGTCCACCTTCAGTTTTAAGAGTTCTTTTAGAACTCTTTCTTCTGTAAATGGGCTGGTATCAACTTCTGTATCCAGAGTGTTTCTACTGTTTGTTTTAGGTACCTCCCCCTCTTCCTTTGTAAATACTGAGCAAAAATATTTGTTTAGTGTCTCTGCCTTTTCACAGTCACCCTCTGTCCACCCCCCCTTATTAAGCCTCACTATCCCTCGCTTGATCTTCCTTTGCTCCCTGATGTACCTATAAAAGGTTTTATCCCCCTTCTTAACTGAGTTGGCTATCTTTTCCTCAGTTTGGGCCTTTGCTGTTCTGACTGCCTTCCCAGCTTCCTTTTGCTTTAACTGATAAGTTCTCTGTCCTGCTCCTTCTGTGATTCCTTGTACTTCCTGAAAGCTTTCTTTTTCTCTTGAACCTTCACTGCCACTTCCTTTGAGAACCATAGTGGTTTCTTGCATCGTTTAGTTTTGTTTATTTGCTTCACACACAGGCTTGTTAAGTCTGTGATGGCAGTTTATTATTCCCCATTGTTCTTCACCCTCCTTCCTGCCCATTTGCTAGTGCATTCCTTAGGCACTCACCCATTTAGCAAAGTCAGCCCTCCTAAAGTCCAAGACCTTTGCCTTTGTAGAAACGACTCTATTGCTGTGTTTATTGTGAGCCATACTGTTCGATGGTCACTAGTTCCCAGATGGCTACCTACTTCACATCTGTGATCCTCTCTTCATCTCCATTTGAGAGAACCAGGTCTAAGATTGCTCCCTCTCGAGTGGGCTCCAATACTAGTTGTCTAAGGCATGCCCCCTGTAGGGCATCTAGAATAACCCCACTCTTCGAAGTGGCTGCTGCAACTGCACTCCAGTTAACATCTGGCATATTCAGATTGCCCATCAGCAATATCTCCCCTTTTTCTGCCTTACTAAGTATACTTTCTATCATTTCCTTGTCCATTTCCTCGCCCTGAGAAGGGGGTCTGTATACAACCCCTGTGTGGATTGTGGTGCCATTGCCGGTCTCCAAATTAACCTACAGTACTTCTTCTCCTCCCTGTTTTCCCTTTTGTTCTGCTGCTTTGATTCCTTCCCTTATGTAAAGAGCTACTCCTCCTCTTCTATTACCCTCTCTGTCGCTCCTGTAGATAGTGTATCCTGGTATGTTTATGTCCCAGTCATGGTTTTGTGTGAACCATGTTTCTGTGACTGCCACGATATCCAGATGTTCCTCCTTCATCAAGGCCACTAATTCAGGAAGCTTGTTACTCAGACTATGGGCATTGGTACTCATTGCTTTCCATTTTTTGATGGCTTTACCTTCAGTTGCAGCATCCCCCACTGACCTTTCTACCTTGATCTTTTTCTCATTTAGTACCCTGTTTTGTAGGGAGAGGCTGGGATTTTCCTGCGCTTATCAGTGCCTCCCCCCTTGACTAGTTTAAAAGCTTGCCATTGAAGCATTTAAACCGATTGCTCAAAAGACTTGTTCCCTTCCTGGACAGATGCAGACCATCCTGCCAGTATAGGCTGGTGTCCCTCCAGGTGGAACCCCAGTCGCCAATGAAGCCAAACCCCTGTGCTCCACACCATTTTTTCAACCATTCATTAAACAGCATGGTGCAAAGTACCCTCGCCTCACTCATGCCATTGACAGGCAGCACCTCTGAGAAGGATACTGTGTGTGCTACTTGTCTTAGGCCCATCCCCAGTTCTACAAAGTCCTTCTGCACTGCTCTAATCTCATGTTGAGCCAAGTCATTTGTCCCTAGGTGGACAATGATGTCCAGCTCAGACTCCCGTGCAGCTGTTCTCGTTATCCTGAGGATGCGCTTCCTGTCCCACCAAGCCATGGCACCAGGCAGGCACCTTACATCAGTTTTTCCTGCTCCCCCCAGTTCTATCCCCCTAATAATTGAGTCCCCCACCAGGAGCTGCTTCCTTTCCTTATGGTGTCCTCTGCCTCCTTCCTGTGGGCCTCCCTTGTGACAGGTGTCCTCAGCCTCCTTAATCTCCTCTGTGGGTGCCTCCATAGGAGAACTGTGCTCCCCCAGAATGGTGTATGGATTGTGGAGTGGAACAACTGACTGGGTGTGCCTCTGTTCCACCATCCTCACCCTCCCTGAGCCCACTGTGGTCCAACTGCTGTGCTTTCTTTGCAACCTCTGAGGCAGTGGTGGTAGCTCTGGTGCTCCCTGGATGGGGGAGGTTCCCTTCTTACCATCCAGTCTGGCCTGGGGAAAGGTTCCCTTACTGCTGTCCAGTGTGGCCTGAAGATGGGCAAATTCCTCCCTCAAGGCAGAGAGTTGCCTGCAAATAGGGCAGCATATCAGCCTCCAGAAAGTCTTCTGGAAGACTGCTGCCCCACGGCCATTACATTGCACTACTCCCCACATGATTATGTACTTTTTTGTGTGTGTGTGTGTTTGTGTGTGTGATTGGTTTGTTATATAGAAATATATATATTATACAATGTGTATGCTATATATTTCAGTGCTGTGAGCTAGAGAGGATATGACATTGATATGCACCTTGCACTCTTGAGGAAATGATGTCAGAACCCCAGGTATAAAGGAACTATTTCCAGGGGTGGGTGGGGTGAGGGGTGGGAAGGGTTGGGCCTAAACTGTGCCCTCACAAAATAATCAGCTAAGAGCTCAGACCCACCGCTGTGATGAGTGCCTTCCTGTCAGCAAGATACCATACACAACAATTTGACAGAGCAAATCCCTGCTAATCAAACAGAGAAAATCCAGACATCCAAGTCAGACACAGGTAAACCTCCCAGCCCTAAAACAGCCTGGTGGTTTGTGCTTCTGAAAGCAGTCAGCCCCAAAATAAGTCATCTGTGCTTTAAACTCTTCCTCCACTGAAAATCTTAAGAATTGTAACAAGACTGTCTTTTCCTGATTAAGTTCCTTATTTCACCTTTCAGTTAGAAGTAGCCTCCACCTGCAGGGTATCTGCTACAAACCAAAGACAATTGTAAGGTTCATCTCCCTCTGTTGTGAGCACAACTCACTTTCTTGCAAATCCTATGTTCAGTATTGTAGCTCCCAGCAAGAGGTAGCTTGCCTTAAAAAATATTAGCTGTTCTGATGAGTTTGCTATAAAACACTTGCTTATAATTTATTTATTTATTTATTTAGTTAAACATCAGTATAGAAACCTTTGAGCAAGAGGCTCATTTACAAAGGTACCTCATCACAAAGAGGACATCAGAACAGTAGTACAAGGGACACAGTACTTACAAACAAAAAAGTTACAGTTCAATTATAATTTTGTTTCAATAGAATACAATCTCCAACGAAGTAAAAGATAACAAAAGGTGCAAAACTTATGGTCAGGGGAGAGCTGGTGGGAGTAGAAGGGAGGGAGATAGGGGAGGAGGAATTAGTAGGGAAAGGAAGGGGGGGGAGCCGCTCAGTGAGCATTGTCAAACAGAGTATATATATATTTTTTTTTTACACTAGGCTAGTGGCAGTTGCATTTGCGAGAGCTAAGCAGGAAGTTTCTGAGCCTGGGCTTAAAGCAAGCTAAGGATAGTGAGTTTGAGACACTGGCAGGGAGGGAGTTATACCAGTGGAGAGCATGGTAGGGGAATGCCCTCTGACCTTGAGAGGTCCTGGCTCTCGGAATAACTAGGGTAGCTCTTGACGAGCTGCACGTGATTAGGGTCGGTGCAGTATGGCAAATGGAGTTGGATAGGCCAATGGGGGATAGGCCACACAGGGCTTTAAAGGTGAGCTGACATGTCTGATACATGAGTCGCTCTTCCAGGTTGAGCACGGTAGCCAGGGTGTACAGCTCACATGTGTGAGTGAGTCTGGGAGCACCAGTGATAAGTCTGCAGGCCTTATTAACTGTGAGGCAAACCTTGTTGAGGGCAGTCTGATCTGCTGAGCCATAGACCGGAAGGTCTAATACCAATAATACTATTGTTCTCAGGTCTGTTACCAAAGCTATTGGCTGATTAAGTAGCTATGGTGTAATCACTTCCAGAGAAAGTCTGGAATTTCCTTTTAAGGCACACAAAAGATAAACCCAAAAATAGTTTACTGTCTGGGTCAAATACACAACCTGTACCTGCACTTTTTTCAGGATTTGTGACAAATGTTTAGCCCAGGGTTTAAACTCTTCCTGCACTGAAAATCTTAAGAATTGTAACATGACTGTCTTTCCCTGATTAAGTTCCTTATTTCACCTTTCAGTTAGAAGTAGCCTCCACCTGCAGGATATCTGCTACAAACCAAAGACAATTGTAAGGTTCACCTCCCTCTGTTGTGAGCACAACTCGCTTTCTTGCAAATCCTATGTTCAGTATTGTAGCTCCCAGCAAGAGGTAGCTTGCCTTAAAAAATATTAGCTGTTCTGATGAGTTTGCTATAAAACACTTGCTTGTAATAGTATTGTTCTCAGGTCTGTTACCAAAGCTATTGGCTGATTAAGTAGCCAGCAAGGTTGTATTATAGTTTTTCCTGAGGTGTTGTTTTTAAAATCATCTCTGCTTTGGCCTATCTGGCCTATTTGAAAGTTGTTGGGTTTCAATTTGGCTTAATTTAATCAAGCGAAGTTATTCTGCAACCTTATCATGAAAAGGGGAATTTTCCTTGTTGTTATTATGTCTTTCTGTATCGCGATTTGGTAAAGGCATGAGAATTTATACCCATGTTTGCTTGCGGGTCCTGGCATCTGCCTGCACCTATTATACCTCATGTGGTAGTGCAACGCACAGGCAGGCCACTCCCATAACCCTGCACTCACTCGGTAGCCTTGTGAGTGAGTGACACAGTGATCGCTGGTCAAGTCTGGAAAAAAAAGGGAACTTTACCCTTGTGAACCCATCCAACTTGCCTTTTAAGACCAGGGAAGCATGTACCTGTATTAGGCCTCTGGCCTACTGCTCAGCGCCGCATGGCACTCCTCCTCCTCCCGCTGGCGTGTGGTCGGGGTCTTGTGAACCCTCTACTTCACCGTCAGGAGAGCATTCCCATGAACACCAGCTCTTTCTAACACAGAATCCCCATTCAGGGGATTTTTAGCTCACTGAGGGTTCTTTGTTTGTTCACCCCACACTCCCTTTCGGCCGCATGGTTTCCACGGCCTACTTCCATTCTTCACACCATGGGATAGCGTCTCTTCTCAGTACCAGCCCTTTACTGAAACTAAATCCCAATTCAAGGGATAGTTCTATTCAGTAAGAGTTTTGTTCATCATCCCCATGCTATTTTCGGTCACATGGTTTGCACGGCCTACTTATAGCCTTTTCTGGTCTCCTGGCCTAGCTTGGGGGGAGGGTTGAACACCCTCCTTCCTAAGCACAGTCACTTCTGCTTCACTGCATGACCCTGACTAACCAAGTGCTCGTTTTCCTCTCGAAAGTCCCTTCTCAAGCGGAGATAATTACAATGCTGATTCCTCTAGAGGAATTCTGGGAGTGAGGGATCATATATTGTTTTTGGGCAATGAACAAGGTACTGGCATACTGCACCAGAGTGGGGGCTATAAAACAAAACCTGAAGAAAAGGGAACTGCAAACAGGACCACTGAATTAAGATAACGCTCCTGGCAGTCCTACGATTCCTCCTGGCCCATCTTTCTCAACCCAAGCTCCTCCTCTATCTCCATATGGGGTCCCTCCCTATAGCGACCCTATATTATCTCAAAACAACCAAGTGGTAGCTCCCTCTAGTTCATATGGGGTCCCTCTCCATAGTGACCCTATATGTCTTACTGAGAACCTGGTGGTCCTTCCCCATAGTGACCTCCACAGTGGACTTCTCCATGCGGGGTCCCTCACTATAGTGACCCCCCATGCTGAACATCCCCTGTAATTCTTTATACACCCTCAACTAATACTCTCTAAGATCAGTGTTTTCAGAAGCACTCTAGGAGTTTCTCTCCTAGGATGTGCTGTACTTCTAAGACTGTATTAACAGCTATGGGGCATCCACTAAGTTGGAGGCCCATTGTCACCCAGCCCTAATAATACACTTCCCTTTTTTCTTCCTCTCTCCACCAGATGGTCAAGGCCAAGAAATGCACTTCTTGCAGCACTACCCTCCTGCTCCATGCCCCGGGCCCCCTATGCCCCGCCTGTTTTCATGATGACGATGACTTATCGCTGGAGCAAACTTCTGTCATGGGTTCCAGTAATCCAGGGCCCAGCGGCTCTATTTGGATGGATCCTGGAACTATCCTACTTCAGAACCAGCAGGCCATGGTAGCGATGATGAAGAGCCAACAGAATTTTATGCTGAAGATAATGGAAAAATTAGAATCCCTTACCCAGCATAGGGCAACTACCACACTACCTCCAGAGCCAGATAATGCGTGGGGGGGCCCAATGAAGAGCATCTGGATCCTGTAGAACCAGTACCAGACAACCATAAGCCAGACTCCGGTAAGGACAAGGATATGCCAGATGAGGAGGATGGGGCGGAGACCGATGACGAGAACATGGAACCACAATCTGTGCCATCCCTCACATGTAAACTTTGCTCTTTCAACATGGTTCTGGGCCTTATGAAAATAGTCAAGGCCACTATGGGGTTTGACATTGAAGAGGGAAAACCAGAGTAAAATTAGACCCATGATTCAACAAAAGGTGACTATCAAGGAGACGTTCCCAATATGCCCAGCGATTGAGGACATTTTCAACAAGGAGTGGCAATCCACAGAGCCTAGCAGAATGTCAAACAAGAGAAACTTGGACCACATGTATCCAATTCAGGAGGACAAGGCCAGCAACTGGTGCACAGCCCCGACCATTGATTCTCAGGTGGTGGCACTCAGTAAGAAAACCATCCTACCATGTGGAACCAGATCATTAAAGGACCCAACAGACAAGAGAGTGGAAGACATGTTAAAAAAGTCCTTTGAAATTGAGGCAACGGCCACCAAAGCCTCTACTATGGCCATTTACATGGCAAGTGCCCAGATCCACTGGATTGAGGAGCCCCTTGAGTAGGCAAACCTGAAAACTAGAGAGGCAGAACTGTTAGAATCCACTCTTGATGCTGCAAAATACCTGGTGGACATGACGGTGGACACCCTCAGACTGCATGCCAGGGCTACAGCCATCACTAACCATACCAGAAGAGCGTTGTGGCTAAAATTATTGGAAGCCGACAACGAATCCAAAACACTATTGCAAAATCTACCTATGAAGGGAAAACACATTTTTGGGGAGGGCCTGCAGGAATTCTTAAAACAGAAAGAGGAGGGCAAAGACCTACTTAGAAATAAGAACAGGCACACCTACCTCCCTTCAGCTAGGTGGAGGTTTCGGCGGGGAAACAAGTCTCACCAAACACGCAGAGACACCCATTACTAGAGCAATACATTTCGAGGCAGAGAAACATCCAGCATATACCGCAGTCCCTTCACCCATTCCTACTAACCTTCCTCCTTCAGAACCCATAGGTCCAAGTTTGGAGGAAGAGGTAGAGGTAATAGGGGAAAGCAACAATGACTACATGGTCAGAACTCCACACGGGCAGGAACTGTGCCCTCCTGTGGGACAAAGATTGTCACTTTTCAGACTCCAGTGGTTCTGCACAACCTCGGACAGGTGGGTCCAAGAGGTGGTGTCAAGAGGATACTCCATAGAGCTATCCCAATCACCCTTCACACACAGATTCATAAGCTCTCCCGTTGCCAAGAAGAAAGCAACAGTTCATCAGGTCCAACATATCCTGTTGGATTTGATACAAAACAGAGCAATCCAGCCCATCCCCCCTCACGAACAGAAACTAGGAGTGTACTCCGTTTTCTTTCTCGTGTCCAAAAAATCAGGGGAACTATGCCCCATTCTGGACCTGAAGTATCTCAACCAGCATGTAGTTTCCCAAAGGTTCAAAATGGAGACCCTAAAGTCAACCCTACGCAGTATCCAGGTAGGCGACTACTTCATGTCCATAGATTTGAAGGATGCATACCTTCACATACCTATCAGACCAAAACACAGACAATACCTCAGATTCCACATCCTAGGCCAGCATTACAAATAGCAGGCCTTACCCTTCAGTCTTACTTCAGCAGCAAGAGTGTTTACCAAGGTGTCAGCAGTACTAGTAGCCAGACTCCGAGAACAAGGTTTGGATATCATCCCCTACTTGGATGACTGGCTGATTCGAGCACACTCCAAGGAGCGCTCGCATCAAGACACTGTGATCACTCTAAGAGCACTCGAGGAGCACGGCTGGGTGGTGAACCGAGCCAAGAGCCATCTGGTGCCCACGCAACAGATAGAACACCTAGGGGCTCAAATCAACACATCACAAAGATGGGCAAAACTATCCCAAACAAGGGTGCACAACCTGATAAGACTGTCTCACCACCTGAGGGCTTGCCATCAGACAACCATGGGACAGATAGCCCAGTTACTAGGTTGCATGGCATCTTGAATCGACCTGATTTCTTGGGTTAGGTGGCACATGCAACCCTACAGACTTACGTCCTCACTCGGGGATCACTGAATGAATACAACTTGCATGTCATAGTCCCACTACCACCATCAGTGAGACAGTCACTAACATGATGGACAGTGAACTCCAATCTCACATGAGGGGTTCCACTAGAGGCATCTTACAATGCCACTACAGAAATGGACGCAAGCCTATCGGGCTGGGGAACGTGCTTGGGCGACCTGACGGCACAAGGCCAATGGACAACATCAGAGGCCAAGTTCTCCATCAACGTCCTCGAAATGAGGGCAGTATACCACTCTCTCAAAGCTTTCAGATCCTCCATTTCCAGTCAGTCGGTTCTGATACGTACTGACAACCAGGTCACGGTGGCATACATCGCCAAGCAAGGGGGCACCAGGAGCAGAGCTATGCTGAGGGAGGCGGCGTCGGTCCTCAATTGGGCACAGACCAACCTCACACATCTTGGTGAAGTACATCTCGCAGGCAAGCTCAATGTGAAAGCAGACTGGCTCAGCTGACAACAAGTCCACCCAGGGGGAGTGGCGTCTCCACCCCAGTCTTTTCCAAATGATTCAGGAGACTTGGGGACCTGTATCCATGGACTTCATGGCCACAACAGAAAATGTACAGGTCCAAAAATTCTATTCAAGTTACAGGGAAAACCGGTCCCAGGGGAATGATGCCCTGTCTCAACCTTGGTCTCAGGATCACGCGTACGTTTTCCCCCACATTCTCTTGCTACCCCAAGTACTAGCCAAGATCCAATCGTCATAATGAACCATCATTCTGGTGGCACCCCGCTGGCCACGGAGAACATGGTTTGCCACGGTGCTGGCTATGACAATGGACAGTGGCAGGTTACCCTACCAGCCGTATATGCTGACACAGGGACCGGTACTACACCTGGCTCCACAGACCCTGAAACTCACAGCCTGGCTCCTGAGAGGAAGAGACTGATGAGAGCAGCTTACCATGAATCAGTCATCTCCACGATGCTACAGTCCAGACGATCCTCGACCACCTCTACCTATGGTAGACAATGGTCAGTGTTTGTGAAGTGGTGTCAAGAACAGGGTAAGGACCCTGAGCTAACAGACATGCCCACCATCCTCTTGTTCCTTCAATGGGGAGTAGACATGGGGTTGGCCCACTCGTCACTCAGGGTACAGCTCTCTGCCATTGGCCCCATTCAGAGATACAGCCCGGGAGCACACTCGGACACCTTGCACTTCCTAAGAGCAGTGGAAGTACTACTACTACCCAGAGTCAGACCATCCTTCACCCCCTGGGATCTCGCCTTGGTATTAGACTCCCTCAGTACAGCGCCCTTTGAATCACTACATGAGGTAAACCTCTTCTGGGTCAGTCTGAAGACCTGCTTCCTCATCGCTATCTGCTCAGCACGAAGGATCAGAAAGCTAGGGACGCTGTCATACAAAGAACCTTACACCATTTTCAGCCCTCAGGGGGTACGTCTACGAATTGTACCAGCCTTCCAACCGAAGGTCTCCTCCACATTTCACAGGGAACAACCCATTGAGTTGCCTACTTTTTCTCGAGACACTCAACCTGGTGATAAGCCTGTCCCACACCATCTAGATGTTGGGATCACCCTGTCCATTTACATATCTAGAACTCTGCCCTTACGTAAGACAGAGAGGTTATTCATTGTTACAAGGGAACAAAGACAAGGCAGGGCAGCCTCTAAGACTACCATTGCTGGCTGGCTCAGGAGAACCATCCAGGAAGCCTACATGGCTAAGGAACTGATGCCTCCAGAGAGTATCAAGGCCCATTCCATGAGCAGTAGCCACCTCCTGGGCAGAAAGGGCTAACGTGTCTTCAGATGACATCTGCAAGGCAGCGACATGGACTTCCATCCATACGTTTGCCAGACACTATAGACTGGAGCACCTGTACAAGATGCAGCCCACTTTCTTCACCCAGGTCCTTCTAACTGTCAGCTCTTCCCCTCACTCCTAGACCACTCGGTCTCCCTCTCTAAGGTACAGTACTGCTACTTATCTACCCATGATGTAATATCTGGAGTGCCATGGATGGTCAACAAATCACTATGGGTGTTTACTCACCTGGTAAAGGTGGTTGTGTTGGTTGACATCCATGGCACTCCTCGACCCTCCCGACAGAGTGCTCAGAGTGACCGGGATTAGACTAATCACACGAATGACTTTGAGGGGGATTAAGCTATATTTCGCTAAGGACATCCAAAATACTGACCGTCGACCTCTTAGGGGTCGAGTTTAGATTGTAGTAATAGATAAATAAAACCAGAGCTGCTGGCCCACATGTACTTATCACCTGAGTCTGCATTATTGTATAGAATGGGTAGTGCACTTTACTAACCTTGATTTCAGCTGTGGAAGATTCAAACTGGAGAACAGGGGTTTCTGGGACCTGGAAATATAAGAAATCTGATCCTAGAGTCATGTACATCACTAGCCTATCAGGTGGGCTAAAACCCATGATGTAATGTCTGAAGTGCCATGGATGTCAACCAACACAATCGCCTTTACCAGGTGAGTAAACACCCATTTGATTACTTAATTGATGAGGAGGCTGATAAAAGTGCTGGGAAAACAGTAGTCTCCACCCCCAATAAAGACTAATGGCAAAACCCTGGGGTACTGTGGTCCCTTTTGTGTGTATGGTAACACTGGTATTTTATACATGTTACTGCAATAAAGCCTTTAAATTTAATGTATTTCAGAACCACTTGGACAGTATTTTTTTTGACTAATGTGTGCATCAGAATTTGGACAGTGTCCAATCTACATCTGGCAGACTAAAGCCTCCAGCCAGCAGCACATCAAGATCCTGAAATCCTCCTGGCCATGTGGCTCATTCCTAACAGCCACCACCCGCCTGCCCCATACCCCAAGCATCACATCAAGGTATGCTTTTCTTCTGCCTCCTCATGGACCTGCTTTGAATCTGGCACCATTCCCCAGCTGATTGCTGATTGGCTGCGGCCCACACCCTCTCCGGCTTCTCCACAGGCCTGCACTGAGACTTATTTTAGCTTGAATTTCTGCTTTGATATTGTTTCTATTTCACTACTGCTCACTTTTTATTTAAAATTATGTTAGAACTGATTTTACTGTGATCTCTTTTTTCTGATCATACTCCTGTATTTTTGTCTGCTTTCTAATTTAGAGATGATTAAATAAGTGCCTTTTTGCACCTTAAACCTGCCTCCAGCCCTCTTACTTTTTTCTGTCCCTCACCTCCTTCTCTAATCCCCCACCAGCTAGACACACCTGTCCATCTCTCCTGTCTCTCATATCAAACCCCTCCCTCTGTTTATCTCTGCCTGCTTAGTCCTTTGTCCCCTGCTGTGCAGACTGTCTCCAGCCCATCCTTCCTCCAACAGCAATCTACTTAATCTTTTTTGTTTCTCCTCTCTCCCTCAGATCCGGAAATCCTCCCAGCAGTGTGGCTCATTCCTAACAGCCACCACCCACCTGCCCCAGACGCCAAGAAGCACATCAAGGTATGCTTTTCTTCTGCCTCCTCACGGACCTGCTATGAATCTGGTGCTATTCTCCAGCTGAGCACTGATTGGCCGCACTCTCTCTGACTTCTCAACAGGCCCGCACAGACATTTATTTTAGGTTTGAATTTTATCTGGCCCACCCACCCCCTTCTCTGGCACTCTTTAAATGGTCTCCCTATCCTAAAAGATTTCCCCCACTACTTACTCCACCAATAGAACTTAAGGCAGGCTCTCAGGCCCTGAAAAAGCAGCCAAACTCTAAAAACAAACTCCTTGTTCCTTATAATCCTCAAGATGCTTACTCTAACAATCATTTTCATGTCCCTATGCTCCACATCCCGACAGCCTAAAAATGACATCCCTGCTTCACCACCCCCATCCTAACCTCTGTATCTCTCTCACCCCCACTGTCTCCCCACCCCAAATCCACTTTTATCTCCCTTTTTACTCTTCCTCCACCATCCATTATGTACCTCCTTCTACCAGTTATGCCACATACCCCTCAACCCATGTCCACCTCCCACCCCCTTCTCCTCCTCTGCCCTCAGACTTTCCCACAGTAAACTATGCCTCCTGCATGAGTGCTCACCCTCCCTCTCCTCCATACATTTCACACATCAGTTCTTCAGTAGATGAACATTTCATAAGCTGTCAATCCATGCATACAATAGACACAAAAGGCTCCTCCTTCTTCTCCTCATTTCTGTGTCCATCCACGCAAACCCTGCCCATCCTGATGGGAACCACACAAACCATGGTACTCTACCCATATACTCCAAGCAGTAGCAAATATTGCACCTCAACATTTAAAGTTTAATGGCAAAAAAATTGAACTTTAATCATGGCTTTCTGCCAATGATTTTGACATAATTGCCCTTACTGAAACCTGGCTCACAAATAAAAT
The DNA here is from genome assembly GCA_016271365.2 of Neoceratodus forsteri. NCBI lineage: Eukaryota > Metazoa > Chordata > Ceratodontiformes > Ceratodontidae > Neoceratodus > Neoceratodus forsteri. The sequence continues at coordinate 447,331,553 of CM057451.1, read as the reverse complement.
TCCTTCTAATGAAATACTCCTAGATGGGTAATCCTCCTTCAGAAAAGACAGACTGGTAGAAGAGGTGGTGGCTGCCTCTTTTGGATAGGTGATTACCTCTCTACCTCTGAGCTAGTCAATCCCCTCATTACCCCCACTCTGGAATCCTTTCCATTAATCTCCTACTTGGCAAAAACAAAATAATAACCATCAGCGTCACCTATCTTCCCCCTGGTGCCCCTTCAAAGGAACTAGATGATTTCCTTAACCTCAAAGAATTCCATCCCCTTGGTAGAGAATGGATAATCCAGCACAGTTCATCCAGTTAGCCCTGACCACAGATTGGACTTTCACTGAATCTATTGAGAATATAGATTCCACCCTCGAGGAATTTAGCAACAAGTTCCTTGCCATCTGTGACTGCCTTATTCCTTATAAAAAAATGAGGGTCAAAGGTAACAGCAGGAACTGATCTCCTTGGATATCCTTAGACTCATGAGGGAAAGGGAAAATGCATGTTCAAAATACAGGATTCAGAAGCTCTCCCACCTTCTCCAAATTTATAAGACACTCTGTAAGAAATGAAAATCCACTATCTGGTCTGGCAAAATCTCCCTACCTCACTGAGAAGCAGCGCAGCTCCCGCGAAAAACGTAAGCATACATGGAACATTCTTGCAACCTCATCGGGAGAGGGCAAACTAATGAACAGTTCAGGCTTTCCACCAGTGAATGTACTGCTACTGATCCCTTTGAAGTTGCCTCCCTCTTTTAAAACTATTTTGGTGATCTTGACAAATACAAGCCCACCCAAGCTGCCTTCCCCAGACCATCTTCCCCACCCCTCCCAAAACTCCACCCAAGTTTCTTTTTTCGTTACATCACCCCTCCCGAAGTAGTTAAACTCATCAAGACCCATGACCCTAATCCTTCCATAGGGCTTGACAACATTGATTACAGGGTTCTCAAATTGGTCTTCAAATCCATTGCCACCCCTCAACAATATTCTCAACTACTCTTCTGAATGGGTCCTATCTGCTCAAATGGAAATGCACCATAATCAAATCCCTCCTCAAAACCAGCCATAGAGATGACGTCACCAACTTTAGACCCATCTCCCTTCTGGCCCCCCTCTTCATAATTTTGGAGAAAATTGTACACAAGCAAACATCTGAATTCCTCAAAGTGCATGACCTTCAGACAGAAGCCAAGCACTGGTCCAGTTCTGGCCACAACACCAAGATTGTTCTAATCAAATTCTCCAGCTTTATCAATATGCAGGGTCAGTTTTTGTGGACCTCACAAAAGCGTTTAACCTTGTAGACCACAGTGTTCTATTATCCACCCTTTCTGACCTGCACTTTTTACCTGATGTCACAAACTAGTTCCGAAACTACCTTAGCCACAGGTCATACCAAACCATCATTAAGAGTGTCCTGTCCAACCCCTGCTCCATAAAGTTTGGTGTGCCCCAAGGGTACATTCTGGGTCACCTCCTTTTCTCCCTGGTCATCAGTGCTCTTCCTGAAATCTGCACAAACACCAGTCTTATCCTGTATGCCAATGATGCTGCACTTTTCTGCAAAGACAAAGACCCCGCCTCCCTACTCAACAAGCTGCAGAGCGATTCCAGTAGCCTTCACTCCTGTTTCCTGTCCAAGGGGCTAGTGCTAAATGCAAAGAAAGCAGAATCAGTGATTTTTACAGCCCACAGAAATCACTTTCTATTGACTTCATACTACTTGACAATGAAGGCAATACAATTGAAAGAGTCAGCAAATTTAGATATCTTGGACTGCTTCTTGACAGCCACCTCAACATTGATTCACACACAAATCAGCTTATTAAGAAAACCCACCAAAGGCTAGGCTTGCTGTACAGAGTGAGGCATTTTCTAACCAATGAATCTAAGACCATGCTCGCCACCAGTTTCCTGATCCTGCTTTTCGACTAAGGCTTCTTAGTCTATTTTCCACCCATCATCCAAAGCAACCTCCAAAAAACTCCATTCCACCTGTCACAGCATCATTCATTTTGTCACTGGTCTCCCCAGACTAACCCACAACTGTGACTTTACAAAATCTCTAATTGGACTTCCCTAGAGGACAGACTCAATAGCAAGATACTCACTTTCTTCTATAAATTATCAATGGGCCTCCTCCCAGACAGCATTATTTTGCTTTTCCCTAAGTCTCCCCATCCCTGGACCACCAGAAGGTCTTCCTCCCTCTCCTTCTCCATCCCTTTCTGCTGGACCACACATGGCCAAAACACCCTCTCCTCACAAGGGTGCCAAGCTGTTCAACAGTGTTCTCCCTGCTATTACTGAGTGCCCCTCCCTGGCCTCCTTTACGTACAACCTAAAGTTACACCTTGCTCAGGCTGCCATCTGCATGTGTACCACCAAGTGATACTCTCATTTGGTGCTTGTTTCTCCCCTCTGCCTCCTCATCAACTGAACCTCACCCTATATAGTGGAGGCAGGATCTTCTGGTCTGATAATACCTAGCACTTCTCTACTAATGCACTTGTAAATGTATATATTATATTGTTTATTGTCTTTGTATTGCTCAATTGTCCTTAGTCTAGTTTAGCATCCATCCTACCAATGAAACTGTAAATGTTTTTTATATAATGTTAAGTAACATATCAGTGGTCTATTGTCCTATACTTGTCTCTTGTTCTCTATCTCAGTGCTACAGAGCCCCAAGAAACCACTGCACTAACCTTATCCGACAAGCAAAAGCCAGCTTCCATAAGGAACAACTTAGCGATTCCTGGAGTGATAGCAAGAGGTTCTGGGAGAACATCAAAAACCTCCTTGGGAAGGATGATAAGAGGAACCCTCATCTGCTAAACATCAACAGCTCCCCCATAACTGACCCACTACTAATAGTGGACTCATTCAACACAGCCTTCACTGACTTGACCTTGATATTACCCCCCGATTATCTGAACCCTGTGGCTCATCAACCCAACAGCAAGCCACTCAAGAACGCACATCCAGACTTCTACTTCAAGAGGGTGATGGTGAAGGAGGCTCAAAAACATGTAAAAGAATGCTAGGCAAGACCAGAATGGGCAGTGATAGGGTGGACATGAAGCTTCTATCCTTCACACTTAATGTTCTCATCGTGCCAATAACAAAGCTATTTAATAAGTCACTGGCTCTTGCTAAATTCCCAGAGATCTGGAAGCAGACCCTTGTGACACCTGTGTTTAAAAATGGAGACAAGACATCTATAGCCAATTATAGACCAATCTCCATCCTCTCCCCCATCCAAGTCATTGGAAAAGATAGCGGCAGCACAACTCACTGAATATCTCAGCAAACATGAACTATTATGCCCTAACCTGCATGACTTCAGACAGAACCATAGTACCACCACTACCCTGTTCGAGTATATGTGCTATGCGCACAAGGCACTGGACACAGGCAAATTGGTGGGGTCAGTGTTCATTGACATCACCAAAGCCTTCAATACTGTTAACCATTCCCTTCTCCTGGCACAGCTGCAGAACCTGGGTGTGGCAGCCAATACCGCATGCTGGTTCCAGGACTACCTTGACTCATAGAAGCCAACATGTAAAAGTTGGGCAAACAGTGCCTAGCCCCAGAGAAGTATCATTAGGGATCCCCCAGGAGTGAATACGGGGGCCCCTACTTTTCAGCCTTTTTTTAAACAATCTGCCTAAAGCATGTGATACTAAACTTAACCTATAGGCCGATTGTGCAGTACTTTTCAACAGCAATACATCCCATGATGGCCTCTAATCCGAACTACAGAATTCTTTCAACAAACTAGAGAACTGGTTCTGCAGGCTTAAACTTCTACTAAATTATAAAAAGACCAAGGCCATGCTTATATCCAGTCCCTGGCACAAAAAGAGACTCCTGTCCCTCATCATCCTCAGCACAGTCAGTGAATTATTGGAACAAACACACTCATTCAAGTACCTGGGGGTCACCCAAGATGTCACCTTCACCCAAAGCATTGACTCAGTGGTTAAGGTGGTAAACACCAAGTTGAGTGTCCTCTGTAGACACAGGAAATATCTCACCCCTGAGACCCTCCACCTCCCAGTCTCCAGCTCCATCCTATCAACCACTGATTATGGTCTGGTGGTCTATGGAGCGGCAACAGATACAGCACTAAAGAGGGTTCGTATTGCTCTTAATAAAACCTGCAGGCTCACCCTGGCTGAGGATCGTCATACGCACACTTGCTTTCTGTATGAATGGACTAATTGGCTGCATCTAAAGAACAGGATCAAGTTCCTCCTGAGTTTCTCCCTTTATCATAACTCCATTGCCACACAACTTTCCTCCCCATTTCCCCTGTAAAACCATTTAGTCAAGCACTTTTCCCTTCTGGTCCCACCTTCCCCTTTATCCCTTCCCCCGGCACCCCCTAGCCACTATTTTGCCTTCCTATTTTTAACAAAGCCCCAACACGAGGCTGCTTACCCTTCCTAGGTGTCCTGTGAACTTGAAAGGGGGTCCTCCCCTGCTTTTCCCAGGTATCTCACCACTGCTTTTCTATATCCTTTACTGATGCTATACTAATTCCATGATACTAGTGATAACACTGTAATATTGTAACCTATTTATGTCTTCTACCTGCTTGATGTAATATGTCTATTTTCTGTCAACCTGATGTGGAACCTTTGTAAAAGAGCTTGTGCTCAAAGGCCTTCTCTCCGAATCCTTAAATAAATAAATATATCTTGTAATCCTTTTACTGTTTAGCCTTACACTATGTAACCTTCTATTGTGTTTGTCCAAAACTGGATGCTTGTGAAAATGGGCAACTTATGCTCACGTGCCTTTCTAGTATAATAAATAAACTGAAATGGAAATGTTTCAGCCATTTTGCCAATTGCTTCCAACAGTACGTTATCTAATTCCTCTAAAGGTGTCAGAGGTCTGTAGATACACCTGTGTGAATAGTGATTCCATCCCTCAGTAGAGAGTGACACACAGTACCTAGGCCCCCTGTATTCCCTGTATCTCAGTTGATTTTGTGCTTCCCCTCACATAAAGCACCACACCTCTGCCTTTCCTCCCCACCATATCCTTTCTGAGCAGAGTGTAGCCTGGTATGGCCATGTCCCAGTCATGGTTGCTAGTGTTCCATGACTAGGTAATGGCCGCAATATCCATGGCAGCCTCTGCCATGATGGCCTCTAGGTCTGGGATCTTATTTCCAAGATTTTTAGCATTGGCATACATGGCCTTTCAGATTGTGTTAGCACTTTGCTTGATGTCCCCCTTTTTTCTTCTTTCTGCTCTCCCTCCTTCCCCCTACTCTTCTGAAAGTTTCTTCCCCCCCTCCCCTTTATTATCACCCTGCTTCTTTGATTAACTAACTCCCTGAGTCATCCCTCTCTCCTTGGGATCTCCCTACTCTCTACATCAACCAATGGAGGGCAGTTTCTGCCACTCTGATTTCTTCCACCACCCCCTTGGCTAGTTTAAATGTTCATCAAACTAACATTTAAACCATCCACTGAGCACTGTGGTTTCCCTTCCAGGTGGATGCAGGCCATCATCCATGTAAAGGCCCTTATCTTCCAAGGTGGGCCTCCAGTCTCTAATGTAACCATGCCCCTCCGCTCTATACTATTCCCTCACCCATGAGTTGAAGGTTGTGGTGTGCAGAACCCTCTCCTTCCACCTGTCGTAGATAGACAACACCTCCACAAAAGCTACTGAGCATGCTACCAGCCTAAGACAACTTCCCAGTTCCCCAAACACCCCCTTTACTATTCCAAAACTGTCTCTAGCAAGGTAATTTGTCCCCAGGTGGACAACTGCATCCAGCTCCCACTTCCTTCTTGCTGCCCTAGCAATTCCTAGGATATGCTTCCCATCCCTCCAGGTAGTGGTACCATGTAGGCAGCTGACATCCCTTTTCACAATCTTCCCTATTCCCAACTGAATCCCCCTAACAATTGAGTTTGACTCCAGAAGTTGCTTCCTCCTCCTCTTCGTTTCTCATCCCCTCTTTGGGTGCCCACTATGGAGGGTCCCCATATTCTCCCTGCTCACTATCATGGTTGCCACCTCCTTGCAGTCCCACCCCAAAAGAGTGTTGTGGGGTTTTATGGTGGTACGGGTTGAGCGATGTGCCTGTAGCCCACCCCTCTACCCTTCAAGAGCCCACCATCCCACACTTCCTATGCCCATCTTAGTTCAGCTGCTGCTTCTCCTGTCTGGCATACTCTAAGGTAACAGTATTGTACTTCTGTTATTACTCTGTCTTTCTTTCTTTACCCTTACTCCACACAGAGAGGACCTTGGGAAAGGCCAAGAAGCCTGAGTGTGCCTGCAATCTGTCCCCCAGCCTCAGAAAGTGTTACTTTATTTGATTCACAAGTAAGTTGGCCAGATCATTGGTAACCAAGTGTACCAGTGCCCTTAGCCCGCAGTCCTCCTCCCTCCCTCTCTTCTATCCTTCTTATTCTATCTTTGTATAGGATGGCTGATGCCCCAAGAAGGCAAATGACCAGCCTCCACCTTATCCCTCTTACCACCCTCTTTACTCCCATGAACATAGAATCCTTGACCACTAAGACTCTCCTACCTGCTTTCTTCTTACTCTCAACCCTAGGTGCCACCAGATAACCACTCACATTTCCCCAGACTGAGAGTCCTACCTAGTGGAGTCAGGTACTTGAGTCTCCTTCAAGGGTGCAAAACAATTTGCCATTGGTATGGTGTGGGCAAAGCAATTTTTCATTGGTGTGATGTGGGACAGTTGATCTCCATTTGGCCAGCCTTAACACCATTTCACCTCTCCCTCCCAGTCACTCTCCACACCCAAGACACATGGGCCTCGGGGGAAGTGGGGTTGTGAGGTCTGGGCTTCAACTGAGTTGCTGCTACAGGAGAGATATTTCTTGCCTCACGGCTACCAGCAGAGCATGGAGCTCTGCTGTGTTACCATGGAGAAGAGTGTCCCACAGTCCCTGCAACTGACTTGCTCCCCACTCAACCTCATCCTCAATGGATTCTTATAATAACCCTTAGACTTGTGATACTATCCAGTTTTCACCTACCTTTCTAGTATCCTTATGCTTAAATGGGCAGATTGGGTATGCCAAGTGGTCCTTATCTGCCATAAGATTCTATGATTCAATGTTTCTACACTAGAAACAGACTGGCCTACACAATGTGAGATATTAGTAGTGTTTATTTGTAAGGTGCCCTTCATTGGAAGCACAAGACACTGTACAAGAAAAGCAAGCAACAGTCAGGTATTACAGGATTGTTAAAATACAAGACATAAATTAATAAATTATGAATGATAAAAGTAGAACATACATCAGTCAATAATTATCTAAAGGTACACATTATATTAAAAAAGCATGAACAGATGGAGCACAGTATCATGAGACCATCATCAGATTACCCAGATAAGGAAGAAAATGTTACTAGTACACTTGAGTAGGGGTGTGTAGGTTGGATTTTCTGGTTCTGGGGGTTGGGTTGGGCATATCAGAACCAGAATCAAAACCAGAACCAGAACCAGAACCAAAGTGTAAAATATAATTATAAGTGGTGGTGCCTTCCATGGCACAGACCCCAGAAACACTCCAGTCTCTGCAAGAGAGGCTGTCTAATCATGCCTCCTGTTCGACTCCACCACCAGTACCTCCTTTGACTGTAATTGGTGTAATGGTGGTATGAATAGAAAAAGAAACACAACTCAGAGTAATAGTTATTGTTACACTCAAAGCAGGTGTAGATCTGCTGCACTGAAAAGGCTGGTGTGAATGAACCAGTGGCATCATTTCTTCCTTCATCTGTTCCATCCCACCCACCCTACTCCACTGATACAGTATCACACAGGTGTAATGCAGGCCTTGTCAGTGCAGCAGATGTTTGTCCTGTAAGGTAGGAATGGATTACATGAATAGATAGATACAAGCAATACTGTCTGTATGTAACTTTCTTTCAAAATCAGTGAAGGACATCCGACTACCACCATATGTTATATCTTTTCAGTGGCAGATACAACAGGAGGAGTGACAGTGCAGTGGTCTGGGGCATGCAGTGGCAGCAACAAAATGATGATAAAGAAATGAGAAGAGGAGTCGCATAGGGACCACTTACAACAGGAGTGGCAGTGGTCTGGGGCATCAACTGTCAGCAGACAGCAACAGAAATATGAGTCACATGGGGAAAATTAATGACAACAAGCAACAGAATTATGACAGAAATATAAAGTGGAGTCATACAGGGGTGGTTTACAACAGGAAGAATGACAGTGGTCTGGGGCATGCAGTGGCAGCAATAAAATTATGAAGGAAAGGAGAAGAGGAGCCACATAGTGACAATTTACAAGAAGAAGAGTAACAGTGGTCTGGGGCGTGCAATGGCAATGCAGTTCATGTTGGAAATAATTGAGTGTCATATGGAATTTAACTGTAATTGGCCTAAAGATGGCATGACTAGAAAAAGAAACAGAAGACTCAGAGAAATAGTTATTATTACATTAACAGCAGGTGTGGATCTGCTACACTGAGAAGGCTAGTGCGATTGAACCAGTGTCATCATTTCCTCCTCCATCTGTTCTCTCCCACCCACCACTGGTACACTCTCACACAGGTGTAATATTTTGTCCTGATCAGTGCAACAGAATTTTGATTTATAGGGGAGGAATGGAAGACATGCAACGATAGATACAACAAGCAGTACTGTATGTAACTTTCTTTCCAAATCAGTGAAGGAAATAGCATATAACTGCTGCCATTATGTCTGATGAATATTTTATAATGACTTTCTGTGACAGTGACAGCAAGGGAAAATGACAGTATAATTTTGAGTTCATGTTAAGATTTCTCTTATTTAGATACAATGGTGGCAGATGTAGTGCCTAGCCTATTTGAAGAACACAGCAGCAACATCAGGGAGCATAAGTAAGGATTCTAAGAAAAGTGAAAACTTAACATCCATGGTGAATTCCAGTTACTGGGGTCACGAGAGGCTTTAAATCCCCAACCCTACCCATCGTCAGCCACCAATGATCCCCAGGCCCTCCACCAGCTCCTGGAGTGGCCCTGTTGTCATGGGTGCTCACCCCATACAGCCAATCAGCAAGCTGTACTGCTACCTGAAAACAGCTGTTTCTTGTCTTGGGCAGATGATAGAATATCTCTGCCATGGACACTGCTGCAGCTGTTGGAGCAGTGGAAGATTCCAATCACTAGAGTCATGCGGGGCTTTGAATCTCCCTTCCCCCCACTGATCACTGGCTACCAATGCTACCCAGATCAATCCACCTGCTCCTTGGGTGGCCCTGTTGCTAAGGGTTTCCACCATCATAAAGCCTATCAGCAGGCTGTAATCCTACCAAGAGGCATTTCCCTCTTTCATTGAAATTCAGGTGTACCTAGCAGTTCTTCACAGTGGTCCTCATGCAAAGGGCTGAAAGCAAAGGGCATCAATGGAGGCTGCCTTAGGGAGTCAGCCATTGAATGCAGCCAGTGGCCATTCATGCAGCCCAAAATTGCCTCATACTACACCTGCCCTTCATAAGCTGTGTCAAGATATTCTGACTCTAATGTACCTCAGCACATCGTAAGTACTGCATGCAAACTACTGTACTGCTTACTAGAGGAAACTGAACAAGCACCCTCTATACCTGCTACTGTAGTCTACAAATAATCCATTTTTAGCTGTATGTCATTTTACTACTTTGACTATGACACTATTATTATATGTGGGGTTCCCAACAATTCAATTTTATTCCAGCACTGATCTATTATTTGTGCTAAATGTCTTGCATTGTCATTGCTGCTTACTAGCTTAGATCGTATCTTCTTTGGAATATGATGCTAGGCGTGCCCACACCACTTCTCCTAAGACATATTATGCTAACAATAGATAAGTCCTTTGGTGTTTTTACCCACAGATACTTACTGTCTTTATCTTTCTTCTTGTAGTTGTCTGCAATTTTGGGCATGTGATTTTTGTCCCCTTTGTCAGTAGACCTTGTCTTCCCTACAAGTGTAACATTTTTTCAGAGGATTGAATTTTGCGCCATATTTGTTAAAAGAGCATAGTGTGTGTGCCCCTCCTCTGTTTCCACAGCAGGCATCCCCTACAACCATTATGATGGCCCAAGAGGGTTTAGATGATGCAGCCCTCACTGTCCTTGTTGCTGACCAGATTGACTTAGTCCCTGATGGCTCCCCTCATATACACTTCAGTACGGACACCCCTTCTAACCTCTTTCCCCTTACACATATGAAAAATGTTGAGAACCCATTCCTGCTTATACTCCTTGACCTCTACCAAAAGGGCAACTGCTACAATATATTTTCCTACCTGCAGAAACAGAAACTAAAGCTAGAAAAATACTTTCTGTTCCCCCTCTTGGGCTTTGCCCTTCCTTCTGTTACTCCTATCCGGAGACACTGAGTTAAACCCTGGACCTATTCCACCAAACTGCAAATGTGCCCTCTGTCTGATGCATGATAGAGCAAAGCTAAGGTTTTAAACCAAGCTCACAAATATAAGTAGTCTCAGACCCAAGATCCAAGAGTTCAAAGGATGGGTTGACCTCTATACCCTTGATGTTCTTGCCATCTCTAAGAACTAGCTTAAACCCCCTGTTGTCCCCAACAGGTAGAGTTACCGGGGTACTCCACATTTACAGTAGGTGGGGCAGTATCCATAAGAAGGGTGGAGGTGTCCTTCTGTATGTCAAATCCTCCCTCGATGCCACCATAGTAACTATCCCTGACTTCAAAAATTCAGATAGTGAGTTTCTAATAATCAAGCTACTTCTCAAGGGGGGGGTATGAAGCCACTACATATAGGCTGTGTATATAACCCCCCGCTGGTGATCTTCTCTGTCCTTCCCTCACTAAAGCTCTCTCTGAGCTGTCTCTAGGAGAAAAAATACTTCTTGGGGACATTAATATCAACTGGGTCACCAAGTCTGGGGTGGGCCAAAGGATGTCCTTTTGGAGGCCCAGCTTACTCATGTCATCACTGAAATGATTTGCCTAAACAATAAAACAGGCAACCGTACCTTACTTGACTGGATCTTTGTCTCAAAGCCAGATCGCAGCAAAGCAACCAGCATATTTGCCAACTCCCTAAGTGATCATGCCCCTATTTTCTGTGTGTGGAGTAACACCTGTCCTGGACCTCCTCCCAGGGTCATCATGGCCCGGGACTATTTCAAATTTAATGTAAGTGCCTTTCTGACCACTCTATCTGTCATAAATGGTCCATAATTAGAGCCCTTTCAGATGTGGACTCAGACTACATTTCTTTACCTATAATTTCATTATTGCTGTCAATGCCAATGCCCTTCTTAAACAGATGAGGGTTAAAGGGCAACATTCAAAGTGGTCACATCACACCCTCAGGAAGTCCATGAAGATTAGAGACAAGGCCTGCTTTTTTTTTTTATAAAAACGTTGGTCTCGCATCTGACAGGGCTATGTACAGGGCCCTCAGAAATGCATGCAAAAAGGACCTAAAAACTGCCAAACAAAAGTACTTACATAACTTGCATGCTAAAACCTTGCCTGATCCCTAGATGTTTTGGGCACAAATTAATGCACTTCTAAAAGGTCACACCGCCTCTATTAATTGTGATAGTGTTGCCAATGTCGATACATACCAAAACCTGGTGGCATCAGTTAATGCCTTTAATAAACATTTTTTTATGGATACTTACATACTTAGAGACCCTGGGCCTACTCCCGCCTCCCCAACTCTTTCAGTAGATGAATGTCAGTACAGTATGTGCCAAATGTACCGGACTTAGTTCTAATAGACAGCAGCGTGTACTGGACAAATTACCAGTGCCAAAAGCCAAACACAATGTTTTTCCATGTAAATATTTCTTGTTTAAGCAGAACTTTAACTCCTCATGTAGTGGCTGCCAGGTCATGCCAGGGCACACATTAACTGATGAGTTAACACCTTGATGAGCTGATAATTACTGAAGGTAGCAGGACTAAATTTGATTATGTGGCTAGAAATCAATTACAAAGTAATTAGCACTCTATTTAATTTGTCCCTCAGCATAGTAGCGCACACATTCTTTTCATTTTGTCCTTGCTGTGCTGTTCTGATGAAGAAGATGAGTTGCTATAAGAAACTGCCCTTAACACCAGCTGATGTGCACACTCCTGACACTCTGCAGAGCAGTTGAAGAGAGAGAGAGAGAGGATCTCATTCCGTGTTGGGATCAACTGGCCAGTATGGAGTCGTGCTGGATAGTGGCCTACCTTTCAGACACTCTGTATTTGGTAAATCCCTTTTTTATTATTGCATAAGAAGAATGCATAGGGCACTGTTTAAAATCCCCTGAGCCCTTGCTCAAGATAAGAGAATGGAGCAGCTTTCTTGTCCTTGCACTTATGGTGTTGCCAGCTGCACCATAAGAATAATTTAAACACTACTGTTGTGCCATAGCTAAATATTAAAGTAAAAGGGACTTTATTTTCTGCATGATTTGTTTAATTTTCTGAGACTGGAGTGTTTTTTCTCAGTGGCTACTGTTTATTTAATCTGTAAATTTAATGTGTATATCTGCTTGCTGCCGAGAAGCTGCTCCTGATAACTCCACAGTCTCTTTGTCACAAAAAGAGCCGAAATTACCACTGTGATCAAAGCATTTGTTTTCCCCTCTGACTCGCTCCACAACATCCTAATGCAGCACAGCAGCTTTTGCAGTTAGTTTTTCTCCAAACAATGTACCAGACACCACATGTAATGAACAAAACCTCCAATGTCAAACTAGTCCGTTACCAGTGGCTCATAATGTACCATGAATTCCACTTCCATATGGTAACAAGAAAATAAGTGCTTCCCCTCATAAAGCAGCTATTGGATGAAGGCTCTGCTGGCTATGAAAAATTTGAGGTGAAGCTCCTTAAGATAGAATCTCCTGTCATTGCCTTCCCCATTGCAATGTTGCTTAATAAATCTCTGATTGAAGGGTGAGTCCCTAAAACTTGGAAAGTGGCCCTTGTAGTCTCAGTACACAAATGGGGCCACAGAGAACCAATCAAAAACTACCACCGAATATTATTGCTTTATTCCCTGTCCAAAATCCTCAAAAGGCTAGTCTACAATCAGATTCTGTGTGTCCCCCAAGAATCCATGTTGGGTCCATTGTTGTTTTCCTTATTTATTAATGACTAGCTTAGAAACTATGGTGGAGCTAATGTGCTCTTGTACATGGATGATTCTGTGCTGTACAGATGTTCTTCTGATGTAGCTCAGATAATTAGTCTACTACCTACTGGCCTCTGGGAACTTGATAACTGGTTCATCCCTAACAAGCTAGTCCTAAACACTAAAAATACCAAATCTGCCCTCTTTGGCTCCAAACTCCTTGGCACCTCCAGAAAACACTTGTTACCAGTGCCAAAATCTACTGGTGTCCCAATTGAGGTGGTAGCCTCAGTGAAATACCTTGGAGTGTACTTGGACCAGGATGTCTCTTTCTAACACACCACATTGATTACATCTGTAAGTCCCTCCCCAATAAAATTGAGTTACTGTATTACCTAAATAACCATCTGTCTAAGGACTCTTGACTTGCCATTGCTACCAGTACACTGTTCCCTGTTTTGCTATATAGTGTACCAATTTCACAATCCCTAAAATACTCTGATTTATTTATTTATTTATTTGAATTTTGCTGATGGAGTAAACCCATTTAGTAAGTAAGTAAGTAAGTAAAATTTTATTTTTAAGCGCTTTTCAAAACTCAAAGCATTTAAAATAACAAACATATTATTAACATTAAAATCATTCTCCAAAAGCTTTTAAAACCAAAAAAGTTTTGAGCTACAATTTTAAACTCTCGATGGTCAGGCAGCCTCATATCCGACGAGGTAGAGAATTCCACAGGATAGGTGCAGAGTAAGAAAATGCACGTGCCCCAGATGTCTTTAAATGAACCCAGGGAATCTCTGGCAATCGCTCGTCGGTGGATCGGAGTGAGTGAGAGGGACAGTAGGGAGTAAGGAGATCTTGTAGATACCGCAGTCCCTGTTCATGTAGGGCTTTATAGGTCAGTAACCCGACCTTGAAGGTGATCCGCCACTGAACTGGCAGCCAGTGCAGTCTGCACAGCACAGGCATAATATGACTACTTCTGGATGTCCCAGTCAGAAGCCTTGCTGCTGTGTTCTGCACCAGCTGCAAGCGGCGGATATCAACCCCCGGTAGCCCTAGGTACAGGGTATTGCAGTAATCAAGGCAAGCGGTCACAAAGGCATGGACCAAGGTTGGAAGATCAGCCAGAGGAACCAGGTATTTCACCTGGGTGATATTCCTAAGATGGTTAAAGGCGGATTTGACAATGGCTGACACCTGAGATTTTAGGGTCAGGCCGTTGTCTATAATAATGCCCAGATTACGTACCTGGTCTGAGGTTGGGAGCTGGACACCATCAAACAATATGCCTGATGGAACCCCAGCCCTACAACACGCCTCAAGGCAACCTGGGTCCACAGCCAACACCTCAGTCTTATCCGACTTTAACCTCAGCCAGCTGGCACTCATCCAATCTTTGATTTCGGATAGACAGCTGTTAAGCATAGAGATCATATCTTCCTGTCCGGGATTAAAGGACAGATACAGCTGGGTATCATCTGCATACCAGTGAAAACCCAGACTGTATCACCTAATAATGTCTCCCAATGGCAGCATATAAACAGCGAACAACATGGGTGCTAAAATGGAGCCCTGTGGCACCCCAAAGGACAGGGAGATGGCGTCAGAGGAATAAATTCCAGTGACAACCCTCTGCCTCCGACCCATGAGGAAAGATAGAAACCAATGCAGAACTGTACCAGACATTCCACAATAAAGCCGCAGGCACTCCAAAAGCACACCATTGTCCACAGTATCAAATGCTGCAGAGAGATCAAGAAGGACTAGAATAGTATGAGCCTTTCAATCTCTCGCAATCAGGAGATCATTCAAAACCCAGACAAGGGCGGTCTCAATTCTATGTCTTTTACTAAACCCAGATTGAAGAGTATCATAGACATTGTGATTTATAAGATGATCATCCAGTTGTAGTGTAACCACCTTTTCAATAACCTTACCCACAAAGGGCAGGTTAGAGACAGGTCTGAAGTTAGCTAAGCAGTCTGGATTCAATGAAGGCTTTTTAAGGAGTGGTTGAATGACTGCCTCCTTTAGGGGATCAGGAAAGATCCCCTGCTCCAAAGATTTTCAGACAATTTCAGCAAGGATCGGACAGATAGTATCTACACAACCTAATAATAGTGACGTAGGTCCCGGATCCAAACTACAGCTGGTTGGTCGTACAGTCTGGACAATCCTCACAATATCCATGAACTCCAGCTTACCAAAGTCAGACCAGGTAACATAGGTGTTTGTTTCCTCTCGCCGATCACCACAAACCCTTAAAGAGGGAGCTGGGCTGATGCCTGACTTAATGCTGGCAATCTTATCTGTGAAAAACCGAGCAAGCTCATCACACTTTATTTGTGAAAAATTTCTTCCAGACTGCAGACAGAGTGGATTGCACAGTCTGTCGACAGTCTGAAAGACTTGAGCTGGTCGGTTCCACGCAGCAGCAATCTCCCTGGACAGGAATTCTGCCTCCTTATGGGTGATTGCTGATTGATAGGTACCATAATGATCCATCAACCTAAGTCTGCCAAGATCCAGGCCGGATTTCCGTCAAGCCCTCTCTAGCCTTCACTCAACTCTCCTCAGTTCCTTTAAAGACTCATCAAACCATGGAGTCTTCGGGAGCTAAGTGAGTGGGCGAACACAGACAGGAGCAACTAAGTCCAGGGCCTCACCCACCGCCTTATTATAGGCAAGAACGAGGTCCCCCTGGACCCATGCAATCACCTGAAATACCCGATAGGTCCAATAAAACTAATAGACCATTTAGATAGAGTGTCCCCTTTTCAGGGGCGACCAGGGGAAAAGGGTTACAGAGGGAGGAGACAGTGATACAAAATTACAGGAAACATATGGTATGTGTACACAGACACTTTTTTACAGTACATAACACATCAAAGCAGCAGACAGGCAATACAATAAGTTATGTCTTCAGAATACTAAAGGGATATTGGGGTACGTGGATATTAAATTGTAAATATAATACAGTAGTTACATAAATACAAGTAGTGTGGTGAGGTCAAGAAGAAGGGGGAGGTGAGATGATTATAGTGTCTTAGGGAGGATGACAGGGAAGAGGAAGGAGAAGGAAAAAATGGGGGAGAAAGCAACAGACAGGTAAGGGAGGGTTAAGTGCAGTTGCTGTTACATGCAGGAGGTAGGAAAAAAGTTTATTTGAAGAATCTCTTGAACTGGGGGAGAGACTTATTTATTTATTTACTTATTTATTTATTTAAAAGTCTTACCAGGAAGGCATACTGAGGAGAATACTGCTCGATTCCAGATGCGTCCTGGGGGAGAGGGGCAGGAGAGAGTACAAATGAGCTGTGGTAAAAGGACAGCATTGAATACAAGGTCCAAAAATACAAGTAAAAGAAAGTACAGAATGCATACAAAATACAAAACACAAGATACAAGATAAAAGTTCAGTGCTGCAGCAGGTAGTAGTGCAAGACATTTAGACAGTCTAAACTAAGATACACATACTTCAGAACACTTTTGGTCATCACTTATACAATCACAATAGGAGTAACTGTCCTAGGATGGGCAGAATATTTAGTCATATGTGCAGGTGGAGAAGAAATGTGCTTTAAGGAGGGAGTTGAGGTGCTGGATGGGGGAGGCATGTTCAATGCCCAAGAGGAGGGAGTTCCACAGTTTAGGCATGCAATATATGAAGGCTGCCTGGCCTGCAGTGGTGGACATGTGTGGTACAGATAGGAGCCTGGCTTCATTGTTCCTCAGTGCATATGCTGGAAGGGTAGGGGCTGATAATTTAGATGTGAGGTAAGTGGCAGGGACTGGGTCCAGAACATAGACATGATCTAAGTGCAGTGGGACAGCTTCGGTCCTGAAGAGAGGAGAAACCCAGGGTCTGGTAGAGGATGCAGTGATGAGTGGTGGGAGGACAGTCAGGGGTGAAGCGACAGAAGGAGTGGAAGAGTGGGTCCAGTTTGGCTTGGGTGGACTTGAGTGTGGCATGGTTACATAAAAGTAGGTTATGTGGGAGGTGGTTCCATTTACGAGGAGCTGCGGAAGAGAAGGATCTCATACCTATGGCTGTACAGTTTGAGGTATACTTAGTATAGGAAGGTGAGGTGGGAGGTTTTGAGGGTCCTAGGAAAAGATTTAAAGGAGAGTAGATTAGCGAGGATGGGTGGGGAGAGAAGGTGAATAAGTTTGAAGACAGTGCATATTGCTGGGAAATCAATTCTAGCCTCAAAGGATGGCCAACTTAAGATGTTAAACACATCGCAGTGATGGGACCAGGCTGGTACTTTTGCCACAAAGCGTGCAATTCTATGGTAGGCCTGCTTAAGTTTGGCCAGCATAGATGTTTTGATAGAGTGAGTAATTGGTGGTCCATAAAATAGCTCTGGAAGAAGAGTGGCCAAGGCAATAGACTTATGAGCATGGGGTGTGAGGTAGGGGGCAACTCGGTAAAGAAGACCAAGTTTTTGATTGATAGCCTTGATAACATTGAATGCATGCAATTCAAGGGATAGGTGCTCATTGAGAGTCATGTCCAGATATTTGAAGGAGGGAACTCCTTCTAATGGAACACCTGAGGAGATAAGGACTACTAGAGGAGGCTGGGATGTTATATCAAAGGAGGTATGCTGGAACAACATGTTTTTTGTCTTTTTTGTATTCAACACCAACAAGTTATTCTTGAGACAGGATTCCAGTTGCTGGAAGTCATTATCCAGGTCAGACTTCATGGAGGAGATGTCTCTGCTGGATTTGTATAATATAGCATTGTCCATTTAGAGCTGAACCGACACCCAACCGCAGTTCAGCAGAAGTTCATTGATGAAGATGGAGGACAATAATGGTCCAAGGATTTACCCCGGGAGACCCCGTCAGTGATTGGAGATTAAGGGGAGTAGGCACCTGCATATTTGACACACTGGAACTGGTCGAATAAGTAGTTTGAGAACCAAGTTAGGGAGTTAGAATCAAGGCCCAGGTAATGGAGCTTGGAGATGAGGAGTGGGTGGTTTACAAAATCAAAAGCCTTCATAAGGTCTATGTAGACAGCCCCGGTGGCACAGCCCCCATCCATGGCCTGAAAGATGTCTGAGGTGACCTTGAGAAGAGCAGTTTCTGTCTCATGCAATTTCCGAAAGACGTGTTAATGTATTGTTAGGGTGTTGGTGTGCTCGAGAAAGGAGTATAGTTGATTATATAGAATTTTTTCCTGAATTTTGGCAATAGAACATAAAATGGATATTGGTCTATAGCTCTTGATGAGGTTGGTCGGGCTGCTTTTGTGTACTGGGACAACGATCACAGTTTTCCATTTGTCAGGGATGGTCTGAGTAAGGAAGGATCTGTTAATTAACTGTGCAATCGGGTGTGCAGGTGCAGGGGCTCCAATCCTAAGGAATTTGGGTGGTAGCGAGTCATATCCTGGAGAACTTTTGGGGTTAAGATCCATTAAGAGTTTGAGGACTGCTTTTCACAAAGTGGTTTTTAGGTGGAAGAGGGGTTGGGGGGGCTCCCAGGGTAGGGGATTGCAGGCTGGGGTGAGTAATGGGTAGATTCTTCTTGTATGCGTCCAGGCCCATGAAAAAAATGATTTATACCTGTGGCTATCTCTGAGGGTGAGGATAATAGGGAACTCTTTGAAAGCATAGTTAGAGGAGTGCCTCGCTCATTGCCCTTAAGCAGGGCATTGATATGAGTCCAAAAGCTTTTGGGGTTGGAGAGGTGCATTTCTTGCATAGAGAGTAGATAGGCCCGCTTTGATTTGTTTATGTTGGCTTAGCAAGTGTTCCTCAGTTGGTGGTATATTATCCAGTCCAAGTGGAGACCTGAACATTTGAATTATTTCCAGGCCTTGTCTTGGGAAAGCATTAGGTGCATTAACTCATGGGAAAGCCAAGGGGAGTAGGTTCCTTTGGCTCTTCTTAATTTCAAAAGGGCGTGGGAGTCAAGGATTGCAGTAAAGGTGATGACGAGATACTCTAGGGCTTGATTCACATCAGGTAGAGAGGTAATGGGGGTCCAATCTGCAGATGCTAGACTTTGCAGGAAAGCTGCCGAGCTGAAGTTGGTGAGGTCTCTGGATTTAATAATTTGGGGAGGATGCGGAAAGTTGTTTTTCAAGACGCAGAAAGTGGGGGAGTGATCTTTTAGCGCATCAGGGAGGATTCTGGCAACTTTGATGTGGGTCTTGTTGTCGGTTAACTACCAATCCAATAGGCTGTGGTTGCCTGACTTCTTATTGAGCCTAGTTGGTTGGTCTAATAGTTGCTCCAGTTTGGCATCTGAGAGAGCTGCTTGATAATGAACCTTGTTGGGTCCAGTCCAGTCAAGGTTAAAGACACCACATAGTACGGTATCACTGGGTGGAAGAGCATCAAGACTAGTGAAAAGTTCAGCGAAGGTGGAGCAAGCTAGTTTAGGGGGAAGGTAAACACAGCCTACAGTTATGCACTTTACCTGGCCGAGGGTGATTGTGATGAATAAATGCTCTATATCAGGGTTGATTCATAAGCCAGTCAATTCACTGACTAATTAAACAGGCTAATGGTTCTCTACAACATAATTGGTTGGTTTGCTACTGGTGTCCCTCAAATGGTGTACCTTTGTGATGTCTCCCACTCCTTGAACTGATACTCATTTGAAGGGCAATGCAGCTAACCCCATTTTTACCTCATTTTTAAGCTTGTTAAAGGTACTACCTCCTCAGCCTCCATGATGTTTTGCCCATCAAAACTCCCATAGAAACATAGAAACATAGACTTTGGTGGCAGAAAAGGATCGCTTGACCCACCTAGTCTGCCCATTTCCCTACCTACAGGATAAGCTGCAGATCCTAGTTAACCAACAGCTTATTTCCTCCTACCCCACACAAGAATTGCCTTATGTCTGTCCCATGCATTCTTGAATTCTCCCACAGTTTTAGACCCCACAACCTCCTCAGGAAGGCTGTTCCATGAGTCCACCACCCTCTCTGTGAAAAAAATACTTCCTCACATTGCCCCTGAGATGTCCCCCCTCTATCTTCAAATTGTGTCCCCTTGTTCTTGCACATCTCATTTTCAGAAAGATGCTACCCTCTTGGACTTTGTTGATTTTACTGAAGTACTTAAAAGTTTCTGTCATGTCCCCTCTCTCCCTCCTTTCCTCAAGGGTATACATATCGATTTCTTTTAGTGTCTCCCCGTATGGCTTCTCTTTCAGACCCTGCACCATTTTAGTTGCCTTCTTCTGGACTGCCTCCATCCTGTCTACGTCCTTTGTGGAGATGGGGTCTTCAGAACTGAACGCAGTACTCCAGATGGGGTCTTACCAACTGTCTGAACAAAGGGATAACAACTTCCTGTTTTCTGATGGTGATGCCTCTCCCTATACATCCCAGTATCCCCCCCAGCCCTCTCTACTGCCTTCTCACATTGTTTGCCAAACTTAAGGTCATCTGATATGATTACCACCAGGTCTCTTTCCATTTTTGTTGTTCTTACTACCTCCCCCACATTGTGTAATCTTCCCCTGGGTCTTTGTTTCCCAGGTGCATTATTTTGCACTTCTTTGCATTGAATCCAAGCTGTCATACTTCGGACCATTCCTTCAACCTTGCCAAGTCCCTTGTCATCCTTTCCATGCCTCCTTGTGTATCAACCCTGTTGTAGATCTTTGTGTGATCTGCAAAGAGGCATACTTCTCCTTCCAGTCCCTCTGCAATGTCACTTATAAAGACAATAAAAAGGACTGAACACAGTACTGAACCCTGCAGGACCCCACTAGTAACCCCCCCTTTCTTCAGAGTGGACTCCATTTACAGTTGCCTTCTGTATCCTGTTGTCCAGCCAATGTTTAACCCAGGCTATCACACTGGGACCTACTCCCAGGCTGGTTAATTTGATTATTAATCTTTTGTGTGGGACTGCGTCAAAAGCCTTGCTGAAGTCTAGGTAGGCCATATCCACAGCCCCTCCCTGGTCTACTATTTTGATCACCCAGTCAAAGAAATCAATTAGATTCATCTGACATGACCTTCCCACTGTGAACTCATGCTGCCTTGGGTCCTGTGCCCCACTGGCCTCTAGGTACTCAACAGTTCTTTCCTTCAGAAGTGATTCCATCTCTTTCCCTACCACAGAGGTCAAACTGACAGGTCTGTAGTTTCTTGCCTCTGTCTTGCTCCCACTTTTGTGAAGGTGAATCACATCCACCTTCCTGCTGTCCTCAGGTACCGCACCATCCTCCCATGGTAGTCAGTGGTGTCACTAGTTCTCCCCTTAATTCTTCTAGAATTCTGGGGTGAATTCCGTCAGGCCCCATTGCTTTGTCCACCTTCAGTTTTAGGAGTTGTTTCAGAACCCTTTCTTCTGTGAAAGGCCTGGGATCAACTCCCCTATCCAGAGTGCTTCTGTTAATTGGATTAGGCACCTCCCCCTCCTCCTCTTTTGTGAATACTAAGCATAAGTATTAATTCAGTATCCCTGCTTTTTCACTGTCCCTCTCTGCCCACCAACTGTCCATTCTATTTAGTCTCACTATCCCTCCCTTTGTATTTCTACACTCCCTGATGTACCTATAAAAGTTTTTATCCCCCTTCTTAACCGAGTTGGCTATCTTTTCCTCAGTTTGGGCCTTTGCTATTCTGACTTCCCTCCCTGCTTCCTTCTGCCTTAACTGGTACAGTTCTCTGTCCTGTTCCTTCTGTGTTTCCTTATACTTCCTAAATGCTATCTTTTTCTCCCTAACACTCTTTTGAGAACCATAGTGGCTTTTTCTTTAATTTTGATTTGTTTATTTGCTTCACACAAATGCTTGTTGCCTCTGTGATGGCAGTTTTGATGTTTCCCCATTGTTGATCCGCCCCTCCTTCTAGCCTGTTTGCTAGTGCTTTTCTAAGGCACTCTCCCATCTTGCCAAAATCAGTCCTCCTGAAGTCCAGTACCCTCACTTTTGTATGGCTGGACTCTGTAGCTGAGTTTATTGTGAACCACACTGTTTTGTGGTCACTTGTTCCCAGATGGCTACCCACTACTAGATCTGAGATCCTCTCACTGTCCACATTTGAGAGTACAAGGCCTAAGATTGCTCTCTCATGAATGGGTTCCAAAACTAGCTGTCTGAGGCATTCCACCTGTAGGGCATCTAGAATGGCCTTGTTCTTGGATGAGGCTGCAGCAAAGGTGCTCCAGTTAACATCTGGCATATTCAGGTACCCCATCAATAGTATCTCCCCTTTCTCTGCCATCCTAAGGATGCCTTCTATCATATCTTTGTCCCTTCCTTCCCCCTGAGATGGGGGTCTGTTTACAACCCCTGTGTGGATTGTGGTGCCATTTCCAGTCACTAAGGTAACCCACAGTGCCTCCTCTCCTCCTTGTTTACTCTTTTGTTCTGTTGCTTTTATCCCTTCCCTTACATAGAGTGCTACTCCTCCCCCTTTTCTCCCTTCCCTGTCTCTCCTATAGATTGCGTACCCTTGCGTGTTAGCATTCCAGTCATGGTTCTCTGTTTACCATGTTTCCGTGACTGCTACAATATCCAGGCAGCCCTTTTCCATCAAGGCCACCAGTTCAGGGAGCTTGTTGCCCAGACTATGGGCATTGGTACTCATTACCCTCCATTTCTTGATGGCCTTACCCCTTTTTGCCCCATCCCTGTCCTTATTGCCTTTTTTCATTTTCTCCATTTACCCCTGCCCATCTCCCTATCGACATCTCTATCTTGGTGTTTACCTCACTTACTACCCTGATTTTTTTGGGGGGGGCTAGGATTTCCCTGCTCCTTTCCAGTGCCACCCCCCTTAACTAGTTTAAATGCCTGCCAATGAAGCATTTAAACCTATCACCTATGATCCTGGTTCCCCTCCTGGACAGATGCAGACCATCACACCAGTATAGATCTGCATCACTCCAGGTGGACCCCCAGTCCCCAATGAAGCCAAATCCCAGAGCTCTGCACCAGTTTTTTAGCCACTGATTGAATCCCATGGTGTGGAGCACCCTAGCCTCACCCATGCCATAGACATGCAGCACCTCCAAGAATGTTATGGTGCATGCTACTTGTCTAAGGCCCCTCCCCAACTCCACAAACTCTTCCTGCACTGATCTGATCCCTTTCTCAGCCAGGTCATTTGTCCCTAGGTGGACAATGACATCCAGCTCCCTCCCTTGTGCAGCTGCTCCAGCGATCCTGAGCATTCACTTCCTGTCTCTCCAAGCCATGGTGCCAGGCAGGCACCTTACCTCCCTCTCCCCTTCCTTCCCCAGTTTTACCCAGCTAACAATGGAGTCCCCCACCAGGAGTTGTTTCCTTCCCCTGTAGGGTCCCATGCCACCCTCCTGTGGGTCTCCTTTGTGGAGGTTCCCAGCATCCTCCTTGGTCTCCACTGTGGGTGCCTCCATAGAGGAACCATACTTTGCCAGAACAGCATATATATTGTGGAGAGGTACAACTGGAGGGATGCGCCTCTATCCCACCATCCTCACCCTCCCTGAGCCCATTGTGGTCTATCTGCTCCTCTTTCTTGGCAACCTCTGAGGCAATGGCAGTGGTCCTGGGGGTCTCTGAGTGGAAGAGGAGGTCCCCCAAATCCTGGCCAACTCAGCCTGGAGATGAGCAACCTCCTCCCTCAGACCAGAGAGGTGCCTGCAGATGAGACAACACGGCATCCTCCAGAAAGTCTCCCGGAAGACTGTTGCTCCACAATCATTGCTCTGCACCACTCCCATCATGTTTTATTTCTGGCCTTTTAACTGTTCTTTGGAATACTTACTCTTTCCTCTGGTTTTTTCATTTTATCTTATTTTATTTTTTTTCCCTACTTACTGCCTGCCTATGTGCCCTTTAAGCTCCTGATCTTCCTGTTCTGAGACAAGAGGTTCCTATATTTCTCAGTAGTCTCCTTACTTACTTGCTCAGAGTCAGACCTCACTCAGCTAGAGGGGGACAGAGAGCTACTCTTTTCCTTCTAGGATGGTAAGTCTTTTGTGGCTCTGTGATCACTCACTTCCTGCTCCCAAACAGAAAGTTCCTGTTGTCAGTCAAATCCTGTGCCTATAAAAGTAGAACTGGCTTAGGGTGGGGGGTGAAGGGGAGGGAAGGATGGCAATATAGTCCCCGTAGAGAAGTTGGAGGATAAGCAAAGCATCCAGGAGGATGCATTGCTCATCCTCCAATACCCTGCTTGGTATACCGAAAAGTAGGTCTTGTGCAAGCAGGAGATCCTTTGCCTTCACTTGCCCTTCATAGAAACATATAAATTGTTAGCAGATAAGGACCACTAGGCCCATCAAGTCTGCCCATAAGCCCTACACTTGTTTGTGACCATTGACCCTTTCTGGTCAGTGGCTTTTCACCATTCCTTTACACTGCTAAGGTTCCCTTATGCCTGCTCCAGGCATGTTTAAATCCCTCCACTGTGGTTGCTCACACCACCTCTTGTGGCAGAGTATTCCATATGTCTACCACCCTCTCTGTGAAGAAAAACCTCCTCACATTTCCCCTTAACCTGCCACCTTCCAATTTCATATCATGTCCCCTCATACTAGTACTCCTCCTATATTGGAAGATGTCTCTTCCTTGCACCTTGTTTATGCCCTTAACGTACTTAAATGTTTCTATCATGTCCCCACAATCCCTCCTCTCCTCCAGTGAGTACATAGTGAGGTCGTTTAATCTCTCCTCATATGTTTTCTGGTGCAAGCCCTGCAACATCTTTATTGCCCTTCTCTGGAATGCCTCCATTTTTTTGATGTTTTTGCAAAGGTGCAGTCTCCAGAATTGCACACAGTGCTGCAGGTGAGGCCTCACTAATGTTTTATACAATGACATCACTACTTCCTCCCTTCTGCTAGAGATACCACTGCTATACACCCCAGCATGCCACTGGCCCTCCCTGCAGACTTTGTACCCTGCTTAGACACTTTTAGGTCATCTGTAAGGATAACCCCCAGGTTCCTTTATTCCTTGGTGATTGTCAACAGTTCCAACCCCCCATCCTGTAGCTCTCTCCAGAGTTCCTTCATCCCAGGTGCATTATTTTGCACTTGTTTGAATTAAACATCAGTTGCCATACCTCCGACCATATTTCAAGCTTCCCTAGGCACTTCCTCATTTTCTTCCCCCCATCTGGAGTATCTACCCTGTTTTAGATCTTAGTGTCATCTGCAAACTGGCAGACCATCACCTCCAATCCTTCTGCAATGTCACTAATGAAGACATTAAACAGCACTGGCCCCAGGACTGACCCCTGATGTACCCTGCCGCTCACCCCCCTCTCCCTGAATTGGATCCCATTTACCACCACCCTCTGCCTACTGTCTGTTAGCCAGTTCCTTACCCAGTTTACCACCTTGTTCCCCAATCCCAGGCTGCCCATCATGTTAATGAGCCTTTTATGTGGGACGGTATCAAAGGCCTTATTGAAGTCGAGGGGATGTCCACTGCCCCCCCCCAATTTCATTTTTTCATCAACCAGTCAAAAACATCTATCAGATTCATCTGAAAGAATCTTCCTGCTGTGAATCCATGTTGCATCAGATCCTAGGCACCACTGGATTCTAAGTGTGCCACTATTCTTTCCAGTGGCATGCCCTCCCAGAAACTCTCTTTAACTATTCCTCCCTTGTTGGCTTTCAAAAAGGTCTCAAGACTTTTCTTCTGGAGCATTGTCTTTGTACTTGTAATCATTAAACAGCATATCCTGCTCTGTAGCTTTTTGTCAAAAATCTCTGCTTATCATGTTCTATATTATTTTTATCATGATGTATCTTTACATGTAATTAATTCTGGGTTGTCCTTTAAACAGGAATTCTTAGTCTCAGTAGGCCTACCAGTCAACAAAATTCATTAAGTAAATATTTTCTCATCATATACTTCTCCAACTATGAAAATGTCAGGTAGCATATAGCTGATGCTTTGTCATCCATCCTTTTGATATCAGATTCTTTTTCATCTTGTAGATAGAGCTGTTCATAATAGTAATTCAGTGTGGGCAAGCTGACTTTTAAAAATACCAGTTGTTCAACATTTTCAGGGAGAAGTGCAGCTTTGTATGAGATGCTAAATCACCAGTGGTGTTGAATATCCTTACTGAAGGTACACTGGTGGGTGGATAAGCAAGGTAATAGGTAGCAACTTGAACAACAGATGGCCAAATGGATCTCTTTGACTTCCAGTACAACAAAGGATCTGCGTTAGGGTTGGGTTGCTGTATTCATTAAGGTATGCAGTAAGCATTCTTTCAGCAGTGACGTCCTCTTGTGAGAAGATTTCTAAATGTGGCTATGTTCTTTAATTCAGACTTAAACAAGTCCAAATGTTTTTGACACAGTGTGTGTGATGCTGATCCTCTTCAGCTGTGCTACTGACTGCCATAATCCTGGAGGTTTCAGTATAGAAACTGGCACTAGTACCCTGTGCCTAGACCTGAGGACAGGATCCTTGTTCTATTGGAAGAAGAAGAGGTTTTGAGAGTACTTTGGCCACTTGCACCTCTTGGGTTATGTACTATTCATACTTCTGTAAAGCATTTGGATCCTGAATAATGAAGTCATCCTTAAAGAGGAACTCTGCACTTCAGCATGCGCTTTTATAAATAAGACATCTCGTTTGTTACAGTTTACTAGAAAATATATTTTTTTCATTTTCAATGTTCCTACCTAAGATTTATAGCACATCTTGGTAGTCCATCTAAAAAGTCTGTATAGAAAACACTTAAGAACATGTGCCCAACCCCTGTTAACCTCACAGGGCCTTTGTTTATAGCATCACAGTGCTCTCCATGACTACAGACAGTGATGTCAAAAACATAATTTGTGGTTAGCAGGGGAGAGTCAAATACATTTTGGAAGACTCAGTGGAATAACTGCTGCATTATTTACAATATTTTGTAGACCAACAGCAGGAGAAATTAAATAACACATAACAATAAAACAATTACTTTAAAACATAAATGGTATAGCTCTAGGGCCAGATATTCAGACTGTGCCCAAAAAGGGCGCAAGTGATTGCTCCACGCAACTGAGTTGCACCGGAGAACAAAAGTGCTATATTCAAATGAGATGTGCTGCCACACATCTTTTCTGAATATGGTAAGATATGCCTGCAGCGCTAATGGGGCCACCGATGATGCTCCGGTGCATCCCCCTGCCCAGTCTGAATACCTGGAATGGGGATGCATGGCACATCTTCAGATGCACAGAGAACAAATTCCAGATATTCATACCAGAATATGTAAATGGGGTCATTAGCTATGCAAGGCACAAATGGGGCCATTTGCATGTCAATATGACCCCCATTTGCATGTCCTGTGCAGGGATGCTACCAGCAGAATGTGCTGGGCGCCCTGCAAGTGCCACAGTAAATACAGCACACTACTTCCCTGGTAGTCCAGTGACCCCCCCATCCCCAAATCCCTGAATATACAAATTTATCCATCCTGTTCCAGCACCCTGGTCACCTGGTGGCCCCTTCTCCCGTACCTGACCCTGATGCAAGTAAAACAAAGTCACCCCGATATTCCCTGTTAGTCCATTGGCCCCCCTCCCACCCTCTAACCCTGACTGTGTTTCGAAAAGACACCCCAAACCCTCCTTGGTAGTGTAGTGCTCCCTCTCACAGCCCCAATCATCACTTGACAGATAAATCCCATTAGTACCTTGGTAGTCTAGTGCCCCCCTCCCATCCCTGAATCCCCGAATATAAAATATTCCTTTCTGTTTCCCTGGCAGTCTAGTGTAACCCCCTCCATCTCTGATTGCGAATAAGATAAAATACCCCCTCATATCCATAGTAGTCTAGTAGTGCCCCCCTCCTTCCCGTCCATGAAGAAAACAATATACACCCTCATATTCCTGGTAGTCTAGTGGTATTCCCCTCTCATTCCTGAACATGATCGCAGTGTAAAAGAATAAAATTCCAGTCTCCCTGGTGGTCCAGTAGACCCCCCCACCCACTGAGGGACCCACACCCCTACCTGCTCCCCCATCCCAGACTGACCACTCGGCCACAGTATCGGCAGGCAGTATATCCCTCCACACACTATCGCAGTTGCCTGCTGACTGAGCTGTCAATGAATGACAGCGTACTGTACTCCTGTATGCCCACTGGTGGACACTGTCGATTAATGGGCTTGCAGTGTGTACTGTATACTTTTATTCTCAACTTTGTGAATGACACAAAGTTGTGAATGACAGTGTATAGTACACACTGCAGGCTCATTGATCAACAATGTCTACCAATGGGCTTAAAGGAGTACAGTAGGCTGTCATTCATTGACAGCTCAGTCGGTGAGCAGCCGTGGTGGTGTGTGGAGGGATGTGCTGCCTGCCAACACCATGGCCGAAGTGGCCAGTCTGGGATGGGGAGAGTAGGGTGGGGTGTGGGTCTCTCAGTGGTTGGGAGAGATGGGGGTCCACTGGACCACCAGGGAGACTGGGATTTATTCTCTTACACTGCTTTCATGTTCAGGAATGGGAGGGGGGCACCACTAGACTACCAGGGATAAGAGGGTGTATATTGTTTTCTTCATGGATGGGGATGCAAGGGGAGGTACCACTAGACTGCCAAGGATAAGAGGGGGTATTCTATTTTATTAATGATCAGAGATGGAAGGGGGGTTACACTAGCCTACCAGGGAAATAGAAAGAGGAATATTTTATAATCGGGGATACAAGGATGGGAGGGAGACACTAGACTACCAGGGAGTTTCATTTTGATGTATTTCAGTCATGAACAGACCTCAGGGTGGGAGGAGGGAGGCCACTGACTACCAGGGATATCTGGGATGATAATTTATTTTACAATCGGGGCTGGGGGGGATAACCACTGTGGCACGTAAGGCGCCGCTGTGTTGTGCTGTGTAGTATAGAAGCCCACCCAGGGGTGGCTATGATCTATGCCTGGTTTTCCAAATGTAACTTTTTGTGGCACATCTCCAAGATGTGCAGGCAGCTGCACTTCATATCTTGGCTGAATATTGAGATGTGCCGCATATGCAAAGAAACGCCCCCTCTGGATACACAGCATACATTATCTTTGTGCTGCAGCACATCCAAAATTACGTGACCCATCCCTATCTTTTGAATATGGCCCAGGGAGCAATATGGAGATATGCCAGCACATCTCAGTTGTGCCTGGTGCATCTCCTTTGAATATTTAGTCCCTAGTGTTTTTAAGCTTTTTATTATAATAGAAAGTTGCTCTTTAACAGGAGGACGTAATATTGTAGCCTAGACATATTTTTTTATCTTTCAATATGTTGTCAACCGGCTATGGAGCTAGTCATTCAGTGTCTGTGCCAGTTGTGTTAAAACAGAAGAGCAGTCATTGTTGTCAAGTGTTTCATTGTTGAAGTTGAGGAAATATGCACCATGGGGATGACCTCACTAATAGAGGTACTGCTGATGCTGAGTTGTCGGGTAGCACTGTTAAATAGTGGCAAGTCAATGATGTGAAGAATTTGGTCCATAGTTGTCCAGAAGTGACTAGATTTGCCAATGTCATGTGACATAGCCATTGCATGTATGGCCTTTTCTGTTCCACTAATCGTTCTATTATGAAATATGTAGAATTACATCTAGTAGTGATGTCCAGCATCAAAGAGTGTTCAGGCAGTTTTGCCAGCTGCTGGAATGTTCATATTGTAGCAGTTGTTTTTATAGACCTGCAGAAGTGTTTGATTATTATATGTGATGTTGCAGTAATATTGCTGATACATGTGCTCCTATATAAAGTATGGCAGACAACTAAATTTAATCTTGTGCAAAGCAGTTTACATTTACTCTTTCCTCCCTGTCACTGTCACTGAAAATCTTTATTTTATAAGCCACATTACCTGTCACTGTCATACTTACAGTACTTGTAATCCATTTATGATTATCCATCCCTTCCTCAATTTTTCTAGGGTGTTATGTAAATTGACTGCAGTGTGTTCAGCATCCATAACACTGGCACTGAGCAATGCCATTCTGCTATATTTCCCTTTTGGTGCCAGATGAGATAGCTTTTGTGACTGTGAGAAATAAACCCAGTGTGTGGTCAGAGAAATATGCCCTTGGGTTGATGTTCTTGTCCAATTATCGGTTGTGAATAATAATAATATAATTATAATACATTTTATTTATAAGGTGCCTTATCCATAACCAAGGCACCTAACAATTTTAAAAACAGATCAGACATTCATACATTAACATTAAAATAGCTGTATACCATTCATCAAAAGGAAAATCAGTCACTGAATGTCTGGTGTCACAAAAAAGTTTTTAAAGCTTGCTTGAATCCCTCCACAGTTGTGCACTCCCATAACTGACAGGGTAGAGAATTCCAAAGGGTAGGGGCTGCATACATAAATGCTCTTGCTCCTGATGATTTCAAACACACCCTTGGAATCTCTAGCAACCCCTCGTTGGCCGAGCAGAGTTTTCATCTAGAGCGGTAAGGAACCAGGAGCCCTTTCAGGTAATCCGGGCCCAGTCTGTGTAGGGCTTTAAAAGTCAGCAATCCGACTTTGAAGGTAATCCACCACTGTGTTGGTAGCCAGTGCAGTTCGAGCAGCACCAGCGAAATATGATAGGACCGAGCAGATCCCATCAAAAGCCAGGTTGCCACATTCTGCACTAGTGGCAGGCAGTGGATTCCCACCCCAGGAAGCCCTAGGTAGAGGGAGTTGCAGTAATCTAAGCGCAAGGACAGAATGGTGTGGACCAAAGTAAAAAGTTCACCAGATGGAACCAGATGCTTAATCCTGGCGATATTCCTAAGATGATAAAAGGAAGGTTTGATGACAGCCAACACCTGCAAATACAGGGTCAGCCCTTCATCAAAAATAACCCCCAGGTTATGCACCCATTCAAAGGTCGGGAGTGAAACACCACCAAGAAAAAGTCCAGAGTGCGAACCAACCCCCAACCCCCTATCCAGTGTCCTGGGTCCACAACCAGCACCTCAGTTTTTTCCGAGTTCGACTTCAGCCAGCTGGAATCCATCCACTCCTGGATTTCTTTCAGACAGTTATTAAAGACTGAAAGAGCTCCATCCTGGTCGTGTGCAAAAGAAAGGTAAAGCTGGGTATAATCAGCATAGCAGTGAAACCTCAGCCCATACCTTCTTACAATGTCTCCGAGGTGTAGCATGTACACACAAACAACATGGGTGACAGCACTGAACCCTGAGGAATCCCACATGACAGAGAAATAGGGCCTGAGGAAAACAAAACAGACACCACTCTCTGTGTTCTTCCCATAAGAAACTATGTAAACCACCTGAGGATTGTTCCCGACAGTCCACAGATGTGCCTCAGGTGACCAAGCAGCACCCCGTGGTCCACAGTGTCAAATGCTGATGAGAGATCCAGAAGAACCAAGGTGGAATGGCTCTTCTGATTTCTAGCCATCAGGAGATCATTGAGCACCCGGACCAGTGCTGTCTCAGTACTATGTCTCTTTCGAAAACCAGACTGGAGCAGTTCATAGATGTCATGGATGGTCAAATGGTCCTCCAGTTGTGTTTCCACTACTTTCTCAATCACCTTCGCTAAGAAGGGAAGGTTAGAGATTGGTCTGTAGTTTGTATGGCAGTCTGGGTCCAAGGTAGCTTTCTTAAAGAGTGGTGTCACCACTGCCTAATTCAGGGAGATAGGAAACTTTCCAGATTCCAAGGAGCACCATACTATCTGCACTAGGACAGGACCAATGACATCAATACAACTAAAAATTAGGGAAGTTGGTCCAGGGTCCAAACTACAGCATGTAGGGTGCACACACTGTATGATCCGCATGACATCCACAAACCCCGGTCGGCTGAAGGTACTCCAGGAAGGCTGAGGGCAGTGACCTCATACTGATCAAAGGCAATGCTCATAGAGAGTGCCAGTTGGAGTTTATTTGTTTATTTGTTTATTGTTTATTGAAAATTTCGGAATTACAACCTTTGAGTCAAGGACTCCTTTGCAAAGGCTCCACGTCAATCACGCCAGAAACATTAGGACAATACTGATTGTACGAAAGTTTTCAAGACATCGACATTACATTTTGAGAAAATGTACAAAAATCATAGCACAAGCAAGGCTACATGTCAGTTTAAACAACAACATTACATAGATAAAAACAGAGATATTACATTTCGACAAAAGTTAATATCATAGCATTAATAAGGCTACACGTCAGTTGTACTAGAGAGTACACAGAGAGTACCGTCCTGATGTCAGCCACTTTATTAGCAAAGAATCGAGCAAGTTCCTCGCACTCTAATAGTGAAAAGACTTTCTGGAGATGTAGTCAAGCTGGGCTGCACAGCCTGTCCACAGTTCAGAAAAGCTGAGCTGGTTGATTCTGAGCAGCCACAATCTCCTTGGACAGGAATTCTGCCTTCTTATGGGTGATTGCAAATTGATAGGCTTGATAATGGTCCATCAATCTAAGCCGGTTGGTATCATTGGCGGATTTCCACCAGCAACGCTCTAACCTTCGTCCTATTCTCCACATCTCCCTCAAGGTCCCATCAAACCATGGGGATCGAGGGTGAAGGGAGAGAGGATGAACACGGACTGGAGCAATGGAATCCAGGGCCGTCACGGGGGTCTCTGGGTCACTGCTTGCCAACGAGAGAGATGAAAGTTCAAGCACCGCTGCTAGGCTATGAGAACTTATATCTCGTAAAGGATGGTACCTAACCAACTCCACATGGGTAGGTCTACGAAGCGGGGTGCTAAAACTAAACCCCACAGTGTAGTGATCGGACCACCCAACTGGTTCCACCCCCAAGTCAGATGTTTTGATCCCTAGGAGGAAGACTAATTCAAGGGAGTGCTCGTGTTTATGAGTAGCAGTGGTAACCACCTGTGTAAGGCCCAGAGATGTCATCAACTGGAGGAAGTGCTGATCAAATTGTGAAAGTTCGTCGTCAACCCAGGCATTGAAGTCACCCAGAGCCATCAGTCTGAGTGA
Source organism: Neoceratodus forsteri (assembly GCA_016271365.2). Classification (NCBI taxonomy): domain Eukaryota; kingdom Metazoa; phylum Chordata; order Ceratodontiformes; family Ceratodontidae; genus Neoceratodus; species Neoceratodus forsteri. The sequence goes on along the minus strand of CM057451.1, from coordinate 447,298,509 downwards.
CTCAAACGCCATGTCGATGACAAAGTCCGCCACTTCCTGAATGAATCGCTTCTCATCACCGGGTGGACATTAGATGAGGGTGATCCAATAACCTATACCTGCTACTATGGCACACTCAAATGACTCAGCCTCCTCAACTAGTACACTGATGAGGTCCAGTTCAGTCTTGAAACAGACCACAACCCCCTCCGTGGTCCAATCTTGGGTGGTGTATCACAGAGTACCTGGCTGGAGTTAAAGCCTCCAAAATGGGGCCAGAGTTCTCATCCAGCCATGTCTCAGTGATGCATGCCAGATCCACCATTTCAACAAGATCTGCAATAATTGCAATCTTGTTCTTGATGGACCTGGCATTGACAAACAATGCCTGAGTTGGATGAACCTCCCAGCCCGCCTGAACCACCTGCCCACCACAATCGGTAGTGCCCTTTGGCATGGAAACCAGATATGGAGGACCATGTTCTGGGTTCCATTTCACCCCAGGGTGTCTCCTGGATCTTATCACCCTGATGCGATGACCCCCTCATTCACCCTCCACTGTTCACAGTCCCCCACCCCCTTCCATCTCCTACTCACAATACCCAGTGCTCTACAGTGCTGGTAAGTTATAAACTGAAGCGGAGGAGTGAAAAAAGGGCAGAGGGCATGGAGTGCAGAAGGCGAATTGCACACAACTGCGGGGGCAGGCATCCAACACATTCCACAAGATTCAATAAATAAACATAATCTTCCTTAAACCAAATAAATCCAAAACTATGCAACTAAAATAAATTAAATTAAAACAAACGTCTAAACAATTTAGACCTAAGACTTATAGTTAGATTTACTACTAAAACCTCCCAAAACTCCCCAAATAAAACCCTTAAATAAATATCAATGTAAATAATTCAACAGTCCTTTGCTGCAGGTAACCAGCAGTCTGCAGATCAGACAGTTTATTCCAGATGTTTAATGAATAGGCTATGGAAGCTCCCATATCCCCTGGTTGATAATGCCAAGGCTTCCCAGTCCCAGGCGCTGCTCTCACCAGAGTCTGAGCGACAAGCAACCAAAATTATTATAATAATAAAACAAGCTATAAGAAGTCAATCTGCATCCAGCATAGTGAACCCAAGATAATTCAGTCAATCTGGCAGAAGAATGCAAACCTCAATGACCCAGGAGAGTAAATCAGAGAGCAGAGTCTTCAGAACACAGCTCTGGAAATCCGTCGTGCAGCTGCAGGCTGGGACATGAAAATCAGGAACCTAAAGGAGGCCCCCCTTCCAAGTGCAATAAATCATAGGCCCTGGCATCCAGCCATCAGTGACCCACATCTACAACCCCCCCGGGGGGGGTAAGCCTCTAGGCACGACCCACAGGAGGCCTAGGAGAACCCAACCAACTCTCCAGATCCCCGGAGAATTGTCAGGTAACTCCCACTTGGTCGTGGGAAACACACTAGCTACTTAGCCCCAAACACAATGGAGGAGCCATCCCCACCAAACACAATTCCCAAACCACACCGCTGCTTCAGTAACCGATCCAGTGAAACAGTCACTGAGTGTGCTCTCACCACAACCAGCAACCTCCACAAGCGGCAAATTTCAGCTAAGTCCAGAACTTCCCAACTCATTCAACCTGCACTCTCACCACAGAATCTTCACAGCAGGTGGTGGGGGCAAATCGAGGGTCAGCAATAATTCAGTCCAGATCTCCGTGACTCAGACTCACAGTGCTAAGTGGCAGATTCCAAGCCGCACTCCACCACTGAAAACCATCCGAGTCTGCTTCGGCATCAAAAATGGAACAGCAGCAAAAAGTTGCAACAACAGGCTCACATATAAAAAAGACAACCACCAAGCAACAGATTTAACAGCTAGAACTCCTAAATGAAAATGGAGAACAGCTATCATAAAACAACCAGGCAAACAGGGAGAATGGCCGTTCTAAAAGCTGAGCGGTAGATTTCACAAAAACAACGTGAACTACCAAAACAGCTGATTTACAAAAAACACTGACTATAAGCCCGCAATACGCTACGAATGCTATATAACTCACTAAACTAAATAAAATAAATCAAGGTTTAACAAAAAATAAAAATAATACAAACTCAAACTCCAAGTTCAGACCTCAGGCAGCTCACACACCGCCGCCATCTTGGAAGTATTGAAAGCAATGAAGTGTGCAACCCCACCCTTTGACTCCTTGAGTGGATACACAATGCAAGTTTTGACTGCTCGGTATATTTCTGGAACTAATCTGAGGGTAAGTGTAAACCTGGATGGCATTTCCTATCTCAGCTATAAAAATGTAAACAACCTTCGGAATCCAACATTTTCTACCATGGAAAATACCTAAAGATCTGTTCCTATCATTTCACCAATAAGCCATGAAATTTGGGAAGCAGTTGGATGTTTGGAGTCAAATTTGGTCCTGTGACCAGTTGGCTGACCTATAGTTAATTGCTTGGCTTTTTGGAAAAAGACTTGCCAAGGAACTGGTGTTGCTATGGCAAGGATGTTGGTGGTAGAAGTACTGTGTCAGCTGACACTGCCGAGTCCATGGAAGTTGACCTACTTGTCTTATTTGATGGAAGTGGAGGCCATGTAGCTGATCTCCCCCCACCACTACGATTGCCTAGGGGGGACTGACTGCTACTGCAACCATGATCCAGCTCTGACTCAGAATTATCATCATTATCAGAATCACCCATATTTGGCTGAGTGAGATATGTGGGATGAGAAATTACATTAGAGTGCAGCTGCATTAGGTGCCACCTCATTACAGTGGTTTCCATGTCACTGAGATTCTTCCCCTACTAATGGTTATTTTACAATTCACACATAATGCTTTAAGTTTATCAGTGGAACTTATCAAAAAGTGATTCCACACCATGCTGGTACCTTTTGGCTTTAAAACTAGGCAAGGAATATGACTGTGCTCTGAGTCTTAACAAAGGAGCAGCAGGAGGCGCAGGAACCAAACTGGGGCTGGTGGTAGCAGCAGACAGGGGCCTAATGATGGTGACAGAGGGAGACAGTAGGAGGGAACCTGGGGAAGTAATGAAAGTTTGGTTGCAGTAATCAACCACTTTGACACTGGTCAAAGAGGTAGAGAAAGAGGTTTTACTCTTGTCACAATTATGTGTGATGGTGGCATCACTATTTTTAAGTGACACTATATCATCATCATCAGATACAGCATCAACATCATTACCATGATCACAGTAAAAATCAATAGGTATACAGTCTCTGTCAGAGACACGTGATGAGCTGGCATCATTGTCAGAGGAATCATCACCATTCTCAGGATGGGAATCAGAGTCAGAATCAGATGGAGGATTTAGCTCAACCACTGCCAAATCTGTACGTGGTAGAACTAGAGAAGCTGGCACTTAACCTTGAGATGAAGCTGTGATGATATTGAACAAACTGCAGTTTGGTTCTGCATTGAAATACCTGCATTATTGCTTACTACTCGAATTAATGAACATAATCAAGATGATGATGACGTAGCAATGGCACCTGATGTCATTGGCAGACCTGAATGTTCCACAGAGGTGAAACTTTTGGCCCAACCTGACCTGCAACATTTTGCTAATTGTAATGGACTCAACATTGTCTTATTGTCTTGCTTTGTTTAATTAGCCTCCAAAGACTGTTAATTTTTAATTTTTGCTTTGGGTATAGGCTCAATAAAGGATCCAAGGCAGGTGGGTGACTCACCTTTATCTTTGAATGTTTCACAGAGCTGAAGCTTCTAGGCTTTGTAACCCAACCTGACCAGTTAAATTTCACTAGTTGGAATGAACTTGACATTATCTTCTCTGCTGCTTATGATAGCTTAGTTGAATCAGCCTCCCAAGGTGCATTACCTTTACCTTTGTCTCTACAGACTCTAGTGTTCGTGTTATCTTATTATTGGTCACACACAACTGTGTGTGACACAGACAGAGATATTTCTTTGACTGAACACTAGGCTTAAAAAAATAAAACAAAATTGCTATACTTAAACTGCAACTAGCCCCTCAGTAAACTGTGAGAGAGCAGTACACAAGTGCACACGACATCAGACAGACAGGAATACTAGATGGCAACAATCAGAGGTGTGCTACACTGACAGACTCATCATACAGTTCTTGTTTGTTTAAGAAAAATAGTCAGTGCTTAAACCACAACTAGTCCTTCAAGCAACTGTGAGAAAGCAGTACACAAGTAGATGTAACAGCGGGCAGCTAGACATGCTAGGTGGCAACAAGAAGAGGCGTACTTCAGTGACTGACTGGTCCTCGTACAAATTTTTTAAAGAAAAATAGTCAAGTGCTTAAACTGCAACTAGTGTTTTGGGCAGTCGTGAGACAGTAGTACTCAAGTGAATGTGACAGCAAACACACACAGACATGCTAGGTTGCAACAAGTAGGGGTGTACTACACTACTGACTTGTCCTATACATTTTTTTTAAAGAAAACTAGTGAAGTGCTTAAACTAGAACTAGCCCTTTGTGCAACTGTGAGAAAGCAGTACAAACAGAACATGACAGCAGCTAGCAGGCATGCTAGGTGGCAACAAGCAAGGCGTACTACACCGACCGATTGGTCCTACAATCCTTTTTTTTTTTTCATTCTACATTTTCCTCCATTTTTTCATGCCCTTGGTTACTCCTGCACTGTACTGCAGCCACACACACATGTGTGGAAGCACATGCATGCCGTGGAACCCTCCCTCTCTGTGCCACCTACCCACCTATGCTACCGTCAGGCCTCCACCTGGGGACAATGGAACTATAGGGATGACAGGATCCCTCCCTGGGAGAGGAGAGATTGCCTTACAGATGCTCAATCTAGCTCCCCCCCCCGCCAGCTCCTGAAGACCCTGGCTCGTTCCCAAACCAGGTGGCTAGTGTGGAGTGATGTAAGGCATCTAATACCTCAGCCCTCAGTGCCACTAAGCCAGCTCCTACAATTATTTTGTAAGAAAAAATTGCCTAGTGCTAAAATGGAACTATTCCTTTGGGCAATGGTGACAAAGCAGAATACAAGTGGATGTGACAGCAGACATTTTTTTAAGTGCAAATTAGTTGTAGTCCTCCTGCCTCCGGTCAGGCCCTGCTACTGCTCCAGTCTCTGTCTATCTTTCTCTCTCTCTCTGATCTTTTTTTAAGATGTTATTTTTTTTTCAGGTATATTTTTAATGCTGATTAGCTGTAGCCTCCTCCTGCCCAATGCACACCCTGGACTGCATCCTTCCAGGCCCTACTAATGCCTCAGGCTCCATCACTCTCACACTGTGATGTTTTTTAAAGATATTTTCTTTCAGGTACTTATTTCAGTGTAATTTAGCTTTAGTCCCATGCATTGGGATCTGTTCAGTGCAGTGGAAGTGCACCCTATACTATACATAGGTCATGTCCTCCTAGCCCTTTTGAATGGCAGCTGGCTGAGGAGGTGAGAAGACGGCTATGACAGTCACTGTATGTGGACGTGGCACTAGTGTTTTCTGTAAGGGGGGGTGGCAGGGTGGGTGTCAGTGTTTGTTGTGTGTGGGGGGGCACTCAATACCAGAGACTATTGAATAGCACCGGGAATGGCAATCAAGGGCTACCACTTGATGCCAGGGAATATCGTATTTTCTGTGTTTTTCTGTACAACTCTTTCCTATGTGGACAGACAATCAAAGCAACAGGAGGACTTTGATTATGTTTGAGGGCTAGGAATCAGAGATGGGGAATGCTTGGCACTGGGGGCATTTATGGAATTTACAGGGACGGCGATTGGAGGGTGGGGGGACCACTGGATATCAGGACTTTTACCAAATACAGTGATTGGAGGGTGGGAGGGACCACTAGATACCAGGGACTATTAATAGAGGAACAGGAATGGCAATCAGAGGGTGGGAGGGATCACTGGACACCAGAGAATTTTACCAGGGGTATGTGGATGGTGACTGCCAGATGGGAGGGACCACTGGACATTAGGGACATTTACCAGGGCTATGGGGATGGTGACTGGAGGGTGGGAGGGACCATTGGATGACAGGAACTATTAACAGGGGTGCAGGTATAGTGATCACAGAGTGGGAGGGACCACTGGGCACCACAGACTTTTACCAGGGGTACGGGGATGGAGACTTGAGAGTAGGAGGGACCACTGGATGCCAGGGATTATTAACAGAGGTACAAGGATGGCAATTAGAGGGCTGGGGGAACCACTAGGCACCAGGGATATATTCATGATATATTGGGCCAGTGATCGGAGGGGGTGGAGACCACTGGGCACACGGATTAATGTTTGTTGCTGAAAGACAGTATTTAATTGTTTGTTTATGTATGTATGTCTTTATTTATTAATTATTTGAAAATTGGTAACTAGGAAAGGAACACTGAACCAAAGTTTTTTCCAGGTGGACTGGAGGAGGGCAGGAAATATAATAAAACATACACAGTATCAGTGATCAGCATGAGGTAGAGTGCAATCAGAGTGCAATTTAACATGGTACAAGAGCAAATAAAATAAAAATAAAAAGTAAATGTGGCTAGGCAAAATACAATTAGCAAATCTGATGTGCAAATAGCAAGGCCAGAGCAGAGGGAGTGATCGCCATGCAAGTGTAGGTAAGAAAGAAGCCTGATACAGGCTGAGGTAACCTATGAGGAGGTCCAACAACAAGGATGATAGGGGCTTCAAAAAGAGAGAGTCAGCAACAGGGCTGACAGGAGCAGATGGGTGCAGTGAGAAGTTTCAGCTGGTGACTGAGGGAGCTGAAGGAGGGGGAGAGATGGAGAGAGGGGGGGAACAGGTTCCAGAGGGAGGGTAGATGACAGGAGAAGGCAGACTGCCCAGCAGAGGAGTAATGGTGCAGGAGGGAGGGAGGTGTGAGGCCATTAGAGCTAAGCTTGTCCAGGAACAGTAGGTGGGCCTCTGAATCAATGATTTTGGCAAGATCAATAAAAATTGCTACCGTGATGCATCTCTGATCCATCCTTGTGAGGACAGTGTCAGCAACATGCAGCATGGAGAAGACAGTGGAGTGGTACTTCCAGAAACCAGACTGGTAAGGGGGAGAGTAAGCTGGAGGAATAGAAGTCAGCAAGCTTAGAGTAAACAAGTTTCTCTTGCAGCTTTGTAGGAGAAGGGAGGAGGGAGATGGGACTGAAGTTGCTAGGGAGGAGGAGTAACCCCCTTTATGGGCAGGGAGAATTTGTTCAATCTTTCAAGACTGGAAACCGTGCAGAGGGAGAAGGAGAAGTTGAGGAGGTGAGTAAAGCAGGAGGTGATCCAATGGCAGGAGCCAAAAGGTGGAAGAGTTTAAGATACAGCTCATCAGGACAAGAAATTAAATAGGTTGAGGAAGGAGAGGGCAAGCAAGGTTTCCTGGGAAGTAATGGGGAAAATGAAAACCCAGTGATGGGTGCAGCAGGGAGTAAGGTGGAGTAGAGGGAAAGGGAGAGGAGAGGAGCCAGGGGAAGGGGAGATAGGGTGACAGTCTTTCCTAATATTTAATGGATTTCAGACTGTTAAATATTTCTATTTTGCTGCTGCTCATGTTGCCATTCTATTATATGGCAATAAGGGCACTGTGTCAGAATATAGCTGACCACAATACTGTCGGCAAACACAACACAGCAAAAATGCAGTCAGATTTATTTTTGCAGGGTGCTTCACCATCTGCACATGCCACTGCAGGGGGCTCTACCCCCCACATCTCCCCATACTTATAGATTCTCTTTCTGTGGGGGAGCAGATCATAGGGAAAGTTAAAACTTGTGGGGCCGTGGAATACTGTTTCCACAACCCCTTGTAAAAATTCAAAGTCCCAACTACGGCAAAATGTTCAGAGACCAGTATTACAACCTTGGTCTCCACTGCCTCCCAGCCGAGCTGCTCCATGCCCCAGCCCTCCATGCCATGAGAGCAGCTCAGCCAGCCCCTGGTATTTTGCTAATCTTTGTCCTGTGGCAGCAGCATGGACGTTAACCAGGGGAGCTCATATCGCAAGCACTCTACATCCTGCTCACTGTCCATGGTAGCACTACAGAAACTAGTGCTCTCTTGCCTGATGCTATTCCTGTAGCGCTAATCTGACCAGGTACCAGCAGTAAGTACTCAGAATGTATTTTATCATTGCACTATTTTCTAGTAGAGATGCAGTTAAATTAAATTCCACCTGTTATCATAATGCTACGCAAAGTGGGCATTGAAAAGTGCTCACTTCGCTTTGTTATTATGACTTTGCATTGTTATTCCACCTTAATGCAAAGTAAGGAGGAAGGACAACAATATAGGCACTTTATGCAGCCCCCCCCACACATCACATGGCTTACAGTACTGTAAGTCACGTGCTTTAGCCAGGCAGGAAAGAAGTGGGTCATACAAGCAGATACTTTTACTTTCTCCTTTGCAGAAGTAGAAAGAGGAAACATTTTGTGTAGGAGAGGAAAGTTCATTATTAGTTTCTTTCTTGAGCAAATTGCAAAAACCCCAAAGCTTTTTTAAAAGCTAATTCTTTAGTTTTTTCATACTGTTTTGTCAGTTCTTTTTGGTGACCGATTTCTTTGTTTCATAAGTTTTGTTTTGTGTGTGTGTGTGTGACTGTGTGTGTGCCTGTGTGTGAGTGTGTGTGAAGTCCCTCATCCCATCAGAGAGGGAAGGAGTGTTTTTTTGTGCGATGGACCAGGGACAGTATGTGGCCCGTGGCCGGAAGGGAGTGCACAAGCTTGGTGGTTGTAGCCTAGTGGTGTTGGACTACTCCAAACTCTTTGGTCCTGCCTCCCCCCTCTGGAAGAGGTAGCACCACCAGTCCCAATGCCTTATCCACCAAGTCCACCACCACTACCACCAGTAGCAGCTGCAGGAGCTCCAACAGCACCACCTCCACAGCAGCAAGTGGAGTCCAGGTATGTGACCATGCTGCAGGCACTACAACTGCCCCTCCTGTGCCTGGTCCCCCATGCAACTCCACAGTTTGGCAGTTTTTCAACTCTGTCAGGGGAACAGCAGCCTTGTGGTGTGTCTGCTTTATGGTGTGCAGGTGCACTGTAGCACCCAGGGGACACATCTAGGAACTAGGGGCCAGTACACACATATGCTAAACCACCACAAGGTGGCGTGGCAGGCTGCCACATAACGGGCCAGGCCTTCACCTGCTGGCCCTTCTGTGGCAGTGGCAGAGGGTGCTACTGTTGTGCATCACCGCAGCAGGAGGAAGGCCACAACAGCAGCTGCTCCACCACTACCCCCACCACTGCCACCAGCACCACCCTCACCACCACCACTACTACCTGGCTCCCCCCCACACCAGTGGACACCACAATGCCTGCAACTCAGGCAGACATAGCACTTTTGTGGGCTGCAGTGGAGGAAAATAACGAGAGGGTGGGTGCTGTCCAGCAGCAGGTGGAGCAGATCGAGCTACACCGGCTACAGATTGTGTCGATGCCCCATCTGATGCTGGAACATCAGGGAATCCCCCATTAGCTTTTTTTTCAGCACCCCCACTGCTGTAGTGTTTTGTGTTTTGTTTATGTTTAATAACAGCCAGAGGGAAGGCCACAGTATTAGTTTAAAGGAAGCAGTCAGCAACAAGAATCTCTGTTCTGCAAGGCTTACTTTGTTGGTTTTGCCATGTTGCAGTATTTTTCTTGCACCACAACATACTTTATTCTAATAAAGAAAAGTCAGCGACCTGGAAGTATGGCAAATGCTGTGGAGACTCCATTATGTGTAAAGGAGCAATGGCGACAACCATGCGCTTCAATACAAAAGTATTAAAGCGCATGGTGCATTTCCACTGCACCTTTCCTTTACACATAATAGAGCCCCCATAACATCCACCATATTTCCGGGTCACTGGCTTTTCTTTATTAAAATAAAGTATGTTGCGATGTGAGACAAATGCTACAACATACTTAAAAGGCTTATCTGGAGGGTAAGCCTTGCAGGGGGTGAGACCTCCTGTTGCTGACTGCTTCCTTTTACATATATACATACACATACAGACATACATGCTCCTTATTGCCCTGTTATTATAATCCAGTGCCTCAGTAATGTTTACTTTCTGTTGTGGAGTGGATGTGGAAAAGCTGGTGTGAGCAGTGCAAGCAAGATGCACTAAATTGCATGTGTGCAGTCAGTGTTGTTTCCTCTGTGTGTGTGTGTGTAACATCAGACATTGTGCAGATTCTTGCAAACATATGTTACTGACTTGTTGCAGTGTTTATAGTATAAAGAATAGCGATAACGATAACATATATTTTATTGTCACCATCATCATCAGTGGACTAAGTGATACAATACTTTTTCAGAGGTGTCTGACCAGAGTGCACCTTGGTCACATACTGTACACATGAATTTTAGGAGAGCATGTGTTTTTTGGGCCATGATCTCTGCAAAGTCATGTGTTCACTGTGAGTGAATGAGGTGCACAATGACCCGATACCACTTACTCCACTGGTGCTGATGGTACAAATAAAATATACATCATATATTCTTTCTTATCTTTATTCTTGACATACTACAACAGGTCACACCATGTATATGTTTGCATGAAGCTGGACAATGTCTGCCATACAGGAGTGAAAAACTGATGGCACATATGCAGTTTAGCACAACGTATTTGCACTGCTCAGTCATGCTTTTTGCGAAACATTTCAAATCACGAGTCCTGACACAAAATAAACATTAATGAGGCTCCAGAAATATTTCCTTCTTTAAATAGACATTAAAGCAGCAGTACAACAATTTGATGGAAATTTTGACCTATACTTTTTATGGTATTTTACATTGCCACTTTACTTACCTCCTAACTTGTATGAGACCATTCTTTCCAGTATTTTAGTCTGCTTTAGTACTTTTTTTCATGTCTGAAATAATAAAAGGAGCACTCCTTTTAATATGGTGTGGACCAGGTCTTCATCAGTATTTTCCGCTGTTTTTCTCCATCAATTGTTATATACTACTTCTGTTGTAAAATTAGCAATTATGCAGCAGGCAGTGTTTTATGACCTCACAGAACAATATTTATTCAAAAACAGCTGCAAATAGTGATGAAAACCTTGTCAGAGCCATATTAAAAGGCATGCCCCCTTTTTTTAGACATGAGAAAAAGTAGTAAAGCAGACACAAATTGTGAAAAGAAGGGTATAATACAAGTCAGGAGGTAACTAGTGGCTGGCAATGTAAAATAGCATAAAAAAGTATAGAGCAACATTTTCACCACATTGTTGCACTGCTACTTTAATTCATAATTTAAGTATGACATTATGTGCTCACAATCACAACACACAAAATGCAACTGTCTTGTGTGCAGAAAATTTCCAAGTGCTGAGGAAGTGAAATGGGAGTCCCCTAGAATGTATTGCGCAGTCACTCATGCATGCAGTGGTCACACAGAGTTACCATAATTTTTCTGCATCCCCATAATGCATCTGTCTTGTGTCCAGAAAACTCCCAAGTGCTGAGGAAGTGAAATGGGAGCATTACACCACCTGCAAAGTCCCCCAGTATGTATTGTGCAGTCACATATGTGCATAGTGGTCACACAGAGTCCCCAGAAGTTTTTTGCATCCCCAAAATGCATCTGTCTTGTGTCCAGAAAATTTCCAAGTGCTGAGGAAGTGAAATGGGAGTGTTATACCACATGCAAAGTCCCCCAGAATGTATTGCACAATCACGTATGCATGCAGTGGTCACACAGAGTCCCCCAAATTTTTCTGCATCCCTAAAATGCATCTGTCTTCTGTCCAGAACATTCTCAAGTGCTGAGGAAGTGAAATGGGAGCGTTACACCACATGCAATGTCCCCCAGAATGTACTGAGCAGTCACTCATGCATGCAGTGGTCACACACAGTCCCCAGAATTGTGCTGCATCCCCGAAATGCATCTGTCTTGTGTCCAGAGAATTCTGAAGTGCTGAGAAAGTGGAATGGGAGCATTACACCACACGCAAAGTCCCTCAGAATGTATTGCACTGCTTGCACAGTCACTCATGCTCGCAGTGGTCACACTGAGTCCCCAGAATTTTTCTGTATCCACAAAATGCTACTGTCTTGTGTCTGGAAAGTTTACCTACTCTGTGATGATGATGTCATGATGCACAGTATCTTGCCAAACCATGTGAAAGAGGGATTACATGACATGAATCCATTCAGTGTTCCATCAGAAATGATGACCATGAGAGAACTTTTGCTGGTTCAAAGTGTGCTGCGATTCCCATGAATGTGATCTGATCACCTCAATCGGATGGAAGGGTGCCCTTTGTGTGTAAACTAATAGCAGCCTTGGTGAGTTGATATATATATATATATATATATATATATATATATATATATATACTGTGTGTATTTTCTAGGTAAGGGTTGACATGTATAGACATGTACTCATTAAATTGTTTTGCATCACAGATCACATACTGTTGCTGTTGGTGTGCACATTTCAGTGCTTGATGAGAAATGTTGGCATTGAAATTGGAAATGGAATACTCTCAAGCCAATGAATGAAAGTATTTTTTGGTTGGGGGGGGCATATGTGCAAGTAGGTCTCAATAATGGTTTATTATTTGGTTACTTCTTCACAGATTTCATCTGCATCCTTCTCCAGTCTGGTAATAATGGTCATAGTCATCGATTGAAATGACTTCTGCATGTTGCATGTCTGCTTCAGCCCGAGGAGGGCCTGATGTTGAAGAAGTTCTTTGGATAAAACAACTATGGCACAACAAAGCATCTGGAAGTTTCTTAAAAAAAGAAATGAATGGCTTATCACAACTTGATTGCAGCAGTAAGACATTATGTATAAGCCCTGGCTGTTCCAGGGGTATCTGGATTAACACAGATAGCAAGCTGTCCCACTGCAACGATCAGATCACAACTTAATTTAGTACAAGGCCATGTAACAAATACATTGCGTCAGTGTCTCTGCGTCTCAACTCAAGTTACATTTCAAAATCACATCTTGTCAAGTAACTCAACCCGAATCCATTTTTTTCAATACTGTCATGGCTGCACAGCTGCAAATTTGGAAAACAGTGCATATGTTGCAGAAATATTTTTTGTGACATACGTGTCAGCTAGTTTGTGAATCCTCAGTCAGATTTGTTGCACTATAATAAAAAAAAAGGAACAGATGAAATAAAATTGATATACTTACCAGTATGGATTGGAAAAGGATATTCCATAGGTTTCTGTAGACAGTACTGCTGCTGTACCATTGATACAGACCTTCAGCAAAGGAGAGTCATTTGTTGTTAACCTGTAAAAAAGCAAAATAAGTTGACCGTATGTGTTTGACCACTGCAGCTCAGAAAAGCAACAGAAAACAAAACACACAGCTAAAGGAAGTTGAATAGCATAAAAAACATTAGTACACATACTCACTTTATTGTTTTAATAGTAAGAAGCCTTGTGCCTGTGGCTAATGGATGTGGTCTCCTGTTCGACTCCCTCTGCCTTGGCATGGTCAATGTAATGGGAGAACATTGTCAGAATGATACTGGTGGTGGGTGCTAGTAGTCATAGCTGTGGCACATGATGACATTCCCTCTCACATCTTCCTGCATCTGGTGGTGGTGGCAGTGGAGAACAGCGGTCTTATGGTGGTGGTGGTAGTCCAGGGGGACACATGGTCACATTCCCTATGGTGGCAGTGAAGAACAGTGGTCTTATGGTGGTGGTAGTCCAGGGGCACAAATGGTCACATTCCCTATGTTGGCACTGGAGAACAGCAGTCTTATAGTAGTGGTAGTTTGGGGGCCAGGATATAATATGATGACGTAGCATATGGAATTTGAGTCAGTGTGAGTGGGACAGTGATGTAACTTTATGAAAAGAGAACATGCATCATACAAGACATGTGACAGTCTTTTAACAACTTAAGTTAAAACCTGCCAACATTAACCTCATCATCATTCATCATCATTATCCTAGGAAAGAAAGCTGCCCTCGCAGTCTTCTATGTCTGAGTTTGGACCACAGGGAAATTCTTTCTCCATTGTTATCATTTACGTCAGTGGTAGGCCGCTTCATGCTGTCACTGCTACCAGGATAATTCCTTTCTTCAGTATCAGAAAAAACATGAGAATGCCGAGGTATGAATACTGAGGTTGCAGTCTGAGCTGGTATGTGCCTGTCATTCATTTTTATGAATGTCAGCAAACTGACATTTGCAGGAGAGAGGTTTGTACGATGATCCCGAGCTATTGCACCTGCTGAGATGAATACCCTGTTGACACTTGCACTGGACGGTGGGCATGTCAGGTACTTCAGTGCCACAGCAGTCAGCTCTGGCCATTCACTGACCTTTCCACTCCAGTATAAAAGGGGATCATCAGTGATTGACAGATGTCTGTTTGCAGACACATATGACTCAACCATTCGCTGTGCTGCTCTAAGTCCAGTGGTTGATGCATCATCTGCTTCTCCTGAGTCATTTATGTCACAAATCCCCACTTGGGACAAAGCTTACCAAAGTGGGTTAATGCCAGCCACTTTTGATAACAGACCACCTGGAACTGCAGTCCCTTCCCCTTACAGGATATGCTTGATACTACTCCTCCAGGTTCACCTTCAGCCTGATTATGATGCTCAGGTTTCCTGACCTTGGCATGTGACTTCTGTGCCCCATGAACCAAGAGCACCAGTTGCCCACTGACATTTTTTACCTTTCAGGCCCTCCCTCCAGTACTGAGGCAATTCCATATTTGTATCATGAGTCCAGCATTGTTGCTTTTGCAAAGCTGTCACTACGCTGAATGCTCAAGATGTGATAATTCTGTCAAATACTGTCAGCATGTGTTTTAGCAACACACTGCTAGCATTGTCTCTGGCAAAATCAAGGCTATGCTGTACATTCACCAATATCTGCCTCAGCACCTGCATCAGTGGAATTGATTGGCTACTGGAGGCTGACTCGCCACTCACTGCCTGTGTGGCATATTCAAAAGGCCTCAAGCTTCTTATTACAGACTCCATGAGGTGCCAGTGTTCAGTCGTCATAGACATGGAGGCTCCAGAATTGTCACAGCTAGTGTGCATGACAAGATATTCTGAGATGGCTTTGTACTGTTCATACAGCCTCTCTGCCATGTATAAAGCAAAGTTCCATTGGGTGATAACTTCCAGCTTCAAGCGGTGCTGCAGGAGGCTGTTTTGGATCTGCAACTGCAGAAGAGTGTGAGAAGTGAGAACAGATACGGGGTGCAACGGTCAACATTTACTATACATCAGGGTGCTGCAAAAAATCCTGCACCACAAGATTTAAACAGTGGACCATGCATAGAACCTGAAAAAGCCACCATCCATGATGCATTTCCCCACATTTGACCCATTGTCACTTGCTATGAGCCCAGCTCTCAAAGTCGGGGGTTCGGCCACTTGTCAATTTCAGCCAGTTCCCATCCAACATGTTTTCACCAGTGTGTGAACAGGTCACATTGTGCATAGCAATCATTGCATGATGTCGAATTTCTAGAAGATTGCTACCATGACAATCCACCTTACTACACTGATTATTCACACTACCAACAGCACAAACAACTCCCAGCACCTGTGCCCAGTGTGCAGTTATACACAAATATGAACTCCCTCCTGTTTTGCCACTTGTCCCCATATCCATACTTAAATGGATGAATGGAGAGGAGGAATGTTGAAGGGAATGTCTTACTGAGTCAGACACAGTACGGTACAACTCAGGGATAGCACAGGATGAAAAGTATGTCCTGGATGGGACTTTCCATTTTGGATAAGCACATGCAGCAAACCATAGGAACCCAGAATTCTCCACAAAGGAGAAGGGGAAAAGATAAATTGCCAACATTTCAGCTACAGCAACATTAAGTTCACGTAACACTGTATGATTGGGTGGGTACTTCAGCTTATGCACAATAACACTCTGTAATGTGGGCTGATTTAAATGTTTTACATGGGGTGTGATGACAAATGGTTCTGCTCTGCGAATGGCAGGGAGTGGAGTGTGGACATGTGATGAAGACGGTTGCTGAGGTGATGACAAACCCAGAAATGCAGTTATTTTCCCAGATTTACCAACAGGGGATGATGCACCACTTGCACTAGACATACTGCAATGACCACCACCACCACCACCAAAACTGCTACTCTCACCACCACTGGACAAGACTTCAAAATCATTCTGCTCTTCCACCTCATCATGCCTGTAGTAATCCTCTGCTGTTATTTCATCACTACTGTAAGCATTTAATTTTCTACTTGATGCTACAGTCATGGAAGGGGATAACATACTCATTATGGTTGATGACGAGGGTGAATGCCCCACTGTGGTACAGGTATTAGCTGCCATCTTGTGCTGAATCCACAGTGCCATATGCCTATTCTTAAGATGTGTATGCTGTCCCACTGTGCCCAGATGGCTCCCCTTTTTACCTCAACTCAGATGCACCTGGTGAACCTGGCAGATTGCAACTGACTCATCATTTGCATCTTCCATAAAAGAAATCCCAAACAAGGGTTTTTGATGCTGTAGTTTTAACATGTTCCCCCGTTGCTGCTTATTGGACTCCATTTTTTTAAGCCATGAAGCGGGGGTGTGCTACATGATTTTTCAGGCAGGACACACTTGGACTACAACTGACCACCATGACTCCCTATCATTATTACTGGGTCATCATCATCAACTGAAACTGGTAAATCACAATTTTCTATGGGGAAATGCAAACAGATCCAGACACAGCCACCTTGAGTTTCTTTTTCTCTGGTTCCCAACAGGGGTCGCTGACATTATCATCATATTCATCAACATCATCCACATCTTCTGCTTGGATGCTGGCATATGGACTGCATGTTGCAACCACAGCAACATCATCATCATCAGCACCACCATCACCCAAAAGTTTTTCACCACACTGTGAATCACTGCATGGCAAATGCATGACCTGAACCACGGTGGAAGAAATGTCACTTTGTGCTCTTATTGACATGATGATCAGAATCCTCATGTTCATTTATTGGGAGGGATGTTACTGAGGAGTATTTTTATTTATTTAGTTTTTGTTGACCGGGTAAGTGCACTAGACAAATCCTGCCTATTTTCAGGCACAAGCCGGGGAAGGGGGATACAGATGAATGCCAACTGACCTTGAACCAGATTAAGCTGTTAGTGGTATTTTTAGTGAATGAGGGAGAAATTTGGCCAGGACACCGGGGGAAATTCCCCTACTCTTTTCGAGAAGTGCCATGGGATCTTTAACTTCCACCTGAATGACCATCAATCCCAGCTGATGGGACCTCGGTTTAATGCCTCATCTGAAAGACGGCACCTCAGAAGTGCAGTACCCCTCTCATGCTGCACTACAGTGTCAGTACTGGGATATTAACTCAAGTGCCAGATGTGGGAACTGAACCCACAGCCCTCTGATCTCCCAGCCTCAGAGGCGAGTGTGCTACCTACTGAGCCACTGACACTGCTTAAGTATGACATCATCTACACTGTCACTCACTGCCACTGCTTCACACTCTGCTATATTTTTAGACATGATAAACTGGTCAGAACTGGAACTTGATGCAGCAATACTCATACCACCACCCACAACTGCACTACCACCACCATCTGGGACAACATCATCTCCTCCATATATGAGTGAAGCTACTGATTGAGCTGTAAAAAACATTGAAGGAGAGAGATACCTTTCCTCACATCAGCAACACGCTTCTGCGACTGCGTACTACTACCATGACCACAGACAATCTTAGCACTGGCAGCAGTGCCACGGTGAGAAACAGCTTTGCTTGCACATCTTTTTGCTGGGATTTAAGGGGATCAACAGCAATATTCTAAACAAATTCAGATTTTGGAACGTTCACTCTGGGTGGGAGCCGGGGGCTGGGGTGACACTGTATGTGAAGCCAAAAAAACAACTGTGACTCAACAACAGATACAGATGCAAAGTCACAAGTTCAACAACACTTTAACTAGCCAGTGATGTTCTCAAGTCACAAACAATCCAATCTGGAAAAGAATACCTTTTGCCGGTGGGGGGGGGGGCAATGACTGCAGATTACTGCAGTGCAAAACCAAAAAAAGATACCACAATGACAGTACAAAATCATGCAGCTGCAGTGGATAGAAGGTTCACACTACTGCACCTGCAATTACGCTGTGGCACAATAAAAGGTGTATTATTTTACGTCACGTCACGTACCACACACACACTCACACACACACACACAATTTGTCTAAAAGTAATGCATACCAAATTTAAAACTGCAGTAATATATAACTTATTTTAAACAACCTCAATGCTGCGCCAGGTCCATCCAGACCACAACACACACAATCAGAAAAAAAATGTCAACTATTACTGAAAATATTACTGTGTGTACAATAACACAGTCACTTATACAAGAAAAATATAACCAAAAAACAAAGGACTCCCTATTTCTCCAGCTTCATTCTACCTACACCAGATACAACCACCCCCCAAAGCACACTTCCACTGTCTCTCAGTACACAGACTGAATGTTGTACATTAACATTCAAAATTCACACACAAACAATAAGCCCTCCATGATATGAGCACAGGATGGTTTTCTACAAATGATGAACTAAAGTTTCAGCAAAAAAATGACTCAAAAAGACTTTTTTAACAGCTTTTAGAAGGTTTGACTCACAGAGAGCTCTCAGAGCAGACCATCTCCGATAGCTTCCTACACACACTACCCCAAACTGAGGTTGTGCAGAACAATCTAGAGCCCATGTGACCTAAAATCCTATGCATCACTGCAAAATTCGCCACTGGAGCCTTACAACAAGGCGAAGTGAGGCGAAGTACATTGTTCTTAATGTACTTCACCTTAAGATCTGGTGGCATAGTGGTTTGGGAATGTTGAGTAATGCAAAATCATTGTCTTCAATGGACTTCGCATTACCTATCATAATGCAAAGTACTCTGCTTCGCATTGCGGAGCACTCTTCGAATCCACCTTCACTCCACAAATCTCTCCATGGAGCGAATTGAGACCACTTCACCATCTCTATTTTTTAATAAACTAGATATAAAGGGGTTTTCCAAAATCAGGAAAATAATTTTTAAAATATAATTTAGAGACACCATTTACACTTATATTTTATAACTTCATTAATATTCTATATTTATGTCTATTCACTCTGTTACAGAGGAACACTTCATAAAACAATTCCTTTATTTCTCAAGCTTCGTCTCATTCTCCTATTTCTCCCTCTCCCACTGAAGTCACAATTCTCTGTTTGTGATTATCTCATGTTATGCAAATTATTATGATTAATGTTGCCCACATTGTATCTGACAGACTTGGATACCATCAGATGCCTCTGACATTCTTAGATACAGATGACACTGGATTCTGTTGCTAGACACAGATTACATTGGATTCTGTTGCTGTCTACCTACTGGACCCTGTCACCTAGGATCTGATATGACAGCAATTATGCAATGTGATTTTCTAGGATCTAAATAATCTGAGGTACTATTTCACCTTGGATCATACTATCCAACCCTGGATCCAATAAAGTCATCCAACTCGGTCCCACTTCTGAGTTAAGATTTCACTATCTGATCTTGGATCTGAAATCTAAATAGGGTCAGATAGGATCTTGTACCCAGGTTTGGATACATGGGCTATCTATGGGATCCCAGTAGAATAATGAAAAGCACGTCACTAATTTCATTCTCTTTGGTTTTTTATTAAGTATGCTTTATTGCATTTTAAGAAAGAAGAAGCAAAAATAACAACAAACAATCACAACACAGGAAACACATAACCACAAAACAAAACATAAAACAATGCAAAACTTATCCAGCTCAGCTTCCCAACCCTGCCACTCCTCTGTACCCAGAGCACGTCCCAAAGATAAAACATCCTGCATACTGGAGATGACCATGAATTTGAGGAGGAAGAGGAAGTATCTGTCTTCCTCTATAAGGTCACCACACCCCAGCCAGGAATGCCCCCACAACAGGGCACCACTGTCTCAAGGTGGATCATGAGGGAGGGACATTATGTAGCATGGAGAACCTGATGCCATTCTGAAATTGGCAGGAGTGTGTGCAGTGCTTCCAGGCCTCTATAGTAGGAGCCACCCATCTGGAGATTCTTGACAATATGTTTCTCTACTGCCAGGGCCTGTAAAAGCTCATTATACCATTCATTGCATACAGGATGCTCATCCTCAAGCCAGTGTCAACAGATAACAATTTTCATAGAAATCGCTATGATAGCCATTTGAGCTTTACAATGTTTAACAGGGAGGGAAGAATAATCACCCAATAAACACATTTTGGGAGTAAAGGCCTGCTCCAATCCTAATAATAGGTCCATGTCTACCTTAGTCACTAGCAGCAGGAGCTGGATCTTGGAGCAAGCCCATAATGTATGGTGTAGATCCTCTTCAAGAAGGCTAAAACGTGGGCAGTTAGGTGTGGGAGATCTGCCCCTATGATAAAGTCTAAGCGGTGTAAAGTATAAATCGTGGAGTATCCTGAATTGAGTCCATCTGTGTCAATCACGCCTAAGGTAATGATATAGATTGTGCCTTATTGAATGCCATTCATGAGGTGAGGCTGAGATAGCTTATTTTTCCAGAAGAATCCAACCCCAATCAATGAACTAAGATCAATTTTCTGCAAGTAAGAGTGTAAACCAGAAGCGGCAAGTGGTTTAGAGGCAATAGTTAAAAGATTTAGTAGGGGGTCCATTACAAGGGACTGCCATGTACCAGGCCCATAAAATGCCTCGAAGGCCTTCCTGAGTTTGAGGTATTTGAAGCTATGAAGCAAGGGAAGAGAAAAGATGTTTATTACTGCATTAATTGAGAGAAGGTGACCCTCTTGAGGGAGTTGTTGCACCTGAGTACCCCACAAGAACGGGCATAAAGCCTTCAGTATGGAGCGATCCACTATTCGGTAATGTGGGTTACCTAGAATCAGCTGGGATAGGTCTTGGGCCAGTCCAGTTTTAAGTATTGACACAATTGCACACACACTTTCAGTGACCAAATTAAAAGGGGGATGTGCAGGCCTGGAGGGAGGCATGCTAGGGTAAGATATAATAAACTGCACAAGTGTAAGCCCTTCTTCCTACAGAGGTTTTCCTCTATAAGATGTCAGGTAGGGCAGTATGCTGCTGCAGCCAAGGCCATTGTGGGAGCACCCCACTGTAGTAGAGATGCAGAGAATTTAAAATTGGCAGACAAAGTGAACATGAAGTAGCCAATTTGCGTTATCATAATGCTATGTGAAGTGACCATTGAGAAGTGTTCTTTTTGCCTTGTTATTATGACTTTGTGTTATTCCACCTCAACTTGAGGTAAGGTAGAATGATTACAATATAGGCACTTTAGGCAGCTCCCCCACACATCAGATGGCTTACAGTACTGTAAGTCACATGCTTTAGTCAGGCATGAAGGAAGTGAATCATACAAGCAGATACTTTCACTTTCTCCTTTGCAGAGGTAGAAGAACGAAGCATTTTGTTGAGGAGAGGAGAGTTCGTTATTAGTTTCTTTCTTGAGCAGATTTCAGAAAACCCAAAAGCTTTTTTAAAAGCTAATTCTTTAGTTTCTGTTGTACTGTTTTGTCAGTTCTTTCTGGTGACCGATTTCTTTGTTTTATAAGTTTTGTTTTGTGTGTGCGTGACTGTGTGTGTGCATGTGTGTGAGACTGAGTGTGTGTGAAGTCTCTCTTCATGTGACGGGTCAGAGAGGGAAGGAGTGTTTTGTGCAATGGACCAGGGACAGTGTGTGGCCCATGGCCAGAGGGGAGTGTGCACACATGGGGGTCATCATAGTTGGGTGTCATTGGACCACTCCAGACTGTTTGGTCCTGCCTCCCTCCCTCTGGAAACAGCAGCACCACCAGTGCCACTGTCACATCCGCCACATCCGCCACCACTGCCACCACCACCAGTAGCAGCAGCAGGAGCTCCAGCAGCACCACCTCCGGAGCAACAGGTGGAGCCCCAAGCGCATGACAGTGCTGCTGGCAGTACATCTGCCTCTCCTGTGCCTGGTCCCCCCATCCCACAGCTCTACAGTTTGGCAGTTTTTCAACTGTGTCAGGGGAAAGCAGCATTGTGGTGTGTCTGCTTTGTGGTGTGCAGGTGTGCCATGGCCCCCGGGGGACACATTGGGGACTGGGGGCCAGCACACATATATATGCTGAACCACCACAAGATGGATTGGCAGGCTGCCACTGAATGGGCCAGGCCTTCTCCTATGGGACCTTCTGTGGCAGTGGCAGAGGGTGGTCCTGCTGCTGTGCATCACCGCAGCAGGAGGAGGGCCACAGCAGCAGCTGCTTGACCACTATCCCAACACTGCCACCAGCATCACCCTCACCACCACCACCACTACCTGGATCCCCCCCACACTAGTGGACCCCACCACAATGCCTGCAATTCAGGCAGACATAGCACCTTTGTGGGCTGTGCTGGAGGAAAGTAATGAGAGGGTGGGTGCTGTCCAGCAGCAGGTGGAGTAGATCAAGCAACACCAGCTACAGATAGTGTCGATGCTCCATCTGCTGCTGGAACACCATGGGATCTCTCATTTGCTTTTTTTTTGTCTGCACACCTCCTCCCCCTCTGCTGTAGTGTTTTGTGTTTTGTTTATGTTTAATAACAGACAGAGGGAAGGCCATACAGTATTAGTTTAAAGGGAAGCAGTCAGCAACAAGAGGTCCTGCCGCCTGGAAGGTTTACCCTCTGGTTAAGCCTTTTAAGAATGTTGCAGCATTTTTCTCACACCTCAACATTCTTTATTTTAATAAAGAAAAGTCAGTGACCTGGAAGTATGGTGGACGCTATGAAGGCTTCATTATGTGTAAAGTATAACGTCGACGCACCATATGCTTCAAAACAAAAGTATTGAAGTGCATGATGCGTCTCCTCCGCACCTTTCCTTTACATATAATGGAGCCACCATAGCATCCGCCATTCTTCAGTGTCACTGACCTTTCCTTATTAAAATAAAGTATGTTGCAGTGGGAGAAAAATGCCACAACATACTTAAAAGGCTTAACCAGAGGGTAAGCCTTGCAGTGGGCAAGAGCTTCTGTTGCTGACTTCTCCTCTTTTAATATATACGTACACATACAGTCATACATGCTCCTTATTGAACTGTTATTATAATCCAGTGCCTCAGTAATGTTTACTTTCTGTTGTGGAGTGCCTGTGGAAAAGCTGATGTGAGCAGTGCAAGTATGATGTGCTAAATTTCATGTGTGCAGTCAGTGTTATTTTCTGAGTATGCGTGTGTGACATCAGACATTGCGTAGTTTCTTGCAAACATATATTGCTGACTTGTTGCAGTGTTTATGGTATAAACAATAATGAGCAGAATAATGTACATTTTATTGTCACCATCATCATCAGTGGACTAAGTGATATGATACTTTTTCAGAGGTGGCTGACCAGAGTGCACCTTAGTCACATACTGCACACATAACTTTTAGGAGATCATGTGTTTTTTGTGCTATGATCTCCATAAAGTCATGTGTGCACTGTGAGTGACTGAGGTGCAAAGTGACCCGATACCTTTGAAAAAAATATCATATCACTTACTCCGCTGGTGCTGATGGTACAAATAAAATATACGTCATATATTCTTTCTTATCTTTATTCTTGACATACTGCAACAAGTCACATCATATATATGTTTGCACAAAGCTCGACAATGTCTGCACACACAGGAAAGAACACTGACAGTATACATGCAGTTTAGCACAACATACTTGCACTGCTCAGTCCTTCTTTTTGTGAAACACTTCAAATCACGAGTCCTGACACAAAATAAACATTACCGAGGCTTCAGAAATTTCTTTTTTGAACTAGACAGTAAAGAGATTCACAAAGTTACAGTATTGCACCCAATATATGGGTGCCTTACCTCCATGGAAATCTTTCTTGCTCCACATGTCCTTATATAGTGCAATACTTTTCTGGCAAAAATGCTTGGAATTTTGGTAAACCAGGTCCCGGAGGACTTGACATTCTGAAGAGCTGTCCAAGTTCCTCCCCTGCACACAGCAACATTTTGGCATGATGCCAGGGAAAGCGCAGGGGCACACTCCATTATACTGAATGGCTGGCTGCTTTCTGAATGTTTCTTTATGTTATAATGGTCACTTTGCGGTGAAACGTGGGCACATTTCCACTAACAAGGCTCGTTAGTCGAAATGTGCCCATGTTTCACCACAAACTGACCATTATAACATAAAAAAATTCAGAGAGCTGCTGGCAGTTCAGTATAATGGAGCATGCCCCCACTCTCTCCCTGGCATCATGATATAACATTGCTGAGTGAGGGAGCGGAACTTGAGGGCTCTTCAGAATGGGAAGTCCTCCAAGACCTGGTGTACCGAAATTACGAATATTTTTGCCAGAAAAGTACTGCACTATGTAAGGACATGTGAAGCTACAAAGACTCCCCTGGAGGTTAGGCACCCATATATTGGGTGCAATACCATAACTGTGTAACTTAGTGAATCTCTTAAAAGCAGCACTGCAACAATCTGTTGCAAATTTTGGCCTATACTTTCTTATGCTAGTTTATATTGCCACTTTATTTACATCCTGACTTGTATGATACTATTCTTTCCAGTATTTGAGTCTGCTTTAGTACTTTTTTCATGTCTGAAACAATAAAAAGAGCACTCCTCTGAATACAGTGTGGACCAGGGCTTCGTCAGTATTTTCCACTGTTTTTCTCCATCAGTTGTTACAGATTACTTCTGTTGTAAAATTAACAATTATGCAGCAGGCAGTGTTTTATGACCTCACTGAACAATATTTATTCAAAAACAGCTGCAAATAGTGATGAAAACCTGGTAATTGCAATATTAAAAGTAGGAGAAGGGAAATCCTAGCCCCCCCTCAAAAAAATCAGAGTAATTAGTGAGGTAAACACCAAAATAGAGCAGTCAATAGGAAGAAGGGCAGGAGTAAATAGAGAAAAAGACAAAGGCAGTAGGGACAGGGATAGGGCAAAAAGAAATAAAGCCATAAAAAAATGAAGGGTAATGAGTACCAATGCCCATAGTCCAGGTAAAAAGCTCCATGAAATGGTGACCTTGATGGAAGAGGGATGCCTGGATATTGTGGCAGTCACAGATACATGGTACACAGAGAACCATGACT
The DNA here is from genome assembly GCA_016271365.2 of Neoceratodus forsteri. Taxonomy (NCBI): domain Eukaryota; kingdom Metazoa; phylum Chordata; order Ceratodontiformes; family Ceratodontidae; genus Neoceratodus; species Neoceratodus forsteri. The sequence goes on along the minus strand of CM057451.1, from coordinate 447,273,391 downwards.
GGGATGTCAACATACCAGGGTACACAATCTACAGGAGGGCCAGGGAGGGAAGATGAGGAGGAGGAGGAGTAGCTCTCTATGTAAGGGAAGAGATAAAAACAACAGAACTAAATGATAAACAGGGAGTAGAGGAGGCACTGTGGGTCACCCTGGAGACTGAAAATGGCTCCACAATCTGCACAGGGGTTGTATATAGACCCCCAACTCAGGGGGAGGAAATAGACAAAGCAATGATAGAATGCATCCTTGGGACGGCAGAGAAAGGGGAGATATTGCTGATGGGGGACCTGAATATGACAGATGTTGACTGGAGCACCATTGCTGCAGCCACATCCAAAAGCAGGGCTATTCTTGATGCCCTACAGGGGGCATGCCTCAGACAGCTAGTTGTGGATCCCACTCAGGAGAGAGAGAGAGCAGTCTTAGACCTGGAACTCTCAAATGGGGATGGAGAGAGGATCTCTGATCTTGAAGTGGGTAGCCATCTGGGAACAAGCAACCACCAAACAGTGTGGTTCATGATAAACATAGCTGTAGAGTCAAGCCACACAAAAGTGAAGGTACTGGACTTCAGGAGGGCTGATTTTGTCAACATGGGAGAGTGCCTCAGAAAAGCCCTAGCAAACAGGCAAGAAGGTGGGGTGGAGCAACAATGGGGAAACATCAAAACTGCCATCACAGAGGCAGCAAGTCTTTGTGTGAAGCAAATAAACAAATCAAAATGAAAGAAAAAAACACTATGGTTCTCAGAAGAAGTGGCGGGGAAGATAAGGGGAAAAAAGATAGCATTCAGGAAGTATAAGGAAACACAGAAGGAGCAGGACAGAGAACTGTACCAGTTAAAGCAGAAGGAAGCGGGTAAGGTGGTCAGAATAGCAAAGGCCCAAACTGAGGAAAAGATAGCTAACTCGGTTAAGAAGAGGGATAAAACCTTTTAGTGGTACATTAGGGAGCAAAGAAAGACTAAGGCAGGGATACTGAGGCTGAACAAAGAAGAAGGTGGTTGGGCAGAGAGCGACAGTGAAAAAACAGAAATACTGAACAAATACTTCTGCTCAGTATTTACAATGGAAAAGCAGGGAGAAATACCTAATCCAGTCAATAGAAGCACTCTGTATATGGGGGTTGATATTAGTCCTTTCACAGAAGAAAGAGTTCTGAAAGAACTCTTAAAACTGAAGGTGGATAAAGCAATGGTGCCTGATAGGATTCACCCAAGAATTTTAAAAGAACCAAGGGAAGAACTAGTAACACCACTGACTACCCTTTTTAATAAATCATGGGAGGATGGGGTGGTACCTGAGGACTGGAAGAGGGCAGAGGGGATTCCCCTTCACAAAAGTGGGAGCAAGACAGAGGCGAGACTACAGACCTGTCAGTTTGACCTCAGTGAGAAGGAAAATGATAGAATCACTTCTGAAGGAAAGAATTGTTGAGTACCTAGAGGCTAGTAGGGCACAGGACCCAAGGCAGCATGGATTCACAGCAGGAAGCTCATGTCAGACAAATCTAATTGATTTCTTTGACTGGGTGACCAAAGCAGTAGACCAGAGATGGGCTCTGGACATGGCCTACCTAGACTTTAGCAAGGCATTTGACACAGTCCCGCACAAAAGATTAATAAACATATTAGCCAGCCTGGGAGTGGGTCCCAGGGTGGAAGCCTGGGTAAAACACTGGTTGGACAACAGGACACAGCGGGTAATAGTAAATGGAGTCCACAGTGAAGAAAGGAGCATTACTAGTGGGGTACCACAGGGTTCAGTAATGGGGCTGGTCCTTTTTAATGTCTTTATAAGTGACATTGCAGAAGGACTGGAAGGGAAAGTATGTCTCTTTGCAGATGACACAAAGATCTGCAACAGGGTTGATACACAAGGTGGGGTGGGGTGGAAAGGATGAAAAGGGACTTGAAAAGGTTGGAGGAATGGTCAAATGTATGGCAGCTTAGATTCAATGCAAAGAAGTGAAAAGGAATGCACCTGGGAAACAAAAACCAAGGGGAAGAGTACACAATGGAGGGTGAGATACTGGCAACAACAAAAATGGAAAGGGACCTGGGGTTGTCATATCAGGTGACCTAATGGTGGGCCAACAATATGAGAAGGCAGTAAGGAGGGCTGGGGGGATATTGGGATGCATAGGGAGAGGCATCACCAGTAGAAACAGGAAGTTGTTGGCCTTCTGTGCAGACAGTTGGTAAAACCACATTTTGATTACTATGTACAGTTCTTGAGACCCCATCTTCGCAAAAACATAGACAGGGTGGAGGCTGTCCAGAGGAGGGCAACCAAAATGATGCAGGGTCTGCATCAGAAAACATATGAATAAAAACTAATGGAACTAAAGATGTATAGCCTCGAGGAAAGGAGGGAGAGGGGGAACATGATAGAAACTTCAAATATCTCAAGGGAATCAACAAAGTCCAAGAGGGTAGCATCTTTCAGAAAAAGAGATGGGCAAAAACAAGGGGGCACAATTTGATGTTGAGGTGGGACGGCTCAGTGGTAATGTGAGGAAGTATTTCTTCACAGAGAGGGTTGTGGATTAATGGAACAGCCTTCCTGAGGAGGTCGTAGAGTCAAAAACAGTGGGGGAATTCAAGAATGCATGGGACAGACATAAGGCAATTCTAGTGGAGGTAGGAGGAAGTAGGCTGTTGGTTAACTAGGACCTGCAGCTTATCTGTTAGGTAGGGAAATGGGCAGACTAGGTGGGCCAAGTGGTCCTTATCTGCCATCAAATTCTATGTTTCTGTGTTTCTATGTGCTCCTTTTTTTTCAGACATGAGAAAAAGTAGTAAAGTAGACACAAATTGTGAAAAGAAGGGTATCATACAAGTCAGAAGGTAACTAGTGGCAATGTAAAATAGCATAAAAAATATAGGTAAAAATTTTCATCACATTGTTGCACGGCTGCTTTAATTTATAATTTAAAGCCGGCCCAGTGGCACTGAGGGTTGAGGTGCTGGACACCACACCTCACGCCATGCCAGTGACCCAGATTCGGGAGCGAGCTTGGGTGCCAGGGGTCGGCAGGGGCAGGATCAGATTGAGCTCCTGCTGGGCTGCTCTCCTATACCGGGGAAGGGCTCTGGGGTGTCTGATGCACCAGCAGCCCCTGGTGGAGATGGGGGGTGCTGCTGAGCGCTGGACAGCACGTTAGTTGGCATGGCCCAACGTCAGCAGGGTTGCCGTGTGCCGATCTGGACATGCACCACGCACGGGGAGGGAGGGGGGAGAAGCACACACACTAAGGGGAAAAATCTCTTCCTGCCAGATAGGCGATGGCTCCTTCAGTGCCACCACCGCCACACGCTAAACGCTGGTTCTCCACCGCTGCCCCTTCGATCTCCTCAGGGCAGTAGCCCCCCAAGTCCCCGGGGAGTCATAACGTCCTTGATGATGGCAGAGAACACAGCGGGCAGTAGAGTGACAATGGCGAGCGAGGTAGCCCGAGAGAGTTCTGGTCAGGTGGAGAAGAAATAGAGTTGACAAAAAAAAAAATTATAATTTAAGTATGATATTATGTGCTCACAGACAACAACAGCCAAAATGCATCTGTCTTGTGTCCAGAAAATTGCCAAGTGCTGAGGAAGTGAAATAGGAGTGTTACACTACATGCAAAGTCCCCCAGAATTTATTACGCAGTCATTCATGCATGCAGTGGTCACACAGAGTCCCCATAATTTTTCAGCATCTCCAAAATGCATCTGTCTTGTGTCCAGAAAATTGCCAAGTGCTGAGGAAGTGAAATGGGAGAGTTACACCACATGCAAAATCCCCCAGAATTTATTGCGCAGTCACTCGTGTGCAGTGGTCACACAAAGTCCCCAGAATTTTTCTGCATCCCCAAAATGCATCTCTCTTATGTCCAGAAAGTTTACATACTCTGTGATGATGATGTACTCATGATGCACAGTGTCTTGCCAAACCATGTGAAGGAGGGATAACATGACATGAATCCATTCAGTATTCTGTCAGAAATGATAACCCTGAGAGAACTGTTGCTGGTCCAAATTATGCTGCGATTCCCACAAATGTGATGTGATCACCTCAACTGGATGGAAGGTGCCCTTTGTGTGTACACTAATAGTAGCCTTGGTGAGTTGAGATATATATATATATATATATATAAATATATTTTTTTTATTTTCTAGTTGAGAGATTGACATATATAGACATGTACTCATTGGGTGCGATATTCAAAGCAGGTGTGCATGGCGCAACTGGGTTACGCATGCACAACTGTGAAAAGGTGCTAAAGAGTGATATTTTGTGGCAGCAACTGCACAGCGCAAGTAGCAGTGTGCCAATGCACAATGGGAATGTATGCATGCGCAAGGGCATGGGGCATACCCATGAATATGCAGCACAGTGTGATATTCAACCCCTGACCAGTGGCGCAAACGAGGAGCAACCATCAGTTGTGGGGAGCAGACTTGAGCCTTTAAAAATATGGAGCAAGAAGGAGGAGGGCACTTGCGCCAGAGGGGAGCAGGACAGAGGGAGACAGACAGGTGGTCTGCCAATGAAGAAGGAGACAGGGAGAGAGAAAGAGACAGAGACAGGGACAGAGAGGGAGAGACAGTGTGAGAGAGAGTGTGAGTGAGAGTGTGACTGACAGGGAGGTGACGGCAGGTGTGAGAGAATGTGGGCATGACACAGAGCCACCAGACCCAAGTAGAGTGACACAGGCACCCACAGGGGTGGGAGACAGAGGCCGCAGGCAGCAGCCAGCCGGGGGCAGGGTACACAGGAGGGGGCCCTGCTGAGTGGCACGCACAGCCACACACAGTTGGGTGGGTCAGTGGAGCCGGACACCCAGGGGTTGGCAGGACAAGAGGAGCCATGGCCAGTGCAATATTCCAGATGGATTCCATAATGAGAGGTGTGGGGAGGCAGGAGGCAGATCGCCATGGCCGTGGAAGGGCCCATCGGCAATATGCCCAGAACAGACGGTACCGACCCTGCATCAGCTATGAAACCTATGCTGACGCAGAGATTGTACGCAGGTACTGACTGAACTGGGCAATTCTGAGGCAGCTCTGTGAGCTGTGCAGTGAGGAGATGCAGGCACCCACTAGACGGAGACACGCCCTGACAGTGAAGACAAAGTTAACAGCTGTCATGTGCCTGCTCACCATGGGCACCTTCCAGAGACCAACACGGGACACCACAGGCATAACCCAGTTGGCCGCATCATGGCTCCTCACACAATTCCTCAATGCCCTGCTGCCACATGCTGTGGAATACATCCACTTCCCCAGCACACAGGCAGAGCATGCAGCAAACATGCAGGAGTTCCACAGAGTAGCACATATGCCTGGCGTGATAGAGGCCATTGACTGCACCCATGTAGGCATCTGCATGCCAGCTGGTCCAGAGGGGGTGACCTACATCAACAGAAATGGCTACCCCAGTATCAACTTCCAGGTGGTGTGCTATGCCAGGGGGTGCATAACTAATGTCTGTGCTACACACACTGGGGAAGCACATGACACCAACATCTGGCACAGCTTAGCACTGTGCAACAGGTTTGAGAGTGGGGACATCCCCACCGGTCGTCTAGTTGGTGAGTATGACAAGACCACAGGCAGCTGTGTACACCAGGGCATGGGAGGGGGTGGCCAGGGTAGGGGTGGACCACAGAGTGTGGCTGGGAAGGACAACAGGTACAGTGACGGAGGACATCAGGTTAACCATATCTCCATCCACACAGGTGACAGTGGCTACCCACTCCGGCTCTTGCTGCTCATCCCTTACAGGCGCCCGTCATCCTCAGTGGAGGAGCGGTACAGTGAGTCACACTCCAGCAAGTGGAACATCATTAAGCATGTCTTCGGTCTGCTGAAGGCATTTTTCCATTGCCTGCACAGGTCTGGCAGTGCCCTACAGTACAGCTCCTCGAAGGCCTGTGGCCTATTCTTGGCCTGCTGCATGCTGCACAACATGGCCACTGACTGTGGGATAACTGTCAAGGTCGAAGAGGGGAACAGCAGTGGGGACGACGTGGCTGACAGTCTGTGTGGTTGTTGGCAGCCCCCCGGGTGGAAGGATCCCCAGCTGATGAGGATGGCATGCCAGAATCAAGACACTATAGCAGAGGAGCACGACAGCACATGCAGGTAGGTGGCAAACACCCATACACAGGACGGACACAGTGACAAAGCACACAGGCATGTGTTGGAGTGTCCTGTGGCTTGCACAGACAGGCGGGGGCAGGGGTGTGGGTGGGGCCATGCCACACGTCCCCACACAACACACAGCACAGCACAGCACACACACACACTGGCACCCACAGACACATGCCTGGGCGCTAACACCTGCCGTGGATCAGATGCAGGGCACCGGTGCACATGTGCAACCAGTGCTGTGGAGGCATCATCACACATGTGCCACATGGGCCAGTGGCCGGGCAGGTGCGCACACAGCTAGTGTGTGGCATGACCCATGGATGCCACATCTGTGGCATGCACACACAACCTTAACGCCCATGTACACACAGGGCAGCAGCAGTGGACAGTGGACAGGCTGGTGAGCACATCAGCTCTGCTGCACAGTCACACAGCCTCCACGGACGTGAGGATGGCCATGCCGTGGCTGCCCAGCAGACCCAGGCTGTGCGACAGCCAAGGGGGGGGCTGCTCCTGTCCCCCATAGGTGGAACTGTGGGAACATGACCATGTCCTTGCAGGGGTCTGCAGGCTCCCAAACAGGCCCGCACCAGGTGTGCCTGGGATGCCCACAGTGGAGCCCGGCTTCGACACCAAGGGCGTCACCCGACACCGGGTCTGTGGGTTGGACAATGTACTCCATGGGGTCTTCGGTGGCTGGCCATGTCCTGTGGCAGCCAGTGGGGCAAGGCCGACCATGACCACAATGGCTAAGCAGTCCAGGGCCATGGTCATGTCCTCCCACAAGTTATGTATGGTCTCCTGGACCTGTGCTTTGTCCCTGTTATGCTGCTAGGTTGCCTGGCACACCTCTGCATGGAGTGCACACACCCCAGCCACAAGAAGCACCTGTTCGTCCATGGAGGCCTGCAGCAATCGGGTGTGCTCGGGCAAGAGGTTGGCGCCCAGTGGTGTATGGGAATGGCGCCAACCCACCGGTGGTGTACGATCACGCTGCACTGCCCCCCACTAAGGTGGGCACTGCACAGCGGGGTCCCCATGGGGTTGCTCAATGACAGGCGCACCAGCAGCAGACGCTGCACCCAGCCTCCCAACATCCCCAGCCATCTGCACCTGCCACCCCTCCAGTCCCTGTGCGCTGGTCAGCACCTGTGTGGCTGCGCTACCACCACCGCCCTACAGCACCACACCACCATCATACACAGTGGTACCAGGGGCGGTGGCGGGTGGCTGTCCCACTGCCAACAGGCCACTGGCCATGCTGCCAGGGACAGTGTATGGTATGGGTGTCTCCCCCATGACAAGTCCCCCACTGTCCAGGACAATGGTCACATCGTCATTGCTATCGGACCCTGCCTCGATCTGTGTCTCCGCACACAGCACGCTGTGGCTGGAGTCCTGCTGGAACACAGCCAGGGCCTCATCCGCCACCACGCCCAGGTCATCTGGCTGGATGGTGGTGGTGTGCTGCAACTATTCTTGCCCCTGGATGCCAGTGGAGGTGAATGGCTGGTCCTCCAGGGCTGGGCATGCCCCCACAGCAGATGCAGGTGCCCCTGCCACTACACGCTGGCGTTCTGGTGCTGAAAGGGAACACAAATGCATTAGTGCTGCAGATGCAATGGACCCCCCCACCCGCGATGCCACTTTACCTACCATGCAGTGATGGGCTTCCTCTAGTCTGGAAGCCACTGCCCGGCACACCCTTGACAGCACTGCACCATATGGTGGCCTCCACCAGCTCCTCCTGTGGCGTGAGCTGTGGCATGTCGGTCTGGCCCCCACCTGTGGCTGACCTGGCAGCCCATATGACCACCATCTTCTCCTTGATCCGATGCTTATCGGTGCCCACCTTCTTCTTCCACTCCTGTGCAGATCACTGGTGGCTGCCCTGCTGGTTCACAACCTCTGTCACCTCCTCCCAGGCTGTGACCCTGACCTTGGGTGTGCCAGTGGCACCACTCAGCAAAGACTCCCTGTCGAGGTATACCTCGAACAGGACATCCACCTCTGCCTTCGTAAAGTTGGGCCTGCGCTTTCGGGCTGGCCCACACTCCTCACCCGCCTAAACAGGGAGGAGAAGAAGCACTGTGGATAAATTTGGAGACAGGCAATGGCACCACAATCCGCACAGGGGTTGTATACAGACCCCCTTCTCAGGGGAAGGAAATTTATTTATTTATTTATTGAATTTTGATGACCAGGTAGGCCCGCTGGGCCCCAAGAGGTCCCTTTTTCAGGGGCGACCCAGGTGAAACAACAACATACAGGTAACAGATCAGTACAGTCAGGAGAATGGAGAGTTTTTATCAGTATGAATACATATGTTTACGGGCAGCAGGTAGTGGAAGACATGCAGGCTGTAATGACATAGAGGTTACACATAATGAGACCATTAAACATTAAGCATCACAAGTTGTTGAATTTGACAATTGAAATGGACAAGGAAATGATAGAAAGTATACTTAGAATGGCAGAAAAAGGGGAGATATTGCTGATGGGTGATCTGAATATGCCAGATGTTAACTGGAGTGCAGTTGCAGCTGCCACTTCGAAGAGTGGAGTTATTCTAGATGCCCTACAGGGAGCATGCCTTAGACAACTAGTACTGGAGCCCACTCGAGAGGGAGCAATATTAGACTTGATTCTCTCAAATGAAGATGGAGAGAGATCACAGATGTAGAAGTGGGTAGCCATCTGGGAATTAGCTACCATCTAACAGTATGGTTCACAATAAACACAGCAACAGAGTCAAGCCATACAAAGACAAAAGTACTGGACTTTAAGAGGGCTGACTTTGCCAAAATGGGTGAGTGCCTAAGGAATGCACTAGCAAATGGGCAGGAAGCAGGGGTGGAAGAACAATGGGGAATAATAAAAACTGACATCACAGAGGTAACGAGCCTTTGTGTGAAGCAAATAAACAAAACAAAATGATGTAAGAAACCACTATGGTTCTCAAAGGAAGTGGCAGTGAAGGTTCAAGAGAAAAAAAAAGCATTCAGTAAGTACAAGGAATCGCAGAAGGAGCAGGACAGAGAACTGTATCAGTTAAAACAAAAGGAGGCTGGGAAGGCAGTCAGAGCAGCAAAGGCCCAAACCAAGGAAAAGATAGCCAACTCGGTTAAGAAGTGGGATAAAACCTTTTATAGGTACATCAGGGAGCGAAGGAAGACCAAGGGAGGGATAGTGAGGCTTAATAAAGGGGAGGGAGGGTGGGCAGAGGAGACTGTGAAAAGGCAGAGATACTAAACAAATAGTTTTGCTCAGTATTTACAAAATGAAGAGGGGAGGTACATAAAACAAACAGTAGAAACACTCTGGATACAGAAGTTGATACCAGCCCATTTACAGAAGCAAGGGTTCTGAAAGAACTCTTAAAACTGAAGGTGGACAAAGCAATGGGGCCTGATGGGATTCATCCCAGAATTCTAAAGAACTAAGGGTAGAACTAGTGACACCACTGACTACCCTTTTAACAAATCATGGAGGATGGGGTGGTACCCGAGGACTGGAGGAAGGCAGATGTGATCTCTTTCACAAAAGTGGGAGCAAGGCTGAAGCAGGAAACTACAGACCTGTTAGTTTAACCTCAGTGATAGGGAAAATGATGGAATCACTTCTGAAGGAAAGAATTGTCGAGTATCTAGAGGCCAGAGGGGCACAGGACCCTAGGCAGCATGGATTCACAGCAGGAAGGTCATTCCAGACGAATCTGATAGATTTCTTTGACTGGGTGACCAAAGTAGTAGATCAGGGAGGGGCTGTGGACTTGGCCTACCTAGACTTTAACAAGGCATTTGACACAGTCCCACACAAAAAATTAATATACAAGTTAGCTAGCCTGGGAGTGGGTCCCAAGATGACAGCCTGTGTAAAGAATTGGCTGGAGAATAGGACACAGAGAGTAATAGTAAATGGAGTCCACTCAGAAGAAAGGAGGGTTACTAGTGGGGTACCGCAGGGTTCAGTATTAGGACCGGTCCTCTTCAATGTCTTTATAAGTGACATTGCAGAAGGACTGGAAGGAAAAGTATGTCTCTTTGCAGATGACACAAAGATCTGCAACAGGGTTGATGCACAGGGTGGGGTGGAAAGGATGAGAAGGGACTTGGCAAGGTTAGAGGAATGGTCAAATGTATGGCAGCTTAGATTCAATGCTAAGAAGTGCAAGGTAATGCACCTGGGAAACAAAAACCCAGGGGAAGAGTACACAATGGGGGTGAGATACTAACAACAACAAAAATGGAAAGGTACCTGGGGGTAGTCATATCAGATGACCTAAAGGTGGGCAAGCAATGTGAGAGGGCAGCAAGGAGGGCTGGGGATACTGAGATGCATAGGGAGAGGCATCACCAGTAGAAAACAGGAAGTTGTTATCCCTCTGTACAGACAGCTGGTGAGACCCCATCTGAGTACTGTGTGCAGTTCTGGAGACCCAATCTCCGTAAAGACATAGACAGGATGGGAAGCTGTCCAGAGGAGGGCACCAAAATGGTGCAGGGTCTGCACGGAAGACATATGAAGAGAGACGAAAGGAGCTTAATATGTATAGCCTTGAGGAAAGGAGGGAGAGGGGAGACATGATAGAAACGTTCAAGTACCTCAAGGGAATCAACAAAGTCCAAGAGGGTAGCATCTTTCAAAAAAAGAGGTGTGCAAGAACAAGAGGGCACAATTTGAAGATAGAGGGGAGGTGGCTCAAAGGTAATTTAAGGAAGTATTTTTTCACAGAGAGGGTTGTGGATGCATGGAACGGCCTTCCGGAGGAGGTTGTGGAGTCAAAATCAGTGGTGAAATTCAAGCATTCATGGGGCACTCATAAGGCAATTCTAGGGGTGGGGGTAGGAAGAAGTAGGCTGCTGGTTAACTAGGATCTGCAGCTTATCCAGTAGGTAGGGAAATGGGCAGACTGGGTGGGCCAAGCGGTCCTTATCTGCCGTCAAATTCTGTGTTTCTATGTTTCTATGTTTCCTCATGTTCGGACATACTGCTACCTGTGGGCAGAGATATGTGGTTAGTGACTGCAGCAGCCCACACCAGCCATCCATCCCACTGTGCGGTCTGTCCCCTCAGCAGGCGCCACTTCACCTCTAGCTCCAGACCCCCTACCAACTTTTGCCTGCAACCTTGTCTGGAGAAGCTAGCCGGCCGCACACACCCCACCTGCCCACAGATGAACCTTCCAACTTGGCTCCAGAACTCCTGATTGGGCTACCGACTTTTGCCTGTGGCCACGGCTGGAAAAGCTAGCCAGCTGGGTGCACCCCTCCTGCCTGCAGAGGAGCCTTTCAACTTGGCTCCAGAGCCCCTGATCGGGCTACCGACTTTCACCTGTGGCCATGGCTGGAGAAGCTAGCCCTTGTCTAACTTCTCCTTATGCTATAATCGCACCCCCACCCCCCGATTTAAATATTTTTGCTTCACCTTGACCTCTTTGTCCTGGCTGCCTATATCTAAAGCATCCTACTCTGTTTTGTTCCTCTAGCTCCAGAGCCCCTGATCGGGCTATCGAATTTCACTTGCGGCAGCGGCTGGAGAGGCTAGCCGGATACTCTCACCCCACCTGCCCACAGAGGAGCCTTCCAATTTGGGTAAGCCTGTTTGCTAAGCTCGGGAACACACACACACACGCACACACACACACTGGTGCCCGCAGGCACGCACTCGGGTGCTAACACCTGGCATTGATCATATGCAGGGCACCAGTGTACATGTGCAACCAGTGCTGTGGAGGCATCATCACGTACACGCCACATGGGCCAGCAGCTGCGCAGGTGCGCACCCGGCCAGTGTGTGGTGCGATCCACGGATGGGAGCCCTGATTGGACAGTGACTCCACGGGATTGCCAACAATTGGCTGCTGCCCATACGGCTCTGCCTGCAATTGGCTTCACAGACTCTCCACTTCAGCGGCTCTTCTTTTTATCTCACCTCCTTGCCCTGGGCACCTCAGCCTGCCACTCACTCCTTGGTGTAAATTTTAAAATGTGTTAAGGGAAACGTGATATTTAATTTCTTTTATAAAACTTGCTGATGAGGAAATTTGATGCTTTAGTTCACTGTAAAACTGCAAAATATTCTGAATTACTGTGAAAGCCTTGAATCCAACTGTTGTCTCCGTCCTGTACCTTTGTCTAAAAACTTTTATTAGATAATTTTGTTCTCTTCCCTCTCCTTTTCTCTCTCCCTCTCTCTCTAAAATTCACCACTAACATAAGCCTGGGCAAAATGGTGCTGATCTAAATTACAGTGCTGTCTGCCCCTATACACCCCCACTTCTCTTCCTGGCCTTTATCTAACTTCTCCATATGCTATAATCGCACCCCTGCCCCCGATTTAAGTATTTTTGCTCCACTTTGACCTCTTTGTCCTGGCTGCCTATATCTAAAGCTTCCTACCCTGTTTTGTTCCTCTAGCTCCAGAGTCCCTGATCAGGCTACCGACTTTTGCCTGTGGCCATGGCTGGAGAAGCTTGCCAGCCGCACACACCCCCCCTGCCCGCAGAGGAGCCTTCCAAATTGGGTAAGCCTGTTTGCTAAGCTTTGGGAACACATTGGGAGCCCTGATTGTACAGTGACTCCACGGAATCGACAACGATTGGCTGCTGCCCATACGGCTCTGCCTGTAATTGGCTTCACAGAGTCTCCACTTCAGCAGCTTTTCTTTTTATCTTGCTTCCTTGCCCTGGGTGCCTCAGCCCGCCACTCGCTCCTCCTTGGTATAACTTTTCTTCCCATACCACCTGCCCCAACCCCGGCCTCTATTAAATGCTCTTCCCCTAAAGAGCTAGGCCAACCCTTTACTGGCTGATTGGACAACTTATGATCAGCCATGCCTATCGTCCTGTCTACAAACGCTAGACAGCTCTGCCCTCTTAAAGTAGAGTTACCAAAGATGTCTATCCATCTGGTGCACAATCAGCATTTGATGACAATTCTCTAACAAAAAATGCCACACATAGATACTGTCCAACATAATTGCCTCATATTTCAAATTCTTGCATCATTCACAATGCCTGTTCCTAAGCTGCACCAAAGTCAAAAATTAACTTTGACAAACACTGAGACCTTCCCCTTCCCAACAAACTATGGCAACTCAGAACAGGGATGTCTCCGAAATGGTCATGCCCGTACTCATATGAGACAGGATCCAGAGACCTTGTATGAATGCCCCTATCTTCGTCGGCCTTAGCAATTATCTATGCATTATCCTCATCAAACTATGGCAATACCCAAATAAAAGTCATTACTAAAATAACCAATACAGTACAAGACAGAGCAACAAAAGACTACTTAACAGATTAAGACAGTATCTTAAAAAATTACTACTACTTCTCCTACATTACTCAGGAAACTTTGAACTAAACCCAGGCCCACCCATTCTTCTGGATACCCCTGCGGACCTTCCCCAATATAAAGGTCTTAGCTTTCTCCATGTCAATGCTTGCAGTTCCTGATTTCTTCATGATATCTGAATCTTGGCTTATGCCCTGAATGCCAGACAAATCCATTAACATTTCGGGATACAACACTTACCGCTGTGATAGCCCAACTAGAGGAGATGGGGTCGTAATTTATGCTAAGAGCAAATTTGCAGTTATGGTCATCGACTGTACCTCAAAACCTAAAGAATTCAAATGCCTGGCTCTAAAATGATCCCTTACCAAGGAGAAGTAGCTTCTTATTGCAGCCTGCTACCAACCCCTGTCTGGTGGCATGGCTCTCCTAACTGTCTCAGCTAATAAGGAGTGTATCCTCTTGGGGGATTTCAATTTGAATTGGAATGATGACAGTTTCAAGAAGCTGAAGGATCTCTGTGATGCAGTTGGTTTGGTACCTGCAAACACCAGGCCAAATAGAAAATTCCCTGAGCGTAGCTCTCTCTTGGACCTCATGCTAGTAAACAAGCCACCCAGCATTTCTCATGCTGGAGTGCTCTTCAATGATATAAGTGACCATTGTACTACTGCCTGCATTAGACTCTCTCTGCAATTAAATCCGGCCACCAAATTCATATTGAGAAGAAGCATGAAAAAGTTCTCCCAGAATGAATTCCTGAAAGACCTAAGCAACAGCAGATGGCAGAATTTATATCTAGCCCCCTCCCTTAGCGAGGCATTTAATATCTTTCACAGCCTCTTAATGGGACTAATCGACAAACATGGCTGATCAGATCGAAAAAAAGATCCCCTGGTTGGTTTTCTCCCATTTTGAAGAAAGCGCTCAGGGACAGGGAGGCAGGGACTACTGGTGGAAAAGAGTGAGGACATCTCATCTGGAGGCAGATTGGTTAGCATTTCGCACCTCTTGCAATGCCTGCACCAAGCTAATTAGATCTGAAAAAACTAGGTATTTCCAAGCAGAACTAGAAACCAACCAAAACACATCAGCCACATTCTGGAACATCATCAGAGAAGTTGAAGGTTACCCTGCTGACTCATCCCTCCCAGCCAACATTATGTCCGCTGGATACACTTACACAGACAGAGCCGGTATTCTTGAGCACTTAAATGATCATTTTGCCACTGCAGGGCTAGCTTTTGACACCTCACCTATCAACAAAATCAGCCTACTGGGTGACCCCGCTGCCGACTTTAATATTAATCCTAAACCTAACTTACCTTATTCTACCGCTTTTAGCTTCCATACAGTCACATTTAAACAAGTAGGGGACCTACTACTATCCCTGGATACCAAAAAGAGTGCAGGTGCAGACAACATTGAACTGTACTTCCTCAAGCTTGGCTATTCCTACGTGACCACCCCCATTATACACTTATTCAACACTTCGCTAAAGCAAGGAGAACTTCCTATGTTATGGAAAACTGCCCATATTCTACCTTTATTCAAGTTGGGGGATCCGTGTGATCTCAATAATTACTGACCTATATCTATATTTTCTGCTCTGTCAAAATTACTTGAAAAAATTGTCAATGCCCTAATTAGAGAACACCTGGATTCGTATGACTTACTCAACCCTGTACAATCTGGCTTTAGAGCCAAACATAGCACTGTTTCTGCACTTGAGAAAGTAACCACAGATTGGCAAATTGCCCTGGATTCTAAGAAACATGTGTTTGCCCTTCTTCTTGATCTTAGCAAGGCCTTCGATACTGTGGAACACAATATCCTGCTTACAGTTCTTAGCAATATCGGACTTGATAGTCCTACAATCAAATGGTTCTCCAATTACCTCACCAACAGGTTACAACAAGTGAAAGATGCAGGTGATCTGCCTTCACAAAAAAATCTCCTATAAGGTGTTCCCCAAGTCTCCATATTAGGCCCAATCCTATTTACAATCTACATCAATAATCTGGACACTCATCTGGTTCGGCTAATATTCATTTATTTGCAAATTATACTGTACTATATATCATAAATTCCTCCTTGGACATGGCACACGAGAATTTACAGCAAGACTTCATTACTCTCCAACATAATCTCATCAAACACAAGATTCTCTTCAATGCCAAAAAGACTAAAGCCATGATCCTTTCACCAAAAGCAGGCCTCGGACTAACACATATTCCTCTAATTCTAACACTTCTAGATGAACCCCTCGAAATAGTTGAAACCTTTAAATACCTAGGATTCTGGCTGGATAATAAGCTTAACTTTCTGTGCCATATGAATGAAGTTTAGAAGAAATTAAGACAGTGGTTAGGCTTATTCTATCGTATTAAACATCTGCTTACCTTAGTTGCTAGAAAGAGACTAGTACAATCCACATTCTTAACCAAATTGGACTATGATGACTTTATCTACACACACTATCCCTTAATGGTGCTCAGCAAACTTGACACTCTATACCACCAGGCCTTAAGATTTATCTACAACCTAACCTTTCGTACCCACCATTGCCTACTATACCAGGAATCGGGGTGGCCTTCACTTTCAATTAGGAGGAAAAGAAATGCTCTTCTCTGGCTTTATAGAGCACTTTCCAATAATCTTCCCACATACATCTCAAGTTTATTCGTACGAGCCAAGGGTTCTTATGGCCTGAGATGTTTCTCTATACTGTGCTTCCAGATTCCTAGAGTAAAAACAACTTATGGCTTGGCCGCAATCAAGTTTTCACTCCCATCTCTATGGAACTCAATGCAAAGCTCACTAAAATTGTCCTTACTTCCAGGCCTATTCACATTCAAAGAGTTGCTAACAGCATTTTTGAGGGAAACTTGCAACTGTTTTAGACAACACTGAGCCATCTGCACCTGACCCCTTTCACAAGTTCTACAATTAGAATCTCACTTAGGACCCTTCCCTATAGGGGACATCCAGCACCTATAGCCTACTATTTTTTGCCCTGGCCCTCTTCATCCCTTCTTCTTCCTCTACCACACCCTTTCCTCTGCCTTCCTTTTTCCTGTTTAACACCAACAACTGGAGGTAGTCTAGGATTGGTGGCTCTCCTCCATCTCCTCTAAATTTTTTGTTTATGAATTGCATTTCTTCACAACCTTGGCAAGTCAGTAGATACTGGCCTTTTGTGCCTCACCTGTACAATGTTTTTTAGCATTATTGCGTTCCATATCTGGGACCATGTATTTTATTGTATTATACTAATGTCCAAGACCACTTTGAAAATGAGCTTGCTCAATGGTGTTTATGCCTGGTTAAATAAAGTAATTGATTGATTGAACTTACCTTGGATGGTTGCAATACCAATCCATGGCCTGTGCTGTCATGCGGCACTTTTATAGTGCATCACATGGAAATGGGCTGATGCGCAACAGTAATGAGATGCTAATGCCCCCAGTCTGCCACAGATAGGCTGATAAGCTAATCTGCATATGCCAGCTGAATATCACATTGTTGCACCCTGTGCAATGAACTTGCTCTGGCACAAGTCAGGGCGCAATGCTGTGACGTGCACAGTGTGCCCATCAACGCACATGCACCAAGGCATGTACTACTGCCTATTACACAGTGTGTGCTAGGAGTGCTATTGGCAGCCAATGTGCCCTATGCATCAAGGTCCCTATGGCGCTAGGGTGCTACAGGGCCTATGGCACTCGGGTGCCATTGGGCCTATGGTGCTGGGGTGCTATAGGGCCTATGGTGTTGGTGCACTATGGGGCCTATGGCACTCCAGTGCCATAGGGCCTATGGGGTGTGGGTGCTCCTAGGGCCCTATTGCTCAACATGCATCATGGCCCCATAGTGCTTACGCATGGCTACTGCATCGCAAGGATCTCTGACCCCTGCCCCAGCCCCATGCCCCAGGGACTTCTGCCCCATGTGCCAGTGTGGCCAGGCCCATGCCAATCATCCCCAGAGATGCATAATGCCGCAGACAGCGCATCTCTGTGTGAGGCACGCATCCTGAGCACGTTGTGCTCGTATGCTACAGGGCGCCATTTTCAACTGTTTCATTGCAGAGAAAGCATGCTGCAGTGTGCAGTGCCCCATTTCCAAAACTGGAGTCAAGTCAACCTTGTGAATCTGGTGGCCCAGGTGGAGCCCCTGTTTGACCAGCAGCCTCTCGACAGGCCCATGACTGGGGTGTGGCAGGAAGTTGCAGATGGGCTTGTCCAGGCAACCAGTGTGCAGCGCACAACGAAGTAGTGTCAGTGGCAGTATGGGGACCTGTTAAGGAGGGACCTGAAGAGGCTCAGATTGCTGCAGGCAGGCATCAAGAGGGAGGCTGTGCCACAGCTAGGTAAGTGTGCTCTGCCTGTGTCTGTGCATGTCCAGTGTTCCATGGGGCAGGCAGTGCTGCACACCATGCTGGGGGGGCACTGTCATGGTGTGCCCTGTGGCTTGACATTGCCAGTCACTGGGTGTGCTGCTCCACTGCCCTGCAGCCTTGCCAGGCTGGAGTATACTCTGTGCTTGGGGGGGTGAGGGCTGTGGGCTCATGGTGTGGCTGTGTTCTGATGTGTGCCTGTTTGTGTTCCTGTCCTAGGCCCTGAAGACCAGAGGAGAGCCAGGATGGTAGGGGTGCCTGGTGGGCTGCAGCAGGCCACATTGGGCCCTTCTGCAGGTGCTGCATGACCAAGGGGAGGAGCAGCAGGACCGGCACAGGCAGCGCCATGGTAGGCAGGTAGGCACTGTGCATTCAAACATTGTTGTGCAGGGTGGTCGGTGGGGGTGGAGGTACAGCCTCAGCCCCCTGTGCACTGAGCCATGGCAGCTGTGTTCAGCCTGAGGTGTGCATGACACCATGGGGTGGCCATTGCACATGTGTGGCAGCTGTTGGTGGGCTGTGGGTGTGTCCAGCTGCCACCAGTGCCACTGCAGTTCTTCTGCTTCACCATGCCACCTGCTTGCCACTGTGCTGGCAGATGGCCCTTGGGTGGCTATGTCCAGTGCTTTGCACAGCCATGGCATGCTGGATCAGTGGCAGTTGTAGGCCCACCCACTGTGGGTGGCCAGGGTGCCACCCCAGGGATGTGTGTCCCCACTGTCCACTGTGCACAGTGGGAGGGCTAGGGTGCCCTTGGTATGCACTGATCTCCTGTTCCCTCCTTTCCCATAGGTGTCCAATGGGGTGGTCACCTGCCAATCTATGGCCACCTCCTGAGGCGCATATCCATCACCACCACCACCCTGGAGATAGCGAGGTGGATGAGAAGGCTCCTGCTGAGGGGGCAGCACAGAGGACAGCACCAAGTAGTGGCGGATCGTGGCCGCCCATAGGGACTGAAGTTACCTTTCCTGGCCTGACTACCCTTCCCCTGCCTTCCCCTGTCCCATTGTATAGCTCTGTCCCTATCCCTCCCTTACCTACCCTATCCCTACTTTGCATATAGTTCTCCTGCCTTGTTCCCTGTTTTGTATTGTACATAGTTCTTTTATACAGTTTGCTTTGCTTAACCATCTGTGTCTGTGTCTGCTTTGTGGCTGGAGAGTGGAGCCATGCTGCAGTGGTGTGGTGGGTGGCTGTGTGGTGTGCCTGTTTTGTTCTGTGGGCCATGCATGGTGGTGTTGGCCCATTGGTCAGTGGCTGTGCCTTGGGGTGACCATGGGCTGGATGTTCAGGCTGTGTGGCATGTGTGTTGGGCGCCATGTGCCAGGGTGTGGCTGGCTGTGGACCAGGTGGGTGGGGGCATGCCATCCAGTGGGGGGTGGCCAGTGGTGGCCCATGCTTGGCTGTTGGTGCTGCCTGTTTCATACGTCCACTGCTCTGGTGCTAGTGGATGGGGGCTGGCTACACGCTCATGCTCCATGGGCGGTGTTCTTTTGTGGGCCAGCTGTGCCTCTCAGCCTGGCTCCACCCCCCCCAGTGGCCACATCCCCTTCCATGGTACCTTGCTCTCTGCTGTGCCTGTTGCTGGTCCTTTTGTGCCTTGGTGCATCTTCCTTGGCCCCTTGCACATCCATGGTTGCGCTATTGCGCATGTTGGGTTGCTCCCTGGCGCACCTCTGACTGCGCTCTGGTGCATCCTTGCGATATTCAGTCCTGCTTTGCTAGCATATGTTGCCATGCACAACCTTTGAATATCACACTCATTGAGCTATGGTGCATCGTATTTGTGCTGGCCAGCCTTGCACTGGTGTCTGGCGCATTTCTGAATATTCCACCCATTGTATTGTTTTGTATCACAGATCACAGATACTGTTGGTGTGCACATTCCAGTGCTTGATGAGAAATTTTTGTGCTGAAATTGGAAATGGAATACTCTCAAGCCAATAAAGGTAAGTATGTAAGTATTTTTTTTGGGGGGGGGGAACATACTTGCAGGTAGGTCTCATTAATGGTTTCTTATTTGGTTACTTCTTCACAGATTTCATCTGCACCCTTCTCGAGTCTGGTTGGTAATGATGGTCATGGTCATCGACTGAAATGACTTCTGCATGTTGCATGTATGCCCCAGCCTGGGGGTGGGGGGGCCTGATGTTGAAGAACTTCTTTGGATAAGACAACTATAACACAACAAAGCATCTGGAAGTTTCCTAAAAAAAGAAATGAAGGACTTATTACAACTTGATTGCAGCAGTAACACATTATGTTTAAGCTGTGGCTGTTCCACGGGTATCTGTAGAAACATAGATAGCAAGCTATCATACTGCAATCATTAGATCACAACTCAATTTAGCACCAGGCTGTGTAACAAATACACTGTGTCAGTGTCCCTGCAGCCCAACTCAAGTTACATTTCAAAACCACATCTTGTCAAGTAACACAACCTCGGTCCAACTTTTTCAACACTGTCATGGCTGCACAGCTGCAAATTTGGAATACAGTGCATAATATGTTGCAGAAATATTTTTTGTGATGTTCACATGTCAGCTAGTTTATGAATACTCAGTCGGATTTGTTGCACTCTTATGAAAAAAAAAGGAACAGATGAAATACAATATATATACTTACCAGTATGGATTGGAAATTGATATTCCATAGGTTCCTGTGGACAGTACTGTTGCGGTACCATTGATACTGACTTTCAGCAAAGGAAAGTCATTTGTTGTTAACCTGTAAAAAAACTAAATAAGTTTACCATATGTGTTTGACCATTGCAGCAAAGAAAAGCAACAGAAAGCAAAACACTCAGCTACAGGAAGTTGAATAGCATAAAAAACATTAGTACATATACTCACTTTATAGTTTTAATAGTAAGAAGCCTTGTGCCTGTGGCTGAAGGATGTGGTCTCCTGTTTGACTCCCTCTGCCTTGGCATGGTCAATGTAATGGAAAATCATTGTCAGAATGACACTAGTGGTGGGTGCTGGTGGTCATAGCTGTGGCACATGATGACATTCCCTCTGACATCTTCCTGCATCTGGTGGAGGTGGCAGTGGCTAACAGCGGTCTTCTGGTGGTGGTCCCGGGGGGCAAAGAAAGTCATTCCCTGTGTTGGCAGTGGCTAACAGCGGTCTTCTGGTGGTGGTCCAGGGGGGCAAAGAAAGTCATTCCCTGTGGTGGCAGTGGCTAACAGCGGTCTTATGGTGGTGGTCCAGGGGGGCACACAAAGTCATTCCCTGTGGTGGCAGTAGCTAACAATGGTCTTCTGGTGGTGGTCCAGGGGGGCACAGTAAGTCATTCCTGTGGTGGCAGTGGCTAACAGTGGTCTTCTAGTGGTTGTCCAGGGGGACACAGAAAGTCATTCCCTCTGGTGGCAGTGGCTAACAGTGGTCATATAGTAGTGGTCCAGGGGGGCACACAAAGTCATTCACTGTGGTGGCAGTGGCTAATAGCAGTCTTATGGTGGTGGTACAGGGGCCAGGATGTATTGTGCTCTTTGTTACAAATGTGACATGACATATGGAATTTTAGTCACTCTAAGTGGGACACTCATTTAACCTTATGAAAAATAAAACATGTATCTTACAACAAATGTGACAGCCTTTTAACAACTTAAGTTAAAACCAGCCAACATTAACCTCATCATCATCCTCATAAAGAAAGCTGCCCTCACAGTCATCTATGTCTGAATTCTGACCACTGGGAAATTATTTCTCCATTGTGTCATCATCTATGTCAGTGGTAGGCCATTTCATGCTGCCACTGCCAGTGTCACCAGGATGGTCCATTTCTACATCACCAAAGCCATCACTAGGCCAGGGTACGAATACTGAGGTTGCAGTCTGAGCTGGTATGTGCCTCTCATTCATTTTTATGAATGTTAGCAAACTGACATTTGCAGGAGAGAGGTTTGAATGATAATCCTGAACTATTGCACCTGCTGAGCTGAATACCGTCTCGAAACTTACACTGGAGTGTGGGCATGTCAAGTACTTCAGTGCCACTGTTGTCTGCTCTTGCCATTCACTGACCTTTCCATTCCAGTATAAAAGAAGATCAACAGTTGTTGACAGGTGCCTGTTTTCAGACAAATATGACTCAACCATTCTACATGCTGCACTAAGTCCAGTGGTTGATGCATCATCCTGTTCTCCGGAATCATTTATGTCACAATTCCCCACTTGGGACAAAGCCTCCCACAGTGGGTTGACGCCAACTGCTTTGGATGACAGACAACCTGGGACTGCAGTTTCCTTCCCCTTACAGGAACAGGCTATGCTTGATACTTCTTCATGTTCATCTTAAGCCTTATTATGCTGCTGAGGTTCACTGACCTTGGCACATGACTACTGTGCCCCATGAACCAAGCACACTAGTTACCCACTGACATTTTTTACTTGTTCAGGCCCTTCCTCCAGTATTGAGACAATTCTATGTTTGTATCGTGGGTCCAGCATTGTTGCTATTGCAAAGTTGTCACTACACTGAATGCTCAAGATGTGACAATTCTGGTCGAATACTGTCAGCACATGTTTCAGCAACATACTGCTAGCACTGTCTCTGGCAACATCAAGGGTATGCTGTACATTCACTAGTGTCTGCCTCAGCACCCATAGCAGTGGAATTGATTGGCTAATAGAGGCAGACTTGCCACTCACTGCCTGTGTGGCATGTTCAAAAAGCCACAAAATTGTTATTACAGAGTCCATGAGGCGCCACTGTTCAGTAGTCATAGACATGGAGGCTCTGGAACTATCACAGCTAGTGTGCATGACAAGATATTCTGAGATGGCTTTGTATTGTTCATACAACCTCTCTGTCATGAATAAAGTAGAGTTCCACTGAGTAACAACTTTCAGCTTCAAGCAGTGCTGAGGGAGGCTGTTTCAGATCTGCAACTGCTGAAGCTGGTCACAGGCTGTTGCAGATTGTGAAAAAGTGAGAACAGATATGGAGTGCAACTGTTACCATTTCATTTACATCAGGGTGCTGCAGAAACTCCTGCACCACTAGATTTAAACAGTGGGCCATGCATGGAACATGAACAAAGTCACCATTTGAGATACATTTCACCACATTTGACCCATTGTCTCTTGCTACGAACCCAGCTCTCAGCGACAGTGGGTTCAGCCACTTGTCAATTTCCATTAGTACCAAGTACAACATGTTTTTGCCAGTGTGTGTGAACAGGTCACATTACACATTGCAATTGTTACATGCTGTTGAATTCCTGGAAGATTGCTACCATGACACTCCACCTTATTGCACTGATTATTCACACTACAAACAGCACAAACAACACCTGGCACCTGCACCCAATGTGCAGTCATACACAAATATGAACTCCCCACTGTTTCACCACTTGTCCATATATCCATACTTAAATGGATGAATGGAGAGGAGGAGGAATGTTGAAGGGCATGTCTTACAGAGTCGGACACAGTATGGTACAACTTGGGGACAGCATGGGTCGAAAAGTATGTCCAGGATGGGACTTTCCATTTTGGACAGAAACGTGCAGCAAACTGCCGGAACCCAGAATTCTCCACAAAGGAGAAGGGCAAAAGATCAACTGCCAGCATTGCAGCTACAGCAGCATTAAGTTCACGTGACACTATATGATTAGGTGGGTACTTCTGCTTATGCACAAAAACACTCTGTAACATGGGCTGACTTAAACGTTTTACATAGGGTGTAATGACAAATGGTTCTGCTCTGCGAATGGCAGGGCTGACGTGTGGATGTTTGATGAAGATGGTTGCACAGGTGATGATGACAAATTCACAAATGCAGTTATTTTGTCAGATTTACCAACTGGGGTTGATGTACCACATGCACTAGACATACTGCATTCACCACCACCACCGCTGCCAGCACCAAAACTGCTACTTCCACCAGCACTGGACAACATTTCAAAATCTTTATGCTCCTCCACCTCATCATGCCTGTAGTAATCCTCTGCTCTTATTTCATCTCTACTGCACACATTTAATTTCCTACTTGATTTAACAGTCATGGAATGGAATAACATGCTCGTTATGGTTGATGACAAGGGTGAATGCCCCACTGTGGTATTAGCAGCCATCTTGTGCTGGGTCCACAGTGTCATGTGCCTGTTCTTAAGATGTGTATGCTGTCCTCCTGTGCCCAGATGTCTCCCCTTTTTACCTCGACTCACATGTGCATGGCAAATCTGGCAGATTGTAACTGACTCATCATTTGCATCTTGCACAAAAAAGTCCCAAACAAAGGATTGTGATGCTCTAGTCTTAACAGGTCCCTGATGCTGCTCATTGGACTCCATTTTTTTAAGCCATGAAGTGGGAGGGTGTGCTATGTAATTTTTTGGGCAGGACACACTTGGAATGCAACTGACCACCATGACTACGCTGGTGGGGTTGGGGGGGGAGCACTGACTGCAGATTTTTACGGCAGTGCAAGCAGCAAAACAAAGAAAAGATACCACAATGGCAGTACAAAATCACGCAGCTGATAGCATGTTCACACTGCTGCACCTGCAATTACACTGTGGCACAATAAAAGGTGCATTATTTGATGTTACACACTGACACACACACACACACACACACACACACACACACACAATTTGTCTACAAGTAATGCATAGCAAATTGAAAACTTCAGTAACAAACCACATATTTTAAACAACCTGAAATTCTGAACTGCTGCACCAGATCCATATTACTGTGTGCACATTAACGCAGTCAGTATGACCAAAAGACAAAGAACTCCCTATTTCTCCAACTTAAATCTACCTACACCACAGATACGCCACTCCGCCAAAGCACACTTTCACTGTCTCTTACTACACAGACTCAATCTTGTACATTAACATTCAAAATCCACACACAAACAATAAATGCTTGCTGATATGAGCAAAGGAGGGTTTCCTATAATCGATGAACTAAAGTTTGAGCAAACAAAATTACTCAAAAACCTCTTTTAACAGATTTTAGAAGGTTTGAATCACAGAGAGCTCTCAGAGCAGACTGTCTCCTACAGCTTCCTACACACGCTGCCCAGAACTGAGGCTGTGCAGAACAATATAGAGCCCATGTGACCTGAAATCCCATGAATCACTGCCAAATTCACCTTTGGAGCTTAAAAACAAAGTGAAGTGAGGTGAAATACATTGGTTTCAATGCACTTCACCTTTAAAATTGGTGGAGTGGTGGTCTGGGAAGGCGGAGTAACACAAAGTCATTGTTTTCAATGGACTTCGCGTTACCCATCATAATGCGAATTACTCTGCTTCGCAATGCAGAGTACTCTGCGAATTAGCCTCCACTGCACAAATCACTTCACAAAGTGAATTGAGTCCACTTCGCCCACCACTACACTGGAGCCACTTGGCACCATGTAATACAGGATAATAAAGGAAAGAATTTGGAAGGTGGAGCCCTCCTTTCTCTTTCAGTTGTGCTAATTTGGAATAGGTCTGCTGGACCCTGCCACTTTTCTGCTAAAATTGGTTTAGAATTTGATGTAGCTGCTGGAGCCAGGACTTAGGGATACAGGTACCAATCATGCCCAGGGGGTACAGGAGGCAAGGTAAAATATTCACTTTGATGATGTTAGCCCATCCTCATAGAGACAGTGGTAAAGCAGCCCATTGCTTGAGGTCCTGCTTCATGGTTTGAAAAAGAAGAGTTAGGTTCACACTTCCTAGAGAGAAGGGGGCCCACGGTATTTTAATCCCCAGGTATACCAGCTCTTTTGATACCCATGAGAAACCCAGATTCTATATTTTCTGCTTTGTGACCAAGGAGCTTAGGGTTAAAACTTGCAATTTCTCCACATTTGATTTGCAACCTGCTAGTGTGGAAAATCTGTTGATTTCAGCCAGTGCAGCTGGGATAGAAACCGAAGGGTGCTCTACATGCAAAAGCAGGTCATCCGCATATGCAGATAGTTTGTAACTTCCCCTACCCAAGAAAATGCCAGCTATGGATTGGTTATCATTCAAATGGTAAAAATGGTGTTACAAATACAATTTAAAGAGGTAGAGGGAGGAGCCAACCCTATCTGGTGCCTCTGAATGAGTGAAAAGAGGTCGAGGAGAGCCAATTGCATTGTACTTGGGCCAATGGTGCCTAACTACATTCTCACAAACAGAGGAATATACCTTTAGTGGAATAAAAGCCAAATGAGGAGGCAAAAGTCTTAGACACGAAGATACCACTGTTTTGTAAATATCCTCATTAAAAATGAGGGGACAGAATACAGTGCATCCTTCACTTTCCACCACCGTTGGAGCACCAGTGGCTTAGCAGATAATAAAGGGTCGCAGATAATACAGGTGCATTCTGTTGCATTGGCAGATTATAGGAAAATAAGCACAGGACTACATTTAGAATACACTACAGTCAGCACTTGTTTATCCAGCTCTTATTTATCCATTTTTCTCATGTATCCATCTTTGACTGCATGATTTTTTTATTTCCCATTTTGTTTACACTCATTTATCCATCCCTCACGTTATCTGTTTCCGTTGCCCATCCTGCCTGTTGTCTCCTATGTGGATCTCAATGTTTACTCTCAGATAACTGACCCTTTTCATCCCCAGTTGAGTACTGTAGAGAAAACCACAGACCAAAGCAGGCAAGGCAGTCACAAACCAAAGCAGACACAGACCTAAACAGCCACAACAGCCATAGATCCAACTGCAGACCGAAGCATCCAGTTTCCACTTAATCGTTTCTCTCAGATATCCGTCACCTGACCTAAAAACAGCAGGCAACAGATATCTGAGTGCTGACTGGATTCATTTTTTTTTATTTGTGAACAATTTGGTACTATATTAAAATCTAGCTCAGGTCATGTTTCAGTAACAATCAATCAACTTTAAAATAATCAGTGATGGGCATCTGTTTGGCTTTATGCATCATGAAAATTTTCATTTAAGTGACCATGTGCAAACACTTGCAGATGTCATTTTCATGTCATTTCATCAGATTCATGAAAGTGTATAAGGTTTTGGCCAGCTTTGTTTTCTTGAGAAGGTGGGGCAATATCACTTGCTCAGCATCTAAGCTGTTTTCAGTGTCTTCTATTGTAAAATATACCCTTTCTTCCCTATGACAGTTTCAGTAATCTCTTCATTAGTGATGTTGTTAAAAACTCAATCATTCTCAAAGGTTACATATTACACAGAACAGCAGTGTAAAATATATTATAGTAAGACATGTACAACAAACACAGTTTTGGGACCATAATGCACAGCATCAGTGCCAGTGACATGAAAGATAATAGTCACGTCATACTGTCGAAGAGTGGGAATTACAGTGACAACACAAAGACTCAAAGATACTTTTGCTCACACAAACTGTGTGTGACTGTGGATTTATTTTTAACAAAAATAAAATAAATCAACCAAAATGACTTTTAAAGAGAGAAAAAAAACTCAACCTTATTCTTGCAGAGTTTCAGTACTTCAACAGTACTGCCACAGAGTGGTACCCGACGGTCAACAGGACCACTATCTTCTGTGTATCAGACCTATCTGTATGTGTGGCTAGGTTTGCTCAATTTATACTGCCAAAGGGATGACATCACAGGTCATCTGATCCACCCCCTATCACTAATACAAAAAACGACTATGCTAATACAATTATTTGGGGCATTAACAGAGACCAAGTAGTAGTTTTTTATTATTTCTAAGAAATCAACTAATTTATATAGTACAACTATTTATATTAAGGCAGAAATGAATTATGCATACATAAAGGTCACTTAGCAGGATGGCTCCACCCTCTAAATGTGACCTCACTATAGGCAAAAACTATAAAAACAGTACAATAATGGGCCGCTGGTCCCTAAGAACCTGCCCTGTACTTTGCTTCTGCCTATTAATGAAAAACAAACTTCCAGGAATGTCCCTTTTAATTTTGTGTAAAATTTACTACTTGAGGAAATACTTCGGTTAATCTCTCATAGGTAATGCAGTTCTGCACAACACAAAGAGTTTCTGTTCCCTAGCAATACATCTGGGCGTAGTGGAAATTATGGGCTTGGTAAACTTATTATGGGGTGCCTCTTTGCACCACAACTTTGCCCACCAAAAGATTCAAGTTATTTAAGCTTGTTTTATTCTATTTCCCCTCCTTGTTTGCAGGAATAGGGATCCACGTGTGTTCCTTTCATAAAATAAATATTGCTACAATCTGCTAAAAGTAAAATAGAAGTGTCCTCTGCCTAACATAGGAGAGCAGAACACACTACAGCAGTCTACTAGCTAGTATGTAGGGCATACAAGTGCAGGGGTTGCCCTGTTCATTTTTTCAGCTCTCATACTAAGAAACCGTTCTCTAACCATTCAAAATATGCAGACCAGGGCTAGATGATATTAAAATTAATGTTATTCCAGCATTTCAGGACTGCAAACATACTTCTCATGAGCTGGAAACTGACTCAGAGAGTACAATTAAGAAAACAACAACCCTCACAGACAACCTATGTCCCGGTAAGCTTTGTTAACCAACAGATGGAAAAAGGCCAGTGATACATAATGATTTGTGCACATTGGAAATGGAGGGAAAAAGGAAAAGTAGAAAGATTTTGTGTGATTATTTTACTGAGGTACCTCTTTCATAAAGTGTCCAGATAACCTGTTTTGCTTACTTAACTACTGTACTGGTTCCAGGATTAAATAATGAGGTGACAGAAGTTAGTTATATCCAGACTTGGTTTGAGTCACTTTCCTATATATTCTTTTGGTATATGAACAGAAACATTTAACCCACCTCATGGACTAAAGAGGAAATTTAGAGGGGTTAGAAAAAGAGGAGAATACCATAATGGGAGACCACCCCATTATGGCAGAAAGTGAAATGTGCTCCAAAGATTAAAAAATAGAGAGGTACCACTGCAGTAGATTTTATTATTTGGAAATGGGAAAAGAGGAGAGGTGGAGTCTGGGGGGGCGTTCTTAACCTATCACATACCCCTAAAGTTAAGCGAAAAACCAGTTATAAATAGATAAAGAAACTGATTTTTAAAGAC
Organism: Neoceratodus forsteri; assembly: GCA_016271365.2. Lineage (NCBI taxonomy): Eukaryota > Metazoa > Chordata > Ceratodontiformes > Ceratodontidae > Neoceratodus > Neoceratodus forsteri. The sequence goes on along the minus strand of CM057451.1, from coordinate 447,244,536 downwards.
AACCTACCCTGCTTCAGAGGGTAAGATGGAGCTTCCGCCCACCCTCTCTAAGAAACATAGAAACATAGAGTTTGACGGCAGATAAGGACCACTTGGCCCACCCAGTCTGATCATTTCCCTACCTATTGGATAAGCTGCAGATTCTAGTTAACCAACAGCCTACTTCCTGCAACCCCCCACCATAATTGCCTTATGTCTGTCCCATGTATGTTTGAATTCCCCCACTGTTTTAGACCCCACAACCTCTCCAGGAAAGCGGTTCCATGCGTCTACCACTCTCTCCGTGAAAAAGAATTTCCTCACATTTCCCCTGAGCCTTCCCCCTCTAACTTTCAAGCTCCACCCCAGGGCACCTATTAAAATATATAACATTAAGGTGACAAATGTTCATATTTCCACCATAATACATCTTTGCTTTAAAAAAAATTGCCCTGGGGTGTCTTATTTACTTTGTACTCCTTTTGATTTTTTTCGGTACAACCAGTGCCAGTTGCTCCATATCTAGAGAGAAAATATGCATTTACATGTTTATTTTTTGCCCTATGTTTCACTTCAAATTTATACGGCTATAGGGTGAGGTTCCACCTCACTACTCTATTATTTCTATCTTTCATCAGGGATAAAAAAACAGAGTGGGTTATGATCTGTAATAAGGGAGAATGGTGCTCCCCACAGATAAAATCAAAGGGTTGTTATTGCCCATTTAGCAGCCAAGCACTCTTGCTCTATAGTAGAGTATCTTTGTTCCCTATCATGAAGCTTTCTGGAGATACATACTACGGGATGTTCTTCTCCATTGATAGTTTGGCTTAGCACTGCCCCAATGCCAGTACCTGAAACATCTGAATATGCTTCAAAGGGATACTGAAAATTGGGACTACGTAGCACTGGGGAAGAACATAATGCTGCCTTGATCTGGAGAAATGCTTGTTCACATTCCAAGGTCCATTTAACCTGACTTCCATATTTTTTTTGTGAGTTCAGTAAGCAGAGAGGATACTGCTGCTAAATTAGGAATAATCCTCCTGTAATTATCTGCTAACCCCAGAAATGATCAGACTTGTTTCTTGGTGTTAGGTACAGGGCATTTTGCAACAGCCTTTATCTTACAAATTCCAGGTTTGATCAGCCCATTCCCTAATAGGAAACCCAGATACCGAGTTTCTTGCATCGCCAAAGTGCACTTTGTAGGATTATTGGTCATGCCTGCCTGTTGGATGGACCTAATCACTGCCTTCATATGAGCTTCCCAATCTGGACTGAACTCAACAATATCATCCAGGGAGGCTGCACAAAAATTAGAATGAGATGCCAGCACCTGGTCCATATATCGTTAGAATGTCACTGGGGCTCCATAAAATCCAAAGGGCAAGATTTTAAACTGATATAAACCCATGCAAGTACTAAAGGCTGATTTTTCCTTTGAATCTTCTGCCAATGGGATCTGTCAATACCCTTTGGTTAGATCCAAGGTTGAAATATATTTGGCATTTCCCACTTTATCAATAACATCATCTATTCTTGGCATAGGGTAAGCATCAAACTGTGAGACCTGATTTATTCCTCGGAAATCTAAGCACAGACAGATGCCACCCTCTTTCTTTGGAACAATTACAACAGGGGAACTCCAAGGACTTTGGGAAGGTTCAATAATACCCAAGTTTCTTAAATTTTGGAGTTCCTTCTCTACTAATACCTTACTTCTTTCAGGAACACGGTATGGTTTCTTCCTGATAGGCCCACCAAATGTTTTAATTTCATGTTCTACCCCCTTTGCTAACCTCGGGGTACTAGTAAAGGTGGTACAAAACTGCTTTAAAAGGTTCTGCAACTCCCTTTGTTGTTGACCTGTCAATTCTGGGTTCATGGTTACTGCTCCTATCCCTTGCACTTCCTCTAAGTGACCATATGCTGAATCCATTTGGTCTGTTTTAGGTCAGACATTACTATCATCTGCAGGCCTGTCTCAGCTCTTTCATACCATTTTTTTAATAAATTGGCGTGATAGATTTTTTTCTTTATTATTCTATCTGGAGTGTCTATCTCATAAGTCACTGGACCTATTTGGCAAAGTATTGTATATGGGCCCTGCCATCTCATAAGTAGTTTATGGGTAGAGGACGGTAACAACAACAATACTTTATCTCCCACTTGAAAATGTTTGGTTATATTAGTACCTTTATCATAGTTATATTTTTCCCCTTTTTGTGCTTCAATACCTGTTTCATGAGCTTTATTAGCAAAAGTAACCAGTCTCTGTTTTAATTGCCTCATATATTGGGCCAGACCTGGGATTTCAAATCTTTCCCCTCCTCCCAACATTCTTTTACCACATCCAACAGCCCCTAGGGGTTCTCCCATATATGAGAGAAAAAGGGGAATACCCAGTGGAGGCTTGGGGAACCTCTCTATAGGCGAACAACAGAAAAGGAAGATATTTATCCCACTCTTTTTCTTCTTCTTAAATTTTCTTATCATCCTTTTTAATGTCTGATTGTATATCTCCACTAACCCATCTGTCTGGGGATGGTAAGGTGTTGTTCTCATGGCCACAATTCCCAGTAGTCTATACAATTCTTTTAATAACTCAGAATTGAAGTTAGTCCCTCTATCTGTAACAATCTCTTTGGGAATTCCCACCAAACTGAATAGCTTAACCAACTCTTCTGCTATTCGAGTAGTGGTGACAGATCTCATGGGAATAGCCTCAGGATATTTTGTGGCATAGTCACAAACTACGAGGATAAACCTATTCCCCTTGCTAATCTTATCCATGGTTTCCACAATATCCGTTCCAATCCTTTCAAATGGGGACATTACCAAAGGTAATGGAACTAAGGGAACCATATCTGTTTTCTTCTTTTGTGCAATCAATTGGCATTCAGGGCAAGGCTGGCAATACTGGACTATGTCTTGATGTATACCAGGCCAAAAGAATCTTTGTAGGATTCTGTGGGTAGTTTTGCCCCCCCCCAAGTATACTCTGCCCTAGGTACATCATGGCCTAATGCCAATATGTCTTGTCTAAAACATTGGGGTACTAGCAATTGTTCTACCTTCTCTCCTGTGTTAGGGTTTAAACAGATATAATAGAGTAAATCATTTACAATCTGTATCGTATGTACCCCAAGTTTTTCCTCCTGGCCCACCTGTTGGAAGAAGTGTTTTAGCGAAACATCATTCTGTTGTTGTTCTTTCATATCCATCTTAACATACATTTTGGAGGTATTTTCATGTAGCCCATATTTATCTTGTTTCCATTTCATTTGTAACCTTTTCTTTTCTTTACCCATTTTTCCAGTTTTGCCAGTTGTCCCATATACCTCCCCATCAAATGGAAATACCTCCCCAAGTAAAATATCCCTCTTGCTCTGAGCTCTGGTAGTTACAGCGGCTATGCTGGTTTTATGGTTTAATAACAGAGAAGAGAATTCAGTGAAATCATGGTCCTAATTCCACAGGTACAGGTAGATATGGTACTAATTCTTCTGTGACTAAGGATTCATTCCCATTGACCTGAAGAGGTACCTTAACTGTGGGGTATTGATGACTCTACCCATGAACACAAATTATGTTCATGGGAGGTCCCCTTTTCCCATCAGTTACCAAATCCTTCCTGATTAGGGTGTTTTTACTACCAGAGTCAATCAAACCCAAAACCTTCTGACCCAGTAATTGTTCTACTGTAGTTAAATAATCAGAATTCAACAATGTTAAGTGAGCTCCATCGTTTTTTCAGGAGGGACAGAATCTAGCAATATGTCCTTTACCTCTACAGTTATGACATATCACATTATCAGATAAAGTCCATTTTCCCCTATCAAGTTCATATGGTTTGGGGGGAACAGTCTGAGTGTTTCTTACCACCATTAGCCTGGCTGTGGAATCACATAGCCGGGTTCCTCCTTTTCGATATGGTTGATGGGCTGCTAGGAAGTCCTCAGCCAATGTTACAGCCATTTCTGCAGACTCTGGATTATGTTCTTTAATCCATATTTGTACATCAGTTGGCAACACCTGAAGAAATTGTTCCATTACAAATATTTCTATAATGTCCATCCCTGATTTTCCTTCTGGCACAATCCATTTCAGACAAAGTTCCCATAACTTTACATAAGTCTCTCTGGGAGGATCTTGTGGTTGGTGTTTTAAAGCTCGAAACCTCTGTCAGTACATTTCAGCATTTATGTCGTAATGTTTTAATATTTTCTGTTTAACCAGGTCATAGTCATCTGATAACTGAGGATCCATATTACTGTATGTGAGTTGGGCCTTTTTCGGAAAGGTAGGGGCAAGTCTCACAACCCATTGTTGTGTTGGCCAGTCACATGCCTTGGCCACCCTTTCAAAGGTGATCAAGTAAGATTCTATATCATCTGTAGGTAACATTCAGGATAGTTTCATGTCTTTAGGATTATTGGGGGGTGTCCCACTTTCAGTTCCCTCTCCCACACCTAGATTCTGTATTAATTGTAATGTTTCTGCCCACCTGGCATCTTGTCTTCTTCTATCTCGATCCCTCTCCTGGGCATCGGCATCTCTCTGTTGTTCAATCTCCATTTAGCACACTGCTAACCAATGGAGTAAGTCATTAATGTTTTCTGGAGGGAGATCCCCAACCTCTGGTCACCTTTCCTGTCATCCTTCTCCATTCTCCTCACTGTCTGGAGTCTCCTTGGGTGTTTTTTGCCTGACGTCTGGAAGACCAGTGTATAGGGGCTCCTCCATCTTATCTGCCTGGGAAAGGGTAATTGTACCTTGCTTCTTATCCATTTCAGATGCCATGCTGCCACTCATACCAGGACTGGTACTGTCTGGTCTGCCTCACTAGTCCTTGGATGACCAGAATCCCACCGATGCCACCAACTGCCAGAGAGTGAGAAATACAGTGACAACACAAAGACTCAAAGATACTTTCGCTCACACAACCTTTGTGTGGCTAAGGATTTATTTTTAACAAAAATTAAATAAATAAACCCAAATGACTTTTAAAGAGAGAAAAATAACTCAACTGTACTCTTGCAGAGTTTCAGTACTTCAACTAAAGTACTGCCACAGAGTGGTACCCGATGGTCAACAGGACCACTATCTTCTGTGTATCAGACCTATCTGATCTGTGTGGCTAGGTTTGCTCAATTTATACTGCCAAAGGGATGACATCACAGGTCATCTGATCCACCCCCTATCACTAATACAAAAAAACAATTATGCTAATACAATTATTTGGGGCAGTAACAGAGACCAAGTAGTAGTTTTTTATTATTTCTAAGAAATCATCTAATTTATAGAGTACAGCCATTAATATTAAGGCAGAAATTAATTATGCATACATAAGGGTCACTTAACAGGATGGCTCTACCCTCTAAATGTGACCTCACTGTAGGCAAAAACTATAAAAACAGCACAATAATGGGCTGCTGGTCCCTAAGAACCTGCCCTGCACTCTGCTTCTGCCTATTAATGAAAAACAAACTTCCAGGAATGTCCCTTTTAATTTTGTGTAAAATTTACTACTTGAGGAAATACTTCGGTTAATCTCTCATAGGTCATGCAATTCTGCAAAACACAAAGAGTTTCTGTCCCCTAGCAATACATCCGGGTGTAATGAAAATTATGGGCTAGGTAAACTTATTATGGGGTGCCATTTATACCACAACTTTCCCACTCCAAAAGATTCAAGTTATTTAAGCTTGTTTTATTCTATTTCCCCATTTTGTTTGCAGGAATAGGGATCCCCATATGTTCCTTTCATAAAATAAATATTGCAACAATCTGCTAAAAGTTAAATAGAAGTGTCCTCTGCCTAACATGGGAGAGCAGAACACACTAAAGTGGTCTACTAGTGAGTATGTAGAGCGTACAACTGCAGGGGTTGCCCAGTTTGTTTTTTCAGCCCTCATACTAAGAGACCTCTCTCTAACCATTCAAAATATGCAGACCAGAGCTAGATGATATTAAAATTAATGTTATTCCAGCATTTCGGGACTGCAAACATACTTCTCAAGAGCTGGAAACTGACTTGGAGAGTACAGCTAAGAAAACAACATCCCTTACGGACAACCTATATACCAGTAAGCTTAGTTAACCAACAGAGGAAAAAAGGCCAGTGATACATAATGAGTTGTGCACATTGGAAACAGAGGGAAAAAGGAAAAGTAAAAAGATTTTGTTTGATTATTTTACTGAGGTTCCTCTTTCATAAAGTGTCCAGATAACCTGTTTTGCTTACTTAACTACTGTACTGGTTCCAGGATTAAATAATGAGGTGACAGAAGTTAGTTATATCCAGACTTGGTTTGAGTCACTTTCCTATATATTCTTTTGGTATATGAACAGAAACATTTAACCCACCTCATGGACTAAAGAGAACATTTAGAGGGGTTAGAGAAAGATGAGAATACCATAATGAGAGGCCACCCCATTATAGCAGAAAGTGAAATGTAGTCCAAAGATTAAAAAATAGAGAGGTACTACTACTGCAGTAGATTTTATTATTTGGAAATGAGAAAAGAGGAGAGGTGGAGTCTGGGGGGGTTCTTAACCTATCACACATACTTTATTTATATCAGGCACCCTTCCAAAGCTCAGGACGACTTTACAAATGATAACCAAAAATTAACCATACAATGAGTTAAAATAATAATATAATCAGTTCAAATTCTTAAAAAATTCAATTACAGTTTCAAAGGGTGGCAACATAGCAGAATAATCAGATTTCCAGCAGTCCATCAAACATCTGTGCAAAGAAATAGGCTTTAGGGGAACCTTTAAATCCCTCTAAGGTCTTTCTAGCTCATATCTGACTAGGTGGAGAATTCCACAGGGTAGGAGCCATAAAAGCAAAGGATCTACCTCCAGATGTTTTCTGACATACCCCTGAGTATCTTCAGCAATCCCTCATCAGATCATCAGAGTGAATGTGAAGGGCAATATGGAAACAGCAGATCTTGCAGGTACTGAGGTCCCTGATCATGTAGGGCTTTATACATCAACAGCATGACCATGAAGGTGATCCACCATTTTATCGGTAGCCAGTGCAGTTCACACAGCACAGGTGTTATGTGGGTAGACCTGAGAGTTCCAGTTAACAACCCTGCCACTGTGTTCTGCACTGGCTCCAAATGGCAGATATCCACCCCCGGTAGCCCTAGGTAGAGGGTGTTGCAATAGTCCAGACAAGTGGTGACAAAGGCGTGAACCAGAGTAGGTAGATCTTCAAGTGGAACCAGGTGCTTTTTCCTGGCGATGTTCCTTAGATGATAAAAAGGAAGACTTGACTACAGCTGACACCTGAGCCTTCAAGGTCAGGCCTTCATCAAATAACACCCCTAGGTTCTGCACCTGGTCTGAGGCATTAAGCGGGGCCTCTCCAAGGTATAAAACCAGGGTTCCCCCTCCCAATGTCCCGACCGTCCTCTGATCAGGGCCCACAACCAATACCTCAGTTTTTCCCCAAACACCATGAGAAAGTACACGAGAAAGCACTGGGAAATGGATCATAGAAAAGATGGTGGATAATAGAGGGAATATAGAAAGAATGAATAGTATAAGAGGTTGGACAAATGGATAAAGAGGGTGGTGGATTAAAAATGGGCAGATAATTACTTATACTGGTTATAGAATGGAAGAAGGCACTAAAATGCCCATTAACACTATTCCCCACATCAGCAGGTCCATGTCAGTCCCTTGTTTAAGATAAGGTTGTCTATCTCTTTCTTAAAGATGTTCAGTGTAGCACTCGATTTCACTTGATTTGGCAACCTATTACATAACCTTCCTGTCCTATTGAGATAAAAATTATATCTGTTATTTTTATTTATTTTATCTATTATAATTTGACATTTATGTCCGCTTAGCCCTTTGGATTTATTCAAAACCATGATGTTCGATTCCTCCATCAGTTCTACATCTCTCATTATTTTGTACAATGGCATCAGATCTCCTCTCATTCTTCTCTGTTCTAGTGAAAATAGGCCCAACCATTTTAATCTATCAGTATAACTGTAATCTTTTAGTGCAGTAATCATTTTGGTGTACCTCCTCTGCATTCTCTCCAATCTATTAATTTCTCCACTAGCATGTATGTGGTGTAACATATGTCTTGTATAATGATAGCATACATTTAATACTTTTATTCATAGAACTCCTTTTTATATTTTTGATTGTCAAGTTGGCCTTTAGTATCACATCAGTAAGCTGTTGTCTAAAATATACAGTAAATCACTGTCAATTTTAATTCCACAGCCTCTCTCTCCATTTAAACTGATTTTAAAGGATTTCAAGAGTTTATACTCAGCATTAGTATTAATTTTTCCCATATGCATCACTGAGCATTTATCCACACTGAATAGCATGATTTTATTTATCATAGACCAGTATTCAATTTTTTTAAAGTCTAGTCTTAGTGTTTCAATTTCTTCTGTGTTACTTGCATGGCCTCAAAGCTTCATGTAGTCAGCAAACTTGACAACCCAATTATTTATATCCAGCTGGAGATCACTAATATATAGGAAAAATAGTATTGTCCCCAGGACTAAGCCCTGTGACACCCCACATGTAATGCTACCTGGTTCAGAATAAGAGCCCAGAACTCTGCCAGTTTGTTTTCTGTCATCCAACCAATTATTGATCCATGTGAGTAGTCTATTATCTATTCCTATATTGCTAATTTTGTTTATTAAATTTCAATGCGGTACATTATCAAAGTCTTTCTGGATATCTGCTGGGATGTTGTTATTCGTGTCTTTATTAAGAAGCCCATACAAAGACAGCTGATTTGTAAGTCATGCTCTATTTTTCCTAAAACCATGCTGCTTTGCAACTTTATGATTTACTAAACTTAAATTCTCCTCTATCTTTTGTTTCAGAAAGCTTTCTGCTACTTTGCATAACACTGCCGTTAAACTCACTGGTCTATAATTAGATTTATTTTGCTTGTCTCCTTTTTTAAACAGTGGCACCACTATAGCCATTCTCCAGTCCATTGACAATTCCCCCGACCCAAAGGACACATTATACATACATGCCAATGGGTTTAGTTTAGTTTATTAATCTAGGAATTAATACCTTTGAGCCAGGGCTCTTTTACAAAGGTTCCACGTCACAAAGAACATTTAACAAAGCACGATACACAATACAGGTAAAACCAGACAGGAAAGTTACATCATAAATTTGCTATTAACAGTTTAAGGCAGTAACGTTTTTAAGTTTTAAGGGTTGGATATATGTTCCTTCAGTTTCTTCAAAAATCTAGGATGCATTGAGTCTGGTCCTACAGATTTATCAGGCCTTAGTTTATTTAATTGTTCTTCAACTTTAACATCACTAATCACTAAACTGAGCACTCCTTGTTCTTTATGATTGTAATTAGTATTATCATTGACCTTTTCCTCATAAACAGAGCAAAAATAATCATTAAACACCTCCGTCATATCCTTGAGAGACGTATGTTCTCCTCCTCCATCCCTTATCGGGCCTATTTGGTTGTCCGATCTTTTGTGACCATTTACATACCTGTAAAAACATTTTCGATTATCTCTAGTATGGGCAATCTTGAATTCTAGTTTACACCTCTCCTGTCTTATTGTTTTCTTAAATTTTTTTAGCTTACACTTATAGGCCTGTATGTTTTCATTGGATTTGTTCTGTTTTCTTTTGTCATATGCCTTTTTTTCTTCAGATAGTTTTATAATATTTTTCTACACCAAAGGGGTCTTTTATCTCTTTTTTGTATACCTTCCTATTAGGGACATATCTATCTTCCAATTCCCTCAATTTATTTTTTAATTCACCCCACATTTCTTCCACATCTTTATTTTTAAAACTTTTTTGCCAGTCCAGTTCTCTAAGCTCCTATTTTTATTTTCTTAAAATATGCTTTGCTGTAATTTTTGGAAGCAGTGCTTCCTCTTATGCCTTGGGCCTGCTTATTAACTATAAATTTGACAGTGTTGTGGTCACTATTGCATAAGTGCTTTCTAATGTTGATTTTTATTATCATCCTTCTATTTATAAGTTTTCCCAAGGTGTGACGCATCCTAATCCCTCAATCAAGGTCTACTGCCTCAGCCAATTATTTACATTGTTATCTTGTTATTATTATTTAGAAAATGGCAAGAATATATTCTTTTTCCTGATTGGCTAACAGCATCTCTAACCTGGGCATCTATTTTTCAATAGATGCCCAGCTAAAAATAAGTGCTAGTCCAAGTGGCACTTCACTGCATGCCACTATACAGTGATGCCCAGCCTGCTTTGTAATTGGTTGAAAGCATCCAAGAAAATTTGAAATGCCCGCCATCATTTTCTGTTGATTAGCGAAAGAGCAACCATGGCAGTCTCCTCCCCTGAGCGAGAGAAGTCATCTCCCAGACACCCAGTATAACCAAAAGTATTTTAAAAAAAGCAACCATGTCCTTAAAATAAATTAAAACATTTGTCAACCACAGCACAGTTTAAAAACAGACACAGGTATGGGGGGGCTCCAGCTCCCTCAAAAGCCGGCACATATACTGGTTGCAGTAAGCTGGCAATGAAACTGTATGTCCGAGGAGCTAAACTCACAAAGTGCCACCTCCATTCCTGACCCTGATTCTCCTGTTAATGCACCGGTTAAAATACCAGCCCTGCTAAGTAATGTCCCCTGCTTCATTACAGTACAACAGAAGTAGAGTTAACAGAAATATACCATAGTTTTTAATTTCTTGTAGCTCCTGCCACGGTCGACTTCATACATACATGACACCCATTGCACTACGTTTTGAACTCCACCACATGACTAGAAGCAACAGATCATGTACCAAATGAATAACAACTGAATAAGTAAATGAAAAATAAAAACAAGACATTTGTCCATTTAAAACCCAGTGTGAATGTCTGTGTGTGTGTGTGTGTGTGTGTGTGTGTGTGTGTGTGTGTGGGGTGTAACCATGGCAAATACTCCAAAAGTCAGAACTACAGAACCTCAATTAGGACAGACTCCCTATCTCAAAAATCATTGTAGTGCAGGTGTAGGAAATATTTTGTTATCAAAAAATAAATAAAACATTTAAGGGACCTAACATTTTTTACATGATTTTTTTTTAAACACTTACAACACAGTTTGCCATTTTCTAAGCTCAATAATACCCTCCAGGGTGGGTGGTATTGGGGAATACCAGACCTTCCAGGGGCTCTAAGGCCCTCTGCCTGCAGAGTCAGGCCTCATTACACCCCTGGGCAGTCCGGTATTCCCCAATACCACCCACCATGTCAGCTGTTGTTGCTTACACATATTTTCTCTAGAGCCTGGCAAAATGTTTAAGAAATATAATTTGTATTTTAGTCTTTTTGCCTTTCCCCCAATTTTTTTATATTCCTCTTTTATCTCTTCTAGTGGTTGACCCTTTATATTGTTCACTCCTAGAAGCAGAATCAATGTGGGCAGTACCATCTTTTTCTTTTACTGCATCTGGTAACATTTTATGCACATCCCGCACCTTTGCCCCTACAAAGTAACTAGTTGCTACATTCTCTTCACAGCTTCTAGAAGTGTATCAGTCAGTGTACCTCAAAATAAAATAAAATAAATGGAATCCCCTAACACATACACCTTTTTTATATCATTTATTGCTTCTCGGTTCACATCAGTGTCCATATCATCATTAGGGCTGTTGCTGTTTCCCATACTAAGCTGATTTTTCGTATCAACACTATTGCTGACACTAATTGGATTTAGGGGTAATGCAAGATTACAATCTAGTGAGACAGAGGATTCAGCACTGCTCTCCACCTCCTCCAATCTGCTCATTTCAACACTATTTACTACACCATTCAAATCCTGGGATTTAACCACATTGGAATTCATCATGCTTGTTGGTGTGTGAGTACTATCCTCCATATCATTCTGTTCCGCACTCATATCTGAGTTCCAGCTTTTATTGTTTTTTCCTTTTAATTCTCTTATATCATTTATTGCACCATTTTTCCCAGTTCTATTGATCTTCTCCCTTTCCTTCCTTGTATTACTATTTAGTTCATTACTGTCTTTACCGATTCCTTCAATTACTACCTCATTATTTTCTTCTTTTAGTAATATCAGCAGCTCAGATCTATTACTGGACTCTAGATTCAGGCCCATTGCATTCCTACCTTTTTTATACTTTCTTTTTTCAGTTTCCCATACTCCTTCCTCCTCACTCTCCCTACCCCTCTTTCTTGTGTCTTGTGCTGAATCCCTATTTACACCCATATCAGACTGTAATGAGTCTCAGATATCATGTAGTCATTTCTGTTGTTGTATTGAAACAAGTTTAATTTCTAAATGTAGTACTTTGCTCCTTAACTCTTTAATCAATAAACATTCTTTGCAGGTAAGGATTAGGACATCATTAGTGACTTCTCTGCTTATTTTGCTACACAAGATGCATCTGATTCCTAAAACACCTCCTTCTATCCTAACAATGTTAGTATCCATTTGTTTTTTGCTCTACAAGGGAGTGTCCCCTAATGTATTACTTATATTACTTACTAGGGGTAACCACAGAGAATTAGTTACATTGTTAATGTATACTTCCTAGCCCTCTTCCGCTATTTCCACTACTGACACTACAGACATGCGCAGATGTGCTCCACGTGTCTTAGCACACATTTTTGCACACGCTCGCCCCACTCACACTGGATATCTAATGTGACAGAATGCAGAAATGAGCTAGTCACGTAACCGCTCACCCTGCTCACTCAAACACTGCAACTGTAGCCAAATAACACTTAAATGTGCTCTTCTACAGTGTGGAATGCCCAATAGCTCCCACCAAAGGTACAATTGACAAGTGTTTGCTCCCCCGAGCAGATATGGATGTCTGGATGTGTAGTCCCTTAAATTAGCATGAACTACAACTACCCTGCTCTCTAACTCCCTGCTCAGACATAGCTTCAGGCTAGTGCAGCTTCAGACACTTTATGTGCCCTAAAAACACAAAGCACAAAGCGACACTGTTTAAAAAACAAATACATGACTACACTCCTCTTATGTGAGGATAGTGCTAACCTTAGCTCTCCACACACACTTGGTGAGATTTAATGTGCCAAAATGTGGAAGTGAGCAGGTCACGTGACTGCTCGCCCTGCTCACTCAAACACTGTAATTGTACCTAAAGTAAATATCACTTAAAAGTGTTGTTCTACAGTGTGGAATGCCCAGTAGTCCTCACCAAAGGTACAATTAACAAGTGTTTACTCCCCTGAGCAGATATGGATGTCTGGGTGTGTAGTCTCTCAAAGGAGCATGAACTACATGAGGATACACTGTACAAAAATGTTGAAATACAAGATGAATTGTGTCTTAATATTGTATTGTAAAACAATATTCCTGGACATTGGGAAAGCACTTTAAATGATACCTAAGTTCAATCAAGGTCATTATTACTTAGCCAAAGCCTGCAAAACATTCCAAAGAGTGCATTGATATGAATGCAGTGCAGATAAATGCATTTACTGAGATTATTTCAGCAGGTATATAAAGAAAGATATAGGAAGAAACTCATTTACATATGTGACATGAGGGAAGGGGGAGGAGGATGAAAAAGGTATAAACATAATTACAGTCAAATTGGAGGCAGTATAGCATAGTGTTTAAGAGCACTGCACTCCAAACATGGAGAACTCAGTTTAAATCGTACAGCCAAAACTTGCTTACTGTGTGATCATGAGCAAGTCACTTAACTTCCCTGTGTTCCCAGGACATGCCTGAAAGCAAACCTCAGTTTAGTGTGTCTTTCCTAGTCAACAATTGTGTAAACATTAATCAACAAAATACATGCTGTACAGACATTTTACATACAGTATTTACACCATGAGAGGTACAGAACCAGCAGAGGAAGGGAGCATACAATCAAAATACAAATCATAACTAATAGATATATACTATTCACTCACTAATAAGCTTGAATGGATGCATGTAGCTAATTATCTGTTAAACCTGATTATTTCAAAGGATCCTAAAATATATTTTAATTATTCATTTTCTATCCATGTTTACAAAGATAGCAGTGCCAAATTTGTAAAATTTAAGAAAAAAAATATACCGAACATTCAGTGCACATAATACATTATTTATGGTACTCATTTGAATACAATGAATTTTGAGAACCTTGGGGACAATCTACAACACTGGTTATATTACAGATCATGAAGCAAAGGACTGTATGCATTTCTTTATTTAAGAAATTCAGAGAGGCTTCCAGGTATAAGGTCAATATGACTAAAACCAATGCCTTGCATTTAAATGCACAACCCAGTTCCCTGATACTTATACAGTGCAAAGGTATGTTAGCTGAAATAAAAATAAAATCTGGGAGTTACAATTCCCAAACTACTGTCATGTTCATATGATTGCAAATATCAACCTTTGCTTAATGTAATTTCGAATCATGGGTTAATCTTCCTATAACTTTGATTGGTTGGTGTAATTTATATTGTTTTATTATTTTGGTAACCAGGCCCACTAGGAAAAAGTGCTTGTTCTCAGGGGTGACCCAGGAGCACTGGTGTGGTTAAGTCATTTGTTCAGCCACACAGTTTGCAAGTGGAAGTTATGGGAATCAAACCCAGATCTGCTTAATGTGCCAAAATCATTCAAAGCTCATTACTCTAACCAGTAGGCTAAACTGCCAGTCCCTGGCAGTCATGTCATTAAGATGAGTATTTCATAGGATTCATAGGATGATTGCAAGTCCATTAGCATTAATCATAGTGACTTGTTTTGCAGTTTTAACATATCCTACTATTCCCCTCCATTCAAAGCAACATCAAGTGTTTTCTTGGAATGGCTTGTGGGGAAGCTATATACTACATTGCTTGCTTGGTAGACTACTGTAAGTACAGCCAACTCTTTGGTTGATCCATGCCCCTCTTAGATTTTTTTTATAATTTTCTTCTTTAATAACAATCATGTTTTCTAGTGCTTATACAGTTTTCCTTGGCTTCCAATCTAATGTACTCCCATAAATCACTGTCACTATGTACCCTGAAAACCAAACAAAGGTCTCCTTGTAATCTCCTATATTACACAGAATGCATCCTTAGTTCCCTCACTCTTTCCTCATAGGGCAGATGTTTGATATTTGAGACCAACTTATTTGCCCTTTCTCTGGACACTCTCCAATTTTCTTATGTCTTCTTTCTTATGTGGTGCCCAAAAATGTACACAATGCGTCATGTGTGACCTGACCAGGGAAATATAGAGAGGTATCACTACCTCTCTTTCCCTTCCCCTGATGTTTCTGCTTATACAGCTTAATATTAATATTATATTTATATTTCCTTTGCTTACTATATTCTTACACTGAAGGTCATATTTCAGCCTGTTTGTGATTAATACACCCACATCCTTCCCTATCTCCATAGAGGACAATTCTCTCCAATGCAGAAAGTATTTAGCATTTATAGTTTTGCACCCAAAATGCATAACTTTGCATTTTTCTATATTGAACTTAAGCTTTTTATTATTGGCCCAGTGGGCTAAAATATTAATTCTTATTCTTGAATAATAATAGTTCAATGGGGGAGCAACCAGCCACACCCTCTTCCTGAGCTATATAGGCAGTTCCTCCCAGCCTCCTTCTGAAGCACTTTTTCTTTGCCAGCTAGAGGCTCTGTCGGTCTGTCTTCTCCCTTGGGGCTTGTTGCAGCTTTGCCCCCCCACCCCAGCATTACTGTGCTTGGGCTGTGCTTGGTTTGTGATGAACTTCT
The DNA here is from genome assembly GCA_016271365.2 of Neoceratodus forsteri. Classification (NCBI taxonomy): domain Eukaryota; kingdom Metazoa; phylum Chordata; order Ceratodontiformes; family Ceratodontidae; genus Neoceratodus; species Neoceratodus forsteri. The sequence continues at coordinate 447,228,807 of CM057451.1, read as the reverse complement.
GTTCTTTTGTGTTCACCTGCTTTTGGTTTGTATTATTTTGTCTCTGACTGTTGCTGAGTGCTTCCTTGTGAGCCTGTTTTTCTATTCTCCTGTGTCTGTACTTTTATTTTGTGTTTCTTTTGGGGGTTTTCTAGTTTTCCTAACATATTTTTGCCCTTTGTTTGCTCTGTGTTTATGTTGCCTGTGTTCCAGGTTTCTACACACCTCAGCTTTCCTGCAATTGTTATTGTATGTTTCAACTCACACTGCAGTTTGCTGCCTCCTGCTCCTCATTAATTGATTGCACCTGGTCCTGGCTCTTCTGCCTAGCTAGCAGCTACTTCCTGTTTTACACTTCTGCTCATGATTTACTCAGTGTTAATTCTACTAGGACAAATGCTGTATTGCTATACTGCCACTTTTTGCTAATTTATTGCTGCCTGGTCTCACGGTGCCTTGCTCCTGGCTCCCTATTATTACTACGGTGGAGGACTGTGGTGTCTCGGTGATGCAACATGGCCCAGGTAGCAGGAGAATGCTTTAAGTAAGTTAAATGAATCACCTGTCCTCACTGCTCCTTGCCTACGTGGCTTTCGGTTATCAATTGCAGACATTGATTTACCTCACAGCCTACATGGCTTTCAAGAACTTTGTGCATTTCATTACTGTGTTGCAAAACTTACTACCTTGCCATAACCTAACTCTGCCTTAATGGTGTTTAAAGGATTTATACCCTTACTGCTTGCAAATACTGCCTTGCATTAACCTACAGTATCTCTGCCTTAATAGCATTTAAGGTATTCCTGCCAATCATATCAATCACTATTCATGCTATCATACCAATTCACTATTCATGCTGAAACCATTCCATCCAATGCCTTATGTAAATTACAGTATGATTTACTCCTTCATGGAACTAGTTGGCTAAGCATATACGTAATTCAGCTCATCTCATCTGCAATGCATTATACGTCTGCTGATGCTGATGCTCATTTTATTGCTGCTCCAAATGCTGTTACAAATCAGTTACATTTCCTATTTGCTAAATCTCATTGATTAATTTCTGCTAAAGCTCCTTGATTCAATCACTCGCATCACAGCCTCTTACTGCCTAAACATCTACCTTCTATGTCATCATGAATTTGGCTCCATAATGGATTCTGTTGGCTTCTTTTCTGCTGGTTACTACTGTTATCAAAATAGCATCCATTGGCTCACAATGCACCCATTTACCTCACCCAGGCCCCACCGTGGTAGTTCTCATGGTTGCAGAGTTCACTTTCAACCTTTCAGTCATGTAGTTGCAGAGTTCACTTATAACCATTCAAGGCCAGCCTCCTCATCAGTATCTGCTACTTAATCTATGGCCACTGGCTTCACCTGGCCCCCTCCTATTAAACTCTCAAAGCTGAATCATGCTTTCATTTCTATCGGAAGCATGCCAACCATGTCCATTACCTTTTTTGGCTCAAGACTTGCCATATAAGCCAATGGTCTTGCTTTGCACTCATGTAGCCCATATCTTGAGCATATGCACCTCAAGGTGGGGTCATTCTCATCTGGCCCATAATGGGAATGTCCTCACTCTGTGTGGAGCTTTATAGTGCAGTTTCATATGGCACAGCTGCTGATGGGTGGGTCCCATCCAGCCTAAGTGGGCTCATTTGGCTATGGCTTCATCATGATATCTTCAAAAGCTATTATCCCTACAACTGCCTCTGGTTCCCCATTTATGTTAGTTGGTAGGCCAGGTGAGTGCCTCAGCAGTTGTCACTCTCTTCCTCCTGCCTTGGGGGTCCACTGTCACTCAGAGCACCTGGTGCTGCAGAGGCATCTTGCAGCCCTTCACAATGTTCACATTAGAGCAATCATGACAGCATTCCACCAAATTTGAATATTCCTCCTGTTTGATTGGGTTTCTAAATTGCAGCAGCAGGTCATCACTAAATAATTACCCCAGTCTGGAGGGAAGGTGACCTAGGCCTTGGATCCCCAGAGGTTTCTTCCTTTTAAAAGAGTTTTTTACCTCTGTGTCAAAGGTCACAATATATAGTTAGTTGTATAGTATATTCCCTAGTTTCCTTATGTAGGTTTCCGCTGTTGGATGGAGATGGATGGTGGTCCTACAAGCTGTCCCCTTCTCTCCTTAGGAAGCCCCCTGTTCTCATCAGGGCAATCCATTCTACAGTGCAATCCTGACAACATGAGCATCTCATTTGTGTTTCATTAAGCTGTCTCCTTGCTGTCAATCAGATTTTCTTCCTCATAGTCAATGTTTACTGCTCAAAGTTCTTTTTCTGGCTCCTTCCTGAGGTACCTTTAGCCAAGGGAATCTTTTCCATAGCACTTCTAGGGGTGGAGCCCTCTTTAAGGGTTATTTTCCTTCAGTTCCCCTATGGGATGGTTATTCCCCATGGAAAAAGAGAGTGCGAATTGCCAATTATCACAGTTGCACAAGCATAACACTACTCTGGCTGTGTAGGCCCATTGAATGAAATTCGATGGCATCATCATAGCTATTAACAATTGCTACCATTTTAGTATAATTTGCAAACTTGCAAAGCCATGCATTTCTCATGCATTTCATAGAGGAGACAAAGATGTAAAACAATACCAAACCCAATACCAACCCCTGAGGAACCCCACTAGTTACTCCAGCCAATTTTGAATAGTGACCCCTTATACATACCATATATGCTCAAATTACTGCCAGTGCTTGAATAAGAGCCTGCTTGAATAAGCACCTGGATGATTACAATGTCCAAATAAATAAGCACCTGTGTTTAATTAAGTGCCTGGTTCAATTGAGGGATATCCATTACCACTGTCATTGTGGATAGCAAGGTGCGATTGAGGGCCAGGGTAATGCTAAGTGGCAAGCAATTAGTGTTGCCATTGTATATAGAATGGTGTGATTAGCACCCATTTCCAATAGCCGTGCAGCACAAAGCAACCCATTTAAAATTGGGGGTTTGATTAATTCCCCACAAAATTAGGTGTTAGGCAGTTCCCCAGCAGTTCCCCAGGTACCCCATTCATAAATGGAATGCTCCTATTCCAGCCTCTACTCCCACTGCTGCTAAGCACACCGCAGTGATGAACGAACCTGAAAAGCATGAGAGAGAGCACTCACCAGAGCAGGATTTGGAGCAGAACACTAAGAAATGACGGCTCCATGGCTACAATATTGGTTTCAAACTGTCGCTGACAGTGATAATAGTGAATATGAAAGATGGATGAATTTTTTTTTTCATTAAATGGTGGTCACAGATCATGTCCCCTCCCCAACTTAGCACTGTGATTAAAATAAAATGGATTTGATATGCAAATGCAAATCTTGAATTTCTGGTTTTATTTAGAGCCAGATTAATTTAGCAGCATTACAGCTCTCAGGTACCTTCCCCAGCCATAAATATTTCCCAAATTTAATAAGTGCCTGTGTTTGATTAAGTGCCTGCTCAAATAAGTGCCCGGGGCAAAAGTGGCACAAAATAAATAAGCACCCAGGCTCTCATTTGAGCAGATATGGTACTTGCCTTCTATTGCTCAACCAAGAGCAAATCCAACTTGTAAGATTTTTTATTGCATCCTTGTTCATTCAATGTATTAATTAACTCAGAGTGAGACACTGTGTCAAAGGCTTTGGATAAATCCAAATACTGTACATCAACTGCAATATTTAACTCCAGGGTCATGCTAATTGGTATAAAAAAATACAGAAGGTTGGTTGAGCATGATCTAGTCTTCTTGAACCCATGTTGTAATGGATTTTTCAGGCCTGTAGTGTCCAAGAATTGTTCTAATTCATCCTTTATTATATATTCTTATATTTTTCTAATGGAAGAGGTCAGGCTTACTGGTCTGTAATTTTTAATAATCTGCCCTATCACACTTCTGGTAGATGGGAATGACATGCACCATTGTCCAATCCTGTACAGTCAGACCTTCATCTAATGATTTTTGAAATATAGCCGCTGGAGGTTCAGCTATTACCATTGCTGTTTCTTTGGGAAACCTTTGGATGGAGAACATCTGGGCCTGGAAAATTTGGTTGGGTCTAACTTAATCTATTCAAAACATTTGAGACTGAAATGTTGATGTTATTAAGATTCTTAGAAACTCCCTGTTCATTTCTTCCATATTTTGATATAGACTGATGAAGAATTCATTTAAAACCTCAGCCATATCACTGCTGTGAACTACTGTACTGTTACATTTAATTGTTGGGCCTACCTGAATTTTTGTTTTTCCAAGGCTCTCTATATAATTATAAAAATATTTTTTGTTGTCCTTGGAGTCGAACATCAGTTTGTGCTCAAATTCCCTTTTTGCTAACTTGATTTATTTTTTTACATTCCTTCACGTTAGTTTTATAATTTTCCCATGAGCCTTGTGATCCATTTGTTTTAGCCAACTTGTATGCTCTTTCTTATAGCTTCTTTAATGCTTCTTATAAACCATGCAGGAATGTTACCACTATTGCTATATTTCTTCCTAAGTGAAATAAAATCTTTCATGCAATAAATCAACTTTGTTTTTAATATCACTCACATTTTATCTAGATCCTGCCCTAATAAATCTTTCATCCAATTCCATTTACTCAAGTATTCGATAATAGCCTCATAGATGGCCCTATTGAAGCATATCATCATAGCAATTCCTAGTTGTTTGGCCCTTTTAATATTAATTGAATATTGAACCATACAGTGGTCATTTCCAGACAGATGTTCCCCAGTTTTTCAGTCATGTATATCATCTTTTATATTACTCAAAACTATGTCTAGTATGTGCTCTCCCTTAATATTGTTTATGGCATAGTTTTCCAAACCTAGAGCATGCAGTATATCAAGAAACTCAAATTAGGCTGATGTAGTGGTGGTTTTCTCTTTCCAGTTTATGCCTAGAAAGTTTAAGTATCCAATTATTATGAGTTTACTACCTAAGTCAGGTCATTTATAATGTTAAGATATTCCAAAGTTTTATTCACTGTTAGGGAAGGTGACCTATAACATACCCATATTATGATTTTTTTCATTTGATTTTAACTTCATTTTTATTTTTATTTCAAGCCCTTCCTATATCAATTCCTGACAGTTTTTTCTCCAGATCTAGATCAGTTAATTTCTTGGTTTATTTGGAAAGAAAAGTAACCAAGACTAAGGGCTTAATTTTCAAAGCCCTGAGAATGCCACACACCTCTGGTGCACCAATCATTTGGTGCAAGGGGCTTGCAGCATTCTCCAGGCAGGGGATTGGGATTTTCAATATCGAGAGCCAAATGCCACAAGTTAGACCAGCTTTTCCCTGGTCTAACTTGTATAATTCAGGGGACTCTTTTTATGGGGCTTGTGCCAGATCTTTGCCCTGAACTGCTATAAAATGAAGAAACTGTTACAACTGCACCCAATGTATTAATATCAGGAACATTTAAAGGCTAAATGGGAACAACACCATGGCCAAATTCTAAATGAGAAGGACTGGGATAATACAATTACATATCATTACCAAGAATTCTATTCTACTAAACTTCAGGAAATTCAATTCAATATTTTGCACAGAACCTATCTGACACCTTCCAGGCTTCATAAATGTAGCCTGAGGCTTAATGAGAATTGTCCCAGATTTCGAAATAACCTTGGTTAACTCATTCATATATTTCTTACATGCAAAAAGCTTACTAAATTTTGGGATTCAGTATCTGAAATTTTAGAATATGCTATGAGTATTAAGCTAGTTTATGATCCATCCCAAATTCTCTTAGTGCTCAATTGAAGGAGCCATAATTATTCAGCATCACAAGGAAAGCTACTTTCTCTGGGTAATCTGGTAGCCAAAAAAATGCATACTGATGTCATGGAAGGATTCTATCCCCCCATCAATAAGAGTTTAGTTGAATCTAAATGTAGACCTATACAGTTTAGAGCTAATTCACCACTATGTCAGGAACAAAGTTGAAATCTTTCTAGCAATCTGGGAACCATTTCTTAATGTTGCGCTGAGATATAATAATATTTAAGTCATCTTTGCAGACCTTTGAAATAATTAGGAATGTGTTTTCTTTTCTGTCTGTTACCTATTTAATTGCTCTCTGAATCATTTGCTCTCAGTACAATAAAACTGAAAAGTATTAAGATAAAAGGCTGATGATGTGTATTCATTGTCTATTTAGACTTATTGATATTGATGCTATAGATGCCTTTTTCTGCAATTAATGTATGTATCATCATATCCATTCCCATTTTCTGTTTTTATGTTTTTTTTTATATTCTTAATTAAAGGGAAAAAAAAGAATCAAAGGACTAACAGAGGGTGTGCTAGAGTTTGGAATGGAACAGAGGAGAAACTGTTCTCAAGACAATGGGCCCAAGTTTCAAAGGCCTCCCCAGTAGATCAACACAAGCTGTGGCAATTGGCAGCTTGCATTGATCCCTGATGTGCCAAGGACCCTGCACCCAGTTCTGTATTGGGAGGAGTCCTGGCACCAAACACCTGCAGTTTGTTGCACCTCCTTCCATGCATCAAAATCAAGGTACATGGGAGAGGTTTGCCACAAGTTGTGGGGCAATGGGGCAGCATCATTGGCACCAAGTGATGGAGACCCACCTGGAGGCTGGCAAGGTTATGAGGGCTGGGACAGGGGACAAGGGGATGGTCAGCTAGAGATGGGTTGAGGGGGTGACAACAGATCATTTATGGGGCATTGCATGCTACTGCCATACCTGTGCTGACTGTCTGCCACTGTCTGGGTCCTGTGTGGACCTGGAATACCATGGGTGACAACTCTGGGGATGATGCATGGCATGTTAGACTAGCTCTGTGCTGGTCTAACTGTCACAATGGTGTGCCCTGTGAGGGGGGTTGTGAATTCCATTTAAGTGGGTGCTGCAGCACTACCCTGGCACATGCCCCCTTCTGCCAAGGTGTACCACTGTAACCATCACAAGGATGGTGCAAGTCCAGTTGGCACATGCAGTCCTCCCACTGGTATAGGTGGCATTAATAAATTGGGAATGATGCAAGGTGTGGTGCAGTATGCCCCTTGCATCACATTTCTTCTATACAAGCATTACATTTCTTCAATACAAGCACCTTGCATCATTCCCAATGCTTTCTGAATCAGACCCAATGGACCCAATTCACAAAGCCACCATTAGATCAATGCAAGCTGTGGCAAACAGCTGCTTGCATCGATCGGCAGTACTCCAGGGACCCTGCACCCCTATTCAAGAATGGGAGGAGTCCTGGTGCCAAACTCGTGCACTTTGAAGGAAGCTCCCCATGTGTCAAAGGAAAGGAGCATGGGAGAGGAAGGTTGCCAGCTGTGGGATGGCCATGTGGCTAGGACAGAATGGGAGACCAGCACAGACCAGGCACTAACAACAGATTGGCAGGCACACAGCACACCATTAATGTAGGACAGTAAGGGTGCACAGACCAGGTGGATTGTCAAATGAGCAAGTGGGGAGTTGGGGACTGTTGGTGCCATGCCAGGTTCATGCAGTGTGGTGGTGCCACATCTGCCCATGCCAATGTGGAGTACCAGCCGATCCCCTACTTGTGCAGTATGATTGTCTATACACACTTTACTGGTGTTCTGTGCCTGATAATGCTGTTGGGAGTCAAGCCATTTTGTGATGTCCATAGGACATGCTGTTTGCAGCCTATTAATACTGGCTGTGTCCAACAGTCACTATCTGTGTGTACATGCATGTTTGTCATATCAGGCAGTGATAAGGTACATGTAAAGGTGCTTAAATCCTAAACTAGTTGACAGTCTGAACTATATGGGTGGATGGCACCATGCCAGCCGTCTCCTTGGGAAATGGTGCAAATGCCTTAGACACGCACTAGGATGATCTAACTGTGGGGGGGGGCAGTCAGTCACTGTGAATAGTGATTAAGGGGATGTTGCAGCCATGCACAGGTGCATGCTCTAGTTCACCATGCCACAGCCAATGGAACATTGATTGTTGCCAAACCAGAAACCATGCTCTTGCATTTCATTACATACTGTATATGCAATGTGTGTGTGCCCTTATCTCTTGTAAACATGGCAGTTGCCTAAAAGAACTTAAACAGGAACATATAGAAACATCAATGTGGGGCTGAATATCAGAAGGAGATGCAGTCTCAAGTATAGAAGATAAGTCATATGCTGCCTGTTCATATATGTGTGGTTATCAACAAGGTTCATTTTAAAGTGAGCATTTAAAAGTGTGGCCATGATGTTATCCTCAGTTGTCAAGGGCACTGAACCATCTATCATTCTTCAGCTTCAATAACATCCTAAATGATGATGACTAAAATTTTTCTTAATGAAATTCCATTAAGATTAATAATTTGAGATGAATTGAGGACAGCATTCCATTTTCTTTGGTAATTCTTGTGACTTTATATAGCGATAAAATTCCTTATTTAGGTGCACCAGGATATTAGAGTTTTCTCACCATATTTAGCATGCAGTAGGCAGTATGCCACTGTTTTTTATACCGTAATATAGCCTGTTTAGGGCAAAAATTGGACTGTTGCATCTCCTATAAGTTTTCTGGGAGCAGGGGGATTTGGAGATTATTTAAAGTTACAGCTGATATTGTGTGCTAGCTGTAGCATGTTGTCAATTGATTGGTTGTATCTGAAGAACTCACATGCCACAGGGTTTAAAGGTCAAAACAGGGAACATGAATATAATTAACCCTCAGGTACTGCCTTAACAATACTATTACTGGTGTTGCAGTTGCAACAATTGACACAATCACACATTTTCTCACATTTCTGTGAAATTTCTATCAAAATTCTATGCCTGGCTGCTTGTCTGCACTACCATTGCTGGGTCTCTGGAGAAAATCTCTTGGGAAATATCTCAAAATATCTAAAAATATCTTATCATGTCAATTGCTGAAACTGTACACTTGGGCATTTCTCACTGGCTGTGCTTTTGCTAGCTGGATTTGTAGTTTGAAAACCCTATTGGGAGGAATATCTTGCATGCCATGCTGTGATCCAGTAGATGACTGAGTGAGACAAACCTCTTCCAGAACCAAAACAATATTTGTTTTATATTTTTGTTAATCCCATTTGATCTGTTGTCTTCCTACCTTTGTCTAAATGAAGTTCCTCTCATTTCAGTTTCCAGACCAATGAGTAAAGAGTTTGGTTTTATTAAATATTACTGTAAAATATTTTTCTTAAAACTTTAATTGAACTGGCTGCCAGTGTTTTTTCTTAACTCTTTTCTAGAGCAGGAACTCTGCAAACAAGCTTAGCTCATGATTTCCTGTTCTGTATACTTATGGGCTAAGCTTAATAAGAAGTTACAAGTCTCCATAGGTCCAGTTTTAGTTTCCTTAATTATGGAGCAACCCTCTGTTCTGGCTGGAGAACTAGCCCACTGGATGGAGGGGATGGCAATAAAAAGGTATTAGAAGTGACAATGATACAGACACCGTATGTACTTCATTTCTGAATGCCTTCTTGAACTTGTAGACATGTTATCAACACCAATAATGTGATTTCTGGAAATATGTCCAAGTCAGAAGTATGGTAACCCCTATGCTGAAGACATCTAACTCTCTTCTTCCTCTGCTAAGTCATCATTGCTGGGTAAATGACTTAATATAAAAAAGGCAGAGCTTCATTATTGTTACCATGCATTCAGGGACTCCATCCCAGATCAGTCCAGAAAAGAAAACAAAGATGGGTGGCCAGTTTAGACAATCTCATGTCAGATGAGGACTGGGCTACATGCAAGACCAGGGCTCATAAGGAGTATAGCGACAATCTCAGCAACTAAATCCAAAAAAGAGTTTGCAAAATTGGTACAAAACTCCTGCAGTATTGCATGCAGTGGGCTTGCTGGACACAGATTCCTGTTAGAGGCTTGAAACCCCTGGTGGTCTCCTACTCCATATCCTCTGGGCATGCCTAGCCCTGGCACAATTATGGCAGTGGGTACACAATACATGCAAATCAATATCAAAACATCTCATGGTGTTATCCACCCAGCTTCATATCCTAGACCTCCCAAGCTAGCACCACCAGTATCTCTCTGATGGGATAAACTGAATCATATAGGAAGTTATTTAAACTAAATGGCTCCTCCTCTGATGCTAATGTGCCAGAGATGTGCATCTAACACTGAATGACACACTGATTTACCTCAAGTGACTATGTCTAAGAGCATGTCCCAATTGGCAACTCATGTCATGGCCTCCTACACACTTGTATGGATTCCTTTCCTTACCTCTCTCCTGTGCTTTGATTTTAGTCAAGGAACATCTCAGGCTAGTCAAACACAAAAATATCTCAGCTCGAAAGTAAGCTTAATCCTTCAATGAAGTGTATTTTTTCTATTGCCACTGGGGCACAGGCCTGAGTGTCCACTCTGACACCATCAATATGGTTGGTCTGCTAGTTGTTTGGCTGTAAGTTGGCACTGGTCACTGGTTCCATGTCATAACGACAATCATCAAATAGTAATAGCCATTACAAGGAGTGTAGATTACCAAAATAAAAAAAAAAACAGTGATGTACACTCCCAGTGAGGCAACACCAGCACAAACAAGTGATTTTTATGTTATTTATGTGGGGGGCTGTGTCCCCAATGCTCCCCCCTTAAAAATAATTCTCAGCTCCATGAGGGTGCATGTCTGGGAGGGGAAGAAACTTGTAAAAAAAAATAAGTCCTGGACACAAAAACACAAAATATTGTGCTCCTCCCCAGCCCCAGACCCTGTACCCTCCCCACTGTAGCTAGCCACCCTCATCACCACATCACATGGCCAGATCGGCAGCCTCTCGCTGCACTATCTCCCACATACTGTAACTTCCCTCCTCTTCCATTCCCTGTCCTGTGCTTCCAGTCACCTTGCTGTTCGCCAATCATAACTCTTTTAGGGTAGCTCACATAACGAGTGCTGAACTAGAGTCGCTCATATCCGAGTCACTCATGTTCAGTCACCATTTTGACAGGTTACCCAGGTCACCTAATATCAGTGAATGTGATATCAATTTGGATTATTTATTTAGAAGCTTCAGATGATACATTTTGGCACAGGTGCTCTTTTATAAAGACCCACGTCAGTTACAAGTTTTGTGACAAATGATACAATAGAATTACAGTTGATGTTACAATTAAGTAAGAAACAGGGTGTATGAGCATATTGTAGAAGGAAAGCTTGTCAACAAAACAAGCAACATCAAGTTGTGTAATTGCAAAGCTGACTGAATAAGAGCAGTTTCCAGCAGCAGGCTGCTGGAGAGACATTAGAGCATAACAATGATTATTGCAACTAATTCAATAACAAATTTCACTCGCACTTAACTGCTAGGGCAGCCCACAGGGATTTTGTGAACTGGGAAAACTTAGGGAGGTTCAACATGGATTCTGGCAGTTCATTAACCTGCCTGTAACCCTAATGGCAAAGGAATACTTACTCAGCTGAGTTCTGTGGAAAGGTAGTTCAAGGGCATTACATGCCATGCTCTTTGTGCTATACTGGTTACACACTGGGTAGAAACAGTTTTTTTTATCACAGAAGGTGTTAGGCCCATCAGTGCTTTCCTGGCTAGTAGACAGGTTTGAAACTTTATTCTACTGGGAAGAAGTGACTAGTTGGTTACTGAATAAAGGTTACAGCTGTGGGTCCCCTTGTCAGCCCCTTACACAAAGCTGCAACATTGACTGCATATCACATTTACTCTGTTGAATACAGAGTCACTGGCACCTGCATAGAAAGGTAATCCATAGTCCACTAGGGACAGCATGGATCTGGACACAATCAGTCACCTGTCATCAGCAGTGAGGCTGTTCTTATTTCTTAACTGAAAGGGAGATCCTTGTTAGCGGAACAGCAGGAGTTGATCCTTACCCATTTTTTCACCAGTTCAAGAGTATAATTTTTAGAGTTTAAGCTATTACTTGTTGTATGGATTAAGCATCCAGTGCTAGATCTCTATATTAACCTTTGCTGTGCCATGAACTGATATATCAGTCCAGAATTCTTATTTGTTGTAAATCTGTTGGTGACCTAAGGGCTAACATGTAATAGATAATATGATATTGTACTGCTAGTGTTCAGTAATAATGTTATGATGTTATTTACAGTAACTGTTGTCAGTTTGTCTCATCTGCTTTACAATAAAATGATTAACTACAAAACTTTAATTAAATTGGATATGCTGTTTCAGTGTTATTTACTTAGTCATATATATTATTTTTATATATTTTTTTTACTTTATTATTTTTAAGAAATATGATATAATGTATATAATGTACATGCTAGGTTTTTAGGTTTTTTTCAGTAAAAATGATGTATGTTTTATTGAATAATTCATGTATGCCAATTTATTAATTAGTTTTCAGATAAACCTTTGAGTAAAGAGAGGAGCCTTTCTCAGAAGTGATCTGGATCACATGAAAGGCAGACACAAATCATACTAAAGAGCTTATATATTTATTTATTTTCATATTGCTTTTTCTTTCTTCTTTTCATGAGCATGGCCTATCAGACTGGTCTTCACTCCATCTGAACGGAGCTCACTTCCCCAGGTGCCCAGCAGTTACAGTCCCCATGGATTGCCCCCCGTAGGAGGGCCAGGAGGGGAAGGGTTGTCCTTCTCTCCCAGTACATACTGTACATCCAGATTCTTCAGTGGCAGGGCAGTAGCACAGGCTGGGAGAAAGTGGAGAGGGTTTCATTAAGCCTGCACATCTCCATTTCTGCCTTCTGTCCTCAGCCATGACAACATATAGGGACATGTACATGGAGGTGCATATTCACCACACAACCACAGCCTCAACCTTTCTATGTTGTTTGGACCTGAACTGCCTCTAGACTTCCAGCTTGTGGCATCCAAAGGCAAAGATGGCATGCCCCCCTCTCCTTGGAAGAGAAGACCTGTTAAGGAGACAGTATAGCTGTGAAAGTAACCTCCCCCCCTTATTTTACTTCTGTTTTGAGGGTAAACTGGAAAGCACACATCTTTTTATTTCTTCTTTGTCGTTGTGTACATGTTGTGTTTGTTGGGCTGGCCACCCACTTTGTTAAGTCCCTTTTGTCATATATCTGCTCTAATTTTATTGTGTAACCTTTTTTTTTATCGGACTGGTGCACTCCAGACCCCTCAAAGCAGAGTATTTGTAGGGTGGGTTTCGGTATATTGGGCTTCTGTTCAACCTTTTTAATAGTGGCGCAATATCCCTGAGTTCGAAGAGTTAATACATTCAGCAAGCGTGTGCTGTTGTTTGCGGTGCGAGTCCAATGTATTTAAGGGACCGCTGTATTTCGGTCTAGCGTTAAATTCTGTTTTCCAAAAGGGGTACACCACGCTTTAAAGCATTATTCCCTCGGTTTATAAGATGCACTGAATATAATGTTTATACTGCTCACAAATATATTTGTTCCCCTGCGTGAACAGTAAGCAGAAGCTGAATGCAAGTAGGGTCTATGTAGCGATAGTGCGGAGCTTCGGTAAAGTTTACCGCACGAATGTTTGCACTATCGCAAAGGATTCCTACCCGCTTCTAAATACAAATTCACTCTTTGGAATAGCGTAAAACAGCTCAAAAGGCTCTGCTTACCCTATCTTCATTATAGGTTAAGACGTCTAACGAATATGAAATGTTTGATAACAAAGAAGTTCTTTATACATTTCCAGAGCTGTGTAGTTTTCTAGGCTCCCTTTCCTTCCTCCAGATTGGTATATCTAAGGGCCAGCTGGCCTAAATCCTCTTTCTTTTATGCTGCTGGTCAGAGGGGTGGTCCTACAGAACGGTCCTCTGGACATAATAAACTCCTAGAAAAGTTGTTATTTTATTTTAGAGCTGCTATTTTGATAAGGACAATTAAAAAGGCATTATTTTATTGATATAAATGGAATTGATGCATTCTGTATTTCATTTTGGTTTAAAAACTGGAATATATAAGGCGGAGTCTTTATGTCACATGATTTTCATTTCTATATAAGGCACTTGCCTAGGTAGGTCAAGCAGTCTTTAAGGGGCTGTGGAACTGGTAACACCCCATCAGAGTTAGCTAATTTCTGGCTCTTTAAAGGAATCTCTGATTCTATTTTATTTATTTTATTTCTTGTTTTGTCGCCTTCCAGTCCTCTGTTTTGGAATAAATATTCACTTATATCTGCTAATATTGTCTGATGCTTCATTCTATCCCATGCCAGCTCACATTTGGTGTCAGAAGTGGGATAAGTGGAGAGGTCCTCTGCTGGATTTGTGCACAGATCCTGATTGTATACATTTGGACAAGGCAGGAGAGTGGACTATCCTAGCCACAAGGTCTGTAATTCAGAGATTGGACTTGCCTTTATTAGCTGGTCTGGAGCCAGTCGTATGCAGAAAAGTGGCTAAGGCCAAAGCTGAAGGTGATACCGGAGCAATGGAAGACATTAAGCCTACTGAAAGGAGCGCACAAGCAGCAGGATTTGAGAAGGAGGACCCCCCAGAGAACCTCCATGAGCTGCTCCGCTGGCTGTGTTTGCGACAAGTGGAATTGGAGAGAGAGAAGGAGAGAGACCGTGCAGAGAATGCTGCCCATTGGACTGACACACTTCAAGCTATACAGGCTCTAGGCACGACAAGACCACCACCAGCACCTGTGGTAGGACAAAAAGATATTAAATTGGTTAAAATGGCTGATTCTGATGATATTGAAGCATATCTTCTAACATTTGAAAGGGTGGCCACTGCTTGTGCATGGCCTAGAGACCAATGGGTTGTCAGGTTGGCCCCCTATTTGACTGGGAAGACTCAATTAGCTTATAGCCATACAGAAATTGCACATATCAATGATTATGACCATATCAAGCACGCCATCCTTAAAAGATATGATATATGCACTGAAACTTACCAGCAACGATTTAGAGCATATAAGTATCAAGCCACTGACACCCCTCTAGATGTATACACTCAACTAAAAGACTTATGCCATAAATGGTTACAGCCTAATACCAGAACAGTAGTCCAAATTATTGAAAGTATTATTTTGGAGCAGTTTGTTTGGGTTTTGCCCCAAGATGTACAGTTGTGGGTAAAAGAACACTGTCCCAAACCTCTGAGGCAGCTATATGGTTGGCTGAGGACTATATAACTGCTAGGCCCCAACGACCTAGGACGTTCACAAATCCTAGGAGTCCTTCAACCATAGCAAAATTACCTTCTACCAGTATTACCCCTGTAACACAGTCTAGTGGTTTTCCTGGGGGTAAGGAACATAGTAAAACAAGTAGGGGGTACAGCCATGATATTATATGTCATGAGTGTAAAGCCAAAGGACATATTGCTAGGTTCTGTCCAAAAAAGAAGGTGGATTCAATTCATCTAGTGCTTGCCAACTGGAGACATTATGTAACAACTGTGGAAATAGGAGGTTTAGTGGTATCCGGACTTGTTGAATCAGGCAGCAAACAGACCCTGGTCCATGCCTCTTTGGTGGAAAAGCCAGAACCAGGGGAACCAACTACGGGGGTCAAGTGCATACATGGGGACATTCACTGGTATCCCTTACGAGAATTAGAGATTCAAATAAATGGGACATTACTAAAAATGAAAGTGGGCATAGTACCCTCTTTGCCAGTTCCTGTATTAATCGGACATGACTACCCTTATTTTGACTCTCTATTAACTGCAAATGTCGGAGCTGTTACCACTCGGGCACAAAGAAAGCAAGAAAAAGAATTGGGACAGTTATTTCCTTTTGAAGATGATGTTTTTGGAACTGTTGGTAAAGACAAGAAAAGTAAACAACAAAAAAGGAAGGATAAATATATGTGGACTAAGAATGATACTGGACTTGAAATATTGTCTTAAAAATGTAACTTATCCAACAAAGAATTTATAGATGTACAAAAAAATGATGTAACTCTAATACCTTTTTTCCACAGGTAAATGTAACAACTGTAAATTAACCACACCAACCCTATTATAAAATTGAGAATAGCCTATTGTATAGGGTGTGTACTAATCCACAAACTGGAGAGATAGTTGAACAATTGATGGTGCCTGTACAGTACCGACAGAAATTGCTGACCATTGCCCATGATATCCCTTTAGCGGGCCATTTAGGCAGGGACCGTACCCTAAAATGCCGTTTGTACAGGTTCTTCTAGCCTGGTATACATGAGCAGGTGGCAGAATATTGTAAAAGCTGCCCTGATTGTCAACAGGTAGCAGCAGTAGGGCGTAAGGACAAAGTACCTCTGATACCCATGCCTTTAGTGTCTAACACGTTTGAGAGGATAGCAATGGATGTTGTAGGTCCACTTCCTAAAAGTAAACATAGAAACATAGAAACATAGACTTTGTCGGCAGATAAGGACCGCTAGGCCCATCTAGTCTGCCCATTTCCCTACCTACAGGATAGGCCACAGATCCTAGTTAACCAACAGCCTTTATCTTCCTGCCCCCCACAAGAATTGCCTTATGTCTGTCCCATGCATTCTTGAATTCTCCCACAGTTTTAGACCCCACAACTTCCTCAGGAAGGCTGTTCCATGCATCCACTACCCTCTCTGTGAAATAATACTTCCTCAATTGCCCCTGAACTGCCCTCCTTCTATCTTTAAATTGCGTCCCCTTGTTCTTGCAAGTCTCTTTTTCTGAAAGATGCTACCCTCTTGGACTTTGTTGATTCCCTTGAGGTACTTGAAAGTTTCTATCATGTCCCCCCTCTCCCTTCTTTCCTCAAGGGTATACATATTAAGCTCCTTTAGTCTCTCCTCATACGGCTTCTCTTGCAGACCCTGCACCATTTTAGTTGCCCTCCTCTGGACTGCCTCTATCCAGTCTATGTCCTTGCGGAGATGGGGTCTCCAGAACTGGACACAGTATTCCAGATGGGGTCTCACCAACTGTCTGTACAGAGGGATAACAACTTCCTGTTTTCTGCTGCTGATGCCTCTCCCTATACATCCCAGTATACCCCGACCCTCCCTACTGCCTTCTCACATTGCTTGCTAACCTTAAGGTCATCTGATATGATTACCCCAGGTCCCTTTCCTGTTTGTTGTTGTTACTACCTCCCCACCCATTGTGTATTCTTCCCTGGGTTCTTATTTCCCAGGTGCATTATTTTACACTTTTTGCATTGAATCCTAGCTGCCATATGTCTGACCATTCCACCAACCTTGCCAAGTCCTTTTCATCCTTTCCACGCCTCCTTGTGTATCAACCCTGTTGCAGATCTTTGTCATCTGCAAAAGGCATACTTTCCTTCCAGTCCCTCTGCAATGTCACTGATGAAGACATTAAAAGGACTGGACCCAATACTGAACCCTCGGTACCCACTAGTAACCGCCCTTTCTTCAAGTGGACTCCATTTACAATTTCCTTCTGTGTCCTGTTGTCCAGCCAATGTTTTACCCAGGCTACCACCCTGGGACCCACTCCCAGGCTGGTTAATTTGACTATCAATCTTCTGTGTGGGACTGTGTCAAATGCTTTGCTAAAGTCTAGGTAGGCCATGTCCACAGCCCCTCCCTGGTCTACTACTTTGGTCACCCAGTCAAAGAAATCTATTAGATTCGTCTGACATGACCTTCCTGCTGTGCACCCATGCTGCCTTGGATCCTGTGCTCCACTGACCTCTAGGTACTCAACTATTCTTTCCTTCAGAAGTGACTCCATCACTTTCCCTACCACAGAGGTCAGACTGACAGGTCTGTAGTTTCCTGCCTCTGTCTTGGTCCCACTTTTGTGAAGGGGAATCACATCCGCCTTCCTCCAGTCCTCGGGTACCACACCATCCTCATGATTTATTAAAAGAGTAGCCAGTGGTTTCACTAGTTCCTTCCTTAATTCTTTTAGAATTCTGGGGTGAATTCCATCAGGACCCATTGCTTTGTCCACCTTCAGTTTTAGGAGTTCTTGCAGAACCCTTTCTTCTGTGAAAGGACTGGGCGACCCCCTATCAAAGTGCTTCTGTTAATTGGATTAGGCACTTCCCCCTCCTCTTTTGTGAATACTGACCAGAAATATTCGTTCAGTATTCCTGCTTTTTCACTGTCCCCCTCTGCCCACCCCGTTCATTCTATTCAGCCTCACTATCCCTCCCTTTGTCTTTCTATGCTCGCTGATGTACCTATAAAAGGTTTTATCCCCCTTCTTAACTGAGTTGGCTATCTTTTCCTCAGTTTGGGCCTTTGCTATTCTGACTTCCCTCCCTGCTTCTTTCTGCCTTAACTGGTACAGTTCTCTGTCCTGCTCCTTCTGTGTTTCCTTATACTTCCGGAATGCTATCTTTTTCTTCCTGACTTTCACAGCCACCTCTCTTGAAAACCATAGTGGCTTTTTCTTTCATTTTGATTTGTTTATTTGCTTCACACAAAGGCTTGTTGCATCTGTGATGGCAGTTTCGATAATTCCCCATTGTTGCTCCACACCTCCTTGTAGCCTGTTTGCTAGTGCTTTTCTGAGGCACTCTCCCATCTTGCCAAAGTCAGCCCTCCTAAAGTCCAGTACCCTCACTTTTGTATGGCTTGACTCTGTAGCTGAGTTAGCGTGAATCACACTGTTTGATGGTCACTTGTCCCCAGATGGCAACCTACTTCTAGATCTGAGATCCTCTCCTGCCCCGTTTGAAGTACGAGGTCTAAGATTGCTCCCTCACGAGTGGGTTCGAAACTAGCTGTCTAATGCCTGCCACCTGTAGGGGCGTCAGAATAGCCCTGCTCTTGGATGTGGCTGCAGCAAATGTGCTCCAGTTAACATCTGGCATTTTCAGGTCTCCCATCAACAGTATCTCCCCTTTCTCTGCCATTCTAAGAATGCCTTCCATCATATCCTTGTCCATTCCTTCTTCCTGACATGGGGGTCTGTACACAACCCCTGTGCGGATTGTGGTGCCCTTTCCAGTCTCCAAGGTGACCCACAGTGCCTCCTCTTCTCCCTGTTTACTCTTTTGTTCAGTTGCTTTTATCCCTTCCTTTACATGAGGCTACTCCTCCCCTCTTCTACCTGCCTCTCTCCTGTAGGTTATGTACCCTGGTATGTTAACATCCCAGTCATGGTTCTCTGTGTACCGTGTTTCTGTGACTGCTATGATATCCAGGCATCCCTCTTCCATTAAGGCCACCAGCTCAGGAGCTTGTTGCCCAGACTCGAGCATTGGTACTCATTACCCTCCATTTCCTGATGGCCTTACCCCTTTTACCCCATCCCTGTCCTTCTTGCCTTTGTCACTTTCTCCATTTACCCTGCCTTCTCCTATCGACACTTCCATGTTGGTGTTTGCCACTTACTACCGTGATTGTTTGGGGGCTAGGATTTTCCTGCTCCTTTCCAGTGCCTCCCCTTGGCTAGTTTAAAAGCTTGCCAATGAAGCATTTAAACCTATCACCTAGGATCCTGGTTCCCCTCCCAGACAGATGCAGCCCATCATGCCAGTATAGGCTTGCATCACTCCAGGTGGACCCCAGTCCCCAATGAGGCCAAATCCTGAGCTCCACACCAGTTTTTCAACCACTGACTGAATCCATGATGGAACACCTAGCCTCTCCTATGCCATAGATGGGTAGCACCTCCGAGAAGGTTACCGTGTGTGCTACTTGACTACGGCCCCTCCCCAACTCCACAAATTCTTCCTGCACTTCTCTAATCCCTTTCTTAGCCAGGTCATTTGTCCCTAGGTGGACAATGACATCCAGCTCCTCCTTGTGCAGCTGCTCCGGCAATCCTGAGATTCGCTCCCTGTCCCTCAAGCCATGGCACCAGGCAGGCACCTTACCTCCCTCTCCCTTCCTTGCCCAGTTCTATCTTCCTAACAATGGAGTCCCCACCAGGAGTTGTTTCCTTCCCTGCAGGGTCCCTGCCACCCTCCTGTGGGTCTCCTTTGTGGAGGTTCCCAACATCCTCCTTGGTCTCCACTGTAGGTGCCTCCATGGAGGAACCACACTTTGCCAGAATGGCATAGGGAATGTGGAGAGTACAACTGGTGGGATGTGCCTCCATTCACCACCCTCACCTCCCTGAGCCCACTGTGGTCAACCACTCCTCTTTCTTGGCAACCTCTGAGACAGCGGCAGTGGCACTGGTGGTCCCTGGATGGAAGAGGAGGTCCCACAAATCCTGGTCAACTCAGTCTGGAGATGAGCAACCAGAGAGGTGCCTGCAGATGGGACAACACCGCATCCTCCAGAATATCTCCCGGAAGACTGCTGCTCCACAGCCACTGCACTGCACCACTCCAATCATGTCTTATTTCTGACCCTTTAACTGTTTGCAATCCTTACTCTTTCATCTGTTTTTTTTCTCTCTCTCTCCTTACTTTCTGCCTGTGTGCCCTTTAAGCTCCTGATTGTCCTGTTCTGAGACAAGAATATCCTATATTTCTCAGTAGACCACTTGCTTGTTCAGAGGCAGACCTCCAGCAGCTAGAGGGGGCCGGAGAGCTACTCTTGCCCTTCTAGGATGGTGGGTCCTTGGTGGGTCTGTGATCACTCACTTGCTGCCCCTAAACAGGAAGTTCCTGTTGTCAGTCAAATCCTGTGCCTATAAAAATAGAACTAGCTTTGGGAGGGGAGGGAAGGAGGGCAATATAGTCCCAACAGAGAAGTTCAGTCACACAGCAGTCCTTTCTCTTGGTGTCTTTTGCCAAACTATTAGCAGAATCTTTCTAAGGCAGTCTTTAAATGTAGCTTCCTTCTAGCTAAGCCACTCCCCCTACTTACCAGATCTTTCTACAAGTAATTTAAACCTCACAGCAGTTAAGTCCTTTCAGTCACCTGAGTTTACACCTAGATGACTTTTCAGTTACCCATTCAGTTCAGTTAACCCAAACACACACTTTTTTTTGTTTTTGTTTTGTATGTTAGTTTTATACCCTAAATTAAAGGTCCAAATACAAAAGTTCTTCTACTTTAGTCCCAGCAGAGAAGTTCAGTCACACAGCAGTCCTTTCTCTTGGTGTCTTTTGCCAGTACAAAGAGGAACTGTTTTATAGTAGTGGTAGTAGATTACACCACAAAATATCCAGAAGCGATCCCCCTTTGTACAATTACTGCTACTAGAATAGCAGAAGAGTTAGTAAAAATATTCAGCCATATGTTTATTCCTAGAACCATTTTAACAGATAGAGGTACTAATTTTTGTTCAAAATTACTACGACATTTGTATCAAGCACTTGGTATTGAAGCCATTTTTACTACTCCCTATCACCCGCAGACTGATGGATTAGTTGAACGGTTCAATCAAACCTTAAAAAAAATGTTACGAAAGTATGTATCAGAGGAAGGTAATAAATGGGATACATATCTTCCCTATCTCATGTTTGCCTTTAGGGAAGTTTCATAAGCCTCTACAGGGTTTTCCCCATTGGAATTACTATACGGACATAATCCAAGGGGTCCTTTGGATATTATAAAGGAAGAGTGGGAGAATAGTACAGATAAACAAATGACAGAACCATTAGAGTATTGGCAGCGATTACGTCCAAGACTAATAATGTATGTCAAAAAGCCCTGAACTAACCTACACCAACAAGGAAACAAAAGTATTATGATAAAGGAGCGAAACACAAAGAGTTTATGGTAGGGGATAAGGTGTTACTTTTGTTACCTTCCTCTGAAAATAAGCTGCTTATGAAATGGCAAGGTCCGTATAAAATCATAAAACGTATGGGCCCAGTAACCTATGCAGTCGAACTACCAGAAAAAAAGTTAAACAGCGGGTATATTATGTGAATTTGTTAAAGCAATGGGTAGATAGACCCCCCCATGTCTGTAACTACATTTACCCAGAAACATCTGAGTCAGAACTAGATGTAGCATATCAAAGGTTAAAAAATACAGGAGACCTGTCAGAAGTACACATCAACCCAAATTTAACAGCTAAGCAAATTATCACTTTACAAACTGCGTTACGGCCTTTCCAGACCTTATTTACAGGAGCACCCGAGAAGGTTAAAGATGCTGTCCATCATATTGTGGTTCCAGACACCTTACCCATACGTCATAAAACATACAGGATACCTGAAAGAATACGGAAAGACGTTATACAGGAGATTAAAAAAATGTACGATCTTGGAATTATTGAACCCTCTCATAGCGAGTGGAACTTTCCCATGGTGATAGTGGACAAAAAAGAAGGAGCAATCAGAATATGCCTTGATTTCAGACATTTAAATGCAGTATCCAAGTTCGACTGTTATCCAATGCCCCGAATAGATGATATCATAGACCATTTAGGTAAGGCTCAATACATCAGCACATTAGACCTAACTAAGGGCTGTTGGCAAATTCCCCTGGATCCAAAAGATAAAGAGAAGACTGCATTTAGTACACCCATAGGCTTATACCATTTTACCGTAATGCCTTTTGGCCTACACGGTGCCCCTGCTACCTTTCAGCGTGTCATGGACAACATTTTGCAGCCTCATGCAGCGTATAGCGCAGCTTACCTAGACGATGTAGTGATACTTAGTCACTCCTGGGAGGAACATGTACAACATCTAAAGGCAATTTTGTCAGCCCTATCCAAAGCTGGATTAACTGTAAACCCCTCCAAATGCTCCCTGGCCATGCAGGAAATGAAATATCTAGGGTTTCAAATCAGGAATGGGATAGTAAAACCAGAAATCTCTAAAGTTGAGGCAGTGGCTAATAGCCCCCGCCCTATAACAAAGAAGGATGTTAGGTCATTTCTAGGAATTATCAGGTATTACAGACATTTTATACCTAACTGCTCTACCATAGCTGGGCCTTTAACTGACCTAACAAGAAAATCCAGACCAGATAAAGTAAAATGGACACCCGATTGTGAAGAGGCATTTCATTGTCTAAAGGCTAAAATCTGGTCCTCACCCATATTACATATGCCTGACTTTACTCAACCATTCATACTACAAACAGATGCTTCTAATTATGGTATAGGAGCTGTTCTTACACAGATAGTAAATGACGAGGAACATCCCATCATGTACATAAGCTGGAAATTACATGAAAGGGAAAAACATTACTCTGTTATTGAGAAGGAATGTTTAGTCACAAAGTGGTCAATAGAAGCCTTACATTTCTATTTATGGGGTAGAGAATTCGAGCTTTGGATAGATCATAATCCCCTCTGTTGGCTTCATGTAATGAAGGAAAAAAAAACTCGCATAATGCGATGGTACCTTGCAATGCAACCCTATAGATTTACTATAACATATAAAAAAGGTGCAGTGCATAGTAATGCCGATTTTCTATCAAGCTATGGTATGGGAAACTCACTGATCTGTCAACAGACCTCGGGGTAAAGAAAGATAAATATCACTAAGTGAATTAGCCTTGTTTAAGGAAACTTTGTTTTATTTTTTCTTTTATATATGGGACCCCGAGGTGGAGCCCTGGAGAGGGTGGGCTATTGCTCCATCCTTTTTCCTAAAGGATCTGTAAACAGTTATTGTGTTTCCCCATTAAACCTGTAACCAAACATGAGAAGTTTGGTCTTGAATGGGGAGGAATGTGAAAATAACCCCCCCCCCTTATTTTACTTTTGTTTTGAGGGTAAACTGGAAAGCACACAACTTTTTATTTCTTCTTTGTCATTGTGTACATGTTGTGTTTGTTTGTTGGGCTGGCCACCGACTTTGTTAAGTCCCTTTTGTCATATCTCTGCTCTAATTTTATCGTGTAACCTTTTTTTTTATCCGATTGGTACACTCCAGACCCCTCAAAGCAGGGTATTTGTAGGGTGGGTTTCGGTATATTGGGCTTCTGTTCAACCTTTTTAATAGTGGCGCAATATCCCTGAGTTCAAAGAGTTAATACATTCAGCAAGCATGTGCTGTTGTTTGATCAAATCAATGTATTTAAGGGACCGCTGTATTCGATCTAGCGTTAAATTCTGTTTTTCAAAAGGGTACACCACGCTTTAAAGCATTATTCCTCGGTTTACAAGATGCACTGAATATAATGTTTATACTGCTCACAAATATATTTGTTCCCTCGTGAACAGTAAGCAGAATCTAAATGCAAGTAGGGTCTATGTAGCGATAGTGCGGAGCTTCTGTAAAGTTAACCGCACGAATGCGTGCACCATCGCGAAGGATTTCTACCTGCTTCTAAATACAGATTCACTCTTTGGAATAGTGTAAGACAGCTCGAAAGACTCTGCTTACCCTATCTTCATTATAGGTTGAGACGTCTAACGAATATGAAATGTTTGATAACGAAGAAGTTTTTTATTCACTTCCAGAGCTGTGTAGTTTTCTAGGCTCCCTTTCCTTCCTCCAGCTTGGTATATCTAAGGGCCGGCCGGCTGAAATCCTCTTTCTTTTATGCTGCTGGTTGGAGGGGCGGTCCTATGGATATAAATGGAATTGATGCATTCTGTATTTCATTTTGGTTTAAAAACTGGAATATCTAAGGCGGAGTCTTTATGTCACATGATTTTCATTTCTATATAAGGCGCTTGCCTAGGTAGGTCAGGCAGTCTTTAAGGGGCTGTGGAACTGGTAACACCCCATCAGAGTTAGCTAATTTCTAGCTCTTTAAAGGAATCTCTGATTCTATTTTATTTATTTTATTTCTTGTTTTGTCGCCTTCCAGTCTGCTGTTTTGGAATAAATTTTCACTTATATCTGCTAATATTGTCTGATGCCTCATTCTATCCCACGCCAGCTCACAATAGCACAGTGGGCTAAGGCTCTGAGCTACAGATCTGGAGACCTGGGTTTGAATCCCACAGCCACCTAGCTGCACACTGTGTGATCCTGAGCAAGTCACTTAACTTCCTTGTGCTCCCAGGTCACATCTAGAAACAATCTTTGGCTTAGTGTGCTACTCCTGGTTAAACAATGTTCTCTTTCCCTTCCCTTCCCCTGTCTGTGAGATTCTCAAACCTTTTCCCCCTTGCCAAGCCCCAGAAACCCAAGTCCATTTCCAAACCCAAGTTGCCAGTGTGGTGATTTCAGCACATCAGCCTTCCATGCCACTGGGACGGCAACCTAAAGAACTTTTCAATAAAGAACAATAATGTTACTATACTTCAAACAGTTGCAAATCAATCAAATGGCATAAACTGATTTCAATGCTGATTTAAAATAAGAAAATGAATATTGCTTATCTATCTATCTATCTATCTATCTATCTATCTATCTATCTATCTATCTATCGCAAATGTTTTGCCAGGAAAAACATACTGAGTTGATAACAGCTTGTTCCCAGATGCATTCTGGGGGTGAGAGGTACGAAAGACAGTAAAAGAGGGGAAAAATAAATAGTAATTAACAGCATTGCAAAAACCAGAATAGCAATACAGTACATGAACAGAGTATATTCATAAACATTATATGGCAAAACAATAAGAAAGGTGCTTGTGGTAGATAAGGAGGTTTGCCACTAAATGGCAGGCCAATTTGTCCTGGGCCCCAGCCAGAGATAAGGAGCCCGGGGGGAGGGAGGAGGGGGAGGGGCTAGTGACCTCACTACAGGGATGGATGACAGGCAGTAGGAGCCCGCTGGCTATTGGCCAGGGGGGCAGGGGAGGGCCCTGAACAAAGGCCACTAGGGAGTATTTAAGGGTATGCAACTAGGATGCACCCTCTTTTCTTGCTGTAAAATTCCACTTGTTATAGCACATCGTTGGCAGTCAAGGTAAGGCACAAAAGGCCTGGGGTCTTTCCCCTGCTCTGGTATTGAATGGACTTATAGTGATGCAAATATGGTATTTTTAGCAGAATTGAAATGCATTATCTGTGTCAATAGGGTGTGTAGAGGGCTAGACAACAGCAACTGATTACCTGCTGGAGGGAGGGTTTAGGGCAGCAAGCGTGGCTGTGTGGGCCCAGGTCTCAGGGGCACTGGTGGTAGGCACGTGGTCCATTTGCATATGGTGGTTGGGCAGGGAAGCCACGCTGGATGGGACAGAAGTGCATAGCTGTTCACTCCAGTGAGTGGCTGCATGGCTCAAACAAGCGCATGGTCTGTCAAAAAAAAAAGAAAAAGAAATGTAAAGAACTGTTTAGTTTCGAGAGCTGCAAGGAGCAGAGGGGCTGGCTGCATTTTGCTGGTGGGCTCAGAGCCATTTTGTTGTTGGGGAAAGTAGGGGTGTGTAACCCGAGCAAGCATTGTTTGGTCTAAAAAAAAAGTGTGGTATTGGAAGCTGCAGAGGGGGAGCGTTGAACGGGTGCAGCTGGTTTGGTCACATACAAGTGGAGGGCCTGGCCGATTGAATTCACTGTGGTGCGGGGCGGGCCTGAGTCTGTATTCCAGGGAGTTGATGTGGGCTCAGTTCTAGGAGGCCCATGAGAGGGCCCTTGCTGCAAGAGGGGAGCGGAATTATGAGCAGGC
The DNA here is from genome assembly GCA_016271365.2 of Neoceratodus forsteri. Taxonomy (NCBI): domain Eukaryota; kingdom Metazoa; phylum Chordata; order Ceratodontiformes; family Ceratodontidae; genus Neoceratodus; species Neoceratodus forsteri. The sequence continues at coordinate 447,202,548 of CM057451.1, read as the reverse complement.
CTCAAGGATGGCAGTGTTTGTGGCAAAAAGTGGCCGGAGAAGCCAATGCATGGTGGCGTGGTTGGGCTGCTTTTTTCTTTGTTTTTGGAGGCAGGGTGTTTGGACATGGGCCTACAGAAGGCTCACACAGCTTGGGAGCTTTGGTAGCATTTTATCCTTACTGACCCTGTGGGGCTGCAACAAAGTGATGGGAGACTCTGTTGTTTTATTTTCTTTTTCCGAACCCCAAATCTGTTGATTTTCTAGCCACAGGCTAGGTAGTGTGCTACACTTGTGTTCTTCCTTTTTCAGCTGCAGTGCTGAATTGTTTTAAAGATGTTTGGCCAGTCTCTAGTGTTAAAGCTTTTCCTGAGGCCTACCACATGGTGCAGCCGCAGGTTGGAGTGGAGTGAACATGTGAGTTCTCCCTGGGGGGTGCCAGAGTGTGTTGGCACTGCAGTACAGTGAGCGGTTGCTCCGACGGGTGCTGTCTGCCCATGGAGCAGGAAGGCAGGGCAGGGGATGAGGAAGCCTCCCACACAGTGTGGCCATCATGTTGGGGGTGGGGGGTATGCCCAGTGCATTTCACCCTTGGCAAATCGGGTCCTGCTGAATGCAGTGGGTGGTGGCAGCAACAGTTTGGTATGGCCAGGAGGCCTTGAAATGGGGAGGCTGGAGAGGCCTACAGCGTGGTGCGGCCAGCATGTTTGGAGGCGGGTGTAAGATCAGCATTCTGAGCATGGGGAACCAGAGCTTGATGCCGCAGCAAAAGGGTGGACAGGGGAGTGGGAGGGAAGACGCCACAAGCTGTAGGAGATTTCCCTGCTCGATGCCTGGAGAGGCCCGACCATGTGGGACAGGCCGCAGTGGGGCTGCAGGTGAGGACGGGAGCTGGAGGGCTGAATCAGCCATGGCTGAATGCCCAAAGGGGTAGGCAGAAGCTTTGAGAGCATCAAACCACTGAGGCAGGTGTGCCTGGGTGCCACAAAAGGGAAGAGGAGGATAATATGAAGAGAGAACAATAACCAGTGGGCATCAGGGGGTAAAGAAAACAACAGTCATGAGGGGCAAGGATCGCTACCAGGTCAACAGACCAGCATTGGAGAGTGGGGGCTGGCAGGAGGCTTACTAGGCCCCTGAAGACAGGGGCCTTTTACCACCCCAGTCCAGTGGCAGAAGGGGCCTGGTTTCAGATGGACACACAATTTTCTGGGCAGGGGGGCAGATACCAGGATGCATTTGGGATTGGGCGCTGGTGCTAAGGCCCTGCTCGCATGGCTATACATACGTTTGAAAGCAAAAAAAAAAATGGCCTGGTGGACCGTGTGTGTGTGTGTGTGTGTGGGTCACATACAAGCTGATGGTGCTGGCATTCCTAGCAACTGGGAAGTATTGCAGAGAATGGTGGGGAAAAGGGGGAACATGAGTGGTGGCTAGTGAGCTGTGATTCTTATGTGTTTTATTGTGCAGCCTAGGCCACAGCAGAAGAGATGGCACCGAAGAGAGTCCCAGTTTCCAGCGCTACCATGTCGGCGGAAGCAGTGAAGCTGATGACACAAATAACAGGGCTGATGGAGGCAGCGAAGAAGAGGGAGGCTGAGTAGGAGGCACAGAATAAATGGAAAGATCAGGACGGAGGGGCTGGCACTGAAAGGGGCAATAAGTGACCAAGAAGGGCAGGACCCAGTGCCCCGGCAGCACCGCAGACAGAAGAAAACCTGGACCTGACCCTGGGGTTGCCGGAACCAGGTGGGGGTAAGGTGGACATGAGCAACAAGGTGAACTTACAGGAGTATATTGAAGGGTTGGTAGGTGATATGGGGGAAGAAGGGGCGTCCAAATTCGATGCAGTGTTGTGGGCCATCAAAGAAAAGGAAAAAGGGGAAAAGGATGCCTGGCACCTCAGGTGGGGTGCTCAAATTGTACGATGGCCAGCCGGATTTCACATTAGGAGACCATGTGCCAGCATCAATTAAAGAAAAGATATGGAAAGGAGAATATGTGGATATCTTTGGGCTAGTTGATGAAGAGACAGCCAACAGATATGTGCAGAAGGAATCGGTGGGTAAGTCAGAGATGGTGGTGGCACTGGCAGTGGTAGGGCACAAGGCAGAGGAGGCCAGGTTTAAAGGGAAAAGCATCAATACATGGCAAAGGGGTTCTTGATCTATAGTGCTTTGGTGCTTGAGAAACAGCCTGACCTGGCAATCCTGCTTCTAACCTATATGGCAATCATCAGGGACGCGTACCGGGTGAAGCTGGGCTTTGGATGGCTTAAGTACGATGAGGCGTTCTGGAGATGCATGGCCGCAAAAGGTGATCTGAGATGGGACTGTACCTATGCTGAACTCTGGGTGTGTACATCGTTGGGAGTAGTAGTGTCACAGGGAACAGAACAGGTGAAAAAGGGGACACAAGTCCAGGGTGCCAAGACTTGCTGGGCTTACAACAGGGCCTTGTGTAACTAGCCTAGTTGCAAGTTTAGGCACATTTGCTCTCAGTGTGGGGGGGATCGCACCTGGCCACAAATTGCAGAATAGGGGGTGACAAGGTGGGACCAGCTGGTGGGCAGGCCCAGGTGCAGCCCTTTTGTGGCAGCAGGGGGCACGACAAGGGCCGGGGGGACCAGAGAGAGGAGGATATGCAGCTAATTGTGGATGGAACTAGACTGGAGCAGATGGAATGGAGATGGGGATATCCCCTGGCCCGCACACCCATCAAAGGGGCGATGGTGGAACTCTGGACCAAGGATTTCCCCAATAAAGAAGGGCAGAGTTATTAAGAAGAGGTTTTCAGGGTAGGTTTGAGCTGGGTTTCGGGGGGGCAAGGGTGGGGATGCGGGCTAAGAACTTGTGGTCAGTAACAGGAAAAGAAGACATTGTTAGGAAAATGATCCAGAAGGAAATCTGGGCAGGGCAGGTGGAGGAGACACTGTCTGACCCCGCCATATGAGTTTCTGGGTGTAACCTCTAGGACTGGTACCCAAGAAGCAGGAAGGGGAATTCAGGCTCATCCATCACCTGTCCTACCCGAAGGAGGGGTCAGTGAATGGAGGGATCCTGGAAACTCTCAGCATGATCTCGTACGCATCACTGGACCAAGCGGTGGAGTTGATCCCGGCGGCAGGGGGGAGCATGGTTGGCCAAGATGGACATTGAGTCTGCATTCTGACTGCTGCTGGTACAGCTGGCAGACTGGGAATTGCTTGGGTTCCAGTCTGAGGGCAGTTTGTACTTCGACAAGGCAATGCCCATGGGATGTTCTGTGGCCTGTGCCACATTTGAGGTTTTCAGTTCATGGGTACAGTGGTTGTTTTGGTGGTGGTATGGACATGGAAGGGTAGTCCATTATTTGGATGACTTCTTACTGATAGGTACCAGTCAGGCAGAAGCAGGAAAAATGTTAGCAGATTTCCAGGATATGTGCGGGTCCATAGGGATCCTGTTGGCTGCCGGAAAAACCGAAGGTCTGGCAAGAACACTAGAGTTCTTGAGGATTGAGGTGAACATGGAGGAGGAATGTTTTTGCCTCCCAGGGGACAAAATTGCATGACTCAGGGGGCTACTGGCACTAGTGGGGGGGAGGAGGGTGCCGCTCGTACAGGTACACAACTACTGAGGTACCTTAATTTCACCTGCAAGGTCATAAGCCCGGGCAGGGTGTTTACTAGGAGATTGGGGAGGGTCACAGGAAAAGCAAAACTACCACACCATTGGGTAGACATCAACAAAGGGGTGAAAGAGATTTGCAGGTATGGGAGACATTCCTCGAATCCTACAATGGGGTGACGTTTTGGCAGGAGGACTGGGCCTCCAACGCAGACCTCGAGCTGTACGCAGATGAAGCCAGGGGCCTAGGGATGGGGGCCTATTTACAAGGGGAATGGATCTCGGAGGCTTGGCCGGTCTGATGGCAGGAATGGGGATGGACAAAGGACATCACGTTCCTCAAGATTTTTCCGATATGGGTAGCTTTGGAGGTTTGGGGTACATGGATGATAGGGCATCGCATAGTTTTCTGGTGTGACAACAATGGAGTGGTCGAAGTGATTAATAGGCAAACAGGCAGGATGGAGTTAGTGGGGGTGGTGTTGAGGGGTATGATCTTGTTAGCACTATGACTCAACCTGTCCTTTAGGGCAAAGCATATCGAGGGAGCTCGGAACAAGGTAGCTGACTGTCTTTCTCATTTTCAGATGGAGCATTTCCGAGAGCTGGCACCACAGGCCATGTTCACCCAGACCAGGGTTCTGGATCAGCTATGGGAGGTTGGAGAGAGAAGGCCAGGGCTTTGTACAAAGGGTCATGGGCGGCCAGGACCTTAAGGGCCTATGAGAGGGTGTGGGCAGATTTCCAGACATTCAGGGCTGGAATCGGTTGGGAGATGGGTGAACCAGTCAAGGAAGAGGAGGTAATGCAGTACATGGTGAAAAGGTGGGAGAAAGGGGTGGCACACGCCACCATGGGGGTCAAGCTGGTGGGGATCAGCTGGGTTTGCTTGGATAGGGGGTGGGTAGATGTGACGGGCGGCCGGGCCATCAGATGTATGGTGGTGGGCTGGCAGAGGAGGCAGGGAAGATGGCAAGATGGGAGAAGGCCTCTGATGGTGCCCCTTCTCACTGAGGTTCTGAGGGTGGTGGGTCATGTCTGCTATTCAGTGAATGAGGCCTGCCTCTTCAGGGCCATTTCTACCGTTATGGCAAAGAGGGGGCTTTCCAAGTTGGCAAAATGGTGGCTCCCAGAAAGGAGGTCACCAATGCAGGGATGCAGGAGAAGATGAGGTTGGGAGAAGAGAAGGTAATAATCCTACTGCAGAGGTCAAAGATGGACCAACAGGGGAAAGGGGCCACCGTAGAGCTGCTGAGGGAGGGTACAGCAGAGGCCTGTGCAGTCCAGGCCATAGGGGGCCTACATGAGGATCAGAGGGTGAAGAGAGGGGCCCTAGTTCATGCACAGGGATGGGTCCCTGGTGACAGGTTTCCAAGAGAGGGCAGTCTTGAAAAAGGCATTGGCATTTGTGGGTGAGAACCCCGATGAGTTCACTCCTCACTCCTTCTGGATTGCTGCAGCCTTGGAGGCAGCAATCTCAAGAGCAGGGGGAGACAGAGGTCAAGAGAGTAGGGAGGTGGGCATCCAACTGTTATAAGAGGTATTTAAGGTGTTGACGGTGGCTAACAAGTATCCCTTTTTTTTTTCCTCCCCTACAGCAGGCTCCAAGAGACAGGTGTGGATCATGGGGCACTCTTTCATCTAGTGGGCAGAGAGATTTGCAGAGGCCACAAGGATGGGCATGCAGCTGCACAAGGGAATTGAACACACGAAAGTGAGATGGAGGGGTTTGAGGGGCATGAGGTGGCCACAACTGCTGCCTTTGTTAGAGGAGCTGTGGATGTGATGGCCCAGTCTGGACTGTATTATCATCCATCTAGGGGGCAATGACTTAGGAACCATGCCATGGGGGTCCTTGATGAAGGACATTATAGCAGATCTGGAAAGGGTGACGAGCTGGTGGCTCAGGTTGGTAATTGGGTGGTCTGAGATTACATCTCGGAGGGTATGGAGGGGGGATAAAAGGCAGTGGAGGTGGTGAGAAAATGCCTGAACAGGAAGGTGGCCAGGGTGGTGATTGAGATGGGGGGATCCATGTACAGCATAGGGACATTTCATTTGATCAGGAAGCAGTGTACAGATTGGACGGTGTCCCTCTCACTGAGTTTGGCATGGGTTTGTTCCTACGGTCCTTCGGAGAGCTAGTTGAGGACACAAAGAAGATGGGTTTGAAGGGCTAGCCCACAAGGGGGGGGAGCCTCATCTTCCATTGCAAACTGGAGATGGGGCAGTGGAAGGTTTTGGGGAACAAGGGAAAATGGGGGCAGATGGGGGGCAGGGGGTAGGTGCCATGGGCTGGGGACAAAGGAACCCAGGTGTGGGAGTAAAGGGGTTGGGGGAAGGACATAGAGCTAGGGGTGGATCACGGTGTCCACTCCCGGCATGGGGGAAGTGGTCTGGGTAATGTGGTACCTGATGGTGGTGAGTGAGAAGGGGGCACTGGATCATGGTGTCCAGACCCCAAGAAGCAGGATGAACTGGAAGAGAGCAGAATGATGATCCACAGGAAAGAAGATGGGACTGTTACATCCAAAGGCCATGGGGACTGTTATGTCCTAATTGTAGATATGAATGATTGAGAATTATGATGATTTGGATGTAGCAAATTAACTGTGCCTATGACATAATAAATACTGCCAGTGAGCATCCAAAAGTTATAAAGCTGTGACCTGAGTTTATTTCTGGTAGGGGATCTGGGGACAACACTGAGTTTTTGTAGGCAAGGGAATTTAATCATATGGACATAATGGGGGAGGTGGTCAACAAAATGACCAGGGCAATATGAGTAGGGGGAAGTAGATCAAAGTAGTATGTGTCACTAACAGTTGCAGGTGGGAGCACCAATGTCACAAAGAAGAATATAGGAATATCATATGCACAGTATGGGCCAGATATTCAAAACTTTGCCCAGGGGCAAAATTAGCACTGCCCAGCGGGCAAACTGAGCCCGGAGCACAAAGCAAGCCATATTCAAACGGAATAGCCCAGGGCAAACAGCTTCTGAATATAGCATGGTAATGAGGCCATGCAAACTGGGCTGGAGTGCAGGGCAAACATTGCCCTGGAATAAGACAACACTGAATAAAACAACCAGGAAGTGCAACCCACAACAACAACACAGTACACAGCAACGTGAGGCAGGTACAGGCAGACTACGTGGCCAATGTGTGTGCCAGCAAATGCATGGACTCAGTACAGTTGCAGGAAGCAGCAGATGAGAAAGAACAGTGATCAAAACTTTACAATATTCCCAGTACCATTAGCGCCCGGCGCTAACACATTGGCCAGGCTAAGCAATTAACCTGGAGCAAACACGCTTGCCGGAGCTAAAATGTCCATATTCAAAGTGCCATGCAAATGAGCCTACTTAGGTAGTCTCTGGGCAAACAACCGGATTAGCATCTCATTATACCCTGATTTGCACACAGTTTGCCTAAGCGTTACTGCAGGGTCCCATAGAGCCACCTGTAGGTCAGTCTGGAAGTACAGGGCAGACAAGGTCAACGCCAGCTCCATCTGTAGGTCAGTCTGGCAGTGCACGATGATAGCTACAGGCTACAGGTAAACAGTACAGCATAGCATAGCATAGCATATTGTACCCCAGGGGACAGGACAGCATAGGTACAGGTGGTGGTGGTGCTGCATGCAACTGTCACACTGTAGGGCATGCTACAGTGCACAGCAGACACTACAGTAGCAAGGGAGACAGTAGTGTGAGGGACGTAGCACTGCCTATGGTGTGTAGGGCAAGTGATGCTGATTGCACTGTACACAGTGACAGGCCCAACCTGCAGGTGTTTACTGACAGTCGACATTACTGTTACACTGTTGTGTGACCCACAGATGCTGTACCTGTGGCATGTGATGCTCACAGTGACATGTACATATCTGGCTTTGTGTGTTGTGGCAGTTGTACAGCTGTGGTATGTGGCTGGGGGCATATAGTATCCGAAAGGCACACTAGTGTTGGGGTATTCCTAATACTGGCCCATGTGCACTGCATGCTGAGTCCCAGCCTTGTGGCCACACTGGTCTGTGGCACAGCCTGGCCACCATACACACTCCCCTCAACATCCTCCATGCCCACAGTGCTGCATTGTGTGCTGGCATCTGTTTTGTCCACAGATATGTGTGGTCAGCAGGTGTGTGCTGTTGGCTACACTGCCATGCTGTCCACTGGCGGCAGAGTCACCTTACTGCCTGGCATGGCTGGGACTGGTGGCAGATGATAGCATCATTGTGATGCCATTGGTTAGCAGCAAGCTTCCACTATGTTTGGCTTTATCTATGTGTTATATTTATGTATTAGGGTCGCGCAAGACCAGCGCTAAACCAGCAAATCCGCACAGCCATTTAGGTTGCATAAAGCTGATTGCCAGGATTAAGACCAGCTTTTTCCAGGCGGTAATCTACACGGCACTTCAAACTGTCGCGCTAGGTCGCGCTAAACCACTTAGCTGCCACACTGAATATAGCATTGCGCTTGTATTCATGTCAGTTTTCCCTTGCATACATTATACTTTTGCCTGGCGCTAATGCAGTTTGCCCGCGCTATTTGGCCTTTTGAATATGGCAGACCCGCGCTAATCCCACGCTAAACCTGCGCAAATGATTTTTGCCCAGCGCAAAGTTTTGAATATCTGGCCCTATGACTACATTTTTTGGAAGTTGATTTTCTATACATATATAAATTGCTTTCTTGCAGTCAACTAATTATTCAAATGTAAAAATGTTAACCAAATATTTATGTACTTATTAAGGTTGCAGTGCAATGAAACATGTTCTCCCAAAAAGCTAGTTTTAGGTACAATTAATGAAAATCTTTACATACCTGAAGATTGTCAAATCTAGTTTTATATGTACCTCTTAAACTGTGCACCATGAGGATTCTTTTTAGTTTTATCCTAATATTTGGTAGACCTATAATGCTATTGCTAAAACAAATGTGGTGGCCATCTATTTTTTTTTTTGAGAAAAAGAAATACATTAAAACATTCATAAAATGCTCAAAGATTGGTGGAACCAGAATATTTTAATATCAATTAAAACTGGAAGATGTCTGGAAACTTTTATAGTAAAAAAGTGATAGAAGCACATTTTTGTCCAGTTTTGTTCCACTGCTCCTTTAAGTTACTGAATGATGGCACCAGACATTACAAAATACAACAAATAATTACAATATACAAAGGGCAGCTACTAAAAATAAAAAAAAAACAACCTCTGGCCAGAGTCAATAGGGCTACTGGAGAGGAATTTTGGGTAACAATGTTGAAAATTACCAAGGTTACAAGCCTGTGTTAGCAAAATGTAATGTAGGCTCATAAATTTGTTGTTTTTGTAATATTTTTACACCAAATTTTCAACATAGCTTAGTTATGACCCTGCCTCATGAAGAAGTGCAAAGTAAATGTAAACACCTGCCCAAAAGGTGATTTCGCGCAGGGACTGTGAAATCAACTTTCTGGATGCAAAAACAAATTTTGGGCAGGAGCTGAGAAATGACAGCTGTCAGTCACATTTACGATGTGCTGTAAAGAAATAGCTGTGTTGAAAATTTGGGGAACAACTATTGAATATTACCAAACTTTACTTTATGATACTGCATTTGCAAAGTTTAACATAACCTCATATTTGTTTTTTGTAATATTTTTATACCAGATTGAGAATATAGCCTCCTTAAGACCCCACCTCATGAACAATGGTATAGAAAATGTTAACTCTTGCCTGAATGGTGATTTCATGGAGGGACTGTGCAATCATCTTCTGGGATTAACAAAAAAAATTTGGCCAAGATAAGAAAAATGACCACTGTCACATTCATGAGGTGCTGTAAAGATATAAGTATTTTGTAAATGTAGACTAAAAATATTAAAAAATTGCCAAGGTTATGAGCCTGCATTTGCAAAATTCAAGGTAGGCTCATAACTTTGTTGTTTTTTTAACATTTTTACACCAAATTTTCAACATAACCTTCGTATGACCCCACCTCATGAACAATGGCAGAGTAAATGTTCAACTCTAACCCAAAAGGTGATTTCACACTGGGACTGCAAAATCAATGTTCAGGATGCAAAAACCCATTTTAGGTAGTATTTGAAATGTGACAGCTGTCACATTCATGAGGTGAACATAGAAACATAGAAGTTGACGGCAGATAAGGACCGCAAGGCCCATCCAGTCTGCCCATTTCTTTTTCTACCTTATAAATGTGCCATCGGCCTTTGCTCTGTCAGTGACCTATCTATTCATAGTCATTTGTATTGCTCCCTTATGCCTATCCCATGCCTGTTTGAAGCCCTGCACTGTATTCATAGCCACCACTTCTTGTGGTAAGCCATTCCATGCATCTACCACCCTTTCTGTGAACAAGAATTTCCTCACATTCCCCCTTAATCGGCCTCCCTCTAATCTCATGCTGTGTCCTCTTGTCCTGCTATTTTTCTTATATTTAAACATGTTAGACTCTTTCACCTTGTTTATGCCCTTAAGGTGTTTAAATGTCTCGATCATATCACCTTTCTCCCTCCTTTGCTCAAGGGTATACATATTGAGCTCTATTAATCTGTCCTCATATGTCTTCTGATGCAGTCCCTGCACCATTTTGGTTGCCCTTCTCTGGACTGCCTCAATTTGGTTAATGTCCTTGTGAAGATGTGGCCTCCAATACTGCATGCAGTACTCCAGATGGGGCCTAACCAATGTCTTGTACAGAGGGATTATTACCTCCCTCTTACGACTTGTGATACCCCTACTAATACACCTAACACCCCCTAGCCTTACCTACTGCTTTAGAGGTCTGCTTGGATGATTTTAGGTCATCAGTGATGATGATGCCCAAGTCTCTTTCTTCCTTTGTGACTGCTAGCAACTCCTCCCAGCCTATAAGTGGCTTCAGGTTTCTCTTCCCTATGTGCATGATTTTGCACTTCTTTGCATTAAATCCCAGTTGCCACTCTTCTGACCATTCTGCTAGTTTATCCAGATCTCTTCTCATTCTGCCCACCCCATCTGGATCATCTACTCTGTTGCAGATCTTGGTGTCATCTGCAAACAGACAAGCCTTACCCTCTAGTCCATCTGCGAGGTCACTAATGAAGATGTTGAATAGTACTGACCCCAGGACTGATCCCTGAGGTACCCCGCTTGTGACTTGCATCTCTTCTGACTGTATACCATTTACCACCACTCTCTGTTTTCTGCCAGTCAACCAGTTTGCCACCCAGTTGACCAACTTCTGACCCACCCCGAGCCTACCTAGCTTATTTATCAATCTTCTATGTGGAACAGTGTCAAAAGCTTTGCTGAAGTCAAGGTAGGCGACATCAACTGCTCCCCCTTGGTCCACCACTCTGGTTACCCAGTCAAAGAAATCTATGAGATTAGTTTGACAGGACCTTCCTTTTGTAAACCCATGCTGTCTTGGATCCTGTGCCCCTATGGATTCCAGGTGTTGCACAATCCTTTCCTTAAGGAGTGCCTCCATAATCTTGCCCACTACTGAGGTAAGACTGACCAGTCTGTAGTTCCCGCCTCCTCCCTGCTACCACTCTTGTGGAGTGGGATCACATGACCCTTCTCCAGTCTTCTGGGACCTCTCCTGTGCTCAGAGACTCACTAAACAATTCTGCTAATGGCTCTGCTAGTTCCTCCTTTAGCTCCTTAAGTACCCTGGGATGTATGCCATCAGGTCCCATTGCCTTATCCACCTGAGCTTAGCAAGCTCTTGTAGGACCCTTTATTTTGTGAAGGGAGTAGTGCTCGCCTCTCCCCTGTGTCCATGATGCTGAGCTGTGGGCCCTGCCTACCTTCTCTTCAGTAAATACTGAGCAAAGTATCTATTTAGGATAGATGCCTTTACAGGGTCCTCCTCCTCACATGCTCCTTTTTCTCCATTAAGCTTAGCAATACCCCCTCTGGACTTTCTCCTTTCACTAATGTATCTATAGAAAGTCTTGTCACCTTCTTTTACTGTTCGTGCTAGTGTTTCCTCAGTTTGGGACTTTGCCTGCCTTACTGCCTTACCTGCTTCCCTTAGGGCAGTTTGGTATGCCTCCCTATCTTCATCCCGCTGTGTTCCCTTATATTTCCTGAAGGCCAGCCTTTTGGCTCTGACCTTTTCTGCTACTGTATTTGAGAACCAAAGTGGTTTCCTTCTTCTTTTCACTTCCTTTTCTGTCTAACACAATGGGATGTTGCTTCAAGTATTGTATCCTTAATGCTTGCCCACTTTGCCCTGTACCTCCTCACCTGTGTTTCTTTTTGCCAGGGCTAACTTAACTTTTGGCCATCTTATCAAAGTCAGCTCCTCTGAAGTCCCATATTTTTGCCTTGGAATGGGATGATTTAGATGTAGTAGCCAAATTGAACCATACCATGTGATGGTCACTGGCCCCAGGTGACCTTCTACCTGGAGATCTGTGATCCCTTCTTTGTTAGTCAGTACTAGATCTAGGATATCCCTGTCTCTTGTGGGTTGCTGTACCAGTTGTTTGAGGCCCTTCCCTGCAGGAATCCACTATGAGTCTAGTTCTGGCAGATGTTCCTGCTGGTATTGACCAATCTGTATCTGGCATGTTGAAGTCTCCATTATCAGAACCTCCCTTTAGCTGTCATGTTTTGTATATCTTCTAACAGTAATGTGTCTATGTCCTCCCTCTCGTCTGAGGGCCTGTAGACAACCCCAGTTCTTATGGCTGTCCCATTTCCTGTTTCCAGGGTGACCCACAGTTCTTCTGGCTCCTTATGTGTATTCTGAATTTCTGTAGCTTTGATATTTTCATTAACATAGGGCTCCTCCCCCCTTCACCTCGGTCTCTTCTGAACAATACATAGCCAGGTACTGAAGTCTCCCAAGTGTGGTTACTGGTAAACCACGTCTCACTAATTGCTACTATGTCCAGTTTAGCCTCTGACATTATTGCCTGCAGGTCTGGGATATTATTTCCCAGGCTGTGTGCATTTGTGTACATGATTTTCCATTGGCCAGATTTTGGTGTGTTAGTTGTTGGGTGAAGTTTGGCAATACCCCTGTGCATCGTATGGGGAGACAAACCTTTTTTCTTACCTGGTGATGCAAATGAATGGCAAACACGCTGAATTCCTGTTTGACCACTAGCTGAGGGGGGAGGGGTGTTCTTCCCATTCGACGTATGGGGTGCCACCCTCTCCCATTGCTAGTCTAAATATTCTGCAAGATGTCAAACTTCTGCCCCAATGCACTGACTCCCTCTTTAGTCAGATGCAGTCCATCAAATTTAAAGAACTTTCGCTCCCAGAACTGTTGCCAGTTCCTACAAATCTGTGTCCTTTTCCTGGCACCAGTCCCTGTGAGCCACGTGTTTAGCTCCCTATCTCCCTTCTCTGACCTTCCATCCATCTGCCCTTCTCCCAGACTGGCAGGATCTCAGAGAAGGAGATGCCGGACGAAATAGATGATAGTTTGTCACCCAGCCTAGTCAGGTGTTCCTTGGTCTCCACAACTGACCGGCTGGCGAGATCATTAGTCCCTATGTGTACTAGGACATCAATGTTTTCTCCTGCTTTGTGAACAATTTTAGCAATGCGGTCAGTGTCTCTCCATGCTGATGTACCTGGGAGACATCTGACCATCACCCTGGCTGGAGACAGTATCAACTCCCCGAATCATGGAGTCTCCTATGATCAGAAGTTTTTGGATTTCCTTTGTGCTTGTTTAGTTTTGGTTCCTGATTTGGGTGAGTATTGTTGTGCTAGCTCCTGTGCAGTAGTGTCCTGCTCTGCAGTGTCTTCTGCCTCTTTATTTGATTTCAGAGATAGAGGCAGATACCTGTTTGTAGTGTTTATATGGTTTTGGAGGTAATGTGTTGGAGAGCAGAGAGTGATGGGGCACCTGATTTGCTCCTCCTAACCACCTGCCAACCTCCTGGACCAACTACCCTCTGCGGTCGAGGTTTTCTGTTGGATGCTGGGGAAATGGCGGGTGGTTCTTATAATGTATTTCCTCTTCAATATGAAATTTGAGGCGTGCAATCTCTGCCCATGCTGCCCGGAGCTGAGACCTAAGATCTCCAAGGCCCAGCATGTAGGACAGTGTCCTAAATCCTGTAAGACTGTCCTTCTGAAAATTGTTCCACAGTACCTGCAGTTAATGAAATCCATTCCAAATAAGTTGGTGGGTTTGTAACCTAGTCAGAGTAATTAGAAGGAAAAAAAATGCAAGTAATGGTTTAATTGTGCTTTGTTTAACTTGTTATAACAAGTTAAATTACTAGTGCCCTGTAAATGAGATCACCTTGTGGAGGCCCCACTGATCCGCCCCTTCCTGCTCTGCCACAGGAAATGTCACAACTGTGGTACGCTATAAAAGGAGTGTAGCGTGGGGTGGTTGGGGATATATATATATATTACGATAGAGCACTGTAGTGCTACCATAGTTAAGGTTGAGGAGCCATTTACATGTTAAACCCAAAATTTTGCACCTTAATAACTTTGCAACTGTTTGACAGATTTGCCTGAAATTTGGAATACATGATCAAGACCCATACACCTTGGGATCTGCCAACTTTCATACCAGTCGAATATATGGCACCGGAGTTATTAAGCATGATCTGCTCGTGCGTTTACAGTACGCTTTTTTTGGAATTCTATGGTTCAGCCTACAGGTCGCATGGTTTTGCGACGGTTCAAAATCTTCAGAGCGATGTGTAGGGTTCCCAATGTGCCTTTCAAAGATTTCATGAAAAAATATTAAACAGTTCAAAAGTTATTCAAAAAACAAGTTCCCATTATAAGTCAAAGGGAAAAGTTAACAAAAAGTTTGACAGTGTCACAAATACAGTTTTTACTTTTGCAAATGGCCTTTTTACAGTTGCAAATCCGCCATTTTGTTTTTAGTTGGTGATCAGAAAAATGCTTGGCATTTAAATTTGGGACCCTCTAGCAACCTAATTATTTTTGTATTCACCTAGTCAGACCCTGAGGATGCTAGCCATGTCTTTATTTTGGGGTAAAACACCCCAGAAATATGTTTTTCACATTTCTGGAAAAAGTACTTTCGCAAAGTACTTTTGCAGTTGTGACACTGTCAAATGAATTTGCGAAAGCTTTCGCAAATTGCAGCAGTACTTTTCTAGGCTGTGGGAAAATGACAGCAATTGTTTGGCACCCTGCTGCAAAAGAACGGTTTGGAGTTTTGGGCTGAAATTTGGAGGGAACGCAGCTGACATCTCACAGATGTGCCTTTCAGTGTTTTGTTAAAAAAATATTACATGGTGTCAAAGTTACAGTACTCCAAAGTTGACACTTTTTCCCATAGGATAACATTTCGGTGTACGACGCATTGCAGCAATCATTTGGCGCCCTGCTGAAAAATAACGGTTTGGTCTTTTGGGCTGAAATTTGCAGAGAAGACAGCCAACATCCCGCAGATGTGCCTTTCAGTAGTTTGGTGAAAAGATATTACAGGGACGCAATGTTATGGCACTCCAAACTTCTTTTTTTTCCCATAGGATAACATTACTGTGTTCACCATGCCTTTCAGGGCCTGTATCTCGGAAACGGTGTGAGATACGGACTTTTTGTCAGAAAACTGCTTAGCCCCCTACTAGGGGCTAAGTACAAAACTAGCCAGGAAAGTGATAATTCATATGACTTTTACATTTTTTTTCTATGTCGTACGGTTCCTGAGATATAAGCAATTTACTATTCCAAGACCCCATTTTCTGTCCCGAGAGTCATTATTTTGCATGCATTCTTTGTACTCACTGTCTTTCTCTATGCAGCTTTAGGGGAAAACCAGCCTGTGCACTTACATTACTGTTACCATTACCATTTCTGCTTGCAGTTCTGTACCCATTTCACTTACCTTCACGTCTACACCACCATGTGCGTTACCCTTTGCATTTTCATTTGCAGTTGCGTTTGCATTGTTTTTAACATTTCTGTCTACAGTACTGTTTCTCTTTCTGTTTTGCTTTGCTTCACCATGCACATTATGATTTGCGTTTGTGGGCACAATGTTACTATGTGACAAGACATCATGTGGCAGGCTCGCGGGGCCCACAGGGCCCTACACTCCCACCACCGCATTACATGCACTATTTCTTGTTATCATACTCAAAAAGAAGGGATATTAGAGGCAAAAACTTCCATTTAATGCATCAGTTAGGGTTGTTCCACAGTGACAATAGTGAGGAAATTCGATGTTAGGGTTGAAACCCCCTTTGCACCCTTCCAGCCCACCCCCCCAACCAGAATCGGGGTGCGCGTAGGGGTCATCGGTCCTAACTCTCACCCCATTCTTCTATTCCTCAGCTTCTTTCCACATGTGATGGGGTGAGAGTTAGGGCCGATGACCTCAACGTGCACCCCAATTCCAGTTGGGGTGGTGGGCTGAGGGTGCTAAGGGGTTTCAACCCAACATCAATTTCTCACTTTTGTCGCTGTGGAACAACCCTAACTGATGCATTAAACAGAGTTTTTGCCTCTAATATACATATATATATATTTATATATCCAGCTACACATCTCAGACTGGGTGTGAAACCTGGGTGTTATGTTTGATGACTGCTTGACCCTAAAGTTGCAGGTGTCTACAGTTGTTAAAACTTCCTTTTATCATCTGAGGAATATCGCCCGGGTTAAACACCTGGTTCCTCCTGAAAATCTTCCAACATTGGTTCACGCCTTCATTACCTCCCATCTTGACTATTGCAATGCCCTTTACCTAGGGCTACCAGGGGTTGATATCCATCGCCTGCATCTGGTGCAGAACGCAACAGCCAGGCTGTTGACTGGTACTTCTAGAGCCAGTCATATAATGCCTCTGCTCCACAGACTGCACTGGCTGCAGATGCAGTGGCGGATCACCTTCAAGGTTGCTTTGTTAACCTATAAGGCCCTACATGACCAGGGACCGAGTTACCTGAAAGATCTTCTTTGTCCCTACTCTCCTCTCCACCCTCTCGATCCACTGATGAGGGATTGCTAGAGATTCCCAGGGTCCGTTTAAAGACATCTGGGGAAAGGGCATTTAGTTATGCAGCCCTGACCCTGTGGAATTCTCTACCTCATCAGACATGAGACTGCCTGACCGTTCCAAGTTTTAAGACTGCATTAAAAACATACCTTTTTGATCTGGTCTCCCCTGATTACTGAAGGTGTTATGGTATTTTATTGATTTTTACTCTAATGGGATAATTATTTAATTGTGTTTTTATTGTACAGGCACCTTGATTTGGAAAGGTGCCTTATTTTTTATAAATAAAGATGAATGGAATTGAAAAAAAGATCAAAATCACATTGAAATACATTGAACGCATGGCTGATTTCTTTAGTTCATGGTCCAGCACTGAAGAGGGAAGATGTGTCTGTGGTCCAGAGAGGATTACAGAATGGACCCCCGATGGGTAAGTAAGTGCTTGGGGTTGTGGTGATTGATGAATGGGAGGGTTGGGTGGGGGTAAGGAATGGCCAAAAAAGACATCAATGGACTTATTTTTTCACAGGTGGGGAAAAAAAAAACAGTATGCAGGATTCCTGAATATGGTACTGGGGATTGGGCACCCCAGTGTCTCTGTTATGTTTTGTGGTGGTAGGTGCTGAAAGTCAGGGTGGAGTAGGAAGAAAAAACACAGACACACGCAGATATATATATATATATATATATATATATATATATATATATATACATAAAGGTCCAATGGACACTGGGGATTGGGCACCCCCAGTGTCACCATTAGGTTAGGATTGCAAGTTGTGACACTGTGAGACTGAGCACCCCCAGTGTCATTGTTATGCTTCTGAGTTGTGTGTGTGTGGAATGGTGGGTACTGAGAGGGAGGGTTAGGTGGGGGGGTATACATAATAAAACCAAAAAATGTATATGCTCAACACTGTTATGTTTCTGGGGTGGCGTGGTGGGTACTGAGATGGAGGGTCGGGTGGGGGGATATGCATAATTTTAAAGAAAAAAAACAAGCAGCAGTCATGGCAGAGCACAGCACACTCCATTGTAACCAAGATGACCACCTCACTACAATGCACATGTGCAGTAGAGTGCGGTGGCCATCTTGGAAATGATGGAGTGTTCCATGTTCCACTGTGACCATTTTTTTTCTTTAAAATAAGGAATATGCCCCCCAACCAATCCTCCCTCTCAGCACCTCCCCAGAAATGTATCAGTGACACTGGAGGTGCCCAGTTCCGCAGTGTCTCGATCAGGATGGTCCTGTGTTTTAGAGCTGCAAAATAATGCAGTGCAACTGGAGTGCTCCACAGACATGGAAGCGACTGTGTTGTCACTCAGGCATGTTGTTCATTCACAAGGAATATGGGAGTCTTTTCTCATAGCAAGAAGTCTGCAGGGGTCCACCCACTGTAGTCCTAAAAAGACAAAAATAAGATTCAACAGAAAAAAGACACTGCATTTTAATGGGACAGTTTTTTTCTTGTAATGGGACATTTTAAAACATATATGTATCTAGGGACCTCAATTCTAGAGATAACAGACATACAGCCAGATTCACAAAACTTTGCCTTAATGCAAACCCAGTTTGTCTGGCACAAACTGGGTTTTGCCCAGAGTTGGTATTAACAAAGCCCAGTTTGCCCCTGCAAACTGGGTTTGTGCCCAGGCAAAGTTGTGAGGGGGGCTGCAATGCAAATGAGGGGAAGGGGACCTGCATATCCCAATTCACAAAGGCTGTGTTCCATGCAATGGTGTTTTGTGAAGGACTTTGTGTGAAGAAACTACAGCTGACCAAAACCAGGCAGTAATCTGTGCAACCCTAGTGGTTGGTGGATGTACTGCAGCCCCAACCCCCTCATCATGCTCCAATCTCCATCCCCAAAGCAATAAATGTATTCCCTGGTAGTCTAGCGCCCCTCCCCAATCGACGGCTCAAATGAAAAATAAAGATTTTGTTGTGTAGTTGTCCATCCCCATTCTCTAATCACCATCCCAAAATAAATTAAATGTATTTCCTGGTAGTCCAGGGTCCTTACTCCCTCCCCAGTTGTTAACACCATATGAATAATCAGTTTCTATAGTGCAGTGGCACCCCCCAGTCACCGATCACTGTCGCCAAATAAAGTAAACACTGTCTTTTGTAATTATAGGGTCTCTCCCCCCACCCTCAAATGATCACTGGTCCTGTAAGAGCAATACTGCCCCCTAGCAGTCTAGTGGAAGCCCCACCCCTCACCCATCCAGTGTACACCATCACCCCACTCCCCCATCCCAAGCTATGGTCAGCAACCAGCACTGCCCTCCACTCACCACCATGACTGGCTGCAGACTGAGAAAGTGATTCTCTTAATGAGATTGATGTCAGGAGAGAAAGTTGAACAAGAGCAGAAATTTTGTTCATTGAGAAATAAAAAAAAGTTATCAATTAGAAGGTTAATGGGCTCTATGCATCATGCATGCCCACCTTAGATTCATGGTGTGTGGGCAGCCATTAGTCTGAAAGCTGAAAATCCATTTTCCTCTTCGGATAATGGGGTTATTCACAAAAGTGGCATGTAGAAACATAGAAACATAGAAGTTGATGGCAGATAAGGACCGCAAGGCCCATTCAGTCTGCCCATTTCTTTTTCTACCTTATAAATGTGCCATCGGCCTTTGCTCTGTCAGTGACCTATCTATTCATAGTCATTTGTATTGCTCCCTTATGCCTATCCCATGCCTGTTTGAAGCCCTGCACTGTATTCATAGCCACCACTTCTTGTGGTAAGCCATTCCATGCATCTACCACCCTTTCTGTGAAAAAGAATTTCCTCACATTCCCCCTTAATCGGCCTCCCTCTAATCTCATGCTGTGTCCTCTTGTCCTGCTATTTTTCTTATATTTAAACATGTTAGACTCTTTCACCTTGTTAATGCCCTTAAGGTGTTTAAATGTCTCGATCATATCACCTCTCTCCCTCCTTTGCTCAAGGGTATACATATTGAGCTCCGTTAATCTGTCCTCATATGTCTTCTGATGCAGTCCCTGCACCATTTTGGTTGCCCTTCTCTGGACTGCCTCAAATTTGGTTAATGTCCTTGTGAAAGGTGTGGCCTCCAATACTGCACGAGTACTCCAGATGGGGCCTAACCAATGTCTTGTACAGAGGATTATTACCTCCCTCTTATGACTTGTGATACCCTACTAATACACCTAACACCCCCTAGCCTTACCTACTGCTTTAGAGGTCTGCTTGGATGATTTTAGGTCACCAGTGATGATGATGCCCAAGTCTCTTTCTTCCTTTGTGACTGCTAGCAACTCCTCCCAGCCTATAAGTGGCTTCAGGGTTTCTCTTCCCTATGTGCATGATTTTGCACTTCTTTGCATTAAATCCCAGTTGCCACTCTTCTGACCATTCTGCTAGTTTATCCAGATCTCTTCTCATTCTGCCCACCCCATCTGGATCATCTACTCTGTTGCAGATCTTGGTGTCATCTGCAAACAGACAAGCCTTACCCTCTAGTCCATCTGAGGTCACTAATGAAGATGTTGAATAGGATTGGCCCCAGGACTGATCCCTGAGGTACCCCACTTGTGACTTGCATCTCTTCTGACTGTATACCATTTACTACCACTCTCTGTTTCTGCCAGTCAACCAGTTTGCCACCCAGTTGACCAACTTCTGACCCACCCCGAGCCTACCTAGCTTATTTATCAATCTTCTATGTGGAACAGTGTCAAAAGCTTTGCTGAAGTCAAGGTAGGCGACATCAACTGCCCCCTTGGTCCACCACTCTGGTTACCCAGTCAAAGAAATCTATGAGATTAGTTTGACAGGACCTTCCTTTGTAAACCCATGCTGTCTTGGATCCTGTGCCCCTATGGATTCCAGGTGTTGCACAATCCTTTCCTTAAGGTGCCTCCATAATCTTGTCCACTACTGAGGTAAGACTCACCGGTCTGTAGTTCCCCGCCTCCTCCCTGCTACCACTCTTGTGGAGTGGGATCACATGAGCCCTTCTCCAGTCTTCTGGGACCTCTTCTGTGCTCAGAGACTCACTAAACAATTCTGCTAATGGCTCTGCTAGTTCCTCCTTTAGCTCCTTAAGTACCCTGGGATGTATGCCATCAGGTCCCATTGCCTTATCCACCCTGAGCTTAGCAAGCTCTTGTAGGACCCTTTCTTTTGTGAAGGGAGTAGTGCTCACCTCCCTCCCCCCTGTGTCCATGATGCTGAGCTGTGGGCCCTGCCCTACCTTCTCTTCAGTAAATACTGAGCAAAAGTATCTATTTAGGATAGATGCCTTTACAGGGTCCTCCTCCTCACATGCTCCCTTTTCTCCATTAAGCTTAGCAATACCCCCTCTGGACTTTCTCCTTTCACTAATGTATCTATAGAAAGTCTTGTCACCTTCTTTTACTGTTCGTGCTAGTGTTTCCTCAGTTTGGGACTTTGCCTGCCTTACTGCCTTACCTGCTTCCCTTAGGGCAGTTTGGTATGCCTCCCTATCTTCATCCCGCTGTGTTCCCTTATATTTTCTGAGGCCAGCCTTTTGGCTCTGACCTTTTCTGCTACTGTATTTGAGAACCAAAGTGGTTTCCGTCTTCTTTGCACTTCGTTTTCTGTCTAACACTATGGGATGTTGCTTCAAGTATTGTATCCTTAATGCTTGCCCACTTTGCCTGTACCTCCTCACCTGTGTTTCTTTTTGCCAGGGCTAGCTTAACTCTGTTGGCCATCTTATCAAAGTCAGCTCCTCTGAAGTCCCATATTTTGCCTTGGAATGGGATGATTTAGATGTAGTGCCAAATTGAACCATACCATGTGATGGCACTGGCCCCAGGTGACCTTCTACCTGGAGATCTGTGATCCCTTCTTTGTTAGTCAGTACTAGATCTAGGATATCCCTGTCTCTTGTGGGTTGCTGTACCAGTTGTTTGAGGCCCTTCCCCTGCAGGGAATCCACTATGAGTCTAGTTCTGGCAGATGTTCCTGCTGGTATTGACCAATCTGTATCTGGCATGTTGAAGTCTCCCATTATCAGAACCTCCCCTTTAGCTGTCATGTTTTGTATATCTTCTAACAGTAATGTGTCTATGTCCTCCCTTTTGTACCCCTTTTGTACTGTTTCTCCTTGCCATGCATAATACTTTGCATGGGGTTGAGTACTTGGAACTGACCAGTGGTAGGACACAACTAAGTGCCATTCATTACCCAAGCACCACAGTTCATACTGCTGGTGGAGTGAGCACAGGTTATGCTTGCAGGGACCCTGCAGTAGTTACTATGTGCCCCCTCCTAACAGTGGATGGTGGTCTGATGGGGTAAATGACCCAAATCCTGCTGTCCCCAGTTCTCCTAACATGCTGCTAGGACTTGGGGCTTCTGCTATGCCACCTTTTGGTATTATCAGTTCCCGTAAGGAACACAGCCCATGAGTATCCAAAATGTTTCACTCCCTTCAGAGTAGGTGATCTAGTCCACCTGCAAAAGAGTCATACAATTCAATACCCACTGATGTTCTCCACATCATTTGTACACTACCCCAGCCACTCTGTGCTCCTATGTGTCAATGGGAGGGGACTAGGATGGGAAGACCAGATTAATGAATAGCACATGATGTGCATCTATCCTAGGGTGTGGGCTGACACAGACATGACTTTAGTGTGTACCAGGGCTGCTATCATGCATAGGCACCAACCAACATGTACTGTATACTGTACCCTCAAAGCCTGAAAGATGGTATCTGAAAGATGATGAGATGTTCTTTTAAATTAGAAATTGGACTAATCTGTGCTGGCAATCTGGAAATACTCATCTAAAGAACTGCTCTATATAGTTTATGGCAGCAGCTATTTCATGGAATGTTGAGATGTCACAGTTGGGGAAGTGGTGCTGATTTACAAACAGTTTCCCCACTGTGACATCACTTTTTGTCTCATGGTTCCATGAAATGGCTACTGCCATGAAATAATATAGGACAGATGTAAACATCAAAATCCCTGGACTGCTAATATCTGCCAATAAATCCAATTCCTTTATAACACTTATGTTCCTCTTTTACTTTGGTTAGAATCAAAGTTTCATTCTATTTGTGGACCTGGCAAGGTTTACCTGTTCCCAGCAGTCTCCTTTGCTAGTCAGCAAAGTTGGCAAAGATCATTGGCTTAAAGAGATGATTTGTCAGAGCTGGTAGCCCTCTTTCCAGTTTCCTACTTTAAATACAGGGTAATTCCAAACATGAACACAATTTTGGGACCACCTCCCTTGCTCAGTTTATCCTGTACAATAAACCTTTAACAACTTAAAGAGGAAAAGGCAGGGGATTCTCACCAGTTACATAAGGTCACAGTACGGTTTTATGATTTCTTTTCTTTTGAAATAATTATTTAATCTGGAAAAACTGTACATACATGTGGTGGACAATTATGCCATGAAGCATAACAGTCTCAGTGCTATACTAATAACAAAACACTGTAAGTAGTCATATTAACAATTAATTACATCCTAAGATATTTTCATAATACTGTATGTACAAATCATTTCAATCTGAATTATGTTTCTTAGGGTTTAGTAATTGGATTTTAGCCAGAGCAGTTGCATGATTTTATGTTGACATAAATTGGAATTTTTCTTATATATGTCATTATTTGCAGTAAAAGCATTTCATTTTGCTTAAATTCAAAGTTAATAACTTAAGCTTAAAATGCTTATCAATTCTAATGGAATGCAGAGAGGAGATTTTTTTTTTATTTTTATTGTTTGGATTGCAGACTGGATATTTGTTTTTTGATATGACAGACCCAAAATGATTATTGTTACTATCTTATTTGTGCATCCCTTTTGGTTATAACCTTGTATCATGCTCCATACGAACAGCAGCAGGGAGGAGGCTAGCAACTGTAGGCTGGTCAGGATCCCATCAGTGGTGTGGAAATTGAAGGAAACCCTGTTAAAGGAAAGATTGGTAGAGTATCTGAACCGTAACGGGCTACAAGACAAAAAGCAGCAGGGATTCAGCGGGGGGGGGGATGGGGGCATGTCAGATGAATCTGATTGTTTTCTTTGACAGGGTGACTAGAGAAATAGATCTAGGGAGGGCAGCAGATGTGGCCTATGTCAACTTTAATAATGCCTTCAACATTGTGGTACACAGAAGACTGATCAAGGAATTTGGCAACCTACAGATGGGATCCAAAGTTGTGAATTGGGTAAGGAACTGCTTAATGGATAGGCGACAGAAGGTCATGGTAAATGGTTCTCACTCTAATGAGGGGAGAATGACCAACAGGATGCCACCTGGCTCACTACTGGGATAAGTCCTCTTCAATGTCTGCATAAGTGACACTGCAGAAGAACTAGAAAGGAAGTTATGACTTTTGCAAATGATACCAAAATCTATTACAGGGAGGAGACAATGTGTAGGGACCTTGGAAAACCTGTGGACTGGTCAAGAACATGGCTGCTGGGGTTTAATACCAAGAAGTGTGAAATCATATACCTAAGACATAGGAACTCAGGAGCTCAGTATAGGATGGGGGGAGGTACTGACCATCACTAGAAAGGAAAGGTTCCTTGAGATTATCATTTCTGATGGCTTCAAAGTGTCAAGACAGTGTGACAAAACAGTTGATAAGGCCCATGGGATGCTGGGATGCATAGAGAGAGGAATCTTCAGTAGGAAAAAAGAGGAGTTGTTGCCACTGTATCGCTCACTTGTGAGACCTCACCTGCAGTATTGTGTCCAGTTCTGGAGGTTGCACCTCAGAAATGAAATCTGACAGGAAGACAGCAGCTCTTCTGCCTCCCCTTCTGCCTTTGAGATGCTCCTCCTGAAACTTTTCCTTCCCATCTTCACGGCCATATTCATTGCTGTAGTCTACTATTGCACTGGTATACCTCTACCTTCTGTCATTGAGCTCTTCAACATCCTGTCCTCTCATGCCTCTACCAACAAGTTGCTTGACCTAGGTAACTTCAGTTTTAATTATTCCAAAAAGTAAAATCTCTTAAGTTTGCCAAACTGATCTCTGATCCCACCAGACTCAACTCCAAAACCCATAACTACTTCCTTCTGGACTGGATCCTCTCCTTCCACTCACACAATATTGTGTTGCTGGTTCACTCCCTGATGCTCTTGGTGACCATCATATGGTCTACTGGGTGCATAAGATTCACATACCGTTCACACAGTGATGGAAATACCATGAAGGCAATAACTGAGACAGAGAGAGAGAGAAAGAAAGCAGCCAGAGATTCCTTAAATCAAGGAGGTTATTTTCTAGACTACAAGGAACTGAATTATTACTTTCTGGACCTGTGTAAGTAACTAGTATTGATTCTGACTTTGGGGTTGACTTGTCTTAGTTTTAACTTTAATTTTCCAGGGAGGAACTGTAGCTGGGTGATATTTGCAGTCATTTGTGACTAGACCTGGTACTTAACCTCTGTGAAATAGGTGTCTGAAAGGAAGGAAGGCACTCCCTGGGGGCAACTAAAACAATGCAGGCATTACAGCAAATGTCCTGTGAGGTTAGACTGAGGGATCTAAATACATACACATTGGAAGAGAGTAGGGAGAGAGAGAGAGAGAGAGAGAGAGAGAGAGAGAGAAGAGACATGATAGAGACCTACAAGTATCTCATTGGGGTGAACAGGGTGCAGGAGGGGAGACTCTTTTAAATAAGAATGAGCACCAGGACCATAGGGCATGCAATGAAGCTGAGGGATGGTTAGGAGGGATGTGAGGAAGTACTCCTTCAGTGAAAGAATGGTGGGCACCTGGAACCCACTATAAGTGGTGGAGGTGAAAACAGTAGGGGCATGAAGCATGCATGGGATAGACATAGGGAAATACTAGTAAATAGGCAGGGTGGGGGAAGGAAGGGTCACCGGAGACCAGTTAGGGTCAGTTTAGACAGACTATGCAGAACCATATGGGCAGCCAAGCAGTCCTTTTAAGCCAAAAAATTCTAGGTTTGTATGCTTCTGGATGCAACTGCAGACTTCCGGCTCACAATTTAAGCCACAAAAAATTGGTCTAACTTTTGTGGCGGAAGTCCGTAGTTGAGTTCAAAAAATGGGTGCAAGTATTGCAGTTGCAGACAAAAGTGCTATAAACTGCAAAAATGTTGCAAATGCATCCAGATGTATGATAATATGATGGATACATCCTGACATCTGCACGGATGCAGCCCACGTCCAAAATATGAATGTATGTGCAGCATCCAGTCACCTGAAAATCCCACCCAGCATGTTAAATGTAAACTGTACTATATTTTACAAAAAAATGTAATTAGATTTTTTCAGAGTTTTTTTCACACTTGTACAGTGCAGTTCACATTAAACTAGCACACCAATGAGTTGCTTTAACTTTTCCCAAGGAGTTGCATAAGTGTTACTGGATTCTGCAAAATGTCTTGAAAAAAACTACCCCTTAAGAGTTACAACCTAGTTTTGTATGTCTGTACATTGTGACAGCACACATTACGTATGCCATTTGAGTTGCACAAAATGTTTTACAAATGTAGTTTTTGAGCTGGTTAAATTTTGAAAAACAACACAGTAGGGGTTATGCACAAATGGGGGCCAGGTACGCATCCAGCCAGTGTAGCTCCTCATCTGTGGACAGGTGCATGGGACATGGCATTCACTACAGTGGCTCCTGTATGGCAACTGTCTCCAGACCCCACAGCATAATGGTGTGTGTGGGGGGAACATCAGTGGAGAGAGGCAGGCATCCAATCTAATGCCTGTCCTTGTCAGAGAATGGATCCCCATCTCTCTGCGGACTAAGAGAGTGTGGGACAGCATTGGTCCAAAATTTGAAAACTGTTAGGCGAGTGCCTGAATGGCTGCCCCCAGACCTCCCTTCCTGACTGAAGTGCTTGAGCAGCATGGTGGGATTGGGGGATTAGGTCCTGCAACAGCTGTCAGCTGCACTATGTGGGGGCATGCAATTAATGCAGCAGGGTGCCTGCTGCCATATCCTGAACCCCCCCCATCCTGCAATCTGCACTTTTGTGAATGCCGTGGAGTTTGGGCATGCCACCTGACACTCCATGGACCATCTGTGCATGTAGCAGTGTGACCAGCCAGGGGACTGAGTGTGGAATGGGTGTGTGCCCCTTCTGAGAATGCTATTAGGGGTCTGCGGGACCTCTGTTCCATGGTTTTTAGGCATAGGGTTGCCTACACATCATGGATATGTGGCACATAGGCATTTCTATTTTTACTGCATTAGGCACAATTTTAGTTGCCAATGTACTGCCAAATTTAAAAAAAAATACACAGTAAACTTACTGGTGAGAGAGTTTAATGTGAATTGTATTTAGGCCATAAAAGACATGAGTTTAACTGCAGCATCTTTATTAAAGTTAATGCAAACTGCAAATTTTTCCCAGTTGTTGATATTAATGTAAACGGCAGAGAGCTGCCTTTTTGGTGGAAAAATTATGGAGTTCTATGGATTTCTTGACTATCCCAGAAATAGCTGGAATTCTGACAGAACAGGAATTTTGCAATTCTGCCCAGCTAATCACCCAAATACTGTAAGAACATTAAGTGCTTGGAGAAAGTCACCTGATTCTCCAGTGATGTTAGCATACAGAGTAATCCCGATTCAGATCAGATAATTGTCTAATTCAATTTTATTTACCTGTTTCTTTGTCACACAACATTATCCAAAACAATCAAATCTGTGCTGATATGAAACAGAGAAAAAGAAACAGAATTTAATGGCAGATAAGGATTGCTTGGCCCACCTAGTCTGCTCATTTCCCTACCTAATGGATAAGCTGCAGATCCTAATCCACAAATACACACCCCGTTACATAAGATTCCCTCCTAAAACCAATTGGGCAGATTCCTGCAGAGAGTGAATGGAGCAACAGCAGTGGCAAGAACTCTGACTTTAAACAAAGCTGTCTTCACTTCATTGCATGCTATTTTGACTCCTAAGACCCATTGGGCATAGTCACACCTATGGGTAGAGAGGAGATGATATCAGCCTCCTCCTGGATGCCACAAGGGTAGCTTCACCTGAGACCCAGATGGTCTCCAAGCTACTCCAATTCCTAACTCTCCAACAACCAATTAGGCACTTTCTGTGGAGACTGGGCAGAGCATCACTACTCCCTCTTGTGCAGCAGAGTACTTGTGGTCCTCTACACTGTGGTCTGCCTGGGACTCAGTTCAAGAGGCAACCAGCGGCTGATCACTCTGCCTAATTCAATGAATGTTGTCCAAGACATTCAGTGCTTATCCCTCTGTTGTTTACGTTGCCATCTCTTTGCCTTTCTACTTTATTTTTATACAGTTTGCTGCTGGGTACTGCTACTTTTCTGTTGTAGTCATGGCTAGGCAATCAGTCTTCTAAAGTTCTGCTATTATTCTTTCTGCTGCTGGTTAGTGTCATTTTCTTTTTATAGTCATGTTTCTCTAACTGGTGGAGTAATTTACTGTTTATTAATTTACTGCTCAGATTATTTATTGTAATTAATTTACTGCTCATATCACACATCTTTTGAGAGTTAGCATTACTACATTGCCCTACTGGCTCTCTGTTCTGCCAATCCATAGTCATACCTATATTGATCTCCCTATCTGGGTGCAATTCACATCCTCATTTCTTAGTACTCATATTACTAGCCCCTTGCTGTAGTCCTTACTTTTCCCTTTCTGAGTGTAACTCCAATACTCTCCCTTCACTATATCGTCCTACCTCTACTTGAGTTTATTACACCCTCATCCCCACCCCAAATCCATTGTAGGCCTCCCTTCCAGGTACAGCCTACTGTTTTAATGACACTCAGTTAATCAGGGCAACTGCTTACCACCTCTCCATCATTCTGTTAGTTACCCTCACTCTCCTCCTACACTTAGTCCCCTCTCACCCCTCCCCTCTATCTTCCACTCTCCTCTCCTTCTTTCTACCAACTCCTCCTCTCCCACCCACCTTTCTGCTGGCTCCCCCTGACAGTGCCCCTGGCTTCCTGGGTGCAGCCTTCTCCCTTCCACCTGAATCCATTTTGATGCTGTCAGTGGCATCTATTCCACCTTCCCCACTTCTTCTCTTGCTCCTCTCACTCCACTTCACTCAAGCAGGCTCCCTTATGCTCCTCTTCTCCTTGCTGCTCTTTCTAGCAAGTAACATTGAACTCAGCCCCAGTCCTGTCCTACCAACTGCCTCTCCTCTCCTCTCCTCTCCCACAAAGAGTTGAGAGTAGCCTATGTTAACATCTACACACTCCTCTATAAAATTGACCTTCTAGAACCCCTAATTATGAACCTCAACATTAATGTCATGTTAATTTTAGAATCTTGTCTCTCCCCCCAAGATCTGGGATAAGGTCATAGTCATCCCTGTGTCTCAATCATCTGACAGGATTGCAATAAGGCCTGTCAGGTAGTCTGTGATGTGGGTGACTGAATGTCGGTGACTGGTCACAAGGGCTACTGCACAATGGTGCCAACAATGTGGGAGACCTTGGATTTCACCTCTTTTCCCGAGTTGCGCCCCCCTGAGTAGGAATCCTAATTAAGAGGAGTGTGAGGGTTGAAGCCCACCATGAGGGGTGATGCAAGGGTGCAGCCCCCCCCTTATTAAACAACATACTGTTTTTCAGTTGCCCTTGTGGTTGTGTGCCCTTATGACCAGTCATGGACAGTCAGTCGCCCTTGTCACATAGAACTGACGTGTCATAGGAATAGCCATCTACCTTTCCTTCTGCACCCAATTTGAACCTGCTCCATCCTTCTCCTCCCCTTCTGCCTTTGAGATGCTCCTCCTGAAACTTTTCCTTCCCATCTTCACGGCCATATTCATTTCTGGAGTCTACTATTGCACTGGTATACCTCTTCCTTCTGTCATTGAGCTCTTCAACATCCTGTCCTCTCATGCCTCTACCAACAAATTGCTTGACCTAGGTAACTTCAGTTTTAATTATTCCAAAAAGTAAAATCTCTTAAGTTTGCCAAACTGATCTCTGATCCCACCAGACTCAACTCCAAAACCCATAACTACTCCCTTCTGGACTGGATCCTCTCCTTCCACTCACACAATATTGTGTTGCTGGTTCACTCCCTGATGCTCTTGGTGACCATCATATGGTCTACTGGGTGTGTAAGATTCACATACCATTCACACAGTGATGAAAATACCATGAAGGCAATAACTGACACAGAGAGAGAGAGAAAGAAAGCGGCCAGAGATTCCTTAAATCAAGGAGGTTATTTTCTAGACTACACGGAACTGAATTATTACTTTCTGGACCTGTGTAAGTAACTAGTATTGATTCTGATTTTGGGGTTGACTTGTCTTAGTTTTAACTTTAATTTTCCAGGGAGGAACTGTAGCTGGGTGATATTTGCAGTCATTTGTGACTAGACCTGGTACTTAACCTCTGTGAAATAGGTGTCTGAAAGGAAGGAAGGCACTCCCTGGGGTGGAGGGTCAGAGTTATTGTTGAGATTGTTTCTGGAGGGCATAGGTATACTGCCTCCCACCCTTCCCACAACCCACCCACCCCAAGCACATAACTTCCTTTCTAGCAGGGGTTCTGACATCATTTCCCCAAAACTGCTAACAACATACACCTGTTCATATCCTTAAAGGCACAGCACACTGAATAGGGGGTAGAGACAATCACAAGCTTGTACACACTAAAACAAGGGCAAAAAAACAACAAAAGAAAAGCATCTGTAACAGGAAAGGGCACAGACATGTGGGGAGTGGTGCAATGTACTGGCTGTGGAGCAGCAGTCTTCCGGGAGACATTATGGAAGCTGCGTTGCTGCTCTATTTTCAGGCATCTCTCTGGTCTGAGGGAGGAGGTTGCTCATTTCCATGCTGACCTGGCAATGATTCGGAAAATCTGCTCCCCAACCCACGGACCACCCAGGCCACTGCCACTACCTCAGAGATTGCTGAGAAATAGGAGTGGTTGGGCCACAGTGGGCTCAGGGAGGGTGAGGGTGGTGGAACAGAGGTGCATCCCTCCAGTTGTGCCTCTCTATAATTCATTTGCCACTCTGCTGGAGCATGGTTCCTTTATGGAGGCACCCACAGTGGAGACCAAGGAGGATGCTGGGAATCTCCACAATGGATACCCACAAGAGAGTGGCACAGGACCCCACAGGGGAAGGAAACAACTCCTGGTAGGGGACTCAGTTATTAGGGGGTAGAACTGGAGGAGGGAAGTGAAAGGGAGGCAAGGTGCCTGCCCAGCACCATGGCTTGGAAGGACAGGAAATGAATCCTCAGGATCATGGGAGCAGCTGCAAAAGGGAGTGAGATGGATGTCATTATCCACCTAGAGATGAATGATCTGGCTGATAATGGGATCACAGCAGTACAACAGGAGTTTGTGGAGTTGGGGAGGGGCCTTAGACAAGTAGAACACATGGTAGCTTTCTCAGAAGTGCTACCTGTCTATGGCATGGATGAGGCTAGGGTACTCCACACCAAGGGATTCAATGACTGGTTGACAAACTGGTGCAGAGCTAAGGGATTTGGCTTTACTGGGGACTGGGGCTCCACCTGGAGGGGATGCAGGCCTATACAAGCATGATGATCTGCATTTATCCTGGAGGGGAACCAGGATCCTAGGTGATAGGTTTAAATGCTTCATTGGCAAGCATTTAAACTAGCCAAGGGGGGGGATGCACTGAAAAGGAGAAGGGAGATCGTAGCCTCCTCCCAAAAGTCAGGGTAGTTAGTGCGGTAAACACCAAAATAGAGCAGTAGATAGGGATAAGGGCAGGGGTAAATGGAGAAAAAGACAAAGGCAGTAAGGACAGGGATATGGCAAAAAGAAATAAAGCCAGAAAAAAATGGAGGGTAATCAGTACCAATGCCTGTAGTCTAGGTAAAAAGCTCCCCCAAAATGGTGGCCTTGATGGAAGAGGGATGCCTGGATATAGTGGCAGTCACAGAAACATAGTACACAGAGAACCATGACTGGGATGTCAACATACCAGGGTACACAATCTACAGGAGGGACAGGGAGGTAAGAAGAGGAGGAGGTGTAGCTCTTTATGTAACGGAAGGGATCAAAGCAACAGAACTAAAGGGTAAACAGGGAGGAGAGGAGGCACTTTGGGTCACCCTGGAGACTTGAAATTGCTCCACAATCCCCACAGGGGTTTGCATACAGATCCCCATCTCAGGGGGAGGAAATGGACAAGGAAATGATAGAAGGCATTCTTGGAATGGCAGAGAAAGGTGAGATATTGCTGATGGGGAACCTGAATATACCAGATGTTAACTGGAGCACCTTTGCTGCAGCCACATCAAAGAGCAGGGCCATTGTTGATGCCCTACAGGGGGTATGCCTCAAACAGCTAGTTTTGGAACCCACTCGGGAGTGAGCAAACTTAGACCTGGTACTCTCAAATAGGGAAGGAGAGAGGATCTCTGATCATGAAGTGGGTATCCATCTGGGAACAAGTGACCACCAAACAGTGTGGTTCATGATAAACTTAGCTGTAGAGTCAAGCCACACAAAAGTGATGGTACTGGACTTCAGGAGGGCTGATTTTGTCATAATGGGAGAGTGCCTCAGAAAAGCACTAGCAAACAGGCAAGAAGGTAGGGTGGAGCAACAATGGGGAAACATCAAAACTGCCATCACAGAGGCAACAATCCTTTGTGTGAAGCAAATAAACAAATCAAAATGAAAGAAAAAAGCACTATGGTTCTCAAAAGAAGTAGCAGGAACAGTAATGGAGAAAAAGATAGCATTCAGGAAGTATAAGGAAACACAGAAGCAGCAGGACAGAGAACTGTACCAGTTAAAGCAGAAGGAAGCATGGAAGGCAGTCAGAATAGCAAAGGCCCAAACTAAGGAAAAGATAGTCAACTCGGTTAAGAAGTGGGATAAAACCTTTAATAGGTACATTAGGGAGCAAAGAAAGATGAAGGCAGGGATACTGAGCCTGAATAAAGAGGGAGGTGGTTGGGGAGAGAGCAACAGTGAAAAAGCAGGGATACTGAATGAATATGTCTGCTCAGTATTCACAATGGAAAAGCAGGGGGAGAGACCTTATCCAGTCAATAGAAGCACTCCGTATAAGTGGGTTAATAATAGTCATTTCACAGAAAAAAGGGTTCTGAAAGAACTCTTAAAACTGAAGGTGGATAAAGCAATGGGGCCTGATGGGATTCACCTACAGTAGAATTCTAAAAGAACTAAGGTAAGAAATATTAACACCACTGACTACCCTTTTTAATAAATCATGGGATGATGGTGTGGTACCTGAGGACTGGAGAAGGGCAGATGTGATTCCCCTTCACAAAAGTGGGAGCAAGACAGAGGCAGGAAACTACAGACCTGTCAATTTGACCTCAGTGGTAGGAAAAATGATGGAATCACTTCTGAAGGAAAGAACTGTTGAGTACCTAGAGGTCAGTGGGGCATAGGACCCAAGGTAGCATGAGTTCACAGCAGGAAGGTCATGGCAAACAAATCTAATTGATTCCTTTGACTGGGTGACCAAAGTAGTAGAAGAAGCCAGAAGGGGAGGGAAGGAAGGAAACATATTCAATTCAGTGCTTTAGAGTAACTGGTGATTGCTATTTTTCTTTTAAACTTAGATTGTGGGCTTTTAGTGACACTATACTTTCTTTGTTGTCTTTACTTATAATTGTTTTTGGGCTGTTGAAAATTTAAAACATAGTGGTGGTGTAATTCTGTGCTGTCTTTAATTGCTGCAAATTTGTGCCCCCCCTCCCCTTCCCCCAACTCTTAATTATATGCGCTGATAAAGCTGATTGACAGGAGCTAAACACAGGGTATAGTAAGGGGGGTGAAGTAGGAGGGGCATAAGGGGGAAGAAGCCCACCCTCAGCACGACAAGTGTTTTGACTCATTTATTTATTTATTGGTTTCTTTTTCTTTAAAAAAAAAAATTATCTGAGGATCAGTGACAGGATTTTTAGTACAGTAAATTAATAAAAAGGGAACTAGGAGAGCTTCAGTAGCAGACAAGTAGTGGAATTGCAGTATAATGTGGGGAGTGCTGCAATGCAGTGGCTGTGGGGCAGCCATATTCAGGCAGACCTTATGAACACTGAGGTGCTGCCCTATCTGCATGCATCTCTCTGGGCTGCGGGATGAGGTAGCCATACTCAGAGCGGAAGTAAACTGGGTCAGGAGTACCATCACCCCTATCAAGGGACCACCCAGTCCAATGCAACTGCCTCAAAGGATGCCGAGAACGAGGAGCACTTGGATGACAGTGGGCTCAGGAAGGGTTAGAGCAGTCAGGCAGAGGCACATCCCAGATCCTATTCCACTCAAGAACTCATATGCCACACTGGCAAATGAGGACAACCAAATAGAGGTACCCAGAGAAGTGGAAAGAAAGGATGTGGAGGTTAGCCAAGGAGGTGACCTCAGCGGGGAAAGCAGTGGACCCCAGAGGAGGAGGAAGCAAAACCTGGTGGGGGACTCCATCATAAGAGGGATCCAGCTAGGAACACAGGAGGGGGAGGACAGGGAGGTGAGATGCCTACCAGGTGCCATGGCATGGAGGGATGGAAGGAAGATCCTGGGGATCACTGGGAAGGCAAGACGGGAGGGTGAGCTGGATGTCATTATCCACCTAGGTACTAATGACCTGGCAAATGGGGAGCCAAAGGAAGTTCAGGAAGAGTTTAGGAAACTGGGAGAGGTCTCAAGCAAGTAGTTACTTCTGTCACTTTCTCAAGTATTACCTTGAGAGGCAAGGAGAGCATAGAGTGCATGCACAAGGAACTTTAACTCATGATTGAAGAACTGGTGCTGTGAGGAAGGGTTTGGATTCATTGGTGACTGGGGACCCACCTGGAGAGGATGGAGGTTTGTTCAAGCCTGATGGCCTGCATCCATCCTGGATGGGAATCAAGCACTCAATGATAAGTTAAATGCTACATTGACAAGCATTTAAACTAGCAAAGGGGTGGCAGGCCAGCAAGGAGGGTACCTACTTGCTCACCCCCACAGCTAGCAGTGGAACCAGTGAACCAGAGGAGTGGCTATCTCTGCAAAGCAGTGTGCAAAAGATGGAGATTAGTGCCCAAGAGGTGGATAAGCAGAAAAGGGGCAAAATTCAGCAGAAGGGCAGACAGCAAGGAGAACCAGGGATACATGACAACCAAGGAAGGGGCTGGAGTAGAAAAGTGAAGCAGTCTAGGGAGGTCAAATCATGGAAAGCCATGTGTGCAAATGTCAGGAGCCTTAGCAACAAGATGGAAGATCTGGAGGCTGTCATGGTACAGTCAGACCTGAACATTGTACCATACTGAAACCTGGTGTAATGATGATCATGACAGGGAGATGGCCATACCTGGCTCAACATATTCAGAAGAGACAGAGCAGGCAGGAAGGAGGAGGAGTGGCACTGCTGTGAAAAATGACATAAGGGCCACAGAGATCCAGGAGGAACAAATGGGGAGAGATACTGTGGGTTAAGCTGGAAAGGAAAATGGGGACAGCCATCCCACAGGTGTGGTCTATAGACCACCAGCCCAGGAGGAAGAAACAGATAGGGAGCTGATGCTAGCCATCCAAAGGATGGCAGACAAGGGTGAGGTAGTACTGGTTGGAGACTTCAATATTCCAGATGTGGACTGAAGCATCCCAGCAGCAGCATCAACTAGGAGCAGATTTATCCTGGACTCCCTTCAGGGTGCCTTCCTCAAGCAACTGGTCATGGAACCAACTCGGCAGAAGGCAATACTGGACCTTGTGCTCACAAACAGGGACAGTGTGATGGGCGTAACAGTGGGGAGCACATGGGAACAGTGACCACTAGTCATTGTGGTTTGAAATCACAGAAAGAGCAGAACCAAACCACACAAAAACACGTATCCTGGATTTTAGGGGGCAGACTTTGGGAAAATGGGGAGATACTTGAAAGAGGCATTAAGGGAATGGGACAGGAATCGGGGTTGAGGAACAGTGGGCAGTATTTAAAATGGGGATTACAAAACAACAGAATTATGCATTAAGCAGGTTAGAGAGGAAAAGGAAGAGGAGACCATTATGGTTTCCAAAGAGGTATCAAAGAAGTGAAAGCCAAAAGATTGCATTCAGGCAATACAAAGACACAGGCAGAAGGGGATAGGGAGAAGTACCAGGAGAAGCAAGGAGGCAGGGAGGTCAGTAAGGAAGCCAAGCTCAGACAGAAGAACACATTTCAAAATCAGTGGGTAGAGGGGACAAAACCTTTTACAGGTACATAAGTGAAAAAAGAAAGACAAAGGGAGGGATAGTGAGACTGAAGGGGGAGGATGGGAGCCGCGTGGAGGATGACAACAGTAAAGCTGACATATTGAACAGGTATTTCTGCTCAGTCTTTACTGAGGAAGAGGAGGTAATGGGTCTGAAGGGAGTACAAGTGGTGAGAATGGTGCAGAAATGGACACAAGTCCCTTTACACGAGAAAGGGTCCTGAAGGAACTGGAAGTAATAAGAGTTGATAAAGCAATGGGCCCAGATGGGGTGCACCCCAGGGTCCTTAAAGAACTAAGAGAGGTGGTGGCTGAACCTCTGGCTATCCTGTTTAGCCGATCACTGGAAACAGGGGAGGTACCCAAAGACTGGAGGACAGCAGATGTAGTCCCCTTATTCAAAAGTGGGAACAAAGAGGAAGCAGGGAACTACAGACCAGTCAGCCTCATCTCAGTAGTGGGGAAGATCATGGAAGCACTACTGAAGGAGAGATTGGTCGAACATCTGGTTATCAATGGACTACAGGACCCAAGGCAGCATGGTTTCACCAGGGGGAGGTCATGTCAGACCAACCTCGTTGAATTTTTTTGACTGGGTGACTAGGGAGATGGATCAGGGGAGGGCAGTGGACATGGCCTATCTGGACTTCAGCAAGGCCTTTGACACTGTGCCACATAGAAGACTATTACACAAACTGGGAATAGGGTGTGGGCAGGACAGTGGTGTGGTGGGTAGGTAACTGGCTGGGTGGCAGGACACAGAGGTTGGTGGTAAATGGCTGTCACTCTACAGAGGAAGAGTGACCAGTGGGGCACCACAGAGATCAGTGCTGGGACCGGTCCTATTCAACATCTTCATCAGTGACATTGCACAGGATCTAGAAGGCAGAATTTCACTGTTGCTGATGACACAAAGCTCTGTAACAGAGTAGACACACCAGAGGGTGTAGACAGAATGAGAAGCGACCTGCAGAAACTTGAAGAATGGTCAAGGGTTTGGCAGTTGAAATTCAATGCAAAGAAGTGCAAGATAATGCATATGGGGCACAAAAACCCTGGCACAATATATCAGTTGGGGGTGAGGATATAGCATGCACCAAGCAGGAAAGGGATCTTGGGGTTGTCATCTCTGATGACCTCAAGGTAGGAAACAGTGTGACAAGGCAGCAGGTAAAGCAAATAGGATGCTGGGATGTATAGGCAGGGGCATCACCAGCAGGAAAAGGAGGTCATAATTCCGCTTATACAAGACACTAGTGAGGCCCCACCTGGAGTACAGTGTACAGTTCTGGAGACCATACCTACGTAAGGACATAGACAGGGTAGAGAAGGTTCAGAGGAGGGCAACAAAGATGGTGCATGGATTGCATCACAAGTCCTATGAACACAGGTTGAAGGAACTGAACATGTACTCCCTGGAAGAGAGGAGGGAGAGAGGGGATATGACTGAGACATACAAGTATCTTACAGGGAGGAACAGGGTGCAGGAAAACACTATTTTTAAGCGAAAAAGATGTTCCAGAACTAGAGGGCATGGGATGAAGTTGGAGGGAGGATGATTCAGAGGAAACATGAGAAAGAATTTGTTCACAGAACGGGTGGTGGACAAGTGGAACACCCTGCCAGAGGAAGTGGTGGGGGCTGAAACAATCACGGGATTTAAGAATGCATAGGATAGACATAAAGGAATTCTAGAGGTCAGGGTTAAGGGGCAACAGACTTCTAGGAAAACAAACTGAACTTACAAGCTCAAATGGGCAGACTGGGTGGGCCATAGGCCCTTATCTGTCGACACTGTCTATGTATCTCTGTATCTATGTATCTATGTCTATGTAGTAGACCAGGGAGGGGCTGTGAACATGGCCTACCTAGACTTTAGCAAGGCATTTGACACAGTCCCACACAAAAGATGAATAAACAAATTAGCCAGCCTGGGAGTGGGTCCCAGGGTGTTAGCTTGGGTAAAACACTGGCTGGACAACAGGACACAGCGGGTAATAGAAAATGGAGTCCACAGTGAAGAAAGGAGGGTTACTAGTAGGGTACTGCAGGGTTCAGTACTGGAGCCAGTTCTTTTCAATATCTTTATAAGTGACATTGCGGAGGGGCTAGAGGAGAAGGTATATCTCTTTGCAGATGACACAAAGATCTGCAACAGAGCTGATACACAAGGTGGGGTGGAAAGGATGAAAAGGGA
Organism: Neoceratodus forsteri; assembly: GCA_016271365.2. Classification (NCBI taxonomy): domain Eukaryota; kingdom Metazoa; phylum Chordata; order Ceratodontiformes; family Ceratodontidae; genus Neoceratodus; species Neoceratodus forsteri. Next base: position 447,164,621 of record CM057451.1, on the reverse strand, counting down.
CTTGGCAAAGTTGGAGCAATGGTCAAATGTATGGCAGCTTAGATTCAATGCAAGGAAGTGCAAAGTAATGCACCTGGGAAACAAAAACCCATGGCAAGAGTACATAATGGGGGTGAGATATTGACAACAACAAAAATGGAAAGGGACCTGGGGATAGTCATATCTGATGACCTAAAGGTGGGCCGGTAATGTGAGAAGGCAGTAAGGAGGGATGGGGGGATCCTGGAATGCATAGGGAGAGGCATCACTAGTAGAAAACAAAACGTTGTTGGCCCTCTGTACAGACAGTTGGTAAGACCACATCTAGAGTACTGTGTGCTGTTCTGGAGACCCCATCTCCACAAAGACATAGACAGGGTGGAGGCTGCCCAGAGGAGGGAAACCAAAATGGTGCAGTGTCTGCACCAGAAGACATATGAAGAAAGACTAAAGGAGCTTAAGATGCATAACCTCGTGGAAAGGAAGGAGATGGGGGACATGATAGAAACTTTCAAATACCTCAAGGGAATCAACAAAGTCCAAGAGGGTACAGTAGCATCTTTCAGAAAAAGAGATGTGCAAGAACAAGGGGTCACAATTTGAAGATAGAGGGGGGATGGCTCAGGGGTAATGTGAGGAAGTATTTCTTCACAGAGAGGGTTGTAGATGCATGGAACAGCCTTCTTTAGGAGGTCATAGAGTAAAAAACAGTGGGGGAATTCAAGAATGCATGGGACAGATATAAGGCAATTCTAGTGGGGGGTAGGAGGAAGTAGGCTGTTGGTTAACTAGGATCTGCAGCTTATCCGTTAGGTAGGAAAATGGACAGACTAGGTGGGCCAAGTGGTCCTTATCTGCTGTCAAATTCTATGTTTCTATGTTTCTATGTTTCAGTGACAAAATCTGCAGTTTGCTGTAATGGTCCACGGTATTGATGACACTGCTTTCCTCTGTGATTTGCCCCCTCCCCGAAACAACTAAGAGTTTATAAACTAAAATGTGGGTGTGCAGGGTGCTTCACTCCTGACAGCATAATGCCAACTGTCGGCATTGTGCTGTCCCTGTAATTCCAATTGACAAATTTCATGTCGATGCAGCTTGGTGGAACCTGTAAGAGTCACTGCCCCAAAGCACCTCCTAAATTCATAGTTTAGATCCTTTCAATATGTTGCTCTATGCTGTTTACTTGCTGATGTGGTGGCAACTGATTGGTCCCCCATAGTAGCTGCCAACAACATTAATACTGCTCTCAAGGTTTTTAACTCCCAAATTCTTGTCAGCCTGGGATTATCATGCCCCTGTGAAAAACTTGGGTCCATGGTTCTCACCTGCCTTGGATCATGGTGGTGTTGCTTTCCTGTCACCATATGCATGATCTTGCCTTGCAGACCCACAGGTCCATTGGCTTCCCAACTGACCTTGCCAAATAAAAGTCACTTTGTAACACCTATACCAGAGCTACTAGGCTTGTGAAGGCTGACTACTTTGCATCCATGTTTCAGAACAACTTTAACCCCACAGAGATCTGGAAAGTCATTCTCACCCTCTTCTCCCAGCCCCTCCTCCCATCCTTAAAGTGAATGACTACCCATCTCTGATAATACAGAGGTCACCTCACATTTTAATTCCTTTTTCACCACTTGTGCCCTTTCCTTCCTTCCCTACACCTCTCCATTTCCTTCCCCTTTTGCCTTAATCCTCTCCCCCCACCATTATTTCTCTTTCTCCCCTATGAGTCCCTCTGCTACCATCAAGGCACTCCTAGCTCTAAACCCACACAAAGTAGGGAGCCATGATGGTTTTGACCCAAACCTCTTGTCTATCTCCAACCCGGCCATTGTTCTTCTCATCACCCACCTCATAAATTGCTCTTTGTCACTTGCCTCATTCCCTGATCTGTGGAGGCAGGCCACAGTCCTCTGCCTTTCCAAAGGGTGACCCATATCTCCCTGGCAATTACTGCTACATCTTTCTCCTCCTCTCCTGGCTAAACTTCAGGAGCTGGCTTTCAGGATTCTTTCCCAATTCTTCCATTTCCTTGACAATGTCTCATTCACTCCCTACCAATATGACTTCAGGAAATACCACTCCACCACCACCCTCCTTAGACTCACTGACTGTATCCTTTCTAGCACAGACCAGGAGGTGGTTGCCTCTTCCATCTTTGTCAACCTGACCAAAGCCTTCATTACTATTGTCCTCCCCATACTCCTAACAAGGTAAAAGCTACTGGGCTCTCTTCCTCCTCTGCTGAGTGGCTTTGCTCATACCTTGGTGGTAGAATCCAAGCTGTTCATATTGGTGATGCCATCTCCCCTCTCTCCCTATCTTTTCTGGCATCCCCCAATGATTTGTCCTTGGCCCTATCTAATACACCAGTCTCAAAATGACCTCCCCCTGCCCTGCTCCTCTGCACCCATTCACATGTATGAAGGCAACACGGTTCTCTATCTCTGGTTCCTCTACCTCTGATCTAATAATGTGATTCCTACTAGATTTCAACAACATCCAACACTGGTTTGGGGGCAATTAGTTGTCCATCGGTGCCAAAAAAAGTCTCCATGACCTTTGGCACTAGGCAGAGCACTCCCCACCCCATCCTTGCAGACCCTTGATGGTGCTGTGATTGCATATATCTCCTCTTCTGAACACCTCAGGCTATGACTGGATTGTCATCTTGACTTCTTTACTCATGCAGATCTATCCACCAGAAGCTGCACCCTAACTTGAGGTATTTTACAGGAGCAAAGCAAGTATCCCACTTCATTCCCTTAGAGAGACTGACACAAAGATGTTTCCACCTATTAATAATTATGACAACATTTTATATAGTGCTGCTCACAAGTCCACCCTTGCCAGGCTAGATGCCCACTTTCACCCCTTCTGCCACTTTGTCCTGGATTGCCTCCCCAGAACCCACCATTGTTCATTGTGCCTCCTTCATGTCCAAATTCTGGCTGTGTTCAATTGTTCCCCCCTTTCCTCCTTTGTATCCTCCCCTACTTCCACCTCCTGCTCCCTTTGCAGCTCTGACACCCACTCTCTCACACTCCCCCTGCTAAATCCTCTGCTGGGAAAGCTCCTTTCTTCTGCTTCCTCAAACTTTGGAGCATCTTCAGCATTGCTAGTTGAAATGCTCCCTCTTCCATATCTCAAAAATTCCTTCTCTGTGACCTCATTACTCACTCCTGCAGTTGCTGCTAATTCTAGTTAAGCCCTACACCTCATCCCTACATATGACTCCTTCCGCATACTGCCTTGATTTATCAGTCCACTATTCCCCTTGGACCTGTGCCCATTGTTCTTACAATTTCCTTTCCCTCCCTCATTTGGTTGCCAGTTGCACTTTCCTAAACTGTTGCCATTGCTGTATTTTGCACTACTTCAACATTGTGCTTTCCCTTGTCTAACGTGTACTTTTTATTATTGTTATTATAATTGTACCATTATTGGCATGACTTATTACAGTACTCTCCTCATCCCCCTCCACCAGGACACATCTGGAAACCAGGTATTTATTTCAGTGGGTTTTGTTTCCAGGGGAAACTCTTAAAATAAATACTTTAATAAGATAACTTCATTATAAAATGGAACAGAGATTTGTAACTGTAGCTTGTGCTTGCTGTTTTTGTAATTCTTTAGCCTCTCTCCAGAACTCTTTTACAGTATATAAAAACCTCAAAGAGTTTCATATAATCTGTAATAAACTAAATAAATCATACCAGCTGCAAAGGCACCTGGAATTCTACGGCTACAGATGTGAACACTGTATTTTCATCCTGCACAGAACTTACATGCAGCCATGGAATTCATTTTTTGATCTTACTCTGTTCATGCCCCATACTTTCATCCCTCTTGCCCTATTTCTAATCAATGTAGCTGCTCCTGGATTATCATCAAAAGCACTCAATCAGTGGGCAAGCACCAGGATAGAGACATGGTGCTTTATGTAAAAAAATAGAAAGCACAGTTAAAAATCAACACACAGAACACCCTATGGCAGGGATACCAAGACACACAGCAATGATAAATAAAGTTTCTTACTGCTTTTATTTCAAAACCACTGTGCAAAATGCTGATCAACCTCATAGCCTAGACAGCATATGTAACATGACACTGGCTATTACTGATGATTAAAAATATTAAAATTCCACTGGGGAGCCCCTGAGCTTCCTGAGAGTGATGGTGCACCATTACAGTGTACCGTTTATACCATAAGGTTGCCATAGAAACCATAAACATGTGAACATAAATACATAGTAATCTGCACACCTAAGTGCAGTTTCACATGTATATTTAAAGCATTCAAAAATATTCACAGAACAGTTAAACTTGACCCAAAATATTCAGGTCTGACACCATGATTGAAGTTGTCATATGTTACAAATTAACTGACTTTTCAATGCAAACAGAGGCATGTCCAGTACTAATAACAGTTACAAATAATGTTCAAATCTTGAGAACATGTTTATATCAAAATATAGCACTCTACATATAATTCTACACTTCCCTCTATTATGCCTATATCGGTTAATATTTTTATAAAAAAATCAATAAAAGGGCTATTTTTAGGAATTATGAGAAAGTGCTTATATTACTCATTTTGAGATAACAATTCAAAAAAGAATATATAGAATGAAATATGAGCTATAGATCCTATGAATAGACCCTGGAGATCTCTTCTTTTATACTTGACAGATTAGAAGATATTCTCATGCATTCTCTACCCAATGACATTCATTTGAATATGGATGCATACATGGAGAACTATCCCATGCTAAATGTTGTGCAATGGATGTTGTTAAGAGTTATGCTAAAATCAAAGAATTTGACAAGTATGTGTCTCTGTTCTTATCAATATATATTCACACATATTTCAGTCCAATGCAATATTCAAATATTGTACAATAGGCCTTGATTTAATATCTCTCTCCAGCAATCAGTGTTGCACAAACATTTTGCCTAGATAACATACAGTACATATTTTGGTTACATAATCAAACAAACCCTGGCCAGAGCCAATAGGGCTACAGCTGAGGTCGCGGAAGAAGGGCCAGAGAAGGACAGACACATAACCGCTTGCAGCTATAGTGAGAATGTGTGATCTGTCAGTTTATGCATGCATCTTGATGCGTATTCATTTTTTCACTGTGATAGTGGTACATCAGGAGCTCACCCAGCACTCCCAGATCCCAAGTTCAGTTAGTTGGGGTCCGGCGATATGAGGGCTGCACTGCAGAAGTTGTGAAACTGCTTGTTTAAAGAGTGCTAATGACTGATCTGGGACTGAATATATGCATAATAATGAGCTGCTCATGAATAGGGTTCATTAATATGCATGAGCTGCTCATTATTATGTGCATATTCAGTCCCAGTGGTTCCGTGTCTCTGCTTCTCCAGACCCTCTTTACAAGAAGAAACGTCTACAGGTTTGTTTTTTTTATTATTATTTAGTTCACTTACTATGCCCTGTTGAAACATTACTTTACTGAGCATAAACTTGAAAGGCACCATAATCCCATGTGGATTTTCACTATGGTACAGTATTAAGTTCAACTATATCACTATGGTACATCAAAAGGTCACCAACGAATAATCCTGCTGGGTCCATGCAAATGTGTTTGCTGCCAGTGTGTATGCAACACTAATCAATGGACTATTCATATCCATACGATTATTATATATAGTAAAATATTAAATATTATTATAGTTAGAAGGAAAACAAACTGTCTACTTTGAAATTTCTGGCTTACACCAGTTGCTCTTGGAGCTGTCCTGCACCATGGTGCTGGAAGTTTGGGTTTACCACAGCAGTGTCTAAACCCATCCATTATGTACTGAGGCAGACTTGTTTTGGACAGACTCAGTGGCGTGTGAAGCTGTCCAGCATCTCTTGGAGTTGAAATTTCAGTTTTTGCCCCAAGTCATTTTTGCTGTCATCAAATGGTTCTGAAATGATGGGTTATTCCAGAGGACTCAGGGGCTGCCTAACATCCCTTGATGCTAAGATTTCAGTCTTACTTTAGAAGTACCAGAGCTATCCAGCATTTGCTGGTACTGACATTTCTGGCTTACATCAGCACAGCAGGCTTAATTCCAGCAGCACCTAAGGGTATCTTGTGTTCATTGGTGCTGAAACTTCAGTCTTATCCCAGTGGAGCTGTACACTGCCAGCATTCCTTTAGCTGTTTCGGGCTCAGCTTAGTAGTGCTGATAGCTGTCCAACATTCACTGATGCAGAAATGTCAGTCTCAGCAGCCCTTGGAGTTGCTGAATATCTCTTGGCACCATTATTTCAGTATTACTCAAGAGGTGCCTGGAGCTGTCTAGCATCCTTTGGTGTTCAAATTGCAATGATTTCCAGCCATTTCATGACCAAACTTTTAGGAACTACTGACCTTCTATCAGACATAGCTTTCAAAGATTTGTTTCCCACATCTACCATACTGTTTGTACTACACAACAGAGTGACATGGGATGTCAACATCTAGAAAATCCAAACAAGTGGTTGTAACAAATCCAAACAAAATTGCACAAAATCCAAATGCAATTTGCCTCTTCCCCGTGTGCATGCATGCAGGTTTACAACTTTTTTAAGTCTGTCAGAAACAAAAAAAAATCAAGAACAGAACAGTTCTTTCTCTTAAAAATACAAGCCTACTGTTTGAAAAGCAGTTTCAAGTTTTTTTTATGTGCAACTGAAATCTACACTACATCCCAAGATGTTCTTTAGAATACAGAAATTATAGACTGTCAAACTATTGAATTGCACTGAAAGTAACTAGATGTCATTTTCAACTAGATAGTGATACATGCGCAAACACCAGCCTTGAGCTATATACGTAGATATAGATATATAATATGGTATATAACATTTTTAGGTAATGTTTTTCATTATTTCACAGGTGTGTATGTGAGCTTGCTGACTCAGCTGTTTGACTACTGGATCAAGAAGATCATCTGTAAACCAGTACTACTTATTTTCCAAGAGATCTGATGATCTAGAAGCTATTCCTCATACAGTACATTCTACCTCAGGGGGAGGCAGAGTATGGGAGTGGGTATACAGTCAGTTTCAATCATCAGAAGAACAATGACAACAAAAACAACTGCAAACACTCAGTAGGTAATAACGTAGTGCAACTGATATTCAAGGGTTACAAATGATCTAAGAAGCTTGCACTAAATCTTGTAGTTCAAAATCTTTTAAGGAGCTTGGGTAAGAATTGCCCACTTGAGAAAGTATACAGAGGGCAGGAGTTCAGGAAAGCTGGGAAGTAGACACCTTATGATAGATGGGAAGCTATGGTGATAAACAAACCAGAGTAATCAGGAATGGGAGGTGACAGGTGCAAGAGGAGAAGGAGAGAGTGTTAGTGAAGGAAGTAGGGTAGACACAGAGGATAGGGGAGCAGGTTGCAAAAGAGGGGAATCAGTACAAGAAATTGTCTTGACCTGTGCAAGAGTGATGGTGAGATATAGAGAAGATGTGAATGTCCCTTGACCATAGAGAGTAAGTGGGGAGGGGAGAGTAGAGGAGAGAAGAGAAGACATGTAGGAGGGAAGAGAGTCAAACAAGTGTTTGGCAAGGCAGGTGCTGCAGTGGTACTAGCAATAAAGGGGAAGAGAGGAGATGGAATGGGAGGATTAGATGGAGCAGTTGTGGGTGCAGAGAGGAGATCTGGAGGCAAAGTGACAAAGCATTGCAGAGCATATCCAGTCTGGCAAGAGAAGAGGTAGGGGAAGAGCTATAAACCACATCTGCATAGTCAAAGATAAGGAGGATCACTTTCGTTATAGCACATAAAGTATATAAAGCAATCAATCCATAGGGCATCCAGGAATTAGCTTTTTATTCAGTCCAAAATATTGCCATCAATGCTGCCTAGCAACGAGTCACAGACTGAGGCAAAGTCTCAACTGCCAGGTTGTGTTTCTGGCAACATTCAGATTGAATAAAAAGGGGTTCTGTATTGATTGAACTCTTTATACCATGTGTTCCATCTTGCGAAAAGCCTGTAGTGGAAATAACATGCTCTTTCAATTGCAGCTGAACAGCAGGTTTGAATAACACTTTATCAGTTCTGTTATTCATTATTCCAATGGTAAAAATATAATTTTATAACCTTATATCAGAAGAAGTCTTTTGGACAGAAAACCTTAAGGTGAGGTGTGTATGTCTTAATACTGTAGAATTGATATATTTTGCTGTAAAACCAAAAAAGACTTGCTATGTTTGCTTTAGAAAGAGACCCGATAAATTAACTGAACAGCTAAGTGAGTTTTCTATGTCAGGCTCATTATACAGAAGTACACGACAGTGAACTTTAACTGCAGCTAACAAGTAGCATAGCCATGGACCACGAAATAAAACAAACACACTACTTTTCAATTCTATAGTAGTGAACTATGGGAAAATGAAATTACCTTATTTATAACTAATGTCACCTGTTTCAAAATATCAGAGAATTTCAAAATGGCAAACTTCACATGCTACACCCAGGGAATGATGCATAGCTGTCCCAAAAAAAAACAAACAAAAACAACATGCTGAGCATTGCCAGCATTTTTGCCATTTTAGCAATGTCTTAACTTATTGCTACACTTAAGAAACGGGAGCTGCTAATGTCCATATCTCCTAACACACACAAACACACACACACACACATATATATATATGTGCCCAGATGTTCAAAAGGGTTGTGCCCTGGTGCGATATTCAAAAGAGAAAAGTGCGTGGCACAAATCCCAATGTGCCAGAGTGCATCAGTAATGTATGCAGGCACAGGAAGGGGGGGGCATGCCTATGCATACTCTGCACAGCCCGATATTCGAACGGGATATGCAGAGCCATGCATCGCTAACCCCTACCTGTGCCAGCACAAAGCGATCCCAAAAAATGGAACAACCGATGCCACCACAGGTGAGCTGTCGCATTGCAGGGTGCAACACGGCAGCTGCCACCTTTGGGTGGCCACCCGAGTTCCAGCTGCACCTGGCGGTGCCCCCCATGCCCGATCATGGGCATTTGTAAAAATAAATAAGAATTCTGTAAGATTTCCCTGGTGGTCCAGTGAACCGCTATCTGCCCGATCGCAGGCATCTGTAAAAATAATAGAATTCATCCTATATCCCTGGTGGTTCAGTGGACCGCTATCTGCCTGATCGCGGGCATCTGTAAAAATAATAGGATTCGTCCTATATCCCTGGTGGTCCAGTGGACCGCTATCTGCCCGATTGTGGGCATCTGTAAAAATAATAGTATTAGTCCTATATCCCTGGTGGTCCAGTGGACTGCTATCTGCCCGATCACAGACATTTGTAAAAAAAAGAATACTTCGTCCTATATCGCTGGTGGTCCAGTGGACCTCTATCTGCCTGATTGTGGGCATCTGTGTAAATATCAAATGTTCCAATATTCCTGGTGGTCCAGTGGACCTCTATCTGCCCGATCGCAGGCATCTGTGTAAGAAAATAAATCATTCCAATATCCCTGGTGGTCTAGGGGTACCCCTCTCACTCATCCACTGGAACCCCCCGCTCTCCCCGGTCAGCCAGTGGGTGGCAGCACCACCACCTGCTGCCCGCCGCCGCCGACTGATACCATCGGTAGGGCTGCGCCCATTGGTTCTGGCGTGAGCCAATGGGCATGCAACCATACCATACTACACATTCCAGATATGTGAATGAATCATTCACATATCTGGAATATATAATACAGTACAGACTGCGCCCATTGGCTCTTGCAGTGAACCAATGGGTGTGCAGCCCTACTGATGGTGTCAGTTGGCGGGAGGGGGGCAGGCAGGTGTTGCCGCCCACCGCCGACCGGGGAGCGGGTAGGCTCAGTGGGTGTGGTGGGGAGGGAGGTACCCCCAGACCACCAGGGATATTGGAACAATTAATTTTTTTAAACAGATGCCCATGATTGGGCAGATAGAGGTCCACTGGACCACCAGGGATATTGGAACATTTGATATTTACACAGATGCCTGCGATTGGGCAGATAAAGGTCCACTGGACCACCAGGGATATAGGACCTATTTTTTTTTTTACAAATGCCCACGATCGGGCGGATAGCAGTCCACTGGACCACCTGGGATATTGGAACATATGATTTTATACATATGCCCATGATCGGGCAGATAGCGGTCCACTGGACCACCAGGGATATAGGACGAAGTGTTCTTTTTTTTACAAATGCCCATGATCAGGCAGAAAGAGGTCCACTGGACCACCAGGGATACTGGAACATTTAATTTTATACATATGCCCACAATCGGGCAGATAGCGGTCCACTGGACCACCAGGGATATAGGATGAAGTATTCTTTTTTTTACAAATGCCAGTGATTGGGTAGATAGAGGTCCACTGGACCACCAGGGATATTGGAACATTTAATGTTATACATATGCCTACAATCAGGCAGATAGCGGTCCACTGGACCACCAGGGATATAGGACGAAGTATTCTTTTTTTACAAATGCCCGCGATCAGGCAGATAGAGGTCCACTGGACCACCAGGGATATTGAAATGATTTATTTTTAGATACAGATGCCCACGATCGGGCTGCAGGGGGCATCGGTCCCCGACGGCTGCTGCCTGGCAGGATGCCAGGCACAAGTCATCGGGGATCGGCGCACCTGCTTGCAAATGGGGCCGTAATGACATGCAAATGGCCCCATGTGCACCTTGCATACATTATGGCCCCATTTGCATGTCAAGTTTTGAATATCGCAGTTGCTGTGCATGGCACAATGGAACTTGCGCTAGCGCATCTCCATGCTCCACTCTGGCCACTTGTGCTGGCGCAGTGCCACTGCGCCATGCACACTGGGGGTGGCCAGGGTGCGATATTTAAAGCTGCTGAGCCATGGCACAGCTCCTTTGAACATCGCTTAGTCCACACCCCTGCGCAGCCAAGTTGAGCTGCGCCCAAGCTTGCGCCACAGCCTGGCGCAGTTTGAATATCTGGGCCATAGTGTTTACATGTAAATAAGACTTCCTTATCTGAACTATTCAGCATAGTCTGGTATTACTGAAATGCAGCCAGTTACTACAGTGACATGTGACAACTGTCATAGTTTTGTTTAGCCATAGACAGCTTTAGAAATCCAAATGGCTAGTTAATGGGGAAAAAAACAACTTGCAATTCTATTTTAAACTTGCAGTTCCATTCTGTGCTATAGTATTGTGGCACACATTCTGTACCATGTTTTTGTCCCCATTCTGCACAATTCTGTGACTTCATTTTGTACAGTGCTATGGTCCCAATTCTGTGCAATGTTGTGACCCCATTCTTTGCAGTTATGTAGCCCCTATTCTGTTCAGTGTTATGATCCTTTCCTATACAGTGATGTGGCCTTTTTCTGTACATCTCTGTGGTCCCCATTCTGCATGGTGTTCTGGCCTCATTATGTTCTATGCTGAGGTTCCATTTGTGGCCCCCTTCTATACAGTATGGTGACCCATTTCTAACAGAGTTGGGACTTCCATCTTGTACAGTGTGGTGGCCCATATTCTATCCTATGTTATGGCACCATTTATAGAAACACAGGAAGTGCAGACTGAAACAGGCCATTATAGTCCATCAAGTCCATCCATCTCCCTCTCAGTGAGTATAGCGTTGTATATGTGCTGGCTGTCTATGTCTAATTGTGATTTAAATGCTCCTATTGTTAAGCATTGGACTGCTGACTCTTGCTGCCTGATGAGTGCTTTTGATATGTTCTGCAGTGTGTCACTTTCAGTATGAGCTGCTATAGTTATACGTGGAATACATGATAAGCTTTCCAAGAGCCAAAATGGTCACCTTGTTACAACCACTTTACACAGCAGCTTTCTAATGACTGATCCTGCTTTTGTAACTAGAGGGGTGAGGAAAGCTATTTCTAAATCTCCAATGCAGAAAAAAATAAAGAAAAAAACACATCTCCTGTTGCTGTCCGGGGTAATTCATCTAAGAAAGATTTTGATACAAAAGCTCTTAATCGTCTCCAACTCATGCCTGGAGACAGTGGCACCACTGCAATAGCAGAGGCAATCACTAGTTCAGAGATGCAGCCCAAGTGTCCAGAGGTGCTGCAGCAGACTGACCTACAGGCTGCTTCTTTGCTTTTTTTGGCCCTAGTGGAACCACTGCAATCCATATCAAAGGGAGGAAATGAAGGGGGAAACTAATGATATAAAAGAGAAAGCCAAGCTAACTGAATCAACACTCCTATCAACAAAACTCAACTGAATGTCAGCAAGTGAATTGCTGACAGCTGAAAAGCCAACATTCTCACAAGAATAAAATGCTCTCAAGGCTAAAAATAAAGAACTTTAAAGATGTAAATACTGTAATAGAAAATATCTTCAAGGTTTTACAAAATTTTGACAGAAAAAATGAATACATTTATTTCTATTCAGAACTCAGTAACTCTGGATCGGAAGTTTAAAAACTTAAAAAAAAGTTGGCCAAAGAAATTGACATGCCTAAGAATCAGCATGTGGATATACAAAAAGTCACAAAGTGCAGATTAAAGCTCCAACCACAGAGTCACTTTCAACCATTAATCTTGAGAATGTTATGGCATTAAATAGAAGGATGGAACAACTTTAAAATGCAAGCAAGTATAAGAACTTGTGAATAACAGGTTTGCCCGTTTTGACTGATATCCAATTTGAAAGTCTGAGAGCTCTCCTGAAAGCATTTTTTTTCAGATACACTGCAACTACCAGAGCAAAACCTCACTTTTGTGACCAGCATGTTTTCACTACTTGCTAAAAACAAGTTATGGCATCAAGTTCAAAACCCCCTTGAAATACATTGAACTGCATACCTGTATCTTCAGTTCATGATCTGGCTTTGAAGAGTGAAGACGTGTCTACTGTCCAGACAGGATTATGATGTTGGACCCTCGATAGGTAAGTAAGAGCTTGGGGGGAGGTGTGTGAGGTGGTGGATCCTCATTGGGAGGGCGGGTGGGGGTAACGAATGGCTGCAAAAGACATCGATGGATCATTTTTAGTGTCACAGTTATGTAGGGAAAGACATTGATGGGCATTTTTTTTACAGATGAAATACAAGAAAACAAGCAAACAAAAACAAAGACTGACGATCCTGGATCATGACACTGGGTGACTGGGCACCCCCAGTATCGATCTCCGATTATGACACTGGGGGATTGGTCACCCTCAGTGTCATAAAAACAAAATGATGATCCCGATCATGACAGTAGTTGCACCCAGTGTCACAATTACTTTCTGAGGTCCAATCACAACACTGGGGGATTGGGCACCCCTAGTGTCATTTCTGTATTTGTGTGGGGGCTGTGGGGTGGTGGGTGCTGAGAGGGAGGGTGGGGTGGTGGGAATTTCTATAATATAAAACATATGTAAATAAATAAGAGTCAGCAGTCATGGTCGGAACACTGCCCACTCTGCTGTGACCAAAATAGCTGCATACTACTGCGCATGCATGACAGCTAGCCCATGCACAATACATGGACATGACAGAATGTACTATGTTTTGTCAAGACCACAGGCAGTGAAATAGTGCAGTGCTGCATTTGATAGGGACAACATGGTCAGACTGCTTCACAGATGCAGAGGCAACTGATGCAATCCAACATGTTCATTTTGAAGGGATGCGTAGTCCTTTTACTCAATGATCGTGAAAGGACTGGAGGGCTCTGCCCCACTGCAGCCCTAAAAATAGGGTGAATTTTACTCATTTCAAAAAAAGGCTGCCAAGTCTATATTGTTTTTTTAAGTCCCAAGCCCTCTCAAGCCCCTAATTGATAAATCTAATGTTTTGCTCCCAATAACCACTTTGTGGGCCCAAGCTCATCTTCTCTATTCCCATAAAGGCTACATCCTGACTTCCACTAGGGGTGATTTTTAAATGTCTAACTATAGCATGTGTAAGATTTCCCTTTCTAGCTTACCCGAATGTGTTCATTTTCTCTGATTTTGAATTGTTGTCCTAGATAGAATGCACTGCATGTACATAGGAGTACATATACTACCCCAAATGAATTGCAGTTTACAAACTGTTTCATTGACACCTCCATAGCGTAATTAGGTTTACAAAAGTATTTTCCTAGTTTAATGTACATGCAGTACATACAGTGTCCACATGTATATGTGCCCACAGTGGGTGTGGGCAACCAAGCAATCAATGTAGCACCAGGAATAGTCGGCCCAGTGGTGCAGAGGGCTGAGGCACTGGAAGTCACACCTCGTGGCATGCCAGTGACCTGTGTTCAAGAGCGAGCCTGGGTCATTGGAGGTCAGCCAGGGGGGAGGAGGGCAGAGTTGGCTGGAGCTGCAGACAGGCAAGGTCTCCTCTCCGGGAAGGTGATATGGCATCTCTCGCTCACAGATGCCCCCTGATGGAGGCCAAGGGGCTGAGCAAGCAGGGTGCTGGTGATAGGCCAATGGGGCAGGCAGATGAGGGTCAGTACCGGGGCTGTGAGGTGCATGCGTGCCTCCACACGCATGCGTCTTTCTCCTAGGTTCCTCGGGTAAAAATGGGGAGAAAATGAGGAAAAAAACGGTGGTAGGATGGCCACTGACTCTCCATAGGCACTGCTCCCAGATCGGGCGTAAGGTAAGCCCTGGTAATTCTGAGGGACGGAGCTGGGGGGAGACAGTCAGATGGGGGCCGTACGGGGGAGGAGCATTAAGCCTTGTACAAAAAAAAAAAAATGTAGCACCAGAAACAATATGTAGACTTGACACCACTCTGTCCTTTATTTATTTATTTGAATTTTGGTAACCTGGTGAGCTCACTGAAACAGTACAGTCCCATTTTCAGGAGTGACCTGGGAAATACAGTACAATGACATGGCAGTTACAATGGTTACATTGTATATTACTGAAGTGGGGCAATGGAACACCAGTTTTGGACTGTTTTTTACCACATCTTTCAGTTTCATTTCCAAATCTATTAGCTTCATTTCCAAATTTAAAATCTCTCAAGTTGTTGGCAATAATATGCCTTGTCTCATTGACTCTGACAGTATACGTTGTCACAAATGGGGAGATAGGGGTCTTGTAAATTCTATTACTTGGTTTTTGGTCTACTTGTAAATTCCCTTGATATAGTTTCCACATTCTGCACTGCCTTAACAATAGATGAGTTGCTATGCTTCCATTCCTGAAACAGCTGATTTGATGCCATTTGTCAATTTTGAGATCTTCTCTGTGTATCAAGTTTCATAACATCTGGATAAGTTTACATTTTGGAATATTATTTGCCACATCTATAGGGTGGCAGCTATTGAAATTAAACAAGCTGGTTCTATCCATGGGCTTGTGAAATAGGCTAGTGCCCCCTTGTCAGTCTCCCAGTTTGTATATTTTTGGATCTAGAAATGCAATACATCCCTATTCACAGTGCCTCTGAATTTTAAACAGGGATTTATGCTTTCTGAACTATGCCAAATGACAAGAATATCATCTATATGTGACACCACAAATCCAAACTTACTATGTACGGATTTGTGGCATCACTAGGTTGTTCTTCTCACACTTCCCCAGAAACAAATTTCAATAATTTGGAGCCATTGCCCCCCCCCCCCACTGCAGTTCCTGTCTGCTGCTTATAATATTTAGAATTAAACGAAAACATGTTTGAGTCTAGTACTAGTTTTGCCATTCCCACCAAAAACTTGGTGGGGAGGTTGGAACATGCCATTCATCGCTCTTGTTAAGGAAATTAGTTATAAATTCAAGGCCCTCACTATTAGGGATGACAGTATATAATATGCCCACATCTAGTGTGGCAAAAATCAGTCATCCTGTATGTCCAAGTTCTCTACTGAGTTTTCAGCTTCCATGCTGTCCCTAATATATGATAGAAGGAATTTAACAAAGGCTACAACTGTTCATCCAGGAATCTTGATAAAGGCTCTTTCAGCCATCCATTGCCCGAAATAATTGAGCAACCAGGTGGACATTGTGGATTTTTGTGCAGATTGGGTAATATATATGTCATAGGCACTACTGGAGGGGATACTGTTAATGCCCAATGTGTTCTTTCTTGGACCTAGCTCTTGATATACCCCTCATTCAGTAAGCTAACAACTTTTTCCTTATAAATAGCTGTTTGATTACAAAGACGAAGAACCTCTGTGCACAAACACTGAGGCAAGGGTTACCCCAAAGGGCATTTGGCTGGGAAGCCAAGTTTCAAGAAAATACAAAATCACATATGCCCACACAATGCAAAGCATCGTGGGCTGCATATGCAAATCACCACAGAATGTTATGCTGGTTCAACTTTAAGCAGAATTGCATGGTGCCGAAAGGCCTCTCACACAGTTTGCAAAGGGTGCTAACAGATGACATAGACACGTGTTTCGTCCTACCAGGACTCATCAGTATGCCTTGTCTGTTTGACACCCCAGTGGAAAGGACCAGGTACCCTAAGACGGTCTGTCTGGGTTATGTTGTGGTGAACCCATTAAAATAAAAAAACTATTTAAAAGACAAAGAACCTCTGTGCACAAACACTGAGGCAAGGGTTGCCCCAAAGGACATTGGCTGGGAAGCCAAGTTTCAAGAAAATACAAAATCACACATGCCCACACAATGCAAAGCATCATGGGCTGCATATGCAAATCACCACAGAATGTTATGCTGGTTCAACTTTAAGCAGAATTGCATGATGCCGAAAGGCTTCTCACACAGTTTGCAAAGGGTACTAACTGATGACATAGACACGTGTTTCGTCCTACACTTGGAGTAGAGCTGACAGTCCTGAAACTGTGGAAGAATTTATCCCTTGCATTTTCATGTGTTCATGACCACAACTGCACTGCCTTTATTGGCAGGTTTGATTGTGACAGATATATCCTGGGCTACATAGATACATAGACAGTGTCGGCAGGTAAGGGCCTATGGCCCACCCAGTCTGCCCATTTGAGCTTGTAAGTTCAGTTTATGTTTTCCTAGAAGTCTGTTGCCCCTTACCCCTGACCTCCAGAATTCCTTTATGTCTATCCAATGCATTCTTAAATCACGTGATTGTTTCAGCCCCCACCACTTCCTCTGGCAGGGTGTTCCACTTGTCCACCACCCATTCTCTGAAGAAATTCTTCCTCACGTTTCCTCTGAATCATCCTCCCTCCAACTTCATCCCATGCCCTCTAGTCCTGGAACATCTTTTTCACTTAAAAATAATAGTGTATTCCTGCACCCTATTCCTCCCTGTAAGATACTTGTATGTCTCTATGATATCCCCTCTCTCCCTCCTCTCCTCCAGGGAGTACATGTTCAGTTCCTTCAACCTGCTAGTTGTTTTAATGCTTGTTTCACAGAATAAGAACAACTGCCATAGCTATCTTCTGCTGGAGTATGCTTAAATGATTCTAAGTCTAATTCATGTGCTTTTTCAGGAAAGCATTTTCTCCCGGACTGCATGATGGACATCAAAGAGATCTTGCTTTTACTGATGACTGTTCTGCACATTCATGTTTTGCAAATTGAACCATTTTGTGGTTCAAATCTGAATCAGCTCCCTAGGAGTTGTTACTTGTCCTGAATTTAATCACTGCACTTTGTACCAGCTTCTTAAGATCTGCTGCTTGTCTTTGGCTATTTTTTATTAAGTTGCTTTGGTAGTTATTTCTGCACTGCTGTGTTTTATTAAGCTGTTTGGTAGTTATTTCTGCATTGCTCTTGCTTATTAAGTTGCTTTGGTAGTTATTTCTAAACTGCTATTTTTTATTAAGCTGTTTGGTAGTTATTTTGGCACTACTTTTTCCAGCTTCATTACTCTTCACCTCCTATTTTTCCCCCTATTGCCTCCCTGTATTTATCTATTTTATTTTTGTTAGCACTTTCCTTCTGTATTTTCTTGGCTCTCTGGCCCTTCCCTGCTATGAATGCTGAAAACCTTTCCTCACCCCCCCTCCCTTCAGCCAATGATGCCATCTTACTTAACTGCAGAGGTTAATTTTCTTTTGTCACATTGTTTTACAGGGTCTGAGGGCTAGTTTATGGCTTTAGTCCTCCCCAGCCGCCTCACTCTGATCACCGCCGAATCCCTCAGTGGAACCAGCCTGCTGCAGTGAAGGTATGGGAAGAGCTCCCTTTTCAACTTGCTGCCTTTCTAGTGCACTCATGCCTGGACAACTGAATTTAAGCCCCTGAAATCTGAACTAGATCCCTAGGAGTTGCTACTTGTCCTGAATTTAATCACTGTAATTCGTACTAGCTTCTTAAGAGCTGCTGCTTGTCTTTCGTATTTTTTTATTACATTGCTTGGTAGTTATTTCTACTCTGCTGTGTTTTATTAACTGTTTGGTAGTTATTTCTGCATTGCTATTGCTTTACATTGTTTTACAGGGTCTGAGGGCTAGTTTATGGCTTTAGTCCTCCCCAGCCGCTTCACTCTGATCACCCCCGAATCCCTCAGTGGAACCAGCCTGCTGCAGTGAAGGTATGGGACGAGCTCCCTTTTCAACTTGCTGCCTTTCTAGTGCACTCATGCCTGGACAACTGAATTTAAGCCCCTTAAATCTGAACTAGATCCCTAGGAGTTGCTACTTGTCCTGAATTTAATCACTATAATTTGTACTAGCTTCTTAAGAGCTGCTGCTTGTCTTTCGCTATTTTTTTATTACATTGCTTGGCAGTTATTTCTACTCTGCTGTGCTTTATTAACTGTTTGGTAGTTATTTCTGCATTGCTATTGCTTATTAAGTTACTTGGTAGTTATTTCTACTCTGCTGTGTTTTATTAGCTGTTTGGTAGTTATTTCTGCATTGCTACTGCTTATTAAGTTGCTTTGGTAGTTATTGCTACACTGTTATTTTTTATTACGCTGTTTGGTAGTTATTTCAGCACTACTTTTTCCAGCTTCATTACTCTTCACCGCCTACTTTCCCCTACTGTCTCCCTGTATTTATTTATTTTTATTTTCGTTAGTGCTCTCCCTCTGTATTTTCTTGGTTCTCTGGCCCCTCCTTGCTATGAATGTTGAAACCCGTTCCTCCCCTTCCCCCTTCAGCCATTCATGCCCTCTTACTTAACTGCAAAGGTTGATTTTCTTTTGTCACATTCTTTTACAGGGTCTGAAGGCCAGTTTATGGCTTTAGTCCTCCCCAGCCTCCTCACTCTGATCACCGCCAAATCCCCTATCAGAACCAGCCTGCTGCAGTGAAGGTATGGGACAAGCTCCCTTCTGAACTTGCCACCTTTCTGGTGCACTCACACTTGGACAGCTGAATTTGAGCTCCTTGAATTTGAACCAGCTCCCCAGGAGTTGCTACTGGTCCTGAATTTAATCATTTCAATTTGTACTAGCTTCTTAAGAGCTGCTGCTTGTCTTTGGCTATTTTTGTCTCCCCACCCCACCCCTGCTCTCTATTAAATCCTCTATTGCTTCACCCTCCCTCCCTAATTTTGACTAGAAGTTCTGTAGTAGGTGAGTCCTTTTCTGTCACTCAATTTCTACTTCTAACTGTTAGAGCTCTGGAACTCGAAGAGGACATTGGGGATCAGCTCCAGCTTTCCAGGCCTGAAATATTTGTCTCAGATAAACCCTATGAGGATGTCTACCTCACTTCTATATCTTCACCTACCTATCCTGTTCATTCAGGTTCCCCAAACTGGCCTGCTAGAGGCAGTGCAACAGCCTCAGGGTTGTTCCGTATTCTCAGGGTATGTGCACTATGCCACTGGCATGTCAGATTCAAACTCTATTAATGGAAAAATGGTTTCAGTAACTGGTCTAAGTACACCACTGTTACCCCCTGTTAGATTAACACTTAGCTTTCAACATCATCTCTCATACCTGCTTACTTTCTATAACTTCACAGCAACAACCAATACATTTAACAGTACCTCCTCCTGTAGAAGACAATGGAAACAGTACTTTAAACAACTAAAGGCATACCTACTGAAACTAATTCTACTGCTTCTGCTCCTGTCTGGAAATGTGCACCCTAACCCCAGCCCCTCTAGATCAATGGACTGTTGCAGCACAAAAATGTCCTGTACACTTTACCTCGCGTCTATCAATATATGTAGTCTTTGATGTAAGTTAGACAACCTCATGGTATAGATTACACAACACAACCCTGATATTCTTTCTGTTGTAGAAACTTGGTTGTCACCCAAAATCCCTGATTCTGCTATCACCATACCTAGCTACCCTACTTTTAGGCAGGATAACTTACTAAAAGAGGTGGTGGCTGTGTTATTTACTTAAAAGAAACTCTAATGCGTCACGCCCTTGAATTGCCCTGCATAGAAACATCCTCTCAGGCCCTGGCCATCAAAGTACTCCTAGGGGCCCAAATGAAAACATTAACTGTGCTATATGTTTGCATACCACCCAAAGAATCTGCCTCTGGCATTCATACTTCATGAAATATTTTCAGAGGGTGCCTCGGAATACTGAAACCATAATACTGGGAGATTTCAATGTAAACTGCCTCTCATCTGACATTAAATACATTAAGGATGCCATTTCCACCTTGCACCTTTCCCAGCTATTTAACACCTCAACCAGAATTAACTATAGAATTGGATCAAGTACCTTACTGGATTGGGTTCTGTTTAGTCACCCTGAATGAATCACAAATGTCTCTGTACTCCCTGATACCCTAAGCGACCACTCCCCTCCACTTTGTAGTTGGTCCAACAAGTTCAGCAAATCTCCACCTAAGGTTATTCTCAGTAGGGTCCTAACTCCAGGACACCTAGAACCACTCAGATCACACCATTGAAGCCAGGATTGGTCACCACTGGACTCTACCAATGACATTGATGAGGCACTTGATTTTTTCATCAACCGCTTTAATGCTGCATGTGATATCAACCCCCCTCTAAAAAAGTGGAATGTTAAGGGGGTGTGCATCACTTGTATAACAACTGAACTACTGGGAATTATGAAGACTAGGGACCACCTCTGGTACCGGGTCAAAGCCACAGGCAAGCATGCAGACATACAGACTTATACAAAATCCAAAAATGTTTGTACCAGAGCCATCCATTTTGCAAAAAATCCATAATTTAGGGAGGCACTTTCCAACTCGTGGGCTGACAGTAAACATTTCTGGAGCAACATAAAGGAAGTCACTGGCAAAGACCTCAAAAGAGCACCCACGATGCTTAACATTGATGGAAGCCTGACTCTTGACCCAATGGCCATAGCCAATATTTTTAACGATGCCTTTACAGACCTCAGCAGTGTCCTCCCCCCTGATTTTTTCATGGTCTCTGCCCCTGTCACCCCCCCAATCTGTAATACTCAGCATAAGGCTTCCCCCCTTTTATTTCAAAGAGGTTACTAAGAATGAGGCTAGAAAGTACATACACAAAGTATTCGGTAAATCAAGATTCAGTGGGGACAATCTAGATCTCAAATTTCTTGCCCTCACCCTTGAGGAAACTCTTATACCTTTAACCAAGATTCTGAACCTTTCTCTAAGGCTTGTGCAATTCCCACAAAAATGGAAACAGGTCCTAGTAAACCCAGTGCACAAAGATGGAGATAGGGCACAGCACACAAACTACAGGCCAATCTCCATTCCACCTCCTCTATCAAAAGCACTAGAGCATATAATTACAGATCAGCTTGTGGAATACCTGGACAAATACAATTTCCAATGTCCCCAGCAGGATGACTTTCATAAAGGTCACAGTACTACCACTGCACTGTTAGAATTCACTGGTTTCATACATAATGCACTCGACCAAGTCCATCTGGTTGGGGCTGCCTTTATTGACCTGACAAAGGCCTTTGATACTGTGAACTACTCACTGCTACTTGGGCAATTATCACTCACAGGGGTATCAAATGATGCTGTTAGCTTGTTCAAAAGTTACTTAGAAGACCATTTACAGCAGGTCTAGATAACCAATGTCCTCTCTAAAAGGAAGCCAGTCCATTCTGGAGTGCCTCAGGGATCTATACTGAGGCTCCTTCTCTTTAGTATCTACTTGAATAACATCCCACAAACCTGTCATGAACAGATTCTGCTTTACACAGATGATGCCATGATCTACTCTAGTAACCCTAACCCTAATTGCCTCCAGGATAACCTTCAACATTGTTTCTCAGAAGTAGAAAAGTGGTTCAACACTCAAAAACTGGTGCTAAACTATAAAAAGATCAAAGTGATGCTTTTCAACAATGCCCATAAGAAACACAAGTCCAAACCCTTGTTCATCACAAACTGCATTGTCACCCAACTTGAACAGATGCACTCCTTCAAATATCTAGTGGTCACTTTTGATAGCTCACTCACCTACTCGCAACATATTGATAATGTAGCTCGAGCTGTCAATATAAGGATTGGCCTACTCCACAGCTACAAGCATAGCCTCACTCCTGAGGCACTAAGAATAGCAATTTTCAGCTCTGTGATTACCATCATCAATTATGGGCTGGTTATTTATAGCTCTGCCTCCGCTACATCCCTTCACAGGATCACTGTTGCTCTTAACAAAGCATGCAGACTCCTTACTGGGGCTGCCCACCTCACACACATGTGACCTATATGTACCTTAGCATATTGACTATGATTACTGTCATGACCTGAGATATCTTACTATGCATGTTATGTTTCTCCTGACATCTGTGTATCTGCCCTACTTGCTTCAAATTGCACTCTGTATGTTCTTTGTTTTCCAGTACTCTCCTGGGTCTTACCTAAAAATAGGCATGTGTTTGTCTAGTGTACTTACCTGGTTAACAAAAGCTAAATAAATAAATAGACTAGGTGGCTTCAATTATTAAGCCAGATCCAATATCAAACTTGCTTACTTACCAAGAAGGCACACCTTGGTTTGTTACACCATGGGGTCCAACAGCTCCTTAACCCAACATAGTCACAGCTTGGAAATTCAGGTCGTTACTGTTCCCAGATGCCACACCACCTTAGTTCAGAGGATCTTTTGCTTACAGATACCACATCTGGCTCAACTGCCTGGGTAGGGGCAACTCTGCTGAGTCAAAATTTGGCCCTTTTAAACACAAACTCTGACAACATCTATTAGCAAACAGTATATGTGACTGCAGCCCTTAGCAGCCTTCTGCTTGTTTTATCATTGCACTTATACCTTTTGGCAATTTTAACTCCTGGCACTTCATTTCGATCCTACCCTCAAGCCTTTATCCCTCCACCCGTCACTCGTGCTTCTTCTCTGCTCATGCATCTTCAAGTTCTTCCCTTGCTCCTCCTCACTTTCCCTCTTCCACCCTCCACCCATTTTCTTATCTTATGCCACCTCTTTTGCAACTTCTTCCCCTCCTTCTCCCTACATTTGTCTCTCTTACCTCTCTCCCACCCATATTGCTCTCTCTCTCTCTCTCTTGGGTTTTTGACAAGGCCTGCTAGATTGCCCCCTCTCCTGACTAAACGTCACCTCTTCTCATCATGGGCAGAGATTTCACCCCTCAAATCACATATTCAGGAGGAAATATATTATAAGAACTGCTCCCCATTTCCCAACATCCAACAGAATCACCTCGACCACAGAGGGTAGTTGGTCTAGGAGGTGTCAGGTAGTTAGGAGGGACAAGTCGGGTGCCCCATCACTCAGTGCTCTCCAACATATCACCTCCACAAACCATATAACAACTACAAACCAGTATCTGCCTCTATCTTCAAAATCAAACAAAGGTGCAGAGGGCACTGCAGAGCAGGACACTGCAGCAGAGGAGCTAGCACAACAAAACTCACCCAAAACAGGAACCAAAACAAAAAAAGCAAAAAGGAAATTCTAAAAACTTCTTGTCATAGGAGACTTCATGATATGGGGAGTTGATACCTATCTCCAGCCAGAGGTAATGGTCAGATGTCTCCCAGGTACCTCAGTGTGGAGAGACATTGAACATATTGCTAAAATGTACATGAAGCAGGAGAAAACATTGATGTCTTGGTACACATAGGGACTAACAATCTTGCCAGCCAGTCAGTTGTGGAGACCAAGGAACACCTGACCAGGCTGGGTGACAAATTATCATCTATTTCATCTGGCATCTCCTTCTCTGAGACTCTGCCCATCTGGGAGAGGGGGTCAGATGGATGGAAGGTCAGAGAAGGGGAGATAGGGGACCTAAACATGTGGCTGAAGGTCTGGTGCCAGGAAAAAGGATACACATTTGTAGGGAACTGGCAACAGTTTTGGGAGTGAAAGTTCTTTAAATTTGATGGACTGCATCTGATTAAGGAGGGAGTCAGTGCATTGGGGCAGAAGTTTGACATCTTTGTAGAATATTTAGACTAGCAAATAGGGAGAGGGGTGCAGCACCTGAAACTTCAAATGGGAAGAACACCCTTCCCCCTCAGCTAGTGGTCAAACAGGAGTTCAGCATGTTTGTAGTTCATTTGCATCACCAGGTAAGGAAAAAGGTCCGGTTCCCCATATGACACACAGGGGAAATGCCAGACCTCACCCAGCAGCTAACACACCAAAATCTGGCCAATGAAAAAGCATGTGCACAAATGCTCGCAGTATGGGAAACAAGATCCCAGACCTGCAGGCAATAATGACAGAGGCTAAGCTGGACATAGCAGCCATTAGCAAGAGATGGTTTACCAGTAAGCATACTTGGAATACTTCAGTACCTGGCTATGTACTGTTAAGAAGAGATAGAGGTGCAAAAGGGGGGGGTGGAGTGCCCCCTTATGTCAATGAAAACATGAAAGCTACAGAAATTTGGAATACACATAAGGAGCCAGAAGAAATGTGGGTCACCCTGGAAACAGGAAATGGGACAGTTATATGAACTGGGGTTGTCTACAGGCCTCCAGACCACGGGTAGGTCATAGTCACATTAGTGTTAGAAGATATGCAAAACATGACAGCTAAAGGGGAGGTCCTGATAATGGGAGACTTGAACATGCCAGATACAGATTGGTCAATACCAGCAGGAACATCTGCCAGAACTAGACAGATAGTGGATTCCCTGAGGGGAGGGCCTCAAACAACTGGTACAACAACCCACAAGAGACAGGGTTAGCCTAGATCTAGTACTGACTAACAGGGAAAGGATCTCAGATCTCCAGGTAGAAGGTCACCTGGGGGCCAGAGATCATCACATGGTATGGTTCAATTTGGCCACTAGAAGTAAATCATCCCATTGCAAGGCAAAAATATGGGACTTCAGAGGAGCTGACTTT
Source organism: Neoceratodus forsteri (assembly GCA_016271365.2). Classification (NCBI taxonomy): domain Eukaryota; kingdom Metazoa; phylum Chordata; order Ceratodontiformes; family Ceratodontidae; genus Neoceratodus; species Neoceratodus forsteri. Next base: position 447,139,511 of record CM057451.1, on the reverse strand, counting down.
GCTAAGATGGCCAACAGAGTTAAGCTAGCCCTAGCAAAAAGAAATACAGGTGAGGAGTACAGGCAAAGTGAGCAAGCATTAAGGATGCAATACTTGAATCAACATCCCATTGTGTTAGAGAGAAAAGGAAGTGCAAAAGAAGAAGGAAACCACTTTGGTTCTCAAAAACAGTAGCAGAAGAGGCCAAAGCCAAAAGGCAGGCCTTCAGGAAATATAAGGGAACACAGTGAGATGAAGATAGGTAGGCATACCAAACTTCCCTAAGGGAGGAAGGGAAGGCAGTAAGGCAGGCAAAGGCCCAATCCAAGGAAACACTAGCACAAACAGTAAAAGAAGGTGAAATGACTTTCTATAGCTACATTAGTGAAAGGAGAAAGTCCACAGGAGGTATTACTGAGATCAAAGGGGATAAGGAGGCGTGTGAGAAGGAGGACCATGTAAAAGCATCTTGTCTAAATACATACTTCTGCTCAGTATTTACTGAGGAGAAGGGAGGTCTGGGCCAACAGCTCAGCACCATGGACACATGGGGAAGGGAGGTGTGCACTCCCTTCACAAAAGAAAGGATCCTACAAGAGCTCAATAAGCTCAGGGTGGACAAGGCAATGGGACCTGATGGCATACATCCCATGGTACTAAAGGAGGTAAGGGTGGAACTAGCAGAGCCATTATCAGAACTGTTTAGTGAGTTTCTGAGCACAGGAGAGGTCCCAGAAGACTGGAGAAGGGCTCACATGATCCCACTCCACAAAAGTGGTAGCAGGGAGGAGGCAGGGAAATATAGATCAGTCAGTCATACCTCAATAGTAGGCAAGATTATGGAGGCATTCCTTAAGGAAAGAATAGTGCAACACCTGGAATCCATAGGAGCACAGGATCCAAGACAGCATGGGTTTACAACAGGAAGGTCCTGTCAAACTAATCTCATAGATTTCTTTGACTGGGTAACTAGAGTGGTGGACCAAGAGGGAGCAGTTTATGTCACCTACCTTGACTGCAGCAAAGCTTTCAATACTGTTCCACTTAGAAGATGGATTAATAAGCTGGGTAGGCTTGGGGTGGGTCAGAAGTTGGTCAACTGGGTGGCAAACTGGTTGATGGGCAGAAAACAGAGAGTGGTGGTAAATGGAATACAGTCAGAAGAGATGCAAGTCACAAGTGGGATACCTCAGGGATCAGTCCTGGGGCCAGTCCTCTTCAATATCTTCATCAGTGACATTGCAGATGGACTGGATGGTAAGGTTTGTCTGTTTGCAGATGACACCAAGACCTGCAACAGAGTAGATAATCCAGATGGGGTGGACAAAATGAGAAGAGATCTGTAGAAACTGGCAAAATTGGTCAGAAGAGTGGCAACTGGGGTTCAACGCAAAGAAGCGCAAGATCATACACATAGGGAAGAGAAACCCTGAAGCCACTTATAGGCTGGGAGGGGAGTTGCTGGCAGTCACAAGGGAAGAAAGAGACTTGGGCATCATCATCACAGATGACCTGAAATCATCCAAGCAGACCACTAATCAGTAGGTAAGGCTAGGGGGATTTTAGGATGTATTAGTAGGGGTGTCACAAGTCGTAAGCGGAAGGTAATAATCCCTCTTAACAAGACACTGGTTAAGCCCCATCTGGAGTACTGCGTGCAGTACTGGAGGTCACATCTTCACAAGGACATTAACCAAACTGAGGCAGTCCAGAGAAGGGCAGCCAAAATGGTGCAAGGATTGCATCAGAAAACCTATTAGGACAGGTTAATGGAGCTCAATATGTATACCGTAGAGCAAAGGAGGGAGAGAGGTGATATGATCGAAACATTCAAACACCATAAGGGCATTAACAAGGTGAAAGAGTATAACATATTTCAATATAAGAAAAACAGCAGGACAAGAGGACACAGCATGAGATTAGAGGGAGGCCGATTAAGGGGTAATGCTATGAAGTTCTTTTTCACAGAAAGGGTGGTGGGTGCATGGAACGGCCTTTCACAAGAAGTGGTGGATATGAATACAGTGCAGGGCTTCAAACAGGTATGGGATAGACATAAGGGAGCAATACAGATGAGTATGAATAGCTAGGCCATTGACAGAGCAAAGGTCGATGGCACATTCATAAGTAGAAAAAGAAACGGGCAGACTGGATGAGCCTTGTGGTTCTTATCTGCATCAACTTCTATGTTTCTATGTTACTTTGTCTCTCCTTATACTATTAATTTGTCTTCCTCCCCCTCAGCTCACCAGCACTCCCTCTTCTTTCTACACTCACCCCATTTCCCTTCTTCCACCTCCCCATCCTCTCATCTCTCTATCCCCATTACCTCCTTTGCAACGCTGCTCCTTCCATCTCAACCTCCTGTGCAACTCATCTCCTTCTACCTCTTGTTTCTCCCATCCCCACCTTACACCCCACTACTTTCTCTCCTAGATTTTGACAAGGCCTCCCAGGCTGCCCTCTCTTCTATCCCACTCTACTGTTATATTGAGCAACATTCAGTGCTATTTTGATTGCTTTTGCTGTAATAATGCTTTCTTAAAGTATATTCTTGATATCTGCTATTTAATTATCTATTTTTTACCTTGTTTTGTTTTTTGTACTACTGACATGGAACCTTTGTAAATGAGTTGTATTGCTGAAAGGTGTTGTAATCCAAGACTCAATAAATAAATAAAATAAATAAATAGTTCTGTTTGCAGAATATATACTGTTTAAGGTTAATATTCTGGTAAAACTATGTAGATAGATAGTAGTTTGAAAAAAGTCCACTTAGACAGTTGGAGCAAAAGACAGCCCCTTATTCAGGACAAACTCTTCTGTTGTTAATGTTCAGAGTAATATGTTCACCACAGATGATTCATTCACATTAATTGTTGGGGATCTAGTCTGAAGTGTGTTGCTGTGTTTGATCTGAATTTCTTACATCTTTACTACATGCTTGCACAGAGGACCAATTTTTCAAAATTTGCCTCTCCATCTGCCTCTTCCACGTTTTGCTCCTTGTCCCCATTGTACTTGCAATCTCCCTTACCACCCTCATTTTGCTGCCAGTTGCACTTTGCTGAACTGTTGCTACTAATTTGCTGCATTTTGCAATACTTGAACATTGTGCTTGCTTCCTTTTAATTACCTACAGTGTACTTTTTATGTTGATTGCACGCAGCGCATGAAACATTTTGTGACAGCTTTCTCAGAAGCAGGTTGTGGTGTCACGGCACTGTTGCGGCCAGTGCCTCCACAGCCTGCAAAGGCTTGTCCCGTGTCCCCCAATGACATGGCATGCTGCTGATGACACAAGTTTGGAACCTTGGCACCAACTTGTGAGAAATCAGCTGCTGCAATCAGGGATTGCCTTGTCACTGCAGCATAAGCCATCCGCTGCAATGAGGGAGCGACCCATCATTGCAGGGCGGGATCTCACAACACTAGTATTGTTTGTGAACATGGCGGTGGCTTGCCATCATGTTCACTAACAATATTACCCTCCCCCACACCATGTTTATCTGCCAACAGGGGAGCCCACTCCCCATCAGCATAATGTAACCCCCCCTTTTATTGTCTCCCTATGGGGTGTCCAATCCCTGCCAGCAGAATGGCATTCCCCCCCTTCCCCCTTTTGTTGTTTGCCGACAGGGGTGCCCAGTCCTCTGTTGGCTACTGCTGGCTCCCCCCAAAAAAAGAAAGCCTCTAGTGACACTCTGGAAGCCCACCCCAGCATGCTACATGCCACTGTAAAGTAAAAAACTGTCCCTCGATGTCTTTTGTTTTTTCCCTGAAAAAAAGGAAACTGTCCCTCAGCACTTTCCTTGCCCCCCACATGCAACCCACACCCACCCACTGTGCACCCTGCCTCCCCACACCCCCTCACCACATACTTACCTCCGGAGTCCTGCGCGATGATCTTCGGTGGACCGGGAACATGTCTGCACTCTTAAGCCGACCGTGAACTGAGGAAATGCCGGTAAGCTGTATAATGGTAGAAATAGGGTTTGTTCAACTTTAATGCATAACTCAGTATTTTTTTTGAATTTTGGCACCAAATTTTCAACATGGGTTTTTTGGGACCCCACCTCATGAATTCTCAAACTGTCATGGCGTTAATCGGCCCCGAAAGGTGATTTTGCGGTCACTGAGCGGAATCACCTTTTGGTGCTGATTAATGAAAGGACAGTGCCAGTGTTCATGAGATGGGCTCTCAAAAAGCCTATGTTGCAAATTTGGTGGAAAAAATCCAAAAAATGACTGTTTTACGCGCGGGCATTGCGTAGTTGCTACGCACACTCTTAACTTCACAAATTTGCACTATTTTCACACCAGATTTTCAATATTGGCATTTTGTCACACACCTCCTTGTGAACCATATAGCTGTCATTGTTCACATCCTGGTTGAAATGAGTTTTCGCATTTCCAATGCAGAATAGCATGGTCGCTGTGGGAAATCAGTGTCCAGGACAGATTAAGAAAATGACAGTGACACTGTTCATCAGTAGAGGTCCTAAAATGCCTATGTTGAAAATTTGGTAATGATACTCCATAAAATGACTGTGTTATGAGCATGCATTGCGCAGTTTGCACAGACGCTCATAACTTTGTGAATTAATAATATTTTCACTCCAGATTTTCAACATTGCCATTTTCCCACACTTACCTATGAATAGTGCAGCTGTTATTTTTCCCATCCTGGCCGAAATGTGTTTTCGCACTTCCGGCACAGAATAGAGCGGTCGCTGTGGGAAATCACTGTCCAGGACAGATTAAGAAAATGACAGTGATACTGTTCATGAGCAGAGGTCCTAAAATGCCTATGTTGAAAATTGGATGATGATAGCCCATCAAATACCTGTGTTACAAGTGTGCATTGCACATTTTCCACACACCCTTGTAACTTCCCAGATTTGTAATATTGTCACACCAGATTTTCAACAGTTGCATTTTTTCACACCTCCTTATGAGCAGTACAGCTGTCATTTTTCACATCCTGACTGAAATGTGGTTTCACAGTTACGGCACAGAATAATGTGGTTGCTGTGGAAAATCAGTGTTCAGGACAGATTAAGAAAATGACAGTGGCACTGTTCATGAGCAGAAGTCCTAAAATCCCTATGTTGAAAATTTGGTGACGAAACTCCATAACAAGACTGTGTTACAAGCATGCGCTGAACTGTTTCCACGCACCCTTGTAACTTTGCAAATTTGTAATATTTTCACACCACATTTTCAACAGTGGCATTTTTTCACACCTCATTATGAACAGTACAGCTGTCATTTTTCACATCCTGGCTAAAATATGTTTTTGCACTTCTGCCGGAGAATAGCACGGTCGCTGTACGAAATCAGTGTTTGGGACAGATTAAGATTGAAAGAGTGAGATGGGGGGGGAGTGACCAAGCTTAACTGAGCTTTGTCGGGACTGCTGCGGATTTATTTGTGGGCAGAACAAGGCCCCAATGCAAGAGACCAGTACAAACGGGCAACCTGCTGCACTGGGAGAAACAGAACGAGAGACTGAGTGAGGGAGGGAGAGGGAGTGAGCGAACTCACCAGAGCACTGTCAGGACTGCTGCGGATTTCTTTGTGGGCAGAAGAACGCATCAATGCAGGCAGGGGGCCCAGTAGAAAAGGCCAGCCTGCAGCGGTGGGAGAAACAGTACGAGTGAGTGAGACAGGGGGACTGAGTTGCTGTGGATTTGTTTGTGGGCAGAAAAAGGCCCCAATGCAAGAGCCCAGTACAAAAGGGCTGCCTGCAGCACTGGGAGAAACAGAATGAGAGACTGAGTGAGGGAGGGGGAGTGAGCGAACTCACCGGAGGGCTGTTAGGACTGCTGCGGTTTTCTTTGTGGGCAGAAAAAGGCATCAATGCAGGCAGTGGGCCCAGTAGAAAAGGCCAACCTGCAGCAGTGGGAGAAACAGTACGAATGAGTGAGACAGGGGGGACTGAGTGAGCTCAACAGAGCTATATCAGGACTACTGCGGATTTCTTTGTGGGCAGACAAAGGTGCCAATGCAGTCAGGAGCTCCATACACAAGTGCAGCCTGCCGCGTCAAGAGACACAGAACGAGTGAGTGACAGAGTGGTAGTGTGCGAGCTCAACGGAGCTCTATTGTGACTGCTGCGGATTTCTTTGTGGGCAGAAAATGCGGCAATGCAGGCAGGAGCCCAGTACAAAAGGCTAGCTTGTAGCACCAGCAGAAATGGAATGAGTGAGTGGGGGGGGGGTGAGCGAGCTCAATGGAGCTGTGTCGGGACTGCTTCAGATTTCTTTCTGGCCAGAACAAGGCGCCAGTGCAGGCAGGAGCCCAGTACAAAAGGGCAGCCTGCAGTGGCAGGAGACACAGAATGAGTGAGTGAGATAAACGGAGCTCTGTTGGGACTGGCACAGATTTGTTTGTGGGCAGAAAAAGGCAACAAGGCACACAGGGGCCCAGTACAAAAGGGCAGCCTGCAGTGGCGAGAAAACCAGAATGAGCGAGTGAGAGAGGGGAGTGAGTGAGTGCAATGGAGCTGTATTGCAACTGCTGCAAATTTCTTTTTGGGCAGAAGAAGGCGGCAATGCAGGCAGGAGCCCAATAGAAAAGGGAAGTCTGCAACGCCAGCAGAAACAGAATGAGCGAGTGAAAGAAGGGGAGTGAGCAAGCTCAACAGAGCTTTGTCGGGACTGCTGCAGATTTCTTTGTGGGCAGAAAAAGGTGCCAATGCAGACAGGAGCCCAGTACAAAAGGGAAGCCTGCAGCTCTGGGAGAAACACAACGAGTGAGTGAGAGGGGGGAAAGAGTGAGCGCAATGGAGCTCTATTATGACTGCTGCGGATTTCTTTGTTGGCAGAAAAAGGCGGTAACGCAGGCAGGAGCCCAGTACAAAAGGCCAGCCTGCTGCACCAGCAGAAAAGGAATGAGTGAATGAGAGAGGGGGAGTCAGCAGGCTCAACAGACCTGTGTTGGGACTGTGGTAGATTTCTTTGTGGGCAGAAAAAGCCACCAACAGAGGCAGGATCCCAGTACAAAAGGGCAGCCTGCAGTGCCAGGAGAAACAGAATGAGTGAGTGAGAGAGAAGGAGTGAGCCACCTCAACAGAGCTCTGTCAGGAAAGCTGTGGATTTCTTAGTGGGCAGAACAAAGTGTCAATACAGGCAGGAGCCCAGTACAAACAAGCAGCCTGCAGCACTGGGAAAAACAGACTGAGCGAATGACAGAGGGCCAGTGAGTGAGCTCAACACACCAACGCAATCAACATTCAGCATTGACAAATGCTTGTTATTATTGTTATTATAATTGTAACTTTATGGATGTAACTTATTGCTACACTCTGCTCATTCCCTTCCCCCAGGACACATCTGGAAAAGAGCTATTTAGCACAGTATGTTTTTTCCTGGTTTAACTCTTGAAATAAATAAATTAATAAGATTATTTCCATTTAAATGGGACAGAGCTGTAATTGTAGTTTGTACTTGTTATTGTAATACTATGGCCCTCCTAAAGAACTCATATAATAAAGAATATGAGTAACACTTTATTATAAGTGTACTTAACTACACTGTAATCACTGTATAACTGTGCTGTAACTTCATTATAACTACTGTCTAGTTACATGTCACTGAGTTCGCGAATTTCACCATAGACAAAAGGTGAGCAAACAGGGTAGGTGAGGTAACACCATCTATATCAAAATGGTAACACTGTATTTCCCAAAAAAATCCTTCTCAAAGGCCTTAATTGATGTTCTAATGTCATATACAGTTTTAACAGCATAATGAAATTCCAGCTACCTTCAGAAAATAAACATTTTAATTCAACCTATCCTTGTCCAATAATGCCAGCCACCATTACCTCTGCACTTTGCAGTAAGACTTCCTAAGAGGGTGTGGCTGGTAAACTTCAAGTCAACATACATACTTGCATATGCAGCCCATGATGCTTTGCATTGTGTGGGCATGTGTGATTTTGCATTTTCATATATACCCTAAAGTGCATGTGCCAGTAAATAAGTGTTAATTTGAATAAATACAATTGAATCCCCTCCATATACTAAATTATGCAAGATCCATATAAGCAAATACATTCTATATTTTTTTATTTATTGAATTTTGATGACCGGGTTGGCCCACTGGGCCCCAAAGGTCCCTTTTTAAGGGGCGAACCGGGGAACAGAAACAATACAATACTGTACATACAATCAGGTGATCCAGAAGCAATACAATACATACAGTCAGGTAATACAGGGTTATGAAAAGTAGACAAGATAATGAGGATAACAGAACAGGATATTATTCAAATCATAGACCATAAGTGCAACACTTGAAAGATTTAAGGATTTAAGGCATGATTTAATGTAGGTTAAGGTGAGAAGAGAGGGGGGATGGGTGTTGTGATTTGGATTGGGGGTGATTATCCTATGACCTCGCAGTGTCATGAGTTTGTCCCAAGCAAATGGAACTTAAGCCTAGTGTGAAAGATTGGTAGTGTGGGGGCTTCCTGTACTAGTGGTGGGAGAGTGTTCCACAGTTTAGGTGCTGTGAGAGTGAAGGAATTGCCTGCCTTGTGAGTCTTGATTCTGGGGATTGCCAGTAGGGACCGACCCGAGGTCCTCATCATTCGGGGTTAGGCTTAGCCATGATTATTCCTGTCAGGCTTTGGTGGGGCTGCCGGGCTCTATTCATCCAATGTAACCATATATTACAAGTAATTTCATATATATACTGAAGAGCAAATGAAAAAGCATGCATTGTGTATTGTCTGTAATACCTATGTACCAACTTTATGGCCCAGGTCATGCCTGAATACAATCCATTGGATATGTAAACTTACCCAGTAAACAAACAAATGCATATACAGTGTGTGTATATATATATATATATATATATATATATATATATATATATATATATATGTACATATCACCAATTTGCTGTGTGGATTGATGGTGGGTGGTGCCAGATACACATGCAAGGACTCTTCCTTAGTCATTACATGCCATTCCCACTAGCTGAATGAGGTGGCAGGTATAACACCATGCTTCACACCAAACTACCACAGCCCTCTGACTATACCATGAGGCCTTGGGGCCTGATGGTGAACACACACATGTAGCAGCTAAGGAAGAATTCTTGCATGTGTGTCTGGCACCACCAACCATCACTACAAACAGCAGATCAGTGAGATTATATAATATATACTATATATGTGTGTGTGTGTGTTTGTTTAGTGAGTAGGTGCACTGATCCAATGGACGGCTTTCAGGCATGACCCGGGCCATAAAGAGGGCATATAGGTAATACAGCAATACACTTACATTAACAGAGAAAGGTACAGGAAATAGAATACATTGAATATATAGGCCCCAATATTCAAAACTGTGCCTGTCAAAGGTGCATGTGAGTTGAGCTGGTGCAACCCAGGGATATATTCAAAGGAGATGAGCCATGGTGCATCTCCTCTGAATACATCAGGTAATGCACACTGCACAACTAGGATATGCTGGTGCATCCCTCCCAGATATAGCTGAATACCAGGAACGGGATATGTGCCAGAGCAACAGAGTTACGCTGTGTCCAAATTCCTGATATTCAGCCAGCAGTATGAAAATGGGGTCATAATGTATGCAAGGTGAAAATGAAACCATTTGCATGTCATTATGGCTCCATTTGCATGAATTGTGCAGGGTGGCCAGAGGGGGTCTAGCGATACCCTCTCCCCATAGCAGCGCATGCCGATAAATAACATTGTACATTATCCCTGGTAGTCTAGTGGTACCCTCTCCCTCCCTGTAGCTGCAATTGCCTGTAAAATAATAATCATACAGTCCTTGGTGGTCCAGTGGTACTCCCCTCCTTTCCATAGCCCCGATCACCCATAAAAGTACAAACCAAACATTCCCCAGCAGTCTAGTGGCACCCCTCCACCCTGCCCATTGCTATGATCACCCATAACAGAATAATTCCCTGGTGGTGCAGTGGCCCCCACCATCCCCACCCACACAGGACCCCTTGCCCACCCAGCTCTGCCCCAGTCATCAGCGGGCAGCAGCAACCCACCTGCATACCTCTGCAGCTGCCCACTGAATGACAGCTTACAGTAGCAGTTGTGTACCAATGGGCTTGCAGTGCATACTGCAATAGTCACAAATATGTGAATGAATGTTTCATTGTAGTTTCATTCTAGTTACATTATAGTTATACTGTAGTTACAGTGTAGTTAGTGACACTTAAAATTATCCTTCTGAAATCATTTCCTCATGAACTTACTGCAGTATAGCGTAGTGGTTAAAAGCACTGACCTACAAACCTGGAGAATTGGGTTCAAATCTCAAAGCCAGCTCTTGCATACTGTGCAACCAAAAAAAAAAGAACTAAAATTAAACATGCAATCTAATATTGTAAATTGCTATACAATAAAAAATAATTAATTTACATAATTATTTATAGGCTTTTAATAGTGCAGTAGTTACCAAGGACCGTACTGCTTCTGTGGCATTGTTTTCACAGTTAATGTCTAATATATACTTACAAAATAAGTATGCAGAAACTGACATTCAAAATAAAGTACAAGAAAAGGATGTAACAATGCTGTAGTTACTAAGGAATGTGTTGCTTCTGTGGCATTGTTTCCACAGTTAATGACTACCTAACATGTATTTGCAAAGTAAGTACGTAGAGACTAACACTTAAAGTGAAATAAGAAACGTGTAGCAGTGCTGTAGTTACTAAGGAATGTGCTGCTTCTGTGGCATTGTTTCCACAGTTAATTCCTACCTAACATGACACTTACAATAAAGCATAAGAAGGGTTTGACTACTATACACTTACATTGAATGTCAGTGTTGTAGTTCTGATATATATTTTCCTTCAGAAATCATTCCCTCGTGCACTTACTGCTTAAGAAACATTGGGCCAGATATTCAAAACTTTGCCCCTGAGCTAAGATAACACTGCCTGGTGGGCAAACGTAGCCCAGAGCACAAAGCAAGCTATATTCAAAAGGAATAGACTGTGCAAACAGCCTCTGAATATAGCATGGTAAAGAGGCCGTGCAAACAGGGCTGGGAGTGCAGGGCAACCGTAGCCCTGGAATATGACAGCACTGAATATAGCAACCATGAAGTGAAAACCACAACAACAACAACACAGTGTATAGCAAAGTGAGGGTAGGTAGAAAGGAACTATGTGGCCAATGTGTGTGCCAGCAAATGCGTGGACCCAGTACAGCTGCTAGCCGTAGCAGATGTGAAAGAACAGTGATCAGAACTGTAAATTATTCCCTGAACTGTTAGTGCCTCGCTAACACATTAGCGAGGCTTTAGCGCAGAGCTAAGCGGTTTGCCTGGTGCAAACACATTAGCCCGACACTATACTTTGCCATAATCAAAGGTGACATGCAAATGAGCCTACTTAGATAGTCTCTGTGCAAACAGCCACATTAGCATCTCATCATGCCCTAATTTGCATGCGGTTTGCACAGCGTTACTGCAGGGTCCCACAGCTCCACCTGTAGGTCAGTCTGGAAGTACAGGGGCTGGCCAGGTCCAATCGAAGCTCCACCTGTAGGTCAGTCAGGCAGTGCATGATGATAGCTGTAGGCTACATGTGAACAGCGCAGCATACCACAGCATATCGTACCCCAGGGGACTACACATCAGAGGCACAGGTGGTGGTGCTGCATGCAACCGTCACACTGTATGTCATGCTACAGTATACAGAAGACACTACAGTAGCAAGGGGCTGGTAGTGTGACAGACACAGCAATGCCTATGGTATGTAGGGCAGTGCTGACCACTGCACTGTAGACAGTGACAGACCCAGCTTGCAGGTAATTACTGACAGTGGACAGTACTATTACGCTGTTGTGTGATCCACAGATGCTGCATCTGTGCCATGTGATGCACACAGTGTCATGTACATGGCCGGCTGCGTGTGCTGTGACATCTGTACAGTTGTGTGGTGGGTGGCTGGGGGGCCCGTAAGATCTGACAGGCACACGGTGGTGGCGTATTCCCACTACTGGCCCATGTGCATTGCATGATGTGTCCCAGCCTTGTTGCCACACCTGGGCTGTGGTGAGGTCTGGCCACCCGTACCCCCTTCCCTTCACTAGTCACCATGCCCACAGTGCTTCATGTGTGTGCTGGCATCTGTTAGGCACCACATATGTATGGTCTGAAGGTGTGTGCTATATGGCCACACTACCATGCTGTCCCCTATGGGTCAGATCACCCCTTACTGTCTGTGCTTGGCTGGGACTGGTGGCAGCTGCTGGCATCTTGGTGGTGCCAGCAGTGAGCAGAATGTGTCCTCCATGTCTGACATTTTCTAAGTGTCATACTCCTATGTTAGGGTCGCACAAGCTGTTGTGTTCTGGTTCCAACCCTCTATTCTATTACAGTGATGGCAAAACATCTGTAGAGCTCCACCCATGCAGCCATAAAAATCTTATAATGCTTCAGTTTAAAAATATTTTGTTAAGAAGCATACACTGTGGTGTCGCAGTTAAAAGCAACCACATAAAATACTGGCACAATACTCAGTCTTGTTATCTAAAGAGTTTTTGTAAAGCTTCTTGCTTTTACATTGAGCCTTGTGCCTATATACTTTGCCTTCAGTATCATAGGTACATAAACTTACTGTACATAAAAAGTGGAGAAATGTTAAGTTATAATTTTAAACACTATACTTCAATTTGTCTCTGTATACTTAAGTAAGCCTCAAGAAACTGCTTTAAAACTACCTGGAGCCATTTGTGAATGCTGTTTAGTAAGGTCATTTGGAGAGCTAATATGGTAGCATCATACTCTCTCTGCTCCTCCACACCAGCTGAGGTTTGAGAAGGACAAGCATGCCAAGCTAGCGACACTGAGAGGCATGTTCTGTGAATCATATATGGTAGTTTCACAAGGTTTTCTACTGGCTCCACAAGACTTGCTAGAATACCGATTCAAAAGTTTCAAATTTTATTTTACCATTTAGGAAAAAAAATATTGTTTTGCATGTATTCAAGGTCTAATAATTAATATAGTGCAAAAAGTATGCCAATTCATTTTGTCACTAACCAGCTGTGTATTATGTAAAAAAAGGCTTTTATCTTGCAAACTACACTATGCCACAGGGAAGACATCCCTGTGCAATTAATCATGGTATAAGTATGTTCCTTAATCAGACATGTGGACTGTGGGATAAAAAAAGAAACAGGGAGATAGATGGGCTTTAAATAAGTGACATTCAAGTTACTTACTGTCCAAACATTGTCCTTTGCTCATCAGCTCCCTCGCTATTACCACTACTCCAGCCTCCGCCAGTAACGCTCATAACCACAGACCTTAAAACCAGGGACTTCCAGTTTACACACCAGGGCTCTGTGCTTCACAGGCATTGCTAACTCTCTGACTTTTAACTTCTCCTACCCTTTGGCTTTATCAGTTTCCAGTTCTGCTCCATTTCTGTTCCTTATTGTCCTCTACTTTTTCTCCTGTTCTCCTGATTTTCTTTCAGTACTCTAACTTTTCTTTCCTTGGACTGCCCTGATTTCAGCCCCATGACACATCCATGTCTGCTCCACCAATGGTCACTCCACTTTGCAGGTTTGACTCCAGTTCCCAGCATCAAGCTTGAACTCCAACTCAGGTTTGAGAACTCCACCAGGATTTACCTGAAATAAATCCAAAACAGAAAACAAAGACTCTAAGTGTGATATTTTTTGTAAAACTTGCTGAAAAGTACTGGATATAGCAACAGAACCAAACAAGAGAGGTGTACCAAATATATAGTACTGCCAGGAATAAAAATGTTATGTTGAGGAGCTTTACAGCACACTCAGCTCAGGTTTGCCATCTTGTAAAGAAAAAAAAATAATACACATCCACCATTCAACAAGAGTAGTGAATCTAGAAAAAGAGGCCGGCGTGGAAGCTGGCGGTAGAAGGTTCAGGAGGGAGGTGAGAAATTTTTACTGACAGAAAGAGTGGTTGAACCATGGGACAGTCTGCCAGAAGAGAAGGTAGACACCAAAACCATTAATTGTTGTCAGAGAATTAAGGACTTAGTAGTTACTTGGGAGGGAGGTAGTAGTAAAACAGGGAGTAAGGGGTGGAGAGCATAGACAAAGACTCCATAATGACTAAAGGTCTTGGGGTATGATTGGGTTTTACAGTCACACTAAATGGACCATTTGTCTTCTGCCATTGTCTATATTTATATTCCACTGAAGAGCACTATGGCTCCACTGTAGTGTAGGACTGTTTTCTTGTTTTACACAGTAGGTGAAAGAGGACTAAAGAGTCCTTGTACTTTAATGGCTCAGAGGGAGGAGTGAGATTGGGTGCATAAAGGGTTGGTAGCACGTAGGGGGTTCACATTTGAATTTGGCTATTTATGGATTGAAGAGGAGAGTGATTATACAATTATTGTGGTATTTAATGAGGGTAGAAGGAAGAGATTGCTAATGACAATTGCAGCTTCTGTAATTGTACAGGTAACATCACTGGGGGACTGTAGTGAGGAGGGAGGAACATGTGTATGCTAAAGGGTGGCAGGCTGGGGGCTTCCATTTTAAAGGTCTGTGCATAGGAAGGGGTCAGGAGTCATTTGCACAGTGGATGGAGTGAATTATGTCTAAATAAAATGTATTTAAAAAACAATTTTGCATAGTTTTATGATTTCCCTGACATTGCACATCTCTAATTATTTCCATTCCCCTTTGTGGTTTGTTTGAACCTAAAATAGCAAAATACATTAGTCAGAAAAAAATGTCTTTATATAGATTTTGATTGTACTGTATTTGTTCATGAACAGAGATGTCGCTTTGAATTTATTATACAGTACTGCTTTTCTGTTATGCCCAACATTAAAAAAGTTGATCTTGTCATGCTGGGCTGTTTATTATCAGAAATGTGCATGTTAGTCATGCCACAAAGCAGAAAGGGGCACACAGGGCAAGCTGGCAACCCAGCTCCCTCTCTGTATCCGGGAGGACAGGAATGTATACCAACAAACTAAAAGAAGAGCCTCCACATGAATACTCTTCTTCCCTCATGAAGCACCATATGTAGGGTGCGATGTAAGATTTGCACTGCAACCTGCACATATGGCTCTGCTAAAATAAAAGTATTGTATCCTCATAGCTGGTGAGTATTGCATATTTTTCTCTTTTTTTGTGAAATATGACTTCAGTCTGCAGTTAACACTAGCACCCTTGGAGGTGGGAGTCATCTGGCATTTTTCTGTCATGCACCATTTGTAGAATGGCTGCTGGTTATGGCCCAGTGAAGGAGCGTTTTGCATTTCTGGTGACTACACAGTGCTACATGTCCCCAAGGACATCACAACATGCATGGCTTGACATAAGAGGTGGGAAGGAGCAGGAGAACATGGCAATGCCTGCCTATAATGCACCAGGAAAAGGTTTTCATGTTCCTTCCCATACTATTCAACCCCTCAGCATGCTACTTTCACTACCCCTGACCATCACTACAAATATCATAAGTGTAACTGCCTGATGGCAGCAGGAATGTCCACTGCCAGAGATACACCGGAACTAATAGAGTGACTTACATGTCGGGAGTCTGGAGGTAGTAAATGACAGCAGGAAGTGAGTCTGGTGGCAGGTGATATATTAATATTAACCCCACATATTAAAATGAAATTGTATGATTTTTTTTTTTTGCACTTTTTTGTATAAAAACACAGAAACATAGAATTTGCTGGCAGATAAGGACTGCTAGGCCCATCCAGTCTGCCAATTTTCTCTATCTGTATCAGCAGAGCACCTCATGAATGTGACAGCTGTCATTTTTCAAATCCTGGTCCAAATTTTTTTTACATCCCGAAATGGTGATTTTGTAGTCCCTGTATGAAATCACATTTTAGATAGGATTTGAACATTTTCTCTGCCCTTGTTCATGAGGTGGGGGTCATAAGAAAGCTATGTTATAAATTTGGTGTAAAAATATTAAAAGAAAACAAAGTTATAATGCTACGTTGAATTTTGCAAACACAGACTCGTAACTTTGATGATATTCAATATGTTTATCCTAAATTTTCAAAATATACATTTCTGTACACTGTGTACAGCACTTCATGAATGTGACAGATGTCATTTATCAACTCTTGCCAAAAATGTGTTTTTGTGTCACAAAAAGTGATTTTGCAGTCCCTGCGTGAAATCACTTTTCGGTCAAGAGAATAACATTTTCTCTGCCCTTCGTCATGAGGCAGGGTCATAACAAGGCTGTGCTGAAAGTTTGTTATAATAATATTAAAAAAGCAACAGATGAATAAACCTACATTACATTTTGTGAATGTAGGCTCATAAGTTTAGTAATTTTAAATATTTTACCCCCAATGCCTTTACTGCAGCCCTATTGGCTTTGGTCAGAATTTGTTTTTCTCCATCTAGCACACTCTCTTTCTGATTTTTGCTTACCCTCTACAGCACTTTTCCTGGGGGAATTTTAACCTAGTGTTGGATCCCATTCTGGACCGGTTCCCTCAGAAAAAGGCATCATCTCCCACTACCATGCTAGGACTGCCCCTAGCCAACATTGCAAGGAATATAATTTAGTTGATTGTTGGAGAATCCTTCACCCTCAGTGTAGGGACTATACTTAGAGCTCACCCAGATTCCAGACCTGTGGAAGGTTAGATTATTTTCTTTGCAGTTCCAGTACTCTCTCCAGCATATTAGAATGAAATACGCAGCCAGTTATTCTTTACAATCAAGCTATGGTTAAAATAGTTTGGGTGCCCCAAAGGTAGTATTGCCAAATCCCCTAGATTGTGAGTTAACGCCACCCTACTTTACTCTGCTGATTTTAAGGAGTGGCTGGCATCAGAAATTTCTTTTTACTTTGTTACCAAATAAACTTCAGAAATCTCACCATTCTCTGTTTGGAAAGCTGTTAAGGCTTTCATCAGAGGGAGAATTATCTTCTATGCTTTAAGAGGAAATAAGCATAGAAAGCAGGAATTTACAGATCTTACAGCCAAAATAAAGCAGTTGGAGGATGTTATTTACCAGCAACCACAGGGGCAAGATAGTTCCATGTTGCTACAATGACATCCCTGACTTCGACGCCCCCCCCTACAGCAACAGACACACAGCAACATCCCTGACACCAACGTGACCCAACAATGACTGCCAGCACTGTGACAGCTACCAACACTGTTGGTCGGATCAATGCCGGGGCTGCACCCCACCACACCCCTCATGCAGAGGGCTGAGCCACCCGCACCTCCTCTACTTTATATATCTAACTCCATGTCACACAGACAGTGGCATTAGATACATATCCCCCATCACCACAAAGTCTGTTGGCTTGAAACACCCATCACCATGATGTCCTGCACTGTTGGGGAGTCGCTGTTGGGCCATCGCTGTGGTATATGGGACAGGATCATCTAGTCACCCAAGTACTCTCTCTCTCTCAAATATAAATTAAACACTATATTTTACCAACAAGCTACTAGGTCTCTTTTCTTTCTGAAACAATCCTACTGGCAAGCTGGAAAAAAAATGATAAGCTTTTAGACAATAGGTTAAAATGTAAACAAGTAAGGTTCAAATCTCACACATAAAAGCCTGCAGGAGGGGTTCATGTCGCAAATCCCAGCTCCCATCAACTCCAAAAAAGCATTTGATTCCATTGAATGGGATTATTTATTTTGCATACTTTATTAAGTTGGCATAGGCCTCTCCTTCCAGTTTTCAGTGCAAGCTTTGTATTCTTCTTCTAAGGCAAGTGTTACAGTATGGCAAATGGCATCCTCTCCAATAGTTTTCCCCTATTTAGTGGCATTATGCAAGGATGCTGACTTAATCCCCTATTATTTTACTTGCTATGGAGCCCCCCTTTTTTTTAATTCTTTTCCTTTTTGCTCCACCCAAGGGGAACTCTGTCTGGCATCCACTTACCCGGGTGCTCTACCTCCTCGATGAAGCACCCCACACCCCACCCTGTCTGACCTGGCGGGTCACCCAACTCTACACCCTCTGAGGTAGGACTGCTCTATCTTCCCAGGGTACTCTATCTAGAATCTGATCTGCCAGTCAGACAAGGGGTTGGGGCGAGGAGAGGTGCCCGACCTTGGAGTGTGGCCTTCCAGGTTCATGGTGCCTTCACCTATCCCCTCTGATGGGGATTTTTCTTAGTAGTTTACATCCTCCATCCCCCAACCTCCCCCAAGAGCTCAGATGTGCAATGGCATCAGATCACCTGCCGCAACTCTTGTCCCACTATGTGATTCCCCTTAGCATATGCAGTACCATCGGTCTCCACTGGGGGCCACTGCAATGCCGGGCATGCCTGAATCCCACCCCAGAGAAAGGAGATCTGACCTCCAGATGCTCAGTCCTCTCTCTCCCTTGCCAATCCCCAGTGGCCCAGTCTCATTCCTCACCCCAGGTTGCCGGCTTGGCATGAGGTGTGTCTTCCAGTGCCTCAACCCTCAGTGCCACTGGGCCAGTGCTATGGAACCCCTTAATGATGACCTTAGGCAATATCCAGAAATTCATGGTATACCAGTTGGGAGAGAAATGTTTGCTACTTTATTATACACAGACAATCTTCTGCTTACTCTTACACAAGTAGAATCTTCTCTTCCTTAGGCTTGAGAGCTCATAGATTCCTTTGTGGTTATATCTGGACTTTGTGTAAACTGGAATAAAACAGAACTGCTGTCTCTCCATAAAGGAGACCCAGCTTGGGCCCTTCTAGGAGCTAAATGGATAAAATTGTCCCAACTGAGCTCACATACTTAGGTATGTCCATTTCTAGTAGCCCTCATGATATGTGTCAGAGAAACCTAAATAAATTGTTGGCTTCCTTGCAGTTAGATTTTAACAGGTGGACTAAACTACATTTAGCAATCCTGGGTAAAATTGCCACCATCAAACTGATGGCCTTTCCAAAATTGTTTTATTGTTTAAGTAATCTCACAATGACTATCCCACAGTGACAATGGCAAAGGATAAATAGATTGTTTTAAAACTTTATTTAGGAAGGTAAGTGCCTGCATTTTAGTTGAACTATCCTCCAGGTGCCAATGACAGCAGGAGCAGGAATATGCTGTGGCCTTTGACTACCATATCTGTCATGGCATTAAGCAAATCTTACACTGGCCAAGACCATGAACCGCTTATACCCCATTGTGGGTGGACATTGAGCAACCCCTTTTAGGTTCTATCCCATTGACCACCACTTTAGCAGAACCCCCCTGAGGAATTGTTTCCCAACATTGCCAATTTTATTTGCACAGCAAAGCAGGGTTTGAATGCTTAAGCTGCTCATTGGGACTCACACTATTTTCGTCCCTATGAGTCACTCTGGTGTAACTAAAAGATCCAAATCAGTTGTACCCCAATGCAGTGGCACACTTGGAAAGCCAATGGTTTAAGGGGTATTTATCAGTTGATCGATCCCAACACGGGACTATTAAATCCAACCAGCAGTTAAAAAGTGAATTTTATCTCCTTCCCCAAGATTTTAGGAAATACTTACAGCTTAGACATGTCCTACTCCCTTGTTTAACTAAAGATTATACCCATATTGAAAGCTAATCCTCCCGCATAACACAGTGGTTAAATCTCCCATGGAGTCACACCAGAGCAATCTAAAAACTCTTCAGGCAATTTTTCTTGCAGACTGGAACTTCAACTGCTTCAAAAGAAAATCCTAAACCGATGCTACTGGACCCCAGATAAACTGGTCCGTATGGGCCTTCTTGCCAATAATGAGTGTTGGAGATGCAGAGATGCTCCTGGCATGCTTTGTCATGTCCTTTGGACTTGCACCCCAGTTAAGACCTGGTGGTTCTGCATTACAGATTTTTTAGAACATGACCTTCATACTACCTTGCCTAGATCTCCCCAGTTTGGGATTTTAGGAGACACCAGTCTGTTATCTAGGGAAAATTCCTATCGTAAACCTTTATTGCTCACAGCAGCATTAAAAGCCAAATGAGTATTTTTTTTTTTGCACTGCAAGAAACCGATCATTCCCTCCACCACTTAATGTGGCACACTGTCCCAATGGTGGCCTCCTATATACAAGTTCTGCATTGGCACAGAAACAGTCTTCCTAAATTTTGCAAGACATTGGTGCCTTGGTTAGGGAAATTGGGTGTCTCAGTTTGTGAACACTGTATATCTTAACTGTTTTTCTCTTTTCCCCCCATAGAGCCCCCCCCCCAAATACGACCACAATGGATGTCTCTGGATATATATTCCTTATTACCTTCCCCATATTCCTCTTACCTGGGCCTTGGTAGGTGATGCCACATCAATGATTTCAAGGTCACTATCTTTGTCAAAGTTAGAAAATCTCTGGATGAAATGTGATAGATTATACTTTGTGATCTTGTGGCTTCGACAGGGCAAGCAAGATCTGGTGTGCTAATAAATAGATTTTATCGCAGAGTTATTATAATGTTACTCCCCTATATTGTAAATTGTCCACTGTTCTTAGATGTTACCTGTGGAAAAATTCAAAAAAATGTTCTTACACAAAAACAAATCAAGCACTGCTGCTGCAACTTGGATAACAAACCAGACCCTGCTGAACTTGTTTTACCCCAACAGTTTAGCACAGGGCAGGGCTCTTTCTGCATGGGTCTCCATTTCTGGTCTAATTATGGAACTGATCCAGCTAATTTTGGTTGGGAAGGGTTTCCTTTACCTGGCTGCAGTTGCACTGCAAGGAGTGAGTTAATTTGTTTCTTTAAATAGCTATTCCTGATTTTGTAACTTCCTGTTTTTTTCCATGTGATCTGTGAGGTTAATCTGAAAGCCTGGACTGTGCTTTCTGTACTTTCCATCTGATCTGTCAGACCTGGGCTGCTGATTGGATCATACCTCTCAACTGTCCCTGATTTTCAGGGATGTCCCTGATTTTGCCTCAAAAATTTACTCTGTCCCTTCTAAAAATTGTGTTTTTGTGACCAAACAGTGGGAGTTGTAAGCACAAAATAATGTCAGACCTTAAAGTTACAGACTTGTTCTTCCTTAGAAAATGCATTTTATACTAAGCCCCTTATTCTACCAGCTTCCTGAATTGATATCTCCAATTTTGAAGATATGTCCCTGATTTTGGTCCTTTGTCCCTGATTTTTGTAAGCCTTGTCCCTGATTTGTGAGGCAGGAGGTTGAGAGGTATGGATTGGATGCCATGTGACCTCACACAGGTACACTGCCAGGCAGTTGATTTCAAGAAGGGAGTTTGAGCCGTCTTTGTTTTTGTACTCCAGATAGGTAAGCACATATTTTATTAGTTTTTAGAGCTATGTTTGTAGATGATTTTCTGATGCTTTAGGGATGCATGCATGCATGTTTCTGTTGTCGTGTAGAATCATAGTTTTGAACTATAGTTAAGTGTTTTTATTAGTTGTTTAAAATGTTTTTATTTTTTTGAGCAGCACTGGGGCTTTTGGGGTTTGGATTTAAGAGTAGGAAGTACTGTATGTTTTTCCAAAGTTATTGAATGGATTACTTTTACAGTTTGTGAGTATTAAGAAATGCTGCTGGTGGTCAATTGTTTTTCTAATTTACATCCTTTCTTTATGTTGTATCGTTGCTGTTTGAATTGCATTATCACCTTTTTGGCCTTGAGGTAATGTAAATAGTATACTGATATTGTTGACCCTGATCAGTTGTATTCACTATGAATGCACCCCTATCATATTTCCTGATCAGGATTTTATGCTAAGTTAAAACAATACCATGTGACAGAGGCCTTGACCAATAAGGGCTCATTACTGACCAGAATCCATTTTATAAAGAATTTTAATCTCAAGGTAAAAAGCACATTTGCTGATAAATTCATGGTTCTCCTAAAAAAAATAATGGACACCTGCCATGTTTCTCAGACTGTAAAAAACAAAACAAAAAAAAATGACACCATTTTATAAAGCATTTTAATCTCAAAGCAAAATGCACATTTGCTGAGAAATCCATGGTTTCTCCTAGAAAAATAACTGGATGCCAGCCACATTTCTCAGATGGTAAAAAAGCTGACTTGACTAAAGTCAGCCTCTGAGATTTGATCTGCTCAGATTTATGACTTTAAATCCACCATAAACCCTCCATTCTCTCTCCTTGACTTGAACTTTAATCAGCTTTTTCCATTCAGGTAACAAAAAAAAAATACTGTACTGTATATGTGGGCATGCAGTTTCTGTTTATATCAAATCTCTTCGTGATTATTCTTAGGTAAACCACAATCTGCTTCACAATTGGCTTAATTTATGTCCAGTCTCACCCAAAGAGATGTTCAGCATTATCCAAGTTATGAATGAAACAACCTCTGCCTCTAGAAACTACTTTAATTTTTGTTTTATAATTTAGTTATGCAGGATATCCCAGCAGAGATACAATGTTTCATTGAGGATGATTACATGTAGGAGACACTACACTACAGCACACTATTGTGCACAACAGGATTTACATATAGGTGATAGTTGTCACAAAAATACAAATAAAGTGTATAGAAAAACCTTCAAAGCAAGTTTCAGTGCTTTTATATTTTCATATTGATATGCTGCTCAAGTGGAATCACCATTTATTTTTCTTTAGGTTTTCAGTGGTTATTTAAGCAATAAGGCATGACAAGGTGTGTGTTATTGTGTAATAATGTCACTCCTGGGGTGGGTTGAAGCACGAGGCGAAGCCGAGTGCTTCCACCACCCCAGGAGTGACGTTATTACACAAGATAACACACACCTTGGAGTGCCTTATTGCAATTATACAATGGCTCGATGTTATACAAAACAAAATTAAAAATAAAAATGTTTTTAGTAGATTTTTAGAGAAAGAGAAGAGGGAAAAAAAAGATGGTGGTCAGGCTGAGGAGCAAGCAGACCTAATGCTAATCAATGACAGTGATGTTATACTGCAATATCATCACTGTCTCAGGCTCACACTGACCAATCAGAATTCAGGAAATTTCCTTGCCATTGTATAATTTACATTAAAACATTGCAGTTGTCAGTGAATATAAACTACTGTACATACAGACAGGTGTTTGTCAATGGTTTATATGCTGCTGACAGTAATACTGCAATTATAATCACTGTTTTTCTAAAGAACAAAAAGTATACATTAAAAACATATTGAATGTCATTTTGCTTGTAAACCTCTATCAGTATAAACAAAAGCAAGTGAGACATTAGGACTGTTTGTAAAGCTTTTCTAAAGTTCTTGGTAACAACCTTGGGACACATATCAGCTACAGGTAAACAATAAAGTGCAGTAGGCTGTAACATAGTACAGTGCCGGCTGCATGCAAACTCCATAATTGTCAGTGGGGTCCTGCTTTTGTCCAATTTTTTCATTGATAGGTATAGAACACAATGATGTTAACTGATGTTCTGAAAGACACATTGCGAATGACTCTAATGAGATACTCTGTCTTCTCATCTTTGCTCCTTATGTAACTTAAGACTCAAAATTCAAAGATTAGCTTCTGTGTAAACATAGTTAAACTGGTGCTAACCTGGGTTTGCACTATTGCTTGGGGCAGAGCCATAGTCAGAGGTGTTGGCAGCGACCCCCAAACCCGGCCTTACCAAGGTGCTAAAATACTGCTGCGCACATGCAAATGGGGGGGGCCTCTCATGAACATCATCACAGGTGCACATTCAAAGGTTTGCAGCAGCAGTAAATAGACCCTCGAGTGGCAGTGTTTATCACTGCCAAAAAACACCCTATTAACTAATGTTGTACAAAATTGGAAAATTTCACTGGATTAAGTATTTTGCAGAATTTGCTCATTTCATGGAATATTTCACCAGGTGAAATGTGAAATCTGACCATCAAACCAGTGAAATTTGACACTCCCAGGGGAAATTTCACCACCTGCAGATGAAATTTCTTAATTTCATCACTGGGCTCCCAGTCTTTCAAAATAAAAAACAGTCCGCTCCTCTGTCTCTGCTGTCTAGTAGTCCCCCCACCCTGGCTGATCACAGGCTGAATTCAAATCAAGAACCCTCCACCCTCAGTCACCCTGAGCCCTGGCCCCCAATCTTTGAAAAAAACAACAACAATCCCCTCCCCTGTCCTTGGTGTCTAGTGCCCCCCCAGCTGATCACTGGGCAAACTCAAATCAAGAACCCTCCCTTCCCCTTAAGTCACCTGAGCCCTGGCCCCCAACCTTTGTAAAATTAAAAAACAATCTTTCCCTTTTCCTGGTGTCTAGTGGACCCCACCCCACTCTGTCTTATGTCAGTTCTTCCAGCTCCTCCAGTAACCTGATCCAGTTATTGGCATAGTTCCTTTCCACTCACCTCCACAACTGGCAGCTCATCTGAGCACTCAAATGAATGAGTGGTAACCATGCACTCCCCATTCATTGAGTGCCTGCGCTGGCTGCTGGCTGTGGAGGTGAGTGGAGGGCTGTGCTGGTGACCCAGTTGGGGTACTGGGGGCAGCTGGGTGGGCTCTGACTTATGACAGGGTGGAGGGGGTGGGGAGGTCCCCTAGACACCGGGTATAGGGGATGGCATAACTTTTTTTTTTACAAGGATTGGGGGCTGTGGCTCAGGGAGACTCAGGGTGGAAGGAGGGTTCTTGATTTGAATTCAACCAGTGATTGGCTGGGGGGACCACAAGACACCAGGCACAGGGAAGGGGATTGTCATTGTTTTTCAAAGATTGGGAGCCAGGACTCAAGGTAACTGGGAGGGGAGGGTTCTTGATTTGAATTCAGCAGGTGATCAGCTGGGTTGGGGGGACCACTAGGCACCAGGGAGGGGCATAAATCAAAGAATGGACATATCTGGATACATGCAAAATTGTGGGTGAAAGTTCACAATTTCAGAACAATTTCATGAAATATTTAATGCCCCGAAATAGCTGATTTTGCTGCAATTTCACCGGCAAAATAAAATTTCGCAACATCTCTACTCTTAACTAGGGACTGTGCCTATTCTACTATACTCTAAAAGGGAGGGCAGCTGTACTGCAGCCACCTATTGCTGTACCAAGCTGTCCCCCCAATCTCCCAGTACATTCAAACTATACATCTGCATGGTGCCCAGTGGTTCCCATCCCCCATGATTCCCCAGCATATTCTTGTTATACATCTCCTTCATGTCCTGTGGTTCCCTTCCCTCGATCTCCCACCGTAAATTTGTATTATACATCTCCTTGGTGTCCAGTGGTTCTTCCAGCTACCATGCCCCAGTGCATTCATGTTATTCATCTCGCTGGTGTACAGAGGATACCCCAGCCCCAAACAGATGCATGCTCTACCTGACCCATCCACTCACATCCCACCTCTCTGACTCCCCTCACCCCAGTGCCCAACTCTCACAGCTATGTATAGTGACTGGCATGGCCCTCTTCTCACTGCTGCATCTGGCTGCCCTATAAGCTGTCAGTGAGCATGCATACAGTATGCATGCTCACTGACAGCCCATAAAGCAGCCACAGAGGTGAGATGAGGTTTGTGCCAGTCACTGTATGTAGTTGCAAGAGCTGGACATTGGGAGGGGGATACAGGGAGAAGGGATGTGGGCAGGCAGGTTGGGTTTGGGGTGTGCATTTGTTTGGTGGGTGAGGAAACAAGTGGATAACAGGGAGATGTATAATACCCTTAGGTGTATAATATGCATGTATTGGGGGATCGGGGCGGGGGACCACTGGAGGCCAGGTAGATGTATAATATGAATGTGCAGGGGGATCAGGGGTGGGGTGAACCACTGGACCAAAAGGGAGATGTGTAATATAAATGTACTGGGGAATCAGGGGAGACCACTGGATCACCAGAGCTTTCCTTTCATGGAAACAAGGGTGCTAAGGAGCTGCTGAGCCTCATACAAATGAGCCCAATAATGGACATGCTAATGGACCCTGAGAGCCTTGTTGTCCAGTGGACTCATTGGCTTGCTTGGGTGCTTGCCCTGTTTTTTAAATATTGGGTCATAAAACTACAAATTCATTGTGAAACACTATTATAAAAAGGGTTCCAGAAATGCTGCAGTCTGATTGGCTGGCAGCATTTCAAAACCCTTAAATTAATCTCTGTTACATTGTAATTTACTTCCTGGTCACCATGGTGCATGAATTCTTCATTACAGTATTCCACCTACTAGAACTGATGAATCACTCGAATGATGCATACTGATTAAGAACCAGCTTTCCTAAACAGCTGGAAGAGTAACAATTTTATTAAAAATCTCCTTCTCAATGACAAAACTATGCAAAAGGTACACTTCTAAAACTTTTCTTCTGGAGCAATCTCTTATAATGACTAAACTTCACACCCAAGAGTTAAATTATCAGTCAGGTAATCACCCATCCAGGGGCAATATGGTGGTCAGCTATGCCTCATGCCACATTATGCCCCTAGCGGGTTATTAACAGACTGTTACTCTAATTCCTGGTCATGCCTCATTACTTAAAACTTTTACATGAGAGCTGGACTGCCAGAGCAGCAGCAAGGCATCCATCTGGGGCACCAGCATGCTGGGTTTGGTGACAGACTCGGAGTCAGAGAGCTGGATGGGGGAGAAGGATTGATCATCCAGAGGAACTGCTTTCTTTGTCTATGGGGGATTGAGTGTCCAGTGCACTATAGACCACTGGCAGAGGCCACGGGCTCCACAAGTGGCCAGCGCCATCATGTATGGGAGGCAGGGCAGCTGCTAAGCATCATTGCATGTCCTGCCCCGGGGGTACCAGCATCAGGAAAAAGCCAGACCCTAAGTATGATGCCGGCTCAACCACCATCCCCGCTGCCTACCAGTGTTCGTCAGAGGGGTACTGCTCCCCTGGCCATGACCAGGGAGGTAAGCCAGGATTTGCCTTTCCAGTGTCCATTGGAGGGGCACCTGCCCAGCTTCCCTACACAGGGGGGTAAGCCTGGGCATGGGGGGATGGTGGGCAGAGCGGGGCTCAGCTCCATTTGGGGGCTGGACCAAAAAAAAAAATTTTCCTTGAAACCCTTTGAAATGCTACTGCTGTTCTCCAATGGCCAACATCTGGCCTGACTGGTCATCTAACCAAAGTCTTTTTTCTTTAAGTATTTTTCACCCTCTTTTTGTCCTTCCTGCCTTCTGTCAAGTATCCACCCCAGTCACGGTGCCCCAAGGCTTCCACCGCTTGATGAGCCACTCACTCCTGAGCCACTCCTCCCGGTTACCCCTGGCTTTCCCCCTGGGAGGCGGAGCACAGCACCGCGGAAGGAATCAGCGCTGTGTAATCTTAACTGGTTGGGAGAGTCCTCGGCCAAGCGGCTAACTGAAGCCCGGGGGCAGGGCATCATAGAGATGTCTGGTGAAGAGGAGATTTTTTTTGTCCCTCTAAGCTGGGGCAGAGACATGCAATGATGCCTGCATCTGTCTTGCCCCACTGCCCCCTCAACCATGAGTCATTGCTCAGGGCGCTACACCCAGCTTCCACTAGGCATCACTCTCACACCTAGTGCAGAAACCCCCACCCCTGGAGAAGGAGAGCAGTTCATAGAATGCTCAATCCTTCTCCCCCCGGCCGGCCTTCCGATTACCCGGGCTCGTTCCTGAACCCGGGTCACTGGTGTCGCAAGTGGAAATCCAACTGCTGCACCGGTGGTCCGGCTATCTAACTAAAGTCTTCCCAACTTAAACCAATTTTATTTCAGCAAGATGTTTGAAAAAGGTTTCTTCACGTAGCATTTTAATAATACCTCTCAGGATTGGTAAATTAACAGTTTTTTTCCTGCTTAAGTTCTTCTGCTATAAATGATACTCTCATATCCAGCAACTTGAATCCCAGCAAACTTCCAGTGTTAATTTACCTTACTGCTAGCTATCACACCATTTATTCCAACTTTTTTCCTTATATTTTTTTCATATTTCCACCCTTAAACAACCCACCCACTCCTGGCATGACTTTCTGCTGTATGCTGGAGATCCTGAAAAGGCCCTAGAGAAGCCCCCATCAAAACTACATTTGTGCAGTCCCTGAAGAAACAGGGGCTGACTCCTTCAGCCACTTGGGACCCTCTTACATTAAAAGGTCAATTTCCTCTGATCAGCATCATATTTGAGGTTTGTGTTGAATGGCAGTGGATCTGTGAAGGAAGTAAATGCTCCTCCATGGTCAAGAATTGAGAAAAGGCCTCATTGCTGCAACAGTGTGTGCTCCCCGGTTCACTATTATTATGCTGGGTGTCAAGGTAGGGATGGCTGTCAGACTAATGTACTCCCACCAATAGGCCCCAATAGAGATTTTATATGAGAAATAGAGGGGACTAAGCACGGTTTCTTGCAGAATAACTCCCTGTTTCCCATGGTTTCCAGTAGCCATCTATTCCATGAGGAGCACAGGGAATCCTGTTGAGAGCAGAGAGAGCACTGCCACCACTGATTGGTATCACAGAAAAACTTTCATTTAAATGAACCTTAAGTCTACAGTTATCCATGTTGCTACTATATCCTGACTATGTTCTAATCTTAGTATCAGTGATGGTATAGAGGATACAGGTTCTTGTACATAACAAACAACAGTTGAGCTCACACTGGGTCAGTGGTGCTCCTGACAAATTCAATTACAGTCACACATATCCAGTTGGGCACTCACCACCTCAAAGTAAAACAGGCACCAGTTTTCAAGCTTTTTTCATGACTTAGTATGGAATAGACTAGCCTAGCGAGCATAGCCTGTCTGTGTGTTTGCTTAATAAAAGGACTACTAAGTCATGAAAATAGCTTGAAGACTGGTGCCTGTTTTACTTTGAAGTGATGAGTGCCTGACTTGATATGTGTGAAGGTTCTTGCACATACAATGAGTCCCAAACCAGAGCCAGATTAAGGCACAGGCCAATAAGGCCCAAGCCTAGGGCCTCAGCCTGTCAGGGATCCCCCAGCACTGAGTGGATTATTCTGGCTACAGAAAGCAAACTCATACAGTCTAGAGTGTAATCATTCTTGTATGGGACAGTACAACCAACTCACTGTAACAAAGCACTAAAGTCATTGGGCTCAATTTTCAAAGGTCAGAGAATAACGCAAGGTGGTTGCATCAGAAAAGAATGATGCAAGAAGCAAGCTGTGTCAAAACTTGAACCTTTTTTGATTTACTAATGCTGCTTGAGTCAAAAGTGGAACTGCTTGTGCCAAAGTGACTTGTATCAGGCTTGCATCAAAAAAATTGGTGCCACATGTCGCAATGGAGCTTGTGTCGTGAAAATGATGTACCATCCCTTTTATTTGTATTTTCAAAGCTGGAGGCTGTTGACACTGCATAGAAGATGAATGCCACTTTTAGACCCGCTAAGCTGGTCTAACTGTCGCTGGAGCATATGAAAGTGAGAACAGATTATGTAGTGGGTTGGTTATAGAGTCAGTTTTCCTTTATTGGACTAGTTGACAGTGTTTTAGTTGTGTAAAATGCCTTTGTCTTGGCCATTTTTCCCACAGCAATTTTTCACTCAGCTTGTGTCCCCTTGTTCCATACACCATTTTTTGACTCAGCTTGCTTCATTTTTTGACTCAGCTTGCATAATTTTTAGATTCAACTTTGCCTCACATTCCTCTGTGTGTACAGTTTTTGACTCAACTTGCTTCATTTATTTTACTCAACTTGTTGCATTTTGTTACTCAACTTGCATCATTTCTATGCTCAGCTTTACCTCACTTTTCCCCATGCATGTGGTCTTTGACTCAACTTGCTTCATTTTCTTTAACTCAACTTGCTTAATTTGTTTGGCTCAACTTCAGTCATTTTTACACTGCATCATATTTTTGACTCAACCTGCATTATTTTCATTCCATCTCATTCTGTGCATCATACTTTTGCTTTAGCTTTGACTCATTTTCAGCCTGCATCATTCTCACCTTATGAATCAAATGTTTGATTCAGTGGATCTCTTGTGTCATTTTGAGGGATTTTGCCACAGAGAATGAGTTTCCTGCAAAATAGAGTGGAGAGTTGTTGGTGCACCTGGATGTGATCAAGGCAGATGTCTGATGCCCCTTACATCATTCTAAGAACTCTTTGAAATTCTGAACCATTAACTCTGATGAGTTACATATGCAGCCATCTGCCCCTCCTGGAAAGGAAATGTGACTTTCCTCCAGTAACTCTGGTGCCAGGTTCAATACAATGAACTTTTAAACACTCTTAAAAGTTAAGCCTCATTTCATAGCTCCAGTAGCCAGTCTCAGGGAGTCATTAGCACTACTGCAGTTTCTGTATCAATTTCTTTCCACTTGCTGTTGTCATTAAGTATTCCAGTTCTCAGCAGCTGCTGAAGCTCCCAAATCAAAGGGTTCTTACTTTGCCAAAGTGCAAAGTGTTGGTCTTTGAGATTAAAATGTTTTTTAGTTCTTTTACTCAGTACTTTATCTCCTTATCTCCAGACCTGCCCCTGCATGGAGTGGTGTCCCCAGCCCCATCACCCAACTTCCTTGGGACTTACCTCATGGTATGTTGTCCTCTGTCACAGGACCTGGAGATGATCAGTAGCCAATGTGGGACCTGAAGGGGACCAGGCCATCATCCAGCCATGACTGGGTTTTTTCTAGCTTTTGTTCCTGGTCCCACAGCTCATGCAATGACACATTCTGCAAGTTCCACCTCTACATAGACACCCTCCAGCAAAAATCAGGTGGGATCCTTTCCCTTGCATCCCACTGCACTTCCATCCAGATTCCTCCAGGTGGCAGCCACCTAGCTAGATGCATTTACCTCCTCCCTGAGGGAGGACAGCTATCCTAAGGATGCTCAATCATCCTTCCCCCAGCCAGCTCCGAAGCAACCCACATCCATTTATTTTTTTTTATTTATTTAGATGTCTTATAATACCCTGTTGATAAAACACAAGGGGAATTGATGAGCTGGAGAGAAGCTTTCAAATGTCAACATAATGACATGAAGATGCCTGCCATATTAAAGGAGTAGGAAACCCCCTGAAAATCCTTGCTGGGAAACCCTAGAACATAAGGTCACATTGGTGACAGTTTGCTTTCATTTAAATTCCATCATGTCTGGATACTGTATCCTCTAGTAAGTTGCATGTTGTTATGTTGCAGCATAGCACAGTGGTCTAAGGCTCTGAGCTGCAAATTTGGTGACATCCAGCAGACCAGACCTGGGTTTGAATCCCACAGCTTCCACCTGCATACTGTGTGACCCTGAGCAAGTCACTTAACCTCCTTGTGCTCCCAGGTCGCTCCTATAAAAAAGCTTTCAGCTTAGTGTGCTATACCTGGTTAAACAACTAAATAAAAATAAAAAATAAATAAATAAAAAAATAATAATGGTTTATGTGGGGAATATACATGTCTCATCCTCCCCTATTGAAAATAAAATCTTTGTAAGCCTGACATGGATTAAATGATGGGTTTAAAAGACTGAAGAAATCTGTGTCTAACCTGGAGCCTGCTGAAATGTTTGCTGTAACAAATAGCTGGCATGCATTCTGTTATATTTTTTATACATTTTGGAGGATGGGGAAGGGCTAGGAGCCTCGATGGGCAATAGGTTATAGGGTTAGTAGGGTCCCATGAGCAGATTTGATAGACCATTGCTTTTTTTCTGCCATCATTTTCTATATTTCTATATCTCTGTTTCTATATGTGTATTTTACTGTACTGTATGGCTTTGTACATAATTTTTTTGAGCAACTACGTGCCCCTGCTGCTTAAAATTTCACTTGGAATATGAATAAAATGCATCAAAAACAAAGTCTGTCTGAATTAAAAAGCCCCCAGTGTGCATTGTCTGTGATTAAAAACAAATAACCATGCTCTTGAAGGAATTTTAGGACTGGAATACTCAAGATTAGGAGAAAGGGAGACTACCAAAAGGTGAGTAACTTGCTGGATCCCTGACTCAGCACATAGAAGGGGATGGCAGGATACAGTAGTTCTCTAAGAACTGCCATATCCACAACAGAAATGTAAACCATTTATTTCTGCAACTGACTTTTGCTGGTACAGCCCCCAGTCCATGTTAGAAGCTCTAGGGTCTGGTGGCCCATGCTACAATGGCAATGCAGAGGGAGGCCTATAGTATTCAATGTTCTTAGGACTGCATAGCCTCCACCCCTTCTAACAGCCTCATGCATTGTAGATTTTCAGAGGGAATGGGGCCCATACCCATTCCTTGGTCCACCCTGTTCCAACTGCCTATGTAGCACTGCATGTGGCTAGGAAACAGGTGCCAGTAGGCACACAACCAGTTACACGGATGTCATGGAGTGCTCCAAAGGTGCTCATCATGCAGGAAGTGGGCACTCTTCAATGTTACCTTGTTTTCTGCATGTGCTGAAGGGGTGGGAGTCTTTTGTGAACTGGGCCCTATGGGTCATGGCACTGTGTGTGTGGAGACACAGATTTTTCTTGGGCCTAGGGTCCCTGATAACCTTTATCTAGCCCTGCCCAAAACTCCTGCTGCTGACTATTGTTTGCATTTGTTCTTGTACTTCATTTTACAGCTGGCTTGGATGGTTTCATAGGGCTTGTCAACAGGAGGGAATGTGGGGCAAAAGAGCAGTAGTTTCAAAGTAGGGTTACAGGGAAGACCTAATGTTCTTTGTGTCTTTATTTGTCCTTACCATTCTATGTTTCTATTCACAGACTGTATCTTCCAAGTATTGCTATGACCATCTCCTGCTGCTTGGGATGTTGTGGCTCAGCTGGACCACCACGTGTAGTATTATTCAAACTGACATGTGATTGATCACTGGCTTTATGTATGGGGACAACAACTGCAGTCTTCCAATTGGGGGGACTGTCCAAAACAAACAGAAGCATTACACATTTTAGATGAAGGAAAACACATGATGTCAGAAGTGATTTTCAAAAATCAGCAGTCCACCTCATCTAATCTCACAAGGGGTTTTTGATTCATTTTTGTAAGACAAGAATTAAAATCCTGTGGAGATAGGGCTGGAATGTAAAATTATTGCACTGTGGAGCTGGAAGAAAAAATGGAATCCAATTTTTCACTAACAAGGTGTGCTAGAATGAGGATTTAAAACAGGCAATCCCCTTATGTGGTCTATTTCATTCTGTCCTTTCTCATCTTTTTTCTGACTATCCTTTCTTTTCCCAATCAGGGTGGCCAACCTGATATCTATTTTCTCTTCTTTTCTACCCCTATTTGTTAAAATGCCTGTGTTCCCATTTAAAAGCAGCTCATGAAAAATATAACTGGTGCCTTAAAGAAAGAGCAGTGGTTCCCTGCTGCTGCAAGCAGTATGCTGAATTTGGTCCCAGCTGTGCAATCGTGATGTGTACACATTCGCATGATCGCACAATCGCATGATCGCACAGTCATGCTGGTGATCATGCGCACAATCGTGAAGGAAAAACGGGGAAGATAAAGAAAAGATTATTTAACCACCAGGAGTGGTTCCTTGTGAAGAGGATATAGCCCTGAAGTGAAAAATTAAATGCAAAGCCCCAAGGAATGTAAGAAATTGCCCCAAAATGATTCAGTGCTCCTGTGCCTTGCAGTGAGTGTAAGGACTGAGTTAACTCAGTCAGGGAACAGAGAAAAAACACTCCCTTAGGAAGGAATAAAGGGAGTTCAAGCATCTTGAGCCCTAAAATGCCCAAATAAGGAACTGCTGCATGTTTTGGTACAGCAAAAGAAGTGTCTTAGCTGGCAGCACAAATGAGGGTTAAAATGAAATGTCAGCCAATGGCTGAAAAATTTTAGCTGACAGCTGTTCTTCAAGGCTGTATTATGCAGCACAAGTTGGTTGCTGAATGGAAAAGAATATATCCAAAGGTACAAACAGTATTATGAAAGCCTGTAATTAACGTATGCCCTGAAAATTGTTTTCTGTTCTGTATGTCTTCTTTAAAATGTTTATTTCTCTTAAAAAGCAGTAGGATCCTAGTGCTTGCAAGAGTAAACAGATAAGGAGAGCGCCCTTATCCGTTTACATTTTCCAGAGTTAAAAACTGATGGGACAAATTTCCTTTTGGTACTGTACTTCAACAAAAATAGACCCAACTATAGTAACTGAGATTATCAGGCAACTTACCTATCTATGTAATTTTAGACATATCGGTGACCAGAATCAAGTCAATTCTTGATGAAGTGCCTTTTTTGCAATTTATTCTTATTGATCCTTCAAGTATCATCAAAGCATCAAATTAAATAAGATGTTACAGGATACAGATGCATTTTTCCCATTCCAATTAAAATTCAGATCAGCAATCACAAGAGACTCATAGTTAGCAGGGAAAGATTACCTGTACTTACACATGAGATTAATATCACCATCTTAATCATCTGGCAATGTGTAAGTGACTACCAGGGGCAGAAATTCACAGGTTGTCAAAGGTTGTAATATTGTTCTGGAAAGTGCTTTGGATCACAGTATATGCAGTAGGTTTTTGACATAAAACATGCAGCCCCCCCTTTAACCATATCTGTCACTTCAAAAAAAATGTATCTTTCTTGATTATTCAGAGAGTTAGAGATTTCACCCTATAAAAATGTCTAAATGACAGCAATAAAATCAAAATAATTTTACTGGGTCCACACCAAAAAGCCGTCCCTTGTGGCAAGTAAACTTAGGACATTTAATTGTTTCAAAACAAGAACAGCTGTTCCAGAAAGGCTGAGTGTGCCTGGTAAAATTCCAAATTAAAAAGCAAGAACAAAACCAGCACCAGATACCAGAGTTTAGTGCACTTAGTTTATTAAAGTACACTTATGCTCAAAAGTCCTTAAGGCAGTAATATAGACAGTA
The DNA here is from genome assembly GCA_016271365.2 of Neoceratodus forsteri. NCBI lineage: Eukaryota > Metazoa > Chordata > Ceratodontiformes > Ceratodontidae > Neoceratodus > Neoceratodus forsteri. The sequence goes on along the minus strand of CM057451.1, from coordinate 447,104,860 downwards.
CCGATTCAATTTAAATCTTATACACTTACGAAGAGGTGGCAGGTAAACAAACAAACTAGCCAAAACTGAGCCAGCAATTAAACCGGTTTTGCAAACTGTTTTGTGAAGAGTCCTGGATGTTACTACTATAATATTCTTTATGTGCTCATTCCCCCTCTCCCGGGTCGTACCTGAAAATAGGCAGGATTTGTCTAGTGCACTTACCCGGTCAACAAAAACTAAATAAATAAATAATTAATGTGACAGTACTGTATTATGTGCAAAAGGAGTGAATGATAAAATCACATGTTCCTACATCAGAGCAGGTACTGTACTTAGTAAAACTTTTAATTTAATACAAGTGGAGATCTTATAGTAATAAAAAGCTATTATGCTTTAAATGTCCAGAAATTCTCAGTCACCAGTCCTAGTTCAAGAGTAGAACATTCTGTCTCACAGAGGTGATGGCTTGCCAGCTATACATGCAGTATGGCTTTTCACTCATTTTTGAATGAACCTATTCTAATAGTGGAATGGACGTGAGAGACAGAACATATACATAGAAAGAATGACACACACACACATTTCCCTAATGGCAGACTGAAGAAAATCATTATCAGTCACAGTAATGATACTTAACTTTTTCCGAATAAGAGACATCAGACTGACTTTATCATTAATAGAGATGCAACAAAGTTTTACTACACCTGCGTATATAATGCAAAGTGACCAACTTTGCATCCATGTTTCATTATGAAAAGTTCACATTCAAAAGTTGAAATTCACCTTTAATGGGCTTTGTGTTCCAAACTTCACATTAACTTTGGATTACATTGTGAGAAGGCAAAGTTTGTGAGGAACAGGCCACATATCACATGTCTGACTGTCTGCAGGTCACATGATGCAGGCAGAAAGTGAATCAGACAGGAAGTCAGTGAACTACTGTAGTTTCACTTTGACTTCTGCTTTGTTACAGAAGGAGCTGTGGAGCTTAGTGTCTAGTGTGCTAGTCAAAACTATCAAAAGAAAGAGTTTTCTGCTTTTGATTCTTTTTTCATATCCCTGATTTTATTTTAAACCACTTTAATCCCTAGTCCACCTTTTTTATGTTATCTGATTCTGTTTCTCTGGTTTTCTTTTATTTTAGTTAGTAATACTTTTAGTAATTTTTGTTTAAAAATGGAGAGAGGTGGAGCAAGTGGAGTTCTTCATCACCCAAGGATGTGTTGCAGCCTAGGGTGAACTATTCACCTCAACCATGGCAGTTTTACAATCCAGTGCTCTCCCCTACAAAATGTTGTTTCCACTGGCAGTGGAAGTATGGTGCCAGAAGCAGCAGCAGCTGCTTTTTCAGACTTTAGTGGTTCCAGCCCTGCAGCACCGGTGGCAACCAACCCCCCCCCCCACACAGCAAGCTATGCACCAGCATCAGCAGCAGCAACAACAACAGCAGCAGCAGCAGCAACAACTGCAGCTTTTTGCTCCCCAACTGCAGAGCAGCCTACACCATCTGGTTTTTCACCACCCTGCTAGGCAACCTGACTGTGGTGAAATGCAATGTCTGTGTCATGCTGGTGCATCATGGTGACAAGGGCAGCCACTTGGGCATGGGTGGCCAAAGAACCCACCTGTTAGTGCACCACCATGCCATGTAGAAGGCCACGATGCAGAAATTAGCAACTGCTCCTGCAGTGGAGGGTGCAGTGGAAGACGGGTCAGTACAGCTACAGCCTGTGTCATTCAAAATGCAGCAGAAGGGAGAGGGCTGAGCAAGTGGTGTCTCCCACAGCTGCAGCAAACCCAGTGGAAATGCCAACCACACTGGCAGACCTGGCCATCCTGTGAAGTGAGGTCACCTATCTGCGCAATATTGTCAACCAAACTTTCCAGCAGTTGGACTGAATGAAGGCTCAGCAATTATAAATGATTAGTATGTTATATATGCTTATTGATCAGCCTCAGGCTCAGTGGCCTTATATAATTGTCTTTGTTTTCTGTCTTAACATATAGTGTGTGTTCTGTCTTTATTTTTTTCTCACTGTCCTCCCACCTCTCCCCCAAAAAAATATAAAAGGGAAAAAACAAAATATGAAAAACACACCCCAAAAAATTATAAAATGTTAAAAAAAAAAAAAAATTCCTGTCCTCCACTTTTCCTTCTTTTCCTGCTTAATAATCATTTACATACAGAATAAGTATACCATTTTTTCCATTATTGTTTTTTTTCCTATTGCTTGTTAAAGCAGCAGTGCAATAATCCGGTGACAATTTTGACCCATACTTTTGTATTCTATTTTCAATTGGCCCTTATCAACTGACTTATATGATACCCTTCTTTTTACAATTTATTTGATTCTGCATTACTCCCTTTTTTACATCTGAAGTAATTAAAGTAGTGCTCTTTTTAATATTGCTCAGGCCTTTTCATCAGTATTCCCAGCTGTTTTTGAACACCTACTGTTCCATAAGGTCATGGAACACTGCCTGCAGCATGCTAGTATATGTTAGTTACAACAGAAATTATTTTAAATAATTGGTGTACAAAAACAGGCAAAAATGCTGATGAAAACCTGGTGCAAGCCAGATTAAAAGGAGCACTCCATTTATTATTTCAGATGTGAACAAAAGTACTACAGCAGACTTAAATTGTGGAAAGAAGGGTATGATATACAGAGTTCCACCATGTAGCAGCAACATGAATTATGTCAAACGGCATTACAGTGATGGCACAATGCCGACAGTTGCCATTCTGCTGTCTGGGAAAGCAGTGTTTTTCGCTGGGGGCTTCACCACCTGCACCCCCCATGCAATGGACTCTTCCCTCTGCACCTCCATACTATAGATAACTAACTCCAGGTCAAAGGTGATTCAGGGAAGGGGTGATATCCTTGGAGACAGCAGTGTCAAGAATACTGGGGACCATTGCAGCAAACTGCCAATTTTGTCCCTGTAATGGTCTTCATGGTATTTCCATTGTTGTTTAAATGTTATACCAATATACACAAGTCATTAGAAAAGGGGCAATATAAAATAGAATAAAAAAGTATCTGCCAAAAGTTCACTGTATTCTTGCACTACTGCTTCAATTGTCATGCTATATTACTTCTTGGTTACTGTTGACCATGTTAAATTTTCATAGTACACCCACAACTACAATCAAAATACCCTAAAATCACCTACAATGACAATCAAACCACCCCAACATTTCCTATCTTATGTCAAGATATCCAGCTTATACTGCTATCGTGCTACATCATTCAGCATGTGATATTAGTGTCCTGATGAAGAATAAGCACATGAAAAAGTATTTATAAAAGTCACTAGTATTACTAGACACACTGCTTAAAATGTACAAAGAGAGCCAGAATTGCATATCAGTGTCCCAAGAGAGAAAATTGCTTGCTGACACCTGTTGCTGCTGTTGTCCCGTTGTTTTAATTTCATGAACAGTCCCAATGAAGAATAAGCACATGAAAACATGTTCAGAAAAGCCACAAGTATTTCCTGACACACTGCTTAAAATGTATAAAGAGAGCCAATACTGTGTATCAGTGCCCCAAGTGAGAAAATTTCTTGCTGATGCCCGCTGCTGCTGTTGTCCTGTGTTTTGTTTTCATGAAAAGCCCCAATGAAGAATAAACACATGAAAACTGTCCAGAAAAGTCACAAGTATTCTTTAACACACTGCTTAGAATGTAAAAAGAGAACAAGAGCTTTGTATCAGTTTCCCAAGTGAGAAAATTGCTTTCTGACACCTGCTGCTGCTGTTCAATCAATCAGTCAAGCAATCAAGATCTTTATTTATCCAGGCGAACATCATTGAGCAGAGCTCTTTTACAAGATGGACCTGGTTAGAACAGGGTCGGGTAACATCCATCACAAAAACATATAAATATATGTAAATAAGTATATAAACACAAACACAATGGTGCAGTAATAGGGGAGTCAAATGATAAAAGGAAGACAAGGCAAGCCATAACAGAGGAGGATTCAAATACAAGGAGGCAGGTCCACCATTGAACCATGCAACTGTATATAAACCATGTTCTCTGTATAGAAGTACCAGTTAGTTCATTCACCAGGGGCAGTCACTAGTACTAGCCATGAAAATGGCTTGAAGAACCACCAACTAATGGCAGATGGGGTACCAGAAGGGTCATGTAATATGTAAGAGAAGGATAAACATTGTGAGAAGTGAAGTCCCAAGGATAGGTCAGTAGAACTGATGTGGCAGTGGGGGCCTACGGGGAGAGGGAAAGGGGAGTTAGGACTTTTATAGTATGATTGCATGTAGACTGTGGATGAGTGCAGTATAGAGCTGTGAAAGAAGGCTGGAGAAAACGAGAAGATAGACCAGTATCAAAGGGAGGACAGAGGCGTCAAGATGTTACGTGAAAGCATGATGACAGACCAGAGCCAAGGAGGAGACAAGCACTAGAAGTAATTCAGTCATGGTTAAATTGTACAGGTTAGCATGATGACAATTTATGGTCATGGGAAACAATTGCATTGATCATTTCTGAGATGTGAATATAAGAGCTTGAAAGATGAGATGCCGATGGGTGACCTCAGTTTGAGTTTTTGTTGCAATTTATTCCACAAGGAGACAGTGTAAAGCTCATAGCAGCCCTGCCAAAGCGAGAGTTAACTTTGGGAACCATCAGTAGGAGAGATTTGCAACTTTTCAGAGCATAATTGCCTATTGGTTTTATAGGAAGACAGTCTGTAATGTATTGGGGCAGTTTTTTGGAGATGGCTCTCAGGGTCCATAAGGTTGCATTTTTATCATGCCTGAATTGAAAAGAACTCCACCCCACTGATTGATATAAGGAGCAGTGGTTAATGGAATAAGGCAGGCCTGTGATGAACCTCAATGATATAATGTGTCAAGTCTACTGAGGTAGGAAATGGGACAGTGACTGTAGAGGATGTCAGCATAATCTATCAAGGATAAAAAGGTTGATTGTACCAGCTGTAGTTTTTCATCTCTAGTTAAGAAGCGGGCTATCCTAAAGAACAGGCCAAGTCTCTGTAGTAATTTTTTGAGTAATTCTTCAACATGCTTTATAAAGGAGAGCCTATGGTCCAGCCATACTCCCAGGTATTTGAATTTAGGGAGAAATTCCAACTTCATGCCAAGAATTGTAGTAATCTGTGGCACAGGATCTGATAGGGCTGAATTTACCATTTGGGCAGAGTGAGAAAAGAGCATTGCTTTTGTTTTCTTGGCTTTAAGTAATAGTTTTTTTGTTTAGGAGTTGGTGTTGCAGTAGTTTGAACTCAGATTGAAGGTGATTACATGCAGATTGTAAAGACGGGCAGCTTACAGAAAGAACTGTGTCATCTGCAAACAAATGAATGTTGGCCTTAGTTATGCTTTCATCAATATTGTTGATGTATATTGCAAATAAGATCGGCCCTAAGATAGAATCCTGGGGAACACCACTTAGGAGGGGTTTGAGAGTTGAGAGATCTCCTTCCTCTTTCACCTGCTTTAAATGATCAGAGAGGTAGTTGTTGAACCACTTTAAAGATAATGGGTCAGCACCTAGTGAGGTCAGGGAAGAGAGTAGCAGAGAATAGTTGACAGTGTCGAAGGCCTTGCTCAGGTCCAAGAATACGGCGCAGGTGTAATTCCTGTTGTCTAGCTCTCTTTGCCAGTCACTTTGGCAAGTGCTGTGATGGTGCTGTGTTTAGCTCTAAACCCTGATTGGACTGGATTAAGCAGGTTATTAGCTTCTAGATACTGCCTCGGCTGGTTACTTATGACTTTTGCCAGTAATTTTGACAAGACCAGGAGAATAGAAATTGGTCTGTAATTATTTAGATCACAGGGATTTCCAGATTTGAACAGGGGTATGATGTGTGCTGTTTTCCATATTGAAGGAATGGATCCTTGAGTTAATGATAGGTTAAATAAATGGGTTATGGGCACGGCTAGCACATGCCAATACAAGGAGTGTTTCAGTTTGTTTATGTAGGCAGTGAGTTCAAAGTTCCGTCTAGATCTCTTGGTAGCAAACTTCGGTGAAGTAGTAGGTTTGTTGCTTGACCTTATGCAAGCAATAAATGAGTGATCACTGATATCACTGAAGAAGGTACTGGCAAAGGAGAAGAGATGTGGTTTATTTACTAGGATAACATCTAGCAGGGAGCTGTTATCCACTTTCTTTTTATTTACTCATGTTGGTTCGACAATGAGTTGCGATAATCCATGGGTTGAAGAAAGCTATGAGAGGAGTGGTGGTTTTCATTTCATGGCTACTGCTGCTGGGGATGATGTACAGTGTGTTGCTGAATGATGATAGCCACAGATGACCACTGGTCAAAGTATAATTTGATGTTCTTAAAATGTCTTCTGCTGCATAGACTGAAACATGCTGACTGATGTATGTGTATTCATACCACCAATGGTAAGTTATTGTACATGTCACTGTCATGTTTGTTGAAAGACACTGCCATTTAATATGTATTGAATCTTGTTTTTTGTTGTAAGCAGTCCATCTTGTTGTTCCTTTTCAGGGAATCATCTTCATACATATTGAATGTGTCCCCTTCACCAGTGTATTGGCCACGATCACATTCACAAGTTGTACATATGTTCCATATCTAATGTGTGTACTGTAAAATTAATTATTTTTTTTTTGGGGGGGGGGGTTACTGTTGTGGTTGAGTAAGTTATAACCATTTCTCATTACTGTTTTTTTCCTTTTACATTTTCAGGTCATATCAGCCAGATTCACAACCGTATTGATGAAACCATTCTGCCACCACAGATCGGTTCTACGTGTCTTATTGTTTACCTTAGCCATACTACAATTGTAAGCTATGAAAGGCAAATATTTTCTTGCAGGGGCGGGAGTTCCTTCTTTGGAAAACAATTTCCCTTAATATTTTTGTCTTCTTTCCAGGTTTTCAGTGCATCTGAAATATTTGTCTTGAGATTGGAACATACTGCAGGTCAGCAGCATCTTGATGTTACCTGCAAACAGATGAAGCAGAAATTATTCAGAGTTCATTCCAGTACTCCATTCGGTACCCAGCGGTGTTCTCCCTGCCTTTTGTTATATCCAGCTTTAAATGTAGAGCTATTACTAAACACCAGTGAATACAATTATCAAGTTTAGTGACACACACTGGACAAGTGTCTTACAGTCCCGACCAGGAATACACGTTATAGACTTTTTGCATACTGAACCATGCCTGTCTCACCTGTGTAGAAAAAGAGTTATTATCTGGCATGTATTCGAATGCCATTGAATACGTCACCCCTGTGGAAAAAAAAAAAAAAAAGAAAGGAAAAATAAAGTAATGAAGAAATCAGATTGATACTTACCTGTACATAAAATAATTTACTTGGCCACATTACAATGGCGTCATTGGTGCACTTACAGTACTTTGTATTATTTTGGTCCTAGGATTGTACAATTGCAAGTTAAAACAGTCACCTGTGAAGACAATTTGAAAATCACTTACTTGTATTTGACCAAAGTGGCATAGTGTGTACCTGTATGAAAAGGGGAAAAAAATGATCAACAACACAGTTCAAGTCAAAAGTGCACTTAATATGCGAATGGCCTCTCCAGCTAGTAGAACACTAGTCTATGACCATTTTCCCTGTTGGGCACTTCTCAGAGTCCCTGCACTGGTCTTCTGACTTGCCACACCTGTTCATTTTCACCTCTTAGGTTATGTACTGTATGTATTTTTTCCTGAGCCTTGTCTCCCTGTCTAAATCCTTGAAATGTTTGGTCTATTGTTTACCTGAAGCTTTGTACAACTTTCAACCTTGAAATGTCTGTTTATTGTTTGCCTGAAGCTATGTACAACCCTTCCCAGTTTGAAATTGTATCTGTATCTTCCTTGTATTCTCTTGGGGCACACCTGAAAATAGGCATCTGTTTTGTCTAGTGTGCTTACCTGGTTAACAAAAGCTAAATAAATAAATAAAAAACACAGTAAATGAGATTCATACTTAATGTAAATTACTGATGTACTTGATGAGTGTTATGTTAACTATGTGATGGCACTTTGCTGGCTGCACCCAAGCTTGCAGTGCAATACCATCAGGGAAATAACCAAAGATAACAACCAACATTAGAAATTATTGTTCACTGTGGCACAAGAATTTAGATGTTACTTGTTCTCACATCAACTTGTACTGATCATGCAGATATATTAAAAAAAAAATCTAACACAACAAATTAACTTTTTTTAAAGAATAGTCCATCATAACTGAATGCTGGAATCCTTATTAATTCAGAATAATTTATGTTTAATGATCAAATTATTTTTTATTTTTATTTTTATTTTATTGAAATCTAGGATTACAAATACCTTTGAGCAGGAACTGCTCATTTGCAAAGGTTCCACATTGAAGGAATTGGGGGTATACATACATACTAAGGTCGACATAATAATACATAGTTACACAATAAAAAGAAGCAAGAGACTGAGGCTTAGGAAATTCCAGTAATTCAAAATGCCAGATGTTAGGTAGCATACCATACCAGCCAAGGACAATCTTATAAATAAGTGCGGCAGGTGAGAGGGAGGGGTATGCAGGCAGGAAGGCCATTGTCGAAGAGGTAAGGTGAGGGTAAGAGCTCTAAAGGAGGGAAGGAGGATAAAAGTCAGGAAATGCCCGGGGAAGAAAGGAGAGGGGCAAGTGGGTGGGCAGGTGAGGCAGGTAGAAGGGGGGTAAGGCGGAGAGAAGTAGCTGTCAAGACTGAAGTGGAAGGCAGTGAGTGGTGGGCCCCTGATTAGGCGTGGCAGTCACAATGACTAGTTGAAATGAGATGAAGTCAGAGTTGTCTCTTAAAAGGGCCAAGACCAGCAGCAGTAAGAGTTTCTTTGTTAAGAGTATTGTACCACTGTGGTGCTCTGTGGGCAAAGGCCCTCTGGCCCATGGCAGTCTGGTATCTGGGGACAGGGAATCTTAGTTGTTGTGAACTTCTAGTTCACTGTGTGCTGTAGTGGTCAGTTAGAAGCTTTTCAATGCCTGGGGGCATGACCCCAAGGTGGACATTTTGGCTAAGAGGCAGGTTTGATACTGTATCTGACTGATGAGACGAAGCCATCCTGAGTGTACAGGTCACAAGTGTGTGTAAGTCAGTCAGCCCCAGTTAGCAGTCTGCATGCTTTGTTGAGTGGAACTGTAACTCTGTGGAGGTCAGAGGCTGAGGCAGAGCCATAGACTGCTAGCCCGTAATCAATGAGGGAGGTGATAGAGCTATTGATAGCCAACCAGAGAGTGTCAGGAATCATACAGTGTTTGTGCCTGTAGAGCAGACCTATGCGGATGTTGGTGGCTTTGGCAACAGAATCTATGTGCTGATGGTAGGAGAGTGAGCTTTCCAATGTGACACCTAGGCATTTAAAATCAGGAACATGTTCAAGTAAGGTCCCTGTTTGGTTTAGGATGGTGAGGTCATGGGATTTGTACTTACTCCTGGTGTTGTCAAATGTCATAACCTTTGTTTTGCTGTAGTTCATGACCAGTTTGTGTGACTTGAACCATTCTTCAATGCGCATGAATTCAAGCTGTAATAGTTTCTCGAGGAGATCTGCATTTTGATGGTTGGTGAACATGACTGCGTCATCAGTGTAGAGCAGTAATTTCTGGTGGCAGACACTGGGAAGGTCATTGAGGAAGAGGATGAAGAGTAGTGGCCCCAGGATGGACCCCTGTGGGACCCCTGAAAGGACTGACTTTTCTTCCAAAAGCGACAGTGCTAAATTTGGAGAGTTTATTTCTGTAACATGCAGATATTCCTGGTAATAATGATGATGCAAATATAAGCTAAATTTCTATAAAATAGACTATAGTACTGAAGTAGGACATTAAGAAATAAATTAATGCATATTCATAGAAAATAAACTCAACATGGTATCATAAATCGAGTGTTATCTTGGCAGCCAGTACTGTATGTGGCACTAGCCGGACAAGCCAGATTGTACTTTCCTGATGGACGTCACTTGTCGCATGTGCAGTTGATGTCCAGTTATGCTGGTTGGCTGCAGGTTCTTATATTGGTCAAAGGCACAAGATCTGTCTTTGCATCTCTCTTTCTTTTTCCCCTCTCTCTCTCTCTCTCTCTGTCTCTCTCAAGAAGCAGGGTGGCTGTGGCTGGCTGCAGGTTCTTATATTATCTTATCTGAAGACCTCTGGAACATCCAGGCATGGCTCTCCAACCATAAATTGGTCCTCAATCAAAACAAAACCCAGGCTATGCTCTTCGGTTCAGCTGCCAAAATACTGGCCTCTTCAACTCCCCTTCATATCAACTACGAAGATGGCTCCCATCTCCCAACCGTGACCTCCCTCAAATATCTTGGAGTGACGCTTGATCCCCAACTGGACCTTGGTAGTCATATCCATAATGCCTGCAGTGGGGTAAACGTAGCTGGGGATGGCCCTACAGGGCTCGGTACAACCTTACTCCAGTGGTTCATATAGCTCTGGCCAGGGAGTACTACTTCCCTCCCTAACTACGGCTCCCTCATATTTGCTCATACTTTAAGACCCTCCTAAGCAAGTGGAGCACAATGTACAACAACATCTGTCGGTTTGCCCTGGCCGCCCCGCCTCACCCATCACTGTGAGCTCTCTACGAGAAGCTTGGCTGGCCATCCCGCTCAATCACCTTAACTTTAGCACTGGGTGCCTCATAGTAAAGTACTTAGCTCCGCACCCTCCGAACTGGCCCGTTTCTGCCCTGCTGACCTCTCCTCTCACCTGCTGCAATCCCAAGGCCCCTGACTAAAATGTGCCTACTACCGCACCATCATGGGGACCGAGTTTGCTGTCCATGGTCCCAGGCTCTGGAACTCCTTTCCTGAAAGTGTCCGTACTGCCCTCTCTCACAAGCTTTCGGACCTCCTGTGGGATCATCTTAAGTTGGCCTCTTGCTGTGATGCCCTAAGCCCCCTTAGTCACCCAGTGCCCACTGGTGCCGGCTTCTTCTCTCCTGCTCTGGCATCACCACTCTTGCGCTATGACCTCGTCCAAATTGCCCCTCCCTTGTTGACTGACTCTATGGTGTTCCTATGCTCATAAATCCCCACTAGCCATGTTGGTCATTTGTATCTATCTCCAATCTATACCTTGCCCCAGCATTGTATCTGGGTGTACTTTCTATGAAATTGTAAAAACTGTAAAATTGTCTTTTCTCTTGTTTCTGTATCTAATGTATTCATCTGAACAATTGCTGTATTGTTGTACCTGTTGTACCCTTTTGTACTCTCCCGGGTCGTTCCTGAAAATAGTCATAATATTTGTCTAGTGTACTTACCCGGTAAACAAAAACTAAATAAAAAAAAATAAATATTGGGCAAAGGCATAAGGTCTGTCTGTCTCTCTCTCTCTCTCTCAAGAAGCAAGGTGGCTGTGGTTGGCTGAAGGTTCTTATATTGATCAAAGGCACAAGGTCTGTTTCTCTCTCTCTTTCTCTCAAGAAGCAGAGTTGCTGTGTCTGGCTGCCAGGTTCTTATATTGGGAAAAGCCACAAAGTCTGTCTTTCTCTATCTCTCAAGAAGCACAGTGGCTGTGACTGGCTGCAGGTTTTTATATTGGTCAAAGGAACAGAGGATGGTTTGCTCTCTCTCTCTCTCTCTCTCTCTCTTTTCCTCTTTCAAGAAGCAGGGTGGCTGTGAAAGGCTGCAGGTTCTTATACTGGGGAAAGGCACAAGGTCTCTGTGTGTGTGTGTCTCTCTCTCTCTCTCTCTCTCTCTCTCTCTCTCTCTTTCTCTCTTTCAAGAAGCAGGGAAGCTGTGGCTGGGGTGTCTTATGTATTTCAGTGTCAGGATATCTGTCTTTCAGTCAGCATGATATCAGTGTCTACAAGTTGACATGTATTTAGATGACTGCAGGTAATAATGACTGCACACATTCTGGGAATTGTACTAACAAAAGCAAGGAAAACAAAGGTGAACTCTAATGATGTGTTATTATGAAATGTAAAACAGGAAGAAGTACTGTAATGCCAATTTTTTCTTTATGCACTTCCACCAACATCCTCATCCTCATCAAGGAGGAAGCAGTCCTCGCAGTCCTCAATGCTGGAGTTCTCCCCACTTTGAAATTCTTTTTCCATGAGTGCATCATCAACCTCAATGGAAGGCCATTTGATGCTGCCTCCAGGATGGTTTGCTTCACCCTCATCAACACCACCATCACTATGACTGGGTACATACATAGATGTGTTTGTATCACTGTGTTTGCCCTGCTTTGACTGTGACCTTTATTCATTTGGTTAAATGTCAGCATGCCATTTGTAGGTGATAGTTTAGTATGACAGTCACCCACAATGGCCCCACAGAACTAAATACCCTCTCCCTACTTACACTAGAGGGTGGGAAGGTCAGGTACTTCAGTGCTATTGATGTCAACTCTGGCTATTCATTCGCTTTGCTACTGCAGTACACCAGAGGATTGTTAAATATTGTCAGATGACTGTTTTCTGCCAAATAGGCCTCAACCATGCACTGTGATGTTTGCAGTCCTGATGAGTCATCCACCTGTTGACCCCCCTTCCTCTTGGTCACAAATTCCGACTTGGGATAAGGCATCCCAAAGTGGGTTAATGGACAACGTGCAGCTGACACCATCTCTTGTTGTACAGCCACCGTACTGGAGGCACTGTGGTCACAATGACCTTTAGCCTGGTTATGCTGTGGGTTGTAGAACTTTAAACATGACATCTGTGCCCCATGAACCAATCTGAACAGCTGTACAGTGAGATTTTGAACCTGATCATGCCTGCCTTCCAGTTTGGATGCAATGCCACATTTATAGCGTGGGTCCAGCATTGTGGCGATTCCAAATTCTGGAGATTGCTGAAAGATGGCAATGTGTATATTTCTGTTGAAGATTGTAATCATATGTTTGAGTAATGCACAGCTTAACCTATCTCTGGCCACATCAAGTGTAGATTGCAGATTCAACAATGTCTTCCTGAGCACCCGTAGCAGTGGAATGGCTTGACTAACAGATGCAGTGTCACTTCTAACTGCCTGTGTGGCATGTTCAAACCACCTCAAAATTAATATGTCTGAAACCATGAGTTACCACTGCTCAGTTGTTGGAGACATTGATGCCTAAGAACTGTCGTAGCTAGTGTGCATCACAAGGTACACTGAGATTGCTTTGTACTGCTTGAACACGCGCTTTGCCATGTAAAGTGTGGAGTGACATCTCATGACAACTTCAAGCCTGAGGCAATGCTAAGGGAGGCTGTTTTGAATCTGCAGCTGCCTAAATTGGTCATGGGCCTTTCCAGATTGTGCAAATTGGGCACAGATGTGGCATGCAATAGTCAGCAATTGCCTGATTTCAGGGTACTGCAGAAATTCCTGTACCATGAGATTTAAAAAGTGGGCCATGCAGGGAGCCCTCACAGACCCACCATTGCTGATACATTTATTTATTGAGTCTTGGATTACAACACCTTTGAGAAATATAACTCATTTACAAAGGTTTCACATCAGTAGTACAAAAACAAAACAAGGTAAACAATAGATAAGTAAATAGCAGATATCAAGTATATACTTATAAAAACTAATACATCAAAAGCAATCAAAATAGCACTGAATGTTGCTCAATATAACAGTAGAGTGGGCTAGAAGAGAGGGCAGCCTGGGAGGCCTTGTCAAAATCTAGGAGAGAAAGTAATGGGGTGTAAGGTGGAGGATGAGAGTGTTACACGAGGTCCGTGCACCCTGATTGGTACTCCCAGAGGTACATCATAGACAGTTAGTGCTTAGGCATATGTTATACTAACATATAGGGCTAAGGGCATCTACCATATAAGAGTAGATGTCAGGATATGTATGCATATTATTTTAATACACTTTGCTTGCTAATACATATATTTTCCTATGTATTTTCTTTGTATTTCTTACTCATAAGATGTTAGGACATTTGTGTCCTTGTAATGATTATAATATATAAGTCAGCATTGACACATTTTGGTGATTTGTGCATACTACTACACTGAGTTATGTAAGACTCTGTATAATGTACTCTTTTGTTTCACAAACTGATAACTACTACAAAATTGTATAATGTTATCTTGGACCATGGAGCCACCTCTAATTTAGCCAAAAGGGCTCATCTCTGTAACTAGAAATGTTTCTATCTTACAGTAACCATAGTAATTATTATAGGTATATAATGTGAGACACTGAGTTTTACACCTCGGAGACCCCAAGACACATGAAGAAACCTCAAGATATAGGGAACGCTTAGCATTGGCTCCCAGTTTGTATTGGTAAGAACTGCTTAGGACAACTGTAATTATCCTTTTGGTAGTAATAAACAAGTTTATTACTCCTATGCAAAGTCGTTGTGATTTCTTGCATTCTCAATATTGCCAAGAACCTGAGAGTGAGGTTTAGACCTCCTGGCAGGAGAAACAAGAGGGAGAAGCAGATGAGTTGCAGAGGAGGTGGAGAGGGACAGATCAGAGTTGCAAAGGAGGCAATGTGGATAGAGACAAGAGGATGGTGAGGTGAAAGGAAGGAACCGGGGTGAGTGCAGAGAGAAGGGGGAGTGCTGGTGAAGTGAGGGGGAGGAAGACAAATTAATAGTATAAGGAGAAGAGGTGGTATTTAGTCAGGAGAGGGGGCAGCCTAGCAGGCCTTGTCAAAAACCCAAGAGAGAGTAATACGGGTGGGAGAGAGGTAAGAGAGAGAAACATAGGGAGAAGGAGGGGAAGAAGTTGCAAAAGAGGTAGCATTAGATAAGAGAATGGGTGGAGGGTGGAAGAGGGAATGTGAGGAGGAGCAAGAGAAGAACTTGAAGATGCGTGAGCAGAGAAGAAGCAGGGGTGAGTTGTGGAGAGGAAAAGGCTTGAGGGTAGGATTGAAATTAAGTGCCAGGAGTTAAATGTGCCAAAAGATATAAGCACAATGATAAAATAAGCAGAAGGCTACTAAGAGTGGCAGTCACATATACTGTTTGTTAACAGATGTTGCCAGATTTTGTGTTTGAAAGGGCTGAGTTTTGACTCAGCAGAGATGCCCCTACCCAGGGAGTTGAGCCAGAGGGGGGTCCCTGTAAGCAAAAGACCTCTGTCCTAAGGTGGTGCAGCATCTGGGAACAGTAAATACCTGAGTTGCCAAGTTGCAAGTATGTTGGGTACTGTGACAAGGGCTAAGGAGCTGTTGGACCCCAGGGGGTAACAAACCAAGGTGTGCCTTCTTGTCAAGTAACCAGGTTTGATATTGGATCTGGCTGAATAATTGAATCCACCCAGTCTGAGCATATAGGTCACACGTGTGTGTGTGAGGCAGGCAGCCCCAGTAAGGAGTCTGCATGCTTTATTAAGAGCAACAGTGATCCTGTGAAGGGATATAGCAGAGGCGGGCCATAAACAACCAGCCCATAATCGATGATGGTAATGACAGAGCTGAAAATTGCTATTCTTACTGCCTCAGGAATGAGGCTATGCTTGTGCCTGTGGAGTAGGCCAATCCTTATGTTGACAGCTCGAGCTACGTTATCAATATGTTGTGAATAGGTGAGTGAGCTAACAACAGTGACCCCTAGATATTTGAAGGAGTAAATCTGTTCAAGTGGGGTGCCAATGCAGTTTGTGATGAACAAGGGTTTGGACTTGTGTTACTTATGAGCATTGTTGAAAAGCATCACTTTGGTCTTTTTTATAGTTTAGCACCAGTTTTTGAGTGCTGAACCACTATTCCAATTCTGAGAAACTGTGTTGAAGGTTATCTTGGAGGTTCTTAGGGTCAGGGTTACTAGAGTAGATCATGGCATCATCCACATAAATCATGACAGGCTCTTCAGAAGTTATTCAAGTAGATACTGAAGAGACATGGCCCCAGTATAGATCCCTGAGGCACTCCTGAATGGACTGGCTTCCTTTCGTACAGGACATTGGTTATCTTGACCTGCTGCAAATGGTCTTCTAAGTAACTTTTTGAACCAGCTGACAGCATCATTCGACACCCCTGTGAGCAATAATTGCCTGAGTAACAGCGAGTGGTTTACAGTATTAAAGGCCTTTGTCAGGTTGATAAAGGCAGCCCATACCAGATGGCCTTGGTCAAGTGTGTTATGTATGAAACCAGTGAATTCTGACAATGGAGTGGTAGTACTATGACCTTTATGGAAGCCATGCTGCTGGGAACATTGGATATTGTATTTGTCCAGGTATTCCACAAGCTGATCTACAATTATACACTCTAGTGCTTTCAATTGAGGAGGTAGACTGGAGATTGGCCTGTAGTTTGTGTGCTGTGCTCTATCTCCACCTTTATGCACCGGGGTTACTAGGGCTGGTTTCCATTTTGGGGGGAATTACCTAAGCCTTAGAGAAAGGTTCAGAATCTTGGTAAGAGGTATAAGAGTTTCCTCGAGGTTGAGTGCAAGAAATTTGAGATCTAGATTGTCCCCATTGAATCTTGCTTTACCGAGTACTTTGTGTATGTACTTCCTAGCCCATTGCTTAGTAACCTCTTTGAAGTAAACGAGGGGAGGGAGCCTGCTGCTGAGCATCACAAACTTGGGGGGTGGCAGGGCAGAGACCATGAAAAAATCAGGGGGAGGACACTGCTGAGGTCTGTAAAGGCATCATTAAATATTGGCTATGGCCATTGGGTCAAGAGTCAAGCCTCCATCAATGTTAAGCATGGTGGGTGCTCTCTTGAGGTCTTTGCCAGTGGCTTCCTTTATGTTGCTCCAGAAATGTTTACTGTCACCCCACGAGTTGGAAAGTGCCTCCCTAAAGTATTGATTTTTTGCAAAACGGATGGCTCTGGTACAAACATTTCTGGATTTTTCATAAGCCTGAATATCTGCTTGCTTGCCTGTGGCTTTGGCCCGGTGCCAGAGGTGGTCCCTAGTCTTCATAAGTCCCAGTAGTTCAGGTGTTATTCAAGGGTTGCACACCCCCTTAACTTTCCACTTTTTTAGGGGGGCGTGGATATCACGTGCAGCATTAAAGCGGTCAATGAAAAAATTAAGTGCCTCATCAATGTCATTGGTAGAATCCAGTGGTGACCAATCCTAGCTTCAAAGGTGTGATCTGAGTGGTTCTAGGTGTTAACAACATTTAACCCATTATCATTTGCAATGAATGCATCTTTTAGGGACAGGGGGTGCAGCCACTCATCTATTTCTGTCAGTAGCAAGTCTAGCATGTTTTCACCTGTATGTGACCCTGCTGCACTACACATTGCAAGTGTGACATGCTGTCTATGCCATGAAGGTTGCTACCACCACAGTCTGACTTATTACAGTGCTTTCCCATCCCACCATCACAGACAAGTTCAACCCCAAGTAGCTGTGCCCAGTGTTCAGTAATACACAGATAAGAAATACTCACCATTTTGCCACTTGTCCACACATCCATACTTAAGTGAATGTATGGTAATGTGGAATGGTGAAGGGCATGTCTTAAAGAATCTATCACAGTATGATATAACTCAGGGACATCACAGGTTGCAAAATATGTTCTGGATGGGATTTTCTATTTGGGACATGCGCATGCCTCAAGCGCTGTAATCACTCATTCTCCACAAAGGAGAACAGCAACAGGTCAATTGCAGGCATGTCCTCTATGGCAGCATTAAGTTCACACATAACTGCATGATTTAGCAGGTATTTACTGTGCCACTCAAAAAGGCTGTGCAATGTGGGTTGCATTGTTCAGTGTTTTGCCCTGGGTGAGCCAAACATCGCTGTTCTGCAAACTGCCATGGATGGGGTGACTTTGACATGGGGTGGGGGTGCACAGGTGACAAACCAAGAAATACTGTTATTTTACCTGTTTTATGCACAGGGGTTGATGTAATAGAATGCCTGCATGGACCAGCACTGCTCTTCTTACAGCTACTGGAACATTTAAATCATCCAACTCCTCCTACCTGTAGTAATCCTCCAGTGTTAATTCACAACTTTTACCTACATGGCTACTTATGCTGATTTGGGAAAGGGATATCTTGCTCACTAAGGTTGATGACGATGAATGACCCACTACTGCATCAGCTCCCCTCTTGTGCCAAGTCCACAGTGCCTTGTACCTGCTCATGAAATGAGTATGCTGTCCCCCAGTGCCATGGTATCTACTCTTTTTCCCACACCTCACATGCACTTGGCAAAGCTGGCAGATTGCTACGGTTTCATCTTTTTCATCTTGTATGAAAATAACCCAAACTAGGGATCTGGCTGCCCTGCATTTGACATGATGCTGCTGCTGCTGTATATAGGACTGCAGTTTTTGGGGAGGTGAAATGGGAGGTGTGCTGCATGATCTGTGGTGTGATGCAAACTTTGACTTTGACTGAACATCACAATCTAGTAGTATGACTTCACTGTCATCCACAGACAGAGCTCCATCAGCAGAACATGAGGGAGGGGATTTACTAGCAGAATGTTTACCAACAGCCACCTTAACTTTCTTTTTGTTTGGATCACATATAGGGCAGCATCGTCGTCGTCATCATCATCATCATCAGCATCAACAAATTCACTTTGGATGTTATCCTATGGAGATATTACAACCTTCGCCTCAATACGCTCATCCACACTTCTTCCTTCACCTTCTGATTCTTTGGATGGCCTAACATGAGGATCTTTGGAAACATGAGACTCTGATTAATGATTATCATGCTCATGTCCAACTTCTGTGGGAAGTGGGACATCAACTACTCTCAAGTCTTCAGAGTTCACAACATTTTTACCACCTGATAACTTTTCATTGGTTGCAGCAATACTCATGCTGTTATCCACAGTGCCATCACTTGCTTTACTACCAGTGCCACCAGCATCTCCAACCAGAATTCATGCCACTGGTTTGGCCAAGAAAAACTGAGACACAGAAATCCCTCTACTTGCAGCAACTACTGCCTTTCCTTTCTGCTGCATAGTACCACGTCCACAACCACACTAAACATTGCAAGCCCCTGATGAACCTGCCTCATCATCACATCAACTTTCTCTGCTAGAATTTGGAGCCACACAAGCAATAGTTTTACTGGCAGCAGTGCCACAACCAGAAACAGCTTTGCATTGACTGTGTCTTTGTGGGAATTTTTTTTAGATTACACAGACAGTCACCAAGAAAAGAAACACATGTACCACAAAAAGTGATTTTTCCAATTTTGTGGGTTGCTGTAACAAATTCAAGAGAATTTACAAGACAGTACAATGCCAAAAATACAGCAACAGGTACTGTTTTTTATTATGTCTGTTTTCGTTTGTTTAAACACTGTAATATATACTGGAGAGAGAGTGTTCTCAGAAAATGGTACTATGGGGAAACACACAATACTGGTACAGTGACAACAGTTTTGACAGATGAACAGAGACAATTAACAGCAATTTTATATTTCTTCAGTTTTGGGTATGTAGAAAGCATTGAAACAATAGGAACTTCAAGACAGAAAAAGTCACAATAAAGAGATATAGCATAGACAGTCGCCAAGAAAAGAAACACATGCACCACAAAAACTGATTTTTCCTGTTCTGTGGGTTGCTGTAACAAATTCAAGAGAATTAAAAAGACAGTACAATGCCAAAAATGCAGCAATAAGTACTGTTTTTAGTATGTTCAATTTTGTTCATTTAAACACCATAATATGCACTGGATAGAGTGTTCAAGGGCCACGGTAGTATGGGGAAGCACACAATAGTGTTACAGTGACAACAATTTCAACAGATTAAACAGAGATGATTAACAGCAAGTCTATATTTCTTTGGTCTTGGGTGGGTGGGAAGCCAAAAAAACAACAATAGTGACTTTGAGAGATATAGCCACACAGGCACAACAAGACCTTAACCGCACTCTTCACAAATCCCAAAGTGGAATAACAATACCTTCTTTTGGAGGGGAAGGTATATTTACAACAGTAGTTAGATAGAAGCAAGAAAAAACTACTACAGATGGGTTCAGAAATTAACAGTACTGTTATTACGGTGGCACAATAAAATGGTTATTACTTGATGGCACGCACAGACTAAAGGTAACACACAGAAAGTTTAACAGTTCAGAAAAATAAAACACACTCTTCTAAGCAGATAGAAAAATGCACAGTGAGCAGCAAAAAATTATCAAAAATTGCTAGAAATATTACTGTGTGTAACTGTGTAAAGAACTGAACATACCAATACTAAACAATAGCCAGCAACAGTTGGCAAGATTGCCTTTCACACTGTGCTCCTTAAATCTCCATTCTACATCACAGGTCCACCCAACCTCTGAAGCACACTTCTGCATTGTCTGTCAGTACAAGACACTGAAACTACTAATTTAAGATGCAAAATTCACACTGAATTAATAAAGGATCGATGATACAAACACATAAGGATTTACTACACTTGATGTACTAAATTTAGACTCAAAAGTCCAAAGGCAAATTGTTTTTTGGAATGTTTTTTGAGGTTTGAATCTCACAACCCTGAAAGCTAACTGACTCCAACATTCCACTACACACACTATGCTGAATTAAGGCTGTGCAAGCCAATACAGGGCCCATATGACCTGCCATCCCATAAATCATTGAAAATTCACCTTTAGGAGCCAAAAAAAGGTGAAGTAATGTGAAGTCCATACAATCCAATGGCAACTTCAAGTTACCCAAAAAGGAGAAATTATTACCTTTACAATGTGAAGAATTTCAAGAAATTTGAGTTCTATGCAAAATATTCAGTGTTTCAAAGTTTAGTGGCTTCACCCATCTCTACTCATTAAGGCATGGTTCATAGTTGCCACCTAGCTTAACCATCCACATTGCCTCTCTCCTCATAATCAAATTATCAAAATCTCCCCCTTTTCTCTAGCTTGATACTTTTTTCTAACCCACAGACAGGAATTATGTGGTGTGCAGGTATGTGCTGTGAGTGCACATATAGGGAGAGGGCACTGGTGCAATAATTATCCTGTATGACTCTAACATGTCCACTCTAAATTTGAAAGCTCACTCAGTTTTCCCTATGTAAAACACAACAAAGAAACAAATAGCCAAATATACAATATTTGCAGAATCACAATTTACAACATGTCTTATATCAAAAGATTTGGCTTGTTTACTGAGGTGAAATTGGTAGTTCTCTCCATGGTACTGCAATATTTTCAGCATTCACAGGGTAAATTGTCATGAGGTAATGGGAAAGCCAATTTGAGCTGGGATTTGCAGGTACTGGTTCAGATTATAAACTATGAACCATTCTGTTGGCTAAACTAGGTGCACATTTATACATCATTCTGGAAAGGTTGAAGGCATGGTTGAGCAAAATAAGGTCAGATCATATAATGCCCCAGTGTTTTGCCACTACTGTACATCATTAATTGGTTTGGACTGCCTGTAAAATGTAGTGATAAAGTTAATGGGGTACTTCTGGTTAGTTGCCCTTTCTTTAACAACCAACAACTCTGCTCTATCAGAATTCAACGCCTTCATCTCTGTCTGATACAGTATTTCTTTGCTGTAGCTCCTTTGCTGAAATCTCTGCTTCATTTGCTTGCTCTGTTGTAGGAAATCACTTTCCTTACTATACTGCTCTTTACATGTGCACTCACAGCACATACCTTCAGACCACATATTTAATTTCTATTGGTTATAAAGAAATCATGTTTGGGAAAAGACGTGGAGATTTGGATAGTTTGATTCTGAGGAGAGAAGCAATGTGGATGGTCAAGCTATTGTAGGTGGCCATTATAAAGAAGGTCTTAATATTAATTTGATCTGATGTCTTTTATTTGGAAAAAGTATAGTATCATTACTGTGACTGATACTGATTTTCTTCAGTCTGCCATTAGAGAAATGTGTGTGTCATGCTTCCTATGTCACTATATGATTTTAACATGTTCTGTGTCGCTTCCAGATTTCCAGTATTAAAATGTGCTCAGTCAAAATTTGTGAAAAGCCAGACTACATGTATAGTAGGTAAACCATTGTCTCATTGCAGTAGCATGTTCTGCTCTTGGACCAGGGCTTGTGACTTCAGATTTCTGGACATTTCTACATAACAGCTTTCTATAACTGTCAGAACTCCACTGTTATCAAATTTGAAGTGTTGCTAAGTACAATACCTTCTCTGATGTAGAAGCATGTGGTATTGTCATTCACTCTTTTTACATGTAATATTGCACTGTCACTTTAATTATGAGCACATAAAACATGAAAGAGTAGCAACATCTGGGACTCTTGACAAAGCAGTTAGCAAAACCAGTCGAGCTGCCAACTCAATTTTGGGTGGCCAGCTTGTTTACCTGACACCGCCTCGTAATTGGAGGAGATTTAAATTGAATCTGTACAGATTCTGCTCTATCTTCATGAAATACTTTTTCACAGGAATGCACTTTAATAAACTGAGTGCACTGAACCCTAAAACCAGAAGTCTGCTGCAGGTTATGCTCTTGTTTTTTAAAGTAATGTTTGCTTATGGACTGAGGGGGAGGCATTAGTAGATTCTATGGGTCCAAGGCTACAGGTGGAACCCTGAAGATAATACTAGAAAGAGATCTAAAATTATTTTATACTGAAGGGAACAATTAAAATAAGATTTATCTTTAGCAGGTGGATTCTTAGTAGTGTGAAAACATTTGAGTAGGGTCTACCATACAATTATTTTTTCATTACTGGAGAGCAGAAAACTAACCAGAATTAAAGTTAATCTTCCCTTAGAGTTTATCTTCCTCATAGTTTACTCCCTACTTTAAGCCATAATCCTCTGTTGTGACATCACAGAAACACTCATCTGATTCAGGCTTGCTGACATCTAATATAGCAGTAACAGTATAGTGGTTGGAGTTTACAAGGTAGGTTCGCACAGAGATTATTAATATTACCAAGTAAATCCCTGACCAGTATAACTATTCTAAAATAAAAAAAAAGAAAATGTAGACTTCAAATGAACTCATTTGAAGTACATTTTTTAAACAAGTAAGACTGATTAAAATGCAGTTAACATAAGAAGCACCATTATGTTAACATTAATAAGAATTAGATTAGTTAACATTAAAAATTAACTGGATAACTTGATAAGTTATATAGACTATGTGGTGTAGAAGAGGGGTAGTGGGGATGCAAAGTGAGTTGGAACAGGGGGCATTTTTCTAATGCTAATAGGGCCACCATGGGGAAGGAGGGTGGTTGATGGAAGGCTATGAGGATGGGGAAGGGATGTTTCATTACATCCAGATTGCTAACTACAATGCATGTAACAATTTTTGCTTGCAAACCTCTCACCTTCTGACATTGGACCATCACCAAGGGTGAGTAGAGATGTAGCAAAATTTTATTTCACTGGTGAAATTCCGGCAAAATTGCAAATTTTGCCCAGTGAAACATTTCACGTAATTATGGCCTTTCGGTGAAATTTCACAACCAATTTCATCTTGAATTTTGTCTTGCAGTTCTAGAAGGTGAAATTAGGTGAAACTGGGCTTTTCTCTCTGCTGGTGGTCACATGGTTTAGTCTAAACAGGCAGGAAGTGAGTGGTTCATTTCATGTGCTACATATCTCAAGGAAGCAGGTAGCATCTTGACTCAGAGTCAGAGCCCTGTCACTGCAAAGTACACTTTGATACCTAAACTACTTAATTTGTGTTATTTTTTTATAACTTTTTCTTGTTTGTCTTTGTCCTATTTCATATTTTAGTACCTGTGTAGTGTGTGTGTGTGTGTGTGTGTGTGTGTGTGTGTATATATATGTGTGATTTCCTCTCCCCCCTGCTCCCTCTCTCTCTCTCTCTCAGAGTCCCTATCTCTGTTTCTTTGTTTTTTTTGAACTGCTGTTGGTGGTGGTGGGCATAATGGAAAAGTGTAGAGGCAATGGGGCACCTGTACACTGCCTTGACAGGCGCGCATTTCAGAAGTCCATTAAAAATGAAATGCCACAGCAGCAGGAGGCTGTTGACCCCAGCATCAGCACCCAGCAGCAAACATCTGTGCCTAATCCCAGCAGCAGGAGGTGACTATGGTCCCTCCACTGAAGCAGGAAACATTGCCTCCTTTCTGGCACTAGGAGGTAACTGTGGCCCCTCCACTGCAGCAGCAGCAGGAGACAGTGCCCTCTCCCCAGCAGCAGGATACTGTTCCCCTGCCCCTGCAGCAGGAGATCATGCCCCTTCCCAAGCAGCAGGAGGAGTCAGTGCCTGGGGCATCATCTGCCACCACCCCATGGCCCCATCACCCCCAAAGTTCTCCTGCTGGGATTTTTTTTATGCAAATTTACCAGGTGACCCAGTGGTCACCTGCAATCTATGCAGGCAGGAAGTGCATCACGGTAAGTCCCATTCCTTTTCGGAACAAGTGGCCAGTGGAGCCACATGCTGCACCACTGCTCACTTTAATGGGATCTCAAACTGCAGGAGGTGGTAGCAGCATCAACTATAGCTGTGGTGAACAGTGCGGGTGTGAGCACTGAAGGGGCTGAGCAGAAAGGAGGCATGGCTGGACCTGTTAAGCATCTTCGCTGCTCTCACCAGACCAGACAACAGCAGCAGTCTGCAGTAGCATCAAGATCCTACCAGGGCCCCCCTGTCCAGAGCCAGCAGCAGCAGCACATGCAGTCCTCACTGCACCAGCAGTGACACATGCGGACTTATCAGCTGTTCTGTCAGAAGTCCACCAGCTTCAACAGGAGTTAAATAATTTTAGACAGGAATTTAATGATGCCTGGGGGAAGACTGCTAAACTCCAGGATAATGCTGACAAAATCATGTGCATCCTCTCTGAACTGTGTGGCAGTACCTGTGGGAGTTAATGTGGCAGCACAAATTAATTTGCCTTTTTTGTTTTCATTTTTCTATCCTCTATTCTGTTGTATGTATGTTCCCCTTAAAAAAATATAAAAACAAAAAAAAATCTGTTCTGTCCTCTTTAATCTACATCCCTATGTCCTCTTGTTTCTTTATTTAATATGTAAAATAGTTTGTTTGACTATTGCTGTTGTGTTTGTTACTGTCTTATGCTTCCTATATAATTCAATCCCTTTCTTGTTCTCTCTCTATTTCTTGTCCCTGCTCATTGTTGTATTACCCTTGTCCTCCTGAGCCTGCCTGTCATTTGTTGTACTTATTCCAAATTGTGTCCGTGTATCCCTCCCCTAATAAACACCTTATTCCCTTATTATTTGTGGTGTGTGTTACTTAGCTGGTTACACCTACAAGATTACTTTTAACAACATAATGATGTGCAATGCAGTTTCATTCCATGTAAATATGGAGTTTGCAAATGAAAGGCCGGCTCCTGCCGAAGGCTGTCGGCTGTCTGGGCCTTGTGCACAGAGTGCATAATTTTTGAATTCAAATACCTCTTGTGAGTTGCTTCAACTGAAAGTTTGAAGTACTCACCACAGCACATGTCCATGAAGTGCTCATTCTTATTCGAGTGTGGCAAGTAAACAATGTAAAAAGTGCTTCCTTATAACTAAAATAAAAATGCCCACTCCCTCAATGCACCATCATTCCTTATATGTTACCGGTTATGTGACACGTGATGCATGTGTTTTTCACATGCGTACTTTGTGTGTGAGAAAGCACACATGTTTGAAACATGTCAGGTGTGACATGACCTTTGATGTATCATGAAGTACAATGCCTTGAGGGAGCTGTCCTAATCTTGGTGCTACCACTGCCGAACATGCCCCAGAAGTCCAAAAATATTTCCCAAAAAATGTTACAGTAGACTGAGACAGAAATCTGGTATCAGTCATGCTTTTAGATGGTTCACTTCTACCACCAAGACCGAAATCTGCTGTTTTCTGCACTGTTTACAATGGTTTTCAGGCCTAATCTTGGTGCTGCCACTGCCTAACATGCCCTAGAAGTCCAGAAATGTTTCCTAAAAAAGGTTACAGTAAACTGAGACAGAAATCTGGCATTAGTTATGCTGTTATATGGTGTCTCCCCATGTCATGGTCCTCAAAATGAAGCTTCTGACACTGTTTACCAAGGATTTCAGGCCTAATCTTGCTGCTGCTAGTTGCTGTTGTTGTTGTGAGAAACCGGCCTTATACAGTAAGTTGAGAACAACCAAATGGCAAAATTGTGAGAGAAGGAAGATGCAATTATTTAGTGAATTACAAAATAGCCAAAAGGGGTGGAACAGCCAGTTTGCCATGCTGAGAAAAATAAATCCTACTGCAAAATGGTCCTGCTAGTTGTACTTGCTTCTTCCTGCTGCTGTTTTTTCAATTTACTCAACTAAACTGTAAACCAACCATGCAGAAAACATCACAGTCACAATATGATCTACGGTCCAGATAAGTGCTGTCTGGAGAAGGCAAGTACTGCAATGTGTTAGTACTTACTAAATACAATTTTGACTTATAGATATATCAGACAGAAGGGACAACAAGATTTGAAATGAACAAACAAAGTTGCTTCCCACAATCTTGCAGGGACCACTGCTATCTTGAAAACTATATGTTTTTGATATAGTACTGGTCAGTTAGTAAACACCAGTGGTGTAACAGGGAGGAAAGGGTTAATATGGTAAGCAAATTAAACAGAAAAACAGGAACACTGTAATGCAGAGGCTAGATTACACTATTAATTTCTGTGAGCAATTCAACAATGCAGTGTACCTGGATATGGAAAAGTGTTCAATGTCCACAAATACTTCCAATACAAAAATAAAACAGAAAAGTGATTAAACAAAGGAAAACAGGAACAGAGCTACTCAGAATGAGTAACTGTTCAGATAAAGTTACCCAAAAAAGGGTCAATATGGAAGGAAAAATATTACAAATAAGCAGCAAACCAACAAAAATATTAAGACTTAAACAAAATAAAAGAAACTCACTCACAACTTGTGAGAAATCTGTCAAATATTAAGAACTAGCCTGCTCTGCTTTCACACACGCACACACACACACACACATATACACACACACACACACAGTTGACCCACCCCCACTCAACTCCCTCACAGACACAGACACAGAGAAAACTGAAAACACTACCTAAGTTTAACTAAGTATTATCCAAAGATACCAAAACAAAAGAATGTTCACTAGCAACACTAGCAAGAAAGTTTAGATTTTGGGAACAAATAGCTCTCAAAAATAACAAATAAAGAGGTTTTGAAGGGTTTATTGACTGTGATGCATCACACTGAACTGCACTCCGACTCAACAGACAATATACTGTGCAGGAAACAGTCTGCATGTGATATTTCAGCTGTTTACCCACAATGCATTCCAAATTTGCAGGCGAAACTGAAAAACATTGGTGAAATTGGCAAAATTTGGCAACATTTCGCGTTATGCGAAATTGCCATCTGAGGTGAAATTACATTTCGCCTAGGCGAAACATTTTGCATGCAAAATCAACTTTCAGGATAGAGTAATGAAATCACAGTGCCAGAGTTCATGAGGTGGGGACCCAAAAGGCTATGATGAAAATTTGGTGAGCAAATGCCTGAAAATGCCTGAGTTACATGCTTCCATTGAATTTATTCTATGCACATGCATAACTTTGGTACTTTTCAATATTTTGCCACCAAATTTTCAACATAGCCATTTATTCACACCACCTCATGAAGAGTACAGCTGACATTTTGCACATCCTACCCAAAATGTGTTTTTGCACTTATGACACAGAATGGCATTGCAGTTGCACATAATTACATTTTGCCTTGCATTTCACAATTTCTTTGTACCAGGGTATATGAGGTGGGGTAATAAGATGACTATGCTGACAACTGGGTCACTGCTGTTGAACACATGGAAGCACAGGGCCCAGAAGGCCATGCATTCCACACCTTCATTCATATGCTGATCTACAGAGGAATTGGAGTGCAGGGTCCAAAGGACCGTGTGCTCCCACAGTTAAATAAGGGTACTATTATACTCTTTCAAAAAGAAGGGAACCTCATTGCAAAAAACTCTATTAATGCATTAGTTAGGGTTTCTATTACAGTGTCAAAAGACTGGAAAGTCAGTGTTAGGGTTACCAACTCTACCACCCCACCCCCTACCCTCCACACACCAACAGGCATCGGGGTGTGCCTTAGGGTCTTTGGGCCTAACACTCACCCCATTCTCCTATACTGTAACATCTCAGCTTGTTTGCACATGGAATGGGGTCATAGTTAGGCTCAATGACCCCAAGGCACACCTTGATGCCTGTTGATGTGTCGAGGGTGGGGTGGTGGGGCTGGGGTGGTAGGGTTTATAACCCTAACACTGAATTTCCAGTCTTTTGTCACTGTAATAAAAACCCTAACTGATGCATTAACTGAGTTTTTTCAAATTAATATATATATATATATATATATATATATATATATGAATACAATATTCGAGAGACTCATACCTACTGCACATTGACACCCTGTAACTTTTTGCTGAATTGTTAAAAGGTTCACATGACACACCTAATTTGTAGTCCCACATTAGGAGAGATATTAAACATAACATGACCCAGTTTGGTTCCACTGTGCTCTTTCAGTTTTATCACAAACATCGATTTACCCCTTCAAATAGGGTTCCATTTTGTGACATTGCTTCCATTCCCAATTTAAGTATTTAAATACAGTCCTTTATTATGCCTTAGAAACCCAACTGTTGTTAATGTGTTATCTAATTACTTCATTTAAGCCTCCCCCAAGAATTCCCTGTACAGAATAAAAGTTTTTGCCTTTTATTTAATCATTTTATACAGCTGTAATGTTCATTACATGTAGTGTCCATCTAGTACCTCATCCTAAGCAGACTGTGCCTTTAATTTGCATGAACTGTGGTCCAAAAGCATTATTGTGTCTGGTGACCTTCTTTTTGTTACTGACATGCTGCCAAAACCTTGCAGTTTGTTATAACTCATTTATTTAGAAAATTCCCTTTTTTCATGGCGTGTTATTTTCGTGTCCTTTTGTTACCCACGTTACTATTGGTTCCTCCACTGGCCCAGAATGTTCAGAACCAGAAATGCATGCTGACACCTTCAGTCATCACCCCTTGGCTCTTTAAAGCTGTGGACCGGGTGGGTCTGTATTCTTTGTACTGCCACCTACATTTTGGACAATACATGTTGTCCTCCTGAAGTTTGGAGTTATGCACGTTACAGCACTACACTGGGCTATTCTCTCTGCATCTCAGCTGCTCTTTTGTTCCCCAGTGTGTCAGATGTCTGCAGATTGTAAAGGTACACATTTACATTTTGGGAAACACAGAGACATGTAGTTGGACCTTGCCTCATGGTCCCAAGATGCTGAGCTCGGGGTATGAAGGGTGGGGTAGGGGCAGAGAGAGTTGATTATAAAGCATTTTAAAGTTGAACAACTGCAGGTTTCCTAGATTAAATGGTTATACATATTTACCTATTCTATAGACCAAGTCTCTACATGGGGATCATTCTGTGTGGTCTGGTCCCTGTGGGGGGTGGGGCATTTTGTGTGATCCTATTCTCTATCAGGGCACCTTTATTGTTACTGCTGCTAAATAGTTTGTTCTGTACTGGGCAAAAAAATGCAGTTTTGGGGATTACAGTATATCAATTGGACCTGGTTAGTGCCGGGGCTCATTTTGTATTAGGCATCAGAACACCATATCTACAGTTTAGAGAGTTCTGTAATGAGAAATAAAATACATGTTGTATTGGGGAGTAAATGAATAGGACCTGGTCTCTGCAGGTGCTCAGTTTGTGTAGTTCTGATCTCTTTAGGGGCTTATATTGTGTTGGAGGCATCAGAACACCAGAACTACTTTTAAACTACCTGCTCATCTGCTAAACTTAAAAATAAATCCTGGTTAATATCGTATTTATTTTTGTAAAAACACTTCTGTAGAACAGAAAAATGGTCAGCACTCCAAACGTACTCACAGTACTTATTTATTTCATGTGCAAGTGCATCGAAGCCATTTTGCAGCAGAAAAGCAAATAATTGCAAATGACAGCAGCAGTAAACAAAGCGTTGGGTAATCCACAAATTTCTCAGATCCACAGGAGTCTATAAGATGGCAACTTTTAAAAAAAATATATTGCACCCACCGACTCAACACTGAGCACCCAAACACCAGCACAGAACCATTTACGTTTCAGCAATATGTTTTGTGATCATTAGGTGTGCCATGTGCTGCATGTTAGGCCAAGAGTCTAGCATGGCACATTAAACAATTACTGAGATTCACTGCAACAGTAAAATGTGCCTAAAAGGGCACAAACACCAAAAGTGGATGTAAAATGACTGTAATTGATGATAACCGGATTGCAGTCACCAAAAACATCAACCCTGTTCATTGTTTTTGTGCAGTTTTAGGTTAATTTGGCTGCTGCTGCAGTGTATCTCAGTAACTGGGCTATGTGCTACATGGTATGCCTTAAATGGCTTCCATGGCAGTACAAGTGAAGAAAAATACAGTTTTTTTCCTTACTGGGATGATTGCTGTCAGTGACTGTTAAAGTGTTACCCTTTGTTCTGTATTTTTTTTTCATTTCTTTTTTTTGTGCACTTTTAGGCTTACTTTGCTGTTGCAGTGAATCACAGTAATTGTTTGGTGTGCAGTGTGCTGCGTGATAGGCTGAGGGCCTAACATGGCATATCAAACAATTACTGACATTAACTACAATAGCTGAAGAAACCTAAAAGTGCCCCCTCTCCCAAAATGCACTGGTTGCCATATGCACCTGCAGGACCATGCTGTGGACACAGTGAGTGATGGTACCATGGAGGGGTCCATTTGACAACAGGAAGGGGCTGTGTCTTCAGTTGTGGCTGTGATCTGCAGGATGGCATCATTAGTAACAGGGATAATTGTGTATATCTGCACCATACAAGGGGACCATGCAAAATTACCTTGCACTCCGTGATTACAGGACTTCACCAGATTTCAGGTCCATGACTTTCCATTAGTATTGTGCCAACCTCAGAAAATTTCCTGGACACAGACCTTGTTTGTCCATAACAGGGCTTTGGAATATGGACTTCTGCACAAATCTGGGTTTGTGCAGAAAAACTAGGCTTTGCACATGGGCAAGCTTTTGAAGATCTGGCCCCTGAAGTCAGTTTTTAATTTCATTTTCATTTCTTAAAAAAACATTTTAAGACTGAAGCAACCCACTCAAGGGCATAGTTCTATTAGTAGGAATTAACCCACTCCAGGGTGTGCAGTTATTAGGGATTAATCAATACCCCGAGTGCATTGTGAAGCACGAGGCTGCTGGCTGAGTGTCCTCACAACAACCAGTGTGTTGCTTAATCCTCAATAACCACACACCCTGGAGTGGGCTATTACACTTATAACAGAGGGTGCACTAAAACAAGGAGAAAGCAATATACATGTTTTTTCTCCTTTTATAAAAGACAAGCAAATTACTGTATTCTGCTGCCAAAAAAAATAGTCCCCAACAAAATGGCTGTCATGCACATACAGATGTCAGAAAGAAAGTATTGCTATGCTTTCTCTGACATTTGTTGTGCATGATATGCCTTCTGAGACAGCACAGTAGCTCTGATGTGCAAAATATGGAGTTGCCTTTTGTGGTACAGACACGGTGTCTATACCTCCACTGGCTTAGCTGCTCTGTCTCTCTGTCTGTGGTTACATTATTGCATAGCAAGCAAGTAAACATTTTCCCCAACAGTGCAGTTACACAGTCTACCAGACTGTATTCTACCAATTAAGAAATGGCAACTAATGGGACTCAGAGCTTGCAGGTCTTTCTGGAACTCTGTTTCTGTGTCCACCAACATAAAGCTCACTTTCATATCATAACATCATTGGGGGGGTGTCTCCCTCTCTTCACACTGTTCCATCTGACTTTATGCCACAACTATGGGATTTACCTGTCAATCTGGCTGTGCAACAGAAAAATGACCATGGGGACCACACACTTCACTCTGGGAACAAGCTTGGGTAAGAAGCAAGACTACAAACTTTGAACACTGCAGCTACTGTTGCTGCACTGCCTGGGACTACATGGCAGGCCTTGTCTCTCACTCACTAAGCAGGGATAGTAATGGCTGCTCCACAGACTGCAATTTTGCACTATAACAAGATCAGAACAGAAACACAGGCTGATCTCTCAGAGGGATGGTTCACCACTAGCTGTCATATATTGTGGAGTAAGCAATGGTCACCTGATGGTTGTTTACCACTCACCTGCCTTTATCAACCCCATGTTATAAGTCACTAATACACTTTCAGTGTTTTGCCTTCAGCCTTGAATATCACAAGCAGCAAGGGCATGCATTAATCCCAAAATTCCCCATTCATCTCATAAAGATATAGTTGGTTTCCCTGTCTCTTATTGTAGGCTTGGGACCAGCTGGTATGTGTAATAGACAGACCAGGTGAGATTCAATCCATACTACACTGTAACATAAAACATTTGTGAATATCTTATGTTAATATAATGTTGTGACTACAGTACAATCTTCAAAATGTTCAAAAAATGTTATACCAAATATCCATAGTATGACAATCATTTTTTTGGTTGAACATTAGCAATAACTTTTGGTATGACTTAGTGAGACACTTGGTATGATACTGATACTACTGTTCTGGTGTCCATGTTACTCATGTGACTTCTTGTGTTGTGTCTGTGTTACTCGCGTGACATCCTGTGTAGTCTGAGTTACTCACGTGACATCCTGTGGAAAAAACCCTTGTAAATAAAGTATAATTCACTTTCTGAAAATTAAGTGATTTCTGTCTTTTCCTATGAGGGTAATATAGTTGTGCAAAAAAACAATGTGCTAGAAAATCAAGGACATGAATGTGGTAGCCAAACTTAAACATGTCCAGATTTGGGCATACTGTGATCAGTAAACATATTGTGGCATAATTACCAACAAGTTAAGTTTATGACAAAAAACTGAAAAGTTAGATATTATGCTACCTAAATAGATACCATAGACACAGTAATATCAAAAAATATATATTTGATAATATGACAAATTTGCTGTCAAGGACACAATGTTACTCACATTACGTTGCCCTTGTGGGAACTTTTAATCCCATTTTTTTAGCACCTCTGAACTACAAACTATCTTTATGTTGGGGACTGAAATACTATCACATGCACCCAATGTAAATATGATATGATTATGACATTTGGCTCAAATAAATTTTGGAACCTGATTGTCACACTTTGTCTCTTGAGTAGCATATTGGTACTTATATATATATATATATATATATATTATGGTAGCACGGTAGTGCTACCATAGTTAGGGTTGAGTAGCACTTTGAAGGTTAAAGGGTCACATTTTGCACCTTATTAACTTTGCCACTGTTCAACGGATTTACCTGAAATTTGGTAGGCATAATTGGGCATAGTAGATCTTGGGATCTGCCAAGTTTTGTACCAGTTAGATATACGGCTGTGAAGTTATTAAGTAACAATGAATTGCGCAATTACGCTTTTTTGCATTTTCTTTGCTCTCACCTACAGGACGCATGGTTTGCGAGACCGGTCTGAAATCTTCAGAGAATGTGCACTGGGTTGCCTGATGTGCCTTTTAAAGATTTCTTGACAAAATATTAAACGGTTCAAAAGTTATTCAAGAAACAAGTTCCCATTATAAGTCAATGGGAAAAGTTAACAAAAAGTTCGACACTTTTGCAAATGCACTTTTTACTTTCACAAATGGCCCTAGTACTTTCGCAAATCCACCATTTTGTTTTCAGTTGGTGATCAGAAAAATATTTGGCATTTAAATTTGGGACCATCTAGGGACACAATTCATTTTGTGTTCACCTAGTCGGAGCCTGAGGATGCTAGCCATGTCTTTATTTTGGGGTTAAACACCCCAGAAATATGTTTTTCAAAGTTCAGAAAAAAGTACTTTCACAAAGTACTTTTGTGCTCAGGACGCTTTTGCAAATCACAAAAGTACTTTGCAAAACTATGGCCAAAATGACAGGAGTTCTTTGCCACCTTGCTGCAAAAGAACGGTTAGGTCTTTTGGCCTGAAATTTGGAGAAAAGGCAGCAAATATGTCACAGATGTGCCTTTTGGTGGTCTGGTGAAAAAAAATTTTATGGATCCAAAGTTACGGTACTCCAATGTTGATGCTTTTTCCCATAGACTAACATGGTGGCGTACACCGCACCTTTCGCGGCTCGTATCTCGAAAACAGTGCAAGATACAGATGTTTTGTTGCAAGTTGCAGAGCCCATATGTAACATTAAATGGTAGCCAGGAAAATAATGATTTCTGTGACATTTAAATTTTTTTTCTATCTCTTACGGTTGCTGAGATATTTGCAATGAAGTACTTCAAATGCTCGTTTTAAGCTTCCGTTGCCATTACAATGCATGCATTCTTTGTACACACTGTGTTTCTCTATGCAGTTCTCCAGCAAAAAGAGGGTATGCACTTCTGTTACTGTTACAGTTACTGTTTTGCCTTGCGTTTATGTACCTGTTAGTGTTACCATTCCTGTGTGCGCCTCCATGTGTGTTACCCTTTGCATTGTCATTTGCCCTTGTGTTTTCGTTACTGTTACCATTTGCATTTCCACCTTGTGTTTGCGTTGCTGTTTCTGTTACTGTTACTATGTCACATGACATCACGTGGTGGGAACTCCCGCCGCCTCATTACATTCAGTATTTCTCATCATCATTCTCAAAAAGAGGAGAAATTAGAGGCAAAACACTCCATTTAATGGATCAGTTAGGGTTGTTCCACAGTGACAAAAGTAAGGAAATTCGGTGTTAGGGTTGAAAACTCCCCTGGACACCTCCAGCCCACCCCCCCAATTGGCATCGGGGTGCACATTGGGGTCATCGGTCCTAACTCTCACCCCATTCTCCTATACCTCTGCTTCTTTACACATGTGATGGGATGAGAGTTAGGGCCGATGACCCCAACGCGCACCCTGATGCCGAGTTGAGGGCCAGCTGGAGTGTCCAGGTTCAACCTCATCACCAAATTTCCTTACTTTTGTTGCTGTGGAACAACCCTAACTGATGCATTAAATGGAGTTTTTTGCCTAATATATATAAGTTTTTCCTTTGCAAAAAACTGTATTACTGCACCATTTAGCTTAACTTAGTGCCACAAAAGTAGGGAAATCTAGTGTTAGGGTTTCCATCCATAATACCCCTCCACCCCCCCAAGAGGCAAAAGGAAAAAACATTAGGGTTTGGGGTCTCCAGAGTCTTGGCAAATCAGTGGTGGTGTCTTTCTTGGGGGTTGTCAACCCTAATGTGAACCGCATTCTGTAAGCAAACAACTTCACACATGATCTCATTTCTTCACACAGGGCACGTGGGGGGGCATCAGATGTGACAACCCCTAAGGAAGCCCCGCCACTAATTCACAAGACTCCAGAGACCCCAAACCCTAATTTTGTTTTCCTTTTGTTACTTGGGGATTGGGAGAGCGTTAGGGTGGGAAACCCTAATGCCATGTTTCCCTACTTTTGTGGAGTTAAATTACCCTAACTGGTGCATCAATGCAGTTTTTTGCAAAGTATTTCCTTACTTTCTGAGATACTATAATTGTAGCCTCATTTCCCTGTGAAAGCTCTGGTCCCTCTTGGCCCTGCTCTTTCATCCCTTCATAGATGCATATATGTGCAGTATGTTGCCATAGAAGCTTGTATTTCAGCCAAGAAAGCAACCAAATTAGGACTACCTATGCTGAATCGACAACACCATTCTCAAAGATTGGTATACCAAGATCCCCAATGTCACCAGGTGAAATTTCACCTTTCTGACACTGGAGTATTCCTCTAGGATGGCTACACCTCCAAACCTGCCATGTGTGGGGCTGTGCTCCCCCATGCCCACCCTTCTAAAGATTATCAACTCCAAGTAGGTACTGATTTGAAGGGGGAGGTGACAAATGGCAAAAGGGCAAAATTTCACCCTCAGATCCCTCACAGCGACAATTTTGAAATCTGTTGAAATTGTCGCTGTGAGGGATTTCACCGTAAAAGTTTTGATGTTTGATCAGAACACCACCACATTGTCAGCATAGCCTTGGTGTTACTCCACTTCATAAATGCCATGGTGAAAATGTTCAAATCCCTGTCAAAATGTCATTCCACGTCATCACAATGTCATTCTGTGCCACAGGTGAGAAAACACATTTTGGCCAGGATTTGAAAAATGAAAGCTGTCACATTCATGAGGCGGTATAAAAAATGACCATGTTGAAAATGTTGGGTCAAAATATTTAACATTACAAAAGTTAAGAGCAATTATAGTAACGTTTCAATGTATGCACATAACTTTGCCATTTTTACATATTTTGACCCCACATTTTCAACATAACCTTATTATGACCCCACCTCATGAACAAAATCAGAGTAAATGTTCAAATCCTGCCTGAAAGGTGATGTTGCCAAAAGACCCCCAAATCACCTTTTGGGTCAGATGTGTGTAATTCCATTGACATTGTTCATGAGGTGGTGTTCCAAAAAGGCCATGTTGAAAATTGGGGTCAAAATATGCAAAAATGGCAAAGTTATGAATCAGAGTTGTAAACCCCATTGAAATACATGGAAGTGCACTTACTTTAGTTTGTCAAATTGCAGTCAGTGGTTCCAGCAGCAAGACGGGTTTTCAAACAGAGAGTGGCTCTTCACCCTGGGACCTGTTCAGGTGAGTGAGAGTGTGTTGGGGATATGGGTGGTTTGTGGTGGTGGGTGGCAAGTGGGAGGTCAGGGTGGGAGATTTGATCAGTGAGGAACCATTTTCTTTCTTACAGGTGTAAAAAAATGACATTGGGGGACTATTTTCTTTATTACAGAGAAGCACTTCAAATGGGGGAGGGCACTAGACACCAGGGGAAACAAACAAAATATGTAGACCATGATCGGGGGGGGGTGTCACTAGACACCAGGGAAAGATGAAAAGATTACTGAGATGATGATTGATGGGTTTGGGGGGTGCCACTGGTCATCAAGGAAACAAGTTATTATAGGGACTGTGATAAGGGGGTTCCACTAGACACCACAGGGGCTGCAGTAGGAGGGGCTCCATGTCATTTCCTTGCAGACGATAAAGCGCGGTCAAAATCCACCTAGGAAAAACCAATACAAAGAACACCAAGCTCAGTAAAAAGAGTGAGCACTAGCTATATTGCCTAACCATGCAGCACAAACTCAGACGGGGGTGGCTGGCAGACTCCCACTCACCCACCTGAATCTTTCCCCCATCCCAACAACAAACATGTAATTCACACAATGTTATGTGCAGGCTTTGCCCCCCCCCTCCTCCCCACACCATGGTAAAATAAATATACATCCTCCAAGATGCACCACAGGTAAATTAAAAAAAAATACTGTAAGAGGAAGACCACCACGTCACAACACAGAGTCAGCTGCTGGTTCACTCCCTTCACAATCTGATTCTTAAAGTGCTGGGCCTGAGTGAACAGAGCTCCCTCTATAGCACTGTAATGGTTATGCTATAATTCCCCATAGCTCTTTTCAATCATGCTGTTTTTACAGCACGGTTTTTACTGCGCTGTAACTGACACAAGCATTTGATGTGCTACCAGTCGGACTGGGGTGCCACTGAACACCAGGAAAATAGTCACTCACAGATCACACTGTTGCCCACAGCACTAGTTCCAGCTGTGGCTGCAGATGTCAAGAAACTCCTACTGTTCTCATACAGAGAATGGGAGTGAAGGGCTCCTCTTGCTCAGCTGGTCACCTGGGATTTTGGCTGCCAGAAAATGTATTTCTGGGAAAAAATTTTTTTAAAACAAACTGCAGAATCTAACTGAATGGGTCTCATGTTGCTAGGTTCAGGTGTTTTTTTTTCTAAAAACATAATTTGAATGTACTATTACTTGTTATAAGTTTAAAATAGTAAACAGAAAATAGCTGTCATCTTGAGTGTGTTTTTTGCCCCCATGGCAAGTAAATCATAGAAATAACAACTGATGATGTGTTTTCTTACCTTTTCAGATTGGTATTTCTCTGCACATGATCAGTAAATCATGACCTGTTATCACCTGAAAATTTTTGTTTACTGTTCAAACTGTCTTTTTTAACCGGCCTATCTTGATGTTATCACAAATATCATTATAATTCAAAAATCGTATGATATTTTTTCACCAAACCATCCAAAGGCACACCTTTGGCTCAGACACCATCATTCCTGAAAATGTTATGGAAAAAAATGTCATACTGTCTGGGTTGTAGTTGAGAACAAAAAACCCATGTTAAGTATAGGGAAAAAAGGGGAGAAGAAAGGGCGGTTACTAGTGGGGTATGCGGGTTCAGTATTGGGTCCAGTCCTTTTTAATGTCTTCATCAGTGACATTGCAGAGGGACTGGAAGGAAAAGTATGCCTTTTTGCAGATGACACAAAGATCTGCAACAGGGTTGATACACAAGGAGGCATGGAAAAGATGAAAAGGGACTTGGCAAGGTTGGAGGAATGGTCAGATGTATGGCAGCTAGGATTCAATGCAAAAAAGTGCAAAATAATGCACCTGGGAAACAAGAACCCAGGGTAAGAATACACAATGGGTGGGGAGGTAGTAACAACAACAAAACAGGAAAGGGACCTGGGGAAATCATATCAGATGACCTTAAGGTTAGCAAGCAATGTGAGAAGGCAGTAGGGAGAGCCGGGGGTATACTGGGATGTATAGGGAGAGGCATCAGCAGCAGAAAACAGGAAGTTGTTATCCCTCTGTACGGACAGTTGGTGAGACCCCATCTGGAATACTGTGTACAGCTCTGGAGACCCCATCTCCGCAAGGACATAGACAGGATAGAGGCAGTCCAGAGGAGGGCAACTAAAATGGTGCAGGGTCTGCAAGAGAAGCCGTATGAGGAGAGACTAAAGGAGCTTAATATGTATACTCTGAGGAAAGAAGGAGAGGGGGACATGATAGAAACTTTCAAGTACCTCAAGGAAATCAACAAAGTCCAAGAGGGTAGCATCTTTCAGAAAAAGAGACTTGCAAGAACAAGGGGACACAATTTAAAGATAGAAGGAGGGCAGTTCAGGGGCAATGTGAGGAAGTATTATTTCACAGAGAGGATAGTGGATGCATGGAACAGCCTTCCTGAGGAAGTTGTGGGGTCTAAAACTGTGGGAGAATTCAAGAATGCATGGGACAGACATAAGGCAATTCTTGTAGGGGGCAGGAAGATATAGGCTGTTGGTTAACTAGGATCTGCGGCCTATCCTGTAGGTAGGGAAATGGGCAGACTAGATGGGCCTAGCGGTCCTTATCTGCTGTCAAAGTCTATGTTTCTATGTTTCTAAGGGGTACTTTTTCTGTTTTTTAGCATTCCAGATCTCAAAAACACAAAACTTTTTACATTTTGAGACTCTGCCAGCCTGACCATGCATGCCAAATTTTGGGGTATTTCATCAAAGTACAACAAAGTTATTAAGGTGCAACAATTGGGGTTTAACATTGAACTGCTGATTCAACCCTAACTATAGGGGTGCTACCAGGTACTTGTAATATATTATAGTGGCTTGATTGCACCACTATAGTTAGGGATGAGCAGGCACTTTAATATTAAACCCCAAATTTTGCACTTTAATAACTTCACAACTGTTCAGCAGATTTGCATGATATTTTGCATGCACTGTCTCTTTGTGAAGACCTCTGTATGTCCCAAGTTTCAGTCTGGTTGGATATGCAGTTTCTGAATACTATAGAGTGCAAAAAGTGTATCTTTCAGGCATTTTTTCACTTTCTAAGCAATTTTTCTTTGAACTAGTCTACAGCCCAGATGGTTTAGAATTTTGGTCTGAAATTGTCAGTGTCAACATGGGCTGTGCCACAGATATGCCTTTTGATGTTTTGGTAAATAAATATTAATCCATTTCAAAGTTATTTAATTAATTACATTTCTAAATTTCTGTACTTGGCATGCTTGGTAAGCACTTCAAGATACCTGTATGAAACAGAAAAGGAATCCTTTTTTGTATTGATTTCATCCTTTTTCATGAGGGGAAAATCCTTTGTTTCAGTTGTTATCCATGATCCAGCACCCCTGATGGTGCCCCCACCACAAGGCCAGCAACTTATGTAGGTATATGCACTAACCTTATGCCATAGGGCAAAGGCACTTATCATATAAGCATAAGTGTCAGGATCAGCGTTCTGTTATGCTTAATTATGTTTCACTGATATATATATATATATATATATATATATATATATATATATATATTAGCCATGAGAAATGCTTTTGATCTATTTTTACTGGATTTTCATAAGTACATGTAAGGCAACAGTGCCATCTTTACTACTTGTACACCACTACAGCCGACCTTGTACTACATTGTACTGTTATCTTCTGCAAGCTATGCAAGTTTTACACTATTTAGGACATTTGCTCAGACCACCTCTTTCTGTCCAGTTATACACATTTTATGTATCTTCTTTAGCTGTTGCCATAGTAATTATCTGGGTATAAGACTGTTTGTAGCACTTAGCTTCTCTGAGAATAGACAAGAGACTGCATTTACCTAGGTAAGGAAAACTGGTGTTCTCCCAGTGATTGCACTGTAATGGTAGTAAGCCTGCATTACTGATCTGTAGTAAATTTCAATTATTACATGAGTACCACTTGTAGTAGTAGTAGTAGTAAAGAGTTTATTTCTGATATCAGAAACAGGATAAAACCCAATTTAGCATCAGCTAATTTACAATGGGGTCCTACTGTACAAAAGTCTTGTCTGTTACCTATTCCTTCTGTGCAGTTCCAACAAGAACCTGAGGGAGGGATTTATCACTCCAGTTACATTTTGGTGATTGTGTGCAGGTTGAAATATACAAAAGAGGATTCACATTCAGTTTATTTTGAATGTCGAGTTGTGTAGTGCATTTTGTGCCTGGACCTACTCATGCTTACAGTGGAAGTGGTTGTGGCAGACCCACACTGTCTTGGTCTCAGGTGTGGCAGACCCACACCGAACCCCTTTACACTCCCTTTGTGAGTAACAGCATACCCCCTTGGCATCACTGTTTACCCACCAGGGACAGGGAAGCTGTTGGTGATGGCGCCAAGGCATTTTTACCAGTTTTCCAACTGCATATTTATTTGTCTACCCCTTATTTGTTATGTCTGACCTGTGCACAGAACTGAGTCTTGATGTTTCAAACTACCTCACATCCCATGGTGGACACATAGATTTTGCACTGGATGCAAAATCTGCAGAAAAAAAAACATTCCTACTAATATCTGACCATTACTTAGAGTCCAAACACACAACCAAAAAGTACAACCTTAAAGATCTTTTGGTTGCGGTTCTACATACCGCTGTTGAGAGTCTCACAGTGAGGTGTGCCTCCCTTGAACTGCAAGATGCAGCTGTAAAAAAAGGGATGGGCTTGCATGCATCAGAGTTACAGAAAAAGGAACAGAAACTTGCAGAGGAGACACAGTCACTCCCAAAATGCTAATTCCTGACATGCACTGTACTACTCAAGGCACTGAATGAGAGGTATGTTTGTTAAGAGATGACCGTGAAAGGTTGAAATGTGATAAGAAATAGTCAGCACATTTGAATGATATTTTGAGTGATACAAATGAAGCATCGACAGATGAGAATGTTGAGTTGAAAGAGGATTACAAGCGTGTGAGTTGTGAATTGGATAAGGAGCTTAGGGGAAAAAGTCGAATTGGGTGCCACGTATAGAGTGTTATAGAGAGAGAGATTGAGAGAGGTATTGAGTGAGGCACTGCAAAAGTCTGTCACAAGAAATGTAGACAAAAAGATTACAAAGTTGCACCATCAATGGAAGGCTCTTGTTGGCCAAGTTAAAGCCATGAATGGGTTTCAGTATACACCCCATTGAGATTACGTCATCCAGTGATGACAACTCCCACTTGGATGATGAGGCATGCCACGCCACACTCAAGTACAACCCCTGAGGTGTAGCAACTTCCACTTGCCATTCACAAGATGGCGCTGACACCGGCACACACACTGCATCGCCACATCCACACAAACATGGCAGATGCCATGTACAACACCAAGATAGCGGGCCCCCATCAAACAGGTGGAGGGTCTGTATTCTGTAATGCACTTCCACTAGCCCATCTCACTAGATGAGTTGGAGATTTGTGACATGATTAAAGACCTGATCAGTAGGATCACCATCCCTGAGGTAGGGATGCAACAAATTTAAATTGTGCTGGCAAGGTGGCCAAATTCGCCTGGTGGAGCAATTCACAACATTTTTCTGCCTAAGTCGGAATTTCACCTAGGTGAAATTTCACTTTCCGTGGTGAAATTTCACCTTGCGTGGGCAAAATTCCACCTTCCGCGGGTAAAATTTCACCTTCTGCTGGCAAAATTTCACCACTGAAGGCTGAATTTCACTGCTGAAGGTGGAATTTTGCCACCAAAGCCGAAATTTCACCATGGAAGGTGAAATTTCACCATTACACTGGGTGAAATTTCTCCCCTACGCCAGGCAAAATTCACATTTCAATCTGTGAAATGGGCGGAATTTCATGGATTACTCTGGGAAGTGAATTTTGCCCACTTCACCCATTACGACCCAGAGGACCAAAAGAAGGCCATCCAGGACCAAACTGACAAAATGCTAAAAGACACTGTTAATCAGGATCATACATACAGGGCAGTCGATGATGCTGCAGCAGAAGCTGCTCTTTGCAGAGCCATGGAATGTGTTGAACTGTGTATGACAACGCATACTTACAACTCCCTGCACATCACTT
Source organism: Neoceratodus forsteri (assembly GCA_016271365.2). NCBI lineage: Eukaryota > Metazoa > Chordata > Ceratodontiformes > Ceratodontidae > Neoceratodus > Neoceratodus forsteri. The sequence continues at coordinate 447,062,278 of CM057451.1, read as the reverse complement.
ATTCTGTCCAGCCAATTGCACAGAGTCTCAGACAAATAGGCCCAATTGACAATCTCAGTTGCAATTTGGAGAAAGTGCACTCCCTTTGTGAGAAACTCTCTCTCCAACCAGGTTCAAGTCTTACGCCAAACAGTTGAACCTACCCTCTGGGCTAAGCTCTCAGAGACAACTCAGGGCACTGGGGGTTGCACCTTTGATCAAATTGCCACTGCACACCTTGTGCCAATTCCCCTGGAGTTGTGGGGATATGCTTGGCCTACGAGGTGAAGCAAAGTGCAAAAGAAAGTCCAGTTGCCTATCACCAATGGTTGTGGCTTGCATGCAAGGCAGACAAAGCCCTAGCAGAAGAGCAATCTGACATGAATCAAATTGAGTACAAGGATTTGTACGTCCAGAACATGTATCCAGCCTTGTGGGAGAAAGTCGAGCTCAACATTTATCCAGACATTGATGAGTCTGAGGAAATCCTCACTAAAATGGAGCAAGCATATCAGATTTACCTCCATGCCCTTTCTTCTGGAAAACCCAGCAAGGTAGCTGCAGTGCAGTCTATTCCTGAAGCCCCCATCCACTATACTGTAGAGGGTAACAACAAAAAAATTATGCCCCTTCTGATGACAAATAGTCACACAAGAGAGGAGGACTACAAAAACAAGTGGAACAATAGAGACAACAGAGGCAGTTGAAAAAATCCAAATGCCCAACAAGATAGCCAGAACTGATACTGGAACGGTCCAAGTTATCATCCAATCAGAGAAGAGAATGAAATTCTCTGCAAGCTGCTTGAGGAAATTTGTGCTGAGAGGGGAGCTACAGCTACACAAACTATGGCTGCCCTAGCCCAGACTGTTGGGCAATTGTGCAGCCAAGGAGAAGTTGCATCAGTTACTGGCCAAGTCGACACAACATCCAAGGCAGAACCACTTGTGCTGGCTATCACTGCACCTGTAACATCACAAGTACACTTTTACCCACTACAAGACATACAGAAGACCTTGAAAGATCCTGCAGGCCTTGATTTCAGGAACAGGAAGATGATGCTGATTCTGAATGTACAGATTGACAATTACAGGCCCCGATCTGCATTGTGAGTAACCTTATTATTGACACAAATGGAGAGCCTTGTGTAAAGGCCATGGTCGGGGCCGCCAACTTACCATGCTTCTGGACACTGGAGCAGCCATGTTGGTCTTCCATGATGAGGACCTAGTCTCATCTGACTTGTCTACCAGATGGAAGACCAGTGAACAGAGTCGAGATGGTACCCAGCTGCATACCTACTAATCTACTCCCCTACCTGTGGTGGTAGGCCACCTAACATACTAACATACTAACATACTAAAATGCCAGCAGAATAGGCCTAATGGTCTTTCGTGTCTGCTCGTTTGGTCAGCCCCCACCCTGGGTGCTGACCTTGCTGTCCCCCTCGCCTTCTCTGGCTTCTCCCTTCCCAGTTCCGGATATTCTTGCTGCATTGGATTTTGCTTCCTGAACCCTTCCCCTGTACCTGTCCCACCCCTCTTGAACCCCTCCACTGTCTCTGCCTCCACCACCCCCTAGGGTAGTGCATTCCATGGCTCTACCACCCCTCTCAGCAGTAGCACCTCCTCCTTTCTCCCTTGAATCTTCCCCTCCAGCTTCCACCCATGCCCTCTAGTGGCCCCTTCCTCCTTCCTTGCAAGCACCCTCACTGTTCCTCCCTATATACCCTCTTCATGTACCTGAAGACCTCTATCATGTCCCCCGGTCCCTTCTCTCTTCCAAAGTGTACATATTTAGCTCTTCGAGCCTCTCCTCATAGGTCCTGTCCCCCAAGCCCCAAATCATTTTGGTTGCCCTCCTCTGGACCCTCTCCAGGAGGTTAATGTCCCTCTTTAAATGAGGCCTCCAAAACTGCATGCAGTACTCCAGGTGCGGCCTCACCAAGCAGTTATACAGGGGGAGTATCACTTCCCTCCTTCTGGAGGTGATCCCCCTAGCGATGCATCCCAGCATCCTGTTGGCCTTGGCTGCTGCCCTCCTACAAGTCTCAGAGTTGTTCATCTTGACATCCAACACCACCCCCAGGTCCCTCTCAGCCATTGAGACTTGTAGTATTTCCCCAGGGTGTACACTTGGCCTGTGTTTCTGGCCCCCAGATGGAGTACCTTGCATTTCCCTGCATTAAACCTCAGCTTCCACTTTCTAGACCATCTTTCCAGAGCCTCCAGGTCCCCCTGCAGGGCCACCCTCCCCTCCTCCCCATCCACCACTGCCCCCAGTTTCGCATCATCTGCAAAGAGACTCATCTCACTCCTGATTCCTGTCCTCATGTCAGATACATAGGCGTTGAACAGAAGGGGCCCAAGGACTGATCCCTGCGGGACCCCACTAATGACCCTCCTTGGGGAAGAGATTATCCCACCAACTACGACCCTCTGGGTCCGGTCCTGGAGCCAATTGTCTATCCATCGGATCATCTGGTTTCCCACCCCCATTTCTCCTAGTTTATCCAACAGGCCCCCATGAGGAACAGAGTCAAATGCCTTGCTGAAGTCCAGAAAGAGGACATCCACTGGTCTACCCAGGTCCAAGGCACTTGTCACCCAGTCATAGAACTCCACCAGGTTTGTCTGACACGATTTCCTGGGATGAATCCATGCTGTCTATCGTCCAGGCACCCTGACTATCCAGGGCCCCCCAGCCACTCCTTGACAATGCCCTCCATCACCTTGCCCACCACTGATGTCAGGCTGACAGGCCTGTGGTTCCCTCACCTCCCTTGGTCCCCCTTGTGGATGGGCACTACATCGCCCACCTTCCAGTCTTGGGACACCCACCCTGTCCTCAGAGATGGTGAAAAGCTCTGCCAGGGTTGCCAGGACATCTGCAAGTTCCTTCAGCACTCTAGGATGTAATTTATTCAGCCCCGGTGCTTTCTCCGTCTTAAGGGAGCTGAGGGCTTCCCTCACTCTCTCTGCTGTGATTTCCACTTCCAGTACCTCTTCTCCCTGCTTAGCCCCCCCTCTCCCCAGACCTGCCGATTGGTAAGGGTCCCCCCTCCTCATTATCTCTGTCTCCTCCCATGTATGATGCAGTATCCCATTTCCCTGGTGAAAACTGAGGTGAAGTACTCATTTAGTACCTCAGCCTGCTCCTCTGGGTCTTGTGCCCATCTCTCCCCTGATTTAATCCTGCTAATCTGCCCCATCACCCTTTGTCTTTCCCAATGTATCTAAAGAACCCTTTTCCCTCTCCTAATTTCCCTGGCAGGTTCTGCTCCTTCCTTGCCTTAGCCGCCTCACCATTCTAGTGGCCCTTCTAGCCAACAGCTCCATACTCCCCGATCCCTTTCACTCCTTGAGCACTTGAATTTCTTATAGGCTGCTTTCTTTCCCCGCACCACCTCCTGACCTCCCTGGTCCACCAACACGGTTTTGGGCCCCACATTTTCGTCTTACTCTTGCACAGGTGCTGGTAGCATCCTGATCCCCTCCTGATGATTTCCCACCTACTATCAGCATCCATGTCTGACCCAATCCCATCCAAATGCTCCTTAGATCCTTCCCATTTCCTTAAATCCACCCCTGAGTCGGTTACTTCTGTCTTTGTGCAGCCTTCTCCCTCCTAGGTCCAGGCAGAACCAGACCGTGGCATGTCACTCCCCGCCAATGGTCCCTTACCTCCAGGCCCCAATCTGGTCACTGTCTGCCAGGACCACATCCAGTACCCGTGCCTCCTGGTCGGTTCCCTCACCTGCTGAGTTAGGACAGCGTCTTGAAGACATCCAACACCATCCTGTTCCCTGGTCACAGAGGATGTCATAGTCTCCCAGTCTGTTCCTGGCATGTTTAAGTCCCCTAACACCACCACCTTTCCTCTGCCCAGTCTGCAGTGTCTCCTAACATCTGCCACCAGACTGTCCTCCAGCTCCTCCGCCAGGGCAGGGGGTCTATACACCACTCCTATTTTTACTCTCTTGCCCCCCCTTGTTATCAAGGTGACCCAAATCACCTCCACGGTTCCCTCTGCCTCCTCAACTCCCCCTATGCCAATGCCACCTCAGGACTAATTTTGGTTTTGACCTCATGGCTCAATGTTTACACCCCAGCATCCTGGGAATTGATTTCTTAGCATTACACAGCTGTGTAGTGGATCTAACCAACAGGCTACTCATTCAGATCAAAGGACAATGTCATGCTGTCACCATCCCAGACTAGCACATGGTGGCAGCCATCTCCCATAACAACAAAGAGTATGACGTCATGGCTTTGTTCAAAAGTCATAACCTGTTTTCAGAGCTTACACCTTCACTGCAAAAACTCCTTGATGTGTTTGCCACCAACAAACATGACTGTGGTAGGATGCACATTACCACTGAAATCACAGGGCCTGACCCTGTAAGGCAGAAACAGTACCCATTTCCTGTTGAAGGCTTGTCATCACTTAAGGAAACCATTCAAGCACTGCTTCAACAAGGAGTGATTAAGACCTGTGTTTCCACTGTCAATTCATCTATTTGACCTGTGAAAAAGCCAAATGGGGCCTGGAGACTTAATGCTGATTACCAACTGTAGTATCAACACCTGATGTACTCCAGCTGTTGACATCTGACAAAAAGTGGTTCATAGTGCTTGACATTTCTAATGGGTTTTGGTCACTCCCATTAGCACAGGAAAGCCAATAAAAATTTGCTTTTACCTTTGATGGATTCCAGTACATCTGGACCTGACTTCCACAGGGCTTTCACAACAGCCACTTCCTCTACCATCTTCATATGATGGATACTCTGCAGGGGTTCACCAAACCCCAGTGTCTCCTGCAGTACGTGGATGACTTGCTTCTTGCAACCACCACAAAACAGGACCATTGGGCCCTTCTAGACATACTTCTGTCTCTCCTCAAGAGAGCAGGCCTTAAGTGCAACCCATTCAAGGCACAACTGTGTGAAAAGGAGGTCATCTTCATTGGTCTACACATTACAGACCAAGGCAGAAGCCCAGCTGTTAAAAAGTTCCAGGGTTTGCAAGATCTGCCGCTTCCTACTAGCGTGGCAACACTCAGATGCTTCTTAGGAATGATAAACCACTCTAGGGATTTTAACCCTGACCTTGCCTTGAAGACCACACCCTTGTATGATCTTCTGAAAAAGGATGTCCCATGGACATGGGGCCCCACTCACACTGATGCTGTATCACAGCTCAAGCAGGCCTTAGCCTCAGCCACAGCACTGATCAATCCCAACCCAAATCTTCCATTCCATTTGGAAACCACCACATCTGATGTGGCCATGTCTGCAGTGCTGGCATAAAAGTACAATGGGAACTTTCGATCTATTGCCTATGCTTCTGAAATGCTGTCCCCAGTATAGAGAAAGTATCGTCTCTGTGAAAGAACACTCTTGTTAACCTACTGGGCAGACAAACATTTCATGTACATCACTGGGTATGCACCTATTGTCTTGCATAACTCTCACACCCCAACCAACTTCTTCCCTTCAGACAAAGTAAAAGATGGTTCAGTTTCCAATATCAGATACACCCATTGGTCTTTGCTTTTGAAAGACAGGAACATCAAAGTACTACCTGAAAAAATGCAATCCATCTTGGCCCATGGCCTACTCTATACAGGTAATCCCCACAACTGGGCACTCCAACCTTCTAATATACCTGAGCCGGGACCATTCTTTCCAGCTACACCTGATGTTTTAGAGGATACCAGCATGTATCACTTCTTCACAGACAGCTCTGCTTCCTATGTGGTGGGGAACAGGTAGCAGGATTCGGTGTGCTCATACTAGATCCGGATGGTGATTTTTAGGTGCATTGCTTGGAAATGTACTGTCATTTCCTCACAGTATGCCAAATTGGCAGCTGTGGCCTGTGCTTTACAGGTTATGCCCTATGGTACTAGGGATGCTATCATATTTGTAGACTCCAATTGGATCTGCTCCTCCCTTACTGAATTTTTACCATTCTGGGAGAGAAATAACTTCACATCCTCTGACAGCACACCTGTCAAATACAGTGATCTGTTTGTGTATATACATAAATTGACCCAACAGTTTCTTATAAACTGTACATTCACAAGGTAAAGGCGCACTACAAAAATTACCCTTACCATGAATTCAATGATTGAGCGGACTCGATTGCCAAAGCGGGTGCTCGAGGGGGGGAGACATGGTCAATGATTTACACAGTAATTTTTGCAGCCATCTTTTTAGCTGCCAACACCAGGCAGAAACCACAACCAGAATCTCCACTGGACCTTTTTGCTGCACAAAGATTTGACCCAGAACTGAAAGATATGTTCAAATACCTAGACAAAGAAATTGAACAGGAACTATGTACTGGTAGTCCACACAAAAGACATTCTGACAACATACACCTAACTCATGATCAGAAACTGGTCTGGTATAGGAAGGAAGATACAGATCACAAATTGTGGGTTGTACCACGATCCTTACAAACCAAATTCATTCATATGGTTCATGATATCCCCACTGGTGGACACCAGCGGGCAGATAATACCACCCAGAAACTTAAAACCATCCTCTGGTGGCCTGGTATGACCAAAGAAGTGAAGCACTATGTGGACAACTGCAAAGTGCATGCCCAGAACAACCCTATCTCAATGAAAAGAAAGACCAATTTATTGCCACAAAGGCAATCTGGACCATGGAATGTGATACAAATTGATTTCATTGGCCCCTTGACTAACACCAGCAAGAACAACAAGTATGCACTTGTTGTCACAGATTTGTTTTCCAAGTGGGTTGAGGCATTCCCTACTCAGAATAACATGGCAAAGACAACTGCCAAGATCCTGGTGGATCAATTGTTCTCCAGGTGGGGCCTACCCTTTAAGGTAGACTCAGACCAGGGAACCAGTTTTACAGCTGAACTGATGAAGGAGACACTCCAAATGCTTGGAGTAGATAAGACATTTCAAATCCCATACCATCCTCAATCGTGAGGTCAGGTAGAAAGATCAAATAGAAGAATCAAACAGATGTTATACAAATTCATCAGTGACAATCCCAAGGATTGGAATTCCCTCTTGCCACTACTATTGATGGCAATCAGGGGCACCCCAGTGACAACTACTCAGTGCACACCATATGAGGTTATGACTGGTAGAGCCATGAGATTACCTGAGCACCTCTTGGTTGACCTCCACACCCCTACTGCAGATAGGGTATCTGTGGAAAAATATGTTGCAAAACATCGTGATGACATGAAAACACACTTGCTCACTGCAAATCATATGGACAAAGCTCAACAACAAGCAAAAGCTCATTTTGATAAACATGCCAAAGAAGTTGACTGGCAAGTTGGAGATCAAGTCATGCTTCTCCAATACAGACCACCGGCTCACTCATTTACCAGCAAATGGGAGGGCCTATATCCCATTGTCAACAAACTCAGCCCTGCTGTTTATCAGATGAGCATTCCACATCAGAAACAGACCACCAACAAGTGGTTCTATGCTAATCAGCTCAAGTTGCATAAAAGTGACTAACCACTTTTCCCAATGGTCTTAGGGTGGAATACTACCCCTCACTTAACAATCCTTTTCTGTTTCTTCCAGATATACTGGCAAGATGGCTATCTTGCACATCCTCATCCTGGTGGGACTACTTTCTTTGACTTACTCCCCAAGACAAACCCCTTATGACTGAACACAGACACCATATAGCACATTTGCTTGACAAACTTGAACATTCTGCTAGAGGTGCACCCATCTCCAGACCCCAGGGAGTTCACATTGATGTCCCCAACAAATTGATTACTGTTAAGGAAGACTGAGACACCTACAGTATCTTAATGCCATGGTTGTATCTCCAGACAAATCCACCTTGGAGATACAATGAGAAACTGATTTTAGTGGTTACACACTTCTTGTAGCATGTTTATCTAAAGAAACCTTTCATGGATGGCCCAATACAGGGATTGCATTAAAATGTACACTCTCTATTCGACAAGCCACTTCTAGACATACTGGTCTCAATAACTTAACTGCCTTAAGAGATCCTACCTTTTTGTGACTGTCTCACCTCTGAGGAGTCACAAGCTTTCTGTCTTCACAACTGTATGGCTACTGAAGCTATGTTCTTTTCTGTGTTCCCACCCACTGAAGAGGAACTGACTGAATGTCCTCCTCAGGAGCCTTGTCCTCCTAATGGTCTGAACCCCGCTTCCCTTCCAGGAGCTTTGATTAACAATGTAAAATTTATGTATGTTTCAGGTATTTTTAATCCTACACATTGGAATATGGCTGAGTTTGGTCTCTGTCACATGATCAACACTTCTAAGTTTTTCAGTATGATGCTTCTAGACACTGTAGCTGTTTACCAAACTCACACAAACAATCCAGTTAGTGGTACTCATGCCACTGAACGCTTAGGAGTTTTTAGACCCACACCTAATGCTAAGAGTAAACTATGCACTAGGCGTGACACTGCAGATCTTATCAATGCAGCAGGCACCGTTTCTGGCCTTTTTGGTTCAGGAATGTCTATCTGGAATAGAGCAGATATAACTGCTATTAAAGCACAAACACTAAACTTTCAGCAAGCTATTAAAAATTATGTTTTACCACGACTGTTACATGGTGTAGATGGTTTAAGTAAGGAAGTGCATTTTACTGTTTATAACATGCAGAAAATTGCTTAAGGGTTCAATGAAACTAAAAACAAAATTAATTAATTGATTTTTCAAAATAACAAGGAGGACAAGCAATATATTGCCTTTGAACTTTTATGATCTGCCTATGGTTCTTATGTAATTGCCACTGTTAACAATCTCTTCAGGGGCTTGGAAACAGGATGCATTCCAGATATTATTCATGACAGGAGAATTTCTAAATGGTATTGTCCTCTCTGCAAGTCTACTGCATGCATTGCATATATTTCTATGTCTACTGCTAGAACTCTTGGGTATGTGTCACGTTATCCAAACCAAGTGCCAATGTTCAATCCATGACATGTTCATTACTTTTACTGTGTCAATATCCCACTTTGCTCCACGATCTTCTATTTTTGGCAAACAAGCTGCTATAAATTCCATCAGACATCTTTATGAGAACATTTACCAAGAACAAACTGACTTGCCTTCTTTGCTTGTTTATCACACTATCCTACAAGCTTGGGTCACACCGTATACCAGCTGCTGCGGCAAGAAGTGATATTATTACCTGTGCCTCTGTGACATATTTGACATTGTTAAACCTGTCTGTGGATATCCTCTGGAACATCTCAACTGATCCAGTTCCTTGGGTGATGATCTGCCATCTAACCTGACAGAACAGTCTTTGCAAGCTGCATCTTCAGAGTCCACTGCTGAAACAGCTGCATCCTGAAGCTACCTGGAGGGGTACATCTCTTCACATCACAGTTCACCAACCAGTCCTTTTCTTGTCCTGTACATCTATAACAATGGAGCGTTTCAACTGTAAGTTACCTACAATTCTGATGGGCTGTATTGTGTAGTGACAAATCACAATTTCTTTACTTATGGTGCCAAAACTTGTACTATTCATGCTCCTAACTTCTGTTTTACTCCACAGCAGAAAACAGTAATTGGTCACACAGTTATTACACCTGTTTGTCTCCCTGAGCCAGATATTATTGATACTGATCCACAATACTTGCTTGCCTTGTCTCAGTATTTGCCTGTATTCAATGTACATATTGGCACTTTGATACTTTCATTGAAATCCCTTTAAGCTAGAAAAGATTCACATCTTATCTATATTATCAACAATATTTCTAGGGTTGGTGATGAAACATAAACATAGAAACATAGAAGTTGATGGCAGATTAGGACCGCAAGGCCCATCCAGTCTGCCCATTTCTTTTTCTACCTTATAAATGTGCCATTGGCCTTTGTCAGTGACCTATCTATTCATAGTTATTTGTATTGCTCCCTTATGCCTATCCCATGCATGTTTGAAGCCCTGCACTGTATTCATAGCCACCACTTCTTGTGGTAAGCCATTCCATGCATCTACCACCCTTTCTGTGAAAAAGAATTTCCTCACATTCCCTCTTAATCAGCCTCCCTCTAATCTCATGCTGTGTCCTCTTGTCCTGCTATTTTTCTTATATTTAAACATGTTAGACTCTTTCACCTTGTTTATGCCCTTAAGGTGTTTGAATGCCTCGATCAGATCACCTCTCCCTCCTTTGCTCAAGGGTATACATATTGAGCTCCGTTAATCTGTCCTCATATGTCTTCTGATGCAGTCCTGCACCATTTTGTTGCCCTCTCTGGACTGCCTCAATTTTGTTAATGTCCTTTGAAGGTGTGGCTTCAATACTGCACGCAGTACTCCAGATGGGGCCTAACCAATGTCTTGTACAGAGGATTATTACCTCCTCTTACGACTTGTGATACCCTACTAATACACACCCTAACACCCCCTAGCCTTACCTACTGCTTTAGAGGTCTGCTTTGATGATTTCAGGTCATCAGTGATGATGATGCCCAAGTCTCTTTCTTCCCTTTGACTGCTAGCAACTCCTCCAAGCCTATAAGTGGCTTCAGGGTTTCTCTTCCCTATGTGCATGATTTGCACTTCTTTGCATTAAATCCAGTTGCCACTCTTCTGACCATTCTGCTAGTTTATCCAGATCTCTTCCCATTCTGCCCACCCATCTGGATCATCTACTCTGTTGCAGATCTTGGTGTCATCTGCAAACAGACAAGCCTTACCCTCTAGTCCATCTGTGAGGTCACTAATGAAGATGTTGAATAGGACTGGCCCCAGGACTGATCCCTGAGGTACCCACTTGCAACTTGCATCTCTTCTGACTGTATACCATTTACCACCACTCTCTGTTGCCAGTCAACCAGTTTGCCACCCAGTTGACCAACTTCTGACCACCCAGAGCCTACCTAGCTTATTTATCAATCTTCTATGTGGAACAGTGTCACAAGCTTTGCTGAAGTCAAGGTAGGTGACATCAACTGCTCCCCTTGGTCCACCACTCTGGTTACCCAGTCAAAGAAATCTATGAGATTAGTTTGACAGGACCTTCCTTTGTAAACCCATGCTGTCTTGGATCCTGTGCCCTATGGATTCAGGTGTTGCACTATCCTTTCCTTAAGAGTGCCTCCATAATCTTGCCCACTACTGAGGTAAGACTGACCGGTCTGTAGTCCTCCGCCTCCTCCCTGCTACCACTCTTGTGGAGTGGGATCACATGAGCCCTTCTCCAGTCTTCGGACCTCTCCTGTGCTCAGAGACTCACTAAACAATCTCCTGCTAATGGCTCTGCTAGTTCCTTCTTTAGCTCCTTAAGTACCCTGGGATGTATGCCATCAGGTCCCATTGCCTTATCCACCCTGAGCTTAGCAAGCTCTTGTAGGACCCTTTCTTTTGTGAGGAGTAGTGCTCACCTCCCTCCCCTGTGTCCATGATGCTGAGCTGTGGGCCTGCCCTACCTTCTCTTCAGTAAATACTGAGCAAAAGTTTCTATTTAGGATAGATGCCTTTACAGGGTCCTCCTCCTCACTTGCTCTCTTTTCTCCATTAAGCTTAGCAATACCCCCTCTGGACTTTCTCCTTTCACTAATGTATCTATAGAAAGTCTTGTCACCTTCTTTTACTGTTCGTGCTAGTGTTTCCTCAGTTTGGACTTTGCCTGCCTTACTGCCTTGCCTGCTTCCCTTAGGGCAGTTTGGTATGCCTCCTTATCTTCATCCCGCTGTGTTCCCTTATATTTCCTGAAGGCCAGCCTTTTGGCTCTGACCTTTTCTGCTACTGTATTTGAGAACCAACGTGGTTTCCTTCTTCTTTTGCACTTCCTTTTCTGTCTAACACAATGGGATGTTGCTTCAAGTATTGCATCCTTAATGCTTGCCCACTTTGCCTGTACCTCCTCACCTGTGTTTCTTTTTGCCAGGGCTAGCTTAACTCTGTTGGCCATCTTATCAAAGTCAGCTCCTCTGAAGTCCCATATTTTTGCCTTGGAATGGGATGATTTAGATGTAGTAGCCAAATTGAACCATACCATGTGATGGTCACTGGCCCCCAGGTGACCTTCTACCTGGAGATCTGTGATCCCTTCTTTGTTAGTCAGTACTAGATCTAGGATAGCCCTGTCTCTTGTGGGTTGCTGTACCAGTTGTTTGAGGCTCTCCCCCTGCAGGGAATCCACTATGAGTCTAGTTCTGGCAGATGTTCCTGCTGGTATTGACCAATCTGTATCTGGCATGTTGAAGTCTCCCATTATCAGAACCTCCCCTTTAGCTGTCATGTTTTGTATATCTTCTAACAGTAATGTGTCTATGTCCTCCCCCTGGTCTGGGGCCTGTAGACAACCCCAGTTCTTATGGCTGTCCCATTTCCTGTTTCCAGGGTGACCCACAGTTCTTCTGGCTCCTTATGTGTATTCTGAATTTCTGTAGCTTTGATATTTTCATTAACATACAGGGCCACTCCTCCCCTTTTGCATCCTCGGTCTCTTCTGAACAATACATAGCCAGGTACTGAAGTCTCCCAAGTGTGGTTACTGGTAAAACCACATCTCACTAATTGCTACTATGTCCAGTTTAGCCTCTGACATTATTGCCTGCAGGTCTGGGATCTTATTTCAGGCTGTGAGCATTTGTGTACATGATTTTCCATTGGCCAGATTTTGGTGTGTTAGTTGTTGGGTGAAGTTTGGCATTACCCCTGTGCATCGCATGGGGAGACAAACCTTTTTTCTTACCTGGTGATGCAAATGAACGGCAAACACGCTGAATTCCTGCTTGATCACTAGCTGAGGGGGAGGGGTGTTCTTCCCATTCAACTTATGGGGTGCTGCACCCCTCTCCCCATTTGCTAGTTTAAATATTCTGCAAAGATGTCAAACTTCTGCCCCAATGCACTGACTCCCTCTTTAGTCAGATGCAGTCCATCAAATTTAAAGAACTTTCGCTCCCAGAACTGTTGCCAGCTCTTAATACACTTATTCATGATGGTGATTTAAGCACTTTTCTTTCCAATACATGGTTAGAATTAACTTTTAAAGTTTTTGTTATTATGCAAGTATTTTTGATTGTTTTTCTGATACTAACCCTTTGCTGTCTGGGACATACTCTTAGACAACATTGCAGACAACTCAAATTCCTTTACAAGGTTCATGCCTTGGGCTTGTAAACAACGGCTTCTATAGCTCCATCCCACTACTTTCCTGTGATTGTTGCCTTTTCTTTTGAAGGCAACAAAGGGGGGGAGTTATCCATGGTCCAGCACCCCTGATGGTTCCCCACCTCATGGGCAGCAACTTATGTAGGTATATGTACTAACCTTAGGCAAATACACTTATCATATAAACATAAGTGTCAGGATCTGTGTTCTATTATGCTTCATTATGCTCCACTGATATATATATATATATATATATATATATATAGGTGGGAGGTCTGGATAGTCGGCAACATGGGTTTGTGCCAGGTAGATCATGTCAAGCCAACCTTGTGGAGTTCTATGAATGGGTAACATCAGAACTGGACAGAGGTAAGCCTGTGGATGTATTATTCTTGGACTTCAGCAAGGCGTTTGACTCTGTACCCCACAATGGTCTGGTGGAGAAACTGATGGGGTTAGGAGTAGGCCCTTTTATGGTCAGATGGATTGAAAACTGGCTAGCTGGATGCACTCAGAGAGTAGTGGTCTGTGGGGAGCTCTCGAACCCTAGAGAGGTTGGTAGTGGGTACCGAGAGGGGTTTTGTCCTGGGTCCATCCTGTTTAATGCATACATATCGGACATCAGGGAGGGTATAGGGTGTGAAATGAGTCTCTTCATGGATGACTCCAAGATGGGAGCAGTAGTTGAGGGAGAAGAGGGAGGTTGGCCCTGCAAGGGACCTGACACCCTGGAAAGCTGGGCTCACACATGGAAATTAAATTTCAATATCACCAAGTGCAAGGTGTTGCATCTTGGTTGGGGAAACCCTAAACACAGGTACACCCTGGGAGGGGAGGCTCTGGAGGCCTCAATAGGGGAAAAAGATCTAGGGGTCATGGTGGATGCCTGTATGAATAACTCTGAGCAGTGCAGGAGAGCGGCTAGCAAGGCAAACAGGATGTTGGGATGCATCGTAAGGGGGATCACCTCTAGGAGCAAGGAAGTGATTCTGCCGCTGTACAATGGACTGGTTAGACCACACCTTGAGTACTGTGTACAGTACTGGAGACCACACTTAAAGAGGGACATACAGCTCCTAGAGAGGGTACAGAGGAGGGCATCAAAGATGATACGAGGGCTAGGGGATTTGACATATGAGGACAGACTTAAGGAGCTCTGCCTGTTTTCACTGGAGGAGAGGAGAGACGGGGGGACATGATTGAGGTCTTCAAGTACCTCAAGGGAATAAATAGGGCAAACATGGAGGGGATCTTTAGACTAAAGCAGGGAGGTATCACCAGAGGGCATGGTTTGAAGTTGGAAGGTGAAAGGGTAAGGGGGGAAAAGAGGAGGAGGTTTTTCACTGAGAGGGTGGTGGACCCTTGAAATGCACTGCCTGGTGAGCTAGTTCAGAGATCCACAGTGGAGGCTTCAGAGAGGATGGGACAGACACAGAAAGTGGATGTATCAGATGATGTCCTGTCCCAGGGGGGGATGGATGATATGGGTTTCTGGAGCACAAGGGATGGGAGGGTCCCTGCACCCAACTAAGGATCTAAATTTCTGAGCAGACTCGATAGACTGTAAGGGCCTAATCTGCTGGCAAATAGTATGTTAATATGTTAGTATATCTATATATATATATATATATATATATATATATATATATGCCATGAGAAATGCTTTTGCTCTGTTTTTACTGGATTTTCATATGTAAGGTAACAGTGCCATCTTTAGTACTTGTACACCATCACAACTGACCTTGTACTGCAGAGGTCCATTGTATTATCTTCTGCAAGCTATCCAAGTGTTACACTAGTTAGGACAGTTGCTCAGACCAACTATTTCTGTCCAATTATATACATTTTATGTATCTTCTTTAGCTGTTGCCATAGTAATTATCAGGGTATAAGATCCTTTGTAGCACATAGCTTCTCTGAGAATAGACAAGAGACTGCATTTACCTAGGTAAAGAAAACTGGTGTTCTCCCAGTGATCACACTGTAATGGTAGTAAGCCTGCATTACTGATTTGTAATAAATTTAATTTATTACAAGAGTACCACTTGTCTGTTGTCTCTTCCTTCTGTGCAGTTCCAACACAAACCCAAGGGAATGATTTATCATTCCAGTTACACAGTATAAAGGGTTTGGCAAGCTCAACCCCTGAAATTACAATGCATCTTAGTAAAATTTGTGGGGAGGCACCTGGTGTGTGACTAAACAAAAGCATATAGTTAAGGCACCAGAGCTCTCTGACCCTTTTTGCTGCTTTAAAGCCTGCAATTTTTTTTAAAGTAACTCCAATGTTCTTACTTGTCATACATTTTGGAGGGGTTCATGGTCTCATGATCCAGCTGAATTATGATTAAGCCTGACCACTTTGGCAAAGTGACCACCTGCATCGGTCAGAAAAAAAGCATCACATTTTAACTTGTCATTCAGAGCTGAGGTCCCCCTGCTTTCTCTCAATTTTTTTGTGAGGAAGCCACTCTCTTGGGTTTATTACTTATGTAATGTGCTGTGGCCAATAAGAGGCTCACAGGTGTACAGTGGGAAGCTCACCAATTACAAGAAGGCCAAAATTCACCTCTATTCAAATCAGTATAAAGAGTTTAGCAAGCTCAACCCCTGCATTTACAATGCATCTTAGTAAAATGTGTAGGGAGGTACCTGGTGTGTGACCAAATGAAAGCATATAGTTAAGGTACCAGAGCTCCCCACCCCACATTTTTTTGTTTGCTACTATCTGGTTTTCAGTTTCTCCATAAAAAATTGTATTGGCTAGCTGGCACAATGACATTAACTGATGGTGTGAGTTATTTGGCTATCTATGTTGACTACGTCTTTGCTGTTGCACTGAATGGCAGTGTGGCATCATTTTTCTAAGTGTGGCAAGTGCAATTGAGGATGGCAGCTTGTGGAAGGAGTGGGCTCACTCATATCTCGTGAGGGCGGATGTTGTTAAAAGCTTAAGATCTAGCTTTCATCTTATTTTCTGGGTGTGAGCCATGTAAAAACAGACCAGCAGATATCAGATAGAGCTCCATTTTGTTTTGTTTTTTGACACACCACCACATTTTAAAAAACAACATTTAAGTGGGGGAGAGTCATGCCACAGACCAGAAAGGCTCAGTTTTGGTGTCAGGGCTCAGGAGCAACTCACCTATGGGGTCATGTCAGTGGTCAGACACCAGCCAGCAGGTTAGAATTGGATGGGAGGACTTCATTTCAGTTTTGGGCACATGGACTTTCAAGGATCAGCAGCACAGCACAGGCACATCACTGATTGGGTAAACCAACACAAGCAAACCAAGCACTCTTGAGAATGGGGCACAGATTCAGGCAAAGCATCAGAGTGAGTAACGAGAAGTATGTGACTGGAGCAATGCACAGTGTTGCTTTCTAACCTATTATGATTATGGTATTGGCAATAATCTGATGACATTCACTGGACATAGAAATGCTGACACAGCAATGGCGTGGGAGCTCCCAAATGATTGAGAAAGCTTTTTATAAGAGGGTCAGAAAACACTGTGAATGTCAAAAAAAAGAAGGTAAATAGAACTGGAATCTGGGACTCACAGATGAGCAGCCTTAAGACAAAGCAAAGCAGCACCATTATTCAAGAATAAGGAACTGTTTGAAAATTAAAAATTTGGACATAACCTTCAGTAATAGGAGGACCACACTTGAGCCCAAACAATAGCACTTTCAGAGCACATGGGCAGACATCTGTGAATTGTCTTAAGTGTGAAACATTTGAACTGATAAGCTAAGAATTTTGGGCCAGATAAGAGACAGCCAGTACAAATAATGGTTGGGTTACCTGGTTAGATGGGTTCTGAATTTGTATAGAGAATACGATTTTATGAGGCTTTAAGAGTGATTACCTGTAATGGTTGCTTCACCAGGAAAAGAAAGGAGAAATCAAATAAACATCATTTGATATAAATTTTATCAACCACGTGAAAAGAATCCAATGAACTATAACACAAATATGACTGATTTTTGAGTCTGAGTTAACATTAGATCATATGGCAAAAGATGTAATATAGTAATGATCACTAGAAATTAGCACTGTTTGAAGGGTGTAGAGAGGAGTGCTCTTATGTCACAGAATAAAGGATTACCATAAATAAATACTTAAAGTCTAAGGATCAGAAACTCATGCACAGATCAGTTACAGTGGCGTGAAAAAGTATTTGCCCCCTTCCTGATTTTCTCTATTATTGCATATTTGTCACACTGGATGTTTTCAGGTCTTGAGACAAAATATAATATTAGATAAAGGGAACCTGAGTGGACAAATAACACTTTTTTTTTTTACTTATTTCATTTATTTAATGAAAAAAGTTAACCAACACCAACTTGGCACTGTGTGAAAAAGTAATTGCCCCCTAGTTAAATCAACCCAATTAAAGGGATAATTAGAGTCAGCTGATTGAACACAGCCAGGCTTGATTACAGCCAGCCCTGCTCAATATAAACCTCACTTATTTTGGCCCTTACCATCAGAGTCACATTGCCAGCACAAAGATTCAACAAGCACATTATGCCATGATCAAAGGAAGTTCCTGAAAAGATCAGAAAAACATTTTGTTGCCCTCTATCAGTCTGGAAAGGGTTACAAAGCTATTTCTAAGGCTCTGGGACTCCATCGAACCACAGTGAGAGCCATAATCTCCAAATGGAGAACACTTGGAACAGTAGTGAACCTTCCAGGAGGTGGTGCCTGCCAAAATTACTCCAAGGGCAAGTGTAAAATCATCCAAGAAGTCTCAAGGATCCTAAAACAACATCCAAAGAACTGCAGGCTTCTCTTGCCTCAGCTAAGGTCAGTGTTCATGACTCCACAATCAGAAAGAGACAGGCAAAATGGGCTTCATGTGAGAGTAGCAAGAGAAACCACTGCTAACCAAGAAGAACATAAATGCTTCGCCTCTCATTTGCCAAGAAGCACCTGGATGATCCACAAGCCTTTTGGGAAAATGTTCTATGGACAGATGAGTCCAAAGTGGAACTTTTTGGACAACATGGATCCCATAATGTCTGCATAAAGCAAACACAGCATTCCACAGTAAGAACACCATACCAACAGTCAAACATGGTGGTGGTAGTGTGATGGTGTGGGATGTTTCTGCCCAAGGACCTGGATGACTTGCCATAATTAAAGGAACCATGAATTCTGCTCTGTACCAGAAAATTCTTAAGGAGAATGTCCAGTCATCCTTCCATTAGCTGAAGGAAGCTGAGTTGGGTCATGCAGCAAGACAATGATCCAAAACACAAAGCAAGTCCACATCAGAATGGTGAAAAGAAGTAAAATTAAAGTTTTGGAGTGGCCTAGTCAAAGTCCAGACTTAAACCTAATAGAGATGCTGTGGCAGGACCGGAAACGAGCAGTTCATGCTCGAAAACCTACCAAATGTTACTGAATTAAAGCAGTTCTGCGAGGAAGAGTGGGTTAAATTCCTCCACAGCGATGTGAAAGACTGATATTGAATTATAGGAAGTGTTTGGTTGCAGTCATTGCAGCTAAATGTTTAAGTAACCAGTTATTAAGTGTAAGCAATTACTTTTCACACAGTGCCAATTGGTGTTGGTTAACTTTTTTTCATTAAATAAGAGAAATAAAAAAAAAAAAACAAGTGTTATTTGTTCACTCAGGTTCCCTTTATCTAATATTACATTTTGTCTAAAGACTGAAAACATCCAGTGTGACAAATATGCAATAATAGAGAAAATCAGGAAGGGGGCAAATACTTTTTCACACCACTGTATGTGTTACTTACTGAAATTTAGATTTTGTGATGATTGCCATATGCTAGAAAGTAAATGACTATTATTAACACCTAAAAGGGATATGATTAGTCCCCTATGTATATAACGATAAGTGAAACAACTTGAGAATTGTGCAATCTTGGAAGGAGATAGAAAGAAAAGGAAAAAGATGAATATCAGGTATTAGTCATTTGTGAGATACAAATACACAAAATGAAGTTATGGATCTAGATTGTGATGCTGCATGTATTTGTTTCAATGTTTCAATATTGTGTTTACTGTCCAAGCACATACTAGGTGGCACAGGTACCCCACATACCTGCTGGGACAATTTCACTATAATGCACAGTGGAAAACTATATGCACACTAAGCAAACAAAACTCTTAGATTCTGAGCAAACTCCTAACATCAAATTGGACATCACATCATATACAGCTGTGTTGCATAAAATAACTGGTTACCAGTTAGATGTTGTATTCATTTTTAAATGTTGTTGTTAATATACAAAGCTCTTAACTGATTCGGTACTATCTACTAATGTAACCTAACCCCCCCAGAACACTTTTGTTCATTAGGTTCTTAAACCCTATGTTGATTATCACTGCCTGGACCCAGTTAAAAGTCAACATGTGATCACTCATGTGCAGTTATAGCCTCAAAAAGGTGCCTTCAGTATAATGTGTAATGAAAAATCCATCAAGTCCTTTTCTTTTAGACAGGCAGTTGGTATTGATTACTGTTATTCATTTTCTGTGCTGATCTGGCCAATTATTGCAAGAAGAATGCAATACAAATGTGGCAGTAATTTAATAAATAAACATTACCTGGGAAATGGGGAGTGTATCAGAACACTGACAGAGCAAAAGCAGACTAATATAATTTTATAATTGTGAATTGGCCAATAACCTCCTAAATTTTAAAATACCTTGGCCTCACACTTTAGTATTACAAGACTTACAATAGATAATATTTGAAATGTTAATTGCTTAATCCAAATTAAAACAAATTCTCAAAAATGATGCAATCCTGTCTCAGTCACCTGCAGTATGTACAATATTAGCGTTCAGTGATTGTCTAATTTGTATAAAAGTAGATGCTGTAACCCCAGTTGTCTCACTGAAGGCAATATTTTTGGCTGTTCACAAATTTCTGCCTGTACGTGAGCCACATTATCCATATGTTTTCTTATTTTTTATTAATCCTGGTGAGATATCTTGAAGTTCTCTAACCATAATCCTGGTTAGATATCATGAAGTTCTCTAACCATGTGATTTATACTTTCTATTTCTTTCTTCATTGCCTTAGCATTTAAAAAATTTCTGGCAACTTTAGCATTTTTGGCCTTGGTGCTGTGGCAGCCTGTCTTAGTTCATTCCATGACTCTGATGTCAAGTAAAGCTCATTTGAGATATTGTAGCTGTGTCTTGGTGCTGATCATGAAGTTTGACTTTGATCTAAGTGGCAGTCAATGCCCAAACAGGCTCATAATTATGGACTTGCTTATACAGTATGTGGCCTTCTGTATGGCACCAAATAAAGAGGAATAATCCTGTTTCTGTTCATGCTCAACATCAGGACCATTCAATGTTGTTGTGTTACAAGAGAAAGAAACAATGGCATATGCTAAGTACCCTGTCATTCTTTTTCTAGGTCACCTAATGAACGATGCAAAATGCATCAAAAGGAAACATGCAGCAAAGTCCAATGTGCCAATGACCCTGTGCCAGATTTTGGTAGAAAACTAGTCCTGGAGGCAAAGTACCCAAAATGTCAACAATGGGCCCCTTGCATCAAACAGATGGTGCAAGGGAGGGGATTTATGGTGGCTGCCATCATTCCCCATGTCTGTGAAAAGCTGGTCCCAAGTAACAATGTCCTGGTGAGTGATCATGGCATAAGTCATGTTAGGTTTGCAGTGTCAGTGACTCAGCAGGTAGCACACTCACCCCTGAGGCCAGAAGATTGGAGGGTGGTGGGTTCTAGCCCTACACTGTGAAAGTGGAATATATCCCAGTACTGACACTGTAGTGCATTGGGCGAGGGGGGGTTCTGCACTCCTGGATGAGACATTAAACTGGGTCCCGTCTTCCTATTCTAGTGGTTGTTAAGGTGTTCATTAAATATCCCATAGCACTTCTCGATAAGGGTAGGGCAGTTCTTTATTTAGAATTTAAAAGAAAATAAATCACATGCAAACTGTTATTTTCACAGATAAATATTATACAAATAATAATGCAATTAAAAAATTAGTATTTTATGCATACACCCTACCATTCACCTACTATCTAAGGGGTGGACTATTATACATGATACAGGGATAAACCAAAAAGGAAAAATAAATCAAACAAATACAGCTAAATAAACTAAGCTGAAAAAGTAAATGAAAAACATAAAGAAGAAATAAAGTAAATATCCGAAGGAAACCATTCAAAACAAAAACATCCTCATTAAGCATCATTTCCTCAAGACTCCCATAGGGATTTATGTACCTTTAATTCAGCCATTTAAATGTTCCCCAACTGCCAAGATCATTCTCTTGTGAAAAAGTGAGCTGGTCATGATCCTTAATTTTAGAGATACTACTTAGAATAGAGTGAAGAAGTTGGTCAGGTTCTAAATCCAATTGTTGCAAAGTAAGTTTGCAGTGTGTGATTCATATTCAATACTTGATTACTGTTAATACTAATCAAAAGGTATCTACATGGTACAAGAACCACTGCTGAGGTAAAATCCCTAATAAAAGAGAGTCAGGGCTAATCAAAGAACATGAAAATGTTTTCCATGTAGCTTCAAAGGTGTGCCAAAAATGCAGAATAAATGGGCATTCAAAGTATAGGTGGTTCGTGGTTTCTAAAACGTTAGGGCAGGATGATCTTGAACAATATCTTGCTGACAGTTCCTTGTGTTTTAAATTATTCTTCCCAGTCTGTTTCTCCATGTGTGCAAAGCCATACTACATCCCATGTAACAGGTGGGGTTCTGGGTTCAGTAAGCATACGGCCGATCTGATTTATGTACTGTGTTGTCCTATCTAAAAAATGCAGTTTGTCAAGGTAATAGCATGTTTGTATCTCATCATAAAACTGTTTCCTGTTATTTCATAAAAGGAAATCCTTTGTGATACTCCACTGTTTAATTTTACCTATACAGGTCTGAAAGTAATAGGGCAAATCTGCTGTATGTATTCATTTGTGTATGGGTCCTGTTGGCATCCAAGAGACTAAACTATGAGAAACATGGTCTAAGGCTCAGGGCAACCATAGTGTGTGGATGCCAGAAAGAAGAGGCATGATAATGATATACAAAAAGATACTATGATAAAAAACCAGAGGGTTAGGCATGTTCAAACCCCCTAATTTTATAATCAAGTACGTGATCCTTCTTTTAACAGGATTCAACCTGCTGCCCACCAAACACTGGAAATAACAGCTGAATAAATATGTTTCAAAAACCTTTAGGGAGAGTAAACATAAATAAAAAACAGAAACATTGGTATGAGATAGGTTTTGATAATATGGATTTGTTTCTTTTTGCTTATTCACCACTTATTCCATTGTGCCACCTGGTTTAGAGCAATGTTAATCGTGTATTCTTCATTAAACAAAGTAAGATCTCTTTGTCCACAAAATATGCCCAGAATCCTTATGTGCTCATTCTTAAGTGGAATGTCTACAATTTATGGAGTAGGTGGGTACATAGAACCAATAGGTAGACAATGACTCTTCTGCCAGTTGATATGTGATCCAGAAGAAGTGGAAAAGGACTCCAGTGTGAACTAAACAGAAATTCTGATTTCCTCATCTTGACTGGAAACAGAAATCCCATTAATAAAAGAGTTGTTATTTAATCTTTGTATAAGTGGATATTATGCCAGGATATATAAGATGGAGCTCAGAAAGCACCCCTATCAGACTACAATTTTTATTGAACAAGGTTTACCTAACCATCCATTAACATGCAGAAAAACACAGGCGTGTGCAAAGCACAGCCTCACCCAAGTAATAAAAGTCTGTGGTATACCATACTGTTGCATGCACTGCCATAGGTAAGAGTGTGACATCCTGTGAAAGCCTTTGACTGGACAAGGCAAATTAAAAAGCCAGTCAGTTCTTCATTTTCACTGTTTCTGTATTTTCTCTCTTAATAAGATTAAGATGTATGATAGTTTCTGTCTAGTAAAAGAATAGACCTGGATGGGATGTATGACAAAACAGAGGGCATGTGTTACCTTATTGCTTAGTAGTTTGGTCAGAATTTTAAAATCATAATTTAGTAAGGTAATAGGTCTTCAATTCGTCAAAAGTTCTTTATCCCCCTATTTGTACAGGAGCATAAGTACACTCCTATACATATCTAGGGGTTGCTTATCTTGGTCTAGCATATAATTATAACGTTCTGTAAATTCACCCTTCAGATTTGGATAAATAATTTTATAAAAATCATGGGGTAGGCAATCCAGTTTTGGGGTCTTTCCCAAAGGTAGGGTGGTAAATACACTACCTAATTTGAGCATAGTGAATGGTCTAATCTACTGGGTAGCTACAGTGGGAGAAAGATGAGGAAGATTCTTAGCATTCCACCATGTCTGATTTTGAGAGGTTGTGGAAGATAGTTGATCAAATTAGGTAGGTTTGTAAATAGTCTTCCACCATAGATAGTATCCCAGTATTTCCTATGGTTTTCTTCCCTCTTGCATTTTAATGAATGACAGTATTTTGCTTTGATTCCATTTCAAACAACTTTCAAACAGGATAGCCTGGTACTGATTTCCAGATGTTCCAATCCTCTGTTCAAATTCCAGAGATTTCATCCTGTCATAGTGACATAAAGATTTCTCCTGTTTTATTTTTATAATTTGGGAGGAAAAATCATCAAGGATTTCCTTTTGGAGGGAAAATAATATATCTATACACACACACACACACACACATATATATATATATATATATATATATATTATGCGTTAGGGTTGAGTAGCCCTTTTAAGGTTAAAGGGGCAAAATTTGCACCTTAATAACTTTGCCACTGTTCAATGGATTTGTCTGAAATTTGGAATGCTCGATCAAGAACCATACGTTTTGGGGTATGCCAACTTTTGTAGTGGTCGGATATACAGCTGTGGAGTTATTAAGTGAAATCTGTGTGCACATTTACAGTTTTTGGTGAATTCTTTGCTCACGCCTACAGGTTGCATGGTTTGCGTGACCAGTCCAAAAACATCAGGGAACTTGCAGCCAGGGTCCCTGATGTGTCTTTTGAAGATTTCATGAAAAAATATTAAACGGTTCAAAAGTTATTCAAAAAACAATTTCCCATTATAAGTCAACGGGAAAAGCTAACAAAAAGTTCAACAATGCACTTTTTAGTGTCGCAAATGGCCCTAGTAGTGTCGCAAGTCTGCTATTTTGTTTTCAGTTAGTGATCAGAAAAATGCTTGGCATTTAAAATTGGGACCATCTAGGAACATAATTCTTTTTGTGTTTACATATTTAAGCACTGAGGATGCTAGGCATGTCTTAATTTTGGGGTTAAACACCCCAGAAATATGTTTTTCAAATTTCTGGACAAAGTAGTGTCACAAAATAGTGTCACACTCACGACACTTTCACAAATTTTTGTGAAAGCTTTCGCAAATCATGACACTACTTTTCCAGGCTATGGCCAAAATGACAGGAGTTCTTTGCCACCCTGCTGCAAAAGAACGGTTTGGTCTTTTGAGCTGAAATTAGGAGAGAAGGCAGCCAATATCTCATAGATGTACCTTTTGGTGTATTTGTGAAAACATATTACATGGATGCAAAGTTACAGTACTCCAAAGTTGACAGTTTTTCCTATAGACTAACATGGTGGCATACATCACGCCTTTCGGGGCGTGTATCTCGAAACAGTATGAGATACAGAATTTTCATTATGACAATGTGTAGCCAGGAAAATCATGAATCATGTGATTTTTTTTTCCTACGTCATACAGTTACTGAGATATAAGCAATTTAGTATTCCAACACTTGATTTTCAGCTCTGAGGCTCATTATTATGCATACATTCTTTGTACACACTGTGTTTCTCTATGCAGCTGTTGGGGAAAAACAGGGTATGCACCTCTGTTAATGTACAGTTACTGTTTCCACTTACATTTACGTACCCATTTGCATTACTGTTACCGTACACATCACCTTGTGCGTTACACTTTGCATTCTCGTTTGCACTTGCGTTTGCGTTACTGTTACCATTTGCATTTCCACTACTGTTTGTGTTTGCATTTCAGTTTGCATCACTGTGTGCATTGGCATTAGCATTTACGGCAGCCCTTTCCTTTGCGATGGCATTTGTGTTTCGTTTTGCGTCTTTGTTGCTGTTACTGTTACCATTTGCATTTCCTATTGCGTTACTGTGCCCGTGTGCATTACTGTTTGCGTTTCCATATGTGCATGCATTTCCTTTTGTGTTTCTGTTTCCTTTTGTGTTATTGTTGCTTTTACCATTACCATTTGCATTTACAATTATGGTAACGTGACCGTGCACATTACGGTTTGCGTTTACATACGTGTTTGCGTTCGCGTTTATGTTTCTGTTTTCTTTGGTGTTATTGTTCATGTGAACTTTACCGTTTGCATTTACAATTGCAGTACCATGCCCATGCGCATTACAGTTCATGTTTATGTGCACAATTCCGTTCACGTTTTTGTTTCTGTTACGTTTGGCATTCTTGTTGTTGTAACACTTAAAATTTGTGTTTACAGTACCAGTGCCATTGCTGTGCATGTTACCAGTTGTGTTTTCACACACGCTTGTGTGTCAGTTTGCATCATTGTTCACTTCAGCGTCATTTTCTGCTTGCATTTCTATTAACATTTGTTTTACCATTTAAGTTTGCTTTACCATGTGCTTAAACGTTGCTGCTTGCGTTTGCTTTGCAGTTCTGGTTACTATGTAACAGGACATCATTTGGTGGGAGTGCCATCACATTCCATTCACTATTTATCATCCTCATTCTCAAAAAGAAGAGAAATTAGAGGCAAAAAACTCAGTTTAATGCATTAATTAGGGTTGTTCCTCAGTGACAAAAGTGAGGAAATTCAGTGTTATGATTGAAAGCCCCCCTTGGACCCCAAAACCCACCCCAACTGGCATCTGGGTGCATGTTGGAGTCATTGGTCCTAACTCTCATCCCATTCTCCTATACCTATGTGATGGGGTGAGAGTTAGGGCTGATGACCCCAATGTGCACCCCGATGCAGGTTGTGAGGGTGGGTTGGTGGTCCAAGGGGCTCAACCCTAACACCAACATATCTAGTTTTGTTGCTGTGAACAACTAGAACCGATGCATTAAACAGAGTTTTTGCCTCTAATATATATATATATATATATATATATATATATATATATATATATAAATAAATGATTCTTTAAAGCATGGCATTTGACATTTTTACTCTGCCCTTTAAGTTGCTCAACCAATTTCAAAAAAGAAGTGAAATCTGTTTTGGAGTGTTCCACCAGTCTGCAGGAGATTCATCCAGAAAGAAAACAGATTTCCTGGCCTGAATAATATGTCTAAGGCAATGTACGATTTTTGCATCTTCTAGGAGTTGTAAGTTGAGTGTCCAGTAACCTCTGCCTGCCACATCATCCAGGGAAGAAGAAATTTTAACCTGTAACAAACCATGATCAAATGTGGCTACTAGCAGAACCTGTGAATAAGCAACTGAAAGATTCAGAGAGAGAAACCAATAATCGATACAGGTTGCCAAATTTTCTCTAAAATAAGTATAATGTGGTTTTTGGCGAGGTTGGTGAAATACATACACTAGTTTTGTCTGCTGTAAAAGCTTATTTAAAAAATGAAGAATCATTGAACTCTTTATCTGTAGTTAACCCTCTATCTTTTTCCAAACAGCTACAGTTAAAAACCTGCAAACAAAATTTGTTTGGACATAAAAAGATAAAGTTGGATCAATTGTAACAGTTCAACCCAACCAAGTTGTGTCTGGGGTACATATAAATTGATGAGTCTCAAATTCTGGTCTTCCAAGAATATATCCAGAAGGAATGCACACCCAGGGAAAATATCCAAAGTTCTTTCCACTAATATTTTGTGGTTATTAACACAGATCCCCACCTTGCTACATACATCTTCCCCAACGGATCAAAAAGTGTTACTCCACAGCCAATCTGTACTAGCTAGCTGGATAT
The DNA here is from genome assembly GCA_016271365.2 of Neoceratodus forsteri. Classification (NCBI taxonomy): domain Eukaryota; kingdom Metazoa; phylum Chordata; order Ceratodontiformes; family Ceratodontidae; genus Neoceratodus; species Neoceratodus forsteri. The sequence continues at coordinate 447,035,202 of CM057451.1, read as the reverse complement.
CTTGGGCTGTACACAATCTGGTATCCTATAAAAAGATCAAGTGATATCTACAACCTGCAACTAAGGCATAAATAGCCTTCCTTTTTCTCTCTTACTTAATACTATTTACATTGAGAGAAGCTATCCAAAAATCACAACACTCCATCCATTAAGTCAATCAAAGTGTTTTTTCTGGAGGCTGATTCTGGTACCCATTAGGGCTGTGTGAATACCTTTTCCAGAATATTCGGCAGAATATTCAGTATTCGGGTCCCAAGTATTTGGTATTCATTATTCAGCCAGAAAAGGCGTTTTTTTAAGGAAACTTTAAAAAATCACTTCAGCAACACCATTAATCACTCATTGAGCCTGGTATACCATATACACCTCAATGACACTTCAGCCACCAACATTGAGCTCTCACTAATGCAACACAAGCTTCATGTGGCACATTTGATCCACCACAACACATACATAGCACTCTGAAAACAATATCAAGCATTGCATTAGGTCAGCACTAGAGGGTGTTCATGGTCACAGAAATGGGGTAGAAGGTGCTTGGCCATGGGCATAGGAATAGAGGTAACAGTGGCTGCAGTAGTGGTGACAACTGAAAGGGTGGCTGCTGCAAGAATGACACTGGTGGTGGTGGGAAGCACACTGGCTGTGGATGTAGGAGCCATAGTGGTAGCAGTGAGAACACTGGTGGTGGTGTCAGCTACTTCCTGCACAAAGCATGTATGCTATAATGCCCCCCCACTACTGCACAACATGATATGACAGTGATCGTACAAATGGAACAGGTGATGACACTAGCAGTAGTACTACTCCTAATGGTATTAGTGGTAGTAGTACTATTACTAATGCTACAAGAACTAAAAGGCTTGCTTGGGGAGAACAATATTTGAGCCCTTCGAATAAAGAGAGACACCTGTATGTCATTGTCTATGTAGTCTATCTCACCACCTTCTCTGGAATTGTATTATGTATCAATAATTTACAGTGGAGCAAGACAAGATGCAGTTCAGTACTTTGCAGTAAATGACATGCCACAAAATATTGGATGACTGGAGGGCTTAAATGCCATTAAATTACACTGCTCCTTGCAGCATACTGCAGCATTTTACAGCAATGTTGCAAGATACTGCATTATGTACTGTCTGGCATCACAGTATGAACTATGTTTTATAATCTTGATGCACTGTTTCATCCTTGGGTATGTTAGTTGTGGATTGTTTTGTTACAAGCGCATCTCAGACTAATTCATTTTAACTTCACTTATTTATAGTGTGTGTTTCTTTAAGGGTCGTATATTCATAGTGTGTTTGTATGTTCCCACCATGCACCCTGACAATGACTAGGTTCTGGTCAAAGCACCAGGGCTCTATTGGCATCCTCCAGCCTTAGCACAAGCAAACGTATTGGCAACATTATGCTGCACTGCTCTTAACTGTATATTGTTACTGCTCCCCCCCAGCTGAGTGCTTCCTTTGTTCTGCATAGATTGTTTGGGGGCTTGGCAGCCCAGGGACAACACTATCAGTAATTGTGTGGATGTGCTGTATGTTTGTGGTCTATCATCCTGTCCCTCACCACTTGGGGCCAGCGGTGCAGATGCTTTGCTGGGGCTGGACCAAGCATGTTTGCAAGATTGCTAAAGACATGATGGATCAGGTCACTACTGGTTACTGGGTAAAACACAAACTATTACTACATAGTACCTGTGTGTGTGATGCTTTACTTAGTGCTTGTGGAACTACAGTAATACACCAACCTTTCCAGTTATACTGCACCACAAAAAAGTAGCAGGAAAGAAAAACACTGCTGCTAAGAAGGGGAAGAAAAGGGCAACCTATTTAGTCAAACATGGAACTGAGCAAGGAACAGACAGATGACATACAGTTAACTCAGTGAGACAAGCCTGTCTCACTAAATGCAATGGTTTAATTAACAAAACAACAATAAACAAACAAAAAAATGCATGTGCACAGCTGTGCACACACACAACACAGACTTGCAGGGGGATATATTTCACATGCACAGCTTAATTGTGTGCAGTGGGCTGTAGAAGTGTGTGTGGGGGCAGCTGCCATGTCAGCATGGCTCAGTTGGTAGCACATCTGCCTCTGGACCAGAAGGTCGTGGGTTCTCGTCCCACACTGGGATTGTACTTGTACCTAAAAATCACAGGCATCCAAGTGCAGTATTGGTGGGTGCTGTACTGCTGGGGTTTGCCATCCTTCGGATGAGACATTAAACCGAGGTCCCTTCTGCCCATCCTGGTGTTGTCCTGGTGGGTTTCCAGGTGGAAGTAAAAGAACCCAAGGCACTCTTCACAAAGAGCAAGGAACATCCCAGTGTCCTGGCCAACAATCCCCTTCCCATAAACTGGTTCATGCAATTATCCAGGCTGTGTATGGGTGATGATGTGCGATATGGCCGCCACCACAAATTCAGTCACTTCACTACCAGTCTAGCATTGCTTGTAAAGTGCTTTTGGATACACTGTGTATGAAAAGTACTATATAAATGATTCTTCTTCTTCTCCTCATGTGTACAGGGATCTATCCCCAGAACCAGAGGAGACTAACAATACTAATTCAATGAATCAAGCCTGACTGGCTTAGAACTGAAGAAGTTTATTTCAAAAATCTGTGTGCCACAGTGTATGCATGGTCTCAGCCCTCATGAAAAATATATTAAGCACGCATGCAGGGTGAAGCCTCACAGTATCAAATATTATGAACATATACAGCAAATTATAAGCAGAGACCTGCAGGAGGGGGAGTTAGCAGACACCCTCATCAGTCATGCAGGGAACCAAGCCTGGAACCAGAAAGCAAAAAAAACACAAAAATAAAATGTGCTCCACCCAAAAAAAATCACACTGGAGCTATGTCAAACAGCAGCAGAGAAGGGGTGTTAGCAGACAGCCCTCCTAGTCCCTGTAACTGAGTACCACAATAAGAGCAAAATAATGTACCTGTCAGAAAGCCAAACATAGCTTTTCTGACACTGATTAAAAAAACTATACTGACCCAAAAAAGCCTGCGAAGCACAAATCAGTTTCTTTTTTAGCAAGTTTAAGGTCTCAAAAGTACTGCAGAGCAGCTCTCAGAAACCACGGTCACCTGTCTTCTACCAGCTCAGAGTGAGGAAGTCACATGGTGTGCTTGCCTTTGAACTCAAGAAACAGTTTTTGATTGGCCAACAAAGCTCTGCGAGACTTGGAAATCTCACCGAATAGTAGTTCCTGAATAGTGGCCGAATAGTGAACTATTCGGAAAATGCATCTGAATATTCAGGAAGCCTACTATTCATGGTATTTGGAAAATACTATTCTGCCCATGCATAGCCCTAGTACCCATATGTTTCTTTTTTGGATCAGTTTTTTGTTTCTTTGAAATTTCTTCACTTTCTGAGACCCCTTCTATCTGTGAAGAATGTTCAGATGTGGAGTCAGAGTCATTCTCCATCTCCATCCCACCCCATTGCAAGGTGGAGAATTTATTTTGCAGTGGGAACTGTACAGGAGACTGCTCCAAATGTGTAGATTTTCTTTACTTGCCTTTCAGAACTTTCTGATACCCAGAATCCTCTGGGTTAGGGGTCAGCTCAATAGTGCTGTCAGAAGAAGTGTGAGGTGCCTGTTCAGGGGTTATAAAAATGACATACAGAATAAGAGGTAATTCAGATGTATCTACAGGAACCATAGTGGACACACCTGCTGGAGGGGCAACAACTTGCACTCCAACTGGGTTAGGAAGAACAGAAGTAGCCAGCCCAACTGGTGGGTCTTGTTGGGTTCTTGCAGCTTTGTTTATGTCATAATCTTATTCACAATAGTCAGCAATTTCAGTGTTATGGGCTTCCCATGGACAGGTAAAAAAGTTATGCCCACTTTTTTGGCAAAGTTTACACTTTGGGGTAGCTGTGCAGTGGAAGTCAGAGTGTCCCATGGCTCCACACTGAATTCATTTTAGAATTTAACAGGAGTTACTAATATGTCTGTGTAAACCACATTTAAAACATGAGCATGGTTCACTCTGATAAAATAAAATTCATTTGTCTCACCCCAAGGAAAAACGGTTTGGTAGTTGCTGTACTCCAGAGTCTTCAGATCTAAGTTTGACCCAGATCTTACATCCCCCTGTCTAAAAGCCTTCCCCATTCATGATGGGATCTGGTTTATCCTGGATGTCACATTTGTTCTCTAGACAGAAGAGAATGTCTATAACATTCACCCCTTCATTTTGAAATAATATAGTAACCAATTTAAAAGATGGTTTTGTAAGAGGTATGGCTTGGAATGGGGCTCACAAAGATGTACATTTCTGGACAGCAAATACGGAGCAAAATTTATCTAATAAAATAGTAGAGAAAAAGCTGATATCAAAAGTATTTTCACCAGGGTTGTGTATCAAAGTGTATACCTCTGATGGGGAAAACCCCAAAGTTTGTTTCAATAATATGTGCCCTACATAGAAGCAGTCTGAAGGAAGCTCCATACCCTCTAAATATCTTAAACAAACAGCAAGTCATATTTCTGCCTGTTCTAAAGACTTCTGTAACAGACTTGCATAGGTAATAGTGTGTGTGTGTGGTGGGGGGGTTAAGCTACAGTGGTTTACTGAGATATCTCAGCCACAGTTACAGTCTTAGTGTAAGGTTTTGCCTGTACCTCTGATTTAGACATAATCAAGTCAGTTAATGTTTCAAAAAGTATTTCTCCTGTTTTTTCTAGTGGAGAATAGGAAGGGGTACCTGACATTTTGGTCATATCCCTGTGTTCAGAAACTAGAACAGATGGTGCAGTTGATCCAGAATGTGTCCAACTGAGGCTGTGTCATAGTTACAGTCTCACTTGCAGTAGCAGATGTGGTTGCTTTCGGGGAGCGTGGCATCAGTATACTAGGTCAGCTATCCACTCTCCTTTGAGGAACGTACTCATCCAGCACCTTGAAGTGTGAGTTCAGTCATCCAAGAATCTGATGAATTAGAAGAAGCTGCAGGTATGTTAGTGTGTTGTGGCTTAAAAGGAAGCTCTGCAACTGCCTGTGATTTCCCAAAGAGAAAAACCTTTGATATTTTTGATTATCTTGTCTCTGGGGATGCGCCTTGAATCCTTTTCCTTTTCTTTTCCTCCTCTGTTCTGTTCTTCTCAGATGGGTATTTTTCCTGTATCTCTGATAATTACTCCTGCAAAATGCAATGCTGTGCCAACAAGTCATCCTGAATTTGTTGTTCTTCACTTGAAAGGTCTGTAGATTGTTCCATTTCCATATTGATATTTGCATCAGTTTCTGCAGTAGTTCCCATATTGGTAGCCTGTTTTTCTACATAATCCATAGGTTCATTCTGTTCAGGAACCTTATACTGCTCATGCAACAGCACTCTCTCCTCTGCCTCCTCCATTCTGCTCGCATTGGGACCCCTACAGGAAAGTAGGGGAATTGTTATTGAAAAGTGGGTTTAAAGACAACAGCAATATAAAACATAACACAGATTATCATATACAATACATGAAATACATAATCAAAGCATGTTGTAAAAAGTGCACAGCAATTCATGTGAGACTTACACAAGAAAAGATCATATCAGTACATAAGGACAATCACTTCCATTCCCATATACTGGTCTCAGTGGCTTAGCAGGTAGCACACTCATCTTTGAGGCAGGGAGATCAGAAGGCTGTGGGTTCTATCCCAACACCATGCACTTGGGTTGAGTCCCAATACTGACACTGTAGTGCAGCATGAGGAGGTGCTGCACTCCTGAGGTGCTGTCTTTCAGATGAGATTTTAAACCGAGGTCCCATCTGCCTGTTCTGGTAGTAGTTCAGGTGGATGTCAAAGATCCCATGGCACTTTTTGAAGAGAGTAGGGGAATTCTTTTATTTTTGCAGTTCATCTTTTTATTGAAGTATTTAAAAGATAAACAAACAACAAGTATGTCCTATAACAATAAATGATAAACTAAGTAGCATAACATCTAAAAAAGGAGGAAAAAAAGACTATTCAATGGTAATAGAATAATTATGGGTTAACTACCTAAACTAGAACAGTTACAATATTATAATGAAAAAATAAAAAGGCTTAGCACTACATAATATAAAGTAAAAATAGAAGAAGTATAAAGTAAAAGAGGAGATAGGAATAGTCGTAGTTGTACATTACTACAATGCATATATCGTTAGAGTGCTACTAAAGCTTATGTAGAAAAGATTAAGAAAACAAGAGAAGAGGAAGAAATAGCAAAGAGAAGAGAGTATCAAGTAAGTAGAGAAAAAGCAAGACCACAATCTGAGGAAATGGGGGATATCAATAAAAGGAGAGAGAGAGAGAGATATTATTGAAAGTATTTCAATCTATACTTTAAGTGCCAGATTGGCTAGATGAATCCAAATATTTAAAATATTCCTGCCAACATTTATTATATATGTTGAGTCGGTCGAGAGAAATGTGTGTCATATGATCCAGGGAGGCATATTGAGATAAATGATTAAGAATATCATGGAGAGTGGGGATTATATTAGATCTCCAATTCATAAGTATACTACATTTAGCTAGAAGAAAAAGTATGGTTAACCATCTGTTCAAGGATTGGGGAATATTATAGGGATGATGGTCAAAAATACCAAGTATACAGTGCTTAGGATCTAATACAAAGGGTTGACCAGTCACTTTCATTGCAAATATATGACTATGATGCCAAAATTTTCGTATGGAGGGACAATCACAAAATATGATAAATAAATGCCATTAAGGCGAGTTACATAGCCACAAGTTGTCATTATCCAGTAATCTCATTTTATGCAATACAGTTGGGGTCCTATACCATAAATGAAGAATTTTAGTCTGAATGAGCGAGCTGCGTTTATCATTAAAAGATTTGTGGCAAGAAAGCCAACACCTATGCCATGGCTCATTTGTAATGTTATAGTGTAATAAGTTGCTCCATTTATTTTTTGCACTAATGGACTGGTCCGGTAGTGATTCCCTAATAACTTTATAGATGACACTATTCAATTTACATGTTGTTTTTATCCATTTGGAGATGTGTTGATCATGTGAGGATTGATTCGTAATAAGTGAGAAATAATAAGTGCATGCTGTGCGAAGCTGTAGATATTTCCAAAAATCCTGGTGAGGAAGATTCCATGGAGTGCATAGATCAGAATAGGGTTGTATTCTTAACATATGGGGTTCAAGTATGTCTCTTAATAAAAGTATGCCTCTATTTTTCCAGGATCGACAGTAGATTGGACGGTTTTCGAGAGATATTTGGCTATTTCCCCAGATAGGAGCATAAACAAGAGGGGTAGGATTTGATTTGAGATATTTATGAATTATTTTCCAGTAGAACGTGGATGGTACTATAGTGGCGTAAGATTTTAATTTGGAGGGGATGGGATTATAAAGAAAAGAAGTAGCAATGTTGTTAGCACAAAGAGAGGTTTCCATATTAACTCATAAAGGTGAATTAGTGTCAGATTGAATAAACCATTTGATAGTTTGGGCTGCACGAAAAGCCCAAAAGTAGGCCTGAAACCAAGGGAGGTCAAATCCACCTCTTGACCAATGTGATCTAAGTTTATTACGACTAAATCAGGGGATTTTGCCATCCCAAATAAAATTACCTATTATTTATAGATTTTAATGAGGAAGCAAGAGGGAAGTTTTAGAGGTATATTAGAAAAAAGATACAATATTCTTGGAGCTATTGTCATTTTAATAGCAGAAATTTTCCCATTAAAGGTAAGATTAAGCAATTTCCATCTGTCAAATATATTTTTAATGTTAGTTAGTAAAGCAGAGAAATTAGCATCCCAAACTTTATCCAATGTTGGGATGATCCGAATACCTAGATATGAGATACCTTGGGGAGCCCAGCGGAAACCCAAAGGATCATTCATATAGGATTTACAGAGGGTGTTTAATGGTAGCATTTCAGATTTATTAAGATTTAGAGCTAGTCCCGAGATAAAGGTGAATTCATTAAGAAGTTAACAAAAGGTTGCCCTGAAGATTGGAGATTTTCTAGGAGAATAAGAAAATCATCTGCATAAGATAGTGAAGTGTAGCGAGAGTTACCGATAAGAATGCCTTTAATTATGCAGGATTGACGAAGAGCTGCAGAGAGAGGATCCATGGCAAGTATAAACAAATATGGTGATAAGGGGCAGCCCTGTCTAGTGCCTCTTGCAAGATGAAAGAAGGGGGATATAGTTGTGTTAGTCAGAATTCGAGCAGAAGGGAGAGTGTACAATAATTTGATATAGGCACAGAAGTTATTAGTAAAACCAAAATGTGATAAAACTTGGTATAAATAGTTCCAATTAAGGGAATCAAATGCTTTCTCAAAATCAATGGCTATAGCCGTGGCTGATGTTTTAAGAGGTTTTGCTTTGTAGATTAAATTAAACAAGGAACGAAGATGATCAGAACCAGTTTTATGTTTAATAAATCCTGCTTGAGAAGATGGATAAGTTCTGAAATTAATGAATCTAAGCAGAGGGTTAATAATTTAGAAAAGATTTTCCTGTCTGTATTGAGTAGTGATATCGGTCTGTACCTTGAGGGAAGAGAAGGATCTTTATCTTTTTTTTGGTAAAACAGTAATAATAGCCTTGGTCATAGTGTGGGGGTAGTTTACCATTGGAAAATGCTTCCAAATAGACCTTAAGCAGTAAAGGGCAAAGAGTACCAGATAGGAATTTGTAGAAATTGACAGGGAAACCATCACTCCCAGGGGATTTTCCATTTTTTAAAGATGATAGTGCTGTTTGTATCTCTTGTAGGGTAAAGGGTTCATCCAGTAAGGCCATATCTTGATGAGAGAGAGGTGAGGAAGATGCAGTTTATCGAGAAAATCATGTATTTGATTAGAAGAACTGGAATTTGGATGAGAATATAGTTGCTGGTAGAAAGAACGCATAATATGATTTATAGTAAGGTTGTCTTTATAAATTTGGCCTGATGGGTCTTTCAAACCAGAAATATATCTCTTCATCTGCTGAGTTTTAAGCTGATAAGAAAGCAACTTCCCACATCTGTCTCCTTGTTCCCAGTAGCGATGTTTAAGCCTTAAAAGGGAAAGTTCAGCTTTCCTGGATATTAATTCATTTATTTTAATTCTTAAATGGAGAATTTAGAGATGGAATGGTGAGTCGTAATTGGGTTTGTTTTGTTTTATAGTACTGAGTTTCTTTTACTTTAAGGGAATTCTCTAAATTTGCTAGTTGTTGCTCTCTTAGCTTTTTTCTATGAGCTGTGAAACTAATAATTTTGCCACTAATTGTTGCTTTTAATGCTTCCCAAACTGTGCCTTGAGATACCTCAGAGGTATCATAAAATGAGAGAAATTCTTGAATCTGGCCTGTAATCCAAGGAATAAATTCTGGGTCCCTTAGTAAGAGTGGATCTAAATGCCAAGAAGGAGATTTAGAGGGGGGTGGACCCCAAAGTAGATGTAAGCTAATAGAAGAGTGGTCTGATATGGTAATTGGAAGGATGTCTGTATTAATAGCTTTTTCTGTAATAAGAGGGGATGAAAGCCAAAAATCAATACGGCTGTAAGATTTGTGTAATGGGGAATAAAATGTATAGTCACGTTGTCTAGGGTGGGAAAGTCTCCAGATGTCAGAAAGGCCCAGATCTTTCATTAGCAATGTCAAGGCATTAATGCTTTTGGATGAGCATAATGTGATTTATTACTTCTATCTAGGTATGCTTCTAAGGTTAAATTAAAATCACCACCCATAAGAATAGGTGAGTTGTTGTTATTATTAATCATAATTTGTTGAGCCAAGTTATGAAAAAATTCAGGGGAATCAGAGTTAGGGGCATAAACATTAACTAACATAAATGTACCTGTAGTGGAAGATAATTGAATTATAATGCATCTGCCGTCCGAGTCTGTAATAATTTTCTTTGGGCTCCAATTAAGAGACTTATGTAATAGATTAGCGACACCTCATTTTTTAGAGGAGGCAGAGGATGCAAATACTTGACCGACCCAATCCTTTTTTAACCTGTCAACATCCTCTGACATAAGTTTAGTTTCTTGTAAGAAAGCAATATGTGTTTTATGCTTCTTAAGGTAGGTAAGTATTTGTTTTCGCCTACAAGGAGAATTGAGTCCCTTAACATTCCATGAGTGTAATATCAAATCACTCATAATGGTAAACAGTAAAATTGAAAGTTACAAATTGGAAGGAGGGACTTATAAAAAACTAAGTCAGAGGGTGTCAAAGGTTCTAAAGGCAGATGAGTAGGTTGTGCAAATGTAAGCAGGATCCTTAGAACATATGGATTCAGAATAATATGATAACTATGCCTATTGAGTCTCACTAAAGAGAGATAGAGGAATAGAAAATTAGAGAGAATATTCCTAGAAACAACAAAAACTTGTATATTACAGTAAGAACATTTGTGAAGTGTAGAGAGATAGGAGTTAGTACACATACCTGAGACTCTCTCGCCACACTACTAGGCGTGTAAACACATAGAAAACACTTAAGAAAAGGTTACACGCAATATTCCTAAGTTATTAACTATGTGTAACAATATCTTAGAAGTAATTATTATGACTAGCACTCAAATATTTAAGCTAGAACCCTGGGAAAAACCAATAAGCATCATACCAAAACAATGCATAAAACATTTTTAAAGTAATAATTAAACCAGACATAATAATCATGTTGAACTATATCAAATTAGTTCAATAAAAAAGAATAATATGCCAAAATAACATCACATATCCCTGAATAGCGTAATCAAAAGATAAAGACTTATAAGGCATATAAACATCCATATGAGCTTAATAAAGAATGGATATGTGATATATGTGTCTATTAGCTTAAAGTAGTAGGTGGACTAAAAATTTATATATAGACAATCACTATGTATATATATATATATATATATATATATATATATATATATATATATATATTATGGTAGCACGGTAGTGCTACCATAGTTAGGGTTGAGGAGCCATTTCTATGTTAAACCCCAAACTTTTCACCTTAATAACTTTGCAACTGTTTCATGGATTTACCTGAAATTTGGAATTTATGATCAAGAACCATAGGCCTTGGGAACTGCCAAGTTTTGTACTAGTTGGATATACAGCTACGGAGTTATTAAGTGTGATCTGTCATACGTTTACGCTTTTCTGAATTCTGTGGTCGCTACTTACAGGTCGATGGTTTGTATGACCGGGCCTGAAATCTTCAGGAAACGGCAGCCAGGGTCCCCGATGTGCCTTTTGAAGATTTCATGAAAAATATTAAACAGTTCAAAAGTTATTCAAAAACAGTTTCCCATTATAAGTCAATGGGAAAAGTTAACAAAAGTTCAACACTTTCGCAAATGCATTTTTACTTTCGCAAATGGGCCTGTTACTTTCGCAAATCTGCCATTTTGTTTTCAGTTGGTGATCAGAAAAATGGTTGGCATTTAAATTTGGGACCCTCTAGTAACCTAATTTTTTTTGTATTCACCTAGTCGGGCCCTGAGGATGCTTGCCATGTCTTTATTTTGTGGTAAAACACCCCAGAAATTCAAATTAGCCAGGACAGTTGCAATAAATATGACTTTTTAATTTTTTTTCTATGTTGTACGGTTCCTGAGATATAATGTATTTAGTATTCCAAGATCTCATTTTCTGCACCGATACTCATTATTTTGCATACATTATTTGTACTCACTGTCTTTCTCAATGCAGGTTTTGGGAAAAACCAGCCTGTGCGCTTACATTACTGTTACTGTTGCCATTTACGCTTGTGGATCCGTACCCGTTTCACTTACCATTGACGTCTGCGCCACCATGTGCGTTATCCTTTGCGTTTTCATTTGCACTTGCGTTTCTGTTATTTTTTGCCATTTCTCTCTACAGTACTGTTTGTCTTACTGCTTCACTTTACATCACCATGCCCATTGACATTTCTGTTTGCCGGCACCATGTTACTATGTGACAACACATCACATGGCAGACCATTCCCGTCTATGCTACCATGTGCGTTACCCTTTCTGTTCTCATTCGTGCTTGTGTTACCATGTGCGCCACTGTTAGCATTTCTGTTTGTGTTGCTGTCCCTGTTAGTATGCCACAGCACATCATGTGGCGGGCCCCGCGCTTCCGCCAATGCATTATGCAGCGGGAGGGCCCCGCGCTTACGCCGCTGCATTACATTCACTATTTCTCGTTATCATTCTCAAAAGAAGGCTAGAGGTAAAACTCATTTAATGAAAGCATTAGTTAGCCATTTATTAAAGTGAGGTTGTTGTTAGGTTGAAACCCCTTGATTTTCGCCACCTTTCAATCAGACAGCGATTGATCGTGGGGTCCCAACTCTCACCCCATTCTCATATACTCTGCTGCTTGCCACATGTCATGGGGTGAGAGTTAGCTGATTATCCCAATGCGCACTCCCAATGCCGGTTGGGGGTGGGCGAGGTCCAAGTGGGGTTTTCAACCCTAACAGCTAATTTCTCACTTTTGTCGCTGGAACAACCCTAACTAATGCATTAAACGGAGTTTTTTGCCTCTAATATATATATATATATATATATATATATATATATATATATATATATATATACACACATACTGTAGCACTTGCCATAAAGTAAAAATAAGTTTTTAAATGTAGTAAACATACATGGCAATATGTTATATTTTATGTTTCACTTTTTTATTTTACTGATAAACTGATGACTAGTAGCACACCTATGGCCCTGGGAAAAAACCTGAAAGAGAAAAAAAAAAAAAGGAAAATGGTATATATCCGGGTAAATAGGTTTACACATTTAGATAATTTTAGTAAGAATATGCTTATAAATTCAATTGAATGAAAGAAATACAGCCCCTAAGTTTCAAACGCGATTTACAGCCTTAATACTTCCAAACCGGCTGAGTGTGAAAGCTTTAATAGGTTAAGCTAGGCAACGATTGGAACGAAAGAAAAGCGAAAAAAAGGAGTAACCAAAAGTGGTACTAAAATGAAGGGCTACACATAAATGTCCACTCATAAAGTCAGAGATACATGGCAATCAATGAACCTTACAGTTCTGCACCAGTATACAATGATAATTACGTTGATCTTCAGTCTCCCCTAGTTTTCTTTTTTCAGGGGGTTTAAGGAATCAGTCACCAGATTTGCCTAAAAGGAAACAGGGGAATTAAATGTAGACCGCAGATTTGTGAGAGCATCAGTCAGTGGCTCCTAGACTTCTTCATGAAGTGCTCCATGAAGGTGGTAGAGAAACATTTTGAAGTGGAGCACACCTGTTAGATAGCGCTAGCAGAGTGGAAGAACCGACCTGTTTACAAATTCCAAGTAATAAACGATAATGAGATGTTATTCCAGCATCGCTAATGACTCGTATATAGAAAGCCAGAAAATTCCTTTCATATTCATAAGCATAGAGGCTTGGGTAGGAGCGGTTGGATTAGATGTAAACTGTGCAGGTTTCTCTGAATACATGTCATTTGCATAGGCGCTAGCGGGAAAAAACGCCGGTCCACCTAGGAGGGATTAGGGGCAGTAATTAGATCTAATGCATCACTATTAACAGATGTGATGGGTGCATTTCAAGATGCGTTGGGAAATGCAGATGCACTTCAAGTAAGCAAAGAAAAAAAAGAGAAGCTCTAAATACAGCCCTTGAAATTTCGGTGCGATTTACAGCCTTACTCAGACCAAACCGGCTGGGAGTAATAGTGTTATATATTTTAATATGAGATTACGGGGACTTAATATAGATACTTGCAAATACTATCAGGACATCCTATCAGTCAGTGCTTGTGATGATTATTTATCTGAGAAGCAGTATTATGGATTCTGTTCTTTCGTTTCCCCTTTCTTTTCTTTCTGGGAGGTTCTGCTGATTTGGATGGGAAACTAGATACCAGCTCTGCCCATGAGGAGTCAGGTGAATTGGTATTAGGCAGGGCATTCGCATAGGTATCAGCAGGTGGATCTAAATCATCTTCTTGGCATTCTTCATGAGAAAAGAGTGAATCTTCGTATAGTGGAGTATATTTATTAGACAACACAAGAGGAGTGGAGAAGTCAACATGATTTTTGGTTTGCAGGTCCAACGTAGAAGGAGTATCATTCAAGCAGCATAAATGTTTAGCATGCAGAGATTGAACAGACTTTTTTTCTTGTATGCGCGTTGAAACTCTGGCAAGAGCTGAAGTTTTAATTGCGGTTTGTGCAAGCTTCTCTATGGTTTTTGGATTAGTTTCAAAGACGTTCACTGAAGATTGACAGACCTCTTGGAAGGAATTCGGATCAATATTTAGGTCAGCTGCAGCACAATCAATAGGTATAGTATGTGTAGTTTGAGGTATATTGAGGAACGTTGATAAAGCTTCAGGTGTGTGGAAATCTTTAAATCAATCATTCAGAAATAGATGCATTGTGGCTGGGTAGCGTAAAGCAAATTTAATACCCCGCTGGTGCAAAACAGTTTTGATAGGATTATAAAGTCTGCATTTATTAGATAGTTCTTTTGAGAAATCTCAAAAAATTGATATTTTATGATCCTGCCAAATAAGCATACCCACTTGCCTTGCTTTTTGGATGATTAATTCTGTGTGAGCATAATTCAGGAATCTGGTGATGATGGGCCTTGGTTTTTGAGTAGGACCAGGCCTTGGGCTTAGAGTACGATGAGATTTCTCAATAGTGAGGTCTGGGTCGGGAGGAAGTTTAAGCAACATTGGAAGCGCATGTTTCAGAAGTGCACTGGTATCCCCGAGCTCTGCACCTTCAGGAAATCCCAGAAATCTAAGATTGTTAAGTCTGTTTCTGTTTTCAATGTCATCAATTTTGTCCTGAAGATTTTTAATAATTCTATCCCGTTCCCTGATTGTAGCTTTCAGATCCAAAATAGAGTCTTCATTTTGAATTGTTTTAGATTCTGTAGCAGAGATTTTTTGGTCAAGCAATTGTACATTAGTAACATTTTGTTGTGAGGTTATTTTTAAGTCATTTAACTCATTGATTAATTGCTGAAACATTGATTCAATTCTGTTGAGAGAGCTGCTTTGCAAAGGTTGGTCCACCATTATTGCAGGCCAGAAATAGAGCAACTGTCTGATTGCAGATATAAAATACTATAACTGCAAGATAGCAAAAATACTATACCAGAGCTCAGCTGTGATGTAGGTAGAATAAAGACCCAGTATTTGGCAAAGAATGAAAGTCTGGGTAGGAGTGGATGGATGATGATAGTTGGTGATCCCAGGAGTAGCAGAATTAAGCAGCCATCTTCAGCTCAGGCAAGCCACGCCCCCTGCAACTGGGAATTCTTTTATTGTAGTACTAAAGAAAATCATATTACAGAACACAGAAACAAACCACAACACAACTTACACACAGGAGAAAAAAACAGCATCCAACACATATGCATAAATTGTATACAAAAATCTTTTAAACCATACCCTACCCCTTATTGAGACAGGTATTAAATAGCATACCAACATAATTAAACTAAAAAAATACTAAACAAAAGAATAAAAAGGGAGGAAAACCATAAAAAATAACAAGAAGGGAGGGAGTAACCAACAATTCCCACCCTCATTAGTCCTATGTATCTTTCTACTAATTCTACCCCATCATAGTATGTAAAACGCATACTTAACTCTGAAACTTACAAACGATCAGAATGTCAAACATACCCTAAGTATTCTTATCCTTTAACACAGTTGGGTCAATCTTGCCACCAGACTTAACACATTTGCACTGGGAATGTCCACCTTTCTTTTTTATAAATACCTTGTATTTCTGCATTTATTCTTCCAATTAAACCTGCCACATCTATATTTTTTTGCTGCAATACATATTGGCATCTAATTTGCCATATAATCCACTTGACTGCAGTCATAACTACTCTGAACATCCCTTTATGAAACTTTTTCCACTCTTCCCCTGTAACCCCATATATCAGAGTCTCAAATTCATTTCCTTTACATGTGGTATTCCTCAGTCTACTGTCAAAGAATCCCACAGTTGATCAATGAATGTACTGTACATTCAAAATATAAATGATTCATCATTTCAGTCTGATTTATACTTTGTTTATTTATTTATTTATTTATTTAAAAGTTTAACCAGGAAGGCACACTGAGCAGAGTACTGTTTGATTCCAGGTGTGTCCTGGGGGACGGGGGGCATAAGGAGACAGAAACATACAAGCAAGTACAGTAACAGCACAGATACATCACTAGTTAGACACATAGTTTGGCAATACATTTGATCATACATATTTACATTTGGACATTTTCATTGAGACTTGCAGCTACTGATAATCATTTCATTCAGCAAAGATAAGGGAGGCAGTATAGTGCAGCGGTTTAAGGCTCTGAGCTGCAAATCTGGTGACATCCAGCAGACTAGACCTGGGTTTAAATCCCACATCTTCCACTTGCATACTGTGTGACCCTGAGCAAGTCACTTAACTTCCCTGTGCTACCAGGTCGCACCTGTAAAAAAGCTTTCAGCTTAGTGTGCTACTCCTGGTAAAAAAACAAACAAACAAAAAAGAAGCAAGGCCCGCAATTAGATCTGAGACAAAAGGCAGTACTGTGGTGGGAGGTTGGGGCAGATTACTGTACCAGGCACAGCTATGTACGCATGCAGAGTGAGATGCAGTGCTTGTTTATGAGGTGTCTGAGATGAGTAGGTGAGGGTGTTAGTCGAGTGATTGCAGGGAGACAGTTCCATAACTTGGGAATGCGGTGTCTGAAGGCTGCTTGGCCAGCTGATGAGGTCATGCATGGTACTAACAAGATAAGGGTGTTTGCTTTCCTCAGGGAGTGAGCTGGGGTTGGAAGAGGAGTTAGCACAGCATTGAGGTATTGGGGAAGGGACGGGGACCAATACTTTGCTATGAGCATGGCACAGTGTGCCTGCCACCGGTCATGGAGTAAGGGCAGCTTTAGGGACTGGTAGAGGTCACTGTGGTGAGTAGAGGGCAGGCTGTCAAGGGTAAATCTACAGAAAGAATTGAAGGAGGGGTTAAGTCTGGCTAGGATGGATTTGGGAGTGGCACTATAGACTAGATCACCATAGTCGAAAATGGGGAGAATCATTTTCTGTACTAGTGCCCTGTGGACTGGCAGGGGGATGCTACCACGATTGTGGTAGAGATCACCCAGTTTAGGATGTAGTTTTTTGTGGATGGCATCCACATGTACAGAAAAGTCAAGATGCTGGTCCAGCCAGATTCTAAGATATCTAAAGGAAGTGCAAGCTTCCAGAGTAGCCCCATCCAGGGTGTGGAGGAAGGGGAGGGTTGTGAGCCAAGAGAGCCTCCGCCTCATGCCAAAGGTCATGGAAACCATTTTCTTGGCATTTAGGAATAACTGGTTTACACAAAACCTGAGCTGGACTTGATTAAAGTCCCACTGCAACCTGGTTTCAACTTCAGCAGTTGAGGAGCCTGATGCATACAAGACCATGTCATCCACATACATGTGTATGGAGATGTGTGGACAGGTGATTGGCAGGTCATTTAGAAAGATGGATAATAGGAGCGGACCAAGGACAGATCCTTGGGGAACACCGGTGATAACTGGGAGGGATGGGGAGAGGGAGGTGGATCCGCTAATTTTGACAGAATGGGATTGGCCCCTCAAGTAGGAGTGGAACCAACTGGTTGCCTTGGCAAATAGCCCAGCAGTGGAGAGCTTATCTAGCAGGAGAGGATGGGAGACCGTGTCAAAGGCCTTTGCCAGATCGACAAAAATTGAGGAGTTGAGATGTCCCTGTCCATGCCATCAAAGATTGCATTGGTGAGGCATGGTAGAGAAGTGGCTGTGGAGTGGAACTTCTTAAACCCAGACTGGTAGGGTAAGAAAAAGGAGGAAGAGTTGAGGAAGGTGGAGCATATTTTGTCTGTCAGAGCTTTGTGGTGATGATTTCCTCTGACAATAAGTCGGTCATGACAGCACATCAACAGGGTATCCCGCATTTTGGGGGGAACACGAATCTTAATAAGCTGGGCTGTAACCTCCTGGTGGAAATATTATTTGGGAGAGTAAAACACGGAACTCTCTGTACCTCTGTTGTCAATATTTTCATATATGACACCTTTCTTGTGGTATATCTCATGTCATGTTCTGCCAAGTTCCATCCTTTTAATTTTTTAAAGACCTCCTTTAGATATATGGAGTCTCCTATCACTGGGGTTCTGCAAGGGCCCCACGTTTGGGTCATCCATCTATCCAAAAATGGGTCTTACCTATCTTTAAAGAAACTTACTTCACTTTTTACCAAGTATCAAAGGAAGAAGTTTGGAATATAAATATATGGAGAAAAAAAATGACTGGGTACAACATATCTAATCCTCCTTCCTTAATTTGCCTGTATGTAATTTGGCACTTCACTGTGTTCTGCCTGCTACCCCACAAAAGACTGAATGCAACACTATAGACTTTAGCTTCCAACTTATTTGTTAAAGAAAATATACTACAGGTAATTAAAAAAAATGGGAACAAAAAAGACCTATACATAAAAACCCTTTCTTTCTTTGAAATGGGAAAAGCTTTCCAACTATTTATTTTCTCCTCCACTTTCTCAATACAAGAGTTCCAATTTAATATAGCTGAATCTTTGGATCTAAAAGAGATTCCCAATATTTTAATGGAGGGCTTTAATAGCTGTATACCCCCATTAGACTCTCTTCAGGAGTTCTGGGCTGATTTATCACCACTACCCCACTTCTAGTTTTATTAATCTGATAACCTGATGCTTTGGAAAACATTTCAACAATTTCCAGAGCTTTCTCCCCCGACTCCCTATTAGCTACCACAAGTGTAACATCATCTGCATATGCCATAACTACAATAAATGGTCACTGATTTAGTCCTGCAATATGAAAGATCTCCCCTTCAGATTGTGACCTTCTTAAGAGGGGGTCAATAGCTAATATGTACAACAAGGGGCTCAAAGGACACCCTTGTCATACCCCTCTATTGATTTTGATATGTCTCCCTGTCTTTCCATTAATTATTGGATTTGTATGAGCATATTTATATAACATTTCCACCCATTTCACAAATCCTTCCAGGATATCATATTTCCTTATTACCTCAAACAGGTAATCATGCGGAACCACATCAAATGCCTGTGATTGATCTAAATTAATTAAAAAACTCCGGAGCACTTTGGTGACTAAACAATTCTCTGATGAGTTTTAAGTTATCCATCATGGAACTCTGGGGTATACCACAAGTCTGTACCATAGAGATTGCATATTGTGTGACTTTAGCCAGCCTTGCACATAAAATCTAGCTTAATAATTTCCAATCAACATTCATTAAGCTAATTGGTCTCCAATTCACAATTTGGGCTCTGTTTCCTTTTTTAAAAATAAATATCAAGAGGCTATCAGCTAGAGCTGTAGGGTTGGGCATTTCTCCCTCTAAAATCTCATTAAACACCATTATTAAATAATCGCCTAGGAGTTCTACTGTTGTTTTGTAAAATTCCCCTGAAAGACCATCAGATGCAGAGTATGTCCCAGTTTTTAAAGCCGCAATGGCTGTCAATAACTCAGCTTTGGTAATCGGGGTAGTCAGGAATTTTGTCTCACCTCTAGGGATCTTAGGAATGTTCATAGTATTTAAAAAATCCTTTAGGGAGTCTGAATGTGGTGTAACCTGTCCAAACAAATGCTTTACATGGATTTCTACTATTTGCATTATCTCAACCCCATCTTTTACCACGTGTCCAGTTTCAGTTTGTAAGTCTGTCATAAATCTAGATTCAGTACATTGGTGGCAACTGTCATATGTGTTTAGTTGTTGACCCTTACCCTGGGTTCCAAATTTTTGCTCAAAAAACAGAGTCTAAGCCCTGTCATATTGAAAATCTTTCATATCCTTCCTAACCTCCCATATTTGTGCTGAGAGATCTTCCCCTGTTTCGACCATTTGAGACATCATAATTTGCAGTTTCTGTCTTAATTTGAGATAATTAAAGTATTTAACATTGGCTGCCTGTTCAGATCTTTTACTACAAAATAACTTTATATCATTCTTGGTGTCCTGCCACCAGAAAAGGGTGTTATCATATATTGTAAACACCGAAAGACAGGCCCTGATATCTTCCAGTAATCCCTCCATGAAGTCTGGATCCTTTAAAGAGGACACATTGAGTCTCCAGATCATGCTCGAGGCAGGTTTATTACTAGAAATGTCCAATTGTATCTGAAGAAAATATGGTCTGTAGTCTCAATGGGGAGAATTTTGCATGCAGTTATGGGTACCCAATGTGAAACAAAAAACATATAAATTCTAGTTGATAGTCTGCCTTTGTAAAAGGTGTGCATTAGTTTGTCAAACAACTTAATTGTGCACTCTATCAACTTTGCAGTTTTATACATTTTATTCAAGAAATTAGAATCATTGTATAATTTCTTTGTAAGACCTGTCTTGTCTTGCAATGACAGAATACAATTAAACTCCCCCCCCCAAAAAATGACAGATTTTGTGATATATAAAAAAGCTGGATTTGTCTTAACATCTCAATGCGCTGGTACTTTGTTTGAGGGGATATATAAATTCAATAGTAGGAGGTCCTGGTCTTGAAACCTTATATCTAAAATTAGAACTCTGCTTGGGATCAAATCAATTAACCTGGTTAAAGTTATTCCTGCACCCATTATTAGTATACCCAGGCCAGAACACATTTCCTCTCTCAATGACCAGAAGGATGGGCCACTATGCCACTCTTTTTTTGCTCTATATTGTTCTTGAAGCATGTGTATTCTAGTGTCTTGTAAGAATATAATGTCCATTTGTAGTTCTCACAACAACAAAAAGTAGTGCACCATCTTTGGGGGTTCTTGATGCTATTTGTGTTGAGTAACCCCACTTTAAGGTTCCAAGGCATTTACATGATTTAAGTTCATTCTGGTATTTGGACTCTGTTATTTATTACCTCAGGAGACTTACTATTAGATCTCTTCTTTTTCTTTTTTCTTTTAATAATTTTGGATCACCTGATGTTCTTTCATTGTCAGCAGTGAGATCTGGCTGGGATGATGTAATGGAATTGGTTATCTGATTCCTCTCCATCATCTGCCCACTGCTTCCATTTAGATAATGACATGAATCTATTACCTGTTGGTATTTGAAAATCCTGACTTGTGCCTTGCTGTGCCTCATGTTTCTGGATCTGAGTTCTAGTTATTCTTCTAACCTTTTGCATCTCCCATTTCTCCATGGGGTGGGGGGGGACTCAGCTTGTGATGTGGACTGGCCTGGTTCTGTGGAAGGAATGGTCATTTCCACAATCTCTACCTCTTCCACCCTTTGTGAGCCAAAATCTTCCTCATCTCCTTCCAGAAGAGTAACCCTTTCATACTACATGAATACCTCATGAGTGGGGTTTGTAGAGCTCACCTGTGTTTCAAATCTTGTCCTTTCTTGACTGGTTCTCCTTGTATTTTGGTCAGGGCCAAAATTGTTATCGGGGGAACCCCCTCACTATACCTCTTGTGGATAGAAGAATGGACAAGAGGTATACACTTTCAGGCTCAGACACTGAGTTCTTATACCAGCAATGCAGCCATGTTGGGG
Organism: Neoceratodus forsteri; assembly: GCA_016271365.2. NCBI lineage: Eukaryota > Metazoa > Chordata > Ceratodontiformes > Ceratodontidae > Neoceratodus > Neoceratodus forsteri. The sequence continues at coordinate 447,013,620 of CM057451.1, read as the reverse complement.
TAGTGCAGGCTGTTCCCTGTGACAAGGCAAATATTCCCTTGGCTTCACAACCCCCAGACAAGAACTCCAGGAAGATTAATGCCATGGCAAAGAAACAGTACATGGCATCTTTCTTGGGACTCAGGCAGGCAAATTACATGGCCTATACAGCCAGGTACCAGAAGTCCAGGTGGGACACTGTACTGGCACTGGCAAAACAGGCCTCCCCCCAGCTTGCCAAGGAGCTGGAGGTGGTGACTGCAGATGGGATTTAGGCACCTAAAGTTCAGATTCATGCTTCTGTGGACTCTAATGATGTGTCATCAAGAGTCATGGCTACATCTGTGGCTCTTCGGAGGATGGCTTGGCTCAGATGTACTACCCTCTCACAGGACACCCAGGCTAAGGCCATGGATTTTCCTGTAGTGGGTAATTCTCTGTTTTGGGAGCAGACAGAGAATTACATGAAGAAAATGGATGAGTACAGGACCACTTACAGGAGTGCTCAGGCCAAGGAGAGGCAGGCAGCTCCTGAAAGGCAGCAGTCTAGGGGCAGGGGCAGGCCTTTTCAAAGGCTTTTTTACCAAGCACAGGCTTCTTCTTCCTTTTCTCAGAGGGGGTTCTTCAGAGGGAGAGGCAGAAGGGGGAAGAGCAGGGCTGCATCCACTCCTCAGCCTAAAGCCCCTGCCAAGCAGACACCCTGATCGGCCTGCCCGGGTCGACTCTCCTATTCCAGTAGGGGGCAGGTTGGCTTACTTTGTCCAGGACTGGATGTCTATTACATCAGACAAGTGGGTCCTGGAATTAATAAGCCAAGGACTGGTTCTCAGCTTCAGAAAATTTCCAAAGATGAGAGCCAGATCTTTTCCACCTGCAAATCTCTCGCAAACCCTTGCCCTAGAGGAAGAGATTTCTTCTCTTCTAGCCTTAAGAGCTATAGAGAGAATACCTACCCTACACTGGGGCAAAGGACTGTACTCCAGGTACTTCCTGACCCCCAAAAAGACAGGGAGTGGTGACCCATCCTAGATCTCAGATATCTAAACAAACATCTTTTAAAACCAAAGTTCAAGATGGTAACTCTGGGAATAATCCTTCCCTCTCTAAGGCCAGGTGGACTGGCTAGCCTTCCTAGACCTCAAAGATGCCTACTTTCACATTCCCATCAGGTGCTCCCACAGAAAGTACCTCAGGTTCGAGTTGCCCTCAGGCCACTATCAGTTCAGAGCAATGTCATTTGGCCTAACCTCAGTCCCAAGGGTTTTCACAAAGTGCCTGGCAGTAGTAATTGCCTTTCTAAGAAGACAAAAGATTTCCATTTTTCCATATCTGGACAATTGGCTAATAGTGGGTCAGTCTCCAGACCAAGTCAAGTCTCACCTGCAAGTGATCCAGCAAGTGCTCTCTTCTCTAGGATTTCTTCTCAACCTTCCCAAGTCATTTCTTGAACCAGTCCAGCTTCTCACCTTTAGAGGGGGCAGAACTGGACACACTCAGAGCAAAAGCCTTTCTTCCTTTAGAAAGGGCAAGGGTTCTCATGGAACTAGCCTCTTCCTTCAGCCTTCAGGTATCTCGATCAGCAAGGCATTTCCTCCAGCTCTTTGGCCACATGGCAGCTTCAACAGCAATGGTCCAAGGGGCAAGATTCCAGATGAGGGATATTCAGTTCTACCTGAGAGCTTTTTGGTCTCAGAGGAAGGATTCCCTTACCAAACTGATCCCAGTGACTCTGACCTTAATCCAAGACCTCCAATGGTGGCAGGATCAGGACAATTTAAGACAAGGTGTTCCTTTTGCTACTCAGCCTTGTTCAGTGGTCCTTACCATGGAAGCTTCTCTTCTGGGCTGGGGAGCCCATCTGGGGTCCCTCACTGCCCAGTGGCTGTGGTCCCCCCCAAGAATCCCTTCTCCATATCAATCTCCTAGAGCTCAGGGCAGTTTATCTGGCCCTAAAAGCTTTCTCTCAGTCAGTACAGAACAAGGTGGTTCAGGTCAGAACGGACAACACCACCACCACCATGTGGTACATCAACAAGCAGGGAGGCACTCGGTCCATGGCCTTGTGCACAGAAGCCATGAAGTTGTGGTCCCTGGCTTATTCCCTGCAAACCTCTCTGGTAGCAGTTCACCTTCCATGGAAGGACAATGTGCTAACAGATGCACTGAGCAGGATCTCTCAGGGCCATCACGAATTGTCCCTGGATCCTCAGGTGTTGAAAGTGACTTTTTCAAGGTGGGGCACTCCAGAGATAGATCTCTTTGCAGCCCCAGACAATCACTAACTCCCTCTCTTTTGTTGCAGACCTCCAGTCTTGGGCTCAGTTCCTCTGGATGCCCTGATTCTGAATTGGGAAGGGAAGTTTCTGTATGACTTCCCCCCTTCCCACTCCTGTTCAAAGTTTTAGTCAAAATACGGTCTCAACCTTGCAAAGTGATTCTGATTGTTCCAGATTGGGCCAGACAGCCCTGGTACCCCCTGTTGCTGTCCCTAGCAGTCCATCTTCCTGTCTCTTCCCAGGAATTACAACCTGTTAACATCCTCTCAGGGGAGGATTTGGCACCCCAATCTTCAGTCTTTTAATCTCAAGGCATGGCTCTTGAAGAGTTAGAGTTTGCAGATCTGCATCTTTCCCAAGGGGTTCTGGATATCCTCAAAGCTTCTCAAAAGCCCTCCACCAGAATGACTTATAACTCCAAATGGAGGAGATCCAGCATTTGGTGTTCTAAGAAGCATATTTCTCCAGATACTGCTGGATTGCCTACGGTTCTGGATTATATGGTTCATCTTAATGGCCTAGGCCTCAGACCAGCTACTCTCAAGGTACACTTGTCAGCTGTTTCTGTATTTTTGTCTGTGGGGAAGTCTTCCTTACTATCTTCTCATCCTGTGTGCTGTAAATTTTTTAAAGGATTGCTTCACACCAATCCTTCTTTTAGAGACCCTGCCCCCACCTGGGATTTGAATGTTTGCATTGCTCAACTTATGCAACCCCCTTTTTAGCCTATGTCTTCAGCAGAGCTTAAGTACTTGACTTGGAAAACTGTTCTTGGTAGCCATTACTTCTGCCAGGCATATCAGTGAATTGCAAGCCCTGTCAGTGGAACCTGATTTTATCTCATTTGACATGGATAAAGTGGTCCTTAGAACCAATAGAAGGTTCTTGCCCAAAGTGGTTTCAGACTTCCATTTAAACCAGTCTGTTTCTTCCTGTTTTCTTCACTGATCATTCTTCCTCAGGAGAGAGGAGGCTACACAGTTTAGATGTTAAAAGAGCCCTTAGTTACTACATAGAGCATACCAAGGGTCACAGGTTTGACTCCCTCCAGTTGTTCCTCACTTATGGAGAAGTAGGAAAGGGCAAACCTGCCACCAAGAGATGTATTTTCAGGTGGATTGTGTCTTGTATACAATTCTGCTATGAAAAACTGAGAAAAACTCCACCCTTAGGCCTGAGGGCTCATTCCACAATAGGTACAGCTGCTTCCCTGCCTGCTGACAGGGATATCCCGCTCTCAGAAATTTGTCAAGCAGCCACCTGGAAAACAGTCCATACCTTTACCAAGCATTACTCTCTGGATATCCAGGCTAGGAGTGATGCTTGGTTTGACACAGCAGTGCTTCAGAGCCTATTCCCAAAGTAGGTTCTGTCCCTTCACCATGGAGGTACTGCTTGGTAGTCTGCAATATGTTAGAATACAGCAAGACTTCATGTTGTTTGAAGAAGACATTACTCACCTTAGTAATTATGTTTCTTCTAATGGAGTCTTGCTGTATTCTGACCTCCCTCCCTGCCTCCCTCTCAGAACCTGTTTTTGGGAAGTGGGTGGGCAGGTGCAGTGTTGCACCCCAGCGGTGCTCTTTGTTTACACCCTCCTCCTTTTTGTGTGGGTGTTGATTTATTACTGTAATTTGTATTAGGTTGGTTTTTGGGTTTTGGGTTTCCTGACTTGAGTCTTCCTTGGGAATCCAAAACTTTTTCTGCCAGTTGTCTAGTAGGAATTTTACAATTTTCACATTGAATTTTTAGTTAGCTGGGCTCATAAGAATCTGACGGTTTGAGTTTGAAACACTCCAGACAGAGACTCCAACCGAGCGCAAGTTCAGCATTCTATGCCATGAATAGAAAGTTAACTCTTTGTTCTTTGGGGCAGTTTAAAGGTTGGGGATCACTGCAAAATGTCAGAATACAGCAAGACTCCATTAGAAGAAACACAATTACTAAGGTGAGTATTTTTTTCTTACTGATGCTAAACACAGTTTAAGCATAAATTAGTTTTGAAGGATTCCTTTAATTATTTCTCTTTTTTCTGCTTTATAGTCCACAGTAGCTTGTACCTTATCAGTTTTGTCTGTCCCCAACTTCCATATCTGAATCCCCCCCCCATGATGAGACTAATGCTGCACAAGAATTGGAAGTATTCTTCTCAGAGTATTCCTGAGAAGGTAAAGAGGTAGAAGGGGGAGGAGAAGGAGGGAGGCTTTACAATTCCTAGTAACCCTTCTAGGTGGTGGAACTATTTTAAAGGGTGGAGAGGTTTGTATAACCTCCTTTTGAGGTCCTTCAGTGGAGTCTTGATAACATACTGGAGGGAAATCTTCAGGACCTAAGGGGTTCTGTAGAATTAGGTGCTGGTTCTGGGGGTTTGTCCTGAGCCTCATTCTTATGATGGGGGATGGGGCAGCGATGGCTGGGATCTTTAACATCAGGCTGACCTATAGTATTTACAGCATCCTGTACTTTCTGGATTAGGAACTCAGGGCTAATTACTGAGGCCTTATTCTTACAGTAGATGCCCAAGTACATTCAGAAAAGACATGTCCTGTTTCTTCACATGGGTCACATTTTGTTAGGCTGGCACATTGATGTCTATTGGGCCCTACCTCACCACAATTATTGCACCGAGGCCTGTCACACACACTAGACAAATGAGCCTAGGCTTCACGTTTATAACAGGCCAGTGGTTGTCCGGCATATAAACATACCCCTTTGTCTCTACCTGAAAAAATAAATTTAGGATATGTTCAATCATTTTGGTGAAGTTGAACTTTGGACTTCCGTCCCCCTGTCCAGATGAGTTCTGAATCCAGAATCACCTCTGGGGCACTAAGCACCTCACATTTTTGGGACAACCAATAAGTTATGTCCTCTACATTGACTCTCTCATTCCTAAATGGAATGCCTATGGGCAGACTGGATGGGCCTTGCAGTCCTCATCTGCTGTCATCTTCTATGTTTCTATGTTTCTAAACATAATTGTCACAAGTTTGATCAGTGGTTTTGTCAAGGGAATGACAAAGAAGGGAGTCCAGAGAGGAGAAAACTTCACCTGGTTGTACCATTGCCAGAAAAACTCCAAAGCGTAAGAGGACTGAAAACCCACATCAAAGTTATCTTCCCCTGAAATGTTTATGAAAGCAAACACCTCTCTAGGTGAAAAATTCAAAGATTTATTTAACAACTTTTTTTCCAACATATTGCCTATCTGGTCTCACTTCTAGTCCTCCTTTGTACCTACTGTAATCCTAACAGCATTCCAACTAGGATCTGCTTCTTTCTTGTTTTTAGTAAATAAGTCCGATAATAATCTGGTCTGATTTTATTATTTCATCATGCTGTTTGATGTGATGTATTTTATTGGTTTGTATTGTAATGTTTTATTTTGGTGTGATTTTATAATCTGTTCTGCACCTTGATTTTTTGAAAGGTGCATTAAAAATAAAGACTATTATTATTATTAAAGGCCTTTGAGGGGGGAACATCACTGAAAGTTGAGGAATCTTGTGTTGAGGTCTCTTTATATGGGTGAACCCTGTCTGTATTTCCCTTTTGAAAGTTTGAAACTGGGGTTACATCAACCTCATCCTGTATATTATTCTCTTGAGTGTTTTGTACAGTTTGTTCCATAGGACCTATAGAGACACAAGGATTAGAAATTACTACAGCTGGTTTTATGAATTCTTGAGGAGAGTCTGTTGGACACCATTCTGGTGTTGCCTGTGAGAGAGCCTCTTTGTTGTTCCATTCAGGATCAGGCAACCATGTACCATCAGCCTGTTTTTTCCATCCTGCATCAATAAGAGTTTTTTTGGGAGACCAGTTTTCAAAAGACACTGGGTTAGTTATGGCAAAAGTTTCTTTGATAGCTGCTGCAGCAGTTTGAGGTTTCTGAGCTCTGTCAGTTTGTATATCATCAGCTGAATCATCAGTGCCTAAAGGGAAGTCAGTACAAATATTTTTAGCTAGAGTTACTGCCATCCTTTTAGTTTTCATTTTTTTCTCTTCTTTAAACCTTATTTTTTGTCCCACTACTCTGACAGAGAAGGAAAACAGTATTACACCCACTTGGCTATTGGCCTCAGTCTGGAACACAATTTGGTTTATGGCGAGAGCAGGCAATGTTTTTTTATTTATTGTTTGTTTACCACTGTCAAATACAGGTCTACCAGATAACTCACAAGTATTTTCAGCATGGTTTTGTACAGTGATATTGTAAAAATCTTCCTGTAAGTTCATAGGCTCGTCTATTTTATTTTTTTGTGTTACTGGTTCAAGCACTGACACACTCTACTTCCATTCTAAACAGCATTCAGGAAAACTTTGTTTTTTCTCCCGTGACTGTAGGCACATGCTGTCCCCAGCATTTTTACTGCCAGCCACATTCTTTAAAGCAGAACTGGAAGAAATTATCTGTACCTGAGTGTCGTCCATGTGCTGTTTCACAGGAGCGACTGTTTCCTTTGATACTAGTGCGTCACTGAATTCTGGAGCTGCTTTGACAGTCTCTCCCCAACCTTTTACAGATGGGCTTTCTTCTTGCAGCATAAAAAATTCTTTCTGGAGATGCTGTTTACATTGCTCGTGTCTCCGTTCCTATTCTTCCAGTTGATGCAACAAAGTTTCTTGGCTAGTAACCTCTTGTAATTCTTCAATCCTTAAATCAACATTAAAGTCTTCTGTCCAAACGAAAACTCCATTTCCATATTCACCAATGTTTTGAATTCTTTGCTTTTGACTTCCTACAATGGCCTCTTGAAATAATAGAGCAGAAGAGGAGGCCTGATCCTCTGTCTCTAGCACATCCATCTCCTTCTGCGACTCGCGCACAGTGGCCATCTTGCAACAGCCAGTAATTCCCCTACAGGCGAGTGGGGGAATTTCCCCAGTGTCCTGGCCAAATTTCCCCCATTCACTAAAATAGAACCAACAGCTCAATCTGGTTCTGTAAGTCAATTTACATCTGTACAAATATTTCTCTTCCCTTGCCCCTGGGTCACACCTGGAAATAAGCTATAGCTCAGTGTGCCTCTCCCAGTCACAAACTTTCAAATACATAAATACATAAATAGGTTTGACAACCCTTACACCCAACACAGAGGCTATCTCATTGCAACAGTAAAAAACAGTTACTGGCAAAGTAGCAACAAAGAAGTGATGTAAAAGATATTCCATCAACTCTAAGAAAATAGAGTGCCAAACATTGAATAATAGAAACATCACAAGGGCTGTCCCAAGTATAAAAAGATATGCATTTGTTTACTGGTTAGTCATCCCCAGTCATGCACAAGGGTCCTCATAAAATGCCTTGAATGCCCAGAAAGTGCCCGTTGCTATAGTGCAAGGAGCTGATGACCAAGTACTGTAGTTGCAAGCAATATAGTAAAGTATATCCAATAGATCCCAGGAAGACTGGGCAGCAGTGGGGTGCTCAGCAGCAGTGGTGCAGAAAATGGGAGCAGCCAGGGGTTGGTAGAATTACACAAACTGAGCCTGAAAGGCAATTCTGTGGTCACTTGGTGAAATTACCTTTTTGGTGGGATTTGAACATTTTAGCTGTTCTTGTTCATGAGGTGGAGCCATAAGAAGTCTATGTGGAAAATGTTGAATCTAAATATTTAACAATGGCAGTTATGTGCATCTGTTGAACTTTTCCTACACTTGCTCGTAACTTTGGTAATACAAAATATTTTGACCCCAAATTTTCAGCATATCAATTTTTTTATACCACGTCATGAACATGACAGCAGTCATTTTTCAGATCCTACCAAAACTGTTTTTGTGCCTGTATCATGGAATAACTTTTCAGCAGGGATTTTACATTTTTCAGTGCCGGGTTCATGAGATGGGGTAATAAGAAAGTTATGCTGACAATTTGTTTGCTGTTCTGCTAGAAATGTAAGACAGCAACATACATGTCCGCATCTATGGAGGGATGGGAGTGCAGGGCCTGGCGCAGTGCCCTCTGGGCCCTGAGCTCCCAAATGAAGGTCTGCATCTATGAAGGTATTGGAGCACAGGACTCTAAGGGCCCTGCCCTCAGACAAGCAAATGATGATATGATTATACTATACCAAAAAGTAAGGAAATTATTTGAAAAAAAAACTCTGTTAATGCATCAGTTAGGGTTGCAATTCAAGAAAAAAAAAATATGGAAATGCAATGTTAGGGTTTTTAACACTAATTCTGCTCCCCCCAAGCAGCCGAAGGGGGCAAAGCAACACAAGCAACCACAGACATCCATCATCAGGTAAAATAAACAACATAAATTCTTTCCACGTGACACAAGAGCCATCCATCATCATGGTCCAGCATTTCAGTTACCATAGATACATGCTACTGGTTTTTGAAGGCACTCGGCACCTGCTTGCAATCATCCATGTGAGCACAGAGCACTCTGGGCCCTGCAATTCCATGGTAGCATAGGGGCCTTCTGCACATGAGTGAAGACATCCACACTTCCCAGGTCACTGATGGCACTTGTATGCACCACATGCCTCACAGCCCACCTGGGCTATGCAGTAATTAAGCAATAATACAGTGGGTGGGGTGGGTGCTAGCATCCAAGTACATCCAACACCCACAGAAGTGAGGTTATCCCAGAACAGCCCACACTCTTGAGTGCAATATTGCTATTATACAATGGCTCTTATTTATTAATACTGTGGGGACCAAAATGAGCACATGTAGATGGCTATTAGGCAAAGAACAAGTGTTGGAGCATCCATTTTATGTGTAGGGACATCTATTTTATAATATCAGTTGTACAGTTTTATGTTTTAATTTTTTTTTTGAGTAAACACTCCCCATGTGAAAGAACTGCATCATGGGTATGTGAATAATCAATTGTCTGGTATCACTGTAGTGTGCTGTACAATACCAGGCAATTAGGTATTTGCATACCCATGATACAGTGCATTCATATGCAGTGTGTTTCCTCATAAAAAATAAAACTGTAAAACTGATACTATAAAAGAAATGTTCCTACTCTATAAAGATATTCTGACACTTGTTTTCTGCTTAACTGAAATGTTTAAGCCATGATGAAATATTTGCCCCACAATATAAATAAATAAATAAGGTTTTTATATGAAACTAAGCTTCTGATGCTGTTTTTTGATTAAAAAGCATCAAACTCTCTTGGTAAGAGAGGTTGTGGTTGGTTATTGAGGCTGCTTTGCAATTATCTGTATGATTGGACTTGAAGCCATGAGCTTGTGCTCTATAACCTCATTGCAATGAGCACACACTGACCAATCAGAGTTCAGAAAATGTTCTTGTCTTTGTATAATTTAGCATTACCACACACCCTGCCAAGTGTTATTGTTTATTTACAATATGATTATATGAAAATTGTATATTGCACTTCCCAGGTGGTTGAAGGCACTCAACTGTGCCTCATGCCTCACAACCCACCTAGGGCATGCAGTAATTTAGCATTGCTGCACAACCTGCTGTGTGATATCACTAACTTAAAATGTATACTATGATCTTATGGGAATCATATACAGTACCACAATTCCCAGGTGGTTGAAGGCACCTGACTGCTCCTTCTTCTTCACAACCCACCTTGTTCATGCAGCAATTTAGCATTGCCACACATTGTGAAATGTCTTATTGCTTACATATACCACACATCCCATGTGGTTGAAGGCACTCTGCTTCAGCTCATACCTCACAACCCACTTGCAGCATGTGGTTATTTAGCATTATCACACACCCTGTCATTTGTTATTCCTTATTTACAATTTACACTGTGATCCTATGAGAATTTTCTACCGCACTTCTCAGGTGGTGTATAAGTGTGCATGTGTATCTATGGGTACAGAAGCACTAGACCATGATGATGGATGTCTCTTGTGTCATGTGGAAAGAGCTGTATGTTGTTTGAATTATCTGATAATGGATGTCTGTGGTTGCTTCTGTTGCCATGTCCCCTTTGGCCACTTGGGGGGAGTGTGAAGTTAGGGTTGAAAACCCTAACATTGCATTTCCATACTTTTGTTGCTTTAATAGCAACCCTAACTGATGCATTAATGGAGTTTTTGTTGCAAAGAATATAGATAGATAGATAGATAGATAGATAGATAGATAGATAGATAGATAGATAGATAGATATGTTGCAAAAAAATTTCATTAATGCTCCTGTTAGGGTCAAAGCAACAAAAGTTGGGAAATGAGGCATTATGATTTCCCTAATACCCCACCCTCACACAACCAGTCTGCAGAGCAGGTGTGGGGTGTGTCTTTGACTTCCCAAGCCTAATAGGCCCTGCACTTCCATTTATAGAGCAACAGTGACCAAATTGTTAGCATAGCCATTTTATTACTCCACCTCATGTACCTAATACAGAAACATTTTTAATCCCCACCAAAACATAATTTTGTGCAACTACAATGCCATTCTGTGTCACAGGTGTGAAAACACATTTTGGGCAGGATTTGAATAATGACAGCTGTGACATACATGAGGTGGGGGTAATAAAAAGTCTATCTTGAAAATCTTGGGTCAAAATATTTAAAAATTACAAAGTTACAAGCAAGCATAGTGAAATTGCAAAGAATGGTCATGACTTTTTTTCATTTTTCCATATTTTGACCCCAGATTTTCAACATGGCCTTCTTATGACCCCATCTCATGAACAAGGGCAGAAAACAATTTCCAAAATCCTGCACCAAAGGACAATATGCTAAGAGACTGAGAAATTACCTTTCCTGTGGGAGCCACATAATAACAGACCTATTGTTCATGAGGTAGGGTCCCCAAAAGGCCATGTTGAAAATCTGGGGTTAAAATATATCATATTTCCAAAGTTACAAGCATGCGTAGTGAAATTGCAATGAATGGTCATAACTTTGAAATTATTTTCATATTGTGACCCTAAATTTTCAACATAGCCTTCTTATGACCCCACCTCATGAAAAACAGCAGAAACAATTTCCAACTCCAGCATCAAAGAGGAATTCACCATGTGACCACAAAATTACCTTTCAGGTGGGAGTTGCATAATGACAGTTCTACTGTTCATTTGGTGGTGTCCCCAAAAGGCCATGTTAAAAATCTGGGGTCAAAATCTAAAGAAAAGGTGATGTTATGCATAAAAGTTGACCCCCCCTCTTGAAATACATTGAACTGCATTTACCTTAGTTGTTCATAGTGCAGTCGCTGGTTCCAGAAGCAAGACATGTCTTAGAGTGGGTCTTGAACCTGGGTCCTGTTCAGGTGAGTGTTGGTGTGTGGGGGTGTACTAGTGGGTGTGGTGTGGTGGGTGCTGAGTGTAGGTGGGGTGGAGGGGCTGATCAGCAGGGGACTGTTCTTTTTTTACAGGTTAAACAAACAAAAAAACATTGGGGGACTGTTTTCTTTATTTCAGATTTTTTCTTCAATGGGAGGTTGGGGGATCCCACTAGACACCAGGGAAATGAAGGACAGTGATTGGTGGGTGGGAGTGCCACTGGACACCAAGGCAATGAAGAATGGCGATCTAAGAGTGGTGGTGCCACGAGACACCAGGGAATAGCCAAAAAGGTACAGGGACTGATTACACTTGCTAAAACAGAGTTTATGCATTTCCAAAATGTTATATATATAGATAGATAGATAGATAGATAGATAGATAGATAGATAGATAGATAGATAGATAGATAGATAGATAGATATAGATATAGATGCATATATCTATATATATATATATATATATATATATGTGTGTAGATTCTATGCAAAAAAACTTTGATAATGCATCAGTTAGGGTTCTTATACAGTGAAAAAAATGAGGAAATTCAATTTAAGGGTTCCCACTCCTAGCACTCCACCCCACCCCCACCAACAGGCATCGGGGTGTGTGTTGGGCTCATCGGCCCTAACTTTCACCCCAACCGATGTGTAAACAAGCTGAGGTGGTGCAGTGTAGGAGAATGGGGTGAGAGTTAGGGCCGATGTCCCCAATGCACACCCCAATGCCTGTTGGTGGGGGTGGGGTGCAAGGGGTGGGAACCCTTAAATTGAATATCTTCACTTTTTTCACTGTAGAAGAACCCTACTTGATGCATTAATTAAGTTTTTTTGCATAGAATTTCCTTACTTTTTAAGAAAGAATAGAAAAGTAGAAAGATGTGCAAGTTGGTGGGAGGGCCCCCATGCTCCCACCAACTTGTAAGTGTCAGGCAACATTTACACACACAATGACTAAAAAGTACATTCACAACAGCAAGGCCAGCCACCAAACAAATGTTAATGTAGTAGAACAATAGAAAACACTGTCCAGAAAACGTAAACTGTACCACACAATATCTCTACAAAAAATATATTGTCTGACACGTAAACATGTATATTAACATCTACAGGACATGCCGTCAATACCCTCCAAATTTTAAGTAAAAAGACCAAACCATGTCCAAGATATGACATGTCAAAATTTGAAATTTTCATTAGTCAGAGTGGCACAGTTGCACACCTGTTGACATTTAACACACACAATGACTGAAAACTACATCCATGTCACTAAGACGAGGTATCCTATCAAGCCACCACCACATGAAAAACGCTGTCTGCAGAACATAAACTGTGCCACACCATATCTCCACCAAATAAATATTTTCTGACATGGAAACACTGTAATTTACATCCACACGACATGCCATCAACACCCTCCAAATTTCAAGTGAAAAGACAAAACCGTGTCCGAGATATAACATTTAAACTTATGAGATTTTCATTCATCAGACTGGCACAGTTCTGCACCTGTTGACATTTAACACACATAATGACTGAAAACTACATCCCTAACACTAAGGCTAGGCATCCTATCAATTTCAAGCCACCACCACAAGCAAAACACTGTCTGCAACATGTAAAGTGTGTCATGGAATATCTTCACAAAAAAAAAAATTCTCTGACATGTAAACACCATAATTCACATCTACAGGACATGCTGTAAACACCCTCCAAATTTCAAGTAAAAATACCATACCATTTCCGAGATATTCAATGTTAAAGTTTGGTAACATTTCCCTAGCTATTCCATTATAAAAAATTCTGGCCATCTTGTCCTTCCCTCGCAAGCAAAGATGGCGATCAAAGAATTTGCAGGCTCACGATCAAAGAATTTGCAGGCTCATGAACAAAGAATTAAAAATCTTATAAATCAAAACATTGAAGGAATTGTGATAAACCACTGCCATGGTTCGACAGAATGAAGCCCCACTGAGTAAAACCCACCCTCATTTGACTTTCTAGGACACCCCTGGGCTAAGAAAATTGATTTTTAAATGGTACCATCTCATCCCTTGCTCGCAATGCATGATCACGATCAAAGAATCACATGATCAAAGATTTGCAAGCTCATGAACAAAGAATTAAAAATGGTGAAACGCAAAATTTCACTGATTTGAACTGAACCAATGGCATGCATCAATAGAACGGATCCTCCTGAGCAAAACACACCCTCATTTATGTCCCTAGCCCACCCCTGAGCTAAGATATTAGTGTTTTTAGGTCGCGATGCAAGATCGCGATCAAGGAATCTCACGATCAAAGAATTTGCAGGCTCGTGATTAAAGATCATTAGCGAACCACAAATTAAGATTTTAAAAACTTATAATTCTATTTTTTGACCAATTTGGATGAAACCGAAGACATGGCTCAATAGATCGGAGCTCCCTGAGTAAAACCCATCCTCGTTTTACTTCAGAAGTGACCTCTGAGCTGAGATATTTGTGTTTTTCCGATCGGAAATTAAAAAACAAGATGGTGGACCTTGCAATCAAAGAATTTTGAAAATTCTCATGGACAAAGATTCTTGAACTGTGAGGATACAAATTCTTTGATCGCCAGGTGGGACGAGATGGCCAGAACCCCATTCTTTGCTTGCAAAACATACATATACATTTTCCCATTGACTTATAATGGGAACTTAAAAGTGGCATAACTTTTGAATACCTTAATATTTTGTCACCAAATGAAAAGACATATATTCAGTCACCAAAGCTCTTTCAAACAAGCTATCTTGCAGAGTGGCATGCCACACGATGGCCATGCAGGACCACGTCCAAAATCCCAAAAGCTGCCTCCAAAAATGGATAATTTTGCATTTTTCAGCGTTTTTGTACACAAAGACTGTAAGTCCGACTGAAACAAAATTTGGCAAATCAAGAGATCTACCATGCCCCACCACACGTTCCAAATTTCAGGAAAATCTGTTGAACAGGTCCAAAGTTATTAATGTGCAAACTTTTAACTTTAGTATGTAAGTGACCGCTGAACCCTAACTATAGTGATGCAACTGCGCCACTATAATATATATATATATATATATATATATATATATATCGTCTTTGTCAGAGTCTAATATTTAATATCTGATGTAGCCTCTTAGAAATGTGAGGATGGTGTTAGCTAGGTGGTTCTCTTTACATCTCGGCTTCTGCCTCTGTCTTTACTGCGATCACAAAATCTTTTTACAGTGGTGTATTTTGAGAATGATATTTTTTTTTGATGCTATAACCCTCAATGCAGCATTTCTTTTGGGAAATAAAGAAACTCTTGTTTTGTGTAGTCAGTCACTAGAACTCTTGCTTAACCATGCTGCCTGATCGAGAACAGAAATGCAACATTGTTCAGTGAAATCAGCTGTCCTTTGAATCAGCTGTCTGTCTTCTTGCTCAAGCTGCAGTGCTTTGGGCTGAGAGGCAGTAACTACTGTAAGCACCTCTTGCAGCCTGGTAAAGTTTTCTTTTTTTTTCTCTTCATTTTGCAAAATAATGAAACACTGCTTTAAAAAGTATAGCCATTCATCAGAACTAAACAAATGCACTCAGCAAGAATCTCTCGCTTGACCCACTAACCGATCGTATAACATAAACACTGCATCACCCACTGAAATCAACTAATTGATGGGACACAAGTGGTGGGTGCCACTAGCCATCAGGGACAGCAATGGAGAGTGGGAGAGAGTGGGGCACCAAACACCAGGGAAACAGCAGATGACAGTTCACACTGCAGCCAGCAGCACGAGTTCAGTTGTGGCTGTAGAAGTCAAGAAAAGCCATGATTCTCATACAGAGAATGTAGGAGAAGCACTCTTCTTGCTTAGTTAGGCATCCAGGGTTTTGGGTTCCCAGACAAAGCATTTCTGGACCTAGTTTTGAAAAACAAACATCAGAATCTAGTTGAACAGGACCCGTTTAGCTAGGTTCTGGTGTTTCATTTTTAAAATGACAACACTTTTTAGTTCATGGAAAATAAAAACAAGATGGCAGCTCATGAAAATAGGAATTTTTTTTCTGGTGAAAAAGGATTGACCCACTCACGAAAAAAAATCCTTTATTGTGAAGCCAAATCCTTTGTCGAATGTTCTCACTCTATCCTGGAATGTGATCTTCCCTTTGAAAACACTGTGAACTTAAAAACAGAATAACTTTGCAACAGTTTTATATTTTTTCACCAAGCAAATGCATGGCAGTTCTGTTACCCAATCTGTTTCTACCATATAAAATCACACCAAAATGCCACATCATCTGAACACAAGGTGATGAGGAAAAAAACTGCAAAAAATGGTGACTTTAAAGGTTTTTGCACTATCCAGATCTCAGAATCCATACATCCGACCAGGGCAAAACTTCCAAGTCGAAAGAACTGCCCTACAGGACAACACATACCAAATTGTGTGCAAATCCATTAATTGGTTGCAAAGTTATCATAGTGCAAAATTTGAGGTTTAACATTAAACATGCTACTCAGCCCTAACTATAGTGGTGCTATCACACCACAATATGAGACAGATAGATAGATAGATAGATAGATAGATAGATAGATAGATAGATAGATAGATAGATAGATAGATAAGCAATAATCCATGACATGATGTGGGGGTCTAAGCATTTAATTCACTCATGGGGAGCGTTATGAAGCATGAGTCCATAGGCCAAGTGTCCTCACAGGGCCCCAGGCATGGATTAAATGTCTATAACCCCACACCCTTAAGTGGGTAATTGTACTTATAACATGGGTTACCTTACCCATAGGACAGAAACCCCAAAAAAGGAGCTCTTTCTTGTCTTTTCCTGCCTAAAATGGCATATTATCAAGGCCACTGATTTACGGTGATTAAAACAATTAAATTCCGTTTTCAAGACTTAAGATTCAGGAATTTCACTGGTGATTGTTACTCTAATTTCTGGATTTTACCGGGATTCTATTATCATTCTTTTAGTATGTGCATAAATAATCAGAATTAAAGAAGGCTTAATATACAGAGCATTAAATAAAGCAAACTGAAAATAGTACAGGAAGGAATTAAAAGAAAAACAGACTTTTTTATAGATTTACTGATCTGATAGAAAATGCCAGATTCCATGAAATCTTCGTTTTTACCGGTTTTCAGGCAGCCCTAATTCCGGAATTTTACCGGATTTTCCGGTAAAAACCGAAAAACAGTGGCCTTGCATATTATCCTTGTTCTGTGCAAAGTAGTCCCTTAGAAAATATCTTTTGTTCTTCTTGTTATGAATGGTAAAGTGTAACTATGTGTCTCTTAAGATGCTTTGTCTGGTTTGTGATCAATTTTGAAGTAACACAGGACAACAAAGTGCTATGTTATGACTTTCTGAAACACTATCATTGTTTATGTTTCCTCTGTCTGGTAGCTGTGGATTAAACTGTGAGCTTAATCCATATAGCTATCCGCTGTCTACTTCTACATTATTGTAAATCTCCATCGGATGTTAAATAAATACTATAGAAGGGACATTTGTTCTCATAACATTTCTGCAGATTTCTTACCATTTCTAGTATGCTGCTGTATGTCTACAGAGTGCTGATGGCTGCAGTTCAGGAAGTGTCACAAGCACAACTGAAAGTCTGCACCTTCACATCGTCAAGTGTTGACACTGCTGTGCTGAACTGCAACATTATAGGGACAGTCTTGCAGAGATGGGTACTTGAATATATGTTCACTGGCTATGGGAGAATGTGTTCAGTGCCAGGGGGAGTTTCAGTTGACTTTATTTGAAACCATCTCTGTACTGGTAACTACCCTAGTGATAGTACCGCACTTACTGCTGATGCTGTAACCATCTACAATATTGCAATTTGCTATATTTGGCACTGTTACAAGATCAAACTACTATGCTCTGATTGCAACATTACTGAGACAGCACCAGTGTGACATATGCCTGCTGCCAAAAATGGTCTACTTGTGTGAGCAACACAAGATGTTTTGGAGTGCAGATGCTTGTAGAACTCCCAGAATGAAGCATGCAGGTTATTGTACTCTGACTGCTGCTGTTTTTGCTAATGTGGTTTGTCACTATTACTGCTCATGACATCATCTCTTTCATGGACTGGGTATCATCATTGCCACCACTAGGTGCAGGATAGATTTCAAGCTCTGTGACAGGAGTAGACATGAAAAGAACATCCCGTGGCCTGTCTACGCGATTTACAGGTTTTGTGACTGAGTGCGTAATCAGGCTGCTGTCTCGTATTGCCTGCTTCAATAGCAACCACTGAGAAAAGAAGGATGTCGGCCCCTCAGAAACAACTGGATCTTCACTACTTCAGTGTCCATTACATGCTGTCCTGGTAAGCCACTTTGATAACTTGATGGAGGACTTGAGATGGAGCTGTGTCCGACAGTTATATTTCCTTTAGTTGATGGACAATGACTTCCCCATCAGAAAACTTCTTTTTGAGCCAGTGATCTACATTTGCCTCACCAAATAAAGAGAAATTTGTCTCCATTTTTTCATCAAATACCTCAATTTCCTTGGCTCGCTAACCACAAAATAAAATGGCTACTTTCCACAACTAAATGAGGAGACTGTGCAGATCCCTTCATTTTGTAAACAGGTTTTCTCAAAGCTGACCAAAAGGATCTGGCAGGTGAACCATGGATTAAATAGGGAATTTAATCCATGGCCACTTGACACCTTCTTCCCAATGACAGTTCTTGCTTAAGAGGTAACCCATGGTATAAATATATATATATATATATATATATATATATATATATATATATATATATATATATATATATATATGTATAAATATTATACTGGCACAGTTGCACCAGTATAGTTAGGAAGAAAGTGCACTTCTATGTTAAAGTTCAAACTTTGAGAGTTAATAACTTTGGAACCATTAAACGGATTTGCAAGAAATTTGGCAGCACACCCTCTAGGGGTAGGTCTCTTGACCTGACAAATGTGGGAATCTGTCCAGTGGTTTATGAGATATAAAGCATTGAAAAAACATAAAAATATGGATTTTCTTACATTTGTTTCTACAGCTGTATTTCAGAAACACCTTTATGTTGTGGGATGAAATTTTAGGGTAGAAAGCCCTTGGGTTACAGACGTACCTTTTAAAGGTTTGGTGAAAAAATATTAATCCATTGAAATGTTATTAATGTTTTTAATTTCCCATTATTTCCTATGGGAAAAGTTAAGTGTTTAGCATGAAACTATGATTTTTGAAAATATGGCTGATTTGTGAAAACAACACTTTCACAAACATGATAGATTTTTGCAAATAAACTGAGATTTTCACAAATATGGCTGATTTGTGAAAACAAGACTTCCGCAAACATGTTAGATTTTCACAAATAAAGTTAAGTGTTTAGCATAAAAGTGAGATTTTTGAAAATATGGCAGATTTGCAAAAACAAGACTTTCACAAACATGTTAGATTGTCACAGACATGCTAGAATTATAAAATGTCATTGATTTTTGCAAATGTGGTAAATTTTTGCAAATGTGCAACCTTTGCTAAAACAAGGTTTCTCACACTTTTTTTTTATACGAAAAGGAGATTTTAGTACACTTTTCTGCATTTTTCTAAATTAATGAATGTTCAGTGGGAAAATTACATTTTCAGGAATTGTTGTGCTAGATTATCACAAATGTGGTAGATTATCACAAATGCGTGACTTTTACAAAGAGGAGGTTTTCGTGATATATGGGCACTATTGTACTATCTGGATGGAGCGATAGGAGTGCAGGGTCAGAAGAACCCTGCACTCCACCGTGACATATGGATATTGTTGTACTATTTGGATGGAGGGATAGGTGCTCCCACAATAAAATAAGGATACAATTATGCTATCTGAAAAAGAAGGGACATTCTTTGCAAAAAACATGGTTACTGCATCAGTTAAGGTGAACACCACAGTGACAAAAGTTGAGAAATGAGGCATTAGGCTTTCCAACCCTAATGCCACACCCCTAGGGTTCCCACCCCTACCACCACCACCTTCCACACACTAACAGATGTTGGGGTGTGCCCTTAGGTCATCAGGCCTAACGCTCACCTAATTGTCCAATACTGTAGCATGTAAGCTTGTTTACATGTGGAATGGGGTAAGAGTTGGGCCTGAAGAACTAAATGGCACACTGATGCCTGTTGGTGTGTGGAGGGTGGGGGGTATGGGAGGTGTGTGTGGGGTTGGGATCCTGGGGTGGGGCGTTAGGGTTATTAACCCAAACACATCAGTTCCCTGATTTTGTTGCTAAGTATATATATATACACACACACATATATATATATATATATATATATATATATATATATATATATATATATATATATATATACAGTATATAATAGGGGTGCTGTCACACTCGTATAGTTAGGGAGGTGTAGGCACTTCAATGTTAAACTCAAGATTTTGCACTTTAATGACTTTGCAACCAATGAA
Organism: Neoceratodus forsteri; assembly: GCA_016271365.2. Classification (NCBI taxonomy): domain Eukaryota; kingdom Metazoa; phylum Chordata; order Ceratodontiformes; family Ceratodontidae; genus Neoceratodus; species Neoceratodus forsteri. Next base: position 446,993,669 of record CM057451.1, on the reverse strand, counting down.
TGGATGTGCATGAAATGTGGCACACTCCTTCCTGTGGTGAAGATCTCTTGATCTGGCAAGTTTTCTTCCAGTTGGATGTGCGGTGTCTCCAAGTTACACACATGTTTTTACCCATTAACTTTGCCGAGATCTTTCTTTGAACTTGCCTATAGCCCAGAGGGTTTGTTTGTTTGGTATGACATTTTCAGGACAGAAAAGGAACTACCCCACAGATGTGCCTTTTACTAGTATGGTAAAAAAAAACAATAAACCATTTTTAAGTTATTTCAATTTAAAAATTTGAAAAAATAGTTTCTGAGCATGCTCAGTAGGCACTTCAATATAGCTGTATGATACCAAAGAGAAATCCTGCATTGTATGAGAAAATTCCTCTTTTGTATGGCCATCATCTTGTTTCCAGTTTGCCTGAAATTCTAATTTGGAAACCTTCCAAAATGATATTCTGGGGAGGAACCAACACCTGTAGCTTGCTTATTGTGACCCCCTAGGTGCATTCTGCACTCTACTGTTTGGAAATGCCCTTAAAAGTGTGTTATTTAACATTAAAATTCTTTGTTTGTATCAGCATCATACGAAGTAGGAGCTCAGTTCTTATGACGAGATATGAACTAGTATCCTACTTTGTGAGTGATACCAACGTAGGATCTTAGTTCATATCTCATCATACAAACTAAGATCCTACTTCGTATGACTCTGATACAAACAAAGAATTTAAATGTGGATATCACAGCTATTTTTTGGTATTTTCTCACCAAATTTTCAACATAGGCATTTTGGTATGCCACCTCATGAGAAATGTCACTGTCATCTCATTAGTCAGTCCCAAAAGGTGATTTCATGGTCACTGCATTGAATCACCACTCAGGACTGATTAACAAAATGATAGGTCCCAGTGTTTATGAGGGGAGGTCCCAAACAGCCCATTTTAAAAATTTGGTGCAAAAAATCCAAAAAATGGCTGTGCTAGAAGTGTGCATTGTGCAGTTTCTACACAAAGTCGTAACTTCACCAATTTTTAATATTTTCACTCCAAATTTTCAGCATTGCTATTTTTTCACACCTCCTGATGAACAGTACAGCTGGCATTTCTCACATCCTGCCCAAAATGTGTTTATGCACCCATGGCACAGAATGGTGCAGGTGCTGTGTGACATCAACTTTCAGGGTGTATTAACAAAATCATAATGCCAGTGGTCATGAGGGGATGATCCAAAAAGCTCATGTTGAAAATCTGGTTAATAAATTCCCATAAATGGCCATGTTAAGAGCATGCATTCTGCAGTTTCTACATGTGCCTGTAACTTTGCCAATTTTTCATATTTTCACTCCTGATTTTCAACATTACCCTTTTCTACACATTCTCATGAACAGTATACAGCTGTCATTTTTCACATCCTGCCCAAAACATAATTTTGCCCCTGTGGCACAGAATGGCACGTTTGCTGTGTGAACTCAATGTTCAGGACAGATTAATGAAATGACAGTGACAATTTTCATGAGATGGAGCTCCTGAAATGCCATGTTGATAACTGGGTGAAAAAATCCTGAAAATTACCAAGTTACACACATCTTTTGAAATGTGGTGCCCACAGCACCTTCCTGCATCCATATCTCGAAAACTATTTGCGATACAGATTTTTCACTTTCTGCAACTTAGTCCACCTTTAGATGCACTAAGCACCTGTGGAGGGTTCAAAGTCATGTTTGCAACTGCAGTGGATTTTTTCCCATATTTGCTATGGTTACTGAGATATTGCCAAATTAGTGATACACAGGTTACTTTTCATGACTATAGGGATGCCGTGTGTCTGTACTTATGCGTAAGTAGGAGTGCAGGGCCCAGAGGACTGGCACTCCTCATATGTATATCATTATACAACAATGGGCAGTGTGAGGGGAGCGCAGGGCCCAGAGAACCTGTGTTCCTTCAATCACATATCAGTTACATTACACTTTCTTAAAAAGAAGGGCAATTCATTGCAAAAAAACTACATTAATGCATCAATTTGGGTTTTTATTAAAGCATGAAAAGCTGGGAAATTTGACATTGGGCCTAACTCTCACGCCATTCTCCTATACTGTAACATCTCAACTTTGTTTATGCATGGAATGGGGTGAGAGTTAAGAATGATGACCACAAGGCACTCCCCAATGTATGTTAGTGTGTGGAGGGGTGGTGGTAGGGTTAGTAACTAATGTTGAATTTCCCAGCTTTTTACACTTTAATAAAAAACCCTAACTGATGCATTAACATAGTTTTTTACAATGAAAAAAAAAAAATATATATATATGTATGAGGCAAAAACTCAGTTTAATGCATTAGTTAGGGTTGTTCCACTGGCGACAAAGAGAGGAAATTCAGTGTTAGGGTTGAAGCCCTTGGACCCCACCCCCAACTGGCATTGGGGTGTGCATTGAGGTGCTGGCCTAACTCTCACCCCATCAGATGTGTGAAGAAGCAGAGGTATAGGAGAATGGGGTGAGAGTTAGGACTGACAACCCCAACGTGCATCCCGATGCTGGTTGGAGGTGGTGGTGGGGGGGTCCAAGAGGGGCTTTCAACCCTAACACCTAATTTCCTTGCTTTTGTCACTGTGGAACAACCCTAACTAATGCATTAAATGGAGTTTTTTGCTTCTAATTTCCCTTTTTTTTTGAGAAGTATAATGAGAAATAGTGAATGTAATGTGGCGGCAGGATGTCTTGTCAAATAGTAACACAGTACCCACAAACGCAAATGGTAATGTGCATGGTGATGCAAAGCAAAACAGAAAGATAAACAGTACTGTAGACAGAAATGGTTAAAATAACACAAATGCAAGTGCAAATGGAAACACGAAGGGTAACGCATATGGTGCCATAACCGGGAACAGTAAGTGAAATTGTTACGGAACCGCAAGCAGAAGCGGAAAGGGTAACAGTAATGTAAGCACACAGACTAGTTTTCCCCAAAAGCTGCATAGAGAAAGACAGTGAGTACAAGCAATGTATGCATAATAATGGGTCTCAGAGCAGAAAATGAGGAGTTGGAATAGTAAATTGCTTATATCTCAGGAACTGTACAACATAGAAAAAATTTAAAAGTCATATGATTTATGACTTTCCTGGCTAGTTTTGTACTTAGCCCCTGCCAGGGCGCTAAGCATTTTTCTGATGAAAAGTCCGTATCTCGCACCGTTTCTGAGATACAGGCCCTGAAAGGCACGGTGAACGCCGTAATGTTATCCTACGGAAAAAAAAGAGAAGTTTGGAGTGCCATAACTTTGGCTCCCTGTAATACATTTTCACCAAACTAGTAAAAGGCACATCTGTGGGATGTCGGCTTTCTTCTCTCCAAATTTCAGCCCAAAAGACCAAACCGTTATTTTGTGGCAGAGTGGCAAAGGATTCCTGTAATGCGGCGGATGCCGTAATGTTATCCATTGGGAAAAAGAGTCAACTTTGGAGTGCCGTAACTTTGCTGCCTGTAATATTTTTTCACTGAAACACTGAAAGGCACATATGTGAGATGTTGGCTGCGTTCCCTCCAAATGTCAGCCCTAAAGACCAAACCGTTCTTTTGCAACAGGGTGCCAAAGAATTGTTGTCATTTTCACACAGCCTGGAAAAGTACTGTCGAACTTTGCGAATGCTTTCACAAATTCATTCGACACTGTCACAAGTACGAAAGTACTTTGTGAAAGTACTTTTTCCAGAAATCTGAAAAACATATTTCTGGGGTGTTTTACCACAAAATAAAGTCATGCCTAGCATCCTCAGAGTCCGACTAGGTGAATACAAAAAAAATTAGATTGCTAGAGGGTCCCACATTTAAATGCCAAGCATTTTTCTGATGACCAACTGAAAACAAAATGGCGTATTTGTGACAGTAAAAGGATCATTTGCTAAAGTAAAAACTGCATTTGCAACACTGTCAAACTTTTTGTTAACTTTTCCCATTGATTTATAATGAGAACTTGTTTTTTGAATAACTTTTGAACTGTTTAATATTTTTTCATGAAATCTTCAAAAGGCACATTAGGAACCCTGACCACATACTCCCTGAAGATTTTGGACCAGTCGCACAAACCGTGCCACCTCTAGAGACAAACAAAGAATTTCAAAGAAGGCGTAAACACGCGCTCAGATCACGCTTAATAACTCCGCAGCTGTATATCCGAACAATACGAAAGTTAGCAGATCCCAAGATCTGTGGTTCTTGATCATATTCCAAATTTCAGGCAAATCCGTTGAATGGTTGCAAAGTTATTAAGGTGCAAAATTTTAGGTTAACATGTAAATGGCTCCTCAACCCTAACTATGGTAGCATTACCGTGCTACCATTATATATATATATATATATATATATATATACAGTATATATTATGGAAGCACGTAGTGCTACCATAATTAGGTTGAGGAGCCTTTTTAAGGTTAAAGAGTCAAATTTTACACCTTAATAACTTGGCGACTGTTCAATGGATTTGCCTGAAATGTGGAATGCATGATCAAGAACCATACCCCTTGGGATCTGCCAAGTTTTGTACCAGTCAGATATACAGCTGTGGAGTTATTAAGCATGATCTGCACTCGCGTTTAAGCTATATGGTGAATTATTTGCTCATGCCTACAGGTCGCATGGTTTGTGCGAGCGGTCTGAAAACTTCAGGGAACATGCGGCCGGGGTGCCCAATATGCCTTATGATAATTTCGTTAACAAATATTGAACGGTTCAAAAGTTATTCAAAAAACAAGTTCCCATTATAAGTCAAAAGGAAAAGCTAACAAAAAGGTCAACACTTTCGCAAATGCACTTTTTACCGTTGCAAATGGCCCTAGTACTTTCGCAACTCCACCATTTTGTTTTTAGTTGGTGATCAGAAAAATGCTTGGCATTTAAAATTGGGACCATCTAGGGACACAATTCTTTTTGTGTTCACCTAGTCAAAGCCTGAGAATGTTAGCCATGTCTTTATTTTAGGGTTAAACACCCCAGAAATATGTTTTTCAAAGTTCTGAAAAGTACTTTCACAAAGTACTTTTCATGTCTCTTTTAATATTTTGCAAATCTGTGTTAAGCCGCAAATCACGAAAGTACTTTGCAAATACTATGGCTAAATGACAGGAGTTCTTTGCCACCTGTTGCAAAAGAACGTTAGCTCTTCCTGGACTGAAATTTGAGGGAATGCAGCCAACATCTGTCAGATGTGCCTTTTGGTGGTTTAGTGAAAAAATATTGCATGGCTGTAAAGTTACGGTACTTCAGTTGGAGTTTTTCCCATAGATCAGCATGGTATGCATGCCATGCTTTTTTGGGGCTTGTATCTCGAAAATGATGCAGATACAGATTTATTTTTTGGAGTTGCATAGCCACAAATCTAGCCAGGAAAATTCATGATTTTGGGAAATTTTATTTTTTCTACGTATGCGGTTGCTGAGATATTAGCAATTAAGTATTCCAATGCTCGTTTTCAGCTTCGATGCCCATTATCATGCATACATTCTTTGTACACACTGTGTTTCTCTATGCACCTGTTCGGCAAAAACAGGGTATGCACTTCCATTACTGTTGCAGTTACTGTTTCAACTTGCATTTCTGTCCCCGTTTGCGTTTTTGTTTCCGTGTACGCCACCGTGTGCATTACCCTTTGCGTTGTCATTTGAGCTTGTGATTTCATTACTGTTACCATTTGCATTTACACTACTGTTTCTCTTTGTGTTTTTGTTTGCTTCACCATGCAAATTGCCATTTCTGTTTACGGCAGCCCTTTCATTTGCATTTCCATTTCTCTTTCGTTTTGTGTCTTCCTTGCTGTTACTGTTACTATTTGCATTTGCAATTTCTTTACTGTGCCCTTGCACATTATTGTTTGCGTTTCTATATGCCCTTGTGTTTCCTTTTGCGTTTCTGTTTGCTTTGCTGTTATTGTTGCTGTTACCATTACCATTTGTTTTACAATTGTGTTACTGTGCCCGGTATGTGCTTCGGTTTGCGTTTCCATACGTGCTTCTGTTCCTGTTTCTGTTTCCTTTGACATTATTCTTCCTGTTATCGTTACCATTTGCATTTACAGTTCCAGTACCGTGCCTGTGCACGTTACGGTTTGCATTTACGTGTGCAGCATTCTCATTTCTCTTCTGTTCTCCTCGCTTTTTGTTGTGACACTTAACATTTCATTTTAAATACCGCTCCCATCACTGTTTGTGTTACTAGTTGCTTTTTCTTACACGTGTTTAATTCCATTTGCATCACTGTTTGCTTCGTACGCCACTTTTAGCGCTTTTGATGTTTCATTAATAGTTTCCTTTACCATTTATATTTGATTACCATGTGCACCACCATTGGTGCTTCTGTTTTGCATTGCTGTTCCTGTTACTATGTCACAAGACATCCATATGGTGGGAATGTAGAATTTGAGGGCGCCGTGCTCCTGCACTGCACATTACATTCATTATTTCGCATCATCATTCTAAAAGAAGGGAAATTAGAGAGCCAAAAAAAAATCCATTTTAATGCATCATTTAAGTTTGTTCCACAGTGACAAAGTGGGAAATTCATGTTATGGTTGAACACCCTTGATCCTCCACAGCCCACCCCAACAACCAGCATCGTGGTGCGCCATGGGGTCATTTGTCCTAATTCTCACCCCATTTTCCTACACCTCAGATTCTTTACATATGTGATGGGGTGTGAGTTAGGGCCAATGACCCCATGGTGTACCATGATGCCAGATGGGGGGGGCTGTGGGGGGGTCCAAAGGAGGTGTTCAACCCTAACACTGAATTTCCTCACTTTTATCATCTGGAATAACCCTAACTGATGCATTAAACAGCTTTATATATATATATATATATATATATATATATATATTCTTTGCAAAAAACTGCTTTAATGCAACAGTTAGGTTTTTTTTACAGCGACTAAAGAGAGGAAATTTGACGTTAGTGGTTTCAAGCCTAACTCTGACTCCCCCCACTGTCACACATATACACACACACACAGACACACAGATAGACACATACACACAGAACACACAACTATCGGGCAGTACAAGGCAAGACAACCATTCACAGACATACACCTTAATGCAACAGAAATAACATATAACTTCTTAAACATACCACAACAGGTATCCATCATCATGTTTCACTAACTGTATCACTTCTGCTGCCATCCCAGTCTCTTGGGTGTGTACACTGATGTCTGGTAGAAGCATCTGAGATGGTGCTACTAAAACATCTGTTTCATCACTCATATGATGCTGTTATACAGAAATGGGCAAGTCAGTGGGAACATGGGGCTATGTTATTATGGAGAAATATGAAGTTGGTGGGAATACATTTTTTGCTACTTATATTATGGTGGTATGCAGAAACGGGCAAGTTGGTGGGAACATGTGGCTATGCTGTTATGCAGAAATGGGCAAGTTGCTACAGCACAGGAACCAAAGGGGCCCACACTCTTACAAATTCATGTAATTTACTTCTCATATTATGATGTTATGCAAAAACAGGTAATTTTGGGAAATTTGGTGTAAGTGCAGTGGCCTGAAGGCTCCTGGGGTCTCACCAATACATGTGTTGTTCTACTTATATTATGGACTTATGCAGAATCAAAGAATTTGGTGGGAACATCGGGCTATGCTATTATGCAGAAATGGACATGTTGCTGGTGGTTTGGTCCCACAGTCCCACCAATACATGTGTTTTAGTAGTTATGTTATGATGTTACACTGAAATAGGCAAGTTGGTGGGGACACAGGCCATGCTGTTATGCAGAAATGGGCAAGCTAGTGAGAGTTGGGTCCCGTACTCTTACCAATACATGTATTTTACTAGCCATATTATCATGTTATGCAGAAATGGGCAACTTGGTGGGTGCAAGGGGCTATGCTGCTATGCAGAAATGGCCACCTTGGTGATACCATGGGGCTATGCTCTTATGCACAAATGAGCAACTTAGTGGAGGCATGGGGTATGCTCTCATGCAGAAATGCCCAATTTGGTAGTAGCATAGGGCTATGCTTTTATGCAGAAATAAACAAGTTGGTGAGACCACAGGAGGGCAAAGGGCTGTGCACTCCCACCAATACATGTCCTTTACTTTCTACAGTATGATGTTATGTAGAAGTGTGTATGCATCCAAGAGACTGGGACAGCACCAGAAGTGATACAGTTGGTGAAACATGATGATGGATGCCTATTGTGGTATGTTTAAGTAGGTGTATGCTATTTCTGTTGCATTATGGTGTGTGTCTGTGATTGGTTTTCTTGCCTAGTACCACCCCCATAGTTGTGTGTTCTGTGTGTGTGCCTGTGTGTGTGTGTGTGTATGTGCCTCAGTGGGGGAGTAGTCGGAGTTAGGGTTGAAAACCCTAGCGTTGAATTTCCTCACTTTTGTCACTGTAAAAAATCCTAATTGTTGCATTAATGCAGTTTTTTGCAAATAATTTTCTTACTTTTTGAGAAAGAAATAAAAATGAGATGTCCTTTTACTACAGTACATGTAAACAAGATTATGAAACCTTAATAAAACACAGATTGGCAACAATGCCTTACCCAGGTAATGCCCCCACCCCCACAGACCAGGTACTGCATCCTGACTAAAGATCCACAGCCCAACTAAGGCCATCAACATCAACAATATACCTCTGTGATACCAACTGCAGATTAGTAATGACAGTCATGAGTTGCACGGTCTCAGCTGGGCAATGCCCCCACTCCACCAGACCAGGAATTGGATGCTGAGTGCAGACACACAGCCCAACTAAAGCCATGGACATAAACAGCATACCTCACTCATACTAGCTGCACACAAGTTAGAACACTGAGGAGTTGCATGGCCTCAGCCAGGCAATGCCACCCCCCCAAACAGTTACTGGAACTTGAGATCAGAGCCACAGCCCAACTAATGGCATGGACATCAATGGAATACCTCTGTGATACCAACTGCAGATTAGTTATGACACTCATCAGTTGCACAGCCTCAGCCAGGCAATGCCCCCACCTCACCAGACCAGGAATTGGATGCTGAGTGCATACCCATAGCCAAACTAAAGCCATGGACATCAATGGTATACCTCCCTCATACCAGCTGCACACACATTAGAACACTGAGGAGTTGCATGGCCTCAGCCAGGCAAAATGCCCCCCCCAGAACAGGTACTGGATCCTGAGTGCAGAGCCATAGTCCAAGTAAGGTGATGAACACCAACAGTATACCTCTGTTATACCAACTGCAGACTAGTTATGACACTCATGAGTTTCACAGCCTGAGCCAGGCAATGCCCCCACCCCCCAGACCAGGAATTGGATTATGAGTGCAAACCCACAACCCAACTAAAGCCATGGACATAAATGGTATACCTCCCTCATACCAGTGGCACACAAGTAAGAAAACTGAGGAGTCATGGCCTCAGCCAGGTAATGCCCCTCCAACCAGGTATTGGATCCTGAGTGCACAGCCACAACCCAACCAAGGCCATAAACATCAATGGCATATGTCCATGATACCAACTGCACACAAGTTATGACAGTCATGAGTTGCACTGCCTCAGTCAGGTAATACCCCACCCTTCCAGACCAGGTATTAGATCCTGAGTGCAGAGCCACAGACCAACTAAAGCCATGGACATCAATGTTATGCCTCTCTGATACCAGCTGCACACAAGTTAGAACACTGAGGAGTTGCACAGCCTCAGCCAGGCAATGCCCCCACCTCTATACTAGGTAGTTGATCCTGAGTGCAGAGCCACAGCCAAATAAATCCATGGACATCAACGGTATAACTCCTTGATATGAGCTGCACACATGTTAGGACACTGAGGAGTTGCATGGCATCAGCCAGGCAATACCCCCAGACCAGGTACCAGATTCTGAGTGCAGAGCCACAGACCAACTAAAGCCATGGACATCAACAGTATACCTCGCTGATACCAGCTGCACACAAGTTAGAACACTGAGGAGTTGCACTGCCCCAGCCAGACAATGCCCCCACCTTCATATCAGGTGGTGGATCCTGAATGCAGAGCCACAGCCAAATAAAGCCATGGACATCAATGGTATACATCCCTGATATGAGCTGCACACATGTTAGGACACTGAGGAGTTGCACAGCATCAGCCAGACAATTCTCCCCTGACCAGGTACTGGATCCTGAGTGCACAGCCACAGCCCAACCAAGGGCATAAACATCAATGGTATACATCCATGATACCAACTGCACACTAGTTACAACACTCATGAGTTGCACAACCTCAGCCAGGCCATACCCCTTCCCCTCTAGACCAGGTACTAGATCCTGAGTGCAGATCCACAGCCTAACTAAAGCCATGGACATCAATGGTATACCTCTCTGAAACCAGCTGCAAACAAGTTAGAACACTGAGAAGTTGCACAGCCTTAACCAGGCAATGCCCCTACCCCCAATACCAGGTAGTGGATTCTGAGTGCAGAGCCACAGCCAAATAAAGCCATGGACATCAATGGTATACATCCCTGATATGAGCTGCACACATGTTGAGACACTGAGGAGTTGCACAGCATCAGCCAGACAATTCTCCCCTGACCAGGTACTGGATCCTGAGTGCACAGCCACAGCCTAACCAAGGGCATAAACATCAATGGTATACATCCATGATACCAACTGCACACTAGTTACAACACTCATGAGTTGCACAACCTCAGCCAGGCCATACCCCCTCCCCTCTAGACCAGGTACTAGATCCTGAGTGCAGAGCCACAGACCAACTAAAGCCATGGACATCAACAGTATACCTCGCTGATACCAGCTGCACACAAGTTAGAACACTGAGGAGTTGCACTGCCCCAGCCAGACAATGCCCCCACCTTCATATCAGGTGGTGGATCCTGAATGCAGAGCCACAGCCAAATAAAGCCATGGACATCAATGGTACACATCCCTGATATGAGCTGCACACATGTTAGGACACTGAGGAGTTGCACAGCATCAGCCAGACAATTCTCCCCTGACCAGGTACTGGATCCTGAGTGCACAGCCACAGCCCAACCAAGGGCATAAACATCAATGGTATACATCCATGATACCAACTGCACACTAGTTACAACACTCATGAGTTGCACAACCTCAGCCAGGCCATACCCCTCCCTCTAGACCAGGTACTAGATCCTGAGTGCAGATCCAAGCCTAACTAAAGCCATGGACATCAATGGTATACCCTCTGAAACCAGCTGCAAACAAGTTAGAACACTGAGAAGTTGCACAGCTTTAACTAGGCAATGCCCCTACCCCCCAATACCAGGTAGTGGATTCTGAGTGCAGAGCCACAGCCAAATAAAGCCATGGACATCAATGGTATACATCCCTGATATGAGCTGCACACATGTTAAGACACTGAGGAGTTGCACAGCATCAGCCAGGCAATTCTCCCCTGACCAGGTACTGGATCCTGAGTGCACAGCCACAGCCCAACCAAGGGCATAAACATCAATGGTATACATCCATGATACCAACTGCACACTAGTTACAACACTCATGAGTTGCACAACCTCAGCCAGGTCATACCCCCCTCCCCTCTAGACCAGGTACTAGATCCTGAGTGCAGATCCACAGCCTAACTAAAGCCATGGACATCAATGGTATACCTCTCTGATACCAGCTGCAAACAAGTTAGAACACTGAGAAGTTGCACAACCTTAACCAGGCAATGCCCCCACCCCCAATACCAGGTAGTGGAATCTGAGTGCAGAGCCACAGTCAAATAAATCTGTGGACATCAATGGTATTGTATACCTCCCTGATATGAGCTGCGCACATATTAGAACACTGAGGAGTTGTATGGCATCAGCCAGGCAATGCCCCCGCAGATCAGGTACTAGATCCTGAGTGCAGAGCCACAGCCCAACTAAAGCCATGGACATAAATAGTATACCTCCCTTATACCAGTTATACACAAGTTAGAACACAGAGGAGTTGCATGGCCTCAGCCAAGCAATGCCCCCCTCGAACCAGGCACCGGATCCTGAGTGCAGAGCCACAGCCCAAGTAAGGCCATGAACATCAACGGTATAGCTCCGTGATACGAACTGCACACCAGTTATGACACTGATGACTTGCACGGCCTGAGGCAAGCAATGTCCGTACCCCCACCCCAGACCAGGCATTGGATCCTCAGTGTACAGTCGCAGCCTAATTAAAGACATGGACATCAATGGTATACCTCTCTCACACCTGCTGTGTATAAGTAATACTCAAGACACATAGGATAAAGTTTAAGATTACTTTTATTAGTTAACTATTAAAATATTTTTAGGCCGAATTGTTTGGTTGCTCCTGGGATGAGCAAAAAAACAGTTCTTTATAGATATTCATAATTATTTGTTCTCTTTTAAAGTTTTTCTATTTCACATACCAAATCTACACTGTCACATTATTTTGCTTATTAAGTATTTAACTTAGAATTTATATAGACCAAGTAAGTAATCAGCTATGTGACTTTATGTAACAGAAGATGTATCTTACGATTTCAGATTTCGCTTACATCTGTTGCTAAGTAGTATTAATAATGTCTCCATTAACATTATGACATGAATACAATAGGCTATCCAGTTAGACATTTAGATAATCAACACTAACAATCAATAACTGTCCATGTGAATATCAATATTTGGCACCTATTTAAACTGAATCATTAGAACAAAAATGTAATTTGTTTCACTGAACAATTTAATAACATTTAGTTGTTCACTGCATATGTTCATGAGACACTAAAAAAATGTTGTGGTTCACATGAACACATAAAGACATTGTTTTAAAAAAATACCATATGTGTGGCTGACGTTAACAGTGCTAAGATAAGTATAAATATTGTTCATACGATTAGAAATGTTAACTTTCATGCCAGCCAGAAATATTAAGAAGTAACATATGTCTTAATTTATTAATTATGCATAAATAATTTAGATGAAATTGTTACATTTCCTATTTGGCAGTTATCATACTTTTTAAGAAATCTGTTAACATCTTTTCAGACTCTTTCTACTTTATCACTGGTTATTTATTTGAAAGTGAACCAACCAATAGCAAGAAGTCAGAAAAAACAAAGAGAAATAAGTAGCACACTATGTCTGTGGCAGAAAGATTGCATGTTACACATCAATGTGTTCTTCTGGTCTTCAAATGTGAAGAGGGACCCATAATGTTAGCAGTATATATTATATATATATATATATATATATATATATATATTGAAAGAGCAAGTAAAATAAATAACATACAATGGCAGGCTCATATATAGCCATTGCTGTACTGTAACTAGCTCAGTAAGTAAGGAAAATAATTTGAAAAATATGACGATATCATGCTGTGGTAAACATAGTACATATCATAGCCATGTCATGACCCATGCTTGGAAAGGTTAGTTCATCTCCAAATTGATGCATTTTATTTATTATTTAACATTACTTGAACTGAAAAAAATTCCTCATCCAACCTCCAAAATATGGACAATCCTATTAAAGCAAGAGCATACCAATAGTTTGCATTGTGGTGCAGAAGTACACAATCATCATTGTCATTACCTGTCGAACAATGAGTTGCAGAGCTCTGCACAGACACACAGAAATGCATACATACACTGAAAATAGAACATATTCCCACATGTATACAGCTCTATGTTCAGTGATCACCAACATCACCAACAGCACTTAATGCAATGCAATAACATCAAATGCATTAATAGAAAAGTTTTCAAACAATTAATGTAACAATGCATGCACATTTTTCCTTTTTTTTTGAACAAACAAAATAAGCAAAGTAGCAGTATAAGCAACACAGCATAAATCTGCAGTTCAGCATTATATACATACGTACAAAACTGAGTCACATTGCATTGGTAGAATTGTCATATCATGTCTTAACACCCTACTCCCTAAACAGTGACAGATGATGGAGTCACATACACTTGAACAAATGTGGCCAACTGCAAACAGATGACATTATCATGTAGAAAGTCATGCTATAAATGTTAGTCACATAACTACATCTGCCAAGACATAACTTACTGAGTGACATGTGTGTACTAACCAGCACCGTTGAGTCTGCTTGGATTTGGTGGATATCAGTTCAATAATTATTGTAGTCAAGGTCAACAATGTAGACAACAACAGGAAAAGAAGTCACAACTTAACCTGATGCGGATTGTTGAAAGAAGCAAAACTTCTCACACAATATGTACAGAAGAGTACTTAAAAGTCTCATAATCAGAAGACAATATGACTGATTCTCCCATTACCATGTAAAACAGCACTGTGAAACAAATGAATATACAGTGACATGTGCAAAACATACAAGATTAACTGAGACACCTGCAAAAAGATACAGTGGTCCCTCTTAATAAGGAACACCTCTGGAGCCAGAGAATGTGTTCACTATAGCCATTGTTCACTATAGCGATGTGTTAATATGCCTAATTAGGTGACAATGGGAGCCACTACAGGTGTTCATTATAACAGAAATTCCTTATAGAGGGGTTCACTATAGAGAGGGAGTATTACTCACTGACTGTCACATGATAACTGATCAATACCCTCATGTTTACTTGAGCAGTAACACAGCAGTCATTGTAGTAAGTACATCAAAGTTGCAAATGCTTCATATAACAATACAAATGGTTCTAGAAATTGCATTGTTATAAATCAACAAACCGATTCTGTTTTGCATACAGCGTGTCGGCATAACACTGAGATCAACAAGTCAGTGCCTAAAACAGTCTGTTGCGTAGGTGCAGTATTGTGGTTCTCTCCTGCAATGAAAGGAACATTAGAGTAATTTACATGGGATATATTAATACACCAGAACATCTAAAAGAGTTAGGTCACCATCACTGATATTGCACAGTGGTTGTTTCACATAAAAAGTCTCAGCTCTTCTGCCAAATCAAAAAAAAAGTATTTTAAAAAAGGGGAAAAAGACAAGTACCTGTAACATATAGTCAGGACGATATATTTGCAAATATACTGGTTAAGTAAGCTGCTGTGTTCAGATACCATCACTCCTCCACATTTTGTGCAACATTTGTGCAACAGAAAATGATAACATATGCATCTTTTAGATTCCTTGGTGATCCTTCTTTCATAGTGCATACTGTATCATTACACTCCACCCATCCCTTTCTAAACCTTCACCGTGTGACATAGTGCCCAGAATGAATAGATAGGCCATGAAGGAAAATAATAGCATGTGTGTCAAACTGACTTCCTGAAAACATAGTGCTTCTAGCAATGAAGTCAGAAATTAGTGTTGTGACTTTCATGCCTTGAGAGTTAAAACGTTGCAATACAATCATTATGTATGAAGTGAAAGATGTAACAGTCAAACAGCAAACACAAGACCGACCACATCTTCGACACAGCCAACCAGTTTCTGCATTTGCAAACAACCCAGAAATTTCACAGATCTCTGTTCAGGGACATAGGCAGACAACCACAGCATGTCATGAGTTGCTTGTTATTCTTTGTGTCCACATGACAAACATGTGTACTTACACACATAATCAACTTGAAAGTGTTGTCGCAGATCAATAACATCATCTGCTAAACTGTTAATGATTCCCATGATAAACTCTGTGGAATCTTGTGCATTATCAGCAAACATTGCTTGTCCTGCATACTTTGCAAGAGGTAGTCGTAGAGGAGTCAAACTTTGCAAACTGGGCAACTCCTCTTGACTACCTCTAATAACTCTCTTCAATGATTCAGACAGAGATGCCGACTAACCTGAGCTCAAAACATCAACAAACTCAGGCATATGCAGAAGTGCCTGCATAGTAGCATTAGCACAGCAGTTTACAACTGTGCTGTTGTCAAATATTGGCAGTGTCTGAACCCCAATGCATTTCTTAACAGGTGGAGATTTGATCTGTTGATGTGGAGACTGCTTACAAATACAATGGTGTGGTGACGATTGTGAAGTCTTAGTGTGCTTCCTCTTCAGTTTGTGCCCTGCATCCATTGGCACATCTGTTGCTGGCACATATCTGGGAACTGGGAGCAAAGGAGCATTTGGTTGGTACAACATCCGTAATCTGTTGTACTCAACAATGCATTTACTAACAGCACGTATCTTACTTTATGCAAGATTCACTATGTGCAGCCCAGACAACCATCTCACATGAGACAAAGCAACATAAGACATGCCATCCTTGAATATACCAGTGCCTATATCTGCAATGGCACTATCAAGGCTAAGCCCTTGTGACTTGTGTACTGACAATGTATAAGCAGCACACAATGGGAAGTGTTTCCATGTCACATACATATCTTTGACAAGCTCAAACTTGACTGTCACTCTGTCTATTGACAGAGCAGTGTCACAGTTGTCAAACTTACACAGAAACATAGAAGCATAGACTTTGACAGCAGATAAGGACCACTTGGCCCACCCAGTCTGCCCATTTCCCTACCTACTGGATAAGCTGCAGATTCTAGTTAACCAACAGCCTACTTCCTGCCACCCCCCCACTACAATTGCCTTATGTCTGTCCCATGCATGTTTGAATTCTCCCACTGTTTTAGATCCAACAACCTCCCCAGGAAAGTGGTTCAATGCATCCACCACTCTCTCTGTGAAAAAAAATTTCCTCACATTACCCCTGAGCCATCCCCGCTCTATCTTTAAATTGTGCCCCCTTGTTTTTACACATCTCTTTTTCTGAAAGATGCTACCCTCCTGAACTTTGTTGATTCCCTTCAGGTACTTGAACTTTTCTATCAAGTCCCCCCATCCCTCCTTTCATCAAGGGTATACATATTATGCTCTCTCAGTCTCTCTTCATATGGTTTCTGATGCAGACCCTGCACCATTTTAGTTGCCCTCCTCTGGACTGTTTCCATCCTGTCTATGTCCTTGTCTTGATGAGGTCTCCAAAACTGCACACAGTACTCCAGAAGGGGTCTCACCAACTGTCTGTACAGAGAGATAACCACTTCCCTTTTTCTACTTGCGATGCCCCTTCCTATGCATCCCAGTATCCCCCTGGCTCTCCTTACTGACTTCTCACATTGCTTACCAACCTTTAGATCATCTGATATGACTACCCCCAGGTCCCTTTCCATTTTTGTTGTTGTTAGTACTTCCCCTGCTATTGTGTACTCTTCCCCTGGGTTTTTGTTTCCCAGGTGCATTACTTTGCACTTCTATGCATTGAATCTAAGTTGCCATATGTATGACCATTCCTCCAACCTTGCCAAGTCCCTTCTCATCCTTTCTACCCCACCCTTGTGTATCAACTCTGTTAGAGATCTTTGTGTCATCTGCAAAGAGGCATACCTTTCCCTCCAGACCCTCTGCAATGTCACCTATAAAGATGTTAAAGAGGACTGGACCCAGTACTGAGCCCTGAGGTACTCCACTAGTGACCCTCTTTCTTTGGAATGTGTTCCATTCACTATTACCTTCTGTGTCCTGTTTTGCAGCAAGTTTGCTACCCAGGCTACCACCCTGGGACCCACTACCAGGCTGGCTAACTTGATTATTAATCTTTTGTGCGGGACTGTGTCAAATGCCTTGCTAAAGTCTAGGTAGGCCATATCCACAGCCCTTCCCTGGTCTATTACTTTGGTCACCCAATCAAAGAAATCTATTAGATTCATCTGACATGACCTTCCTGCTGTAAATCCATAATGCTTTAGGTCCTGTGCCCTGCTGGCCTCTAGGTACTCAACAATTCTTTCTTTCAGAAGTGATTCCAACATTTTCCCTACCACTGAGGTCAAACTTAAAGGTCTGTAGTTTCCTGCTTCTGCCTTGCTCCCACTTTCATGAAGGGGAATCACATCTGCCCTCCTCCAGTCCTCAGGTACCACCACATCCTCCCATGATTTGTTAAAAAGTGTGGTCAGTGGTGTCACTAGGTTATCCCTTAGTTCTTTTAGGATTCTGGGGTGAAACCCATCAAGCCCCATTGCTTTGTCCACCTTGAGTTTTAGGAGTTCTTTCAGAACTCTTTCTTCTGTAAATGGACTGGTGTCAACCCCCCCACCAGAGTGCTTCTATTGTCTGGCTTAGGTAACTCCTTCTTATCTTCTTTTGTGAATACTGAGCAAAAGTATTCATTCAGTATCTCTGCCTTTTCACTGTCTCCCTCTGCCCACCTCCCCTCACAAACTCCACAGTTGTTTTCTGCACATTATACTGGAACTCATGAATGTACCCCATGGCTCTATTCACAATGCCATGGTCAATGTCAATGTTTCTTCAAAGCATGACCCATACATTCCTACACAGTGGTAACACAGGCTCCAAACAAGTGGTGCATGACACATCACTTCTGAGCTGTCTGAGATGCTGAATCATTTTTGATACCATTGTGCATATTAGACAAACACCATCTATGGTATCTAAGGATGTAAGAGTCACAGTAGGTTCCTATTCTCTCTGCATCATGATCTCATTGAACTCTGCACACTGCTTAAGTCTTAGAAATAGCCATACAACATGCCCCCCCCCAGATTTCTGCACATGTGCAAAGACATCACAAGCATCCTGAATAGGAATATTATTTCTGGAGATCATGCACTGCCTTAGCATTTCAAGATGAATGGGTGACAATACATCAATCCAAGCCTCATCAAGCAATGCTTTGTAAGACATGTCACCTTGCTGCCTCATATTCTGTAACATTCGACATATGAGAACTCCCACAGATTAACACCACCTATGCATCCAATAGTTTTTTTCAGCCTCTTCAACAGAAAGAGTACAGAAAACATGCTTGCCATTCACAGGAGCCAGCTGTAGAAGGTCTCCCAAAACAAGAATATTTTTGCCAACAAATGATATGTCATCATCAGTACCAAGTATCTTCTGTAGGCATAGGTGAACATATGTACAGAGAACATTTGAAACCATCCCGATCTCATCTATTATCAGCAATTTCATCTTGTCAAACATTGACCTCAGTTCAGAGGCAACCTCAAAAGATAATTTTCTATAATCACCACTTTTGCCATGTTCAACTGGCAACATAAACAACCTATGAAGTGTGACACCACCTATGTTATAAGCTACCAACCCTGTAGGAGCAGCCACAATAACAGAAGTTGCAGAATTAGTAAGATCATGCACACCTCTGCTAATAGCCTCAATTAAGAAACTTTTCCCCATCCCAGCAGTACCACTGACAAACATCCTGACTGGGCTCTGTTTGTGACTTACACAGTCTTTGCTACTGTGCTGAATAGCATGTCAAACACCATGTATCACGAGTGATACACAACCTTCTGATGTGAATTTAGTTCATCAACAAAGTTTGTAGCTGCCTCTGACAACTGCATGTTTTGTTGTATTGCACCCTCTGCCTCTGACATCAGCACAGCTGGGTCATTAGGAGGAAGAGGGACACTAAGTGTCCCTTCTCCCTCAACATCAACCATATCTTGTGATGTTACTGAGGTAGCATCATCCAAAACCTGCTTTGCTTTCTCCAGCTGATTTTTTTCCATTTTGAGTCTCTCAATGTAAGTGTCAGACTCCTGACTCTTAAAGGAATCAAAGTTAGCATGAACTCTTATTCATATGTCTCAGATGATCCTTTCAATTCAGTTTCTGATCTCCAAGGCTTGAACAGAAATAGTAGAGTAAAATAGTAATGCTCTTTGCTTTCTGTTGTATTCAAGCCGAGTTTGCAACGGTCAATGAGCCATGGCTTTCACTTCTTCACAAGTGAACCATCGAAGCCAGCAACTTTATAGATGTTCTTCCCTTGTTCAGAAGAAACACTCCATTTATAATCATACCATTGAGCAACTTCAAAGAGACACAAATCTTCCATAGCACTGTGGCACTGTGGATAGTAGTTGTCAATTAAGTTGCTCTTCAGAATATTAGTGGATGTTGGTCTTGTAGTAGCCATATCTTCAATTTCATCATGGATCTTAAAGCACAAGATGCCTGTTCTGCTTGTAGTTCACATTCAAATAATGAATGGACTCTGACTTCCCATACAGACATATTCCTGTAAGGTTGTCACATGCTTCATAAGCTCCACAATCATTTTTGTGAGAGAGTCCTAAGGCCAAACGTCCACAGTCTAGAAGACATTGACCTATCACAGTTTGACAACTCTTCCCATATTACTTGCAGGCATGTCTACTCATGCTTAGTGATGTATGATGTCACATACCTCACCAAAGCCATTGAATTTTGTCAGCGACATACTGAACATCAATGTTTGCCTGCCACATCAACAGAAGAGAAGGGCTATAGTCATTGATATAGACTTCTGATTCCCTGTGAAGCAGTCCATACATTTGCTTTGTTGACTTTGCCTTCAAGCGGTGTCACATAGCAGAAAAGGCAACATTCAAACAAGCATCCATACAAGCTCTTCTTGGAAAACCAAAATGGCACTGAGTGTACCACTGCCCCCTGTTCTTCACTTTTTTACGGCAGTACTTTCCACACACGTGTCATTGGAATTTCTGAACTAACTCCCAAAGTGTTGCACTGTCATACTTGTCTGGAATCTGACATGTAACATACCTGTATTTCAAAATGAAGTCCAGAATTTCACTTATCTCACTGTCACCAATGCGTGGGGCATCTTTAATCCACAGCAACATATGTATGTGACGAGCTCCCTGAGCTTGGTACTCAACCCTCCAGAAGTAATGTTCAACAACCACAAGAGGAGGATTCACTTTAGACAATATGAACTTCAAAAGATCCTGGAATTAGTGGTGGAAGTAATGTGAGATGGACACTGGATCAAGTGAGCACATCTCACTGAGAGTCATACTCTGTATGTTATCAACATCAGAGTTTGCCCATCTGAGAAGATCAAGTAAATCATCCCAATAGTATTCAGCACAACTCAGTGTCACAAACCATGTTGCTGGTCCAAACTACCTCAGCATGCACATCACCTCAAAGTGTCATCTTTACCAATATTCTTTAGTACCACACATGCTGAATAAAATAGAAGAAAGACTGAGTTGTAGTGTCTCATCTTTGTTCTGCAACTTGCGTAGTAACTGTGCAACCATCATATTACTGAACTCTGTGCCAAGTCTCAATGTATGAGCAATACTAGCAGACAAGACACTAAGTTCACTTTCCCAAAGACGATGGGACAGGTACACAATTTTTCTCCAGAATTTGCCATCCTTATGTAGAACTCTTGAGGTCCTATACTCAGCTCCTGGCACACAACTTCTCACTCATCTAATCACCCACCTGTACCAAATTGAAACAGATCAGGAAAACAAAGTGCCTCAAGTGTAGCCTCCATTATGCTTACAGGATTACCCTCCACTTGCTTCATGTAATTCAATTCAATAGTATCCACCACTGGATCCTTTCCATGCAATGGGGGTATGGTGAATTGTTCATAAACATTGTGTGCAGATGCAATGTCAACCTTCTCCAATATTGCTTTGTCAGAGTCTTCCACAGCAGTACCTGTAGAAAGACTAGCAAATGTGTCAATATCAATGTCAGCATGAAAAACATTATGCTTCTTTAGCTATCGCAAAGCATGCTTCACCTTCTCAACGCTGACTATCTCTTGCCATATTGTTTTTGCTTTTGATGGGACACCATTCACCAAAATAACAACACTATTATCCTGAGAAATACTGCTCACATTTTCTTGCAAAGGCAAATATACAACAGAGCTCTTCAGAGACCGTACCAGTTCTTTCTTCAGTAGGTCTCACATCCTTGTATTAAGCCTGATAATTGTTTGAAATAGCTTCATGGTCTGAATTAGAGTCCATTCAAACAAGTTCAAAACTGCAATCTCAGCAGGATTTGCTTCAACTTCCATTTTATTCAGAACAGACTGAGGAGATAAAGTGTCACTCTTAATCTTGTTACAACAGTAAGTACACAGTGACACAGTTCCAACAGCCACATTAACAAAACATCTTACTCTCAATCGTAACTTCATTAATGCCACCTTATTGCATAGTTTTTCGCCTTTGCATCTCATGGTACCTGAGATGAGACGATCAATTTTGCTGCAGGGGAGTAGAAGTCAGACAGATATTCAGGCAGTTTGCTGGATCAATACTTCCCACCCAGGAAGGCAGTTTGCATCATCTGTGTGCAGCTGCTGTGTGCAATTAGATGACAAAGCTGAAGATGACACTGAAGATGGCGGCCATGCTGGGCTAGCCACCGCACTGCATGTTCGTCTGCTCGCCTGTTTGTTTTGGAGTCATTTGTTTTTATCGCTCTCCTGTGTGTTTTGGGGCATTTTTTAGCCGGCGGAGCATCGTGTTTTTGTGTTCTGCTCCGGTATTCGCAAGAAAGCCATTTGAATTAGAAGAGCGATAAGGCTGCTGTTAGATGAGGACTTGTCTGCTGTTGGTGGAGCTGGGCTGGGCTGCTCTTCATGCTACAAGTAGGATAATAAGCGGAACACTTCTGATTTTCGGAAAAACAACCACAGTGATTAATTAGTGAGCTGCATTAAACTGTGAGTTGTACCGGGCTTTTTGGAGTTGGGCTGGGCTGTTATCTTAGCCTCCAACAGATAATTAGGCAGAACTATTGGATCACTAGGGTGAATTACTACAGCATTGAACTGTGTGATACATTGGGGCATTTGAGGCTGTTAGAGCTTGGTGAGGAGAGTGTGATCGTATGGCCTCCCAGTTCTGCTACCCGACTACCTGATTGTGAGGAGATTTAAAGAGGATTTTGTGCCTGTGGATTTTATGGTGATTGGATTTTGGAGGTGTGCTGTGGGATAGTTGCCTGGGGTGGTTGATGCTGGCTGGGCTCGGGGTGGGTGACGCCGGCTTTGACCTGCTGAAGGGTGGGTGTTAGTTGCCGGGGTCTCCTGGACTTACCGAAGGGGGTCTACCGGTGGGTGGACACTGTTCTGGGGTCATCGCTAGGGTCCAGCCTGGGTCAGTGGTCCACTTTGGGGTAGCTATTCTCCCTCACACAATTGCTGCGATACTGATGCTCCTGGACTAGAACTGCCTAAAGTTTTATCCTGCTTAAAAGTCAGCCTGACTTTGATCGCCTGGGTTTTAGATAGACTGGAGTTTCTAAACCTGGAATATTGGATGCTTTTAGTTTTTTTGCTCTGACTTTGAATATGCCATATCTCTCTTCATAGTGAGAGTTATGGGTTTAAAAGACCGTGACTGCTTGTATTTACTCTTACACCATTTTGCTGAGTTTAAAAAATTTACATTCTTTGGTTTTGTAGTTGGTTTAATAGTTTAAACTCTAAATATAATTTATTATTTTATCTTTATTACAGGTTTTGTTTGTTTAGTATAAGATTACTTGCTTATTTAAGATAGGTTTGTCTTAAGTTAAGTTGGTTTTGTTAGATATTGGTTATTTAAGATGTGTTGGATGGCCCTTACGATGGTTAGGTGCTATTCTCCCGCTCTGCTCCAGAGCCTCCATCCATTTCACTGTCCCCATCTGTCTGCTGATATCTTTAATAAGTGTCGTGCAGCGGGGATAGTGAGAAGGCACTTGAAGGATGGTTGGACAGGACAGAGTGGGAGATTGGAAAGGAGTGGGCAGATGGGGTAGTTAGGATGAGGAGACACCCTGGGGTGAAATGGGATCAGGAGAGGGGTCATCCCTGCCTGATTCCCATACCCAAGGGCTCCGCAGATTGTGGGCAGGTAATGCGCTCCTCTCCGAAAACCCATCCAACCCGGGCAGTGTTATGTAATGCCAGGTCTATTAGGAACAAAACTGCAATTATTGCAGACCTTGTTGCAACATCTGACCTGGCATGTATCACCGAGACCTGGCTGGATGAGAATGCAGGTCCTATATTAGAGTCTACTGCTCCAGCTGGGTTCTCGGTGATGCATTGCCCGAGATTGGATCATAGGGGCGGGGGAGTAGCCATCTTTTTTAGAACCGATCTGAATCTTGTGGATGTGCCAGTGGGTAACACTAGATCCTTTGAGTGTATCCAGGCAGCAGGTGCAGGGTTTAGGATTCTCCTCATCTACCGTCCACCCGGTGATGGTGGTGAATTCCTGAAGGGTTCGCGGACTTCATCGTCGACATGGCATTGGGTCGCCCAGATGGTTAATACTGGGACTTCAATGCCGCGTTGATGATGAACTTTCACACTTTGGAAAGAACTTCCTCCAACTTATGACTATGATGGGCCTGTCACAGGTAGTTACCTCTGCTACCCATATAGAAGGTCACTCATTGGATCTAGTGTTCCTACTGGATTTGGATATCATGCATTTGGGGGTGGAACTGAATGTGTGGACAGACCATCACACCATAAGATTCAGCTTTGGGGCACCCCCTAATAGGCCTGCCTCTACGGAGATGGTTCAGTATCGCCCTGTAAGGGGAGTTACCCCAGAGGGTCTATTAGCGGTACTGGACCTATCGGGTATTTCAGGTGAGAGCATGGGTCCAGGAGACCTTGTTCTTGCCTATAACAAGGCAGTGAGCGAGGCCCCGGACCAAGTTGCTCCTGTCCGTATTCACCCACTCACTCAGCACCCTAAGACTCTATGGTTTGATGAGTCTTTGAAGGAACTGAGAAGAATGGGGTGAAGGCTAGAGAGGGTCTGGTGGAAATCCGGCCTGGATGTTGACAAACTTTGGTTGATGGATCATTATGATACCTATCAATCAGCAATCACCCGTAAGAAGGCAGAATTCCTGTCCAGGGAGATTGCTGCTGCGCGAAACCGACCAGCTCAACTCTTTCGGATTGTCGACAGACTGTGCAATCCACTCTGTCTACAGTCTGGAAGAGATTTTTCACAATAAAATGGGATGAGCTGCTCGATTTCACAAGATAGATTGCCGGCATTAGGTCGGATATCAGCCAGGCTAACTCCTTTAAGGGTTTGCGTGATCGGCGAAGGGAACAAACACCTGTGTCACCTGGTGTGACTTTGATAGGCCAGAATTCATGGATATTGTGAGGATTGTCCAGACTGTACGTCCAACCAGCTGTAGTTTGGATCCAGGCCTACGCCACTATTATTAGGTTGCGAGATACTATCTGCCCGATCCTTGCTGAAATTATCTGGAAATCTTGGCAGGGGGTTTTTCCTGATCCCTAAAGGAGGCGGTCGTTCGACCACTCCTAAAAGAGCCTTCATTGAATCCAGATTGTCCAGCTAACTACAGACCTGTCTCTAACCTGCCCTTTGTGGGCAAGGTTGTTGAAAAGGTGGTTGCACTACAACTGGATGACTATCTTACAGATCACAATATCTATGATACTCTTCAATCCGGATTTAGGAAAAGACATAGTACTGAGACTGCTCTTGTTCAGGTTCTAAATGATCTCCTGATTGTGAGAGATTGAAAAGCTCATACTATTCTAGTCCTTCTTCATCTCTCTGCAGCATTTGATAATGTGGACCATGGTGTGCTTTTGGAATGCCTGCAGCTTTATTGCAGTCTGTCTGTCTGGTACAGTTCTGCATTGGTTTTGATCTTTTCTCACGGGTCGGAGACAGAGGGTTATCACCGGAATTTATTCCTCTGATACCATCTTCCTGTCCTGTAGGGTACCGCAGGGTTCCATTTTGGCACCCATGTTGTTCGCTGTTTATATGCTGCCATTGGGAGACATTATTAGGCGATACAGTCTGGGTTTTCACTGCTATGCAGATGATACCCAGCTCTATTTGTCCTTTAGTCCTGGACAGTAAGATGCAGTCTCTATACTTAACAGCTGTCTATCCGAGATCAAGGACTGGATGAGTGCTAGCTGGCTGAGGTTAAACCCGGATAAGACCGAGGTGTTGGCGGTGGACCCAGGTCACCTTGAGGTGGGTTGTAGGGCTAGGCTTCCTTCAGGCATATGGATTGATGGTGCCCAACTCTCAACCTCAGACCGGGTGCGTAATCTGGGCATTATTATTGACGATGGTTTGACCCTAAAATCGCAGGTGTCATCTGTTGTCAAATCTTCCTTTTACCATCTTAGGAATATCGCCCGGGTGAAACACCTAGTTCCTCTGGCTGACCTTCCTATACTGGTCCATGCCTTTGTGACCTCTCGCCTTGATTACTGCAATGCCCTATACCTAGGGCTACCGGGGGTTGATATCCACTGCTTGCAGCTGGTGCAGAACGCAGCAGCCAGGCTTTTGACTGGGACATCTAGAAACAGTCATATTATGCCTGTGCTGTGTGGACTGCACTGGCTGCCAGTTCAGTGGCAGATCACCTTCAAGGTCGGCTTACTGGCCTATAAAGCCCTACATGAACAGGGACCGCGGTACTTGCAAGATCTCCTCATTCCCTACTGTCCCTCACGCTCACTCCGATCTGCTGATGAGGGATTGCTAGAGATTCCCAGGGTATGTTTAACAACATCTGGGGCACGTGCATTTTCTTACGCTGCCCGGACCCTGTGGAATTCTCAACCTCATTGGATACGTAGCTGCCTGACCGTTGAGAGTTTTAAGTTGGAGTTAAAAACCTATTTATTCCAAAAAGCATATGAAGAGTGATTTTATTGTGAATTTTACTGTGATTTTTATTGTTATTTATTGTTATTCTTGTCATAATTTGTAAATCTTAATGTTTGCTAAATTGTGCAGTGCTTTGGTTTTGAAAAACGCTTAAAATTAAAAAAAATACTTTTACTTACTTTCTAAAAAAACTTGTTTTACTGTGCTGTACAGTAGCAGAAGTCACACGTCCAACTTTTTTTCTGTCTCAGAGATGTATGCCTCACTGTTGACAGTGCTGGACATTGTTTTTCCAGAGCACATTTACAATGTATATTCATTTTTAAATGAGTAGAAGAGCTCATGTCTTTTTTCAGTTGTACATGTCTCTTGATAAGTGCACATGAAACAGAAGAAATGGTCTTTTTCATCTGCGTACATTTTAGACCTTTTCTCTTTACATGGTATGACAGCCAACCACCAGTAGACCTACTACTTCTTGTGTGTCCCTTAACTTTACAGGAAATGGTCATGATGGAAACACTCACTTACATGTTCAATTTGTTCTCTGTAGCACTCTCCTAAGAAACAGAAATGAAAAAAAAAAACAGTATGCGTACTAATGAATAATAAAAATATGTATAAAACTACTGCAGCATAAGTCCATAACACATCTATACTATATTAATCATTAACAACATGAATATAACACAATGTCATAATTGTGAAATTCAGTAATGTCACCGACAGTGTACAAGAACTTACAGCAATTCTGAGTACTGTACTGTCATCCCTACATAGTACTGCAACATGCAACGCTACTGTATAGAAAATATCACAAAAGACATAGAAATGATTTTCAGCACACCCCCTCCTACAAATCCCAACTCCAATTCAACATCATAAACCTAAGTTTCCCTGACAGTCTAGTGGAGCCCCAACCCCTCAACAGAAATCCAAACCTGCATTTCAGAGAATTAAACATATTTTCCCCTCACTGTCACCTAGTGCCACACCACGCATCACAAATTTTAACCACCATTCCACACTATGAAAACATTTTTTTCTGTCTTGCTCTACTACCACCCCAACCCCCTGACAACATTCTTCACAGATGTGCCATCTTGAAAACATAATTTTCCATAGTCATCCAGTGTCCCTCCCACTTCTGCTCATCTCAAAAACATCCACAATCACAGCCGGCAACCAACTCAGCCATCCTCTCAGTACCACAGCTGGCCACCAACTGAGTCAAAAAAATAAGGACAACTGCAATGAATGAGGCCATCAGATGTTAACTATGCACCATATACGAGACTGTCATTCATAAAGTTCTTTTATGGAAACTGAACAATTTCTACACTGAAAGTCTCACCATATTCTCCCTATGAAAAATAATTTCCACATTGCAAACGAGCATCACAATGAATGTTAGTCACAATCAAAAAAATTCCATGTCCATGATCAAGCATCAAAAAACCAAGAACATCAAAAATAAGATCTATAAAAACATATATTTGTGCAGTATACACTTGTCATAGCAAATAAAAGTACATCTTCACAGAAAAGCCATGAAAAATTTCTCAAACATCTCTTTTTTCAAAAGCTAACAAGTTCTGCATTCAAGATCTCAAGTTATTCTCGTGATCAAAGAATTTGCAGCCTTGCGAATAATCCTCATGATCAATGTGAGTCACGATCAAAGAAATTGCAGGCTTACGATCACAGATTGCAAAAAAAAGCTAGAAAAAAATAAATAAGATATCCAAGGAACAATATTTTTTACCAATCCACATCTCATACCCAATTGAACCACATTTAGTCATAAAACACGTTAAACTAAAAAAACCCTCATTTTTCCCAAAGCTACACAACATCTACAGGCCAAATCTCACGTTATTCTCACTATTAAAGAATTTGCAAGCTCGCGAATGATCCTTGTGATGAAAGCGAGTCGCGATCAATAAATTTGCATGCTCGCAATCAAAGATCGCAAAATACAATAAAATGTAATAAAATATTAAAAAATCATTATCTTTGTGGAATCCATGTCTCATAAGCAATAAAATGCATATGGCTGCACACTCTATTGAAAACTGTGAAAAAAATGTGATTTTTGAAACTACACATCTTTCACAATCCAAATCTCATGTTATTCTTGTAATCAAAGAATTTGCAAGCTCGCTAATGATCCTTGCGATCAAAGTGAGTTGTGATCAATAAATTTGCATGCTCACAATCAATGGTCACAAAATATAATAAAATGTAAGAAAACATTAAAAAAAATTATTACTGTAACATCCACATCTCATAAGCAATAAAAACACATATGACTACATACTCTGTCAAAAACTGTTAAAAAACATGTATTTTTTTAAACTACTCATCTTCCACAATTTAAATCTCATGTTATTCTCGCGATCAAAGAATCTGCAAGCTTTCGAATAATCCTTGCGATCAATGTGAGTTGTGATCAAAGATTTTGGATCCTCACAAAAGAAGAAATGGTAACCTTCACCATGTGACTTCTGTGAACCAATAGGATCATACAATAACACTCCAGCAACCATTTTAAGAGTATTGCATAAGCAGCATAATATCCAGGACACAACAGTGAGAACAAATAAATCCATTATGTTAAAATCTGCTAATTAGCCAATTAACATGCTTAAAACAATTAACATGTCTCAAAATCAAATTTTATGTACTTTTAAATGATATAGGCAGTATATTAGCAATATGTTCCTATGTCTTAGAACAACAAAATATGTTTTAACTGTTATAGGGAATCTGTGTGGCAGTTTATGCTCCTTGTATAGCCACACCATTCAGCAGAAATATGTCTTAGGAAATAAGCATCACTGACACATAATACCCCACAAATTATTTGTTTGTTTTGCAAATATTTTTCCATAAACACAACAGATCTGGAAAGATGTTTGACTTCTTGCACAAACACCAGATCCACTATATGATCTGTCTCCTATCCAGTGTTCAATTAACAGAGTTTAAATCTGAAAGTATCAGATCATAGTCTTATTTAAACTGTTTACTTCATTCTAAATACAGTCTCAACTACCACTTAGAGTTTCTCCTTACTATGTAAAGCTTGTTAACCTCTCCACTCAAGCTGCTGGCTGAGAAAGAGAGGGAATATATCTTCACTGACCAATATAACCACTAATTCTATCCAATAGAAATGGTTATTCTTGGCAAGTTACTCAGCATGGCCAATGGACAGACAGTATTCTCCCACTAAATCAAAAATAATGTTTAGTAAACAAAACACCAATAGAAAGATCCTTTACAGACATAACAATTACTTTTTGCCTGTATTAGCAAATCAGAATTTAAAATGTTACTTGTGATTGTTTCTCCCTGCATTTATTTTAGACATACAACTCAGCAGTAGTCATTCTGCTGATTAGACTTGGTAGAGCTCAGAGAGACACACATTTCTGATATTTCTTCATCTGAGTTATTAGAGCTTTATACTCAGCATGGCAGAAAGATCTGGAGTCAGTGTATGGATTGTGGGATCAAGCCTGGTCAGAAGGGCAGCAGTTTTCAGTAGAGCTAGTCATTTTGGCAATGACTTGCACCTACCTCATTGCTCAGTGTCTTGGTTTGGGAAGGGTAGTATGAGATGGGAGCTACTCATGCCAACCATGTACCACTTGCTGGAGACACATCCAGAACCAGACATACTCCTTATCCATTTTGGAGGTAATAATTTGGGGAACAAAAGGGCAAGTGATTTAATAGAAGCTGCACAGTCTGACTTGCAGCATCTTATCAGTATGTTACCTGATTGTAAAATTCTGTATTCAGACATTACACAAAGAATGATCTGGAAAGGTGAGGATTACTGTCCTGCACTTGAAAGGTCAAGTAGAAAGGTGAGCATACAAATATCTGGATTCCTCTGTGCTATGGGAATGCACACCATACATCACCCTCAAATTACATATTGCAAACACTGGCACTATCTAAAAGATGGTGTGCATCTCTCAAGCACAGGCAACAACATTTTTGTTGGGGATCTTCGAAATGGCAATCTTACACTTTTGTAATTGTGTGCCTCTATAACCATGTCTCTCAAGTATGTACTATGGACTGTGAAAAAACGGCTCTTCTAAGAGCCAATCAAACTGGTCAAAAAATAGAACAAAATATGCACTATATACAGATACCTTGTGTCCAGTTGGTGTCAGGGAGTTACAGACTTGATGTCAATGGCTTTAGTTAGCATCTAGCTCTTCACTCAGGATCTAGTACCTGCTGTAACAGACTGGGGGCATTGACTGACTGGGGCCATGCAACTCCTCAGTGTCCTAACTTGTGTGTACCTCATTCTACATAGGCACACTGTAGCTGTCCATGGCCTAATCAAGCAGTGGTTGTGCATTCAGGATCCAGTACCTGGTCGAGGGGTGGGGGAAACATTGCCTGACTGAGGCCGTGCAACTCCTCAGTGTTCTAACTTGTGTGATGCTGGTATCAGGGAGTATACTGTTGATGACCATGGGTTTAGTTAGGCTGTAGCTCTGCACTCAGGATCCAGTACCTGCTCGGGGAAGGGGCAGGGGGCATTGCTTGCCTGAGCATTGCAACTCCTCAGTGTCCTAACTTGTGTGATAATGGTATCAGGGACTATACCATCGATGGCCATGGCTTTAGTTAGGCTATAGCTCTGCACTCAGGATCCAGTACCTGGTCTGGGGGGTAGGGGAATTGCCTGACTAAGGCCATGCAATTCCTCAGTATCCTATCTTGTGTGCAGCTGGTATCACAGGACTAAAACACTGATGTCCATAGCTTTACTTAGCTTGTACCTCTGCACTCAGGATCCATTACATGGTCTAACGGGGAGGTGGGTATGGGGGCATTGCCTGGCTGATGCCATGCAACCCCTCAGTGTCCTAACATGTGTGCTGCTGGTATCAGGGAGGTATACCATTGATGGCCATGGCTTTAGTCAGGCTGCAGGTCTGAACTCAGCATCCAGTACCTGGTCTGGGGGGATGGGGGCATTGCCTGGCTTAGGCTGTGCAACTCCTCAGTTTTCTAACTTGAGTGAAGCTGGTATCAGAGAAGTATACCACTGATGTCCATGGCTTTACTTGGGCTGCAGCTCTGCACTCAGGATCTAGTACCTGGTCTGGAGGGGTGGGGGTATTGCCTTGCAGAGGCCGTGCAACTCATGAGTGTTGTAACTAGTGTACAGTTGGTATCACAGAGGTATACCATTGATGTTCATGGCCTTAGTTGTGCTGTGGCTCTGCACTCAGGATCCAGTACCTGGTTTTGGGGGGTGTGGGTGCATTGTCTGGCTCAGGCCATGCAACCCCTCAGTGTTCTAACTTGTGTGCAGCTGGTATGAGGCAAGTATACTGTTGCTGTCCATGGCATTACTTGCACTGTGACTCTGCACTCATGATCCACTTCCTGGTCGGGGGGTGGGAGCATTGCCTTGCTCAGGCCATGCAACTACTCAATATCCTTTGTTGCATGTAGCTAGTATCAGAGACATATACTGTTAAAGTTCATGCCTTCAGTTGAACTGTGGCTTTGCACCCAGGACTATGTCTGCTGTGAAATGGGGGGGCATTGCCTGCCTAAGATCATGCAGCTCCTTATTGTCATAAACTGTGATGCACTATCATGGAGATACACCATTGAGATCCATCACTTTAGTTTGACTTTGCTTGTCAACTCAGGATACAGTACCTCATCTGGGGTGAGCTGAGGGCATTACCCACCTCGGTTTGTTCAGCTCCTCAGTGTCCTACCTTGTCTGCAGCTACTATCTTAATGCTATATTCTGGCACATATTCACCCAATACTTACCTCATTAGCAATACACAACTATCATGGTTATCATGTTCTTTGTAGTTCTGTATTAGTGATACTTTTCATCATAAAACTGCTATACATGTAAATAAGACACAAACTCTGTTAAATGTCAGTCTTTCTTACAGAATAGTACAACACTTCAGCTTCTTCTCATAGTCAATGTCTATTTATTTCAACAAATCAGCAAAGAAGAACAAGCATTTGTCAATGTCGAATGTTGTTTTGCTGGTTTTGGCATTGGTAGTGCAGGAGTTAGAGAGACCCATAATAGAAGTAGCAGTGAGGTATAGACCAAACATCAATCACACCCCACCCTGCAGAGAGTTACAGACATTGGGGTGTGTGTTTGGGTCACTGTCCATAACGCTCATTTATTTCACCTCACCCTACCCTGCAGAGTCTGACAAGTGTTGTATTTTGCCTTGGGGTCATCTGGCCTTATGCTCACCCCATTTCATAAGAAAATATGTTGAGATGGGTGCAGCATAGGAGAATGGTTTGAACTTATTGGCTGATGAGTCCACGGCACACCTTGATGCCTGTTAGTGGCTGCAGGGTGGAGGTGGAGGATCAGTGGTGTGAGCAGCACAGCAGACAATCCAAAGACACCCCCCCAATGCCTGTTAGTTTGTACAGGGTGAGATATAATAGTTACAAACCCTAATGCCTTCGACGCGTGTTGTATTTGCACTCCAAATTTTAAAACATGGCCTTTGTGTGACCCCACCTCATGAAAGCATTTGGGACCTCTGTTTATGAACAGTGCCCCTGTGATTTTGTTAATCTGTCTTGAACATTGATTTCCCACAGTGACTATGCCATTCTGCACCACATGAAAATGTAATCTGCACCATTGATAAGAAGGTGTGAAGAGGTGTGGGAAATCTGGAGTGAAAATATTAAACATTCTTGAAGTTACGAGCATGTGTGAAAACTGCACATCGCACACTTGTGACACAGTCACATTTAGTGGAATTATTTCACCAAATTTTTAATATAGCCATTTTGGGATCTCTGCTCATGAACAGTGGCACTATAATTATCTTAATCTACCCAAACATTGATTTCCCACAGTGACCATGTGATTGTGTACCAGATGTGTGAAAATACATTTCGGGCAGGATGTGACAAATGACAGCTGAACTGTTCATAAGAAGGTGTCCAAAAATGACAATGTTGAAAATCTGGAATGAAAATATTATAAATTCTCAAACTTACTACTGTGCATGGACACTGCGCAATGCACTCTTGTAACATAGTTATTTTATGGAAATTTTCACCAAATTTTCAAAATAGGCATTTTGGGAGCTCTGCTCATGAACAGTGTTACTGTGATTTTCTTACTCTGTTCTGAGCATTTTTTTTCTACAGCAACTGCGCCTCTGCACGCCAGATGTGTGAAAACACAGTTCAGGTAGGATGTACAAAATGAAAGCTGTACTGCTCATAAGGAGGTGTGAAAAAATGGCAATGGTGAAAATCTGGAATTCAAATATGAAAAATTATCAAAGTTACGAGCATGCGTGGAAACTGCACAATGCATGCTTGTAAAACAGTCATTTTATGGATGTTTGTCACCTAATTTTCAACACTGGCATTTTAGGACCTCTGCTCATGAACAGAGTCACTGTGATTTTCCTAATCTGTCCAAAACACTGATTTTCCACAGCAACCATGCTATTCTGTGCCGGAAATGCAAAAACACATTTTGGGCAGGATGTGAAAAATGACAGCTATACTGTTCATAAGAAGGTGTGGAAAATGCCAATGTTGAAAATCTGGAGGAAATATTACAGATTCAGGAAGTTACTAGGCGTGTGTAAGGCTAATAATACGATTTTTTTGAATTTTTTCACCAAATTTGCAACATAGGATTTTTGAGAGACCACCTCATGAACAGTGGCACTGTCATTTTGTTAATCAGTCCCAAAGGGTGATTCCATGCAGTGACCGCAAAATCACCTTTCTGGACAGAATAACACCATGACAGTAACTGAATGCATGAATGCATGTACCAATAACCCCATCTTGAAAATTTGGTGGCAAAATTCCCCAAAATGCCTGAGATATGCATCAAAGTTGAAAAAACCCTATTTATGCCACTATACAGCTTGCCGGCATTTCTTTTGTTCGCGGTCAGCTTTGAAGAGTGCAGACATGTTCCCGGTCCACAGAAGATCATCACACCCATCTCCAGAGGTAAGTATGGGTGAGGGGGCTGTGGGAAGGGGGGGCACCCAGTGGGTGGGAGCAGGTTGGGGCAGGGGGCTGCAGACTGTGAGGGACCATTTTCTACTTTACAAGAAAAAAAAACATTGTGGGAAGATTTTTGTTTTTACAGGTATATTTGACACACTGGGGTGGGCTCCCAGCATGTCACATGCGGGTTTTGGGGGACTGAGCCAATGGGGATTGGGCACCCGGTCAGCAAATAAAGAGTGCTGGGGGGGATGATGCTGATGGGGATTGGGCTCCCCCATCTGCAAATGAACTGGGAAGGGAGGGTGTCACCTGCAGGGTTTTTATCAGGGAGGACTGTAGCCGATGGGGATTGGGCATCCCGCTGACAAATAAAGAGTGTTGGGGGGATGATGTCGACAGGGGGATTGGGCACACCCCTAAGTCAGCTTTTCTGGGGACTGTGCAAGGCGGATGGCACAGCTGCCACCATGTCACACTGAAACTTACACCAGGAAAGGCACGCCCTGCAATGAGGTGGAGTTCCCTCATTGCAGCGGCTAAAACCTTTCAAGGTGGTGGACACACTTTTGCACTGCTGTCATAGACAGCATGCAATCTAATTCGTTCCACAGAGCCCAACCTCAAAAAGAAGTGGCGCCACAGGCCACAACAGGACTGTGCCTCCAAAACCTGCTATTCCAAAGTTACCACAACATGTTTCTTGCACAGGTGCAAGACAACATAAAAAAGAAATGACTTCTTTTACTAACAAGCCAAAAGTAAGTCATCACATTTTAATTCTTGTTTTATTTATTTATTTATTTACTTATTTATTTATTCATTCAAATGTTTAATCAGGAAGGCAAACTGAAAATGCTAAATGCTCTATTCCAGATGCATCCTGGGAGAGGGGGAACATAGACAATAGTTGAACAGCATATATACAGGTGAAAATACATTAGTGTGAATTCTCTAACATTTGGTCCAAGTGTCTAGGCATAGAGGTCAGAAAAACAGTAGAATATACAATAGCTTGACAGCATAGTGCAGACAATGTGAAATGGGGGAACAGTAGTTACTGTCATAGATTAGTTGCATTACTAAGTGCAGACAAAATACTGTCATTTCACATGGAGAGCAGATCTGCCTAGTCACATGTGCAGATAAGGGCGAAGTGAGCTTGGAGCAAGGAGTTCAGGTGCCATGGGGAGGAGAAGTGATGAATGTTTGTTGGGAGGGAGTTTGCAAAATGTTGGTATGTGGTAGCTGAATGCAGCCTGACCAGCAGTAGTGGACCTATGCGGGACAGTGAGGGAATGAAAGTCCAAGTTTCAAAGAGAGTAAGAGAGTGTGTGGGGGTTTGCCAGGGCAGTGGTGAGGTAGGAGGGGAGATGCTGGAACCAAAACTTGGCTGGGATTTTGGTGCAGTGGGATTATCTGCAATTATGTAGAGAGGGAAGGTCCATAGATTGGTAAAGGGCACAATGGTGTGTGGAGTAGGGACAGTTCACTGCAAAGCGGCAGAAGGAATGGAAAAGAGGGTCCAGCCTGACTAAGGTCAACTTAGGGCTGGCACTGTAGACTACGTCCCTGTAGTCGAAGATGGGGAGAATCATTTTCTGCACAATGGCCCTCCGAGCAGGTGCAGGGATGCAGTCACGATTCTGGTAAAGTACGCCAAGCCTGGGGTGTAGCTTCTTGAGTAAGGAGTTAATGTGTGCGGAAAAGTTGAGGTGTTGGTCCAGCCATACTCCAAGGTATCTGTAGGAGGTACAGGATTCCAGTGGTGTCCCTTCCAGGGTGTGGAATGTGATTGGAGAGGGGAGTCTAGAAAGTCTCTGCCTAGTGCCAAAGGTTAGAGAGACCATTTTCTTGGCATTGAGAAGGAGATGATTTGAGCAAAGCCATTGCTGGACTAAGATAAAATCTTGCTGCAGTCGGGTCCTGACCTCTGAGGATGTGGGGCCAGATACATACAGCACAGTGTCGTCTGCATACATTTGGATTGAGGTGTGTGGGCAAGCAGAGGGCAGGTCATTCAGGAAGATCAAGAACAGGAGTGGGCCTAGGACAGAACCTTGGGGTATGCCTGAGGTGATCAGGAGAGGTGCCGAGGTGGAGGAACTGATACTGATGGATTGGGACCTGCCAGCAAAGTATGATTGGAACCAGGAAGTGGGCCTACTGGATAGACCAGCATTGGCGAGTTTGGCTAGGAATAGGCAGTGGGTGACTGTGTCGAATGCCTTGGCCAGGTCAATGAAGATGGCTGTTGTTATGTGGCCAGCATCCATTCCAGTAAGGATGGAGTCAGTAAGCCTGAGAAGGGAGGTAGTGGTGGAGTGGGATTTCCTAAAGTCAGACTGGTAGGGGGAGAAAAAAGACAAGCAGTTCAGAAAGGGAGATAGGCGAGAGACTACCAGGCATTCTTGTAATTTTGGAAGCATTGGTAGGAGGGAGATGAGCCAGAAATTGTTTGAGTTTGAGGGATCCCCACCCTTAGGAAGTGGAATTATGGTGGCATGTTTCCATTCAGAGGGGGGATTTCACACAGGAGAAGGAGAGGTTGAAAAGGGAGGCCAGGGGTTTGGCTATGGCTGGGTCCGAAAGGTGGAGCATTTTGGAGTCCAGCCCAGTGGGACATTTATCCTTACTTGGATTAAGGGCAACCAGTGCATTATATACCTCTTCTGGGGTGACCTGTAGGAAAGAGAAAGACTGAGCTGGGGGAGTGTCACTGTCTGGGGGGAAGATGGGTTGGTGATGAGCGTGTACAGGTGCTGGCAGGGAAGACATGTGGCTGTTTGTGAAGTGAGAGTTAAACAGAGTGACCATTGCTGGAGGGTCGGAGATGGTGAGTCCTCCTATCTGCAGGGATGGAGTGGGGGGCTGTGAAGGGGGGCTGATGAGCGACTTGACCACATTCCAGAATTTGGTCGGGAGATGGGAGATGGAGTTGAATGCACTTTTGAAATAGTTAGCTTTTGCTTGGTGGATTTTCCTAGTACTGGCATTGCGAAGCTCATGGTAATACTGGAGGTCAGATGGGCAGCTGGACATCTTAAAGGTTTTCCAGGCCTTGTCTCTTGTTTTTAGAAGGGTTAGGATTTTTGGCGTAATCCATGGGAGGTGAGTACCTTTGACCCTGTTTCTTCGGGAGCAGGGTGTAGCAGTCCCAGATGGTGGTGAAATTAGATTTAAAAGCCAGCAGAGCCTCATCTATAGTAGTGGACTGACTAATGCGCAACCAGTCAGATTTGTCTAAATCATTTAGTAATGAGTGGCGGTCCAGGGATTTGAAGGATCTGGTCAGGATGATTCTGGGAGGGGGAGCTTTTGGTCTGAAGATTTTGCGTACCGAGTAGATTCCATGGTGGTCACTAAGGGCATCCGGAATGAGGCCAGAGGCTAGGATCCTGTGAGGGTGCGAGGTGAGGGACCAATCTAGGAGGGCGTGATTCTGTGATTTGTGGTCTAATAACATGGGCTCAGAGATTAGTTGTTTTAGATTGAGGGCTGTCACCTTATCCCCAAGCTTGGAATGAACCCCAGCAAGCCAGTTCTGGGTGAAATCCTAGAGTATGTGGAGCTCACCACCAGCTGCCAAGGAGTTTAGTGAGCCCAGGTGATCCAGTAGTGTAGGTGTGTTGGTGTCAGGAGCGCAATAGGCACCTGCTATGAAGATTGGAATTGAATGGGGGATGCAGAGTTTGACCATTAGGGCATCAATGGACTCTGTGGTCTGGGATAGGGTAACTGGGGAGAACTGGATGGCAGAGGCAATGTACATGGCTATGCAAACCTCTTTTCTGCCCATCCAGTCATGCCGGATGAGTGTATAGCTGGGTAGAGCAAATTCATTGTCAGGGTTGTGTGGCTTTTGCCAAGTTTCAGAGATAATCAGGATATCTGGGCTAAGGGTCATAGCGAGAGGTTGGAGTAAGCTCATTTTACGAAGAAGGCAACATATATTTAGGTGAACTAGTTTAATGCCTGCAGCTTAGTTTGTAGTGACGCAACATACAATAATAATTTAAGGACTATTACAATGGTCTATTTAGTACCCTATTTTTTCTGGTGGTGCTGCCAAAGCCAGACGGGGGGGTGGGGAGCTCTAGTTACAACAGGTGACAGAGAGGACCACTATTGCACCACAACTTTCTTTCATAGTTTCTTTTGGTCAAGGCAGATATCAGCAAAGCAGAACCACAAAACCACCTGGAGCCAGAGTGACTGTCAGATAAGTATAGTGCCATTGCCTGCCTGGCGGAGCTCCATGTGCTTGAAGACTATGCAAGCTGTCATCCTGCTGTCTACACTATAGCAGCCTGCCTATGGGTGAACACCTAGATAACTGTAGTGGCACTACACTTATCTTTTGCAGGCACATACCAAGACTATCCTGGTGATAGACATTTGACTTGTGCTGTAAATAGCAGTGCACCAGATATGCAAAAGCACACCGTCTTCACTGCCACTACAAATCAACCACATATCATTAGTGGCATTGAGTGGTACATCTACAATACACTGGTACATCAAGTTTGCAATGCCACATGACACAACTACCTAAACTAGTTTATACACATCCCACAAATGTGCAAATTCATCTCACATGCACAGCGTACATGACCTTTGTCAGTCCTGCACAAATGCTAACAGTACAATAAATCTTATGTTCCATTGTTCTAAACAAAAAAATATATATTTTTTACAGAATTTCAACATGCCAAAATCCTGCAGTGATAGGGAGGTGCTGGTCCTCGTTCAGGCTATAAGGTGACACGCTAACCCCAGGTTTATGATGTGAGCTACAAACTTGAGTCTCTCACATACCTGGGGTAAAGTAAGTCACAGTTTAAATTAACAGTATAAAAATATTTGTTTTCTTACACTTTTTTTTACAATGATGGTGCTAGCTGAGTGGACTACATTACCTGCAGAAGAGATATCAAATGGGACTCTTGAGTGCTTCAAAACAGGATGACATAGGGCAACAGGCGGGGTCAATGGAATGCAAGCATGTAAGTGATGGGTAGCTGCTCAATAAGGCTGCTAGCTGCACATTCGAGCAGACTTGATGCAGGTCTATAGCTTTATCTGCACACAAAACTTGTATGTTGATATAGTGTATGATGGAATGTGGCTCTGTATCAAAATCCATACACCACAAAAAGTTGTTCTGCTTCAGTGGTGACATCAACAGTAACGCAGAACAAGCTTTCATCATCAACGATATCACAAAGCAATCACCCTACTATCATCATTCGTAAGAGGGGGCAGTTGGCGACTCCTGCACACGAACTGCCAGGTGGCTGGAAAGACCAGCAGTGTGGGTCTCCAGTGAGAAACAATTGTCAAAAAATGGAAGTCATCCTCTATTTTGGGACACGATAACCTAAATTGAATAGTGTATGGCCTCCCAAACAACTCAGCAACTCTTCCCCTTCATATTTTCTATGACAGCAAAAGGACCTCTCGAGCTTCATTCTCGAGGTCATCAGATGTCATAGAAAACACTCGGGTGAGGAATTCCCTTGCTGTGTATAGCTGGCCATACACTATCCTATATATCTTCATATATCAAATTGTTGAACTCATTGTATTGTATTTGAAAACAAACTGCTCTTTTAGCAACCCCATCAGTGCAGCGGTTGGATTTCTGCTTGCAACACTGGTGACCCGGGTTCAGGAACAGACCCAGGGCATCGGGGGTCGGCCAGGGGGAGAATGATGGAGCATCCTGTGGACTGCTCTCCTTCTCTGGGGGGAGGGTGGGGAGTGTATCCAGTGCATGATGAACCCCTAGCAGAGGCCTGGGGTACCTCAAGTGACCAGCTCCAGTATGTTCAGGGGCCGGGATGGACGTAGGTCATCATTGCACTTTCCCACTCCCTTACAGTGGAGAACAAACACTGCTGCATGTTGCCTTGATGAAGTATGCCCCACCGCATTCATCACCCCCAGGCTGACTCCCGATCTATCCCATCGTTCGCGGCACTATGTGTCAGGTGCCGCATCCCCCCTGTGGGGGGAAGTCAGGTGGTATCGGGAGTGCAGCTCATGTGGGAGTGAGGTGGTAGGGGTCTGTGACCGGACCGATGGGTCCGGCGAGGGCAGTGGCCAAAAAGATAAAAAAAAAAAAACATAAAAATAAACTGATCTTTTTGTGAAATAGTCAATCCAGCAGACAGGTACTCTCACTATATACATTAACATACAATGCAATAGTACTAGTTAAGTGACAGAAAAGTTTAACTTGTCAGAGGAACACTTACTATAGTACCTAATGTCTTAGTATTAATACTTAGGATGGAATAGTTAAACATTTTTAATGAAAGAAATGATTCATTTAGAAAGATGCTGCACTACATGAGACGATCAGTAGCACACAGCTCCAGTACCTTACATGCTAACTGTAAAATATGTGTAACATACCAAAGCAGTACACATAAAGGTTAATTTGTTATATTCTAATGAATAAATGAACCACATTCAAAATCATTACTAAATTATTAACTGCTTCTTTCTTTTGTATGTTTTTTATCCAGGTTAGCTGTGCCTTGGGGAGAAAAGAAATCAACAAGACTGCAGACGACTGCCAGAGGAAGTGGAAACTCACCTACT
Organism: Neoceratodus forsteri; assembly: GCA_016271365.2. Classification (NCBI taxonomy): domain Eukaryota; kingdom Metazoa; phylum Chordata; order Ceratodontiformes; family Ceratodontidae; genus Neoceratodus; species Neoceratodus forsteri. The sequence goes on along the minus strand of CM057451.1, from coordinate 446,952,620 downwards.
AGACATTCTGTAAAGCAAAGGCATCAGTGGGTGAGATGCGCAGGAGCATCCGGGAGTGGTGTGACATAGCATTTGTTATGTGTAAGGAAGCAGGGAAGCCAGAATTTGGAGAACGCCATCATGGTAGTAAGTACATCTTTTTAATGGTCTTCAATGTTTTAAATATTATATCTTCAACAAATCTGTCAGAGCAGTTAAATGAATCCAATGACACCCTCAGTATCACGTTAAGTTTGTCTGAGAATCTTATTAACTAATGTCATATATCACACATAACAGCATTAGTAAACTGTAATTGTAGTTCAATACTGTATTCCATAAAAAAAAAAACAAGTGTGATTGCCACCAAACAACATACTGATATTAGCATGTTTCAGCATTACGTCACTCTTATTTACTCTCCCAATCTCTAAATACCATACATACACATTTTTCTCAAATTTTTAAAATTGTCAAACAACTTTAAATCCTGTTGAATTGCTTGGTCAATAACATAAACTGCTGAAACTGCAATACAAGCAGTATACCTCAAGAGAGTCTGACTTATCTCAATATTTACCCACGACTGATGTGTTGTTCGGTCCCAAGGTGCACCCAAGGCACCACCAACACACCAGGCATGGGTAAATCCTGGCATCACCCACACCCTCTAGTGGTATATTAGACAGCTTAATTGTTAGCATAAACTTATTTATATACTGATTTATTGCTGGGAATGGGAAACAAATAGTGTGTCATAGAACTGCAGGTACTGACGCAACCTCTGAAACACTTGCAGAGGCTCGCTCATCGAATGCTGAAACTTTGCTGTTAGGTAATACTAATCACAGTTGTGAGACACAGTTTTTCCTAGAAAGGTTTTCAGAATGTTAAAAAAAAAATTCATCAACCTCAGTCTGATGTATCAGCGAAAAAGAAAATTCCATGTGTTTTTTTTTTACACTTAACTGCAGTCCCTGTTGACAATATGCAAGATGGTAGCAGATATGTTTGCTGTTCCATGACAAAAGGATTTTGATAGGAAATAAGGCAAGGGATGGCACCTGGGACATTTTCCAATTGTTTACTAGAAGGATTTAAAGTTTCTTTATCCTGTTCAGTAACAAATCAGGAGCCAGCTTTTGTGTTACCTATTGTATTATTACATATATAATGTATGGGTAGCCCTTATTATCTATTGAAATAAAACACATTACAACCTTGTAATCCCACTGTTGTGATGTCAGAACCTTATAAACCTATCCCATCCATGTCATAACAGTGGGTTTACAAAACGGAATGCCAGTGTTATTTAGCATTCTACACACCCAGGATGTGATTGTTAGCCTCAGTACAGTATTAAAATAACATTCCAGTTGTCTCAGTTTACTGTTACTGTCTCTAGCAATCTTCTATGCCTGATAGAGATTTTAACTCTGGTGCTATTTTGGCCCACTGTCACTCAGTCCGTGTATCGTAATAAATTGATTTCCTATACAATCATGTGGCTCTAGTGCAGATTCATTAATAAAGTAAGGCTAAATTCTTGTGTTCGGGGGGGGGGGGTTAACTTCTCATGTCAAGTCCCATACACTATAAATGACAATGCTAGATGTACAGGTGATAACCATGGTGTAATCATCTCTTGTGATTGCTAGGGCAATTGTAAAGCTCTCGAGCTGCTCTCTCGAGGTTTACTGATGCCCTAGAAACCACTCAAGGTGATTATACCATGGTTATCACCAATACATCAGGCATTATCCTCTATATTATTCTATGAAACGAATAAGACATAATAGTACATGTGTCAAGGTGAAATAACCAAATGCCTTACATATGTTGTACGTGAACCACAATATGTCGCAAACAGTGTTATCCCACCATGACTCATCATCTCAACTGCATCATGTCAGTCATGATATATTAAATCTTTACCCAATGTACCTTCCTTTTTCTATTTAACTTACTTCTAATTATCCCAGTCAGGTAACATAACAAGTCACATAAAAAATGCTCTTACTAGACTATAAGTAACAGACCAAGACCAATCAATGATATATAGTACAATATATAAATCTGTGTCTTACTTATTACTGTGCTACGTCAACATGTAACACATGCTAATATAGTGTAAGACAATGTTTAAATAATAGTGGAAACACACCTTCAAGTAGTACTAAACTGAAATCACACAGTATACACACATGTAAAAAACATTCAATATTTGTTTTTTTCTCCCTCAGCCGCAACAACAACCGTCCCTGCTTCCTCCCAATGTGTCCACCTTGTACCACTCCCAGAAGGTGAGGACTGAGGGACTCCAGTCAAGTAGCTACTAGTGCTGTACTCTGCTGGTGAATCACAATGACATACTGCAATCTCTCCTTCTACTGAAGTTCCAATATTTGCTTTTCCCTGCTAGCAGCATTGCCTGGCACAGACTGTCCACTTATTCAATATTGTAGCATCTGTCACCTCATATCAGAGGAATTTCACATTGATGTTTACAGCTGTATTTCAGATGTGCTGTGTAGTCAGGATGCCATGCCTCATTTTGAGGGTTGGGGTCTACTGTGCATTGAGCCAATCCACGACATTAGTTGGGCTGTAGCTGTGCACTCATGATGCAGTACCTGGTCTGCGGGGTGGGGTTGGCATTGCCTGGCTCACACTATGCAAGTCATTATTGTCCTGACGTGTGTGCAGCTGGTATAAGGGAAATATACCATACATATACACAGCTTCACTTACTCTGTCACTCTGCATTCAGCATCTACTACCTGTTGTGCAGACCTGGAACCATCACCTGCCTGACGCCATGCAACTTCTCAGAGTCCTAACTTGTGTAGAACTGGTATCACGAAGGTATACCACTGATGTACATGACTTTAGTTGGGTTGTACCTCTGGACTTATGGTCCACTACCAGACCTGATGAATAGTGAGGTGGGTAAGAGGCATTCTCTGGCTGAGGCCTTGAAACTCCTCATTGTCATGCCTCATGTTCAGCTCTTATCAGGGGGGTATACTGTTGATGTCCACATCTTTAGTTAACCTGTGACTCTGCACTCAGAATCAAGTACGTGTTCTGGGGGGGAAGGGGCATTGCCTGCCTGCAGCAGTGCAACTCCTGACTATCTTAACATGTCTGGAGCTGATATCACAGACCTATACCATCCATATGCACAGCTTTACTGAGTCTGTGGCTCTGCATTCAGTATCCAGTACCTGCTGTGGGGATGTGGGCTCATTACCAGGCTAACGGCATGCAATTCCTCAGTGTTGTAAGTTGTGTGTAGCTGCTATCAGGAAGGTCTGCCATTGATGTCCACGTCTTTACTTAGACTGCAACTCTGCACTGACAATCCACTACCTGACCCGAGGAGGGGAAGGGGGTATTGAGTGGCTGACCCCTAGAAATTACTCAGTGTACTACCTTTTACAGACCTGTTATCAGACACACATACCATTGATGTACACATCTTTAGTTTACCTGTGCTTGTGTACTCAGTATCCAGTACCTGTCGTAAGGGGGGCATTGCCTCCCTGAAGCAGTGGTACTTTTCACTGTCCTAACGTGTGTGCAGCTCATGTCACACAGGCATATAGTTCATATCTACAGTTATTCTTAGTGTCTGATTCTGCAGTCAGCATCCAGTGCCTGGACTGTGGAGGTTCAGTGCTGCCTGGCTGAGGCATGCAAGTCTTCAGTGTCCTAACTTGTGTGGCTCTCATATCAGCAAACTATATCCACAGCTTTAGTTGCCTGTAGCTCTGCACTAATGATCCACTACATGATCCGACTGGGAGAGGGGGACTGTCTCAGTGAGGCCTTCAAACTCCTCAGTGTCCTACCTTCTGTGCAGCTGACATCACAGAGGCATACCAGTGATGTCCACATCTTTATTTAGCCTGTGGCTGTGCAGGCAGCATCAAGTACCTATTCTCGGCAGTGGTATGTAGGAGGTTTAGGGCATTACCTGTGTGATGCAGTGCAACTCCTCACACTGCTAACATCTGTGCACCTGATATCACAGAGTTTTAATATCAATATCAACAACTTCACTTAGTCTGTGGCTCTGCACTCAGGATTCAGTATCTGGTATGAGGAGATGGGACCATTGCCTGGCTGATAGTATGCAACTGCTCAGTGTCCTACTGTAACTTGTGTGCAGCTGCTATCAGGAAACTATACCATTCATGCTCATAGCTTTAGTTGGCCTGTATCTCTGCACTGAGGATCGACTACCTGATCCGAGGGGGGGAGGGGGACTATTGTCTACCTCAGGCCTTCAAACTACTGAGTGTCCTACCTTGTGTGCAGCTGTTATCAGAGATATACCATTGATCTACACATCCTTAGTTAGCCTGTGGCTGTGCACTGAAGACCTAGTACCTGTTCTGGGGGGTGGGGAACCATTGCCTGCCTGACTCAGTGCAACTCCTCACTATCCTAACATGTGTGCACCTCATATTAGGGACATATACCATCCATATTCCATATCTTTATTTAGTGAATGACTCTGCACTCAACATCCAATACCTGGTGTAGGAAGGTTAGGAGCATTGCCTGGCTGAGGCCATGCAACTGCTCAGTATCCTAACATGTGTCAACCTGCTATCAGGAAGCTATACCATATATGCTCATAGCTTTAGTTGGCATGTACCTCTGCACTGAGGATCCACTAACTGATCTGAAAGGGAAGGGGACTGTCTGCCTGAGCCCTTCAAACTACTGAGTGTCCTACCTTGTGTGCAACTGTTATCACTGAGATGTAACATTGATTTACACATCTTTAGTTAGCCTGTGACTGTGCACTCAGGATCTACTATCTGTTTTGGACTGGGGGAAGCATTGCCTAGTGAGTCAGTGCAACTCCTCACTGTCCTAAGATCTGTGCGCCTCATATCAGGTAGGTATACCATCCATATCCACAGCTTTACTTAGTGTATGACTCTGCACTTAGTATCCAATACCTGGTGTGAGCAGGTTGGAGCACGGCCTGGCTGACGCCATGCAACTGCTCAGTGTCTTAACTTGTGTTGAGCTGCTATCAATAAGCTACACCGTTCATGTTCACAGCTTTAGTTGGCCTGTACCTCTGCACTGAGCATCCACTACCTGATTACCTGTGCACCTCGTATCATGGAGGCATACCATCCATATCCACAGCTTTAGTTAGTGTGTGACTCTGCACTCAGCATCCAGTACCTGGTGTGGGAATGTGGGTTCATTGCCTGGTAACTTTACTTACTCTATTGTCTGGGTGAGGCCTTCAGACCTCTCAGTGTCCCACCTTGTGTGCATCTGGTATCACATAAGTACATCATTGATGTCAACATATTTAGTTAGCCTGTGGCTGTCTACTCAGGATCCAGTACTTGTTCTAGTGGAGGTGGGTGCATTCCCTGCCTGAGGCACTGCAACTCCTCACTGTACTAGTATGTGTGCAGCTGGTATCAGGGAGGTAAAGCTTCCATATCCACACCTTTACTTAGTGTGTCACTCTGCACTCAGCATGCACTACCTGGTGCCTATAGCTGGGAGCATTGCCTGGCTGAGGCCACGCAACTCCTCAGTGTCATAACTTCTGTGTAGATGCAATCAGGAAAGTATACCACTGAGGTCCACGGGTTTACTTTTCCTGTACCTCTGCACTGAAGAACCACTACCTAATCCGAGTAGGGTTGGGGGGTGGGAGTATTCTGTAGCTGACCCCTTGAAACTACCTGATCCAAAGGGGGAAGGGGTGGGACATTGTCTGGGTGAGGCCTTCAGACTCCTCAGCATTCTACCTTGTGTGCAGCTAGTATCAGGCAGGTATACCTTTGATGGCCACATCTTTAGTTAGCCTGTGGCTGTCCACTCAGGATCCAGTACCTGTTCTGATATGGGCCGGGGAGGGAATTCCCTGAATGATCCCATTCAACTCCTCAGTATTTACAATTCACTACAACTAGTACTACAGAGGTAGACAAACACATAACAACATCTACAGACAAATAATTTTTTCCCTTTTTCTATATTTTTTACAGAGGACAAACCATCAATGGAGGGTGCTGCTGGAGCAAAAGAGCCCACAGTGGAGGTCAAAATTGTCAACATCAGCCCCTCTGTGGAGGAAACGCCAACAGCTCCAGCAGTGGGTCATCCACCAAGTGCTGCAGGTCTGCCTGGGCCTCCAGCTGAGGAACATAAGTAACTTCAATTATGAACTGGGTGCCGTAAATACAGAAAGCTGATTGGCTGAGATGTTTTTTAAGCCGTGATGATATCGGGCTACATCATCACGGCTTAAAAAACTCCAGCTACCAGCCTTCTTACACTCGGTGCAATGTTTTCTATTTCCCAAAGTCCGCAGTCAGCCACTATTTAAAAAAAAAAAAAAAACCTTGACAACTGTCCCCCTTCCCCTTTACATTTTGCCCACAGTACCTGCTCTGAAAATAAAACTCTCGCCCTCCTTCAGAGTGCCATTTACTGCAGTATGGAAACAGCAGTTCCTCATGCGCTGCCACTAATCTGGTCTCCTGCTGATTGAAACAAACTGCTGCCGACTACCAAGCTAACTCCAACTCAAACAGTCCAACACCAACTCCTCTCGCAGACTGCGCAATCACAGGTCCCATTCGTTGTTCTCAAATGCCAGCTCCTCCGGTTTATTCAGCGAACGGCTGCTCCCCTTCACTTTTACCCCACGCCGCATACAGTGACACTCAGTTTGTAAGGAGGAGTGCTCGAGGACAGCGCTCCAATGTTTAACCAGCATGTTTTACATATTGCAGACCACCAACGCTAGCTAGACTTACCAGATTACTCCTTCCTTCTTTCCACAGCCCTGAAATCCAATATAAACTCAATGATAGGGGGGGCGGGGAGTAACTGTGTGGAACACATACACAACGATGGCAGGTACCAAACAGCAGTGCACCATGCTGATGGGGAGCAACAAATGGAAACAGCACCACCTACTGCCCAAAACATGACATATACAAACTTTTTTTTTTAAATGTCTACCTACACTCATATAAAAACAGCATTAAAATATTTTAAAACTTGATTTTTTTACATTAAATGCATAAAATATCAATTGATCCAGTTCATAATAGCAATAATGCAATCCAGGGTGTGGTATATCATGAGATATCGTCACTCCTCGGTTGGTTGGACGCACTCGGCCTGTGGCCTCATGCCCAACTACCCGAGGCGTGATGATATCTCATGATATACCACACCCTGTCATGCATTATCGCTTAATTATACCATAAACATAATTGAATAGTCAATTCAAAAATGAAACTGCCAGTTTCCCACTATTCTAAATCCTCTGATAACCAATCACTATACATGACAATGGCATCTATTGCATCTATAGCATAGAAGTTAATAGAATAAATAAAGGATATACAATGGTGAGCTGTCAGATAAATGATTTATCTACACAAGTGCTGTTTGACCTCAGGTAACCTCACGAGTGTCGTAAACCACGAGTGAGATGTCCCTGTTCAAACAGCATGAGCATAGAGAAATCATTTATCTGACAGCTCACCATTGTATATTTCATTTATGCAATAGGGATGCTTTCTGTTAGTGCAGGGACATTTGCTTTTGATTGTTTATCTTTTCTTGCATACGTTTGTCAAAAAAGTGAACAAAAAATTGAATTTTCTGCTGTTTTTTGCTAATTATAAAAGCATCTATAAGCTATCTATGAATGAAATATACCTCATTTTGTAAATACATTTGTGCTGCACAACTTTCATGCTCACAACACTATGCTATTTTTTTCATTTTAAAGTTATTTGCATTTGAATATAGTTAGTACTGGTACTGTGGCTGAACATTCTAAATGAGTTCTGGAGTGATTGTGACATATCTACTTTGCATATAAATCTGTGATGATGCGTCTACTGTGTGTATACATGTAAAATTTTGAATTTATCTCATAGTAGCTCAGATTTATCACATAGGACTTATGTCCACACCTATTGTATAAAAATAAATAGAGCAATTTATAGGATATTTGTATTTCATGATAAAAAAAATCTACATTAGTTTAATCTCAGAATCATACCCATAACATATGAGTTCTCAGGAGAATTACTATGCCTGACAAAGATTTACCCACCCAGCTGCACCTTGTATGCAAACCACTGCAGCCGTGATAAATCACACCATATCTGATAATATAAAGACGCTGGGGTATATTATGCAATCTTAAAATACCATTGCAGCATTTCTCACCAGCAAATACTGCTTGAGTGTGATTTGTTTAAGCAATATACTATGACAGAGAGTGCATATATTGGTGGATTTACCACGCCTACTGTGGTTCATTCAGGAGGTGCAGCCAAGTGACTCAACCACATCTGAAGTGGTAAATCCACCCATATACCCAGTTTCGGTCATGATATCTCACTATTATACAATGTTCAAGTTTTTTTTTTTTTTTATAATCATATTAAACTTTTACAGTGGGTATACTGCAGGATTCATCATGCTCATGTGATGTGTTTTGATCAATGAGGACACAGGATTTGAATGCACCATTGTATAATTAAGCAATAAGGCACGGCAGGGTGTGGTATATCATGGTATATCGTCACACCTTGGGTGGTTGGGCACGAGGCCACAGGCTGAGTGCGTCCAACCACACAAGAAGTGACGATATCCCATGCTACACCACACCCTGGAATGCATTATCGCTATTATGAACTGGATTCTTGGATTTATAGTTTTATTAGTAAAAACAAATGCTTTAAAATTGACTTTTAAAATGTTTTAGTATTGAATTGTGTGTAGGAATACACATAAAGAAAATAGTTCTATTACTTATAAACAGCAGGTGGTGCTGTTGTACAGCACTGCATATGAAATCTGCTGAGAAAGCAAGCAGAGTGTACCTGCTTTGTATTGTGTTTCAAAAGATCGCTGTAGCAGCACCATTCAGGAATGTCATCTCAGTAGAGAGAAGCATTTTTTTTTTAAATTTATACCTTGTCCTGTTAGTCCTGTGCCAGGAGCAGCTGGTAGTGCCTGGCATAACAGTCTGGAGTCTTACACTTTTCTTCGCTGTATGGTGTTGGAAGGATTTGCAGTGAGTTGTGAGTAACTTTGTTGAAGTTCTAATATTTGCAAAGAAAGAGCTAAGGATTTCTGTGAGGTTGGCATCCCCTTCCCCCCCGTTAATTTCAGAAGGTTGAAGGAAGCAGAATTTACGAACTGAGTGAAAGGAAGACACTGGCATTTGCCACAAGTAGGCAGGCGTGCAGCTCCATTGTCATCTGTGGGAAGAGTGGGCATGTCGGTATGAAGCTAGTGTGGCAATCAGGAGCAGTTGCTGCCTGTGACAGTCTCTCTTTTACCAGTCAGCGTGAGACAGTTGCTAGTATGGGAATATATTTCCTGCAAGTGACCATTGTGTTCTTCCGTTCAGCGGCTGGCTCTAAAGACGAGGGTGACTGTTGTTTTTATGACTTTTGCCTTTTTTATAAACAGCCATGGAAGAGGAGGTTTGGGAGAGACTCTGAGGCTGTTTTGCTGTGGTTTTTAATTTTTTTTAAAGAGCCGAAAGGGAGTGGCATGACATGACAAATGTTTTGGTTTTTTTTTAAACTGGAAACACTCTTGCAAAAGTGAGAAACTACTGTGACCGCGCTAGAGCTGCCCTGACTGACGTGTATGGGTGGAACGTGGTAGTCAGTGCTGTTGCTGTGCCTGACCGAGGGTTTGTGTGTTTCCTTTTTTTTCCCCAGCAGGAGACAGTTTAAGCCTAACTTAAATGTATGGCAGCCTAAGTGAAAACCACTGCCCTGCCTGCTGCTGTTGGTGAACTAGAGTACAGCCTTGCCAGCGCCGAAATGTACAGGCGAATGGATTTCATGTAGGTGAAACGAGCTGTTGGTTGGCATCTTTTCTTATCCATGATGATGTAGCTGGATATCATCATGGGTAAGAAGAGGGCTCAGCCAATCAGCTTCCTCCATTTACGATCTCCAGTTCATAATACAAATCTAATAACAGCTATTTATTTTTTTCTATTTTGCAGAAGTTTTTTTTACAGGAATAGCACATAGTAATTCTGCAGATAACACCATTGTACAATACTACTGTTCATCTTGTTCAATGAAAAATTCAATGTCGATGCAGTCGATGTGCATACAAGGGATATGTGTGCTGCACCTGTGTCACAACCATGTATTTGAACAGTAGCATCTCACCCTGAGAAACCTCATGAGTAGCAAAGCAACAAGTGATGTTTCCAAGACTCCACATACTACTGGACAAATAACTTTGTTATCCCACAAGTACACCATGCATATGTAATTTATGTAGTTGGACTTTTCCACTTGACTTGTGTTATACATTATTGATCTCTTGAGTTTGTATCGATCTTTTTTTCTGTCCCCTAGTTTCTGTCTTTCATTTTCAGGTTTGTTCCGGTGAGAAAGAGATAAAAAAATATTTGTTTAACAGTTTTTCCATTTAAAATGTCTCTCTGCTTTGGTAGAAAGTTGCTTATGCTCTGCATTTTTTTGAGTCTCTAGCAGTGTGATAGCTCTCCTTATAAACACTACTTTAAGAAGGTAAAAGTGAAACAGGGAGACAGTACTACTGACCATGCAACACACATGGTTCTGCTTAATGAAGCAGACACTAAGTAGATAAACAGCTGATCATGTCTTCACTATATAGGTATCTTGAAGAGATATACACATGGGGCAGGATTCACAAAAAGGATGCACCCAGCACATCTGAGACATGCTGGGGCATCCCCAGCATGTGTCAAAAGGTGATTCTGGCAGGGGTCCAATGTGCTGGCACAACCCCGATGTGCCAGTGCATCCCAGATGTGCCGCATATTGCCAGTAATGATATGCAGTGCATCTGGAGAAGCTGTGAAGGAGGCATGCCCATGCATACTAGGTGCAACCCCATTCACAGTTCTATTCTGTGGCGCATTCCTGGGGCACGTCCGGGGATGCACCACAGAAAGATAAGTATAGAAAAACTAGACTTAAGTGGGTGGCCAACCACAGCCCGTCTGCCATACTGCAGACAGCAGCATGGCAGTCTGCCCACCCTGGCAGTCCAGTGTGTCCCCTCCCTGCCCCATGCCCCCGTAAGCAGTCGCTGTCTGCGGTGGCATGAAGGAATTCACCACCTCCCCTCCAACCCCCTAACCTGCCACTCATTGTGCTGCTATCTGGCAGAATGACAGCCCCCCAGCTCCCAGTAAATGCCGCTCCTTCCAGCAGTATCCAAGGTGCCTGCAAAAAAACCTCCCCACCCTAAGCCCCTGTGAATGCCACCCTCTGTGGCACTCGGACAATGATGAAAGACCCACCCAGGCACCCTCAGCCCACCTCTCCCCCACCCAGCACGGTCCCACTATCAGAGTACAACTCAATCCATCTGCAAACTGCTACAGCTGCCCTCAGACAGAGCTGTCTGAGACTGACAGCTATTCAACTACCCAACGCCCACATGTGCTTCAGGTGGTGTCAGTCTCAGACAGCTCTGTCGGTGGGCAGTCATGGCAGTATGCAGGTGGGTTGAGCTGTCCGCCAAGGGTGGGACCAGCGTGAGGGAGGTGGCTGCGAGTGCGTGGATGAGAGGTGGGTCTTTCATCATTGTACAAGTGCCTTGGAGGTTGGCATTCACAGAAGCTTGGGGCAGGGAGTTTTTGCAGGCATCTCAGATACCGCCACAAGAAGCGTGCACTTACCAGGAGCTGGGGGGTCATACTGCAGATAGCACTGCAAGGAGTGGAATTTACTAGAGCTGGGGGTTCATACTGCCAGATAAAGCTGCAAGGAGCATCAGGTTATGGGGCTGGGGAGAGGGGTGAATTTCTTCTTACTGCTGAGAGTTGCTGATTACAGGGTCTGGGGGGTGGGGTTACTGCATACATACCACCGCAAGGAGCAGCACATTATGGGGCTTGGGATGGGTCAGCATTCCCTACATACCACCGCAAGGAGCAGCATTTTCCAGGAGCTTGGGGCAGGAGGTGAGCTTGTGTGACAGGGATGGGGTCGGGCTAGGAAGGGCGGGGGTGTCTGCAGGTTGGCGCATTCTGCCTGGGCATCCCTGTAAGTGCTTTGCAAATGGCTCCATAACGGCATGCAAATGGCCCCATTACGCTATACATGCCTAATGGCCTCATTTGAATGCCCCTGGCTGTGAATCACATGACATGGGGGATGCGCCGGCACAGCCTGGGATACCCTGGCACATCCTGGGTGAGACACTCCTGTGCTATTCGCAGAGGAGATGCGCTGGGGGCATCTCTCTGCACCTCCTCTGTGAATCGCCCATTTTGCACTCAGTGCATCTCCCCTACTCTGGGCAGCCGAAATGCACTGAGTGCATCTTCTTTGTGAATCCTGCTCATAGAGATAATATCACCACTCACTCCTGCACACAGTCACTCACATATATGCAACAATGCCAGATCTATTGCTGATAAGCATGCAACAATCACCTTGAATGATTGCTAGGGCATCAGTAAACCTCAACAGCAAAGCTTAAGAGGTTTACCATTGGTCTAGCAACTGCAAGAGATGATTAGACCCATGCCACTTCATGGTACCAAAAACAGTCAATTACAACGTGAACCACCATGTCAACACTATAAAAAAAATATAATTTACTGTCACATGCTACCTGAATGTATTCACTTATAAAAATTCTTCATGCACTTCAATAATATATAAATTTTGTTCTTCATCGACAAATATCAAACCATCTGAAAAATTATGTGATCACAGTAAGGAACCTTACACCTTTGTAACTATCTACAGTTGCTGTTGACAATAGTTCAGCATTATCATCACCTGCATGTCTTTGCACAGTACAGCACATTTGGTATAGCTGCCTACCTATGAAATTCCACCTCCTCTATTGCAGTGCTTATAAGATGTACTAAAATGTACTTGTATGATATCCTACATGGTAATCAACATGTAAAGTAGAATAGCAAAACAATAGTTACTTATGTGATTCCCAAATGTCAGAAGTTTTGCCACCCTCCACGGCCTCACAGTTCCCACTCGTGCTGATATATCACATATCACATAAGTAATTATAATCTATAGTCTTATAGTAAAATTAATTCTATCAGCAACACACTTTAATTACAGTATTATGAAATTAAGACAGCTATACTAATCTTTCATAGATGTAAATGCAGTGCCTCTATCATTAATTAAAAAATATACTTCACTACAGTATATTAACGTAAGTGTACAGAACAGCTCAGTTTACTGACATGTCTCTTGTTGTCATTTTTCTCTCCACAAAGTCGCTGTTCTACGTACCATCAGCAGCACTCTCAGCCAGCCGCTCGAGGCCGTGGAGGGTGGCAACAGGGCTGCTGCCCACCACGCCCATGTCGCTGCAGGAAAACTTAATCATATTATTGATCAAAATTCTGAAATGATAGATATGCTGCAGTAACATGGGCGAGTAGGGCATGCTACATTAATTGCTACTCATGGTCTTGAGCAGAACAACAGGGGCCTCACCCAAGCTTTAAGATCACTAAGGGAAATTGAGTAGGCATCTGTTGAGTCTTTCGAGACCCCCCACGGTCTCTTGGTGTGGCTGGCTGAGAACCAGCTGGAGGCCATGGATGCCATCCACCATCTCTTCCGCAAGGATCTGCAGCATCTTCATGATGCCCCACCCTCCACAGCTCCTCAGCAGCAAGAGACCCTCAAAGGTGCCCTTCCCACAACACCACCACCACCTACAGATGAGGGGCACCATGTCCCATCAGCTACCGTGCAGTCTTCCTCTTCCTCCTCCTCTCCCCAAGGCACAATATCCTGAACAGCCAGCACTTCCCTATCACTCCTGGCCATTCTTTTCAATACTTTCTAGCAAAATCATTTATTTTCTTAGTATGAGTTATATCCCCTTCCCCTGTGTGAAGCAACACTTTTATTTATTTTACTGCTTTTATTTTATTTATGTTTTATTTATTATCCCTTCCCCGTGTGACGAAACACGCTTATTTATTTTAATATTTTTTTAAAAGAAGTATAAAAAAATATATTTTTATAAAAAATGACAGTAATATTTTAATAATTAAAGCATTATTGTTTGACAATGACGTATTTGGCTCCTTCTTAAAAATACATGTGTGCAACTGCTATAAGGAAGGTATACCACTGATGCCTATCAATCAATCAAATCTTTATTTATCCAGGCGAACAGGCTTATGACTTTAGTTGGACTGTCTCTCTGCACCTATGATCCTGTACCTGATCTATTGGGGGGCATTGCCTAGCTTTGCCCATGCAACTCCTCAGTGTCCTAACATGTTCAACTACTATCAGTAACATATCCCATGGATGTCCACTCCTTTAGTTTGCTCTAGCTCTGCACTCAAAATACAGTAACTGGTCTGGACAAGTATGGGGGCATTGCCTGACTGATGCCATGCAACTCCTCAGTGTCCTAGCATGTGTGTAGCTCTTATCAGGGACATATACCATTGATGTCCATGGCTTTAGTCAGGCTGTGGCTCTGAACTCAGCATCCAGTACCTGGTCTGGGGGGGTAGGGGCATTGCCTGGCTTAGGCTGTGCAACTCCTCAGTGTTCTAACTTGTGTGCAGCTGGTATCAGAGAAGTATGCCATTGATGTCCATGGCTCTACTTGTGCTGTAGCTTTGCCCTCAGGATCTAGTACCTGGTCTGGAGGGGTGGCAGTATTGCCTAACAGAGGCCGTGCAACTCATGAGTGTTGTAACTAGTGTGCAGTTGGTATCACAGAGGTATACCACTGATGTTCATGGCCTTAGTTGTGCTGTGGCTCTGCACTCAGGATCCAGTACCTGATTTTGGATGGGATGGGGGGCATTGTCTGGCTCAGGCCATGCAACTCCTCAGTGTTCTAACTTGTGTGCAGCTGGTATGAGGCAGGTATACCATTGATGTCCATGGCATTACTTGCACTGTGACTCTGCACTCATGATCCACTCCCTGGTCGGGGGGGTGGGAGCATTGCCTTGCTTAGGCCATGCAACTACTCAGTATCCTATGTTGCATGTAACTAGTATCAGACACATATACTGTTAAAGTTCATGCCTTCAGTTGAACTTTGGATCTGCACCCAAGACCAGTATCTGCTGTGAAATGGGGGGGCAATGCCTGCCTGAGACTATGCAACTCCATATTGTCATGAACTGTGACCCACTATCAGGGAGATACACCATTGAGATCCATCACTTTAGTTCGACTCTGCCTGTCAACTCAGGATACAGTACCTCATCTGGGGTGAGCTGTGGGCATTACCTACCTCAGTTTGTCCAGCTCCTCAGTGTCTTACCTTGTCTGCAGCTACTATTTTAATGCTATATCCTGGCACATGTTCACCCAATGCTTACCTCATTAGCAATACACAGCCACAACAACCATGGTTACCATGTTCTTTGTAGTTCTGTACTAGTGATACTTTTCATCATAAAACTGCTATTCATGTAAATAAGACACCAAATCTGGTAAATATCAGTCTTTCTTATAGAATAGTACAACACCTCAGCTTTTTCTCATAGTCATTGTCTATTTATTTCAACAAATCAGCAAAGAAGAACAAGCATTTGTCAATGCCAAATGTTGTCTTGCTGGTTTTGGCATTGGTAGTGCAGGAGTTAGAGAGACCCATAATAGAAGTAGCAGTGAAGTATAGAACCGACATCAACCCCACCCCACCCTGCAGAGAGTGACAAGCATTGGGATGTGCATTTGGGTCACTGGCCATAAAGCTCATGCTATTTCACCTCACCCTACCCTGCAGAGTCTGACAAATGTTGTGCTGTGCCTTGGGGTCATCTGGCTTTATGCTCACCCCATTTCTCAAGGAAATACATTGATATGGGTGCAGCATAGGAGAATGGGTTGAACTTTGGGGCTGAAGAGTCCAAGGCACACCTTGATGCCTGTCAGTGGCTGCAGGGTGGAGGTGGAGGACCAGTGGCATGAGCAGTACAGCAGACAATCCAAAGAAACCCCCCCATTGCCTGTTAGTCTGTACAGGGTGAGATTTAATAGTTAGAAACCCGAACACCGTGGGCATGTGTTGGTATTTGCACTCCAAATTTTAAATCATGGCCTCTTTGTGACCCCACCTCATGAAAGCATTTGGGACCTCTGTTCATGAACAGTTCCCCTTTGATTTTGTTGATCTGTCTTGAACGTTGATTTCCCACAGTGACAGCGCCAGTCTGCACCACATGAAAATGTCAGCTGTACCTTTGATAAGGAGGTGTGAAGAGATGGCAATGTGGGAAATCTGGAGTGAAAATATTAAACATTCTCAAAGTTACAAGCATGTGTGAAAACTGCACATTGCACACTCGTGACACAGTCACATTTAGTAGAATTATTTCACCAAATTTTTAATACTGTATAGCCATTTTGGGATCTCTGCTCATGAACAGTGGCACTATGATTATAGTAATCTACCTGAATGTTAATTTCCCACAAGGACCGTGTGATTGTGCACCAGATGTGCAAAGCTAAATTTTGGGCAGGATGTGACAAACAACAGCTGAACTGTTCATAAGAAGGAGTGCAAAAATGACAATGTTGAAAATCTGGAGTGAAAATATTGCAAATTCTCGAACTTACAACTGTACATGGACACTGCGCAATGCACTCTTGTAACATAGTCATTTTATGGAATTTTTTTACCAAATTTTCAACATAGTCATTGTGATCTCTGCTCATGAACAGTGTCACTGGAAGTTTCTTACTCTGTTCTGAACATTGTTTTTCTACAGATCGACTGCACCACTGCACGCCGGATGTGCGAAAACATAGTTCAGGTAGGATGTGGGAAATGATAGCTGTACTATTCATCAAGAGGTGTGAAAAAATGTCAATGGTGAAAATCTGGAGTACAAATATTAAAAATTATTAAAGTTACTAGCATGCGTGGAAACTGCACAATGCACACTTATGAAACAGTCATTTTATGGATGTTTGTCACCAAATTTTCAACATTGGCATTTTAGGACCTCTGCTCATGAACATAGTCACTGTGATTTTCCTAATCTGTCTCAAACACTGATTTCCCACAGCAACCATGCTATTCTGTGCTGGAAGTGTGAAAACACATTTGGGCCAGGATGTGAAAAATGACAAGGGTGAGTGAACCCTGTGAAAACTCATGCTTATAGCATAGCCATTTAATGGACTTTCATCACCAAATTTTCAATTTAGGCATTTTAGGACCTCTGCTCATGAACAATACGACTGTGATTTTATTACTCTGTCCTGAACACTGATTTCCCACAGTGACCATGCTATTCTGAGCAGGAAATGCGAAAACACATTTCAGCCTGGATCTGAAAAATGGCAATGTTGCAAATCTGGAGTGAAAATATTACAGATTCGCAAAGTTACAAGTGTGTGGGGAAACTGCACAACTCACACTTATAGCACAGTCATTTAATGGACTTTCGGCACCAAATTTTCAACATAGGCATTTTAGAACCTCTGCTCATTACAGTGTCACTTCGATTTTCTTACTCTGTTGCAAACAATGATTTCCCACAGCGAACATGCTATTCTGCACCGGAAGAGCGAAAATACATTTCGGCCAGGATGTGAAAAATGACAGCTGTACTGTTCATAAGAAGGTGTGGAAAAATGGCATTGTTGAAAATCTGGAGTGAAAATATTACAGATTTGCAAAGTTACAAGTGTGTGGGGAAACTGCGCAACTCACACTTACAGCATAGTCATTTAATGGACTTTCGGCACCAAATTTTCAACATAGGCATTTTGGGGCCTCTGTTCAGTACAGTGTCACTGTGATTTTCTTACTCTGTCACAAACAATGATTTCCCACAGTGAACACGCTATTCTGCGCTGGAAGTGCGAAAACACATTTTGGCCAGGATGTGAAAAATGACAGCTGTACTGTTCATAAGACGGTGTGGAAAAATGCCATTGTTGAAAATCTGGAGTGAAAATATTACACATTCAGGAAGTTACGAGCGTGTGTGTAAACTGCGCTACGCATGCTCACAAGACAGTCATTTTTTTGAATTTTTTTCACCAAATTTGCAACATAGGCTTTTTGAGAGGCCACCTCATGAATGGGGGCACACTAGTTTTGTTAATCAGTCCCAAAGGGTGATTCCACGCAGTGACCACAAAATCACATTTCAGCACTGAATAACACAATGACAGTAACTGCATTCATGAGGAGGTGTATCAATAACCCCATGTTGAAAATTTGGTGGCAAAATCCCCCAAAATTCTCGAGATATGAATCAAAGTTGAAAAAACCCTATTTATGCTATTACGCAGCTTACCGGCATAGATATTAATATAGAAGATAGAGATGTACTGTAGGTGGTTTTGATTTTGCCCATATTTCCCCGGAAGAGGTACGTTTCGAACTTCTGAAGTTAGATCAGATGAAATTCCACCAAGATTGCTGAAATATGCAGCACCTTGTGTGACATACCCCTTGGCTTACATCTTTAATTTATCCATTAAAAGTGGGGAATTCCCTGATGGATGGAAGACTGAAAAGGTTAGACCTATATTTAAATCTGGCAGTAGAAGCGAGCTGGGCAATTATCAGCCCATATCGCTCTTGTCCCAAATTTCTAAAATATTTGAGAAGATTGTATCTTGCCAACTGAAATTATTTCTTGAAGATAATAATAAATTGACATCTTTCCAATCGGGCTTTAGGCCATTCCACAGCACACAAACAGCACTGACAAGGGTCGTAAGTGATATCCAGCTGAGTCTGGACAGGAGGTTAATGATAGGAGCCTTGTTTAACGATCTTTCAAAGGCATTTGATACCCTTAACCATCGGGTTCTCCTGTCCAGACTCAGTGGGATTGGCTTATCCCCTCAATCAGTAAAGTGGTTCTCTTCCTATTTGATGGGCCGTATCCAATTTGTAGAAGTGGGTTCTTATAAATCTAATGTATTGGAGGTGAAAAATGGTGTACCACAGGGTTCGATTTTGGGACCTTTGTTATTTAATATCTATATGAATGAACTTAAAATTACATCAGCGGTCGCCCAGTGCCATATGTACGCAGATGACACCATATTGTATGCAGAGGGAGATACTTTAGAACTGATTAATACGAGACTACAATTAGCTTTTGATGAAGTACAGGATTTTCTAAAGCTGAACTATCTTATCTTAAATGCCAATAAAACACAGTCACTTTTGTTTAAAAATAATGAAAAACAAGATCTATATTTGGAAATCAAAACTGAGGATGGCATTGCCATTAAGCAGGTGGATTCATATAAATATCTGGGTGTCTGGTTAGATCCATGTCTAGATTGGGATGTTTATATTGACTCCCTTATAAAGAATACAAACAGGAAGCTGGGCGCCTTATATAAGTATAAAAAGTTCATGACTAGAGAGGTTTGACTGAGTGTGGTAGACTCTCTTTTACTTCCAGTGATTGATTATGGTGATTTGCTTTATGGAGGGGCTATTGGAAAGCATATAGAAAGAGTGGATTTAGTTTTTTGTAGGTTAGCTCGTTTCGTATTGGATGCCCCCCATAGAACCCATAGGTGTATACTTTTTAGGGAATTAAACTGGCTTAGACCTGTAGTGAGAAGAGACTTACATTTGCTACAACTTATGATTAAGGTTTGGTATGGGGAAGTACCTAATTATATTATTGACCTTCTTGAAGTTAGGAAAATAAAGGAAAGTTTAAGAGCCTCCGCTGGAACCCAATTTGTCCCAATTAAATGTAATCTGAATATTGGAAGATCATCCGTACCTGTTAGAGGAATTAGTTTATGGAATAGATCCCTTGTAGATTTGAGAAGAAATAGAACCAGATATAATAAAAGTGAACTAAGGAATTGGTGCATATCTGTATTACATAATACCACAACTTGTAATAATTGTTAGTGTTCTAAAGTATGTTATTGTGTTATGAGATTGATTTTTTTTAAATTATTTTTCTTTTTGTTTTCCTTGTTGTATTGTTAATTGTTTTAATTTATACGTGGTCCCTTTAGTAATTGATGTTATGTTTTTGATGTGGAACCTTATTTTATTGCAATATGGAACTTCACTGAAAATGAGCTCTGCTCAATTGAATATATCCATTTATTCGTATATGAATAAAAAATGATTTACTACTACTGTCACTTCAGTTCGCGGTCAGCTTTGAAGAGTGCAGACATGTTCCCAGTCCACAGAAGATCATCAGGCCAGGCTCCGGAGGTAAGTATGGGGTGAGGGGGGGAAGGTGTGGGGAGGTGGGACATGCAGTAGGTGGGTGCGGGTTGGGGCAGGGGGCTGCAGACTGTGAGGGACTGTTTTCTACTTTACAGGGAAAAAAAACATCAGGGGAAGGTTTTTATTTTTACAGGTATATTTGACACACTGGGGTGGTCTCCCAGCATGTCACCTGCATGATTTTTTTTGGGGGGGACTGAAGCCAATGGGATTGGGTACCCTGTCAGGAAATAAAGAGTGTTGGGGGATGATGCCAACAGGGTTGGGCTCCCCATTGGCAAATAAACTGGGGAGGAGGGTGTCACCTGAGGGTTTTTCAGGGGGCTGTAGCCGATGGGGATTGGGTACCCCATCAGCAAATAAAGAGTTTTGGGGGTGATGCCGCGGGGATTGGGCTCCCCATTGGCAAATGAATTGGGGAGGTGGGGATTGTAGTCAATGGGGATTGGGCCTCCATTGGCAAATAAAGAGTGTTAGGGGATGATGCTGATAGAGTTGGTACACCCCTAAGTTGGCTTCTGGGGACTGTGGGCTGAGGCACAGCTGCCGAGAAATGTCACACTGAAACTTACACCGGGAAGGGCACGCCGTGCGATGAAGTGGAGCTCCCTCATTACAGCGGTTAAAACCTTTCAAGGTGGTGAACACGCTTTTGCACTGCTGTCATAGCGTGCAATCTAATTCATGCCACGGAGCCCAGTCCCAAAAGCAGTGTGGTGCCACAGGCCACAACAGGACCATGCCTCCAAAACCTGCTATTCCGAAGTTACCACAACATGTTTCTTGTGCAGGTGCAAGACAACATAAAAAGGAAATTACTTCTTTTACTAACAAGTCAAAAGTAAATCAAAAAATTTTAATTCTTGTTTTAATAGTCTGCAGCTCAGTATGTAATGATGAAACATACAATAATAATTTCAGGACTATTACAATGGCCTATTTAGTACCCTATTTTTTCTGGTGGTGCTGTCAAAGCCAGACAGGGAGTGGTGGTGGGGGGTTGAAGCAGGTCAACTCAAACACTAGAGTGTTACATATTTTTGGAGCTCTAGCTACAACAGGTGACAGAGAGGACCATTATTGCACCACAACTTTCTTTCACAGTCTCTTTTGGTCAAGGCAGATATCAGCAAAGCAGAACCACAAAACCACCTGGATCCAGAAAGACTGTCAGATAGTGTAGTGCCATTGCCTGCCTGGGGGAGCTCCATGTACTTGAAGACTACACAAACTGTCATCCTGCTGTCTACACTATAGCAGCCTGCCTGTGAGTGAACACCTAGATAACTGTAGTGGCACCACACTTATCTTTTGCAGACACATACCAAGACTATCCTGGTGATAGACATTTGA
This sequence comes from Neoceratodus forsteri, assembly GCA_016271365.2. Lineage (NCBI taxonomy): Eukaryota > Metazoa > Chordata > Ceratodontiformes > Ceratodontidae > Neoceratodus > Neoceratodus forsteri. Next base: position 446,931,026 of record CM057451.1, on the reverse strand, counting down.
CTTGTGCTGTAAATGGCAGTGCACCAGATATGCATATGCACACCCTTTTCACTGCCACTACAAATCCACCACATATCATTAGTGGCATTGAGTGGTACATCTACAATACACTGGCACATCAAGTTTGCAATGCCACATGACACAACTACCTAAGCTAGTTTATACACATCCCACAAATGTGCCAATGTAACTCACATGCACAGTGCACATGACCTTTGTCAATCCTGCACAAATGCTAACAATACAATAAATCTTATTTTCCATTGTTCTAAACAAAAAAAATATATCTTTTTACAGAATTTAAACATGCCAAAATCATGGAGTGATAGGGAGGTGCTGGCCCTTGTTCAAGCTATAAGGCAACACGCTAACCCCAGGTTTGTGATCCGAGCTACAAACCCGAGTCTCTCACATACCTGGGGTATGGTAAGTCACAGTTTAAATTAACAGTATAAAAATATTTGTTTTCGTATACTTTTTTTACAATGATGGTGCTAGCTAAGTGGAATATGTTACCTGCAGAAGTGGTATCCACTAGGACTCTTGAGTGCTTCAAAACAGGATGACATAGGGCAACAGGCAGGGTCAATGGAATGCAAGCATGTAAGTGATGGGTAGCTGCACAATAAGGCTGCTAGCTGTACATTCGAGCAGACTTGATGCTAGTCTATAACTTTATCTGCACACAAAACTTGTATGTTGATATAGTGTATGGTGGAATGCGGCTCTGTATCAAAATCCATACACCACAAAAAGTCATTCTGCTTCAGTGGTGACATCGCCAGTAACAGAACAAGTTTTCGTTCAGAGTTAGTGATGGTGTCACAATTCAATCACCCCACTAGCGCCATTCATAAGAGGGGACAGTTGGTGACTCCTGTACATGAGCTGGCTAGACAGCTGGAGAGACCAGCAGTGTGGGTCTCCAGTGAGAAACAATCATCAAAAAATGGAAGTCATCCTCTATTTTGGGACATGATACATTATATAGAACAGTGTATGGCCTCCCAAACAACTTGGCAACTCTTCCCCCTCATATTTTCTATGACAGCAAAAGGACCCCTTGAGCTTCATTCTCAAGGTCATCAGATGTCATAGAAAACACTTGGGTGAAGAATTCCCTTGCTGTGAATAACTGGCCATACACTATCCTATATATCTTCATATATCAAATTGCTGAACTCATTGTATTGTATTTGATAATAAACTGTTCTTTTAGCCAGCTCATCAGCGCAGCAGTTGGATTTCTGCTTGTGACACTGGTGACCCGGGTTCGGGAATAGACCTGGAGCGTCGGAGGGCCGGCCGGGTGGAGAAGGATGGAGCATCCTGAAGACTGCTCTCCTTCTCCGGTGGGAGGGTGGGGAGTGTGTCCGGCACATGACAGACCCCTAGCAGAGCCCAGGGGTACCTCAAGTGACTGGACCCAGTACGTTCAGGGGGCGGGATCAATGCAGGTCATCATTGCACATTCCATCCCCCCCCTACAGTGGGGGAAAAAACACTGCTGCATGTCACCTTGATAAAGTCCACAACACCGCATTCATCAACCCCAGGCTGACTCTCGACCTGTCCCATAGTTCGCAGCACTATGGGCCAGGTGTCGCATCCAACCCCAGGGGGAAAGCCAGGTGGTATCGGGAGTGCAACTCATGTGGGGATGAGGCAGTAGGGGTCTGTGACCAGACCAATGGTTCCGGCGAGGGTGGCAGTCAAAAAGATAAACAAATAAATAAATAAACTGCTCTTTTTGTGAAATAGTCAATCCATCAGACAGGTACTCTCACTATATACATTAACATACAATGTAATAGTACAAATTAAGTGAGAGAAAAGTTTAACTTGTCAGAGGAACACTTACTACAGTACCTAATGTTTTAGTATTAATACTTAGGATGGAATATTTAAACCTTTTTCAATGAAAGAAATGATTAATTAAGAAAGATGCTGCATTACATGAGACGATCAGTAGCACAAAGCTCCAGTACCTCACTTGCTAGCTGTAAAATATGTGTAAAAATACCAAAGCAGTACACATAAAGGTTAACTTGTTATATACTAATGAATAAATGAGCCACATTCAGAATCATTATTATATTATTAACTGCTTCTTTCTTTTGTATGTTTTTATACAGGTTAGCTGTGCCTTGGGGAGAGAAGAAATCAACAAGGCTGCAGACAACTGCCAGAGGAAGTGGAAACTCAACCGCTAGACATTCTATAAAGCAAAGGCGTCAGCAGGTGAGATGCGCAGGAGCATCCGGGAGTGGTGTGACTTAGCATTTGCTATGTGGGAGGAAGCTGGGAAACCAGAATTTGGAGAACGCCATTATGGTAGTAAGTACATCTTTTTAACGGTCTTCAATGTTTTAAATATTATATCTTCAACAAATCTGTCAGAGCAGTTAAATGAATCCAGTAACACTGTCAGTATCTCGTTAAGTTCATCTGAGGATCTTATTAACTAATGTCATGTATTACACATAACCGCATTAGTAGACTGTAATTGAAGTTCAATACTGTATTCCATAAAAAAACAAGTGTGATTGCCACCAAACAAGATACTGATATTAGCACATTTCAGCATTATGCCACTCTTATTTACTCTCCCAATCTCTAAGTGCCATACATACACATTTTTCTCAAATTTTGTAAATTGTCAAGCAACTTTTAATCCTGTTGAATTGCTTAGTCAATAACATAAACTGCTGAAACTGCAATACAAGCAGTATACCTCAAGAAAGTCTTGACTGATCTCAGTATTTACCGATGACTGATGTGTTGTTTGGTCCAAAGGTGCACCCAAGGCACCACCAATACACCAGGCATGGGTAAATCCTGGCATTACCCATACCCTTAAGTGGCATATTAGAAATCTTATTAATTGTTAGCATAAACTTATTTATATACTGATTTATTGCTGGGAAGGGAAAAAAATAGTGTTTCATAGAACTGTAGGTATTGGCGCAACTTCTGAAATACTTGCAGAGGCTCGCTCATCGAATGTTGAAACTGTGCTGTTAGGTAATACTAATCACAGTTGTGAGACACAGTTTTTCCTAGATAGATTTTCAGAATGTTAAAAAGCATTCATCAACCTCAGTGTGATGTACCAGCGAAAAAGAAAATTCCATGGGCTGGATATTCAAAAGGGTAGCGCCATGCGCAATAGGGTTGCGCCTGCGCAAGTCCAAAATTGCGCCATTCAGCCATATTCAGCAGGAGGCAGTTGCGCCACTGAAAACATGCTGAGCAACAGCGCAATGATAATGAATGCATGCACAACCGAAGGGGGTGGAACCATGCATGAAGGGTGCAGTGCGATGTTCAAAGACTTGCGCAATGCGCAACAGTGGAGCAGGCGAAAGTTGCGCCATAGCCGAAATGGGCCAAAATAAAAAGGAGCAGGGAAGAGTCACAAGAACCCTACAGGCAAGCCACATGAGGCAGGGAGAGAGACAGAGAAATCAGGAGAAAGAGGGCAGGTCAGGGAAACCAAAACACAGAATGGGGCAAGGGAAGGTGTGTGGGGCCACAGAGTGCAGAGGCCAGTAGGTGTACCCGGTGCAGGGGAGGTAGCAGTCAGGACAGCGGGGGTAGTAAAGCAACAACAGCTGGGGGGGGAACACAAGTCAGGGACATGGACAGTGCCACCTTCCACATGGAAGTCGTAATGAGGGGGGTGAGAAGGCATGCTGCAGGGGGACGTGGCCGTGGAAGGGCCCGTTGGCGGTTTGCCCCCAACAGGCAGTACCGAGCCAGCACCAGCTTTGAACTGTACACAGATGTCGAGATTGTGGGCCGGTACCACCTGAACATGGCAATACTGAGGCGGCTCTGTGAGCTGTGCAGTGATGTGATGCAGGCGCCCACATGACGGAGTCATGCACTGTCAGTGGAGACAAAGGTAACAGCCTGCATGTGCTTGCTCACCATGGGTACCTTCCAGAGACCAACAGGGGATACCACAGGCATAACACAGTCAGCCATGTCACGCATCCTCACCCAATTCCTCAGCACACTGCTGCCACATGCTGCAGAGTACATCCATTTCCCTAGCACTGCGGCGGAGCGCACAGCAAACATACAGAAGTTCCACAGGGTAGCACGTATGCCTAGCATGCTAGAGGTGATAGACTGCACCCATGTGGCCATATGCACACCACCTGGCCCCAATGGGGCCACCTACATGAATCGGAAGGGATATGCCAGTGTCAACTGCCAGGTGGTGTGTGATGCCAGGGGGCGCATCATCAATGTCTGTGCCATGCACCCTGGGGGAGCACATGATTCCTTCATCTGGCACCAGTCGGCACTGTGCCACCGATTCGAGAGTGGGGACATCCCCACAGGTCATCTAGTGGGTGAGTATGTATGTAGAACTGACATATCGTGGGCAAGGGGGGTATGGCCAGAGGTGCCATGGATGTGGCCCACAGGGCTTGGGGCAGTCTGAGCCTGAACAAGACACTAACCTCCACCATCTCCACACAGGTGACAGTGGATACCCACTCCGTCCCTGGCTGCTCACACCCTACCGGCCTAAGACCCCATCTAGCAATGCTTCAATGAGGCACATGCCACCACACGCAACATCATTGAGCAGGTGTTTGGGATGCTGAAGGCGCGTTTCCGTTGCCTGGACACCGCTGGTGGTGCCCTACAGTATAGCCCCTCAAAGGCCTGTGCGATATTCCTGGCCTGTTGTATCCTGCACAACATGGCCAAAGACTGTGAGATAGCCGTACATGTCAAAGAGGGGGACAGCAATGGGGATGACGGTGACGCCGGTGACGATGGGGTTGGTCAGCCCCCCCTTGGCCGACGGGACCCCCGACTGATCTGGCTGGCACAGCTGCACTGGGACACCATCACAGAGGAGCACTTCAGCCAACACAGGTAAGTAATGGGGCCATGTGCAACCACCAGTGGCTAGGGCACAGCCCACAGACACACATGGAAACACACCAGGGGTGCATGCTGGCAAGGGATGTGGCAGGGCACAGAAGCACACACATACAACCTGGGAGGGGTGAACAGTAACATGCCACATGGACGGACACACACACACACGCACACACAATAGGCACAAAGTGCACAGGGGTCAGGTGCAAAACAGGGCCGGAATGCTAACACTAGCAACACACATGTCCACAGGCCACCACTTCCACTGACTGTCTATGTGCATGTGTCAGATGCTGGGCACCATTGCACTTTGGTGTACAGCACAATGCAGGCATCATCATGCACACGCACCTGTGACAGCAGTCGTGGGAGGGTGTGTGCAGGTGGACTGCAGGTCATGCGGCAGGGCCGGGCACCCACCCATGCACTGCCCACCGAAACACACAATGCACACAGGGCAGCACCAGACAGTGCCCGCACTGGGAGACAAGTCAGTCCTGTGGCACATTGCCACGTCCACCTCAGATGCATGGGTAGCCCCGCCGAGACCCAGCAGCACTGGCAGGCTGACCATGGACCTAATGGGGTGGCACCAATGGTCCACCAGGGGTTCCACTGCACGAACACGACTGTGCCTGCATAGGGGTCTGCAGCACACCGAACACACCTGCACCAGGAGTGTGCAGGATGCCCACAGCTGAACCTGGCATCGACAGGGTGGGTGTCGCACGATGCTTGGAACAGGGAGTGGATAGCGAACTGTGCAGTGCGAGTGACACATGGGCACCTGACTGTGTGCCCATTGTAGCCATGACAGCGATGAACGCCTGTGTTTGCCTGTCAATGGCAGCAGTCACATCCTCCCTCAAATGGTCAGTCCAGGACAGGATCCTATTGGTGTCCCTGCTGTGTTGCTCCTCGACCCACTCCAGGGCCACACACAGTGCCTCCATGGACATTGCAAGCTGCATCTGCTGCTGTACTGATGCCTGCAGTAGGCGGGTGTGCTCATCAAAGAGGTCATCTGACACCACGGCATCCCGTCCATCAGGGTGTGGAAGGGCCTGATGTCCAGCACCCCTTGAGGGTGGGCGCTGCTCACCAGGACCAGGTATGGACAGGTCCACAGGCGGTGCACAGATGCCACCGCTGAACCCTGAACCCCCAGTCCCGGTGGGTGACTGCTGCTGCTGCCCCTCCGCCTGCTGTGCACAAGGGATCAGTTGTTCCACCGCTGTGGCCGCAACAGTCCCACTGTCCTGACCAGCCACCAGTGCTGCCTCACTGGTGCTGACAGACACAGCCTGAGAATGTGCTGACACACTGGCACACACATCAGAACCAGCCAGGTCCATGGGCGTGAGCTGGCCTGCTGTGTGTCCATTCCGTGGCACACACATGTCACTGCCCATGACAGTTGTGTCCCCATCATTGGTGCAGGTCTCTGCCACAGCCACGGCCACAGCGTGCTGGCATCCTTGGACACCAGAATGTTGAGACACAGGAAGGGCCTCCCCCACACCTGTCCCAATGACATCAGTGTGGACAGCCAGGCGGACCCACCGTTGCAATGCTAGACGGCTTCCTGTGGAGGTGGATGGTCCCTCCTCCACCTCCAGATGACTGTCCACAGTAGACAGGCCCTCCGCCGCTGACTCCTGCAGATGCAAAGGATCTGTAACAGAAAGTGAGGTCACGTTAGTGCATGTGATCTACCCTGTCCCCCCCCCGACAGACCATGACTTACCATGCAGTGATGGACTACCACCTGTCTGGAAGCCACCTCCTGGAACGCCCTCTACGGCACTGCGCTGCATGCTTGCAGCAAGCCTGTCCTCTGCTGGTGTCAGCTGCACCACCTCCTGCTGGCCCCCATCTGTTGCAGCACATGCCGCCCTGATGGCAGCCAGCTTCTCCTTCACCCTCCTCCTGTTGGTACCCATCTTCTTCTTACACTCCTGCACAGAGCGCTGGTGGCTGCCGTGCATGTTGACGGCACGTGCCACCTCCTCCCATGCAGCAGCACGGGCCTGAGGGGTGCCCCCCGCCATCCACTGAGCAGTGGCTCCTGATCAAGGTAGACCTCGAAGAGTGCCTCTGTCTCGGCCTTGGTAAAATTGGGCCTCCTCTTCCGCCCACCATCGTTGTCCTCCTCACCCGGAACTTGCTCGGTCATTATCCAGCCTGTAAGGATGACAGTGGTTACCTGTGACTGTGCAGTACAAAGCAAGTCCTTGATACCACAGTCCAGAACCCCACACAGCATGCAACTCAACAATAAACTGCAGTAACCAAATATGGCCACTGCAGAACAGTGTCGCATTTTTATAGCGCAATCCATGCAAATTAGTGAGGAGCAACTTTAATGAGATGCAAATCGAGCTGCTGTGTCTTTGCATGGCTAATCGGATGATTTGCATATGACGGCTGAATATCGCACTTTTGCGCAATTGTGTTGAACGTGCTGAGCCAATGGCGCAGTTCTGTCGCATGCATAGTACACCGCACTGCGCATGCCCAGGTATCTTACGCAGGTGTCTGCCGCACTGATGACGTGCTGTGCATGGTAGGCAATTCAGGGCACGGCCACCATTGTGCTAGTGGCGCTATGGCGAGGGACACTACATGGCACTGTGGCACAACTGCGCAATAGTTCATTGTGGCGATGGCACACAGGCAACCAATCGCACTAGTTGCATAGACGTCCGATGGCACTGTGTGTGGCCCTACGCCAGAGTCCCATGACCCTGTGCCCGAAATTTGCCCCCTTGGCACCATACGTCCGGCATGGCTGCACCTCTATCGCGCTGTTCGGTGACAGCGCGATAGGGTATGGCGGTGCTGTACCGACAGCACAATAGGGAATGGCGATGCTGTACCGCACAGCACTTCCACGTGGGGGTGCCATACTGCAGAGCGTCATATTGCCTACTATAGCATTAGAGATGGCAAGCAGGAGAGCCCCTCAGTGGAGTGCCCTTGAGCTGGCCAACCTTGTGGCCATTGTGGAGCCACACTATGGCCCACTGTTTGGTGAGGAGCCACTGGACAGGACCAGGACCCAGGTCTGGCAAGAGGTGGCCACTAACCTGGAGGCAGCCACTGGCCACAGGAGAATGGCCGAACAGTGCAGGCACCGGTATGGGGACCTTAGACGGAGGGAGTCGGAGCTACTTGCATGTCTGCGGTCGCGTGTCAGGAGGGGCATGGTGCCTCGTCCAGGTGGGTGTTACATCTACACACTTGTATGGTCCATAAGGGTAACACTGTCTTATGTGTCCAGCATATGGGGAGGGATAGTCTAGGGTTGGCTGTGGCAGTGTTTACAGGGAATGGGGTGGGTGGGTCTGGCTGGGTGGGTGGGACACACATTAGGGCAGGGAATATGCTTTGGGTTTGTACTGATGTGTTTCTCTCCTTTTGTCTCCCACAGGTGTGGCCGAGTGGAGGAGGATGGTGGAGCGACAGCAGAGGGTGGAGGACGCTGCACAGGGGCATGTCAGGGACCAACCCCAACGCCATCAACATCCCGATAAGGGTGAGTGCCATGACACCATGATTGCTATTGTATGCTGTGTGACAGGGTGGGAAGCAGGGCATGGCCACCATCCATGGACACCACTGCCATGCACACGACATCTGACAGTCAGTACTGTCCAGTGGCACTGCATGTCTGGGAGTGCGTCAATGGTGGTCCATGCATGCACTGGGCACATGGCTGTGGCACTGCCTGCCCACCGCATAGCCATGTTACTGTACTGCCTTGGTTGTGCTGTGCTGGACAAGGGCAGTGGGTGTGTGCAGTGGTACACATGGCTGTTGCTGCCTGGTTGGGCATGTCTTGTGGACATGGTCACTGTGGGTGGGTGCACACCATCACAGGAGCATGGCACATGGCTGTATGCCATGCAGAATGGGTGGGCTGCAGGGGGATGGACAGTCACACCCATTGACTCTGATCCCTTGTCCTAGGTGTGTGGATAACCCTGCATATACAGCAGGCCATGCAGGAACTTCTGCGGGTGGAGCAAGAGTCCCTCTCCATCTTAAGGGATCTACAGCAGCATGGGGTGAGGAGGAGGAGGCGGCCCAGGCAACAGCCCCAGGCAGTGGAGGACCAGGCTGGACACTGACAGCTGCATGAGCAGCCTGCGTCTACCCCATTTGTTCAACCCTCACACCCCACCTACCCTCTCCCATATGTTCACCCCTGCCCCGTACCCACACCCACCTTGTTCCTGTCCCTCCACCCCATGTTTGTACATAGTTGTATATAGTTGATTTTGATATGTTTTTGAATACAGACATTTTGATATGAATACTGTGGTGGTCTCTGATTTGCAGCTGGCTATAGGTGCTCAGTTGCAGTGGCGTGCATGGCATCTGGGGTGGTTCAGTCACGGGTATGTGTGTGTTTGCGTGGGGAAGTGTCTCTCGTGTGGGAGTGGCTATCAGTCAGTATCTGTGGTGTGTGTGTTGTTCCCTGTGCATTGCATTACTGTGTGCAGTGGTCCATGGTGCATGCTCTGTGTCCATTGTGCCCCTGTCAACCCATCCTTGGCCTGTGCAGCTGACACCCTTGCATGTCTGTGGCCTGTGAGGTCTGCTGCCTTGTCAGTAGTGGCTGTCCCTGCAGGTCATCCACTGTGATCGTCACAATGCTGGGTTGCCTCCTGTCAATGGTGTGGTGCATGTTTGCCTCGGGTGACACTGTGGCCTCCGCAGTTGCTGTCCCACCTCCATGCTGTGGCTTGTGTGTGTTGCAGGAGCTGTGCACCACTGTCTGTGACTTGTGCTCCAGGCATATGCTGGTGGCATACAGGGCCACAGTTCATGCATAGGGTGGGTGTCACCCCTGTGCCATGGTGGACTGCAGGCTGTGTGTGCACAGTTTTCATAGGCCCAGACTGGAGACTTGGTTGCCACACTACTGCGTCCCTGTGTTAGTGTCCCCGTGGGTATGGGTGTGTGTTTGCCCCTGCACTGTGTTGCATCCAGTGTGCTGCATGCCTCCACGCACCACTGTGAGTGTCCGTGCTGGCTGCTGTGGCTCATGGTAGGTCGGGCTGTGACACTTGTCTACTGTGCAGGGTGCTGTATCAATGGTGGTGGTGTCAGGGGCATGCCCTTTCCCTTGTGGGGTACCTCTTGTTCGGTCTCTCAGATGTGCCTCAGGGGGATTGTGTGTGTTGGCACTGTGTCTGCCGTTGTTGCATTGCCGTGTGCTGCCACCCACTGCTGGGTGCTCATGGTGGGTCTGGCTTGTATGGTTCTGTGGTACACAAGGTTGCAGTGTGACAGTGGGGGTGGTGTTATGCATGGAGATTCCTGCAGTGGTGGTCACTGCTCATGGGGGGTGTCTTGGGGTCACGGTGCAGGGTGTGCTGTGCACAGGGGGGCTGCTGTGCCATGGGGTGGTCCGCCCTCCTTGTGTGGCAGTCTCAGCTTGCTGATGGGTGTGATGGGGGACCATGGCCCAGCTGTGCTTTGTTTGCTTGTCCTCATGGGCCGGTGGATATTCCAGCCCTCCTCCAGTTGTGCTGTGCTTGGAGTGTGGGGGTGCATTGTCAGTTCTGCAGTGTGTTCCTGTGCCCATCTGTGGCATGGGTAGTGGGCCCCTACCTACCTCCCTGGCTGTGCAGTTATATTGCTCTGCTGCTGGGGGGCTCCCTGCTTGCACTATGGTGCCTCTGGGCTGCTCAGCCGGGCAGCCCTTGTTGCGCCATAGCGCATTGTATCTGCTCTGCTTCCCCTTCCTAGTTGCTCTATGGTGCAAGTTGTGTGATATTCAGATGTTGGTTGTTGGCGCAATTTGGCTTGCTCCTTTTTTGAATATCGTGTCTATTGCGCATGGGCGCAATGGACTTGTGCTTGCTCCTGCTATTGCACACTTTTTGGGTGCAGTTTGAATATCTAGCCCCATGTGTTTTTTTTTTACACTTACTGCAGTCACTACCAACAATATGCAAGATGGTAGCAGATATGTTTGTTGTTCCATGTCAAAAGGATTTTGATGGGAAATAAGGCAAGGGATGGCACCTGGGACATTTTCCTATTGGTTTCTAGAAGGATTTGCAGTTTCTTTATCCTGTTCAGTAACAAATCAGGAACCAGCTTTTGTGTTACCTATTGTATTATTACATATGTATTATCCACTGAAATCGAACACAGTACAACCTTGTAATCCCACTGTTGTGATGTCAGAACCTCATCTATGTCATAGCAGTAGGTTTACAAAATTGAATTCCAAAGTTATTCAGCATTCTACACACCCAGAATGTGATTATAATGTATGGTACAACATTGTTAACCTTAGAAAATCATCATATCCTAAGGTTGTTATACCATCGATGTGACGTAGTGATGTTGTTAACCTATCGATGCTACGTCACATCAATAGGTTAACAACGGGTATCGGTCTACGCATGTGCGTGCCTTTTTTTTATACTTGGGAACTGATGGATGCACACAGCAGTAAGGGAAGGACTGAACGGCCGTGGAGGTGACTCTGTTTCAAAAAGTAAGGAGCTTTTTTCCCTTTTTCTTGGGACCATACACTATAAAAAAAAATGTATGGTCCTTCTATCGACAACCAGTTAATGTTAACTGTCTCGAGGTTGCCATGGCGACGTAAACCTCTTGAGCTGCGCTCTCGAGGTTTACACGGTCGCCTTGGCAACCTCTCAATGGTTAACAGACCAGTTACCGATAGAGGGCCATACATTATCCTCTATGTTAGCCTCAGCACAGTATTCAAATAACATTCTAGTTGTCTCAGTTTACTTTTACTGACTCTAGCAATCTCTATGCCTGATAGAGATTTTAACTCTGGTGCTATTTTGGCCCATTGTCATTCAGTCTGTGTATCACAATAAATTGTTTTCCTACACAATCATGTGGTTGTAGTGCAGATTCATTAATAAGTTAAGGCTAAATTACTTGTGCTTGGAGGGGGTAACTTCTCATGTTGAGTCAAATACACTATAAATGACAATGCCTGATGTACAGGTGATAACCATGGCGTGATCATCTCTTGTGATTGTTAGGGCAATTGTAAACCTCTCGAGCTGTGCTGTCGGGTTTACTGATGCCATAGAAACCACCTGAGGTGATTATACCATGGTTATCACCAGTACATCAGGCATTATCCTCTATTTTATTCTACGAAATGAATAAGACATAATAGTACATGTGTCATGGTGAAATAATTAAATATCTTACATATGTTGCACGTGGGCCACAATACGTCGCAAACAGTGTTATCCCACCATGACTCATCATCTGAACTGCATTATGTCAGTCATGATATATCAAATCTTTACCCAATGTACCTTCCTTTTTCTATTTATGTTACTTCTATTGTCCCAGTCAGGTAACATAACAGGTCACATAAAAAATGCTCTTACTAGACTATAAGTAACAGACCAAGACCAATCAATGATATATAGTACAATATATAAATCTGTGTCTTACTTATTTCTGTGTTACATGAATATGTAACACATGCTAATATAGTGTAAGACAATATTTAAATAATAGTGGAAACACACCTTCAAGTACTACTGTACTAAACTGAAATCACACAGTACACACACATATAAAAAACAATAAATATTTGTTTTTTTCTCCCTCAGCTACAAGAGCAACTGTCCCTGCTTCCTCCCAATGTGTCCACCTTGTACCACTCCCAGAAGGTGAGGACTGAGGGACTCCAGTCGAGTAGCTACTAGTGCTCGACTCTGCCGGTGAGTCACAATGACATACTTCAATCTATCCTTCTACTGAAGTTCCAATATGTGATTTTCCCTGCTAGCAGCATTGCCTGGCACAGACTGTTCAGTTATTCAATATTGCAGCATCTGTCACCTCATATCAGATGAATTTCACATTGATGTTTACAGCTGTATTTCACATGTGCTGTGTAGTCAGGATGCCATGCCTCATTTAGAGGGTCTGGGGGCTACTGTGCACTGAGCCCATCCTCGACTTTAGTTGGGCTGTAGCTGTGCACTCATGATGCAGTATGTGGTCTGGGGGGGGCATTGCTTGGCTCACACTATGCAAGTCTTCATTGTCCTAACATGTTTGCAGCTGGTATTGGGGAACTATACCATACATATACACAGCTTTACTTACTCTGTCACTCTGCAGTCAGCATCTACTACCTGTTGTGCAGACCTGGAACCATCACCTGCCTGACGCCATGCAACTTCTCAGAGTCCTAACTTGTGTAGAACTGGTATCACAAAGGTATATCATTGATGTACAAGACTTTAGTTGGGTTGTACCTCTGGACTTACGATCCACTACCTGACCTGATGGGTAGAGTGGTGGATAAGAAGCAATCTCTGGCTGAGGTCTTGAAACTCCTCTTTGTCTTGCCTCATGTTCAGCTCTTATCAGGGAGGTATACTGTTAATGTCCACATCTTTAGTTACCCTGTGACTCTGCACTCAGAATCAAGAACATGCTCTGGGGGAAGGGGGCATTGCCTGCCTGCAGCAGTGCAACTCCTGACTATCCTAACATGTCTGGAGCTGATATCACAGACCTCTGCCATCCATATGCACAGCTTTACTTAGTCTGTGCCTCTGCATTCAGTTTCCAGTACCTTGTGTGAGATGTGGGCCCATTGCTAGACTGACTGCACACAATTCCTCAGTGTTGTAAGTTGTATGTAGCTGCTATCAGGAAGGTCTACCACTGATGTCCACATCTTTACTTAGACTGTAACTCTGCACTGACAATCCACTACCTGACCCTGGGGGGCTATTGAGTGGCTGACCCCTTGAAACTACTCAGTGTACTGCCTTGTACAGACCTGCTATCAGGCCCACATACCATTGATGACACATCTTTAGTTTACCTGTGCTTGTGTACTCAGTATCCAGTACCTGTTGTAAGCAGGTGGGGGGCATTGTCTCCCTGAAGCAGTGGTACTTTTCACTGTCCTAACATGTGTGCAGCTTGTATCACAGAGGTATAATGTTCATATCCACAGATTTTCTTAGTGTCTGACTCTGCAGTCAACATCCAGTGCCTGGAGTGTGAAGGTTCAGCATTGCCTGACTGAGGCATGCAAGTCGTCAGTGTCCTAACTTGTGTGGATCTCACATCAGCAAACTATGCCATTAATGTCCACAGCTTTAGTTGCCTGTAGCTCTGCTCTAATGATCCACTACATGATCCAATGGGGGGGGGGCGGAATTGTCTCAGTGAGGCCTTCAAAATCCTCAGTGTCCTACCTTCTGTGCAGATGATATCACAGACGTACAGTATACCTCTGATGTCCACATCTTTAGTTAGCCTGTGGCTGTGCACTGAAGATCTAGTACCTGTTCTGGGATTGGGGGATGGGGCACCATTGCCTGCCTGACTCAGTGCAACTCCTCACTATCCTAACATGTGTGTACCTCATATTAGGGACATATATCATCCATATTCCATACCTTTACTTAGTGTGTGACTCTGCACTCAACATCCAATACCTGGTGTAGGAAGGTAAGAGCATTACCTGGCTGAGGCCATGCAACTGTTCATGTCCTAACATGTGTTGACTTACTATCAGGAAGCTATACCATACATGTTCAGAGCTTTAGTTGGCCTTTACCTCTGCACTGAGGATCCACTAACTGATCCGGAGGGTGGAGGGGACTGTCTGCCTGAGCCCTTCAAACTACTTAGTGTCCTACCTTGTGTGCAACTGTTATTACTGAGATATACCATTGATGTACACATCTTCAGTTAGCCTGTGGCTGTGCACTCAGAATCTACTATCTGTTCTGGACAGGGGGCAGCACTGCCTACTGAGTCAGTGCAACTCCTCACTGTCCTAAGATTTATGCAACTCATATCAGGGAGGTATACCATCCATATCCACAGCTTTACTTAGTGTGTGACTCTGCACTCACTATCCAATACCTGGTGTGAGTAGGTCGAAGCATTGCCTGGCTGATGCCATGTAACTGCTCAGTGTCTTAACTTGTGTCGAGCTGCTATCAATAAGTTACACCATTATTGTTCACAGCTTTAGTTGGCCTGTACCTCTGCACTGAGCATCCACTACCTGATTACCTGTGCACAACATATCATGGAGGCATACCATCCATATCCACTGCTTTAGGTAGTGTGTGACTCTGCATTCATCTTCCAGTACCTGGTGTAGGAAAGTGGGTGCATTGCCTGGTAACTTTATTTACTCTATTGTCTGGGTGAGGCCTTCAAACTTCTCAGTGTCCCACCTTGTGTGCATCTGGTATCACATAAGTACACCATTGATGTCCACATATTTAGTTAGCCTGTGGCTGTCTACTCAGGATCCAGTACTTGTTCTAGTGGAGGTGGGTGCATTCCCTACCTGAGGCAGTGCAACCCCTCACTGTACTAGTATGTGTGCAGCTGGTATCAGGAAGGTATAGCATCCATATCCACTCCTTTACATAGTGTGTCACTCTGCACTCAGCATGTACTACCTGGTGCCCGTAGCTGGGGCATTGTCTGGCTGAGGCCACACAGCTCCTCAGTGTCATAGCAGCTCCTCAGTGTCATAACTTCTGTGGAGATGCAATCAGAAAAGTATACCATTGATGTCCATGGGTTTACTTTTCCTGTACTTCTGCACTGAAGATCCACTACCTAATCCGAGGAGGGTGGGGGGTGGGATTATTGTGTAGCTGACCTCGAAACTGCCTGATCCAAAGGGGGAAGGAATAGGACATTGTTTGGGTGGGGAATTCAAACTCCTCAGCATCCCACCTTGTGTGCAGGTATACCATTGATGTCCACATCTTTAGTTAGCCTGTGGCTGTCCACTCAGGATCCAGTACATGTTCTGATATGGGGCGGGGATTCCCTGCCTGATCCCATTCAACTCCTCAGTATTTACAATTCACTACAACTGGTACTACAGAGGTAGACATACACTCAACAACATCTATAGACAAATAATGTTTTCCATTTTTCTATATTTTTTACAGAGGTCAAACCATCAAAGGAGGGTGCTGCTGGAGCAAAAGAGCCCACAGAGGAGGTCAAAATTGTAATCATCAACCCCTTTGTGGAGGAAACACCAACAGCTCCAGCAGTGGGTCATCCACCAAGTGCTGCAGGTCTGCTTGGACCTCCAGCTGAGGAACATAAGTAACTTCAATTATACCATGGACATTTATTTATTTATTGAAAAGTTTCACCAGGAGAATTACACTGAGCAACAAGATGCTCATCTCATGGCACATCCTGGGGGAAGGGGAAAGGGAGCAATTACATAGTACAGCAGTATACATAACACAGGAAAAAATAACTTTCGCTGTACATAAACAAACGAGATAACACATTAAAGAATAATTGAATAGTCAATCCAAAAATGAAACTGCCAGTTTCCCACTATTCTAAATCCTCTGATAACCAATCACTATACATGACAATGGCATCTATTGCAGCTAGAGCATAGAAATTAATACAATAAATAAGGGATATACAATGGTGAGCTGTCAGATAAATGATTTATCTACACAAGTGCTGTTTGACCTCGGGTAACCTCACAAGTGGTGTAAACCATGAGTGAGATGTCCGTGGTCAAACAGCATGAGTGTAGAGAAATCATTTATCTGACAGCTCACTATTGTATATTTCATTTATGCAATAGGGATGCTTTCTTTTTGTGCAGGGACATTTGCTTTTGATTCTTTATCTTTTTTTGCATACGTTTGTCAAAAAAGTGAACAAAAAATTGCATTTTCTGCTGTTTTTTGCTAATTATAAAAACATCTATAAGCTATCTATGAATGAAATATCACTCATTTTGTAGATAATTTTGTGCTGTACAACTTTCATGCTCACAGCACTATGCAATTTGTTTTTCGTTTTAAAGTTATTTGCATTTGAATATATTTAGTACTGATACTGTGGCTGAACATTATAAATGAGTTCTAGAGTGATTGTGACATATCTACTTTGTATATAAATCTGTGATGTTATGTCTACTGTGTGTATAAATGTAAAATTTTGAATTTATCTCATAGTAGCTCAGATTCATCACATAGGATTTATGTCCACACCTATTGCATAAAAATAAATAACAGAGCAGTTTATAGGATATGTGTATTTCGTGATAAAAAAAACAAATCTACAATAGTTTAATCTCAGAAACATACTCATAACATATGAGTTCTCATAAGAATTACTATGCCTGACAAAGATTTACCCACTCAGCTCCACCTTGTACGCAAACCACTGCAGCCGTGGTAAATCACACCATATCTGATAATATGAAGATACTGGGGTATATTATGCAATCTTAAAATACCATTGCAGCATTTCTCATCAGCAAATACTGTTTTAGTGTGGTTTATTTAAGCAATATACTCTGACAGAGAGCGTGTATATTGGTAAATTTACCACACCTGTAGTGGTTCGTTCACAAGGCACAACCGAGTGACTCAGCCACATCAGAAGTGGTAAATCCACCCATATACCCAGTTTCGGTCATGATATCTCACTATTATACAATGTTCAACTTGTTTTTTTATTTTAATAGTCATATTAAACTTTTACAATGGGTATACTGCAGGATTCATCATGGTCATGTGATGTGTTTTGACCAATGAGGTCACAGGATTTGCATGCAGCATTGTATAATACAAATCTAATAACAGCTATTTAATTTGTTCTATTTTGCTGAAGTTTTTTTCACAGGTATAACACATAGTAATTTTGCAGATAACACCATTGTACAATACCACTGTTCATCTTGTTCAATGAAAAATTCAATGTCGATGCAGTCATTGTGCATGCAAGGGATATGTGTGCTGCACCTGTGTCAGAATCAACTTTTTTGAACAGTAGCATCTCACCTTGAGAAACCTCATGAGTAGCAAAGCAACAAGTGATGTTTCCAAGACTCCACATACTACTGGACAAATAACTTTGTTATCCCACAAGTACACCATGCATATGTAATTTATGTAGTTGGACTTTTCCACTTGACTTGTGTTATACATTATTTATCTCTTGAGTTTGTATCCATTTTTTTTCTCTTCCCTAAGTTCTGTCTTTCATTTTCAGTTTTTTTTTCCGATGAGAAAGAGATAAAAAATATTTGTTTAACAGTGTTTTCATTTAAAATGTATCTCCACTTTTGTAGAAATTTGCTTATGCTCTGCATTTTTCGGAGTCTCTAGCAATGTGATAGCTCTCCTTATAAACACTACCTTAAGTAGGTAAAAGTGAAACAGGAAGGCAGTACTACTGACCATGCAACACACATGGTTCTGCTTAATGAAGCAGACACTAAGTAGATAAACAGCTGATCATGTCATCACTATATAGATATCTTGAAGATACAGTGGCGTGAAAAAGTATTTGCCCCCTTCCTGATTTTCTCTATTATTGCATATTTGTCACACTGGATGTTTTCAGGTCTTTAGAGAAAATGTAATATTAGATAAAGGGAACCTGAGTGAACAAATAACACCTGTTTTTAATTTTTTTATTTCACCTATTTAATGAAAAAAGTTAACCAACACCAACTGGCACTGTGTGAAAAAGTAATTGCCCCTTACACTTAATAACTGGTTACGCCACATTTAGCTGCAATGACTGCAACCAAACACTTCCTATAATTCAATATCAGTCCTTCACATCGCCATGGAGGAATTTTAACTCACTCTTCCTTGCAGAACTGCTTTAATTCAGTAACATTTGGTAGGTTTTCAAGCATGAACTGCTCGTTTCAGGTCCTGCCACAGCATCTCTATTGGGTTTAAGTCTGGACTTTGACTAGGCCACTCCAAAACTTTAATTTTACTTCTTTTAGCCATTCTGATGTGGACTTGCTTTTGTGTTTTGTATCATTGTCTTGCTGCATGACCTTACGCTTCAGCTTCAGCTGACGGAAGGATGACCGGACATTCTCCTTAAGAATTTTCTGGTACAGAGCAGAATTCATGGTTCATTTAATTTTGGCAAGTCATCCAGGTCCTTAGGCAGCAAAAGCATCCCACACCATCACACTACCACCACCATGTTTGACTGTTGGTATGGTGTTCTTACTGTGGAATGCTGTGTTTGCTTTACCGCGAGACATTATGGGATCCATGTCGTCCAAAAGTTCCACTTTGACTCATCTGTCCATAGAACATTTTCCCAAAAGGCTTGTGGATCATCCAGGTGCTTCTTGGCAAATGAGAGACGAACATTTATGTTCTTCTTGGTTAGCATGGTTTCTGCCTTGCTACTCTCACATGAAGCCAATTTTGCCCAGTCTCTTTCTGATTGTGGAGTCATGAACACTGACCTTAGCTGAGGCAAGAGAAGCCTGCAGTTCTTTGGATGTTGTTTAGGATCCTTTGAGACTTCCTGGATGATTTTACGCTGTGCCCTTGGAGTAATTTTGGCAGGCCGCCCACTCCTGGGAAGATTCACTACTGTTCCAAGTGTTCTCCATTTGGAGATTATGGCTCTCACTGTGGTTCGATGGGTCCCAGAGCCTTAGAAATAGCTTTGTAACCCTTTCCAGACTGAAAGAGGGCAACAAATTTTTTCTGATCTTTTCAGGAACTTCCTTTGATCATGGCATAATGTGCTGGTTGAATCTTTGTGCTGTAGCGGGACTCTGATGGTAAGGGCCAAAATAAGTGAGGTTTATATTGAGCAGGGCTGGCTGTAATCAAGCCTGGCTGTGTTCAATCAGCTGACTCTAATTATCCTTTTAATTGGGTTGATTTAACTAGGGGCAATTACTTTTTCACACAGTGCCAGTTGGTGTTGGTTAACTTTTTTCATTAAATAAATGAAATAAGTAAAAAAAAAAAAGTGTTATTTGTTCACTCAGGTTCCCTTTATCTAATATTATATTTTGTCTAAAGACCTGAAAACATCCAGTGTGACAAATATGCAATAATAGAGAAAATCAGGAAGGGGGCAAATACTTTTTCACGCCACTATATACACATGGGGCAGGATTCACAAAAGGGATGCACCCAGCGCATTTGAGATGTGCTGGGGCATCCCCAGCATGTGCCCAAAGGCGATTCTGGTAGGGGGCTGATGTTCTGGTGCAACTTTGATGTGCCAGTGCATCCCAGATGTGCCGCATATTGCCAGTAATGATATGCAGTGCATCTGGAGAAGCTGTGAAGGGGGCATGCCCAAGCATACTGGGTGCAACCCCATTCAAAGCTCTATTCTGTGGTGCATCCCTGGGGCACGTCCGGGGATGCACCACAGAAAGATAAATATAGAAAAACTAGACTTAAGTGGGTGGCCAGCCATAGCCCAGCTGCCATATAGCAGCCAGCAGCATGGCAGCCTGCCCACCCTGGCAGTCCAGTGTGCCCCCTCCCTGCCCCATGCCCCCATAAGCAGCTGCTCTTTACGGCTGCATGAAAGAATTCATCCCCTTCCCTCCAGGCCCAGTAACCTGCCACTCACTGCGGTGCTATCTGGCAGAGTGACAGCTCCCAGCTCCCAGTAAATGCCACTCCTTGCAGCGGTATCCAAGGTGACTGCAAAAAACCTTTCTGCACTAAGCCCCTGTGACTGTCACCCTCCAGTGGCACTCATACAATGATGAAGACCACCCCCACCCAGGCACCCCAGCCCACCCCTCTGCCCCACCCCAGCATGGTCCCACTGTCAGTGCACAACTCAACCCATCTGCAACTGCCATGGCTGCCCGCCAACAGAGCTGTCCGCGACTGACAGCTACCCGACTACCCTACGCCCACAAGTGCTTCAGGTGGTTGGGTAACTGTCAGTCTCAGACAGCTCTGTAGGTGGGCAGTCATGATGGTATGCAGGTGGGTTCAGCTGCCCAAAGAGGATGGGACCATGCTGGTTTGGTGGAGAGAGAGATGGGCTGCGAGTGCGTGGGTGGGAGGTGGGTCTTTCATCATTGTACGAGTGCCTCGGAGGTTGGCATTCATGGGAGCTTAGGGTGGGGAGATTTTTTTGCAGGCACCTCAGATACCACCACAAGGAGCGGTATTTACTGGAAGCTGGGTAGGTCATACTGCCAGACAGCACTACAAGAAGTGGCATCTACCGGGAGCAGGGGTGTCATACTGCCTGATAGTGCTGCAAGGAGCTTCAGGTTATGGGGGCTGGGGGGAGGGGGTGAATTCCTTCTTACTGCAGCCGAGGGTGGCTGATTATGGGGCTGGGGGGAGGGGTTACTGCATACATACCACCACAAGGAGCAGCACATTACGGGTGCTTGGGAGGGGTCAGCATTCCCTACATGCCACTGCAAGGAACAGCATTTGCCAGGAGCTTAGTGCAGGAGATGTGCTTGTGTGACAAGGATGGGGTTGTGCTAGGAAGGGTGGGGGTGTCTGCAGGTCGGCGCATTCTGCCGGGGCATCCCTGTAAGTGCTATGAAAATGGGTCGTAATGGCATGTAAAAGGCCCCATTGCACTATACATGCCTAATGGCCTTATTTGCATGGCCCTGGCTGTGAATTGCGTGACATGGGGGATGCGCCTCCTCTGTGAATCGCCCATTTTGCACTCAGTGCATCTCCCCTGTGCCAGGGCAGCCAAGATGCACTGAGTGCATCTTCTTTGTGAATCGTGCCCATAGTGATAATATCACCACTCATTCCTGCACACAGTCACTCACATATACACAACAATGCCAGATCTACAGCTGATAAGCATGCAACAATCACCTTGAATGATTGCTAGGACATCAGTAAACCACAACAGCAAAGCTTAAGAGGTTTACCATTGGCCTATCAAATACAAGAGATGATTAGACCCATGTCACTTCATGGTACCAAAAACAGTCAATTACAACATCCACCACCTTGTCAACACTATAAAAAAATATAATTTACTATCACATGCTACCTGAATGTATTCACTTATAAGAATTCTTCATGCACTTCAATAATATATAAATTTTGTTCTTCATCCACAAACATCAAACCATCTGAA
This sequence comes from Neoceratodus forsteri, assembly GCA_016271365.2. Taxonomy (NCBI): domain Eukaryota; kingdom Metazoa; phylum Chordata; order Ceratodontiformes; family Ceratodontidae; genus Neoceratodus; species Neoceratodus forsteri. The sequence continues at coordinate 446,909,186 of CM057451.1, read as the reverse complement.
AAATGATGTGATCACAGTAAGGAACCTTACACCTTTGTAACTATCTGCACTTGCTGTTGAAAATAGTTCAGCATTATCATCATCTGCATGTCTTTGTACAGTACAGCACATTTGGTATAGCTGCCTACCTATGAAATTCCACCTCCTCTATAGCAATGCGTATACAGTGTACTAAAATGTACTTGTATGATATCCTGCATGGTAATCAAGATGTAAAGTAGAATAGCAAAACAATAGTTACTTATGTGATACCCAAATATCAGAAGTTTTGCCACCCTCCACGGCCTCACAGTTGCCACTCGTGCTGATATATCTCATATCACATAAGTAATTATAATCTATTGTCTTATAATAAAATTAATTCTATCAGCAACAGACTTGAATTACAGTATTATGAAATTAAGACAGCTATACTAATCTTTCATAGATGTAAATACAGTGCCTCTATCATTAATTAAAAAATATACTTCACTACAGTATATTCACGTAAGCATACAGAACAGCTCAGTTTACTGACATGTCTCTTGTTGTCATTTTTCTCTCCACGGAGTTGCTGTTCTACGTACCATCAGCAGCACTCTCAGACAGCTGCTCAAGGCCGTGGAGGGTGGCAACAGGGCTGCTGCCCAGCATGCCCATGTCGCTGCAGGAAAACTTAATCATATTATTGATCAAAATTCTGAAATGATAGATTTGCTGCAGCAACATGGGCGTGTAGGGCATGCGACATTAATTGCTACCCGTGGTCTTGAGCAGAACAACAGGAGCCTCACCCAAGCTATAAGATCACTAAGAGAAATTGAGTAGGCCTCTGTTGAGTCTTTTGAGACCCCCCACGGTCTCTTGGTGTGGCTGGCTGAGAACCAGCTGGAGGCCATGGAGGCCATCCACCATCTCTTCCTCAAGGACCTGCAGCATCTTCATGATGCCCCACCCTCCACAGCTCCTCAGCAGCAAGAGACCCTCAAATATGCCCCTCCCACAACACCACCACAACTTACAGATGAGGGGCACCTTGTCCCATCAGCTACTGTGCAGTCTTCCTTTTCCTCCTCCTCTCCCCAAGACACAACAGCCTGAACAGCCAGCACTTCCCTATCACTTCTGGCCATTCTTTTTAATACTTTTCAGCAAAATCATTTATTTTTTTAGTATTAGTTATATCCCCTTCCCCTGTGTGAAGCAACACATTTATTTATTTTACTGCTTTCATTTTATTTATGTTTTATTTATTATCCCTTCCCCATGTGAAGAAACGCACTTATTTATTTTACTATTTTTTCAAAAGAATTATAAAAAAACATATTTTTATAAAAAATGACAGTAATATTTTAATAATTAAAGCATTATTGTTTGACAATGACGTATTTGGCTCCTTCTTAAAAATACATGTGTGCAACTGCTATAAGGGAGGTATACCACTGATGCCTATGACTTTAGTTGGACTCTCTCTCTGCACCTATGATACAGTACCTGATTAATGGGGGGGGGCATTGCCTAGCTCTTCCCATGCAACTCCTCAGTATCCTAACATGTGCAACTGGTATCAGGAACATATCCTGCAGATGTCCACTCCTTTAATTTGGATCTAGCTCTGCACTCAAAATACAGTACCTGGTCTGGACAGGTAGGGGGGGCATTGCCTGGCTGATGCCATGCAACTCCTCAGTGTCCTAACATGTGTGCAGCTGGTATCGGTAACGTATACCATTGATGTCCACAGCTTTACTTCAGCTGAGGCTCTGCACTCAAGATTAAGTACCTGGTTTTGGGGGGGTGGGGCACTGCCTGGCTCTGGCCATCTTACTCCTCAATGTCCTAACAGGTGTGCAGCTGGCATCACAGAGCAATACCATTGATGTTCATGGCCTTAGTTGGGCTGTAGCTCTGCACTCATGATCCAGTACCTGTTCGGGGGTGGGCATTGCCTGGCTGAAGCCGTGCAGCTCCTCAGTGTTCTAACTTGTGTGCAGCTGGTATGATGGAGGTATCCTGTTTATGTCCATGACTTTAGCTGGGCTGTGAGTCTGCAATCAGCATCCAATTCCTGGTCTGGGGGGCTGGAGGAATTGCCTGACTGAGGCCATGCAACTCATGAGTGTTGTAACTAGTCTGCAGTTGGTATAACAGAGGTATACCATTGATGTCCATATTTTTAGTTGGGCTGTGGCTCTGCACTTAGGATCCAGTACCTGTTAAGGGGGGGACATTGCCTGTCTGAGGATGTGCAACTCCTCAGTGTTTGAACTTGTGTGCAGTTGGTATGAGGGAGGTATAATGTTTATGTCCATGGCTTTAGTTGGCCTGTGCCTCTGCACTCAGTATCCAATACATGGTCTGGGGGGGTGGGAGCAGTGTCTGGCTGAGGCCGTGCAACTCATGAGTGTCATAACTAGTCAACAGTTGGTATCACAGAGGTATACCATTGATGTTCATGGCCTTTGTTGGGCTGTGGCTCTGCACTCATGATCCAGTACCTCTTTGGGGGGTGGCATTGCCTGGCTGATGCTATGCAACTCCTCAGTGTTCTAACTTATGTGTAGCTGGTATGAGGGATGTATACTGATTGTGTCCATGGCTTTAGTTGGACTGTGAGTATGCACTCAGCATCCAGTTCTTCGTCTGGGGGGGTGGAGACGTTGCCTGGCTTAGGCAGTGCAACTCATGAGTGTCATAACTGGTCTGCAGTTGGCATCACAGAGGTATATCATTGATTTCCATAGCCTTATTTGGGCTGTGGCTCTGCACTTAGGATCCACTACCTGTTCGGGGGGAGGGGCATTGCCTGTCTGAGGTCGTGCATCTCCTCAGTGTTCTAACTTCTGTGCAGCTGGTATGAGGAATGTAAAATGTTTATGTCCATGGCTTTAGTTGGGCTGTGGGTCTGCACTCAGCATCCAATTCCTGGTCTTAGGGGGTGGGGGCATTGCCTGACTGAGACCATGCAACTCCTCAGTGTTCTAACTTGTGTGCAGCTGGTATGAGGGAGGAATACTGTTTATGTTCATGGCTTTAATTGGCCTGTGCCTCTGCACTCAGCATCCAGTACATGGTCTGGGGGAGTGGGTGGGGGCATTGCCTGACTGAGGCTGTGCAACTCATGAGTGTTGTAACTAGTCTGCAGTTGGTATCACAGAGGTATACCATTGATGTGCATGGCCTTTGTTGGCCTGTGGCTCTGCACTCATGATCCAGTACCAGTTCGGGGGGTGGTATACCATTGATGTCCATGACCTTAGTTGGGCTGTGGCTCTGCACTTAGGATCCAGTACCTGATTAGAGGGGGGCATTGCCTGGCTGAGGCCATGCAACTCCTCAGTGTTCTAACTTGTGTGCAGCTGGTATGAGGGAGGTATTAAGTTTATGTCCATGGCTTTATTTAGACTGTGGCTCTGCACTCAGGATCTAGTACTCAGTCTGGAGGGGTGGGTGTATTACCTGGTTGGGCCTGTGCAACTCATAAGTGTCGTAACTAGTGTGCAGTTGGTATCATGGAGGTATACCATTGATGTCCATGGCCTTGGTTGGACCGTGGCTCTGCACTCAGGATCCACTACTTGGTTGGGGGGTTGGGGGGCATTGCCAAGCTTAGGCCGTGCAACTCCTCAGTGTTCTAACTTGTGTACAGATGGTATGAGGGAGGTATTCTATTTATGTACATGGCCTTAATTGGCCTGTGGCTCTGCACTCAAGGTCTAGTACCTGGTGTGGGGAGGGGCATTCATTTCAGCACAACTACTGACTATAATATATATTGGTGGGAGTGCATATGGGTGGGAGTGTGGGGCCCAACCACCTTGAAACAAAATGAAGTTTCTTTCATCAGCCATTCTGTTGTTGCTGTTAGCAAGAGCTTTGGAAATTACCAGAACAGTGGCAGGTTGGTTGGCATACCTCATCCCCCCTTGAACAGGAGTCTCCCACAGAAATTCTGGGTTATGCCATGAATATCATTGTGATGCTATTGCATAAGGTATCATGGCAGTATCCCTGGTTTTCAATATACATGGCTGAGTAAACAATCTATGATATGGGATCAGGAACAATTCAGATACATAAGATATTCGCATCAATAGCAATGTACTTTTAAATTCAAAAACATATTTTTTTGCATTAGCAAAAAAATGGTTAAAATAGGACTAAAACTGAGACCCCCACTCTGGATTATTCCCTTTTACTGATTTACTGGATTAGTAATGTATATAAAAAGTATATGTATCTGTTCAGAGTAATATGTTCTGGGAAATGGGATCTCTTAAGATGGTACACTGCTGATATCCTTAAAGTTTTGAAAATGACCTCCATGGTTAAGCAAATTCAGTTTACATGCATTTCACATGAGCATGGTCTTATAAGCATATTTCCCTGCTACTTACATATGACAGCTTAACATCTGGAAGATGAATGCCTTAAGTGGCACAAAGGTTCTAAAAAATATGACCAAGATTAAATCTCAGTATAGTTCATATCAAAAATGGTCTGAGTTTGTTACGTCTGATCACTTCCTAATGAATGTTAGTCTATATGCAAAAGACTCTACGGTATGAGAAAATGTTGGAACTTTTTGCCAAAAATCAAGTATAGAAGAACATCTAGAATCAGATACCTTCTCATCTTAGCAATATTGTCCTCTGTGGTAAGCATTAAGGTGATATAGTATAAAAATATAATGCATAGAGGCTTATAGAGGGACGATCTACATAGCACCTGACCTGAGAGAAAACAAAGGTTCTAATGTCCTCTAATTTTCCTTCATACAATAAGTTTTTAATTTTTGTCTTAATAAATACTTATAAAATTACATTATTATTCTAGTTTTTTAAAAAAAAACAAAAACAGTATCAGCATCATTTTGAATAATTCCATAACAAACCCATTTTTTTACTGAAGCATCTGGTCTGCAAAAAAATGACTGGGCATTTGCTAAATTGTGATTTCTAAGGAAGGAAATGGTAAGGGCTTGGTATTGGGGACACTCAAGCGAATGGTGCTGCTTGCATCCAAACTATTAAAGCAGATGTTATGGCCTGGAACATTTTGCAAAGAAACAGACAGTTGGAGCCCTTAACAGCACAGATGGTGTTTATCCATCAGGGGTAACCCAAGACCATTCTCACTGTCAAATTTCAGAATTCTAATCTTCTCTTCACAAGCTGCTTTAGTTGAATAAGATGAAATAATGTTTTTCCCCAGCTATGAAGCAACAAGCTAATGCATTTTGTATGAGTTTGAAAAGATTTTCCTGTGGTAAAGCAATTGATTCCAGTTTTCTTTTCTAGTTAGACATTTCTTGGTCCATTCACAAAGTCTACCGTCTGCTTCACTGAAACTAAGATAAAAGCTTTTGTGATCTGTAGTAAACGTCTAAGCAAAACCGATTTAGATCTCATTTGTTCTGTTCCTATGTATGGTCTGCTTATTGCTTTATCCAAATATGTTTATGCACACTATAATAGAAGATAAAGTCAGCCTCTGCTTTGAAATAAGTTCTAGGATTTTGGATTCAAACTTATTAAAGTCTACAATAATTCAGAACACTGAATCTGAGCCACATTATTTTAATTGTATGTGAAAATATTATTCAGTTTCAAAAGCCAATAGCTGCCCTTATGCTCCAAACAAAGTGAAGTGACTTCACTGATTTGAAACGAGTTTGCTGCATTAGGTTTTGGATCCTGAAATGAGAATGGGAAAAGAGCAGAAGCCCATCCTGCCTGTATCTGAGCCCTAGGGCAAGGAATTAAAACTGAAGAAAAAAATACAGAGAGAGAATTCACTACATGTCCTTGAATTAGTGGGAGAATGTTGGTGAATTCTGATACTGTGAAATGATTTTTAGTATTATAAATATTCACTGCCATTGTGAGGGTCAATGATTTTAAACTCAGCTAAAGAACTTGGTTCAAATGTTTGTGTACAAAGCATCATCATTCATAGAGTATTTACTATTGCTAATACTGAGAATGACTGAGGAAGAACAGGTTCACTCTTAACTGTGGAAATCCCCTGCTCTGGTCAATAGAAATTACATACTGTAGCAATAGGGGAGCAATTAATTTATAATAATAGTAATAATAATAATAATAATAATAATAAAAACGTTATTTATTAAGCGCCTTTCAAGCACCAAAGCACTATACAAAATGAAGCACTAAAACCAGAAAACAAAAATAAAATAAAATAACAACAATCTAATTAATTAACAATAAAAAACAAGAAATATATGTAAAATCAGAAAATGATCATCTTAAGTAATAAAAGCATGATTCCAAAGATGGGTCTTAAGTTCACTCTTGAAGGTCTCCACGGTCGTGCATTCCCAAAGCTGGTGAGGCAGAGAATTCCAGAGGGTTGGAGCAGTGAACATATAAGCCCGAGCCCCAGAAGATTTTAAAGTCACCCTCGGAACCTCCAGCAACCCCTTGTCAGATGAGTGGAGCTGTCATACAGGGGTATAGGGGATCAGAAGCTCTTTCAAGTAGTCAGGGCCAAGTCCGTGCAGGGCTTTGAAGGTCAAAAGACCTACTTTAAAGGTGATCCACCACTGTATAGGTAGCCAGTGCAGATCACGCAAAACAGGGGTAATGTGCCTCCTTCTTGGTACCCCTGTCAACAACCTAGCAGCAGCATTCTGCACTAGCTGCAAGTGGCGGATATAAATCCCAGGAAACCCCAGGTAAAGGGAGTTGCAGTAGTCAAGGCGAGAAGTCATGAAGGCATGGATAAACACAGGTAAATTGGAGGACGGAACGAAGTGCTTCACCCTGGCAATATTCCTAAGATGGTAAAAGGCAGACTTAATGACTGCTGACACCTGACGACGAAGGGTAAGCCCGTTGTCAAGTACAATTCCCAGGTTATGCACTCGTTCAGAGGTAAGGAGCTAATTCCCCCCAGGAATAAACTGGAAAGTAGGTCAGACCTTGACTCCTCTATCCTACACCCAGGGTCCACAACCATAACCTCGGTCTTACCATTGTTCAACTTTGGCCAGCTCGAATTCATCCAATCATGGATTTCAGTGAGGCAGTTATTAAACACTGAGAAAGTACTATCCTGGTCGGGTGCAAAAGATAGGTAGAGCTTGGTATCATCAGCATAGCAGTGAAACCTCAGCCCATATTGTCTTAAAGTGTCTCCCAGGGGCAGCATATACACTGCAAACAACATGGGGAAAGCATCAAACCCTGGGGAACTCTACACTGCAGAGAGAAGGAGTCTGAGGAAAAAATCCCCGACACAACTCTCTGTGATCTCCCAGATAAAAAAGATGTAAACCATCTGAGGACTGTACCAGACAGTCCAGAGATGGACCTCAGGTGCTCGAGCAAAACCCCATGGTCTACAGTGTCAAATGCTGAGAAGAGATCAAGGAGAACCAAGATAGAATGTTTTTTTGATCTCTCGCCATCAGGAGATCATTGAGCACCCGAACCAGAGCAGTCTCAGTGCTATGCCTCTTATGAAAACCAGATTGGAGAGGTTTGTAGATATTATGGATGGTTAAATGGTCCTCCAGCTGGATTGCCACTACCTTCTCAATAACCTTCCCAATAAAGGGAAGGTTAGAGATAGGTCTGTAGTTGGCAAAAATATCTGGGTCCAGAGAAGCTTTCTTTAAAAGCGGAGTTACCACAGCTTCCTTCATGGAGCTAGGAAACTCACCCAATTCTAAGGAGCACCAGACTATCTGCGCCAGAAGCGGGCCCACAGTCTCAACACAACCCAAAATAAGGGAAGTTGGGCCTGAATCTAAGCTACAGCATGTAGGGTGCATCCCCTGGACAATCTGCATAACATCCTCAAACTTCGGCTGGTCAAAGGAACTCCAGGAAGCTCGGGGTACCGTGGCCACACGCCAACCAACCGCATCCCCCTTAGTGTGTGACTGACGGATCTCTGATCTCATGTCGGACACCTTATTCACAAAGAATTGAGTGATCTCATCACACTTCTCTTGTGAAAAGGCTCGATGGAGCTGGAGACAGGCTGGGTTCCACAGCCTGTCCACAGTTCTGAAGAGCTGAGCCGGTCGATTCTGAGTGACGGCGATCTCCCTGGACAGGAATTCTGCCTTCTTATGGGAGATTTCTGATTGGTAGAGCTGATAATGCTCCTCCAAACTAAAGCGGTCGACTTCTAGGGCAGATTTCCACCAGCGACGCTCTAACCATCGTCCAACACATCACAGCTCCCTCAAGGACCCATCAAACCATGAGGCCAGAAGGCAAAGTGAGAGGGGGTGAACACAGACAGGAGCAATTGAGTCAAGGACCAGTTGAGCCCAGAGAGAGAGGAGGAACTCACACCATTTTTAAATCTACATAGAAACATAGAATGTGAGGGCAGATGAGAGCCACTGGGCCCACCCAGTCTGCCAAGTTTCTTTTTTTTTTATTTTAACCTCACTCTTTTTTGCTGTTGACCCTATTTGATCTATGGCTCAGTCCCCCCCAACCCTTTATCCCTATGATTCCCTTGTTCCTGAGGCATTCTTAAACCCCACCGTTTTCACTACCACTACCTCCACTAGAAGGCTGCTTCCAGTATCCACCACCCTTTCTGTGAAGAAGTACTTTCTCATGTCCCTCTTGAATTTACCCTCTCCAGCTTCATAGCATGCCCCTTGGTTCTAGAGTACCTTTTTCTCAGAAAATGCTTTCATCCAATACCTTATTAGATATCTACAGTAATTATATTCTTTTTTTCATTTTCAGTTCAGTTTATTACTCTCCTCAACAGGGCAGGGATGTACCCCCTTGTTTGTGTCCTATATTCTTTCACCCCTCACCCCTAGCACTTCAACTGCTGCACAGTCTGGGAGAACCATGATTTTCCCCTCATGGAGGGGCTTTCCTCAGTGACAGAACCAAATCACCCTTTTAGACCTGCAAAGACTTATGTGCCATTTTTCTGATGGTGCTGTAGGTCTGTAGATCCCAGGCTTCATTCTACACCTGCTGGAGGATTTCTCCTTGCATTGTTTCCCCTTCAGGCATGAAGCTGCAATGATGTCAGTGCATGATACCATCCATGCCCCACAAATGTCTGGCACATGACCCAGCCTGTGTACACCCAGTCTCCCCTTGGTGTCACTAGAGTGCTTGAAGCTCACAACCCCGACCCCAGAGGAGGAAAACTCTCCATAAGATCCTTATCCTCAGCCCTTCTATCCACCCCTCCACCCTTAGCCAGTTCCACTTCTATAGGCACTGGAGTTGACTGACAATGGAACTTTCTGTTGGGGAGTAGGAAGGGAGTGATCACAGAGGAACTAAAGACTCACCATCCTAGAAGGAAAATGAATATCTCTCCCTCACCTCCTAACTGCTGGAGGTCTGTCTCGGAGCAAGTAAGAAGGAAACTACTGAGCAATACAGGAACTTCCTGTCCCAGAACAGGAAGGGTAGAAGCAGTAAGGGCATGGAGGTGGTAGGAAAGTAGGGAGAAAAAAGAAAAAAGTAAAACACAGAGAGGAAAGAGTAAGCATACAAAACAACATTTGAGGGTCCACAATTAAGACATGATGGGAGTGGTGCAGCGCAGTTGCTGTGGAGCGGCTGTCTTCTGGGAGACATTCTGGAGGATGTGGTGTTATCCCATCTGCAGGCACTGCTCTGGGATGAGGGAGGAGGTTGCTTGTCTCCCAGCTGAGTTGGCCAGAATTTGTGGGACCTCCTCTCCCACCCAGGGACTACAAGGGCTACCGCCACTGCCTCAGAGGTTGCCAAGAAACAGGAGCAGTTGGACCATGGTGGGCTCTGTGAGGGTGAGGGTGGTGGAACAGAGGCACATCCCTCCAGTTGTACTGCTCCACAATTCATACACCTTTCTGAAAGAGCATGGTTCCTCTATGGAGCCACCTGCTTTGGAGACCAAGGAGGATGCTAGGAACCGCCACAAAGGAGACCCACAGGAGGGTGGCACGGCACCCCAGAGGGGAAGGAAACAACTCCTGTTGGGAGATTCAGTTGTTAGGGGGTAAAACTGGGTGAGGGAGGGGAGAGGGAGGAAAGGTGCCTGCCTGGCGCCATGCCTTGGAGGGACAGGGAGCGAATCCTCAGGATTATGGGAGCAGCTGCATGTGGGAGAGGGCTGGACATCATTATCCAGCTAGGAACAAATTACCCTGCTGGGAATGGGATCAGAGCAGTGCAGGAGGAGATTGAGGAGTTGGGAAGGGGTCTTAGACAAGTAGCACACACGGTAACCTTCTCGGAGGTGTTGCCTGTCTATGGCATGGATGAGGCTAGGGTGCTCCACACCATGGGATTCAATCAATGGTTGAAAAACTGGTGAAGAGCTCAGGGTTTTGGCATCATTGGGGACTGAGGGTCCACCTGGAGGGATGCTGGCCTACACTGGCATGATGATCTGCATCTGTGCAGGAGGGGAACCAGGATCCTAGATGATAGGTTTAAATGCTTCATTGGCAAGCATTAAAACTATCCAAGTGGTGAGGCACTGAAAAGGAGCAGGGAAATCCCAGCGCCCCCAAAAAAGCAAGGTAGGTAGTGAGGTAAACACCAAGATAGAGAAATCGATAAGGAGAAGGGCAGGGGTAAATGAAGAAAAAGGGAATGGGAGTAAGGGCAGGAATGAGTCTAAAAGGGGTAAGGCCATCAAAAAGTGGAGAGCAATGAGTACCAACGCCCATAGTCTGGGTAACAAGCTCCATGAACTAGTGGCTTAGAAGAAAGAGGGGATGCCTCAATATCATGGCAGTCACAGAAACATGGTGCACAGAGAACAATGACTGGGATGTCAAAATACCAGGGTACACAATATATAGGAGAGACAGGGATGGTAGAAGAGAAGGAGGGATCGAAGAAACAGAAGTAAAGTGCAAACAGGGAGGAGAGGCAACACTGTGGGTCACCCTGGACACAGGAAACGGCACCAGAATACACATGGGGGATGTATATTGACCCCAATCATAGTGGGAGGAAAAGGACAAGGAAATGATACAAGGCATCCTTAGGATGGCAGAAAAAGGGGAGATATTGTTGATGGGGAACTGAATATGCCAGTTGTTAACTGGAGCACCTTTGCTGCAGCCACATCCAAGAGCAGGGTCATTCTAGATGGCCTATGGGGGGCATGCCTCAGACAGTTAGTGCTGGAACCCATTATCTTAAACCTGGCACTCTCAAATGGGGCTAGAGAGAGGATATCAGATCTAGAAGTGGGTAGCCATCTGGGAACAAGTGACCAGCAAACAGTGTGGGTCATGATAAACACAGCCATAGAGTCAAGCCACACAAAAGTGAGAGTAGTGAACTTTTGGAGGGCTGACTTTGGCAAAATGGAAGAGTGCCTCAGAAAAGCACTAGCAAACAGGCAAGAAGGAGGGGTGGAGGAACAATGGGGAAACATCAGAACTGCCATCACATAGACAACAAGCCTTTGTGTGAAGCAAATAAATCAAAATGAAGAAAAAAAAACACTATGATTCTCAAAAGAGGTGAAGGGGAAGGTTAGAGAGAAAAAGATAGCATTCAGGACAAATAAGGAATCACAGAAGGAGCAGGACAGAGAACTGTATTGGTTAAAGCAGAAAGAAGTGGGAAAGGCAGCCAGAATAGCAAAGGCCCAAACCAGTGACAAGATAGCCAACTTGATTAAGAAGGGGATGGTGAGGTTTAATAAAGTGGAGGGTGGGTGGGCAGAGGGTGACAGTGACAAAGCAGGGATACTGAACAGTATTCAAAAAAGAATAGGAGGGAGAGGTACCTAATCCAATCAATAGAAGCACTTTGGATAGGGGGGTCAATACCAGTCCATTCACAGAAGAAAGGGTTCTAAAATAACTCCTAAAACAGAAGATGGACAAAGCAATGGGGCCTAATGGGATTCAACCCAGAATTCTAAAAGAACTAAGGGGAGAATTAGTGAAACCACTGAATACCCTTTTATGAAATCATGAGACAATGGTGTGGTACCTGAGGACTGGAGGAGAGTGGATGTGATTCCCCTGCACAAAAGTGAGAGCAAGGCAGAGGCAGAAAACTACAGACCTTTTAGTTTGATCTCAGTGGTAGGGAAAATGATGGAATCACTTCTGAAAGAAAGAAATGTTGAGTACCTAGAGGCCAGAAGGGCACTGGACCCAAGGCAGCATGGATTCACAGTGGGAAGATCATGTCAGGTGAATCTAATAGATTTCTTAGACTGGATGACAAAGGTAGTAGACCAGTAAGGGTAAAGGTGAGCAAGCCAGACCTGGCTCGATCCAAGCTCAAGCCAGACACCTGACTCAGCTCGACTCACCTCTATTTCTGACGTGCGAGCCACAAGCCAAGCTGAGTATTTTTATGTTGCTGGCTGAAAACTCAGTGTCCCAGTGTTCCTGGTGACACTGGAACTACTGTGCATGCATGAGGGAAGTGATGACAATGATGACGGATGGACGTCATTCAGTAGTCAGAGAGAGCAGGATTGCTGCTATGTGCATGGCATGCTGCCATGAGTGCCATCGTCTCATCTGTGAGTTAAAATTAAAATTGATCCATCCATCCATCATCACCTTGTCTAGACTGTGACTTCTGCAGTGCAGAGATTGTGCTTTTTCTCCTCCCCCACCACTAGTGACAGCGTTCCCTTGCGGTGACTGTCTGATCAGTTTTGGAGTTCTCAAGGTGCAAAAGGTCCCAAGATCAGCAGAACAAGGAGTCAGAGAACAGAAGTAATGTAAAGTAAATGGTGTGGGCTGGGGTGAGCAGTAACACTGGCATTCGACTCCGAGTCAGAGCTGGTGGCAGGTACCTTTTTTCTGTAGGGGTCCTTTCTTGCTTTCTCCCTCTGTCTGCTGCACTGCAAAACAAAGGCTCCTTTCCGAGATCCGCAGTCCATACACTTCAGGTCAGCAGCTGGGGAGAGGCGGGGTTTAGGACTTGATCATTTCAACGAGGAGGGAGGGCCAACAGTAGGGGCCTGGCTGGCTTTGGCCTTGGACTTAGAGTAGGTGGTAGTCATCCAGCAGATGACTGTGAAGTTGAGTGTGGGGTGAGCAGTTGACTCTCAGAGTGGGCGGCAGTTGCCTTTTTTCTATTGAGGAGGTCCTTTCTTGCTTTCTTCCTCTATCTGCTGCACTACAAGTGCAAAGCAAAGGCTCCTCTTCTGAGCTCCGACGTCCATACACTTCAGCAGCTGGGGGAAGGGGGGGAGTTTAGGACTTGATTCCAAGGACAAGGAAGAGTCCACAGTAGGGGCCTGGCAGGCTTTGTCCTGGGACTCGGAGTAGGTATCTGTCATCTGGAGGACTGGGAGATTGAGTTTGGGGTGAGCAGTTGACTCAGAGCAGGTGCCATGCACCTTTTTTCTGTTGTAGGGATCCTCTCTGGCTTTCTCCCTCTGTCCTCTGCACTGCAGTCCTGCTGCAAAGCAAAGGCTCCTTCTCTGATCTCCACAGTCCGTACACTACAGCATCAGTAGCTGGGGGTGGATTAGGACTTGCTTGTTGATTCTAAGAATGAGGGAGAGCCCACAGAAGGGGCCTGGATTTCTTCGGCCAGGGACTCGGAGTAAGTGTCTGTCATCCAGAGGACTGGGAGGTTGAGCATGAGCAATGTGGGGTGGTGCCAGGTGATGGTCAACTTAATCAGAGCTGTGAGCAGGTCAGCTGGTAATGGCTGGTGGTTGGGCCTGGTGGGTGCTGCCGCTGTAGGGGAGGGAACCATCCAGGGAGTGGTGGGAGTTAGTTTGCTGGATGTCAGGACTGGAATAAGGCGAGGAGTCAGGGGAGGAAGGTTGGGACAGCCAGCATGTTATTCCACATTGGTAGTGGGTATGGGTAGTCTGTTCCAAAAATAGAAATAAAAGGGTTCTTAAAATCAGTTATTAAGCATATACCATGTTAGAATTTATCTTGCTTCACTACTGATGTCTGTCTCATTTGTTGTTTACCATCTCTGGCGTGACAGACCATTAATGTTAATGTAGAAACATTTGTTGTTAGCAAGCAGCCTAGCCCCTACACACAGAAAAAAGTTGAGGGAATTGGATGTGAGTGTCCATAGAATCTATTTTATAAAAGGTCACAACTTTCTGAGAATTTCATTCTGCTGTTCCTTCAGTCAGCATCAAGATTGTTGAGCTCAGTTATTTATTATTTTCATGTAGCCCGAAGAACACAGCACTGTTTTCCACCAAGTGCTGCAGATTAACAGTATACTATATGAATTATTTAAAGCTGCCTAAATAATTAGTAGCACCCAGGACTGATTGAACGCCCCTGTAGATGAAGTTAGTACTAGTGGAGAGGAAAGGTTGGTGGGTTGGGCTAAAAACTTTTTTATTTCCCCATTATAATTCTGCCAGACTCAAGCTGCCACTGATTCATAGCTCAGCATGTTACATTAGACTGGGCTCCCTGGTGTTTGACTATCAGTGTGCTACTTACATCACCCAATATCCTTGCCAGCTTCCCTCTTTAGAGGTCTGAAACATGCAGTACTGGCAGAAAGCATGGTGTACAGGTGGCCTGAAACATAGGAGGCAGTATAGCACACTGGGGTATGACTCTGAGCCTCAGATCTAGAGACCTAAGTTTGAATCCCACAGCTGCCTAGGTGCATACTGAGTAGGTCAGTTAACTTCCTTGTTCTCCCAGGTCTCATCTTGGAAACATGCTTCGGCTTAGTGTGCTACTCCTGGTTAAACAAGATTCCCTTCCTTAAAAAGCTGTGGTCCACATTGCCACTAGGAGCAAGTTTGCCTTCATAGATGAACTGTCTTCTTGTACTGTATGTCTCCTTGTCCCCACATTCCCCCCATCTTGAGTAAAGTCTGCAGGAGTGTCCTTAAGAAGCAGGAATTATAAAGAGGTGAGCCCCGGTTGCCTGGAAGTACTAAGAGATTGGATTGTGGCAATGGGAGAGAGTAGAGGACCACATGATGGGAGCGACCAGCCTCCTGCAACCCCACTAATCAGAGGCGTCTATTCTAAGTGTGGTGCACTGCTAAACCATGCACTGCACAGAAGTGAGTGCCAGTTTCTGAGATCAAGCAGCTGAGGGTAACCACTGCTGTGGTCCAAGTTAATAAAGTTCAGATCTCGTAGCATAGCAACAGATTGTTAGAGCATTTAAAGTCCTCAGTTTGGATCACACTTTATTTGAAGGTACCCCTTTTTTTGTTAATTCTTCTGTGCCTGTTTTTTCTTGTATTTTTTAGGGTGCATAGTGTGAGTGCAATAAATCTGAGGTAGGGACATCATAGTACAGCAGCATGTGAAAGAGACGCAGAGCACCGTTGCTTTAGAAATACTTGGAATTGACAGCTATTGCAGCATTTCATTCCTGTACTACATGCAGGACAGTTGTAACTGTTTATGTGAGAAGGGAAGAGAAGGCAGTAATGAGATTATTCTTTGTGGTGTGGGTGGCCCATCTACGCTTTCCCAGCCTCCACCATAAGGATAGACCACCATCAGGTCAGTTGATGCCAGGACAAACTGTTGGTTTCTGAACTGAATAGATTTATATTAGCCAGCAGTTAAAAAAAATCAGTAATTTTCTGTCCTCTTGTCCATGATCTGCACACTGACTATATACTCCAGCTGCAGAAAAATGAGTGGGTGAAGGCTGCGCTTTACTGTTAATTGCTGTGCCTGCTGCTTTGTCCAGTCTGGCAAACAGCAACAACTTGTCCTCCACCAAGAGTCCTTGATTCATAATGTACTGTCTGTGCATTCGTACTGTTGGTCTGCTTTTCCTGTCCCCCTCTGTCTACCAGGCTGCCTGCTCTGCGGGGTCTGCATCTGTCCTTGGAATTGCTTTCTTTTGCTGCACTGCTTTTGACTTGCCTTGCTATGCTGTTTGCTCTCGCCTCTCTCATATTGAGTTTTTTTAATAATTGGATCACCTTTATATAGAAACAAATTGTGAATTGTTGTCAGTTTGTGACTGCTGGGGGGGTTGAAGGTAATGACTGTTTCAGGTTGGTGGTCAGACTCTGCTCATGGTGATGTAATGTATTAGTTATTACAAGTAAAATTTCTGTACTGTGACTCAAAAAAAGCAATGTGGCTGGGTGGGGGCAGGAAGGAATTAAGTGAAACCTCGGATTGGTTATTGTTTAGGCTAAAAAAGTGATCATATACTTTTTATATGAAAAATATATTGTGGACATCCTAAAATGCATCTTAAGTTAGTTATTTTGTTTCAGATATTTATAAAAATAGATTTTTTTAATTAGAAGCATTTTATGAACTACAGTATGCAAAATACATTGTAAAAATTCATTGCAGTATAAAATTACTATAAAAAAACAGGTCAGTTTTTGTATTTCTGATAACCTTCAGCTTGGCTCGAGATTGGCTCTAATAGCCAAGCCAGATCCTTGACTCAGCTTTGGCTCGGCTCTTCTTCAAAAAATCAAGGCTTGCCCAGCTGTAAGTGAGGGGCTGTGGACATGGCCTACCTAAACATTAGCAAGGCAGCTGACACAGTCCCACATAAATGATTAATAAACAAATTAGCCAGCCTGGGAGTGGGTCCCAGGGTGTTAGCCTGGGTAAAAAATTGGATGGACAACAGGATAGAGAGGGTAATAGTAAAAGGGCATACTAACAACAACAAAAATGTAAAGGGACTTGATGGTAGGCATATCAGATGGCCTGAATGTAAGCAAGCAATGTGAGAAGGCAATAAGAAAGGCTGGGGGAATACTGGGATGTATAGGGAGAGGCATCACCAGTAGAAAACAGGAAGTTGTTATCCCTCTTTACAGACAGTTCATGAGACCCCATCTGGAGTACTGTGTGCGGTTCAGGAGACCCCATCTCCACAAGGACATAAACAGGATGGAGGCAGTTCAGAAGAGGGCAACTAAAATGCTGCAGGGTTTGCACCAGAAGTCATACGAAGAGAGACTAAAGGATCTTAATGTGTATACCCTCGAGGAAAGGAGGGAGAGGGGGTACATAATAGAAACTTTCAAGTATCTCAAGGGACTCAACAAAGTCTAAGAGAGTAGCATCTTTCACAAAATGAGATGTGCCAGAACAATCTGAAGATAGAGGGGGGATGGCTCAGGAGTAACATGAGGAAGTATTTTTTCATGGAGAGGGTAGTGGATGCATGGAACAACCTTCTTGAGGAAGACGTGGGGTCAAAACAGTGAAGGGATACAAGAATGCATGGGGCAGACATAAGGCAATTCTGGTGGGGGTAGGAAGAAGTAGGCTGTTGGTTATCTAGGATCTGCAGCTTATCCAATAGGTAGGGAAATGTGCAGACTGGGTGGGCAAAGAAGTCCTTATCTGCTGTCAACATCTGTGTATCTATGTCTATCCTACTTCTTCCTAGCCATCCCTCTGACATTCCAGGCTTGTTCCCAAATTCAGGTCACTATCATTGCATGCAGTAGCACTATCACTGCACCAGCTGGCTAGCTTACCTATATCTATTGTTAAGTGGAGTTAATTACATTATATTTATTTTCCTGGACCTCATTCCCTCTTTTCAGCCTTCAGACTACCACTGGTGACCTCCTGGCCTGACCCGGAAATCTACTTCCTCAGTCTGTATGGTTTGCTTCCTGTTTTGAGCCCTCTGGTTATAAACATCCCCATCCTGGCTAGTCCATATCTGATTGTAGAAGGTCTTGCTGGATGGGCCTGAGAGTTCCAGAGCACTTCTGTTGTCCAGATGGCAGGGTGGTGTTTTCTCTCTGTCACCTCAAGCACATGCTTGCTGGATGCTGAATGTCATGACCTTTGTCCCTTGCCTTTCCTCCTCCTGCTGGTGTCACATTCACATCTTTGTGTCTACAGCACACCTGTAAAGATGAATAATGCAAGCGTCTGTACAATCTTCTTGGAACACCACAGGGGGTCATTTGGGAGTGCCACTGTCAGCACCCAGTCCTCATCTAGGAAGCAGTGCCATGAGCAGCACTTTCAGAAATCGATTATCCATTTGCAGGTAGACCAAGATCACCCTACAATACCTAGGTCACTCCCATACAGTAGCAACACATTGTGTCCCTACTGAACTATCAGACAGTTCCAAGTAAAGCACCTGCATTAAGATCTCTAAAGTGTAGCAACATCTCACTTTCCCAACTGCTGTCTTTGTTCCAGTAGTATACTTTTTTCATTCAGTAAGTCAGCAGCATCACTGTTCTTGAACAAGATTTATGATCAGTTAAAATGTCTACTCCCATTTTACCTTTTTGAAAATTATTGACCTGAGTTCCACTCATTTTTGGGCCCACCTAGAGGCCATGATCTGTGTATATTATTTACGGTAATGTTTCATTGTATTAAATATGTGATTGTACAAATTAAGTACATTAAAGCACTTACAACTGATTATCCAAATCCAAGACAAGTAATCAACTTTAAAAGATATAGAAAATAATATAACATTGCCATGCAATGATATTAAAGGAGCTGCAAATGGAACTAGCAGTGCCTCTGTCAGCCCTGTTCATAGAGTCACTCAACATGGGTGTCATTCCAGAGGACTGGAGGAGGGCACATGTAGTCCCACTGCACAAAAGCAGCAGTAGGGAGGGGGTGGGAAACTGTAGGCCAGCCAGCCTCACCTCAGTGGTGGGAAAGATCAAGGAGACACTGCTGAAAGAAAGGATAGTGGCACATATGGAATCCAGTGGTGCTCAGGATCTGAGGCAACATGGATTCACAGCAGGAAGGTCATGTTCAATGAATCTAATAGTTTTTTTGATTGGGTGACTAGGGAAGTAAATCAGGGAGGGTGGGTAGATGTTACCTACCTAGATTTCAGCAAAGCCTTCAACACCATCCAACATAGAAGGCTGATTAACAAGATGGGTAGTCTAGGCATGGGAGACAACTTGGTGAACTGGGTTAGGAACTGGTTAACAGACAGGAGACAGAGGGTGGTGGTAAATGGGGTACAATCTGGGAAAAGGGGAGTGACCAGTGGGGTACCACAGGGATCAGTACTAGGACCAGTCCTGTTCAATATCTTCATTAGTGACACAGCAGAGGGACTGTAAGGAAAGGTCTGCCTGTTTACAGATGACACCAAGATCTGCAAAAGGGTGGATACTCCAGAAGGGGTCCAGAAAATGAAGACGGACCTGGAGAAGCTTGACAGATGGTCGGAGATGTGGTAACTGAGGTTCAATGCAAAGAAGTGCAAAATAATGCACCTGGGTAGAGGGAACCCTGGGGAGAGCTATAAGTTTGCGGTGAGCTGACTGTCACCAAAGTGGAAAGGGATCTCGGGGATATCATATCTGACGACCTTAAGGTATCAAAACAGTGCACAAAGGTGGCAGGGATGGCCAGTGTATGCTGGGGTGCACAGGCAGGGGTGTCACTAGCAGGAGGCAGGAGGTGGTGACGTTATTGTATAAAACATTGGTAAGGCTTACCTGGGATACTACATGCAGTTCTGGAGGCCACACCTACACAAGGGCATAGATAAGGTGGAGACTATCCAGAGAAGGGCAACAAAGATAGTGCAGGACTTGCACCACATAACATATGAGAAGAGACTAAGGGACCTCAATATTTACTCACTGGAGGAGAGGAGACGGGGTTGGGGGGACATGATTGAAACTTTCAAGTACCTCAAGGACATAAAAAAGGTGCAGGTGGGGGACATTTTCCAATGTAGAAAAAGCACTAGAACAAGGGGCCACAATATGAAATTGGAAATGGGTAGATTAAAAGGTAATGTGAGGAAGTTTTTCTACACAGAAAGAGTAGTTGACGCTTGGAAAAGTCTGCCACAGGAGGTAGTGGGGGCAAGAACACTGGAGGGGCAAGGGAAGCTTGAGAGGGGAGGGAGTGAAGAAAAGCCATTGATCACATAGGGTCAGCAGCCACATACAATGTATATGGCCTGCAGATGGTCTGGATGGGCCTAGTGGTCCTTATCTGCCAACGATTTCTATGTTTCTATTGCACCTTAGCATCCAGAGATTCTCATATTTGCACCTTTTGTTCAAAGCTTTGTTTTTTCTTGTGGTGGAGGTCATAATAGTTAACAGAATGCTCATACAACAGGTCTACTAGACCTATTTTGTCTAAATAAAAGTAGCTCTGTGTTAGGATCCAGTTTTATGTACTAAAATTGCACAGATCATTTATTATATTTGCAAAAATGTGGTTCTTGTATTATACGAGAAAACAAGGTTCACTTTATACCCCCAGTCAACATTTCAGTCATCAATTATAAGGAGTACAGGTAATCATGAAAACATATTAATCTGTCAGACATGCTTAGATGTATTTACAGAATTAATAGTTACTATCTTGACCTTGCTATGATTCAGAAAACTTGCCTTTAGGGCTATAGAAATAATTTACATTCTGAAATTATCTGTTCCATAAAGGCACTCAGTTGTAAAGCTCTTCAGGGCTCCCCTTGAAAACATTCTCTGAATATATCCCTTCCATCAGAGTTTATCAGGAGTCATAGTAGAGACAATAACCAAGTCAGAGAAAAAATTCTGGAGGACAATGATGGTTTTTTTTTTGCTTTTTTTTTTTGGTGCTTCTGCTAATCTACATGTGAAATCCACAGAATTCTGAAATCCACAGAAAAAAAGTGTAAGTGAATTTTTCTGCAAAATTCCATGCTATTCCATGGACTTTCACATTAAAATCCACATGCAAATTAACAGAGCACTGATATAATGTGAAACTTAAAAAGATAATGGAGCAGTTAGCTAACAAAATTTATTTACAACTCTGTTTTACTGGTGGCACTTCTATGTATCTATGCAAGACCAAATTGGTTGGGACAGCTGTGGTACTACCATGATAATTCTGGGTGCTCAAAGTATTAATACTAGTTTTTTTATATAATTTCATTCAAAAGGAGAGAAACTATTAATAAACTTCTAAATATTAGGAATGTTATATATTTAATAAAAGGACACTTTTGCAACCTGTGTTGGTGGCACTATGGAGGCATTCAGAATGTGATTTAAAATATATGGTTACTGAATTACAGTAGTGACAGAATGTATTTGCATTAATTGGTGAACACATATTGGGTCAGGACAAAGTGATGATTGTTGTCATGAAATCTGAAACCTCATCCAGACCTATGTTGTGTGGTTGATTTATTAATAAAGATTGAAGAGACTTGGAATATCTAGGGGAGTGGGTGCCAACTTCTTTACACCCCAGAGAAGAGTGCAAAAAGTAATAATGATCAGATGCACCACTAACACTTCAGCTAGATTTATTATTTTTAACTGGAGCAAGTGATATGGATATCATGGGTTCTACAATGGAGTAAGATGAGTTTTTATTCCTAGTGTTTTTGACAATATATAATCATGCCTGCTCACCAGTTTTCCCAGTCCAGATGCAATAACTTTCCAATTTGTGGTTTCTTCGTCAGATATCATAATATTGGAGTACTGTATATTGTATGTAAAGCCCATCTGCATATTTCCCAAGCTACTGCTGCAGTCCCAGCACTCTCTGAGCCAGCCATAGCTAACAGACTGCCCGACTAACCCCCGGACAGATTCAGACAGTCCATGTGCAGGATTCCCAAGCTGCTGCTGTGGCCCCGGCACTCTACTAGCTGGCCGCAGCTAACAGACCACCCGACTGACCCCAAGATAGATTCAGACAGCCCATCTGTGGGCTTCCCAAGCTGCTGCTGTGGCCCTGGCACTCTCCAAGCCAGCCACAGCTAACAGACTACCTGACTGACCCCCGTACAAATTCAGACAGCACATCTGCCTGGCTTCCCAAGCTGCTGCTGTAACCCCAGCACTCTCCGAGCCGGCTGTAGCTAACAGACCGCCCAACTTACCCCCGAACAATTTCAGACAGCCCATCTGCAGGCTTTGTAAGCTGCTGCTGTAGCCCTGACAGTCTCTGAGCCAGCCACAGCTAACTGACCACCTGACTGACTCCTGGACAGATTCAGGTATGCACTGGACCTCCGAAACTCATTGTTTTGAATGCCGCTGTCTTGACTGGATGCCCAGTGGAGGAGCCAGGCACTGACTGGCAGTTTCTGCTCCTCGGCTGATTTTCCAACTCCTGGCACTTCCTGACCTCAGGGAAATCTCTTTTTCTGTGCTGTGTTCTGGACTGAATTTTTGTAAATGTAATTACTTATGTTATGCATCAATTGGTCTTACTTTACCTGCCAGTTTAGCTAGTCTGTTACAAGTCTCTAGTCTAGCCTTTTGGTGTTACTTGCTGCTGTGCGACTAGTGCTGGACAAACTGTACTGTTTAGTAGCTGATGTTTGACTGCTTAGACCTAGCTACTGAATAAGATTGCTGCATTTTTCCCTTTCTGCCTCTACTGCCAAACCTTGTCTCCTGTCCTACACTGTTCACTCTGCTGATTATTAATTTCTCCTCCTCACTTGCAATGCTGTCTCTCTAAACAGCTTAATTTCTTCTCTGCCTTACCTACAAACCCTCCTCTTACACCCCCTCCTGCTGCTGCTGTTGTCCTCATCAGACGTCCCTGCGCCAAAGCACAGAACCCCCTTCCCTGTTAACTCCTCTTCTATCTCTAAATAATTGACCTGCATTTGCCACCTCTTTACCTCATTCTTTGTCTTTCCCCATTGCCTGCCCCCCACTGAGCTTGCTATTGTACTCTAGCTGTATTTAATCCTCTGTCTTTCCCCTCTTATTCCACAGACAGCCCATTAGTGGGCTTCCCAAGCTGCTGCTGCTCTGGCACTCTCCGAGCCGGTCACCTGACTGACCACTTGACAGATTCAGGTACACACTGGACCTCTGAAACTCATGGTTTTGAATGCTGCTGTTTTGACTGGATGCCCAGTGGAGGATCCAGGCAATGACTGGCAGTTTCTGCTCCTCGGCTGACTTTCCTACTCCTGGCACTTTCTGATCTCAGGGAAATCTCTTTTTTTTTTTGCCCACCTGACCCCCACCTCCTCACAGTATTAAATAGATCCTTGCTCTGCCCCTTTCCTCAGCCTAGCAGCTGATTGGTCACTCCACTGCTGCACATTCTTATGGCTATTGGCCTCCCTGTCTTCAATACCTGACCTGACCCACTTTCTTACTGCCCCTTTTTAAAGCAATCTCAGTTTGTCTGTTTTATTCAAAATTTAACAGGACCATCTTGTAAATAGGACTATGTCCTAATGATGTTTTATACCATCTAAACTCCTGTCTAAAAATAAAGGGTTTAACTAACTAACTAACTAACTTAACTGTCATTATGCCTCGGCTTCCCCACGTTTGAAGCACCATTGCTTGCCATATGCAGACCTTAGAAGGCCTTCTCCATTTTCCAATTGACTCCTTGCCCTTGGTACTCTGCTGAACATCATTAGAACTAATCTACCTACCTCTTTTGCAGGCATGCTGGTGCCTCTATCCCCATCTATGGCCTCCGCTCCACTGGACTCTCTCTAATATACACCCCTAGGTACAGAACCCTAAAAGGAAACTCAGCTTTTTCCTGCCAGGCCCCAAAATATTGGAATTCCCTACCTCTTGATGTTTGCTTTGCATCTAGTCATATTGCTTTTAAAAAGATGCATCACACTCTCCTCTACAAACATGCCCTATGTTCCTGTTTTAAACCCCCATAGGGTGCTTGACATCCCCTTCCTCAGCTCTCAAAGTCTTTCAATTTTGCTCTGATCCCTTGTTACTGTTATATGTAGCACTTACCATGGATTATGTGTTAAAACTCTACTGCACTATGATTGTATGCTTATTATGTTTTGTACTATTGTGTATTTTTCTACTATTGTCTCTGTCATAATAGCAATACTGTTTACATCACAGAACACTGCGTAGATTTTTCCTTGTATGGTTGATTACCTCTGAACTATACCTGCTATTTGTTTTGTCTGCCAATTTTGTATTGTAACCTCCCGGATCATGTCTGAAAATAGTCATATTTTGTGGCTACAACACCTTACCTGGTAAATAGAAACTAAATAAAATATTGATTCCTTCTTTGTTGAGTAAGGGTGGAATAATCATTAACAAAAAATTATGTACTTTTATATATTATGGGCCAGATATTCAAAACTTTTCCCTGGGGCTAAATTAGCACTGCCTGGCATGCTAAATTAGCCCGGATCAAATAGCCCACTATATTCAAAAGGAATACCCCAGTGCAAAATCTGCTGAATATATCATGCTAAGGAAGCTGTGCAAACTGGGCTGGGAGTGCAGGGCAAACATTGCATGGGAATAAGACAGCTCTCAATATAGAAAATAAGACTGCACTGAATATAGCACCGAGCAAGGCAGTGCAAACACCCACAGAAACACAGTGCAGAGGTGAGACTGCGCTACTCTGGAACACATACAAAGAAAGACAGCCCATAATGCAATTCCAAGAGCAGACAGCAGTGCAGAACCCAGAATATGACACACACAGCCATGTGAATGCCAAGTAACACCCAGGACCCATGTTTATCAACCAAAGAACAGTACATACCAATCGAAATACCTAAGCATCCAAAAACAACACAGGACACAGGAAACTCAAGAAAGTGATATTCATAAAGTGCCAAAGGCAAAATATGAAAACAAGAAGAACAGTACAGCAACAACAACATGAGACACAACATACTGCAACTACAGGAACACAAAAGCAACAACCAATACCAATATGTGAACAACCACTGCTACTACTAATAATACTACAACTAAAAGACAACTAAGAAAACTACAACTGCGAACACTACAGCAACTGGAATTGTGAAAACTACGACTACTACACTACAATAAACACTGCTACCACTAAGACTACAACTAAGTGAAAGACTAACACAACTACAACTTCCAGCTAAACAATGAAATGCAAAACCTATGTGCAATATAAACATATTTACAGGATGGCAGTGAAAATGGAGGGAAAGGGGAAGTGGACACAAACAGTAATATAGGGACATAAACAATAAAACAAACATCAAACCATTCAGGGAGGGTTTGAAGGCCAACAGAAAAGGGACCACTCCTAGGACTGCATGTGAGATGACTCCAGCAGCCGTGCCTCAAGTATTGCAGCCACCCGCCATGTCTCTGCAATGACAACAGCCTGCTGTTCAATTAGGGTGTGTTGCTGGCAGAAAATCCAGTGCAGTAGGTCATCCTTCCCCTCTGACTCCTCCTGCCGTGTGGCCCACAATGAGCAATGATGTGGACCTACAGGAGGAAGGGGGACCATGACAGGATGGAACACTGACAAGGAGGTAGAATGCAAACCCCAGGTGGCAACCCAGGGTGGAAAGCATTTCCAAACAACCATGCCCATGTGGTGACACAACGCATAACGTAATGCACACCCAACACACGCCTGTATGATGAGGCATGATGACACAGGCAGTACCCACCATACTAGTGTACATGGACAGGTGCAGAAAGCCGCTGTCAACACCATGACACAGTGCACACCACGCATCCCAGTGGCACACACAGTGACACAGTACAGCCAGACAGCCAGTCCCTGAAATGACATCGACAGGGGGCTATGGCATGACAAACGCATGGGACAACACATGCTGGGACATGCTGCCCATAGGAACACTGCTACGAGACACTAAGCAGAGCACACCCATTGGTGGAATGGCCACAGCCACAACCCAGTACGATGGCATGCAGCCTGTACTGTTGCAGAGCATGGCAAGTGGTGGTGCCAACACTCACAACATCAGCATACCCACTGTGGAAATGCATGGTCAACACCATGAAACAAAGGGATGCAGGCCATGGCCCACCAGCAGCAGGTCAGCAGTAGGACAAACACATGCCAGGTACAGTGTTGCACATGTCTGCATGGTATGGCAGCCCCCCAGCAGGAGGTCACCATATCATCCATAAGGGCTGACCCACTGTACACCATGCCAGTACAATAGCACAGCAACACCCCCCAACCTGGCATGACAGGTGTATAAGCACCAGCCACTGTAAGGACATGGGAATGCCAGCCAGGTCACAAACATGGTGACCCATGCAGCAATAAACCATATGCGCACATGATGGACACAGCAACACATGTCTGTAGATCACATAGGTCCTGTACAGACCCCCGGCAGGCAAACCGTAAGGAATCCGCCCATCCAAACCCACAGTACACCATACCAATAGAGTGGCCAATACAGTAACATGTGTCACATGACAGTGTACCAGGTATACAGCAGTGTGCATGGCAGGAACAACAATGTCTGCCAATGGACATAACCACCCACCCACTGTACATGCCGGGCAGTGTATATCCAAACAGTGTATTCACACAATATACCCTGCTGTCCATCACTGCTCTCTTCCACCCACTGTGGCATGGCTGGCACCCTCCTCCCATCGTGGTAGCTTCTGGCCCCTGGTGCACCCTCCTGGGTCCTGTTGCCATCCGTGGACCTCTCTCTCTGCACTCTGTAGGGAGAATAGGGTGCATAACTATAAGTATATGGTTAGCCAGCATGGTATGCTCCAGCAATGCCCATGGTACACAGGGTACCCCACACCATAGGCCTACCCTGCCACATGTGGCATGTCACAGTACAAGCACATGTGCCTCCTCCAGTATGTAGGCACACTGTATCACCTGTGGCATGCACATCTCCAGACATGTGCGGCCACACTGTCCTGTTGTGCAGCCACTGTGCACATAGGTCAGGGCAGCATGCCAATAGTGGTGTGGAATATGACACATGCAGGCAACCATTGTCAGGACACACACAGCAGTGGCATTCAAATGTTGGGGGATATAGTCACACACACAGGCACACACCGCAACACACAGACACATGCAAAGGCAGGGGCGTTCACACACACCACACACACACACACACACTAATCACAATCCTTGCTCTGACATTGCATGCCACCTACCTGGCGCTGGCTCTGTCCTATCATGCACCATGTGCTTGTGCCACTCCAGTTGCTGGTGCTGCCTCCTCTGCATATCAACATACTGGTGGCAACACTTCTTATCGTCTCTGGGTATCCCCATCCTGTCTGTCAGGTGCCAGGCAATGGATGCCCACACCTGTCTATGGGACAGGTCCCTCTTCTTCACCTCCCCAAACAGTTTCCTGTGCCTCTGCTGCTCAAGCTCCACTAAGTTGGTGGTCTCCACCTCCTCCCACCTCCTGTCCCTGTGGACCACAGCCCTCATCCTTCTCCTTGCAGACATGCTTGGAATAGCTGTGATGGGCACCCTGCTAACAGTACACAGTGGCACACCCTGCACTGGGCCCTGTACCTGCACTGCGCCATGCTGCAGTGGACATAGGCAATGCCATTGTGATAGCACCATGCAACCAGGAAGTGCAAAGGCCACACATGCGTGACCCCATAGTGACCCATATGATACTGTCATGTGCATGAGCAATTCACTGCTCAATTGTCCCATAGCACGACGCTATCACGTTAGTACTCAGCAGAAGGAGTTTGCAAGCACAGTACATGCACAAGCTCACGGGTAACATGCATGTGCTATGACATTGCACGATGCCCATTAGTACAGCTCTAATGCACTAGCGCAGTGCTATACACCATCCGATTGGCCCAGTGCTAAACATTTGCTCAGCGCTAAACATTTGCCTGGCATTCTCTGTTGGGATAGTCAAAGACGGTATGCAAATGAGGCTAATTATGCATGCACTGGGCAAACACACATATTAGCATATCATTATGGGCTAATTTTTTTTATCCCTAACAAGATGGATTGCCCTGCTGTGCTATTTAAGGGCAAACAGTGCTTCACCTGTGTGGCTGACAGGAACTGCAGTGCTGTATGCAGAAGGTCTTTGGGAACAATGAATGCAGGATGTCCCAGGAGATGCAACAGGAAAATGCAGGTATGTACACAATGCAGGAAATTCTGCTGATATGCTTGGCATCACATAGGACAGATGGACGGTAGTTGGCACAGATGGGAGATCTGTGGCCTGCTGCTGTGCCATCTGTGTGTGTATGTGCTCCCTGTACTGTAGGCCACACTGATGAAGGACAGCATCACATGCAGTAGTGACACATTCTGCACAGTATACAGTGAGACTACCATGTGGCAGTGTGGGTGTACCAGTGACAACACACAATGGGACATGGCTGCATGTACACTGCCAACATTTCTGTTGCAGTGAGGTGTGTGCGGTTTGGGACAGTTGTGGGCCTAGTGGCCTTTGAGCTGCACTAGTGATGATAGATGTCTACCAGCACTGCACTGTACAGGACACTGAACTGACACCTGGCATGGTGAGGCTGACGCAGCTGCTGCTGTGTGGCATGCACAACCACATTGTGGGATATCAGGTTGACGTGTTTCTGTCACTGGTGTTTGCCCAATAGGGTGGGCTGGGTGTGTTGCACAGACACTGTGGCAGTGCTGCTTTTGGGGGCACCTGCAGGGGTATATGTGACACAGGCCACATGTTGTGCCACTGGGCAGGTCACAGCAACATGCACCATGCCACAGTTACCCAGCACTGTGCATATGTCCAACATGGCAGACACACGGCCAACATGAGGCACATGCACTGTGCTCAGGCATGGCCACTATGTGCTATGTAACACAAACAGCTGTTTGGATGCATGGTGATGTGTGAGCTCAGCACTGCACAAGAGTGAAATGTGTGTCAATGTTGCCATCTGGTGCACAGGTACGGGCAAGGTGGTGGTTGCTGGAGTACATTGTGGGCATGTCTGTACTGTGTGTTACACTGTGCGGCTATACAGTCCAGTGCCTGAGGCACACAGAGTCTGTTTTGCCATGATGGATTAGTATGTTGCCATGTTCTCCAGGTGTATCAACGGTCACGCAAACATTGTTCACCACTGTGTCTACCCACTAATTCCATCTGTCCTATACAGGTGATGCTGCTAGACAGGACTGGATACGTGCCCACAAGTCTACTGGACAGGAGCTGAGAGCACTGGCACATGCCTCAAAGGCGAGAGAGAGAGAAGGTGATGAGGCACAACAAGCCTACAGATGCCATAGTCAGACAGATGTGGGATGAGATAGATGCTAAAATTAATGCAGTGGTGGTCTGTGGTTGCAGCGCAGATGCAGTGCAGAAGAGGTGGAATGACCTGCTATGAAGGGCTAAGGAGGAGAAGGCCCAAAGGCTGTGTGAATGTCTGCGAACAGGTGGTGGGCCACAGATCTTGGAACAGCATGACTGGGACCCGATCATGGCATTGGTTGCCTCGACCCTGAGACCAGCGGCAGTGGAGGGCATTGAAGGTGGTGGTTGCAGGATGCAGCTGACACCACCTAGGGTGTTATATACACATCATGACAACAACATTGCCAGCATGACACCTGCAGGGGGGTTGTCACCGGTCCACTGTTGTGGCCCAATTGCACTTGCCAGATACACCCATTATTTATTTATTTATTGAAATTTTGGATAACACCTTTGAGAACAAGATCATTTCATAGGTTCCACGTCAGACGAACAACACATATTGGAAAAGTATGAGATGGAGAACAAACAAAACAAGGAATTATATAAAACATTACAACCGTATATAACTGGAGATGTTCCAATACATGTGGTATTGTACAATGTATGCCAAGTTGCATATTTGATTAAAACCTGGAATTCAAAGGGTCATATTAGAGGGGGTTAGGGCATATAAAATGTCCCTTAACAGGAAAATGAGAACAGACTCAGCCTAATATCTAATAATCAACACGGTAAGGGATGGCATCCCCAGGGGCCTCATCAGAGGTGAGAAGGTATGGGACAAAGCATTTTAAAGTAAGCAAGGGAGCTAAGGAGATATATCAGGGGAGGGGAATAGGGGGAATGCCATAGAGGGGTGAGGGGAAGAGTGGAAGGGATCAAGAGGAAATGTGAAACGAGAATGATTAGCAACTTAGAACAGCTATTTACATGCTGAGAACAGTTATACAAATGGTCAGGCTAGCATAAGGTTAGAATAAATGCTGGTCACAAGAAGGAAGGTTATTGGAAGAAGTCACCACTGGCATCAGCAACTAGCTGTTGCTTAAGTTTAACCTTGAAGAAGCCCAAGGTGGATGCTGAAGTGATGCCATGGTGCAATGAGTTCATCCATAGTGGGGCACGGTAGGCAAAGGACCTTTGTCCCAGAGAAGTATGACAGTGGGGTATATTAAAAATCTGGCTATTAGAGCTTCTGGTGCAATGATGGTTGATAGTGGGGGTAATAAGCTTTTGCACTCCGGGGGCATTTTGCCTAAGTTTACTTTTTTGAACAGTAAACATGTTTGGTACACATGTCTACCTTTGAATTAGAGCCAGTCTGAGTGTACATGTTGCAGGTATGGGACAGACGGGCTGAGCCAGTAAGGAGCCAGCATGCTTTGTTGAGTGCAATTATGATGCGGTGAAGAGTTGTTTCAGTAGCTGATCCATAGATTGGTAAGTTGTAATCAATAAACGAGACAAGAGAGTTTTGAATGGCCAGGTTAAGAGCCTCTGGGGTCAAACATTGCTTATGCCTACAAAGTAGTCCAATGCGGGTGTTAACAGCCTTACCAATGTTGTCAGTGTGATAGGCATAGGTCATTGTACTGTCAATAGTAATCCCCAGATATTTAAAGAGCTGAACTAGCTCCAGGGGAGAGCCCTTTTCTTTGGTGATAGAAAGAGGGTAAGTTCTGTGCCCATTTTGGGAACTGGATAACAGCATAATTTTAGTCTTGTTGCAATTCATAACTAACTTGTGCTTATGGAACCATCTTTCTACGACTACGAAATTACCTTATAGCCTAGATTCAAGAACCTTAGGGTCTAGATCACTGGTAAACAGGACAGCATCATCAGCATATAAAAGGATGACACCCTGACAGGAGTAAGGAAGGTTGTTGAGGAAAATGCTAAACCAAAGAGGGCCCAAGAAGGACCCTTGAAGAAATCTAAATAGGACAGGTCTGCTATCCGAGAGGGTGTTACCAATATTCACCTGCTGTGTACGTTTGTGCAGGTAACTTTAAAACCAGGCTATGTTGTCACGAGCTAGGCCAATGGTGGTAAGCTATCCGACCAGGATGGCATGATTCACTGTGTCAAAAGCTTTGGTTATATCAATGAAAGCAGCACCGACCAGGTGTCCTTGATCTAAGGAGTGGTGAATAAAGCCTCTGAACTCCAGAAGGGTGGAAGTGGTACTATGACCATTTCTGAACCCATGTTGTTGCGGGCATTGTAGCTGATATTTTTCTAAGTATTAAACCAGTTATTCAGCCACTATACGCTCAAGAGCTTTCAATAGTGGGGGCCAGGTAGAGATAGGCCTGTAGTTCCCAGTAATCGTACGATCCCCAAACTTATGAACTGGTGTCACAGTGGCAGATTTCCATTTCTGAGGGAATTGAGAGTAACTAAGTGACATGTTAATAATATGTGTTAGAGGTGATAGAATTTCATCCAGCGTAAGGGCTACAAACTTAAGATCCTGGGTGTCACCACTAAATCTTGATTTCCCTAATACCTTGAGTAGGTGATTCCTGGCTTCATGGGCTGAGAGGGTTTTGAAGTAGAAAAGAGGATGAAAAGGGTGCTGAGCCTCTTTCCTAGAGTAGTCACTTGTGAGGGGGTGAGAGAAGTAACCAGGTGGCAGGACACCACTCAGGTCCATGAAGGCATTAT
Source organism: Neoceratodus forsteri (assembly GCA_016271365.2). Classification (NCBI taxonomy): domain Eukaryota; kingdom Metazoa; phylum Chordata; order Ceratodontiformes; family Ceratodontidae; genus Neoceratodus; species Neoceratodus forsteri. The sequence continues at coordinate 446,877,621 of CM057451.1, read as the reverse complement.
TAAAAGTGTTATCGATAAGTTTGGGGTCAAGTGAGGGTATACCATCAATGTTAAGCATGATAGGGGCAGATCTGAGGTCTCTCCCAGTGACCTCTTTAAGGTTACTCCAAACCTTTCTGCCATCATTCCAGATCTGAGAGAGCACTTCCTTATAATATTGATTTTTAGCTGCACGAATAGCCCTCATGCAGTTGTTTCTAGCCGCTTTGTACCTCTGGATGTTGGCCTGGTTACACAGGGACCTAGAACTGTGCCATAGATGGTCCCTGGCATTCAGAAGCTCAAGGAGGTCTGGAGAAAACCAAAGATTGCATCGGCCTTTGATTTTACACTTTTTATGGGGGCATGCCTATCACATATATCGTTAATCTGAAGAATGAATTGCTCGATGGCAATATCAACTAGTTGTGTAAACCATTGACGAGTCCTGATTATGCAGGTTAGCTTTTAGTTATTCAAGATACCCATGGATGAGTACCCTGGTGGTAATTGCTCTAGTGGGTGGTTGGAGCAGTTGTGGTGCATTGGCGGTGCACAAGCATCACAGCACTGTGCTTGTGTTGGCATTGCACAGCTGTCACTGGTGTACAGATGCAACAGTTGGTATGGGCCCTAGCTGGGGGTGTGTGCACAGGGGCTACATCCTCATAAACACAGTCTTCATGTGGGGGGTTCATGGGCATTCAGTAGAATCTACACTGTTGAGTTTTGCATGTCATGGTGGTGGATCTGGAGTACAGTGTGCTGTACATTAAGCTGACACAGTTCCATTTGCTTCCCAGTGCAGACTGGTCATCCAGCCATTGTACAGAAGAAGCATGGGCCATCAGATCTGGAGGATGTTGAGAACACATCACAGGCAGTGCTTTCCATGTCAGTCATGAGGGTTGCCCATGGATCATCTGTGGCAGAGCAACAGCGAGGTACATGTGGCCGTGGTACACATCAGGTGGTGACCTCCATTGTTGCCTATGGGGATGATGACAGGGATGATGATGATGATGACATTGACACTGCTATTCACCTGGAGGATGTACAGGTACAGGACCTCACATGTGGACCCATGATCAACTTCGCTGTCACCAGTGACCATTGCTTGGGTGACTCTGGGACTGAGGATGACCTGCCAGAGGGAAGCACTGCAGACAGGAGTTGTGGCTTGGGACCTGCAGGGTCCACAAATATGGGTGCTGGTTGACCGGGGGGAACACAGACCCATGGTGACAGTGGACAGCAGCTGGATGTTGGGACTGAAGATGATCAGCATGCACCAGTGGACATGCACTGCTGGCCACTGGGTGCAGCAAAGTCCCTGCTACAGACACAGCCCCTGCTAGACCACTGCAGTGGCATCAGCAATAGTATCAGCAGCAGCAACAATAGCAGCAACAGCCCACTCAGCAGCCTCGTCATCCCCAACAGCTGCAACCCCCACCACACGAAGGCAGGGGCAGGGTGTCCCCAGTGGGCCAGGATGGCCAGGGTGCCCAGCCTATGCTCCAGACTGCACTCAAGTCCCAGTTTTCTGCACAGCAGGACCAGCACAACTTCCACAGGGAGATGCATCATGAACTGGCCCAGTTGTGGAGGACAGTTAGGTCGGCCATGCTCCGTGCTGAGCATCAGGCAGAGGAGTGCATGGCGAGAATCCTTGTCACTGTTGAGTGGGGCACTGGGGACTTTACAGCTGCAGTGAGGGTGCATGAAAAGGTAATGTCGGCTGCCAGTATAGCTGGTCAGCAAGGCACAGACACCACACAGCTCAGGAGGTCCACTACTGTTCCCCGGCGTGTGTACCACACACAGGGTGAGGGCACTGGGTCCTCCAGCCCCACATCCCAGTCCTCCACAGGCCAGACACAGCATCATGGCCATCCACTCTCCAGGGCTGGTTCATTGTCCAGCCGTGGTCACAGGCATGCTACTGGAGAAACATCCCCGCAGTCCTCACCACCTGTGTCATCGGCACAGAGCACTCCAACCTCTGTGTCCCACAGACATGGATCGTGCCATGTGCATGGTGGTAGGTGGCAGTGATAGACTCAGAAAGAATGCACAGTGGATCATTGGGTCACACACACACACACATACACACACACACACACACACACACACACACACACACACACACACACACACACTGTCACTTACATGCATGGTCACTCACCCATACACAGGCACACAGTTCCCACACTGCACCTCCTGCCTAGCCACCTCCTCAACCCCATGCCCTGCACATAACTCACCCTTCAGCCATCCACCCCATATACACACACATCACATGTGCACTGTTACACTGCGTCATACGCCTGTGGTTTGCACTGTTGTCACTGTTCTATACTGTACATATTATGCATATATATTAAAGGCACTGGTCATGACTTGATGTTTGTCTGTGTAGTGCTCATTAACCTTCCCATCTGGGCTAGTGCATCCGCTATGCTGCTGCAGTGCTCCAGGGCTCTGCGGGCCATTTAAGGTTCTCTCCTCTCGCGTTGTTCTACTATCCTCTGGACCTCTGGCTCTGGGTCCCTGTCTGACTGTACCTCAGGTTCAGTTGCACATATACCATGGTTTATTGCCATGTTGTGCAGCATACAACACACTTGGAATATATGGCATACCTTCTGAGGGTGATACTACTGTATAGGGCACCACCTGGAACAGTCGAGGCAGTGGAAATGTATCTTCAGCATGCCAAGACCCTCTCTATGATGTCCCATGTGGCGGTGTGTGCCTCATTATACTTTTCCTCAGCCATTGTTGCTGGCTGCAGTACTGGTGTGAGGAGCCATGGTCTCAGGGGATAGGCGCTGTCCCCTGTGAACATATGTGTATGTGTTGGCTGCACTGTCCTGCTGTCTAGCCATTGCACATGTCTGTCACCTGTTTTGCTGTCCCATTGCTCCCTGCCCCCCAATGTTGTCTACAGTTGCTTGGCACTGTTATCCACTGTGGTGTTTGCATGCAGTGGCAGCAGATACTCACTGACAAGGTGCCCACTGGGTATTCTGCCTTCCTAAAGGCCTGGCACAGCCTTGATTGGTGCCATATGAAGGCATCATGGGCATTGCCGGGGTACTGTGCAAAGACATTGCTGATGCACCCTGTTGCATTGCACACCACCTGGCAATTGATGAAGTGGAACCCCTTCCTGTTCACGTATATGTCACTGCCATCACCAGGCAGTGCATGGATGGCAACATGAATGCAGTCAATGGTACCAAGTACAGATGGTAGGTGCACAACTCGATAGAATTTCTGCATGGTTGCTCTGCTGCCGTGCTGGGGAATATTATGAATTCAGCAGCATGTGGCAGGAAGGCATCTAGGAACTGGGTCAGGAGGAAAGAGGTGGCAGTCTGCGATACACCAATGGTGTCTCCCACTGGGGATTGGAATGTTCCGGTGGCTAGAAAGCACATTGCTGCCATCACCTTCTCCTCCACTGTCATGGCATGGATGTGTCTAGTGTTGGGCTGCAGCTGCTCATGCAGGAGTTCACCTAACTGTCTCAACACATCCCTGTTCATTCTGTACCAGCCAATGATGTAATCATCAGGCAGGTTCTCAAAGGAGACTCTGGGCCGGTACAACCTGTGTTCAGCATATCTCCTCCTTGGCCTGCGGTGTGGGCAGAGGTGGGCCTGGTCCCTCTCCTCCTCCTGCACTACTTCCTCCATGAGGTGCATCAGCACAGCATTGCTGAAGAAAGCCATGTTTACTTCCTACACTAGCCGCACCCCCCTCTTTGGATTGCTCTGGGTAAGACCTGCCTTTTATAGGCGGTATGTAGCGCTGCACTATGTGTTGTGCAAAGTGGCCTTCCGCGGCGCTATACCTTTGAATATTCCATTACACCTTTATGCACGTTCCCACCCCTCAGTTTGCCACTTGCATACATTAAGTGTTTTCATGGCACTAATGCATTGTGCTGGCATTATGTCTTGTATTAAATATTGCGATCCTGCACTAACCTTGTGCTATCCCAGCACAAACTGTTTGTTCACAGTGCAAACCTTTGAATATCTGCCCATGTCTTTTATTTGTAAGCCACAAATACCATTTTACTTATTGCCCCCCAAATCATGAAATGTCACCATCTTGGATCTTGAAAGTGTTTTGACTCAGCTTCGGGTTCAATTCTCATTGCCCTTTTTGGATTTAAAACTTTTATCTCTGGGTATTTCAGGATATGTTTCAGAAAAGTTTCTAACAACTGTCATAAATTGCTTGCTCATATCTGTGCCTTTTATTAATCATTTTATTTTCTAGTTCTGTCCTTCAAATCGTTTAGTGTTCAAGTTAGGGTACCTCTGACTACTGTACAAAAACTTAACTTCTTAGAGTTTTCAAAGAAGATGCCATTTTCCCCATTTATTTCTGTTCGCCAAGTCATTTTTCTAACTTTGGTAGTGTACCTTCTTGTTGAGTTGCATAACTCATTCAGTGATGTTATCTCTTTTATCCTAAACATTGCATTTTTGCAGGAACAGAATCATGTCCATGCTTACTGTAGATCATTTTGCTTCTTGTGGGAATGGCTTGTTTCTTGTGTGCACTCTCCACACACAAGATGCCTGTTCTTTTTCAAAATTAAATTTCTTAGTCTCCATTAAAGCCAGTATAAAGACAGACATTTATTTTACATGTGTTATGTCTCACCTTAAATAGCTATAACCTTGTTATAGTAATATAGTACAGTTGTGCAAGAAAGGAATTATATTTCAGGATATCCACCTCTCAACCAAAACTTTATCACTGATTGTCTGTTCTTATTCTGTCTTTTTCAGTCAGACTAATTACATATTATTTTACTGCTATGATCCCATATTATTTTGCTTGGTAATTTCATGAATTTTAATTCAGTTTCCTCTTTTGTTATCCCTGTGAAAGTACTTCTTCAAAGGACCTTATCACAGCCTTCCATTCTTACTCTTGCTCATAGCAGTAATAACAAATCAGTTCCAGGTTTCTTTGGGATAAATCTGCAGTTCTGCTGCATATCTGAAACAAAGCTGCTGCAAAGTGAAAACTGACTGGTGATTTCATCAAATGGTTTTGCTAAAAATAGACATGAAATTAATCTGAGAATTTCCAATATCACTTTCAATATATTTTTATTTATATTATGACTTTTTTGGTAAGGTAACAGAAATTACAAGTGAGCCCACAAAAATAAAATACAGTCCTGCAGAATTCTTCAGTAGGGTTACTACGGAAAACAAGAAATGTTCAATGGTAGATAAGCCTTTCATCTTTTATGAATCTGTGACACTGCATTGTAACCTTCAGTGGTGGGGAAATTAATGTAAATCCTGCTAAAGGAAAGACAGGTAGATTATCTTGAATCCAATGGGTTACAAGATCATAGGAAACATGGATTCACAAGGAGATTACGCCAGATGAATCTGATTGATTTATTTGTCTGGGTGACTAGGGAACTAGATCATTTGAGGGCAGTGGCTGTATCATATCTGTACTTTTGCAAGGTCTTCAATACTGCACCCTACAGGAGACTGATAAGGAAGTTTGGCAGCTTAGGGGTGGGATCCAAAGTGGTGAATTATGTTAGAAATCAGTTAATGGATAGATGACAGAAAGTGATGTTTAATATCACTCTCTCTAATGATGGAAGTATTAACAGCAGAGTGCCACAGGGCTTTTTACTGATACTGGTCCTCTTTAATGGCTTCATAAGTGGCATTGCAGAAGATCTAGAAGAGTAGTTATGCCTTTTTTTCAGATGATATCAGCATCTATAATAGGATAGATACTCAGGAGGCAGTGGATGGAATGCATTGTGATCTTGGGAAACTTGAAAAGAGATCATGAACAAGGGTATGGCACTTGGGGTTCAATGCCAAAAACTGCAAAAGTATGCAACTAGGGCATAGGAACCCAGGAGTGGAGTAAAGGATGGGGAAGATACTACCAGTCACTAAGCAGGAATTGGACCTTGGACTGATCATAACTGATGACCTCAAAGTGGCAGGGCAATATGACAAAGAGTGGGGAGGGCCAGTGGGATGATGGAGTTCATAGGGAGAGATATCTCCAACATGAAGAGGGAGGTGGCATTGCCACTTTATCATGCACTGGTGAAACCCCACTAGGTTGGGAGGGAAGTTGCTGGCAATCACAAGGGAAGAAAGAGACTTGGGCATCATCATTACAGATGACCTGAAATCATCCAAGCAGACCACTAAAGCAGTAGGTAAGGCTAGAGGGATGTTGGGATCTATTAGTAGGGGTATCACAAGTTGTAAGAGGGAGATAATAATCCTTCTTTGCAAGACACTGGTTAGGCCCCACCTGGAGTACTGTGTGCTGTACTGGAGGCCATACCTGCACAAGGACATTAACAAAATGGACGCAGTCCAGAGAAGAGCAACCAAAATGGTGAAGGGACTGCATCAGAAAACATATGAGGACAGATTAACAAAGCTGAACATGTATACCGTAGAACAAAGGAGGGAGAGAGGTGATATGATCAAACCATTCAAGCATCTTAAGGGCATTAATAAGGTGAAAGAGTCTAATATGTTTCAATATAAGAAAAATAGCAGGACAAGAGGACACAGCATGAGATTAGAGGGAGGCCAATTAAGGGATAATGGTAGGAAGTTATTTTTTACAGAAAGAGTTGTGGATGCATGGAATGGCCTGCCTCAGAAAGTGGTGGATATGAATACAGTGCAGGGCTTCAAACAGGCATGGGATAGGCGCCTACCTTGACTTCAGCAAAGCTTTTGACACTGTTCCACATAGAAGATTGATAAATAAGCTAGGTAGGCTCGGGGTGGGTCAGAAGTTGGTCAACTGGGTGGCAAACTGGTTGACTGGCAGAAAACAGAGAGTGGTGGTAAATGGTATACAGTCAGAAGAGATGCAAGTCACAAGTGGGGTACCTCAGGGATCAGTCCTGGGGCCAGTCCTATTCAACATCTTCATTAGTGACCTAGCAGATGGACTAGAGGGTAAGGCTTGTCTGTTTGCAGATGACACCAAGATCTGCAACAGAGTAGATGATCCAGATGGGGTGGGCAGAATGAGAAGAGATCTGGATAAACTAGCAGAATGGTCAGAAGAGTGGCAACTGGGATTTAATGCAAAGAAGTGCAAAATCATGCACATAGGGAAGAGAAACCCTGAAAGCCACTTATAGGCTGGGAGGAGTTGCTAGCAGTCACAAAGAAAGAAAGAGACTTGGGCATCATCATCACTGATGACCTGAAATCATCAAAGCAGACCTCTAAAGCAGTAGGTAAGGCTAGCGAGGTGTTAGGTGTATTAGTAGGGGTATCACAAGTCGTAAGAGGAGGTAATAATCCCTCTGTACAAGACATTGGTTAGGCCCCATCTGGAGTACTCATAGCAGTATTGGAGGCCACACCTTCACAAGGACATTAACCAAATTGAGGCAGTCCAGAGAGGGCAACAAAATGGTGAGGGACTGCATCAGAAGACATATGAGGACAGATTAACGGAGCTCAATATGTATACCCTTGAGCAAAGGAGGGAGAGGTGATATGATCGAGACATTTAAACACCTTAAGGGCATAAACAAGGTGAAAGAGTCTAACATGTTTAAATATAAGAAAATAGCAGGACAAGAGGACACAGCATGAGATTAGAGGAGGCCGATTAAGGGGAATGTGAGGAAATTCTTTTTCACAGAAAGGGTGGTAGATGCATGGAATGGCTTACCACAAGAAGTAGTGGCTATGAATACAGTGCAGGGCTTCAAACAGGCATGGGATAGGCATAAGGGAGCAATACAAATGACTATGAATAGATAGGTCACTGACATAGCAAAGGCCGATGGCACATTTATAAGGTAGAAAAAGAAATGGGCAGACTGGATGGGCCTTGCGGTCCTTATCTGCCGTCAACTTCTATGTTTCTATGTTTCTATGTTAGGCATAAGGGGTCAATACATATGAGCATGAATAGATAGGCCATTGACAGATTAAAGGCCTATTGCACATTCATAATTTACAAAACAATGGGCAGACTGGATGGGCCTTGCAGTCCTTATCTGCCTTCAACTTCTATGTTTCTATGTAACCAATACACAGCTTCAAATTATTACCAGACAAGAAGATGCTGAAAATCGTGCCCAGGGAAGAATGTAAGAACCTATGGTATTCTTGAAGACTTGGAGGGCACTGATCTTGCAGCTTTTCTGGACAGCTTTCTGCAAACTGTGCTTGAACTTGATACAAAGTTTCCTCATAGATATAGCGCATGGTCTCAGTGCCCTAGGTCCCAAACCAAGCTCACTGGAATCCGATCCTTGATCAGTAATTGTATGCTTTCTTAACTATTCAGTTAAGGATAGATTGCTCCAACCAGCCCTGCAGAAGCAGAATGTGTTCTATGACATGAAAAGAAGGTTTTTTTTGACAATGACTATTCTCCCCATACACAAAAAACTTAGGTGGGAATATATTCCACTATTTACTCCACTTCAAAATCAAAAACTTAAAATGCCATACCCAGCTCACCTGGTCATACAATATCCCACAGGACAATGCACGTATGAAACTACTGAAGAAGTAAGAGCAGACTAACAGAGATGGGGCGTCATTATCTCCTATGAAGCCAAAGCAACTGCCACCAGTCTTCTGGTATCCCCCAGATGGAAGACCCAATTTGCATCTCATTGAAAGCAGCAGCATAAGGACTGATCCCTAGAAAGTGACATAGAGAAGCTTCAGCAGTACCGCAAGCCCTCTTAGCCCCACTGAGAGACATCTCCCATTCAATGCTGGTTACAGCTCAGTAGAAGAGGGTTAAAGAATGGCTCAATCTTTTGGGAGTGGGAGGCCAGCAGGCCGACTGGAGCACCACCTAAATTCTGACAGAGCCTACACAGGAGGTAGGGGTCCAGCCAAGCCACACTGCCACAGCCTAGATACTCATGGAGTCCCAGTACATGGCTTTTAAGGAGCTGGGTTTGTGTGCTCTGACATGCCATACAGTGGAAGGTTATTGCCCTCAGAGCAACTGATTGAAGTGGCACAGGTTCATACTTTGCTCTATGATGGGGGCTCCCTGCACCTAGCCTAACCTGGCACATCAGGGTTCCAGCGGGAACTATATTTGAAGCCCCCTTTCCCTATCCCCACCTCTCTTGTCATCACAACCTTCAAGGAATGCATTAGTAGCTTCTAATTTACATGCTTCCATATCTTCTAGATCTGTGGCATGATCTGGGGTGATCCCTGTCAGAAAAATGGGGTGATTCATTCATGAAGTTACTCTCTATCCACACTTTGAAGAAGCCTAATAATAATTTCAAGGCATGGAACCCCTGAATGACTTGCTCATAGACTCCCACTGAGGACACAGTCAGACTTGAGAAGCAATTGAGTCTCCTTTTTTTTTTCCACAGCTCTGTCTTAAAAGGGTGTAGTCACTTAATTCTGATGGTCTGTATTCAGTCAACGGGTCCTTCTTTTTTTGTATTATGGATAGGAATTTTTCCCTCCTTACCACTTAGCTTCAGAGGGGGATTTCTCACAATAAAACTACAGTATTCTCACAGGCTTAGTTTATTCCAGGCAGCTTGAGAGATCAATGGACAATGAACCTCAGATAAAATCCGAACTAGAAAGGACCTCACCGTTACTATCCTTGCATCCAGAATATGCTGGATCTCTAATGGATTTACAGTTCTAGCCTTACCCTCAGGTGGGGGGTTCATGCAGCCATGCTTTGTTTAAAACTCAAGGAGAAGTTGTGGCAAAAGACTGTGACAGACTGCAGCAACATGGGGATATCACCAACAGTTTTTCTTTTCAATTGTCTCCCCTTTCTTATCTACTTTTTATACAATGAGGTTGTCTAAACTCCAGGAAGGCTCAGATTAGTTTTTCCCCGACATACCCCCCAGTCTGAGATATCTGACAGCAACAACTTACTTCACTCTCGAACAAATAGAATGGTTTGCATTACTGTCCTTTTATGTGGAAATCATGTTTCTTTTACTCCAGGAGAAGCCACTCCAGAGTGGGGGCTACGCCTGATTTACATGTGAGGAAGATAGTCCAGCTGACATCTTCCCACACTGAAACTAGTTTATTTGATGTGCATTGAGCATTGTTGTATTGGATGACAATCTCTCCTTTTTTGTTTCTTGTATTTTATGCATTGTACTGTTGATGATCTTTTGTGGCTTTGTATTGTATATTTTTTTTAAAAACTGTACCTATCCAGGTCCACCTTGTAAATAAGTCTTCCTCAATGGTGTTCCACCTGGTAAAATAAAGACTGAGTGATTGATTGATTGATATTCTCATGGGTTCCCTAGTTTAAAAGTTTTCTACACATCTGGGTTGTCAGACGGCAATTTAAGCCTTCCATGCAGACATACAGTGGTACATATAATACAAATTGTTCTTTGCAATGTCAATATGTTTATGTATTTGGACAAGTACTAGATAGCCTGCACTATGTTTTCCAGAGGAACTATGCCTAGAGATTAGGAGAGGTACAACTACTGTGCTTGTAGATTAACGTATAGCACGCTTTAGAATTGTGTCTGAGAATGTGAATGGGTTTGGCTCCCCTATATAAAGAATAAAAGTTATAACAATGCTCAGAGAGATAAGACATGCTCTCTTGTTGTTACAAGACACACATCTTTCAGACCAAGAGCATACCAAGTTACATAAATATGGTTTTAAACAGATATTAGCATCCTCCTATAAACATGGAAGGAAACATGGAGCTGTTTTCTCAGTCCCCTGAAAATCTGCATTAAAAATAGATGACACATTTACAGATAATGAAGGCAGGTTAACTGTGGCCATGGGCTGGCTTCATGGAAAACTAACAATGATAGTTAGCCTTTTCTTATCCCAGGAATGGATGCCTCCACTTCACAACTACTGATGGATAACATAATTAGTCACTCCAAGGGAGCACTGATAATCAGAGGAGATCTGAATCTCCTTATTGACCCGATAAAAGACATTATAAACCCTCGTCCTCTGCGTACCACATCAGAACAAAAACATGCTAAATGTTTAATGAAGGAGATGGGAATGATCAATATCTGGAGACATTTTCACCATCATACTATGGACAGCCTACACTTTTTATTCACAACCCCACTCTTTTTACTCAAGGATAGACTATTTCTCGATTGCAGGAGAACATGCAGACCAGGTACCAGACACCCGCATTGGTCAGATTTTAATTTCTGACCATGCACCCATCTGGTTATCATTAGCACTAGATAGATGACTGGAACTGAGGCAATGGTGGTTAAGTGCTGCTTTATTTAGGGACCCAGAATTTATCCACCTTCTTAAAACCCAAATCCCACAAATTGTATAGGAGAATGGAGCGGGGCATTACAGAGGGGATCTTATGGGGTACCCTGAAAACCCCTCTATAAGGGGGTATATCACCCAATTTCCAGCTCATAGAAAGAATCACAGAGAATAATGCCTAACTGAACTTCAATTGAAATTGAAGTTCCCCCAGGTTTCTCATAAGCAGGAGTTCCACCATTCATTTCTTGCTGAATCAATCTAAATTTGAGATACAAAAACTCCTTGAAGCTAAACCACAGAATGCTCTGTTGTACGTTTGGCAAAAATACTATGAAGGGGGTGCCAGAGTTTCCAAAATTGTAGCTTATTGCCTCTGACAGAAACAGAGGGCGTGTCTCATAACAAAACTTCAGACCCTTAGGCAGGGCAACACTGTTATACAAAGAATAACATTTGCCAGGTTTCAGGGGCAAACCCTATTATCCCCTGGGCCTTTGCCAATGGGGATGGCCCAGTGCCAGCAACAGAAAGTGAAGGGGAGGGAGGGTGGGTGGGCAGCGTGACCTCACAAAGGAGGAGGCACACAAGGGGGAGAATGAAGATGATTGGGCAAGGGTAGGCTGGAAGGGGAATGGTCAAGGGGGTTTAAAAATCAGCTGCACTGGGTCCCTGATCTCACTTTTGCTGCTTTTTGAGTTTTTTCTTACACTAGTTAGCATGTTCGATTGGCAAACCTTTTGAAAAATAATTTAGATATATTTTATTCTACTGGTTTGTAATTTGATAGAATAGTTTTGTTTTATTAAGCCACAGTATAATTATAAAAAAATAAATAAATACAATTTTCAGTAACCAGCAAAATTAGTGGAGCATTCTAGCCTGATGAGCATCATAAAGAAGCACAAGGGTATAGTTTTCTGTTTCTTTAGTATTTAAAAAAGCTTGATGATATCAGGAGTGCTGATACGATTTCCGTTTGTTTTGCCTGTTGGTCTGGTTTGATAATATGTTCTTATGTTTTCATTTTGGCACCAAGCACAGTTTTTGGCTCAAATGTGAGGCTCTTTTAAAGTATTAAGTTGTTTCAGTGGCCGATACTGTTCAATGCGATTTGCGTTATCTCCTATTGCTGAAAGATAAAAAAAAAAAAAAATATATATTTTCATTTGGTTGCCATGGCAGGCAGAGGTAGGTGGGGAGATCTCATTGTCTCCATGCACTGCCTTCACCTTGCAACCTGTGCTCCTGCTTGGGAACAACATTGCTGCTTGTTGTAGAGTGGGAAGTTTGTTTACTTTCGGGATACACAACAAGCCACCACATGGGGGCTGGGGTTGTGTACAGGAGACGCATCGAGCAAAAGGGGAAAAGGGCTGAGAGTGCTCCAGAAATTCACTCAGACATAGGGGTTTAAGGAGGCAGCTCATCACCATCGTGGGTGACCAAGGAGCTGTGGATAATAATTAAAAAAAAAGGAAAAATGACTGGAAAGAAAAACCTGGGAAACAGCCCAGGGATAGAGCCACAAGGAAGGCCAGTGGTAGAATGCCATGTGGCCTAGGATGGGCCATGTGGCATATCGGGAAGAGCAAGCTGAATTTGTTTGGGTCACACGTAGGTAGAGTGGGGTTTAGGGATTTTAACTGTTTGTCTCTGCTGGCCTAAAGTTGCAGTTCTTATCAGGAGAGGGGATTTGGAAAAGTTTTGCCAGCTCTGGAGGCAGAGCTGGGAGGTAGGCAGGGGCTAGGATGCGACACGGTCAGGCCAGACCACGTGACATCATGAGAGTTCTGCACTTAGTCTTACGGGGGGGGAGAAGATTTAAGAGACGATTTGGCATGAAGCAAGGATTTGGTGAGGTGAAGTGTTCAAGAAAAAAAAAGGAATTGGTAAAAAGAAGGGGGTTTGAATGGAGAAAGAATATGGTACTGGGAGGCTCATGAGTTAACATTACAGCAGACCCAATACATGTTAAATGGGGAGGTGTTTGCAGCCTGGATCAAGGTAATACACAAGAACAGCAACCTGATTTTTGGGGCATGGCTTCAGTAAATTTGTTGTAGTGTTGTCAGAACTAGTTCGTCAAAGATTCGAACCATCCTCGAACCCTGGTGTTCGAGTTCTAACTTAGAACCTGAACACTAAAAGGTTCACAAAAGGGTTCAAATATGAGTCCTCCCAACTCCCGTGACATCTTTTTCCTGGCCCCAGCTGATGACTTGTGTGTGGGGAGGAGGCACGTCCCAGAAGGCAGCCTCGATGTGGGGGTGTGTGGGGGTATGTGTGGGGAGGAGGCACATCTCAGCAGACAGCCCTGATGTGGTGGGGGGTGCAGCAGCAGCAGTGTTTTTGGGGCTGCCAGAATCCACCACGAGTTCTCTCACACTTTGCACTTGCGTAGCGTACTTACGCTCAAGTGAAATCATCCTCACCACCTGGCCATTTACTATGTTGTCTGGTGGAGGTCGAGTAAGCTGCATGAGCCGCGGGATCTGTGAAGGATATTTAGGTGGATGCAAGCCTCGAGAGCGCAATTTGGATCCTGAGGATTTCAGGAGGCAGCAGCAGCCTGAGCAATACTGTAGCGTACCGCAGCCAGCATTCTTGCTCGATACTTAGGCCAGGGCCCAGGTTGGTGTGGCAGCAATTGGATGGCAGCACTTACTAGTTGCTGCTGTGCTTACCTGAATTATTTAAAAAATTCCCAATCCATCATCCATTTTCCTTCAAAAAAGGGCTAAGCAAATGCTGAAAAGTTCGAGGGGGAGGGGAAGGGGAAGGGGGGCAGGGCCCAGGCACGAGACTGAGAACGAGAAAGGCTAAAAAGGCTCAATAAAGTAACAGTCAGGTGTGGGAGTAGGGGAGGTTCAGGTGGAGGGACTAATCAGGAATTGGGAAGGGATCGATCAATATCAGGAGACAGAATAAAAAAAATACAGAAAGAAGAACCTTTGTGAATGTGATTGTGAAACTGCAGCACTGCACAGTGCACACTCAGCAGCTGCCAGCAAGAAGCATATAACAAGGGGAAAAAAAAGGCAAATATATTTCTCAGGACAGAGTATAAGGACTGCTCAAGCTCATTGTGCTGTGCTGCTAAGGGGGATCCTCCTCTTGACTTTCACCCTCAAAAATTCCAGTCCTTATTAGTCCTTATACAACAGCACAAGGCACTGGCAGTAAGACACTGACTGAAGGCAGGCAGTTCATTTTTTTGGACACCACTCCTCTGTGTGTGTGTGTGTGTGAGCCTTCTACTTCTCCACTCCCGAGTCCCTGTGTTATGTATGTGACTCCCTGCTCCCATCTCCCTAGTTGTGTACTGTTATTACCCTTACATGACCGAAGTTTAGAAATATAATTCTCATTCCCTGTGTTGTGTGTTATCTATGAATGTGACTCCATCTCCTGTGGTCAGCCCGTCACCGTACTACTGTGTACCTCTTGACTGCACTGTACCCTACCCAGTGTGTGTTACAGAGAGAAGCCCAGTGGTCAGTTGTGTGTTGGCATTACCCTTACATGACAGAAGTGTAGAAATATAATTCTCATTCCCTGAGTTGTGTATGTGACTCCGTCTCCTGTGGTCAGCCCATCACCTTGCTGCTGTGTGCCCCTTGACTGCACTGTACCCTACCCAGTGTGTGTTACAGAGAGAAGCCCAGTGGTCAGTTGTGTGTTGGCATTACCCTTACATGACAGAAGTGTAGAAATATAATTCTCATTCCCTGAGTTGTGTATGTGATTCCGCCTCTTGTGGTCAGCTCATCACCCTGCTGATGTGCACCCCTTGACTGCTATGTGTATGTCTATGCCCAGCAGCCCAATCATTCTGTAAGCCTTGAACCTGGAATCCTTTAGTTGCAAACCATCATATTCTTTAATTACTTTCAGTCCACTGCATCACAGTGTCACACAACCAAAATGAAATTTTGTAGTTGTAGCCAGCGATCACAGAACACATTGCTTTCTTACACAGGAATTGTGTAGGTGTGGGTGTGTTCACTGCAGTATACCGGTACTGTTATGGCTGACACCAACATAGATGAAGCATCTGGTGCTGGTGTTGGAGCAGGTGTTGGGGTAGTGGTAATCCTGGTGCTAGCAGAAATAACGAAAATGTTTCACATGATAAAAATTCAACAAACAACAAAAGAGCAATAGTGAAGTGTGGTAAAAAGGGACCTTTTAAGGAAACCTGTGCAGCTGCTGCGGTCACACGGAGAGGCACCATAAGGTATACCGTTCATGCTGTTAAAATCCCTGTGACTAACAGTAATAATGCAAGTGACAGTGAGTCCCTCTCTGTCTCAGACTCAGACAGTAGCTTTTTGTCTCAGTCCAACACTGTTGTGTCTTGCGACGTATCATTACTTCCTCAACAAAGTGAAATGAGCAAGTCTGCTGACAATGAATCAGGTAGTGCACTTGCAAATACATCCAGCACTGTTGGCAATGAAAAGGACATATCCATTGAATCCACCACTTCTGTGTTGGCCAGTAATGAAAATCCATCAGAGTCTTCTGCCCACTCTTCTAGCACCAAGAAGCATGTCCCGGGTTCTGTTAGGACAGGTGAAAAGATGTAAACAGTCTTTAGCTATCTTCCTAGCACTTTAACAAAATCTGTCACAGCTGAGGTGTGTAATTATTTCTCTGTCAGTAAAACTGATCCATGCAGAGCAATTTGTTCCCTGTGTAGACAGAGTGTAAGCCGTGGTAAAGTTGTGTCATGCCTTGGCACTACAGCTCTTAAATGCCATCTGAAAAAGCATTCAGTTTTGCTTGATCGTACAAAATCCATGTCCTGCATCTTCCAGACCGCACATGAGAAGGGACAGGAGGAATCTGAAATGGATACTGAATTATCTGAACTTGATGCAGACAGAACCACTGCCAGCTCTAGGATCATTGTTACCACCAATGCCAGCACAATTAGCACCAGTTGCACATCCAGTGATGGCACTGAATGTATAAGTCCTAGTCCACCATCCCAGCGTCCATCTGCCCATCGAAGCACGGTGTATAATAAACCAGCAGGGACATGTTGTAAACAGCTAACACTGTCTCAAGCATTTGAAAGGAAGAATACCTTTACTAAAAATCATCCAAAGATCCTTCATCTTAATCACAGAATTGGTGAACTGTTAGCTGAAGCCCTTCTCCCATACTCTTTGGTAGATCATGAGGATTTTAGGGAGCACTTGAAAATAGCAGAGCCTCATTACAAAGTTCCTCATCAAAGGTAATTTTCCTATGTTGAAATACCAAACATTTATCAGGCTTTAAAAGCGTTAGTGATGCTTGCACTTAAAACTGCAGAGGGTGGGCTTATTCATGTCACAACAAATATGTGGACCAGCACTCAAAACATAGATTACATGTCCCTTACCGCTCATTGGGTCACGTTTTCCAGTGGTTCTTCAAAAACAAAGACACCCCAGAAGATGGCGCTGCTGCATATAAAGAAATTTGGGCAAAGTCATACAGCTGCAAACATCTTGCAGGAACTAAATGACCTCCTTGATGAATGGGTTTATTCTCATGGCCTAAAATGTGGCTTCATAGTAAGTGACAATGGAGCCAACATCTTGAAAGCAGTACAGGATGGAGGATTTATGCAAGTTTATTGCTTTGCACATTGCTTACATTTAATTGTCATGGGATTTCTCAGCAATGAAACACAAGTGGATGGTATGATTGCTGTTTGCAAAAAATTGTGACTCACTTTTCACATTCAACCAAGGCTAGACGGACACTGTTCGAACTGCAAAAAAAACACAAGCTGCCCCAGCAAAAGCTGATTCAAAATGTTTCCACTCGTTGGAACTCAATGCTTTATATGCTGCAGTGCCTCTTGGAGGAAAAGCAAGCTGTACATGAGTATTGCTCCAGTTACATTATTGGAGATGGCATTATGCTGCAGTGGAAATTAATGGAGACAGTGTGCTGCATCCTAGCTCCTTTTAAGACAGCTACAAGGGACATGTCTTCTGAAGGCATATCTGTGAGTCAGGTTATCCACTCATAATGCTGATTTCACATCATCTTAGTGTTCTAAATCTACAAAAAGAAAAAGACAGATCTGAAGCTCAGACAACATGTCACCTGTATCATGGGAATCTCGTAAAGAGAATGAGCGAGCGCTTCAAAACCAATGACAAATTTGTTGCAATGACGAAATCAAAACTCTACATCTGTGAAACTCTCTTAGATCCCAGGTTCAAGGCTATACATCTTCCAAAAACAGGTGATATAGAGCAGTACAAATGTCTGTTGCTAGATGAGCTGCAGCAGTCACAGGAGTCAAACACAAACACGCACAGTACCCTCAGGTTTTCATCACCACAACATGCAGATTCATCTTCACAAAGGGATACAGAACTGAAAAATCATCAAATATTAACAGTAGTTGTTCCACAACTACCACTTCTTCAACCCTTAGTAGCAAGCTAAATCTGTGGCAAAAACCTTTCCCAAATTGTTGCCATACCAGCTTATGCTGATTCCTCTTCTTAGCGGTCTCTGTCCATCATGGTAGACAGTTACCTGCAAGAACTGCCTATTCCTATTGATGCATGCCCTTTTGAATACTGGAGATCAAAAAAGTCGATTTGGACAGAGCTGTATGATGAAGCCTGTAAATATCTTGGTTGTCCTGCAACAAGTGTCTCTTCAGAATGCATGTTTAGTACAGCTGGCAATATTGTGACAGACACCAGAAATAGGTTGCTGCCAGAAAATGTGCACACATTAACTTTTGTTAAAGTTAATAAGTCAAGATTTTTGTATCCCTACAACAGTATACAAACTGAACCTGAAGTGATTGATGTGGATGTTGATGGTGATGACAACTCAGATGGTGGTGGCTGGTAAATACTGTGTGAGACAGAGTCTCTCTGCACCAAAAAGGAAACTTTTACAGACTGTGATGACTTTGGTTGTCTCTCTCCTTTCTCGATCTACTACCTTGGACTATATACCACCCAAAACGTTCACCATTTCATGGCAAACTGCTTTGTAGCTAGGGTCTAAAGTCAATAAGTTTTATATACTGGGCAATTTTAACATCAGTGTGAACAGGTCCAAATTTGGCATAAAAGGGACACTGTCATGTCAATCATTTCTGTATCATATTATTTATAGTTAAAGTGCAAACATATATTTTTGGATTTACCTTCTGTAACTTTGTGGTGCATCAGTATGGGCTGGGACCGGGGGTGGTCTATTTTTCAATTTTAAGGAGGGCAAAACAATGAGTTCTAATTGGTAGCTGTTTATTATTTTTTCAATTACAGAAATGTTAGCCATAAACCAAAATGATCCATATGTAACTTATCTTACTGAATAAAAAATTATGGGAAAAACTGTATTTTGTATTGTTATGTTTCTGTGGGCAGCATCCTGTTACAAGTCTCTTCTGGGAAACAGAGTCATCTGGATTTTTACCTATGTCACGGTTGAGCACATATTCTGTAAGCATAGGTCTCATACCACAATACCTCGTGTTTAACATTCTGTTGTACACAGACCATGGAATAATAGTAACAACTCTCAAATTACTGGTTCCATGAAGAGGACTGTACAGAATGTTGTCCATAAGAAGAAAGCAATTGAAAAGACAGTTTTTCACATAAGTGTTGTTTATTAAGGAACAGTTAAGTATGGCTCATTTGGAGGCAAGAGTTTCATTTTTCTTGAGTAAGCATGTGGTAGTTTTAGCATTTGAGAGGGGGAGGAGGGTAGAATGGGTGCTGGAGGGTGGGAAAGGGCTGGAGGTTGGTTTAACATGGATGCAAGAGGGAGAAAGATGGCATGGATGCTAGTACATGGGTGATGGTTGGGGGACTGGGTTTTAACATGGGAGAGGGACGGAGAAGGGTGACATGAATGATAGTTCATGACTAAGTGTGGGGTAGTTTAAACATTTGGGTGAGGGAGAAGGGTGGAATACATGCTTGAGGGGGTGAGGGTTGTGGGTTGGTTTTAACATGGGTGTAAGGGTGGTATGGGTGCTACTGCACAGATGAGGGTGGTGGAAGAAAAGTGGAATGGGTAATGGGGTGAAATGTAGGTGTTGTTTTAGTCCTTTCATTTACAGATTCGTGATCGGCTGGGGATGGTGAGGAAAAGATGATGACAGACCGATGGTATGGGAAGGCTGCACCAATTGCACACTGTGGAACCTACTATAGATATAAATATTTTATGTATATATATATATATATATATATATATATATATATAAATACATTGCAAACTGCTACCTAGCACAATTGTCCTGTCCCCTTTAAAAAAAGAATAAAGGAATCAGAAATAAAAGAAAATCTGCATCAGCAGTTTTCACAGAATGTGACCTATCATAAAGTGTTTTTGCTTTACAAGTAGTGATAATTTGATACATAATGGGGTTGACAGACACTGTCCCTTAAACATCACATGCCAACCGCTGCAGCTACATTAAATGTTCCTTAAGTTAGTACTTGTATGTGGTGAGGAAACCACTTTTTTATTTATGTTACTGAAATACTGATTTTATTGACGTATCAGCTGCAAAAATGCATCATATTAGAAAGTTGTATGTATTACTTCAATTTGCCAAAAAGAATGTTGGTATATGCATGCATTATCTTAGAAAATTGAATGCATTTTTTGCCAGCAACAATGACTGGCATATTTTTTTTTTTCAAATGTCTTCACTGACCCTGTTATGACATAATATGTTTTGCAACAGTTCCATGTGCTGCAGCTGCAGTACCTTGGTTTGACTTTGTTATAAAAGCTTTCTTTTAAACATAGCAACTTTTGATTTACTCATTTAAAACACAAAGCAGCAAATAGCTGAAATTAGGTAATATCAGTTATTTTTTTCTAACAATTCATGATGATGAGTATATATAACTGAGTACATAAATGGCTAATGTGCCTCTTTCTTTCACTAAGGAACTATAGATGCAGCTGCAGCAGGAAAACTTTAACATATGGGTGGGTGGGTGGGCCTGTTACCTATTAAGTTGCTGGCTTTAGCAAACAGAAGAAACCATAGATAAGCCTAGTCTTATTCCTATCAATGTCACTCATGATCATTTCTCTCCCCCTTATATTAAACAGTTTTTCCTTTACATGTATTTCATTACTATCTTCATTACTGGCAGCACAATTAAAAAATAGGGTTCGAGTTCTAAAAAGTTCTAAAAAAGATTAGAACCCTAGTACTTTTTCAAAAGTTCTAGACTAGAACTAGAACCCAGAACTTCAGAGGGTTCTGACAACCCTAATTTGTTGTTCCTGTTACACAGGCCATGTGGGGGGCGGCTGCCATTTTACAACAGGGCCAGCGGCCATTTCGAGGGCAAACCACAGGTCAGAGGATGGCCACCATTTTATGCTGTAGCGGGTGACCACCATCTTAAAATAAAACAGAAAAAACTCAAACTATATAAATAATAAATAACTGTTTTACACCACTGAGATATCAAGATAAGGGAGTGTTTTTGGCACAAAGGGGGAGCACCAAAGGAGTGCTGGAAGAATACAAATAGATGCTTCAACTAGATCAGCATGGGGAGGTGCAGCAATGAAAGGAGGTTGGAGCAGCTAGGTTGTGTTTATAAAAAAAAAGAACAGGAACAAATGGAGAAACGGGGACGGGGATATTTCAATGCGAGAAAATACAGGGATACCAGAGTTTGTTTAAAAAAAAAAAGAGGAAGGGGAATAACAACTTATACCAAAGAAACAAAGGTGACTGTACAGCCAGGGGTCCCAGGTGGGAAGCGGCAATGCGCATAGGCCCTGCAAGGATCTGGCTTTTACTCAGAGGTGTGTCCACTTCAGATATGCCACCTGCCTCACCAGTCCCAAGCTGCAGGATCTCCCTTACATCAGCAAATCAGCCCCTGATTGGGCTTTCATTCGGTGGTCGTCCACTTCTGATCCGCTACCTGAGTCCCTGGTCCCAAGCTGCAGGACCTCCATTACATCAGGTACGGTCTGATTCCGAGATGGTATTTTTTTCATATCTCGGTGCTCTTAAGCTGCTTCTCTCGGATTGGCTGCTTTCCTGTGCTGGAGCCTACTGATTGGAGTGCCCTTAAGCTCCAGACTTGTACAGCACTATCACCAACCTTATTGCCTCTTTCTTTGCTGTTTATGGTATCAGCAATGTTTTTTTATTGAGTGTTACCTGCAATATTTTTTTGAATGTTACCTGCTGTTTTGCCTGCAAAGATTACCTTAGTCTAATTAGTTGCTATGCTAAATGTAATGCTGTCTTATTTTGATTACTGTTTATACTTGAATTTTATACTGTAATAATTTTCTTTGCTCCTGCCTAGCTCTTCCTCACCTTCCCTTCTCTCTAAGCTTTTCTAATCCTAGCATGTTCCTCCTATCTATCCCCCCTACCTGGTTCATGGCACTGACCTGCCCTGCCCCCAGTCTCAGTCTTCCACTTGATCCTGTAGTCTCTTCCATATTTCCTCTCTCAGCTGTCCCTCCTTGCTCTCTGTGTCCCTGCCCCGATGTTAATCTGTTGTCATTGTCTTCCCTAGCTGGCTCCAACCTCTTGTTGATTTGCAGTCATCAGCTTGGACTGTTCCCGCCCTCACTTAATCTTTGCACTGTTAGCTCCCCCCCACCCTTTACCCTTCCTCCTTTTACTAACCCTTTCTTTCTTATCTCCCCACAGCAAATCAGGCCCTGATCGGGCATTCACTCATCGGAGTGGCCACTTCTGCTCAGCCACCTGCCTCAACGGTCCCAAGCTGCAGGACCTCCCTTACATCAGGTACTGTTCAATTCCAAGACATCATTTTTTTTCATACAATATCTCAGCGCTCTCAAGCTGCTTCTCTCGGATTGGCTGCTTTCCTGCACTGGAGCTCACTGATTGGCATGCCCTTAAGCTCAGGACTTGTACAATGCTACTGCCAATTTCCTCTAAAGCTCATACTATCTTATTGCCTTTTCCTTGGCTGTTTATGGTATCAGCAATATTTGTCCTGTTCACCCTCCCCGGCCCTGACTTCTATTAAACACGCATATGCCCCACCCTGTGCTCTCCCACTCCCTCTGCTATTGGCCACTTTTACCTTAAGCCAGTCCTATGCTATCTTCACCCTTACCTTAACCAGTTATAGCCCTTTGCCCTCCCCTCTCTTCCATAGTGCCACAGACAGCAAACTCAGCTCTGTTTATCCTGTTTGCTGTGGAAACCCGTTCTGCAATAATGTTCTCTGTCCATGCCGCTCCACAGTCCCCTTTTACTGTCTTCCTTATCCTCCTCAGTCTACCATCACCACGGTTGCACAAAACCTCCAAGCCCTGCTCTGCCCCCCCTACATGCCTCACTTCCCCTCTTACCCCATAATACAACCTAGCAATATTGCCCCATATCCTATTCTCATGCTTGGACACACTGCCCTACTTGGCCCTCCACTCCAATCATCTCTCTTCGCTACTTACACACCCTTCTGTGTCTCTTAAAATTCCAACTTTCCACCTTCTGCTACCCTCCCATACTCCCCCAAAATGTCTAGTCAATCCTGGTTTAAAAGTACCAAGTTCTACCACATCAAAATATCCCTCTTATTGCTCTCTGCAGGTGATTTAAAGCCCAACCCTTGCCCCTTTCTCATAATGACTCCTTCCCCCACTACCCCCTCCCCCTGCTCTCTTCACAAACCCTGAATATCCTCCCCTGAAGTCTAAGGACTTACCGGGTTATAATGTTGTATGCTTAATAGCAGACAGTACTATGCCGAAACCCGGACCTGTGCACTCTCCATGTTGGACCCCCCCCGAGTTAGAATCCTCAGTGGGTGGGGTCCGGGGACACAGCCCCCTGTAACAGGGGTGTGGAGGGTGGAGCCCCCCACAGAATAAATATTAACATTGAAACACGCAATATGCTTATGTCGTACAACATTCTGCCATGCGCGATACTGACCCCATGCCGTCTAAAGATCCTCCACCTAAACTTTCTAAGTATACTCCTCAAACTTGAATTGCTGCACCCTCTTGTAGTGACCGGTCATCCAGATATACTTATAATAACTGAGACCTGGCTTACAAGTAAGGTCCCTGATGCATCCATCTCAATCCTTGGTCATGCCGTCACCCCGGCAAGACCGAACTATCAGGGTTGGGAGTTCACTATCTACTCTGCCACCTCAGCCCTCATCCTAAGGCTTTCTCTACCCTTCTGTGCCCCAATATTCATTGCTGGTGTGTACTGCCACCCTTGTCTACACTGCACTGTTGCCACCGAACTAATCACCACCATTGCTTCCCTCTCCTCCTCAGGTGAGCTCTACCTCCTTGGTGACCTTAATCTAGACTGATTGTCTCCCTCCCTCCCTATGTAAAACCCGCACAGACTTATCTGCCCTTAACCTATCTCAAATAATCATGGAACCCATTCGCCATAACCATAAATCCCAAAAACACACTCTCCTGTATGGGCACTTACCTCATACCCACATAGGGTAATCCAGTCCAGCCTGCTGCCTGATGCTCTTAGTGATCATCATCATATGATCTATTAAGTCAGAAAAACCCACCACCCCAAGGCTCCTCCCAAACTACTAGCTATCCGATCCTACAATACCTTTGACCCTACCACTCTACATCAAGACCTAGCACACTTTGACTGGGCCCCTATAGCCTCCGCTACATCTATTGATCTTGCATACTTCAGAGACAACTTTCTCTTTACCTGGAACACACATGCTCCATTCAAGTAGGTCAGAGTTCATGGAAATCACCATTCTTTGGTTGGAGCAAAACCGTGATTTAGCTTGGAAAACT
The DNA here is from genome assembly GCA_016271365.2 of Neoceratodus forsteri. Lineage (NCBI taxonomy): Eukaryota > Metazoa > Chordata > Ceratodontiformes > Ceratodontidae > Neoceratodus > Neoceratodus forsteri. The sequence goes on along the minus strand of CM057451.1, from coordinate 446,853,523 downwards.
CTCAAATCAACCAAACTCCCTTGCACTCTAACTAACTTCCATACTCTCAGAAATGCTTGTACAAAAGCCATCCAGCAGTCCAAATCTAATTACTTCTGTTTTACCTTTAACACTAATATAAATAACTCATCAAAATTTTGGAAAATAGTCCGCTCACTTCTCTCACTCCAAGCTAAACCTCCACCTCCTCTGCTTAAAATTAACAACCATCTCACTGCTGATCATCCATTGGTAGCTGCTGAATTTAACTCTTACTTCACTTCCTGCACCTCCACCTTACTAGCCTCTCTTCCGCCTCAATTATAACCCTCCCCCCTTACCATCCCCTCCCAGAACCACCACTTACCTCTGAGCTTCTCCTTTACACCAGTCAGCTCTAATGATACAGTAAAGGCTATCCTCTCTCTCAAACCAACAAAGGAAACCTTTCCTGATGTCCTCAAACCAAAAATGTGCTATTATCTGCTCATGTTATTTCCCATCCCCTAGCTGACCTACTCAACCTATCATTTTGCATTACATCTGTCCCTGCTGCCTCGAAATATGCAACTGTCCTCCCTCTTCCTAAGGGTGGCAGTCCCTCTTCTCCAGGCAACTATTGCCCAATTTTGCTGTTACCAACCCTGGCACAACTACAGGAACACCTAGTTCTCTCACAACTCTCTTCCTTCCTTGATGACTCCTCATTCTTCATTTCCTTCCAGTCTCATTTCTGGAAGAACCACTCCACAACAACCTCCCTTCTCAGGTTTAAGGACTCTATCCACTCAGCAATGGATAAAGGCCACATTACATCTGCCATCTTTGTCGACCTTGCTAAGGCTTTTGACATTGTCTCCCACTCCTTCCTTCATGAAACCCTCTCATCAGCTGGCCTGTCACAACCTGCCTGTGATTGGTTCAGATCCTACCTAGTAGGTCGAACTCAATCTGACAGAATTGCTGACTCTATGTCCCCTCCATTACAAATCCCTGCTGGTGTGCCTCAAGGCTCTGTTCTTGGCCCACTCCTGTTCTCTATTTTCCTAAATGATCTACCATCAGCTTGCTTCTCATCCCTGATCCACCTGTATGCTGACAACACAGATTTGTTCACCTCCAGCCACTAACCCTCTAATGTGGCTACCAGACTTCTCCTTGACTTCAATAATGTTCAGCACTAAGTTTTCATCAACTGTTTCTCAATGCCAAGAAGATAATCTCCTTGACCTTTGGCACTAGGCAGAGATTCTCTCAGCTGCCTTCCCTCACCTCCTTCCACACCCTTGACAGGACAACTTCAGAGGATTCCACCTCTTTTAAATATTTGGGTGTCTGGCTTGACCAACACCTTAATTTTTCTGATCATATTGATACTATTCTGCAAAAATTGAGCCCAGAGCTTGGCACCTTATACAGAAACCATTGTTCACTGCCTCTGCTGGTTAGGTGTGATCTTGTTCAGAAAATTATACTCCCCATTATCAACTATGGTGGCAATGTCTACAGTGCTGCTTCCAAGTATTCCCTTGCAAGACTGGATTTCCTCTTCAATGCCTACTGTCACTTTGCTCTTGATTCCCCTCCCCAGACTCATCATTGCATCCTATATCACTCTCTAGCACTGCCTTTCCTGGAATGTAGGTGCCTCTCACACTGCACTAAGCTCACTTCCAAATTCTGGTTTGGATCCCTCCTCTCTTACCTCTCTTCCTCTCTCTCTGTTCCCCTTCCCACCTCCTGCCCTCTTAGGTCCTCTGACTCCTGCACCCTTGTCATCTCCCATTGCCACACCTCCATAGGCCAGGAAGCTTTCTCCTTCCACTTCCCTAAACTCTGGAACTCACTTCCTACTCCTTTTCACTATCCGTCCTACACACCACTCTATTCCTCGCATCCTTCTTTTTGTCATCCACTCCCTTTTCCCTCCTCCTTACCCTGTTCACCATCCTCCTCCTCCTCCTCAATCACCTGTCCACTCCTAGCTGCCCCTCCATCCCCTTCCCTTACCTGTTACCCCTTCCACCTTGTTTCCTCTCCTCATATCTTCATTCTACTCATCCTCCTGTCCATCCCTAAACTCATTTCCTCCCTAGCCCACATTCCTACTCCCTCCCAGTACCCTTATATTGCACCCAAATTCTGGACCTGGTACTGATCCACTTACTTCTAGCCCATCTCAGATGCATACTCTGTCCTCTATTGCTTATCTTTAAATCCTCTCCAGCCACTAATTACCCTGTCTTCAACTCTGATCTCTGCCCCTCTATCCCTCCTGTTCCCCTCTAATCTCCCCTTCCCCCCTCCTTCTCTCCCCCTCCAACCTCTTCCTGTCTGGTGCTGCCCTCCTTGCAGGGTTCTCTGCATCCTGAATGGGGGTTCTGGTCCTAGCAACCTTTTTCTACCCCTCCTCTACCCACCTCCCTCCCTACCATTGTCTCACTTTCTCTCTCTCTTTCTGGTCTTTCACTAGCACTTCTTAAGCCCAGATCCCAACTCTTGGCAGTTCATTGATACTATTTTCCTTGTTTTCTTCACACTCTGGGCTCCTGGCTTTTAGGCCCTTCTTGCCCTATATAAAATCTCCAATTAATTTGTTACTACTTCTTCAGCCTCCAGCTCTAGTGTTATAGTGTTGTAGTCAACTACCTTGTATGTATATATTTGCTCCTCCCTTCTCTGATCTTGCTTGTGTTTGCCTCTCCCAGCCTTTGTACCCCCTCCTACAGGAAGCTTCTAGAAATAAGCTGTTCATCAGCTCATGTTGTCTTTCCTGGTGAAACATTTTGTAAATAAAAATAAATAAAAGGAAATTGTGTCTTTATCATAAGATGTCTAACTGTTCTGGAATTAGTGTTACAGCACCTGGTATGATAAGAGTTTAAGATGGCCCCAAAGAAAAACAAGATGAAGAAGGTCAATGCCTACAAGACCATTGTGGACCTTATGGACAAAGCAAACAAAATCTGGGAATTGGCAGAGGATATGAAGAATGGTCAGGGGAAGAAGTGGAAGGCAGAGAAGGGGAAGAAGAACAAAGGCAATAAGATGCCTCTGGTAAGTCCAGCCCGCCCTGCACCCAGGGATCCTATGTTGTCATTGCCATTTCCTCCCATGCCTGCTCCCTTGCCACTGCCAGTCCCTGAGCCTGGTCCCTTGCCATTTGCCTATCCCAATGTCCCCACAGCCAGAAAACCTGGCAGACCCTTTGCTGCTGCCAGGTCTATCTGCAACCTGACACCTCCAGAAAACAGGCTACCAGCTGGGCCTCCAGCACTGGGAATGTTCCTGATTCCAGCTCCATCCCCAAGACCAGGTAATGAAGCCCCAAATATAGGCAGTAGTATTAAATAATATCTAGAGCAAATGCTAGAGGCTATGAGAGATGATGGCATGGGTCAATTTGAGAAGGCACTGGAAGAAATTAAGAAGGGGAAGAAGGAGGTGGTTAAGACAGATCTGGGAACAATGCTGGGTGAGTGAATGGGCATGAGGGAGATAGGGTCCCCATGCATGAGAATAGGGAAGCACATGCCTTTAGCCACAAAAGAGAAATTTTGGAAGAGAGAGTTTGCAGACATATTTGCTCTGGTAAGTAAGAAGGCCATTTCAAAATGTTTTATTTTTATTTATTTATTGAAAAGTTTCACCAGAAAAGGCACACTGAACAATATTAAATTGCTCATCTCATGGAGTATCCTGGGGAAGGGGAATAGGAGTACATAGTCTTAGAACAATTACATGCATCAATACATTGCATGAGGTATGGGAGATATCCTCAACAGGTCATGGTAAATACAACAACTTTCAAACATACAGGAAACATTATACAAAAAATAAAAAAGCAAGTGCTTGGAGGAAGCTTGAATTAATCATTTGCTATGCTAACATGGAGCAATGACTGGATAGCACTTGATAAGAAGAGTAGATACTATCGACAAGCTTATATACTTATGTGCAATAGTGCAGAAACAACAAAGTGGCTTGTAGCTTCCATTTCAGAAGAGATGGGAGCTAAGGGTGTCAGAAGTAGATATGAATGTAGAGGACTAAGATCAGTTGGGGGCAGAATAGAGGAAGTTGTTGAGGGAGGTCGAGATAGACCATGGGGAGGAGGAATGCCTAATTTGGCAGGGCAGAGAGTTCCATAGTTTAATTTATTTTATTTTTATTTATTTATTCAGTCTTGGATTACAATACCTTTGAGCACAAGGTGCTCATTTACAAAGGTTCCACGTCAGTGGGGAGGGTGAACAAAAATTATAAAGGCATCAAGACAAAGACGGTTTAACACAAATGCAATAGAACAAACTTTGTAACTAAAAAAACTAAAAAAAATAAAACTCTTGAAGGGAGTGGGAATAGAGTGAAAGGAGGTGCTGAAGTAAAGAGAAAAAGGATGAAAGCAGCCAACCGGCCTTGGCAGTACAATGGTAGAGAAAGTGAAGTGGTGCAAGAAGTAGTTGGGAGAGATGGGGAAGTGGGGGCAGATGAGGCGGGGTTGAGGGAAGGAGAGGTAGGGCTACTGGAAGGGAAGGTAAAACTTAGAGGTGATGGCCAAGGGAAAGATGTTGAAGGAGGCAACACAGTAGAAGGTAGCAATTAGGTGGAGCAGTTGCAGATACTGTTTGCTGTAAGATGCTGATTGAGCATGCTCTTGAAATGTTCAAGTTTTGGTATGGTTGAGGTTTCATTAGGAAGTGCATTGAATCTATGTGGTGCTCTGTATGCAAATGAGTGCTGCCCTTGAGATGTCCAGCACCTGGGGACATGCAGAGATTGGCAGGCTGAGCTTCGAGTATACTGGGAGATGCAGTGGAGGCTAAATAGGTTGACAGTCCCAGGAGGTAGGAGAGCAAGAAGTGCTTTTTTAGCTAACAGATATGTTTGGTACTATATCCTTCCACTTAGTTGAAGCCATCCAGTTTGACAGTATAGGTCACAAGTGTGAGTGAGGTGTGTAGCACCAGTGAGCAGTCTGCAGCCTTATTTAATGCAATGGATATTCTATGGAGTGTGGGGGTAGTAGTAGCCCCATAGATAACCAGTCCATAGTCAACAGTGGGTAGGAGAAAGCTGGTAATTGCAGTTCTAAAGGCTTCAGGTGTCAAACAGTGGTTATGACGGTAGAGTAAACAATCTTGATATTGGCCACCCTGGCGACATTATCAACATGCTGTGCATAGGGGAGTGAGTGGTCCAGGGTTATTCCCAGGTATTTAAAATGTTTGACCTGTTTTAGTGAAATTCCCAGTTTCTGATGGTGAACAGATGAGATTTGTGTTTACTACGGGAGCTGAAGAACATCATAACTTTGTTTTTTTTTTGTAGTTAAGTATCAATTTATGAAAGTTGAACCAGGTCTCTACTTCATTATAACTAAGCTGAAGTTGACGCTCCAGTTGCAGGGGGTCTGGATTAATGGAGAAAATTACAGCATCATCAGCATACAGAAGGATCTGCTGGTGAGAGGCCTGAGGGAGGTTGTTTAGGAAGATGCTGAAAAGTAAATACCCTAAAATTGAGCTCTGTGGTACTCCAGAGTGGACAGTCTGCTTGTCTGAGGTAACATTTGAGATTTTCACCTGTTGGGAGTGGCCATCCAGGTAACTCTTGAACCATTGCAATGTGTATGAGGAGAGACCTGTGGAAGATAGTTGTCAGAGGAGTAGAGGGTGTTGAATGGTATCAAAGGCCTTTGTTAGGTCTATGAATGCCGTACCCACTAGAGTGCCTTTGTCAAGAGATTGATGGATGAAGCCAGGGAATTCTAATAATGCTCTGGTTGTGCTGTGACCTTTTCAGAACCTGTGCTGCTGCAGGCATTGAACAGAGTATTTTTCAAGATAACCCATCAATTGATCAGCCACTATTCGCTCGAGTGCCTTAGATAATGGTGGAAGAATTGATATGGGCCTATAATTTGCATGTAGGGTCTTATCCCCAGTTTTGTAAATAGGGGCTAATAGGGCATACTTCCAGATTTGAGGAAATTGAGCCAGATATAGTGAGAGGTTTAGAATCTTAGTAAGAGGTTCAAGCAGTTAGTCTAGAACCAGGGCAATGATTTTAAGATCTAGCGAGTCTCCACTACTGCTTGATTTCCCCAGTATTCATATGTATTTCTTGGCTGTTGACTCTGAGACCTTCCAAAAAGTAAAAGAGTGGAGGGCCTGTTGAAATATCATCAGGATTGCATATGTGTGTGTGGGGGGCTTCATCAAAAAAGTCCTGAGGGAGGACGCTGCTCAGATCGGTGAAGGCATTATTGAAAACATTTGCTATGGTAAGAAGGTCCAAAGTGGGGTTCCCATTGATGTTTAGCATTGAAGGTGAGGTTTTTGGAACATGACCGGTAACTTCACTGATGTTATTCCAGAAGCTCTTACTATTTCCCGAAGAATTTGCAAGTGTTTCCTGATGGAATTTTGCTTTCTCAAGGAGGATTGCCCTTGTGCACTCATTCCTGTTTGGGAAGTCTATGTGAACCTCTATGTGAAAAGGCCGATTGACCTATAAAAGTGGTGTGGCATGGAATAGTCAAGGTGCAAGAGCCGCTGGATCAGAGGGATAGGGTGTACGTGGGTGGGAGGCCATAGAAGCTGATAGGTAGAAGGCTAGGGAAGCAAACCATGATGAAAAGAGAGCATAAGGAAGAAGGGCATGGCAGCAGTGGTGGTTCTGCTAGGAATAGAGGAAGAAGAAAAAGCATCTAAAGGGAAGGCATGAGATGCAAGGACAGTGGGTTTTACAATTTACTCAGCAATAGTGATTGAAAAGAAACCGGAGCTGACGATTCAGCTGCTCACTTACGCCTTAATTATAAGAAAAGCCAACATACAGAGGGGGAATAACTGGTTGCAATACGATGAACAGTTTTGTCAACAAATGGCAACGTTTGAGAATACACAGCAATCTGATTTGTGGTTAAATTGCCTGATAGGCACCGGGAACAATGATGGAGAGGGGGTAAAGAAACAGAGCTTGGTAACAAAATGCTGCTGGGGATATAATGGAGGATTTTTCTCATGGCCTCAGTGCAGGTCTTAGAATGCCTGATCAAAATGCAGGGGCGATCACCCAACGTCGAAATGTATGATGGACTGGTTTAATATGGGTGATGGGGGAGTGGCCAGCACTCATAACAACCAGTCCTTTCATGGGGGATAAGTGGGATACTGAGGTCAGCATTGGGTAGAGGACACAGGGAGAAAGGGTATGGAGGAGGACAGGGTTATATTTAATAGAGGACATGATGACAGTAGCAGTAGAACAATTATTCAGAAATATCAGATGGCAGTAACCCCTATAAGACTGGATGTTTTGAAACAATGGGTAAGAGAATACCCTGACAGGGCCACAGCCAAAAAAACTGGCTGAAGTTTCAGGAAGGGATTTGAATTGGATTTCAAATGACCACAGGTAAGTAGGACAGCAAAAAATGTGGGATCTGTAAAAAGGAAAGAGAAATTATTGGAGCAAAAAATTAAAAAGGAGGTAACAGCGGGGAGGGAGGAAGGACCATTCAAGGAATCTCCTTTCATGAACCTTAAAGTGTCCCCATTGGAACTTGTCCTGAAAAAACAACCAAAATTCAGGGTGATAAACCATTTGTCCTTCACCAAAGGCAAATCTGTGAAACACTACATCACAGAAGAAGACAGTAAAGTTACTTATGCTATTTTAGAGGATGCAGTGCAGCTTATCAGGGCAACTCATGGGGCATAGCTGCCAAAGACAGATATAGAAGTGGCCTTCAGGCTGCTACTGGTCCACCCCGATGACTGGGATTTACTGTGTTTTAGGATAGAGGATGATTATTACTTGGACAAGGCCATGCCTATTGGCTGCTCCACTGCCTGCACAACATTTGAGTTATTTAACATCTGGCTCTATTGGGTTTTTTGACAAAGGTACGGGTACAAAACTATAATTCACTACCTAGATGATTTTTTTTTATGATAGGTAGGGGAAGGCTAAGACCGAGCACATGTTGTCATGTTTTCAAGAACTGTGTCAGGAATTGGGGGTCCCACTAGCCCCTGATAAGACAGAAGGGCCTAGCCAGAGCATAGAATTTCTGAACATAGAGATACTGTAGATGTGGAAGCATAGCTTTTTAGTTTGCTAAGGCAAAAAATGGAAAGGCTGAGACAACTGCTGCAGGCTACCAGGAGAATACGGCAGGTACAGTTATGACAGGTGCAGCAACTTTTGGGGCATTTACATTTTGCCTGCAGGGAAATAGGACCTGGAGGGGCATTCACTTGATTACTTACCAGGGTGACAAAAGGGGCTAAGAAGCCACATCATTGGGTGGATATAGCCAAAGGTACCAAGGCCAATTTAGAGATATGGGAGAACTTCTTTAAAGATTTTAATAGGAAAAACCTTCTGGCAGGACAACTGACTGTTTAACACAGACCTGGTGTTGTACATGGATGAGGCCGGGGGTTAGGTATGGGAGCTTACTTTGGGGGTAAATGGTGTTCGGAGGCATGGCCAGAAGATTGGAAGGCAGCGGATTTAACTAAAGACATCATCCTCCTGGAAATTCTACCCATATGGGTCAGCACATTACTATGGTGGCAAGAATTAAGAAACCAGAGGTTCACTTCCTGATGTGACAATAGGGCAGTAGTAGAGGTGCTGAACTAAAGGGGGGTCATGTCAGAGACCATCATGACAGTGTTATAGCAACTGGTGTTGAAGGCCTTAGGCTGAACATGTCATTTATGGCTAGGCACATCGAGGGGGCACAGAATAACATAGCTGACAGCCTCTCCTGTCTGCAGCTGGACAGATACCGGGCCATTTCTCCAAGGGCAGATGCACAGAGGACACGAGTACCAGCATTCATTTGAGAAATTAACTGGAGGGAGTCAAGTTTCTGTTCCATAACTCCTGGTTGCCTAGGACCTTAAAGGCATACGAGGGGTCTTGGCAAGTTTTTCAGGCCTTCTGAGAGGGACCTAAGATGGAGGTAAGTGGGATAGTAATGGAAGATCAAGTAGGAAACTTTGTAGTACATGGGTGGCAGAAGGGGATAGCCCATGCAATGATGGGGGTGCATTTGTCAGCCATCAGCTCAATTTGTAACATCAAAGGATGGGGAGATCCCACAAAAAGCATGTTGCTAAGAAGAATGATTCAGGTGTGGCTAAGGATAAAAGGGAGGTCAAGGGATACCCGAAGACCAATTTTAGAAACAATGTTAGAGGACTTATTAAAATTAATGCCTTGAGTATGCAGATCAAAGGTTGAGGCTGTATTGTTTGCAGCAATATACAGTGATATGGCATGGGCTTTTGAGTAAGCGGGGTACTCGAGTACGGCAAGGGAAACAACTTATGAGGCTTACATTGGGAAGACGTGACGGGGGCAAGGGAGAGATTGTGCTGCTGATTAGAAGATCAAAGATGGATCAGACAGGGCACAGCGCTAAGGTGGTACTAAAACAACATCATAACTTAAGCATTTGTCTGATTCAAGCACTGTGGGAGTATGTCTCAGTGCAGGGATAAAAGACTGACTTTCTATGTAAAGTGATTTCGTGAGCTTTCTCAGATACCTTTTTCACATAGTATTCCATTGCTGCCCGTGCTTCAGATGTTGAAACTGCAATTTATTTTATAAAAAAATCCGTTATAGTCATTTTTATTTTATATTTTATCAGCACTGGGTCCTCCAGTTTTCTGCCTGTGGCCACACCCCCAGAATGATGTCATGCAAGGGAACTGTCAATGTTTTACATACAGTATCAAGGAATTCTGAGTAAATTGTTATGTTGATGTAAATGTTAGTTACTCAGAGGAGCAGTCCCTTATTTTGGTGGTGGGGACTGCACTTAATATGTAGATGTACATTGTAAGGCATTGTGGGTACAATAAGAAGTTGTTTTCCAATTCCCTTACTGTGAGGTGCAGTCTCATATATCTGTTGTGGCTTCAACTATAAAAGCTCTCATATGTCTATTTTCCAAACAAGGTATTGTGCATATAGTATCTAGCTGACTAGATTTATTAACTGAGAGATGTAGTTTCTTATGTTGGAAGTGTAGATGTCTGCAATACCAAGACTGTCCAACAGAGGTCTCTGTTTCTAAACTGTGCATATAAACTTTGTTTCCCTTGCATGATATCATGCTTGGGGGTTGCAGCACTGAGAAAAAAAGTGGCAGGTTATGCAAATGAGCAGAGCATGGAACTGAAAGCATTTATTTCATGGAAAACGTGACAGCACATTTTGGCAGTTTGAATAGTAGGAGATTGAATCACAACTCCTATAGGTTACTAATCCCATTTGCTATGGCAACACTCACAAAATCACTTTAAACATGAGAATGAAAAAGTGGTTACAGGCATGCAAGTGGTCATTGCACTAAAAGAGGGCATCAAATTCCTGGTGGAGGACCCCAAAAGATTTTCTTCACACTCTTTCTATTGTGGGCAGCCTCCACAGCCACAGTAAAAGGGGATCACAGGAGGAATTGAAGAAACTCAGCCACCGGGCCTCATACTATTATCAAAGATATGTGAGACCTTTACATGATTGATAATTTAATTGTGTTTCTGTTTCTCTTTTACAGGTGAAAGTATATTAAAAAAAAAGGTTAAGTAGGAGGGAGAATAAGGGGGGGGGACCAGATTCATTCTGATGACTACTTTGTTGTCCACAGGGCCCAAGAGGAGCTTAGAGATTTGGATTTGTGGGCACCCATTCATATTCTGGGCAGAGAGGAGAACAGCAAGGAGACTGGGGGTTCGACAGCTGTACCAGGATCCCAGTCAGTGTAAACTGACATGGGGAGGAATCAGAGGCATGAAATGGGCACAGCTCCTATTGGCACTACGAGAGATGAGAGATGCACACCCAGAGCCAGACATTTTATTCATCCACCTGGGTGGAAAAGACATTAGATCCAGGCCATGGCTGGACATTTTTTATGAAATAAAGCATGACATCACAAAAATTAAACAACGGTGGCCTAGGATCACCCTGATCTGGTCGGGCATAGTACCCAGAAGGGTTTGAAAGTATGTTCACAGCCACAGGGCAATAGACAAGGCCAGAAGGAGAACGAATCAAAGTTTGGGGGCATTATTCATAAGTATGGGAGGGAGGGTTATTGGGAGGGGAATGGAAAAGAAGGATGATGAATTTTACAGAGGTGATGGGGTTCATCTGACAGGGATTGGAAATTACATGTTTAATTCTGGGATAGAATAGAAAGAAGGGACCCCAATAGATGGAGGCAAGACCTGCCATCCTTCACAAGCTGGAGGCAGGTTAGTGGAAGGCAATAAAAATGGGGGGGGGTAGGGGGGACAGGTGGACACAGAAGGCTGCAAAATACAGTAAATAAAGAAGGGTACTAGTGTACAGTAGTGCCTGGAGAAGAAAGGATAAGGAGGAAAGCAGTCCCCAAGGTGTACATCTGGGGGAAGAAAAAGAAAAGGAATAAAATGAGAAATGTTGATTAAAGGAAAAAGAATTAAAGAAAAATAATTTATAATGCATTAATGAATATATGTATATATATCGAAAAGGGGATGGTAAAATATGGGCATGAAAAAGGTGGAAGTTTTGTAAATAAAATGTTTAAAGAAATAATGATGATGATGATGATGATGATGACAAGATGATTGTATAAAATTACTTATGTAATAAAATTGTTTGCCAATCTGGGCACCCACAACAGGTTTCTGTTTTCAATAATTGGCTTGGGTCTTGGGGAACAAAACAATCTTAGTTGCATTTAGGAAATACTATGAAACTTTGTGCATGCAAGCCCCTGAACCCCTGGAAGAGAAATAGCAAGCATTTTTCTCTAACATTAACTTGCCTCAGTTGATCACAGCTCAATAGACTAGGCATAACAAGTTATAGCCAAACAAGTGCTAATGCCAATTTTGAAATATGGCAATGTCACTTTTGTCCATTGTAATGGTGTATTTGACTCCAGGTATAAAACCTTTTATAACAATATATGCAGACTTGCCCTTAGAATCCCATTAAGAACTCATCATTGCCATCTATATTGGAAACTGGGTGTATTATCTCCAGGGAGGTGGCTTAAGGGTCTTGTAACTAGTTTTGCATATTGCATAGCTAGGTCAGCAGAACCCCAAGTTTTGTCGAACACACTGGTACTTAAGAAAAGTGAGAGGTGCACCATAAACAGCGGTTGTCACCTTATTTAATTCCTGCTTTTAAACTTCAAATGTGCAGAAGGGCTTTTACATGGTACACACCATCTCTTTTAAATGAACATGAAAACTTGATTAGAGAAGCAGAGTGCAACACATTTTAAACATATGCTGTTTAAATCTTTGTATGCTGAGAATATGTATAGATGGAACTAATTGTGTTTTAATCAGTTGTACTGTTTGTGTTGTATTTTGTATGTGATGTTTATTTGTCAGGCATGGCTGAAATAAGGCTAGGCCCCGACAATTTCTTGGTTAAAATTAAAAAAAAACTAAACTAAACTAATAATGTGGCTTATTTTGCCCAATCACCACGACAGCAACTTGTGATAGACTTTCTCAACTTAAAACAGGAAAGAGTCCAGGGCCAGATGGTTAACACTTCTACTAGTCTTGACACCATCATCAATGTGGTCCTTACCAACTTGGAGGTGTTTGGCACTGTAAAGGTGAAGCAGCCAGTGGCTAATTGCAACCATAACTCCATCTGGTTCATGTTGTTCCTAGGGATTGTAAAATCTAAATCCAGGATGGAGGTCTTGAACTTTAGAGGAACTAACTTTGAAAGAATGAAACAGCTAGTCGGTGAAGAACTGTCAAGGCTCCATGAGAAACTGAAGGTAGAAGACATCTGGGGGCAGGTTAAACAAGCCACTCTAGAAGCCACCAAGCTGTGCATTAGGACAGTGACAAAAAGGAACAGGCAAAAGAGACCCATTTGGTTTGAGGGCTAGGTCAGAGAAGCAATTTGGAGCAGAAGAGAGGCTTTTTACAAATATAACATAAACCAAGGGGATTGGGAATGGGAAGACAACACTCAGAAAAGCAAAAAAGCTAAGAGGGCAGTGAGACTGGCAAAAGAAGCAGCCAAGCATCAGATTGTGGTGGTGGTCAAATCAGGAGACAAACACTTATTTTGATACATTCAGGAAAAAAGGAAAAAAAGAGGCATGAGAGTTTGGCTGTTAGATGGTGATAGGGTCATAGAGGAGGAAGAAGAACAGAAGACTGCTTTGAACAACTTTTTCTGCTCAGTATTCACCAAGGAGCATGACGAGCCAATTCCAGATAGTGTCAACCAGGCTGGTGATAGGGGGATTCCGAGAATAGAGACACCAGCATTCACCACAGACAGGGTCAGGGAAGGACTGTTGCACATCAAAGCTGACAAAGGACCTGATGGACTGCACCTGCAGGCACTAAGGGAACTTGCTGAGACCTTGGCACATTTGTTCAGCTGCCCATTACAGATGGGAACCGTGCCTAGGGACTGGAGAAGAGTAGATGTGGTACCTTTCCACAAGGGAGGAAGCATGGAGGAGAGACCAGTGAGCCTCACATCTATATTCAGAAAAGCACTGAAATCATTAATTAAACAGGAGCCAGTAGAATGCCTGAAAAAGAATGGACTTCAGGATGGGAGACAACATGGGTTTATGGCAGGGTGGTCATGCCAGACAAACCTCATTACATTTTTTGACTGGGTAACAAAGGAATGGGATAGAGGCCACCCTGTAGCTCTCCTCTTCTTCAGTTTTTGTAAGGCCTTTGATTCAGTGCTGCATAAGCACCTATTAATTAAGTTGGAGGACCTAGGCACTGCTGGGAGCATAGTCAGGCAGGTGGGAAACTGGCTGAAGAACAGACAGCAGATAGTTGTGGTCAATCGGGTGAGGTCAGGTGAGCGGGAGGTCACTAGTGGGGTGCCACAGGGATCGGTCTTGGGTCCAATCCTTTGTAATATGTTCATTAGTGACATTGGCAAAGGCATTCAATGCAAAATGGCCCTGTTTGCAGATGACACTAAGTTAGGCAATAGGGTTGACAGCACCGAGATAGTGAAGGACCTGCAGAAAGACCTGAAAAAATTGGCGTAATGGTCCAACATTTGGCAGCTGAAGTTCAATGTAAAAAAATGCAAGGTGTTGCATCTGGGTAAATGGAACCCCAGAGCTGAATACTGACTTAATGGGGTCCAACTCAACACCTCACATGAGGAAAGGGATCTAGGGGTCATCATATGTGACACCCTTAAGCAGCCAAGCCAATGCAACAAAGTTTATGGCAAAGCAAATAAAATGCTGGGGTGTATAGGAAGAGGTTTTAACAGTAGGGACAAGTAAGTAACCCTCCTACTGTATAGGTCACTGGTGAGACCTCACCTGGAATACTGTGTCCAGTTCTGGACCCCCACCTCAAGAAGGACAAGGATAGGTTAGAGATTGTGCAGAGAAGGTCGACCAAGATGGTGCATGGCCTCCAGGGGCTCTTGTATGAGTAGTGACTAAAGATATTGAACGTGTACTCTCTAGAGACTAGAAGGGAGAGGCATTAATAAAATGTCATAGTCAGAAACTTTTAATAGACTAGATAGCTCAGCCACTAGGGGACATGAATGAAAGCTACAGGGTGGGAGCTTTAAAAGGGATCTGAGGAAATATTACTTCACAGAAAGAGTCACTGAACCCTGGAATAGACAACCCACTGTGGTGGTGGGCACTAAAACTGTGGTAGCTTTCTAGATGGGGTGGAACAGGGTACAAGCTCACCTAGGAACAGAGGGTACAGGAATTGGGTAGGGTGGCTAGGTCCCAGGACCCATAGAAGGTCTCAGTAACCATTGGGCATACTCGATGGACTGATGAGCCCTGATTCCAGAAAGTGGATGCAGGGCTTGTGCCATGCCCAGCATTTGTTGCACAATTAGCTACAACTGTGCCAAAGCCCTCGGACGCAATTCTGAGCTGTTCCAGAAGGGCTGGCTCAGTTGCAACAGTTTTCACAATTTACAGCAGCTTGCACAAAAGGTATGGCACAAGCCGCATAGTAAGGATAACCCCATGGACACAATGTTAGACCATCAGGGAGATGGCCTAACCTTGCAGCATTGGGGACTTGCAGCATCAGCTTCTGGAATTCCGAGTTTGATGCAAGTCAGCACTTGTGTCAAACAGCCTGCCAGAAGTCCCCTGCGGCAATCACAGCTGCTTATGGAATCGGGCCCATGGTCTCCTTCTGCCATCTTCAATGTTTCCATGTTTCAATATTACAGTTTTTTAAATATTAGAAGCAACTTGTGTTACCACAGTTGGTGGCCTTGTTTAATGAGGTTCAGGCTGGGAAGCAGACCTCTATACGCTGGAGCTAAGCCAACATCTCCACTATACTAAAACTGGGCAAGAATCCAACACTATGTGAATTCTACTGCCCAGTCTCTGTCTTGAATGTAGATTATAAAATCTTTGCAGGCATTCTAGCCACCAGACTGGAGAATTTGTTACTGAACCTGATACTCAAAGATCAGTCAGGTTTTATAACTCAGCGGTGAACAACGGATAATATTTAAAAAACACTTTACATAATCCAATATGTCAATACCAACCAGTTACTCTCTGCTATTTTGAGCCTTGATGCTCAAAAAGCCTTTGACTGAGTGTCATGGACATTTTTAGAATACACCTTAGCTGAATTTAATTTCCCCCTAGAGTATATAGAAGTTTTTCATAATCTCTGCTCCTGCCTCCAGGCAGTAATAAAGGCAAACAGGACATTTTCACATCAAATTAGCCTGACAAGGTGGTCACATGAGCACCTGTTCAATATGGCTGCCTAATCCCTTAGCTCCGAGCCACCTCTCATTATTCTGTGCTCCATACTGTTATTTCTGCACTGGATCTGGCTATTTCTGCATACCTGGTTTGGCTGAATCGATGTTCCACAAAGATCCTGTCCCAATGGACCAGCAACTACTGCAAAAATGTAAAAAATCCATTGACTCATCTCCCCTGAGGAATCCACTGCCTGAATCGAAGATGGCCGCCACGGGTGACTGCCAACCTACTTCTCCTGATCCAGTCTGTCAAGCACAGCTGATAGAGAAGATCACCCAGTCAGTAGAAGCAATCCATCTGATGGTCACCAAAACCAAGAAAAGCATAGCTTTTCTGACTGGGAGGGTTGAAAAGATGGAAGTGACCTTGTCGGCAATGGCAGAGAAGGTGGCAGTCCATGATTGATGACTACCGGAGGCAGAAACTCAGAAAATTTTGTTGACTGGGAAACTAGAGGATCTTGAAAGCCAAGGGAGGAGGAAAAATCTGTGGTTTATAGGCCTTCCAGAGGGACTGGAGAGAAAGAACCCAGTCCCCTACCTCAGGGACTACCTCCCAATTTGGTTACAACTCCCACTGGATGGGTATTTATTTGAAATTGAAGGGGGCACATCGTATTAGGAAGACTCAACTCCGCTCTTCCAACAAACCGAGACCTCTTATATTTAAGTTGCTCCGCTACCAAGACAAGGAACTTATACTTTCCAAAGCTTGGGAACTCAGGGACATCCATGTGGGTAACACTCACATTTCATTATATCCGGACTACCTAAAGTTAATACTGGAGAAGCACCAGGCATTTGATCCTATGAAACAAGTACTTCATTGCAAAGGAATCACATATGCCCTTTTGTATCCAGCCACTCTGGTGTTCTCTTGGAATTGCCGTCCAGTTCAATTTACTTCTCTGGCACAGACTGCTTATTACTTGCACCAGCACATGGACTCCCTCTCTCCCCACTCTTTGCTACCACCAGAGCCTTCTTCTGCGCACCAGGCTGCTGACTCTTCTGCTACTGCCACTCGACCTGACCCCTCGGATCTTCAGTCAGGCTGATCTTTTTCAAACTTATTACCTTGTTCCCAGCCTTTCCTACCTTGGTCCCTGAAGTAAACAGCTTGCGATTTTTGTTTTCACGGCATGAGACTTTTGGCCACTACCCAACAATGGTGTTTATGTTCACTGCTGAATAATCGACAATGTCCCTACTCTTTATGTTTTTTAAGTTGGTCTGAGCGGACCCACTGGGAATCTGTCCTAGTAACTGAGGGCGCTATCTTAATGGCAATTCACCTGCTTGAGGGACTGGGTAAATTACTTTGACATTCTTGTTTTATTACTGCTGTGATTGTCAGATTTCTTGTTTGGAAGGTCAGTGGCAGCTCGATTATTTGCTTCAGTTTTGGCCTGCCTTGAAGTTCGTTCCTCAATTGGTTTGTAAGTTATTGGCTCCTCATGGAACTGTTTCTGCATGGATGTTTGAACTTTTATTAGTGGCTGCAGCCATTCCAGCCGAAGACATTATTTCTAGTTGGGGTCAGTATAATTGTTTACCAGGTCATGACAATGCTGTTTTCCTTAGGGGTTTTTCTGTTTATATATATGCTTTTGGCTGCAGCGAGTTTTTAATGGCTACATCGTTATATTAGCCTCTATTGATGGTTATCTGGTTAATATCATTTACAATTCTGTTAGACTCAAATGTTTGGAGAAATGCCTTTTTAATCTTGGGGCAATTAATAAGGGCTCAGTTTGTGATAGTGAATATTTGAGTAGAATCTTTGCTTTGTGTTTTATTATCTGTCTTTGTGGTTCCAATTATTTTATGTGCTTTGGCTTTTGTCTCGACCATGTCCTCTTTTTATTCTCCTCCACTCTAGTTGCTTTTATTGCTATTAGTCTATTTCTTTCTTTATCCTATCCTATGTGTTTTTTGGCTTTCGTAGTCTCTTTGCCCCCTCCTGGTCTGTCTTTCTAACTGCCTTTCGGTTTTTGAGTTTGGGGGTTTATTACTCACTTTGGTCAGTTGATTCTTATCTATTTTTATTATTGATGTATTTTCCTCTCAGCCTATTGGGTGTCATGTGATGCCTCCCTTGCCTAGTGGGTCATTGATCAGACAGGGAGTGGGGGCATTGGGAGGCAGTAGGACTTCATGTTTTGTTTGTACTCCACAGGCCCATGAGAGTGCTGGCTTACTAGCCCCCCACTATCTTTAGCTAGTGAAGAGCCCAGTGTGCCTCCACTGGGATTGGGAGCACTTGTCCTACTCTTCTTTTGGTTTTAGTGTCTTTCTTTCTTGTATTGTTTTTGTTGCTTAATTTTGTTGTTCTCTTGTGCTTAAATGTTTTCCTTTTTCTCCGTTTTACTCTGGGGTGGTTATCTTCATTGGGGAATATCGGGGGGAAGGACAGGAGGATGGGGAGGGATACTTGGGAATATACTGGTATTCTGCCACCTGGTTGAACCATAATTGTATTGTGACAATGTCTAATATTAATATTTTGAAAATTATATCTTGGAATGTTAGAGGGCTTAATGAATCTAAGAAACATTGAACTGTGTTACAATGCCTCAGAGATGCAAAATGTGACGTAGCCCTAATTCAAGAAACACATTTGTTAGAAGGAGATGCTAGGTGCCTGGGATGAATGTGGGTGGGCCAATATTATTTTAGTACTTTTACATCCTGTCAAAGGGGGGTTGCCATTCTTTGTAGGAGGAATTTACCCTTAGGTATCTCCTGGGACTATAAGGACCAGGATGGGTACTGTGTCCTAATAGCTGCCACATACCTAGGGCATCCCATAGTTTTGGGTAGCTCCTATGTCCTAAATTCCCCAGACTTGTCCTTTTACCAGGATATTCTGACAGAGCTGCAGCATACACCATCCACAATAATTTTGGGGGAGACCTAAATCTAGCTCTCGACCCCTTATTGGATAGAACAGGCCCTGGTCCCCAATATGAACCTTCCCTGGCTCCCTTAGTATCTTCTCGTTTCCAAAATGCAGGTCTTGTAGATATTTGGAGGTCTCTACCTCTGGAAAAGACTGATTTTACTTGCTATTCTACCTCTCATAGATTGTATAGCGGAATAGACATCCTTCTCATTACTCCTGACCTCCTTTTGAGGACATGGGATGCTTTCTTGGGGAGCATTCTTCTCTCTGACCATGCTCCTGTTATCCTTTTATTTTCTTGGGACATGGCCATGAGAAGACATAACACTTGGAAACTTAACACATCATAACACATCACTTTTATCTCAGGGGTAAACCTGGGAATAGCTTGTCCAGGCTATTCAGGAATACTTGCTGTTTAAAGACTCCCCAGACTGTTCACAGGCAACTCTCTGGGAAGCTCTTATGGCTGTATTGAGGGGCCATTTGATAGCCCATGCCTCTCATATTAGTAGAGAACAGCAATCAACTTTGAAGGATCTTGAGACCGAATTAAAAATTCTTCAACTTCAATCTTCCCAGACCCCTGGCATTGACCCAATCCATGCACACAGACCTTTGTCCCTTAGGGCCAAAATTGAAAGTATCCTACAATGTCGTACCGAATATGCTCTATACAAACTTAACCAGAAGTACTGTGAGTCAGGTCAATGTTTGGGAAAGCTGCTTGCTTCTCAGCTGAGGACACAAGCTCAGGAGAAATATATTCTGAAAATTCAGAGGTCGGATGGGGTTACTGCTACCTCCCCTGGGGATATTAACCAGGCCTTTCTTGGCTACTACCAACAACTTTATTCCTCAGAAGTGAACCTGAAATGACAAACTGACTTCTTTCTTTTCTGGGATTTTACTTCCTAAGGTACTGGATGCCTCCCTTCCATCTCCGGTGAGCCCCATTCAGCCTTCTGAAGTCAGGGCTGCTATCCGAGATATGTCGCAGGGTACATCCCTGGAGTCTGATGGCTTTCTGGTAGAATTTTATGCAGCTTTTATACATCAGCTTGCTCCTTGACTAACATGGGTCTTTAATGAGGTGTGGGAGAAGGGCAGACTTCCCCCAATGTTCGCTGAGGTTATTATTACCTTAATCTCTAAGAAGGGCAAGGATAGTATTCACTGTTCCTACTTTTAGCCAGTTTTGCTACTGAACATTGATGTTAAGATTTTTGCTAAGGTCATAGCTAAGAGGTTGGAACCTGTCATCCATTTTCTTGTCCACTTAGGCCAAGTTGGCTTTGTGACAGGCCATCTGGGTTCTGATAACATACGTCAGGTGTTAGATCTTATCTGGGAAGCTAGTCTTGCCCCCCTATCCCCTTGCCACCCTGTCATTAGATGCTGAAAAGGCTTTTGACAGGGTGGAGTGGCCCTACTTGTTTGAGGCATTGTGACATCTTTCATTCCACTCCAAAAGAAGCTGTTCTCACCAATTCTGTACTTTCCCCTTATATCAGCCTTGGCCATGGTACATGGCAAGGCGGCCCCTTGTCACCTTAGCTTTTTCTCCTAGTCATGGAACTTCTTGCAGCTAAGATTAGAGCAGATCCTGCCTTTTGTGACATTACAGTGGGTGTCATATCCCATAGAATTCTACTTTTTGCCAATGACATTACACTTTTTGTTTCCTCCCCTGAGACTTCACTTCAGTCCCTTTAAACCATTATTTCTCATTTCTCCACCCTGTCTGGGTATAAACCTAATGAGGGTAAGTCCCAAGTCCTTCCACTTAATTTGCATTGTACATTTGATACGTTTGCTCGTTTTCCCTTTCAATGGGTGCCAAACGATATCACTTGTCTCAGGATTGCCTTGCAATCCACCATTTCTGATATGATGATATTGGCCAATATGCAGAAGGTATTGGACATTTTTGATGCAGATATTTCCAGATGAAGTTCCTTGATCTTGAAGGAAACAGCAGCAACAGAAAGAATGCGCTCCGTAACTGAGTCAGAAACACTAAGCTCCGAGGAAAAGTTGGAATGGCAAACACAGAACTTTTACAGTCTGGCCTAAGACTTTCCTCAGTAATGAACAAGCAGGATAACAGCACTGAGGAGTGGTCTGTAGAGTCAGGTTTGTGGTCTGCCAGCTGGGAGAAAGATACCAACTCAGGGACTAGGTGTTCAGGCCCATCACCTATTCGTATGCCACAGTTAGACATGGAACAAGTGGTAAACAAGGTATCCACCTCCACAGAAACACAGGTAGAAAGTTTTGATTTCTCACTACCTTCAGAGTTGTCTTTGACTCAAAACCCACAGCCTCATTTTCTTCCTCAGGTCGCTAATAATACTTCAGAGCAGGGTGTGCAAAATGAGACTTTAACTAAAACTGGCTTGATTTCTACTAACCAAGGCCTTGGCAATGTTCAGCAACAGAGTATTACCAAAAGCCACCCACCAAACTTCTAGTAAACCTTCAACTAGATCGTATGATTCACTGTTTAATTTCTCAGTACAGCCTACAAAATGCCACAATGCGGTTAGACTTAAATATATTGGTGGTATAGAGTCTCCCCTGGATCACATTTTTGTGGCCAGAACCCTTTTAAAAGACTCAATGAAATGTTTTGAAAATGAGATATATTCTCTTATCCATGTGTCCAATGAGATTATTTTTTGATGTCAGCTTTAAAACAGAGAGTGGTTTAGAGAGGTTCTGGACAAAATATAACAGTCTAAAGACTGCTGTTTTAAGGGCACCATTTCTTGTAATACCTCTGATTAAACCTACTCAAAAGACAATTACAGTTCTTTTCCGGAATGAAGGTGTCAGTATGAATGATTTAGTAGGAACACAGGAACATAGGAAAGTGTCGGCAGAAAAGGACCTTCAGGCCCACCTAGTCTGCCCATTTGCATAGCACCCCCTAGGCTTGCCCTTGACCCCCCTCCCCCAGTGCTGTACAGTGTTAAGTGACCCTGAAGCAATTTTTGACACTGAAAATATTTGGTCAGGGGGGTGGAACATTAAGGTAATGTTAAAGTTCCGATACTGTAGTTATACATCTGCCAAATAGTTTCATGTTGGGGAGCGATAGTGGGTATTATTTTATTCCAGGCAGCCAGAGGCTTGAACAAATGTGGTTCTCTAAATCATTTAAGCAGTATTTGTTATAAAATTAAATGTTCAAAGTGTGGCATCCTAGGTCATTTGGGGAAACAGTGTGTAAAGTAAAGCAAAATGTAACCTATGTTAAGAAAGTGGTCACACTTTCCAAAGCTGCCCATGGGCAGCTCACAATTCGCCTGACTTAGCTGATGGTGAAACATAGAAACATAGACTTTGATGGCAGATAAGGACCACTTGGCCCACCCAGTCTGTTCATTTCCCTACCTATTGGATAAGCTGCAGATTCTAGTTAACCAACAGCCTACTTCCTGCAACCCCCCACTATAATTGACTTATGTCTGTCCCATGCATGTTTGTATTCCCCCACTGTTTTAGACCCCACAACCTCTCCAGGAAGGTGGTTCCATCAGTCCACCACCTCTCCATGAAAAAGAATTTCCTCACATTACCCTGAGTCGTCCCCTCTAACTTTAAATTGTGCCCCTTGTTCTTCCATCTCTTTTCTGAAAGATGCTACCCTTCTGGACTTTGTTGATTCCCTTGAGGTACTTAAAAGTTTCTATCATGTCTCCCCTGGCCCTCCTTTCATCAAGGGTAAACATATTAAGCTCTCTCAGTCTCTCTTCATATGGTTTCTGATGTAGACTCTGCACCATTTTAGTTGCCCTCCTCAGGACTGCTTCCATCCTGTCTATGTCCTTGCGTAGATGAGGTCTCCAAAACTGCACGCAGTACTCCAGATGGGGTCTCACCAACTGTCTTTATAGAGGGATAACCACTTCCCTTTTTTCTACTTGTGATGCCCCTCCCTATGCATCCCAGTTTCCCACTGGCTCTCCTTACTGACTTCTCACATTGCTTACCCACCTTTAGGTCATCTGATATGACTACACCCAGATCCCTTTCCATTATTGTTGTCGTTAGTACCTCCCCTGCTATTGTGTACTCTTCTCTTGGATTTTTATTTCCCCGGTGCATTACTTTGCACTTCTTTGCATTGAATCTAAGTTGCCATATGTCTGACCATTCCTCCAACCTTGCCAAGTCCCTTCTCATCCTTTCTGGCCCCCCTTGTGTATCAGCTCTGTTACAGATCTTTGTGTCATCTGCAAAGAGGCATACCTTTCCTTCCCAGACCCTCTGCAATGTCACCTATAAAGATGTTAAAGAGGACTGGACCAAGTACTGAGCCCTGAGGTACTCCACTAGTAACCCTCCTTTCTTCAGAATGTGTTCCATTCACTGTTATCTTCTGTGTCCTGTTGTGCAGCCAGTTGGCTACCCAGGCTACCACTCTGGGACCCACTCCCAGGATGAAGAGCAATCATTGTATGTAACTTTAGCTCAAAAAGCCAACATTTGTACTACCACTTCTACAGACTTAGAACAGGCATCTGCCCAACTGGATGTGGGAGAAGATCAGGAATATGAAGTACCAAATGACTCAGTACTAATACAACAGGAACTTTCCTATGCCACTGCTCCATCTCCCTGAGCAGAGCCAGAGTCAGCAACTGCTCCTACTTTTACAGCAGTGGTAGTAATCAGTAAACCACCCATTATGCCTGATAACTTACAATCCCCACAGGGAGTTTCTTCTAAGAGTCTGAATGTTTGGAGAGACATGACCCCTTCCCCCAACAGACAGTGCTAAAAAACTAACTCGGGTAACTAGAAGAAACATGCAGGAGAACCCCCACCCCCAAGGCATCAAAAATTGACCCAGTTCAGATAGAAAATAAGTATGAACTTCTGCAGGAAATTTCTGAAGATACAGATAATGAATCTGATACTTCTTCAATTCTTTCATCTCATCCGGAGCAGACAACAGATACAGAAGTAATGCTGGAATCCTCCATTCCTCAGAACAGGAAAGTTAAATCTAAAATTAAGCATAAGGTGCAGATGAGTAGGAAAGAGAGACTTAGGTGATATAGATGAAACAATCACACATATAAATGGCATATAATTGTTCAATATATACAGTGAATGTTAACAGTATAAAGAGACGGGGAAAAGGAGGCAGTGCTTTCCTTTTTATCACATCTTACATTAGGGGTCATATTTTTACAAGATGTGCTGTTTCATACGTTGCAGGAAATAGTACAAGCAAAGAGGGACTGGTATTTGGGGCTATCATTCCGGTCCTTTGGCAAGAAACTTGCTCAGGGTTGGGGATATTATTTGATATGCAGAATGTGGAAGTGTTAAAATTAATAGATTTGGTACCAGGATAGGTGCTTATTCTGAAAATCAAATTTTATCATATCTTATATTTATTAATTAATATATACATACCACAGACCGAGGCTTTAAAGATAGATCTTTTAAAATTAATACAGCCATATTTACACACCTCCCAATACATTATATTTGGTGGGCACTTCAATTGTGGTTTATCAGTAAAAGATAGAACTAAAAATACAACATCAAAGATTTTCTGTGATTCTGTTTGTTTACAATAATAACAACAGTTAGATTGAAAGACGTATATTTGCATATGACACATACTCATTCACCAACATTCCATAAAGGGCAGTTAGCAACAAGAATTGATTTTATATTTGTCTTTTGTTTCTGCACAGGTGATAGCTGCAGAATTTTCAGAACATAGTAGAAATTGCAGGCAAATAAAGACCACTTGGCCCATCTAGTCTGCCCGTAAGCTCTTGTACTGGATTACTGCTTCAAACCCACCTGCTGCTGTACCTCTATGGTTCCCCTATGCCTGTCCCAAGCATGCTTGAGTCCATCCAGAGTGCTCACTCCCACCACCTCCTGAGGCAGATCATTCTATGCATCTACCACCCGATATGTGAAGAACTTCCTCACATTCCCTCTTAATCTCCCACTTTCCAATTTCATGTCATGCCCTCTCATTCTTGTGCTCTCCCTGTATTAGAAAATGTCTTCCCCCTACACCTTGTTTATACCCTTGAGGTATTTGAATGTTTCTATCATGCTCCCTCTTTCCCTCCTCTCTTCCAGTGAGTACATATTGAGGTCCCTTAATCTCTCCTCATAAGTCTTGTGATGCAAGCCCTGTACCATCTTAGTCGCCCTTCTCTGAACCATCTCCGGCCTGTTAATATCCTTGCAAAGGTGCAGCCTCCAGAACTTCACACAGCACTCCATGTGAGGCCTGACCATCATTTAATATAATGGCATCACTACCTCCCTCCTTCTGCTGGTGATACCCCTGACTATGCACCCCAGCATGCCACTGGCCCTCCCACATGCCTTAGCATTCTGCTTTGACATTTTCAGGTGTTCTGAAATAATAACCCCCAGGTCCCTTTCTTCCTTTGTGACTGTCAACAACTCCTCCCACCATGCTGTAGCTTTCTCCTGAGTTTCTGTTTCTTACATGCATGATTTTGCACTTTTTCTTGAATTAAATTTTAGTTGCCAGTCATCAGACCATTTTTCAAGCTTCCCCAGGTCCCTCCTCATTTTCTCCATCCCCTCTGGGGTATCCACTCTGTAAAAGATCTTGGTGTCATCTGCAAACAGGCAGACCTTTCCTTGTAGCCCTTCTGTAATGTCTCTAATGAAGACATTGAACAGGACTTGCCCCAGGACTGATCCCTGAGGCACCTCACTGGTTGCCCCCCTCTACCCACACTGCACCCCATTTACAACCACCTTCTGCCTCCTGTCTGTAGCCAGTTTCTAAACCAGTTTACCACCTTGTCCCCCATACCCAGCCTTCCCAGTTTATCAGCCTCCTATGTGGGAAGTTGTCAAAGGATTTGCTTAAATCAAGGTAAGTGATGTCCACTGCCCCACCCTAATTTACTTTCTTTGTCACCCAGTCAAAGAAATCAACCAGATTTATCTGACATGACCTTCCCACTGTGAATCCATGTTGCTTATGGTCCTGAGCTCCAATGGCTTCCACATGCATCACTGTTCTTTCTTTAAGCAATGTCTCCATGATCTTCCCCACTATTATAGTCTATTATCTATACAAATAGGACAAGCAGATTTATTAAGTAAAGGTCAGGAATCTGGAAATATAATACAGTATTAATTCAAGATGAGGTTTTTGTAATAAACGTAGTAGCCAGGAAGTCAGTCCTAATTTTATGTGATGACCCCAAATGTGGTGGGTGGATACTAAAATTGGGCTTCAAAAACTGTTGAAACACTTGAGTAAAGCAAATAGTCAAGATGTATATATAAAATATCTGCAGAATTGTCAACATTTGCAGAAACTTCTTACATTACTACATATTACAGGACAGGATTTCTCTAAACAAATAAGTATTTTCAAAAAAGATATGATGAAATATAATTCTCAAAAAGCTCAGATATTGAAGCAGCAGCAATTTCGTACAATTGGTTCCTTTGAATCAGTTTGCCCTTAGGAAAGTTGTAAAAAAATGAGCTTGAAAAAAGAAATGGATTTTCTTTATGATGCTCAGAATAATTTGCATACCACAAATGCATGGATACAGGAATGTGTAACTGCCTTTTCTAAACAAGTATATAGCCCTTTACAGTCTAATATAAAAGAAGCTCCTTCTTTTCATTCACAACTTAATTTACCAAAACTTCCAGTAGATATTAGGGAAAAAGTACAAAAGGATGTAATGGTTCGGGAAGTCTGTGATACTATATCTGCCTTAAAAAATGAGGTTGCTCTGGGTTTAGATTGACTCCCCAATGAAATCTATAAATTAATTGGGTCTGAGCTTTCTATGGAACTCACCCAAGTATATAATTGTATTTAAAACAATGACTCAGTACCTCTGGCAATGAATAGGGGAGCTCTAATTTATTTACATAAGAAGGGAAATAAATTCCTACAGAACTGGAGACCTACAAGTCTCTTAAATGCATATTTCATGATTCTTACAAAAATTCTGCCAAAATGATTAACAAAAATAGCCTAAATTATGATTTTGTGAGGTTAATCATGTTCAATACCAGGATGAAGTATCTCGGACCATGTGATTCCCATAAGACAGATATTAGAAAGAGGGAATTTTGCACAGTTACATGGTTGTCTGATCTCCTTAGGTCAGAAATGAGCTTTTGATGTTGTAAATCACAAATTTTTGTGGGAGGTTTTATTGACATCCCAGGTCCCAGAACGCATGATCAACTGGATAAGGGGTCTATATAGAACAGCAACAGTAGTCCCCATTACATAAGGCTGGAAGGGTCCAATTATTAGTATCCAGAGGGGTGTAAGGCATGGGTGCCCTTTAAGCCCCATTATGTATGTATTTTTCTTAGATCCTCTCCTTAGAGCTATAAATACATCTCCTACAATATGTCCCTTAGCAAATGAAGTTGGAACCATTCCTTATAATGTTGTGGCATATGCAGATGGTATGAGTGTTTTAATAGTAGATGACAATTCAGTCTCAGAGGTTGTACATTTATGCACAGAGTTTGGGCATTTCTCTGGGGCACCCTTAAATTTACGTAAATGTGTAGGTAGACAGTTAGGGACATCTTCACCCCTTCATCCCCCTGGCAACAATAGCGGTATACTTATCACCACAGAATCAATAAAAGTGTTAGGACTTCAGTTTGGGGATGGGCAACTAGGTACATTAAACAGGGAATCAAAGATTATGCAAGGAAGAAACAAGGTGGCCCAATGGAATAGAGGGAAGTTAGGGATGAAAAATAAAGTTTTTTTTTTAATAAAAAAACTTTTCTTTTGCCTTTATTTCTTTATATTAGTTATATTTTTTCCCCACCAAAAACTTTAGAAGCCAATATTTGGAGTATTTTTTCCAGACTTTATCGGGCAGTCACCTAAATCCAATTAAACAAAATGTCACTTACCTCCCTATGGAAAAGGGGGTCCAAATATGATCCACCCTTTATTTTTTTTAACAGTATTTTCTTTTTTGCAAATGTTAAACCTTTATTGACTAACAGAGATAAAGGATGGGAACCATGGTTCTTTGAGACCTGTTGGCCCTGGTTTTCACAATGTGAGTCTAATACTTTAAGAGTAGTAAAAATGTTTCTTATTTATGTCAAAGACACTTCCTGTAGATTAAGACAATGGAAGGTTTCTAGTAATATGATTATGATAGTACATTTATTTATTTAGTTTTTGTTAACCGGGTAAGTGCACTAGCCAGCAAGTGACTGTTTTCAGGCACGACCCGGGAGGTAAAATTACAGAACATAACGATACAGTAAGGATAACGAAAATACATGATGCACAGAAATACAGGAAGATACATATGGCAGGATACAATGCATGACAAAGGAAAATACAAGGCAAAATACATTTCAAGGACATTTTCCATTGAGCATACATAAAGTGCATTGAAGGACCTAGGAAGGGGAGAGGATAGGTGTAGGGTAAGCCAGAAACAAGATGGAAAATGACAAAGGGGAAGGTGAGGAGGTGAGGAAAGGATAGAGGGAAGGATAGAGGGCAAGGGGCCAAAATGGGGGAGGGCTAAAGAAATGGCTAAGAATATAAGGACAGAGGCGGTGGCAGGAATAGGGAGGTAGGAGGGAGTAGAGGAGGATGGCGGGAGAGGGAGGGAGGGAGTGAGAGTTAAAAGAAAGCCGGCAAATACGGCAGCGGCGATACAAGGTTCCAACCTGTGGCCTAGTCGGTGGAGCCGAAAGACGGCAAGTGGAGAAAGGGTGACAGGGGGTTACGGCAAAAGACGGCAACAGCGGCAAAAGGTAGCAGAATGTGGCTGGGCTGGTGGAACCGATAGATGGCAGGGCAAGGGTGATGATGCCGGTAAGAGAAGGAGAGTAGTGAAAGAGTTACGGCAGTAGCGGAAAAGGTAAAAATGCCAAGCCGAGCCAGTGGAACCGAGATACGGCAGGGCAGGGAAGAAGAGGTCGGTGGGAGGAGGTAAGTTTATGCAAGTGAGGTAATAGGAACAATGCTCAGCTGGGAGGGTGGGACGAGCGAACGGGCAGGGGTGACTCAGGAGGAGGTAAAGGCGAGGCAAGCAAGCGAGAAAGGAAGGGGAGGCAGAGGGAGGAAAGGAGGTGCAGGAGATGTGGTCGGGGAAGAGGAGCAGGGGAGTTGAGTGAAGGAAGGCTGAGGGTGAGGGAGAGAACTGGGATCAGGGAAGCCAAGTGGTGGCAGGAAGTAAACAACAACTTGTAAATGGCAAAAGCTAATATTTGGCATACAGTCAAACAGATTCAAGCAGCAATTATAGTAAAACACCACATAAAACAACCATTGGGAAAGGCACAAGTGCTAGCAATAAGGAAGTGGGGAAAACAGGTTAAGAGCAAGGGGATCAGGTAGGATCAAAGCAAACACATTTGTCCAAAGCAGTAAGAAAAGTCCTGAGTTTGCCCTTAAAAGTTGCATGAGTAGGGACATCCCTTAGTTCCTGAGGCAGCAGGTTCCACAGGTGAGAAGCAGCATAGGAAAACTATGTACATATATCTATATTTATACACACACACACATATATAGTTCTGTTAGAGACAAACTCTAGGGTAGAAACATTATTTGATAAATGTCCTGACATCCACAGGTCTGTTTTGATGTCTTTATTGCAGAACACAAGGATTCCTCCCCATATGTGGGATTTGTACTGGCTTAGTTGCCACAAAAAAGTTAATGTGAAATTAAATCATAAACATAATCAACTATTAGAGAAACAGTGTAGTAGACCTGACTGTATACAACAACTAGAAACTATGGAGCATTTGTTTTTTTCAGTGTTCTTATATTCAACATTTTTGGTAGTTTGTAGCTGATGAATAGGCTGAACTTCTGCTTGCTAAGGTAATATACAGTAACATACTGTAATACATGGAGATTTTTCAAGAGTATGGAGTAGATGCAATAAGGATACTCTAAATTTCATATTTACTGCTTTCAAATGGCATATATGGACAGCCAGATGTCTATTCACATTACAATAAAAATGAATGTCCTATCAGGAATTGTTGGGGAAAATTACTAATGAAATAAAACAAATATACTTTCAAGAAATGAGAAATATACAAAGACGAGAGCTGCTGGAATGCTGGAAACACTTGTCATGGATTACAGACTCTGATTTTCCTGTTACTTGAATATGTAGTTCTTTATTATGAGTTTTTTTTCTGATTTTGTAATATGTCTTTCATTGTGATTGTAAATAGTCCTTTCTTTGAATAAAATTTCCCCTACTGTTTCCGAGAAGTTCCATGGGATCTTTAACATCCACCTGAACTACCACCAGAACAGGCAGATGGGACCTTGGTTTAACGGCTCATCCAAAAGACAGACATTATTTAGGGAACAGATTATGCCTGTGCTGGAGGCAGGAGGAGGCAGCCCATTTAATTCAGTTTCTTATTCAAATAATTCAAGATCAGCAGCCCTCTGCACTTCATTTCCTTTGCCTACAGGCACTGCAAATTAACCCAGTTGACAAAATTGATAAAATCTGGAGAATATGCAGGCTAGAAACAGGGATAACTTTCACACCACAGAATTGGTCAATAGCATGCATCTGAAAACATAAATTAACTTCTAGATTACTTTGGAAAGAATTTAGGTTGAAAAATCAGACTTTTCAGACCCCACACAACACAGGCAAATATTATTCCCATCACTGGACTAATTGTTGGCAAGGTTGTGGAGAACTTAATGCTACCCACACCCATATACTCTTGGACTGGCCTGTTATCAGGCAAATTTGGTAGATAGTGTGAGGGGCATTCTGTGAGCTACTACCTCAAATGCCTGATCAATTATAGATATTGCACTCTTTTGAGTGCCTTAGAACAAAATTATACTAAAAATAAGTAGTTACCTGGTTGTTGGAATCAACAAAGGTGATACAGTATCTAAACAATGACTACCCCCAACCTGTCCCACATAACAGGAATGAAAGGATATGATCATGACAGTTAACACAATGGAACACCTAACAGCAGGTGTAAGTTACAATACAAACATATTTTTCCAGTTCACTAATGAGCGGAATGCTTGGCTAATGTGGATAATGACACAGTTCAGATGTGATCCCTTGAACACTATAACTCAGAGTACAGAGGCAGAAAAGAAAAGAAGGGAGTGCCATGGCTCGATGGTTAGGCTACAGAATGTTACTAACTTTAGGGAAGAAATGCAGGAAGGTTGGATAAATGTTCACATTCAGAGTCGGATGGATTTCTACTGTACTTACACCATGCTTTCTCTTATAATTTCTTAAAACACTTTCATGTTTGAAGATATTTGTTAACATACAATGGGTTTATTTTAGACAATAAATGTGTTTGTTATGCATAACAGCTGGAGAGCATAAGCAGAATATTAGATTGGTTATTCCTGACAATGTATAGCCTCTGCTATGATCTATTGCGCTTTGGCTTTATTCATTATATATACTGCCTGTGACTTCTGTGTTGAATTCTACACCTGTAAAGAGCACAACAATTTTAACTGAAAAAAAAAAGAAAATACTAAATTGAAAAATGTGTCCCTCAGGATGATGAGAGGGAAAGAAAGCCTGGAGAATGCGAAGATGATGAGGACAAAGCACAAGAGGAGAAATATATACAATACGTGGCTCTGTGGATAATTATTTCGTCCCCTATGGAAATCAGAAAAGAAAAAGAGGAAGAGTAATTCTGCTGAACATCTGGGGCTTTACACACCAAGACTGTATATCATACAACTACTGTACCAATGTCCCCTCGGAAACAACATTTGTTTCTTTTATCAGTGTTGAGCCCATTATGCCACGAGTTTCCTAGTGTTGAAGTACATAAAGCATCCCAAAAAACATCCATTTCTATCCCTTCCCTGTCCCACTTCCAACATGATGTAAAATTAAAGGATACCAACTCCCTAGTTTGTGATTTTAATATACTAGACCAACTTGATGAAACAGATGCTATCTCTCTTCTGTGTCAAGTATGAGTTAGTCAGGGAAACAGGTCCACCACCTAGGCACTGGTGACCAACACATACCTAAAATCTAGGCACCTCTTATGCTGGACCCAGCACCAAAATGAAGTCAGTGCATTTATCCTTCTTCCTTATCATCAGCATTTGCCAAGGCATCCAGAAGCATCAGGGAAGTAGTCCTGGTGGAGGGAGGGTTGAAACAGGAGGACTGCTACAGAGATGAGGAATAGTCTATGGGACTGCTTATAAGTCACCATAGCAGCAATGGTGGTTTGAGTGCTAGCACCCTGAATAACCAAACCACAGCAACCCCAGTGTAGAAAATACCCCAGATCATTGATTTTATTTGAGCAGCACCAGTGAGTCTCCTGGTGTCAGATACTACCCACAAGCTATGTTGCCACACCGAGTCCAGCTGTTTGGTAGCCCAACACTAGAAAAGATCCAACCTATAATGCATAGTATGCCAAATACCCACCAATCATGCTATTGCACATAAACTGAATGCAGCAACAGCTGAATGTTTGCAATTGATCTATTGCCATTCTGTTTTGTGGAGAATGTGGTATTTAAAAGGTTGACGGTTGTTCAAAATGACAGATTCCTTTAAGAACTTACTTCTCCACAAGTGCTATTCCTAAAGTTTATGGAACAGTGGCATGCATGAAAATCCATGCCCTTCTGTATTCAGCATCATCATACATTTGTACATCTGAGCATGGATATGTGGACCAGTGGCCACACAGCTGGCAGTGCCAATCAATGCATTACAGCACATTTGGCACAGGAACCTATGGTAGCATTGGACTCTGGCTGGCAAAAATTGTACTAAGCCCAATTGTGGTGGTAGCAGCACTATGGGTATTCACCAATGTTCCACTCTGGTAATGAAGAGTATAACTGGTTCACACATGGGTCAGAAAATGCTAGAATTGCTCCAGACTGAGACTGATGAGTAATTGCAGCCCCATTCACTGAAACTGGGTTTCATTGTGAGTGATAATGACTCAAATTTAGTGAAATGCATCAGTGATGGGGGGGAGGGATTTCTCAGGGTGCTAAGCCATGCACACGATCTTAATCTTATTGTGCAGGGGTTTCTAACATATCTTGATACCAGGTCCATGTTGACTGTAAACCATCACATCTGTGCCCTCTTTTCCCAATCTGTAAAGGCCCATGTTCATTTCAGGTACCTGCAGATCCAGAAGAAACTGCCTCAGCACTGTATGTAGCTGGAAGTCATCACCAGATGGAACTCGATATTGTACATGACTCAGTGCTTGTATGTGCATTATAAAGCCATTTACAAATATCTGCTGCTGCATAAAAGATGGGACAGTGCTGGAGTACCTATGTCACCGACAACAGACCAGTGGCTACGAATAGATGGCCTCATCATGATTCTAAGTTCTTTCAATCATGCACCACAGGTAGCGAATGGGAACACTGCCTTTATCAGTCTGGCCATTCCACATCTACAGGTGCTTTGGCAGATTCTTCTGAATGTATAGCAGGTGCTGGAAGCAGACCATAGAAACAGAATTTGGTGGCAGATAAGGAACGCTTGGCCTATCCAGTCTGAACATTTTTCCATACATACATTATCACTGCAGACCCAACTTGATCTACAGCTCTTTTTCTTTCCCCATCCCATTTCCACTATGATTCACTTGTGCCTATCCCATGTATTATTGAACCCCACAAATGTGTTTGCCCCCACCACCAATGTTTGAAGGCTGTTCCAGGAATCCACTACTCTTTTTGTGAAGATGTACTTTCTCACATATCTCCTGAATCTACCCTGCCCTCCAGCTTTATAGCATATCCCCTTGTTCTTGAGCATGTCTTATTCTGCAAATTATTTCCTTCCTGTTTGTTTTTACCTCCATGAGGTATTTAAAGGTTTCTATTATATCCCTCATCTACTTCTTCTGTTCCAGAGTGTACATATTGAGGTCCATTAGTCTCTTTGATTAGAGTTGTGCTGCAGACATTGAAAAATTCTAGTTGCCCTCCTCTGGACCATCTTCACTCTGCCTTCAGTACTCTATGTTGGGTCTTACAAGTGGTCTATATAGAGGCAAAACTACCTCTCTCTTTCTGCTGGTGATATGCCTCCCTCTGTACCTCAGTATCCTGCTAGCATTCCCAACTGCCTTGTTGCACTGCCTGGCCACCATTAGGTCATTAGATATGCTTACCCCCAGGACACTTTCTTGCTTGGTAGTTGTGAATAACACTCCTCCCTTTTTTGTACTCATTCCCTGGGTTTTTGTTCCCTAAGTGCATTATTTTGAACTTTTTCACACTGAAACCTAGCTGCTATACCCTTGGCCACACCTCTAGTTTTCTCAGGTCTCTGCTCTCATCATTTTCACCCACCCCAGAGTGCCACACTACTGCAGAGTTAGGTGTTATCCACAAAAAGGCAGACCTTCTCTTTCAGATTCTGTGCAGTGTCACTTATAAAGTCATTAAAGAAGCACTAGTGCCAGCACTGATCCCTGTGGTACCCCACTGGTCACCCTCTCTTTCTTGGAGTGAACTCCATTTACCACCTTCTGTTGCCTATTCTCTAACCAATACCTTACCCTGTTTACCACTGTTGGATCCACTCCTAAGTTTCCTAGCATCTTTACAAGTCTCCTATTTGGAATGGTGTTGAAAGCCTTACTGAAACCTAGGTAAGTCATGTCCACTGGACCACCCTGATCTAATTCTTTGTCATCCAGTCAAGGAAGTCAGTCAGATTTGTTTGAAATGCCCCCCCCCCAAAAAAATAAAAATTAAGTTGCCTTGAGTCTTGTAACTTATTTAATTCCATTAAATTTCTCATCATCACAGATGTCAGGCTGACTGGTCTGTATTTGCCAGCCTCCTCCCTGCTGCCACTTTTGTGAAGTGGGACTACTGTATATTGCTCTCCTCCAGTCCTCCAGAACAACTCCTGTTTCCAGCAAGCTGTTAAATAGCACTGTCAGAGGTGCAAATGGAATTTCTCTGACCTCACTTAATACCCTGCCTGGCTCCATTGCTTTGTCCTCCTTCAGATTAGCAAGTTCCTTCAAGACTCTCTCCTCCAAAAAAAATGACTTGTGTCCACCTCCCTCTCTCCAAAGTTCCTGTTACTTTTTGTGCCCCCCCCTTCTCCTTCCATTGTGAACACTGAACAAAAGTATTTATTCAGGATATCTGCCTTTTCCTGGCCCCCCTCTGTACAGTCTCATCTTCCCTTCTTAAGTTTACTATCCTACCCCTGGTCTTCCTCTTTTCCTTACATACCTAAAAATTGTCTTGTCCCCTTTAGTTACCTCCTGAGCTAGTCTTTCTTCTCTTCATGTCTTTATATTCCTTACTGATTTCCCTGAGTCCCTCTGTTTCCTTGATTCGCCTCCCCACCTTCCCCCCAATTGCATCTCCTTATACCTATTGTATGATACCCTTTCATCCTTTACCTTGTGAGAATCATTGCTGTCTCTTTTTGCTCTTGATTTTGCTTACTTGTGTGATGCAGAGGTTTGTAGCCTTTACTATGCTGCCTTTCAGCTTTGCCCACTATTTCTCCACCCCACCCATGTTAGATCCCCCCCGGCCAGGTCAGTCCCTGAGGCATCTACCCATTTTTGTAAAATCTGCAATCCTGAAGTCTAGGACACTTGTCCTTGTGTGTTTCAATTCTGCAACCATCTTATATTGAACCACATGGTAAAGTGATCG
Organism: Neoceratodus forsteri; assembly: GCA_016271365.2. Classification (NCBI taxonomy): domain Eukaryota; kingdom Metazoa; phylum Chordata; order Ceratodontiformes; family Ceratodontidae; genus Neoceratodus; species Neoceratodus forsteri. The sequence continues at coordinate 446,818,100 of CM057451.1, read as the reverse complement.
CTGATCTTCAAGTGGCCTTTCACCTTGACATATGCAACACTGTCTCTGTTAGTAAGTACCAGGTCCAGTATTGCCCTATCATGAGAGGGTTCATGGACTCATAGCCTGAGGAATGCCCCCTGTAGAGAGTCCAGGATGTCCCTGTTTCTAGCTGAAGCCACTGCTGGAAGGCTCCAGTCTTCAGCCAGCAGGTTGAAGTCCCCCACCAAGAGCACCTGCCCCTTTTCTGCCATCTTGCCACTGGCTTCCACTAGTACCTTATCTAATTCATCTCCCTGGGGGTAGGAGGTAATATAGCAAGCTGGGCCTTAATGGAATACATGTTCCATGTTTTGGACAGCAATACCCATATTTCTGGCACTCTGCTGTTTGCAGATTTTTGGACTGCAACCATGCTGGACCTAAGTTATAAACATGGCCTGTTATCAGTGTTTAATGGCGGTTGGGATCAGGTGCAAAATTTAAACAATCTTCTAATAGGACAGGTGAATTGGTCACAGATGTTAGACTCACAGTTATCTAAGACACAACATGAAACTCAGCAATGACCGAGTGTTGCTACCACCTCACATCCTGAAAGGACTGAGAAAACATGCAGGAAATAAGGAAAAAGAACAACAAATTCACTTTGGGATGTGTTGCACTAGGTGGAAACTGAGTACAGTACATGGAGGAAAAGAAGGAGTAGGATGCTGATGAGGCAGCAGGATGGGACAGTGCAACACATGGTGGGTGCATATTTGGTGGACAACTGGCACTTTACCATCATGGAAGAGTCCTTGCTGTACTGGAGTAGCAAGGCCACTGACTGGCCAGCACTGACCTCAGTGGTAATCAAATACTTGAGTTGTCCACCATTGAGGGTCAGTGTAGAACAGGTATTCAGTTTGGCAGGGGCTATTGTTCTGGACAGGCAAAATCTATCCCCTAAAAAAGTTGGCATGCTAACATTTATTAAAATGAATGTGGGACATATTCCACTCAACACAGTCATGTTGCCATTTCTACCATTTGAAAGTGACAGTGTGGTGAACATGAACCTGAAGAGCATGAGGTTGTTGCCATTCACAAATTGTCTTTACTGAGGGATATGAAACATAGTTGGATAAAGCATACCCATGTGAGGACAACTCCTGTCTGGAAGAATGTGACGGCTGCTTCCTTGATGAGGATGAAGTATAAATAGAAATGTATTCTCTCCATCCTTTCCTACTCATCAACTGAAACTTTTTCTTTATGGTTGCATTTTTTTCTGTCGTTTTTCCCCTCGTTGTGATGCTGTTCCCTACAGTCATCCAATTACCTACATTCACCCTCTCCTATTTATGTCTACAGACAAACTAGAAAATCAGCTAACAATGCTTTATTTAATGCCAAGTTTGCATACAATAGCATGGATCACCACCACCTTCACCACATGCATCCAGACTGAGAAACCTAGGCTGCTAAGCCAGCATGAATGCCATTGCCAGCTATGCAGACCATGCAACCTACAGCAATCAAGACACCGCATCCTCCACCTCTGGCCTGTTTGTGTCCTCCACATCTGAAAACAACATGTGCCACCACTGCCTTCACTCCATGAACACAGACTCAGAAACCCAGAATTTTAGGCCAGCATAAATGCTGTTTCTAGCCAGATGTTCAGGCAGCTGGTTCTCAAGTCAAGCCTCCAGCCAGTCAGTCCATCAAGGTAGCAAGACTTGAAGTCTAGCAAGGCCTACATTTGTCTGGTGTGATAGTAAGTATCTTTCAATGCTGTTACACTCCCCATTATACAATGGAAAGAACGATTGCTGACCTCTGAATAGTTGGTCTGTGACTGGACCTGTGATGTTATCCCAGTATAACATCACGGATCTAGTCCCAGCACACAGATGACCACATCAGCCATTAACAAAATCACTCCACAGTGATCCCCGCTTGGAAACCTGTTTCCCCACTTACAAACCATCTTCCGTGTTGCTGGCTCCTTTACTATTAAAATGAAAAACATCCCTCCCACCAAGTTGCCCAGCACACAAAGCTTACACAATAAATATAAAATTACTGAAAATTTTAAAATTATCTTGGCTGTTTCTTTTCAAACCCACCATCTTCAGTGAACCAGAGGGACCATAACTTCAGATCATGTGGTTCACTGATGCAGCTCTATCATGGCACAAAAACAACCACTGGCACCCTGTCTCTGTGGCACAATGGAGTTTGTCCTTTAGGGGCAGACCATGTTGTCCAGGTGCACCCTTTCCCTCCTGCATAGAATGGTTGTGCTCAGAAGGGGAGGGAAGGGGGGAAGGAAGAGGAGGGGCTAAGGGCCAGAACAATGGGAAGGTAACAGGAAGGGGAGGGGCAAAGAGAGGTACATAAGGGACAGCACAAGGGGACTTCAGCCACTTTTTGCTGGAGTTTTGATCTACATCAACTGAAGCAGGTCAGATTGGCAAATTCTTTGAGGTTTGTGTCACCAGGAGAGAGGTGTAAGGAAACAACAGTTGATAAGGCAGGACAATGTGTTGAAGTTTTCTTTAAAAAAAAAAGGAGAGGAAGAATATATACAGTATTAAGATAAAACATGTTACAGTATACAGATGAGCAAATGTGGGGGATCCTGAGTAGCGATGGGGATCAGAATATGGATGAGAGAGCAACCCAGGACCATGTGGGGTGACGCACACACCTCGAGGGGGTCTTGTTGGAAAGACTTTTTGCTTACTGGGATGCTTGGTAGTATTTTGAGGACTGGGTTTTTGCTGGCTGCTAAGAATTTGTATACCTGAAGGAGCCCCTGACCAGGGGAGAGAATGCATGAGCAGGGAACACATGGCGTAGCACCACGTGCAGTTTGTTGGGAGGGGTAACAAAGCATTTCTTTGATTTTGTTTTTTGTGGCAATTTATCCCTTTTGTGTGGCTACCTGTTATGAATAGTGGGCCTGGAAGAGGCCGTGGAGATGGGGGGAGCGAGCGCACACCGGGACCAAGTGGTGTGATGTCACATGCCGCGTGAGGGATTGTAAAACCCCTTTTGTCCTTGTTTGGTGCTCTGATGGCTGTTTGGTGGCCATTTTGGTGGCCTGGGGAGGAAGGGTAGGCCTAGAAGAGGCCCTGAGCCATGGATGGAATGGCGTGAGGCACACGCCTCATGGAGTTTGCTAGACAGGCACTTGCCTTTTGTTTCTCAGGTTAAGGAGGCGCTGGGTGGCTGTTTTGTTTGCTGTTGTGAGCAGGAGGCCTGGAAGAAGTTTTTGAAGCCGGGAAGGGCAAGCGCGATCCTGGGACCACATGGCAAGCGTCACACGCCACGTGAGGGGGTTGTAATGATCCTTCTATCATGCTTTTGTGCATTGGTGGTGGTTTTATGGCCTCTTGGTTTCCCAGAAGGGATGGTAGGCCTGGAAGAGGCCCCAACGCATGGACCGCACGGCGTGCATCACACGCCATGTTGGGGTGCATAGGAGAAGCACTCTCCTGGGGCTTGGGTGGCTACTGGGGTTGGGCGAGGCATTTTCAGGTGGCAAATAAGGAGAGTAGGCCTGGAGAAAGGCTCTGGAGCAAAGGAGAGGGATTACATCAGGGGACCATGCAGCGTGATGTCACAGGCCCCCGGGGGGTTGGGATAAAAGTGTGCCCATGTGATAGGGTGATTTCCATGGCTCGGGGGGCCTTTTTGAGGCATACTTGGGGGAAATAAGGGGCCTGGGAGAGGTAAAGGGCAGAGGGAGAGGGATCGCGACCCAGGACCTCTCGGGGGCATCCCACACTGGGAGGTGGTCACATTAGAAGCAATGCCCTCACTTTTTTATGGGGCTGCTTGCTGTTTTGGCCCTTCCCCTCCTTTTTGGGTACTGCAAGTGAAAAGAAGCTGGCACAGGCAGGAATATAAAGGGAGGGGGCCAATTATGGGGCCATGCAGTGCGTCCGCTTCCCATAGTAGGGATGCTGACTGGTGGTGCCCTGGTCAGCCCAGGCAGGGAGAGAGGCCAAAAAAATGGCAGCATTCCGAAGGAGGAAGCTCCTGGGGAGGCCAGCACAGTGCACATTTGCTGAGGGGTGGCAGGATGCTGCTAGAGGCTCAAGGCCCCCCACAAAAATATAATAAATTTTTAATTGTAAATAAGAAGAGGCACTTGAGTGGATGATAAGGGGGGTGTCAAACAGGATGGGAGCCTTTGCTGGTGACCAGTCTGTTTTTAAGGGGGCGTGTGGTGCGAAGGACAGGAGGAAGGTGTACAAAAAGGTACATATATACAAATAACCCTGTTTTCTCTTCCTGTAGTTGTCTTCACAGAGCAAAGATAAGAGGAACATGGCACCAAAGAAGAGCAGGCCATCAAAGGAAGATGCTTACAAGGCTATAATTGAATTGGCAGAAAAGGCAAACAGAATGTGGAAACTGGTGGAGGGGGAGGAACCAGGGAGACCCAGGGAGATGAGAAAAGCAGGCCCAGGAAAAGGTGGCAGGGGGAAATGACCAGCCAAAGGGCTACGTAGCCCTGCTAGGGTACCACCAGCGACATCGGGGCCCACCAAGGTGGTTGATCCAGTACCTCTGTGGCCTGTGGACCCGGTGACGCCAGTACCTTCCCCAGCTCAAGGGGGGATCTCTCCGGCTGAATCCAGACATGATGCCCAGAAAGGGGTGCTCCCTTCACAGACCCCAGTAGCTCACCCTCCACCTCGACTGCAGGGAGAAGCAAGGGGAACTTTGGAGGACTCCAGGCAGCACGGCCCGGACAAGGTTAAAGGTAACACATCCAGTGCAGTGGGTGACAGTATAAAAGAATATATAGGGCAAATTGTGGCAACAGGGGACAGGAGTTCTGGGGCAGATGGAATCGGCTCTGGCAGATATTAGGACAGAAAAAGAGATGCCGGAAAAGAATGAAAAGGGAGTGGAGAGAGAAGGAAAAGGTACAAGAGAGAGATAGGTGCACCTGGGATGAGGATAGGCGAGCATGTGCCACTGGCTACAAAGGAAAAAATATGGAAAGGGGAATACATGGACATATTCACTTTGGTGAGCTGGGAGGTGGCAGCCAAGTACGAGGAAACTGAGGGCATAGGTAAGAATGAGATGGCAGCGGCCATAGTGATTTTAAGGAAAAAAGAGGATGACAAGTTCACAAAAGGGAAAACTTGGGATGGGTGGTTCCTAGGTTTTGCCACTTTTTCAGCCATCAATCTGGAAAAAAGGCTGGAGCTGGGCATCCCACTCATTACTTATTCATTGATAATACAGAGAGCAAAAGCAAAGGGCGGGTTGGGGTGGTTATACTATGATGAATGTTTTCAGCAGAGAATGGCATCATTTGGGGATATGAGATGGGATACCAAGCAGATAGATTTGTGGACGGATTACGTAACAGATCAGTCCACACCCGAAGGTGAGTGGGGAAAAAAGGGGTTTATGCCCCAGTGATGTTGCTGGGCTTATAACAGGGCCTTTTGCTCATGGACTCAATGTCGTTTCCGGCATGCATGCTCAAAATGCAGAGGATGGCACCCGGCAATCAAATGTAGAATGACATGGGCCCAGGGAGTACAAGGGCATGGGAGCAAGGATCAGGTCAACAGTTTTTTTGAGATGGCCAGGGGTTTAAAGGGCAAACATGGAACAGGGGAGGGCAGGGTAGGGGGAACGGAAATGGGAGGGTCAGAACCACTGAGGGAAGAAGGTCGGGCAAAACGAGAGGGAGGGGTTGGGGAGGAGTGGCAGGAGGCACAACAGGGAACAGTTTGGGATGGCCAGAACCCCCATCAACTTGAAGGCATGGACAGTTTGCCTGGACAGATATCCAGACACGAGCATGCGGGATATGATTTTAAGGGGTTTTAACACAGGCTTTTCATTGCAGTGTAGGGGACCCAGGCAAGCAAGGGAGGCGAGAACCTTGGGTCAGTAAAAGGAAAGGAGGAAATGCTAAGACAAAAGATAGAGAAAGAAAAGGCAGCAGGTAGGGTAGAGGGCCCATTTAACACCCCCCCATTGCCAAACATGCAGATCTCGCCATTGGGTTTGGTACCCAAGAAGCAAGAAGGGGAGTACAGAGTGATCCACCATCTGTCCTATCCAGAAGGGGAGTCGGTGAACGATTTCATCAGTGAGGAACATAGTAAGGTGACATATGAGACACTAGAGGATGCAGTCTGGATAATCCAGGCCACAGAGGATGCATGGATGGCAAAAATGGACATTAAGTCTGCTTTCAGACTGCTTCCAGTTAGGAGGGAGGACTGGGATCTATTGGGTTTTAAAAGTGGGGGACAGTATTATTTTGACAAAGTAATGCCAATGGGTTGTTCCACAGCATGTGCTACATTCGAGGCATTCAGCACCTGTTTGCAGTGGATATTCCAAGAAAAAATGGGTTATAGGATAGTCATCCATTATCTTGATGACTTTCTTTTCATTGGGAAGGGAAAACGGGAGACACAGAGGATGCTGGGTACATTTCAGGAATTGTACCGGGAGCTAGGGGTCCCATTGGCACCAGAAAAAACAGAGGGTCCCAGCAGGGTTATGGAATTTCTGGGGATCAAGATAGATGCCCCGAATGAAGTATTTAGACTACCGGACAAAAAAGTAAAGAAGTTGAAGGAACTAATCCTGGTACATACCAGCAGGAGACGGGTACAACTAAAATTGGTGCAGCAGGTACCGGGGCACCTGAACTTTGCATGCAGGGCCATCAGACCAGGAAGGGCATTCACAAAGAGGTTAGCCAGGGTTACAGCAGGGGTCACCAGACCACATCACTGGGTAGACCTGATGCAAGGTGTCAGGGAGGATTTTAAAATCTGGGAAGAATTCCTCAGAGATCACAATGGGTGCTCTTTCTGGCAAGAGAAGTGGCTATACAACACAGTCCTCGACCTCCTAACAGATGCTGCTGGGGGGCTAGGCATGGGGGGTTACCTGAGGGGTAGATGGTTCGCAGAACCCTGGCCTGCCAGTTGGGTGAAGGAGGGGAAAGTGAAATATATAACATTACTAGAGATCATGCCCATATGGGCGTGTACCTTGGTCTGGGGGAGGAATTACGGGATCAGAAAGTGACATTTTGGTGTGATAATAGAGCAGTGATGGATGTTCTGAGCAACAGCGGAGCCAGATCAGGCACAGTCATGCAGGTATTACGACTTTTAGTTTTAAGGGCTTTGCAGCTGAACATGTCATTTAGAGCACAACACATAGAAGGGGTGCACAATACCCTGGCTGACAGCCTTTCCCATCTGCAGCTGGACTGTTTTTGGAGGCTGGCACTGGCAGCGGAAGAACTAAAAACACCCATACCAACGAACATCAGGGACGTTGGCAAGAAGGAGCAGAACTGTTGTTTCACAGCTCATGGGCGCCTTGGACTCTGAGGGCCTACGATGGGGCCTGGCGAGTGTTTCAAACATTCAGGGCAGAGCACCAGATGGAGGTAAGTAGGCCACTCACAGAGGAACAGTTGGGAATGTTCACTGTGGAGCAGTGGAAAAAAGGCACAGCCCACACCACTATGGGAGTCTATCTGGCAGGGATTAGTGTTATCTGCAGTTTAAAGGGGTGCAAGGACCTGACAAAATCTTTACTCATCAGAAGAATGATGCAAGGATGGAGCAGTTTGAAACAAGGGCTAGCAGATAAAGGAAGGCTGATAGGGGAGCAGTGGCTAATAAGGCTGCGGGACGTGCTCCCGGCAATATACAGATCAAAGCCCGAGGCCCAACTATTTCGCACAATTTACGCGGTAATGTTTGCAGGGGCCATGAGAGTGAGCGAGGTGGTAGACCATGGGAGAGAAGACAAGGAGGGAGGGTTAGAATGGGAGGATGTAGACTGGGGGGTAACAGAAATATGGATCAAGATAAAGAGGTCAAAAATGGATCAAAAAGAGCAAGGTTGCATAGTGACACTGAAAGGGCAAGCAGAGGGTGCAATATGCCCAGTACAGGCTCTGTGGGCTTTCGCTGCAGAGTATAGGAACAGGATGGGGAAATTATTTGTACATGATGATGGGAAAAGGGTCACTGGCTACCAAGTCACATCATTGTTAAAAAAGGGCATGCAATTCATGGGGGAAGACCCGGCTAATTATTCATCCAATTCCCTGATTATTGGGGCTGCCTCACAGTGGGCAGCAGTGGGAGAGACAGTGAATGGGATATTGGAAAAGGGTCGCTGGCGATCGGCCAGTTATAAGAGATACATTAGAGCACTGAAGTAAAAAAAAAAAAAAAAAATTTTGAAGGTGGTGCCCTGGTTTGAGCTGCAGAACTGGGGGCGAGACAGGAAAAATGTGGTGGGAACACACACACAAAAAAAAAAAAGAATAATGGGGGGATAATATGGGTATGACACTAAGAGCATGTGTAAAATAATGAATTTTGCTTGAACCCCAATGGTAGAGGGAGGATCACGGAAGTCTGGATCTGAGGCCATTCCTATATTCATTGGGCTGGAAAAAGAGAAGAAGGCTGGGGGAAGGCAGCTGTACCAGGATGCAAGACAGTGTAGGTTGGTCTGGCATGGCATACGGGGGATGAGATGGGTACAGCTGCTTCCAACCTTAAAAGAACTCAAGGGACGGTGGCCCAGCCCAGATCTCATTATTATACATCCAGAGGGCAACAACCTTGCAGGCAGGCCTTGGGTAGACACATACTTACAAATAAAAAGGGATTTAGCTGTGGTGGCCGCAGGTGTGCATCGCCTGGTCAGATATGATACCACGGAGGGTGTGGAGGCAGGATCACAGCCACAGAGTAGTAGAGATGGCCAGGAGGAAGATGAATAGGAGAGTTGGGACGTTGGTAAGGCAGATGGGAGGACAGGTGATACTGAGAGGGGTAGAAGATCTCTACAGGTCAGACGGTGTGCACCTGTTGGACCTAGCCATAGATATGTTCAATACAGAAACAATGAGCTTTATAGAAGCATGGAGGAAACATGCAAAAAATGGAATATAAAAAAAAAAAGGAGGAAAGAAAGAAGGAATAAAAAGAATATTCCCTGAGGTAAGGGAGAATGGTACCCTAAGTATGGGAGAAGCCAGCCATCCAACGCAAGCTGGAGACTGGCTAGTGGGGAAAAAGGAGGGAAGGGGAGGGGGAAAAAAATGGAATAACACAAGAAGAGGAAGAAGATGAAGGAGAAAGCAGTCTCGGTTTTCACTGTTACCTAACGGAAAAGGAGAAGAACAAGGCACCCAGGTTTTCACCTGGGGGAAGGATAATCAGAGATTGATATATGGATGGAAATAAATGAAATGCTGAAAATATGATAATAAAGAAATTGAAATGAAATATGGAATTATGAATATAAATAAATTAATTGCCAATCTGAGCACAACAACAAACAATGGTCTCCGTCTTTTTGTGAGGGAAAAGGGGGGAATCCAGGACAAACGATTATATAAAAAATATTTTTTTCATCATTTTGACTAGCTTCATCCATCACCCTGCTGTACCTTGTGTAGAACAACTAAAATGATGCAATTTTTTCAGTTTTCAGTTTTAAAAAAAAAAATTAGTCTGAGCAATCAGGGCAATCACCTTCACAGCCACAGAGCTACAGTACTTCTCTTGTTCTGTGGTTGTGAAGCCAGTTGTTCTAATGGCTTTCATTAATGGGTATCGCCTCAGTCTTTTTTCATCCTACACTCCCCTGCTCACTCGCAGTGCCAATGGCTTAACTTACAACATAGCCGCGCTGCTCCACATGATCGCAACTGCAGCTCCACTCCCTCGGCTGCTGAGCAGAACTGCAGCTCCTCATAATGAACTGCAATAACAACAAAACCCACACAAAAAGAAAAACTGAAAGAAAGGAAAAAAAACACTCTTCCAGCTTCCAGTAGTGTGTGTGTGTGCGTGTGTGTGTGTGTGTGTGTGTGTGTTGGGGGGGCTACAGCCCTGCACAATTCAGCTGCACTATGTGCATATGTGTGTGTGTGTGTGTTGGGGGGGGCACTAAAGCCCTGCACAATTCAGCTGCACTACCTGCTGGCTGAAACAGTGAAACAGAACTTTTTTTTAAATATGCATACCTACGCCTCTAAAAATTCACTGAAAAGGTATTTAAAAAACTATTAATGTTTTTTTTTATTTCTTTCTTTTTACTGGAGCCATTGTATAATAGCAATAATGCACTCCAGGGTGTGTGTTGTGCTGGGATAATCTTACATCTTGGGTGTTGGACACACTCAGCCTGCGGCCTCATGCCTAACCACCCAAGGTGTAATGTTATCCCAGCACAACACATCCCTCTGTTTCCTTGTCCCTGTCCCTGTCATGCATTATTGCTTATTTCTCAGTGGTTTCATTTTCATTTCATTTAATTTTTAATAGCTTGACCACAGTTCATTTACAATGGTGAGTAGTGCTGGGTGAAATGTATCTTCTGCCAGTGGAATTCCAGCCAAATGCTGATTTCAGTTCTGTGAAATTTCGTGAAATTTCCATAAAAATGTTATGAAAATTTGCCAAACTTGTGATTATGGTTATTTCTGTCTAAATTGAAACTTCTTTGTCCACATTGCACATGATTTGGTATGTTGATAGTATCAGTGCCAATACAGAAGTCTATCAAGTGTCATATCTCTGTCTTTAAAGATGAATGAGTTATAAGTCTTCAAACTTTTGGAAATTTCAAAGCTACAGTTAACAACTACGTAAACTAAATGTTTTTGTTCACATTGCACCAAGTTGTGCATGGTGACTTAATCAATTCCCATACATATGTATGCCAAGTTTCATATCTTTAGCTTTAAAGGTGACTGAGTAATAAGCCTCCTAACATTCTGATTTTTTTAAATTACATTTCTTAATTACGTAAACTGCTGAATTTTAAGCCCCTATACTGTAAGTTTAAAGCCAGAGAACAGAATATCATCAATTGTGTTAGGTTCACTGACCCTAAATATTAAGCTTTAAGACAACTCCCATGGCCCAGCATCAGAGCATCATGCTGCCATGTTGATGACCCAGGTTCAGACGCGAGCCCAGGAAGTCTTGTCAAGAAGCAGGTCATGGCTAAAACTTACAATTTACATAAGTCTCTAGAAAGTGGCACATATAAACAATTACAGGTGCCACAACGTTATGTAAAGTTTTGAAAAAGTGAAGAAGTTGGGCAACTCAGGAAACTGCCCAAAAGCTTTTAAGTTAAGCACCAATAAATAATTTATTGTTTAAAAAAGACAGCATAATTACCCACAGCACCAATGTTTCATGTCATCACATAATGCTTTTTCAAGCATTATGTGATGACTTGAAACATTGGTGCCTAATTCAAGAAGGATGACACAGAGCTTGCGTCAAACCCAGCATCAGCTCCGATCTTTGGCACAACTGCACCCAATGCATCTTCTGCAACTGAGCCCAATTCAGCAATGTTTGGCACAGTTGCAACAACTGCTTCATTTTACAGCAGCTGGCATCAATGTTTTGGCACAAGCCCCATAAGCCGGCTCCCCTAATGGTGCATGGTTAGACTGGGGGAGCAGGTCTACTTTGATGCCGAAGATGCAAGGGACTTATGTCAGAGGCTGTAGCAGGCACCCTTTGTGTGTTGCAGGTGCTGCACTGATTGACGCATGTTGACCATTGCAACCGACCCTCCAACTCAAGTCCTCTGAGTCACTCTGAGCCTGTTCCTGAATTGGGCCTCTAGTATTTATAGGAACTGATCAATTCCAATAAGTTGCCATTCTTAATTTTTATTGAGAGAGTACAAGCCTTAATTTTTGAAGCTGCCCCAAAAGCATACAGTAAATTTAGTTTTGGAGAGGTTTAGCTTCAGTTTTGAGGTGCCAAGGAAGACCTGGATCCCATCAAAACTGTGCTGTAAACTATCTTTAACCTTCAAGATTGGGGAGCTTGTTGCATAGCAACTATATCATCCATTTATAGATGATAGATCGAGTTCTCCACACTGTTCTCCAGCCCTCTCAAATAGATCAGGAAAAGGAGGGGACCCAGTACTGATAACTGGAGTACTCCTGTCAGGATGGCCAATGGAGAAGACTCCACTTCATTAACCACAAAAGTTTGACATCTTTGACTTAGGCAAGAACGGAACCAATTTAGTACCTCCTTATTTAAAACTACCTCAGCAAACCTATTCAGCAGGATTTCTTGGTCAGCCATGTTGAAGACCTTGGAGAGATCAATAAAGATACTTGGATACTTGGATGGTTTAAGACAAAGTAGGAAAAAGTCCCATTTAATTGTCTCCAACTCAGTAGTGGGTATATTTTTTGTTGGTATTTTCTGAGAAAAATAAATCTCACCCATTTCTAAAAGTGTTGATAGTATGTGACTCAATGACAGTACCGATGTAAACCCTGTGGTATTGTGTAATCTATAAAATCAATAAAGCTTAATTTAAAAAAAAAAATAAAAGTGTCGATAGATGTTGTGTGTGCCAGATAGCTAGGAAGTGAGTTCCAAAGTCTTGCTGTTCTCACTGTATGATAACTGTGCCTCGTAATGGTATTGGTTTTGGGTACCATCAATTGCCTATTATGCGATCTAAGGTCATTTTGCCTTGGGTTATATTATAGGCCACACTGCCCCATAAGTTCCTGATTTTGTAAAATACTAAACATCAATAAGAGATCTCCTCTTTTCCTGTGTGACTCAAGAACAATTTTAGAGAATTGATTCTATCATCATAGCTCAAAGTTTCCAGGCCAGTTATTATTTTTGTGATTTTTCTCTGGGTTCTTTCCAGATGGTTTATGTCACGTCTGAGATAAGGGTTCCACATTGGAGAGCCAAAATCCAGATGGGGGATAATATAGGTCATATACAACTTCATAATACAATGGTTATTACTGGATATGAATGATCTTTTGTTGAATGGATTAATCTATTTGCAACTTGTGCAGCATGTTTGCAGTGATCGGATGAGGAGAGTTCATTATTTATCAGAATGCCTAGGTCACTTTCCCTAAAGGTTGATTTTAGTACTTGTCCACCCAATTTATAAGTACATATTTGATTTTTGTGCCCAAAGTGTAACACCACCCATTTGGATGCAATAAATTCTATTTTGTTACTTTTGCCCATTTGTTGATCTACTGTAAGTCTTGACTCAAAGCAAGATAATTTTCTTTAGTATCAACTGCTCCCCCTATTTTGGTGTCATCAGCAAATTTTGCTAAGATGCTGTTATCTCCTGCACCCATATCACCAATGTATAGGCCAAACAAGGCTGACCCAAGCACAGACCCCTGAGGGACCCCACTGCTGATGCTTTCCTCATCAGAGATATGACCATTCATCCTAACTGACTGTGTCTGATTGGCTAACCAGTTTTGTGTCCACCATACTAGAAATGTCTTGAGGCATAGTGTTATTAATTAATTTATTAATAAGGCATAGGGAACAGAGTCAAATGCCTTACCTATGTCCAATAGTCTAACATCAACTGTGTTTCCCGTATCGATTATATCACTTCCAGAGTTGTAGAATGCAACCAAGTTGTTTGAGCATGACAAACCCTTCCAAAAGCCATGTTGCGTTAGGTCTTCAAGGCCAAGAATTTTAATTTAAAGAATCAATCTTCCTTTTAATAAGCCTCTACATTAGCTTGCAGTACACAAAGTAGACTTAATGGCCTGTAATTTGCTACATTGTTTTTATTTCCTTATTTATAAATTCTGATTACCAGTGCTTTTCTCCAGTCAGATGGTACTTGACCAGTCTCTAGGGACTTATTTATGAGTGTCATTGGGGAAGAGCCAAGACAGGGGCTAGTTCTTTTAAGAGCAGAGGATGAATATCATCCAGACCTGGAGAAGTTTTGGTCTTGAGCTTTTTTTTTTGTCAATAAGTTTCTATTGATTTTTTTTTAATCCAACAATAAAAGGTAAATTCATACATACTGACATCAATGGCTCATATACCATGCAATGCATTTTACACAAAAGGCAATAGGCAATAAATACACATATAAATTAATAATGAATTAGTAATATATTTTAAAACCTATTATAAATTATATAAATATATAAACATTATAACTGTTTGTTTTAACCATTTTTAGTATTAATATAAATATAAAGATAAAGTATACATAAGATTAATGGCAGTAATTCTTGCAGTTATGTATAAAAAGGGTGAAGAGAAGGGGTAGGTGGGGTTGGCCTCATCTTGACTTCTCTTAAATAAAGTATGAACTTATTATTAGTACCATCCATCATGTGAAACTGAGATGTCAGGGGTTGATTAGATCTGCACAATAAATGTGACAAACCCTTCCTAAATTATGAAAATGCTTATGCTCTAGTCAGAATCTGGTATATGATAACCCATTTTTTGGTAAACGTCTTGGGTGATTCATTTAATGTTAAAACTAAATATTCAGTTTTGAGTATATCAGCAATACTATTTCTCCATTCTTATATCTCAGTTACTTTATTCTCTAACCAGTGTTTTAAAATGATCTGCCTAGTTGCCACTCCTATCAACATGAGTGTGTGTTTTTGTTCACATGACCATACACAAATTGGTTCAAAGTGTCCTATAATGGATGAGTTAATTGTTATATGATTAAAGATAATAGGGTGGTTATTAAAAATGTCTTTTATTTCATTCCATAAGGTTTGGATAAGGAGGCATCCCCAAAACATGTATAATAATGTTCCTGTAGCCAATTTGCACTTATGGAAAGTTGGGGTAACAACCAGACCCATTTTATGTCTCTGATATGGAGTGTAATAAAGATTATGAAGTGCTTTAAAATGTATTAATTTTAAATTAACTGTATTAAAATAGTTGAAGGGAGAAGACCAAATGTTTTCCCAATCCCACCCCCTGTATCTATTTGAAGTGCCTGTGACCACCAATATGTTGATTCTACAGATGAACCTCTGATCAGATCAGCATATAACCTGTATACTGAGGATATGGATCTGGATATTCTCAAGTGTCCTAACCAAGATTTAGTGTGGTCATTAAGAGGGATGTCTAGGTTTATTTTACTGTTTATAATGTTTTGTAGGACCGATAAAATTCTAGTTCAGTTTGGGGAAGTCCATGATGTTGTATTAATTCATCAAATGTTAGAAACTCTTTGTTTCAAATTAATGTTTTAAGTACATGAACACCAAAATGGAATTATTTATACAAATTGTTAAGGCAGACTCATGGTGTTCATGTCTTGAGGTTTTGAAGCTCACTCAGAACATCAGTTTCATTACATTGTATAAGATGGTTTCTATATACTGTACATATTGAAGGCTGGGGACAAAGTAGAAGGTTTATTAAATACTGAGCAAAAATAAGTATTGAAACATTGGACAATCTCTTGGTTGTCAGTAATAAGTTCACCTTCACTCAAAAGGTTTTTTTTTATGTGTAGACTGTTTATTATGTTTTTATATAAGCATATAAGCAGGCAAGCTTTTATTGTCTTTTGTTTGTGATAACCTAACTTCAAATTTCTATTTTACCTTTTTGGTCTTTTTCTTTAATATGGACTGCTCCTTTTTATGAGCTAGACTATGAATAGATTATTTTTTTTATTTCTATAGAAGGTTTTCATTTTCCTACATATCTGCCTTTTAATGGCCTTAGTAAATCACTGTGGGATAATGTCTTTTTTATTATATTTTTGTGTAGTGAAATATACTGAGTTACTGCTTCATTAATAATCTGTTGACTTTTGTCCCACATTTGTTCAGGATCAAACTCTTTCAGTAAAATGTCCCAAGCTACTGACTGTACAGCACCCTTTACTTTATCCCAGTCTGCATTTTTATAGTTGTATATTTTTAGTGTAATTAAGATTTTAGTTTTAAAGTTTAAAATGGTGCATTCTGTTACGCAATGGTCACTAGTGCCTAAGTGAGCAGTGACTTTTGGGTTTTGAACTCTTTCTATTGTATTGGTAATTATTAAGTCCAAAATGCTGGCTTTTCTGGTTGGGTCTAAAATTAGTTGTTCACATCTGGATGGCTCTGTTGATTTGCCCAGAGTCCATTGCTAGGTTCATGTCATCCAGGACTCTCAACATGGAGACCACAGTACCATGCTTCTTCCAAAAACCTGACTGGAATTCATTGAATACTCTGTGATCAGTCAAGTGCACTACTAACTGTTTTGACAGCAGTTTTCCACTAACTTAGAAATCAGGGAGAGTAATGAGATTGTGCGAAAGTGTGTCAGTCACTTGTGGTGGTGACTGTCCTCATACAGGAGCAGCTTTCACTTTGCTTGCAAGACTGGTTTCACTGGTTTGACTGTTCACAGAGATGATGGCAAGCCAGTTGCTAAACCAAGCAGCCAACAAGGTATGCACTAATTTGCCTCTTCCTCCACCAACCCTAACTGTGACACCAGCATATCAGTACATGGCATGGCTCTTACTAATTTGACAGAAGGTAGTACCATTAAATGATTTTTTTCTTTGTTAAATTTTGTATTTAAATTTTCTTTTCACAGGTACACAGTGACACAGTGGCCAAGTGAGGCTACATTGGTTTTATTTTTTATTCACATATGACCAGTGTAGGAAGACTGGGAGTTGACAATGGATATACCATGTAGCCACAAAGATAGCCAAGTGAAGCTAAACAATTGTTCTTTTTTCTCACAGAAGACAGGTATAGTTAGTCTGGTACTGGAAGTGGACAACAGATTTACTGTGTGTGCGGTCACCCACAGTGACTAACTGTGTAGATTCTAAATAATTTTCTCTTGTCTTCACAGGTCTCCTGTCCTGCTACCTTCTCATCTAGATAACAAGGCTTCTCCTCCTTTGTCTGGTCTATATGGAACATCTTCATGCCATTTTACATCATGTCCATCACCAAGGTGACGGTGAGCGTCCTTTCCAAAAGTTATTTTTTATGTAACTTTTTCATTTTTTTCTTTCAATTCACATGTGCAACATAACAGGGAGCGTGATAGAGTCTATCTATGTTCTATACATCACAGATCTCTTTCCATTCTGTCATGAATGCCTCCTCCTACAACAAACAAGCCATTGCCATCTTCACCAGATTGTTAATGTAGTCAGTGTTGTAGCCTCATGCTTGGACCTCCTTTTCCAGCTTCTCCCCCTCTGTGTGTGGTCCTGTTAAAGTCAAACCATCCTTTACGTCCAGTGTAAATAACAATCATCAACCTGGTACTACTGTTTACTTCTACATTGTCTCACAGCTGAAAAATACATGAAATAGAGAAACAGGAGCAGAAAACAATTACTGTAAAAAGTGACATATGAATAACATCTAAGAATTAAAAAAAAGATAAACAAATTAAATACTTCCCTTCCCTGTTAGGACACACTTCTCAATTCAATAACCAGATCCATGTTGTACCTTTTGGGCAACAAGATTTCATCTCCCTAGCGACAAAAGTGATAAATACCTGAAAAGGGAGAAACAGGATGAGAAGATGGTTACAAAGACACTGTTTTCATACAGCCCACAAATAGCCAAAAGGAAACATAAATACCAACCTTTGCTGGTAGGACACAAAATGATACTCAAAGATCACCATCTATATCTGCACCATAGAGTGGTATTATCATTTCAGGAGACCATTTCCAGAATTCAGGGAACTGAATTTCATCAGGACAGGGGCTGTGGTGGGATACTCACAAAGTTCAAAAGCAGCACATTAATTTAGGGAGTGTGAGAGGGAGCTGTGTAACCTAGGAGACTGTTTTCTAATTTAAAGACTGTTGCAACAGCACTTCTCTATATTTACTGATTCTGCTATTATGCTTCTCTATCCCTGTAAATTTTTTGTTTCCCCATCCTCTGGTAGGCCACCAGTGGCTGTTCTCTCTAACCCTGCACTTAAATTCGTCTGATCTCCATAGATGCAAACACTCCTGTGTCTCTATTTTATTTTCCTCTGTTAAATAATGGTTCGGGTAGCTGCGCTACCATGCATATATTCGCCTGCTTGAACTACTACAGTGTTCTGCTAGAACGTGTGAATGAACCCTATTAGAGGATCATTTTGCTGGTAATAATTGAATGAAGACTGTTGTGTTTAGCTCTGGATTAAGATTCACTCTCCAAGCTGAATGCAGGTGAGAGTCTAATTGTGGAAGTAACAAGTAGTCTCCTTCTGAAGCCATAACTTACGAATTGTTGCAGTTAGCTACCAGTTCCCTGTTCTCCATCGAGAGTCTCTGTGGCTCACTTGTGATGCTGGCAGGGAACTCTGTGGCAGCACCCCCCATCCAAAAATTGGTTGTTTGGAAGGGAGCAGCAGAAAAGCACACCAATAAATGGTTGCACGCAGGTTTAATTTGTATGAACTAAGTCCTGACTTAAAGGTTAACAATGTATGCATTGTACATGTATTGAAATGTACTTGCCGTGACTCTGTTAATAGGATACATGTGATTGTTGGTTGATGCACTTCTCTCTGCAGGACTCTCCTCCATTTGACTGCGGCTCCTATGGGCCGGACAGATGTTTCTTCCTTACATTTAATGCAGCAACCTGGAGGGAGCAGTCTATTGCTGCAGCAGAACTGGAAAACTCTTTATAGCTGCGTTATTTTTCTTTGGAGGTTTGCAAGATCTCACCAAAATGTATAATCTCAAAGAAGGTATGTTACAAGTGTGTTTTATTTAACGTTAACCACTTTTTGGTCTTAATGAAATAAAAGGGGTGGAGTCTTGACTCTTACATGACAGAGATCTAGTAAATACAAAATCACACATGCCTCCACAATGCAAAGCATCATGGGCTGCATATGCAAATCACCACAGAATGTTATGCTGGTCCAACTTTAAGCAGAATTGCATGGTGCCGAAAGGCCTCTCACACAGTTTGCAAAGGGTGCTAACAGAAGACAGACATGTGTTTCATCCTACCAGGACTCATCAGTATGCCTTGTCTGTTTGACACCCCAGTGGAATGGACCAGCTACCCTTAAGGCAGTGTGCCTTGGATATATATGTGGTGAACCCATTAAAATAAAAACTATTTAAAGACAAAAGAACCTCTTTAGCAAACACTGAGGCAAGGGTTACCCCAAAGGGCATTTGGCTGGGAAGCCAAGTTTCAAGAAAATACAAAATCACACATGCACCCACAATGCAAAGCATCATGGGCTGCATATGCAAATCACCACAGAATGTTATGCTGGTCCAACTTTAAGCAGAATTGCATGGTGCCGAAAGGCCTCTCACACAGTTTGCAAAGGGTGCTAACAGAAGACATAGACACGTGTTTCGTCCTACCAGGACTCATCAGTATGCCTTGTCTGTTTGACACCCCAGTGGAATGGACCAGCTACCCTTAAGGCACTGTGCCTTGGATATATTGTGGTGAACCCATTAAAATAAAAAACTATTTAAAAGACAAAGATCAGATCTAGTATAAAAAGCCTTAGTTTTTCACTCTGAGTCAGTTGGTTCCAGAGTGCAGACCCTAGCTGTATCTTAGTCTGTTTCTAGGAATTTTGCCCCGTGTGGTTAACTGTGGTGTATTAGTTTGATTTATATATATTTTCTTTATTTTTCTGTGACCAGTTCACCTATGTTAACACTGTTGTAAATAAAAGCTATATTATGTTGATCCTGACAAAGCTGTGAAGCATCCATCATTACCCACATTTCTCACAGGAAGCCCATCTCATTTTGTTTACTCTTACAACATTTTCCAAACATGAGAATTTATTAGACTGAGAATTTCTGTGCATTAACATTCATCAGGGCAAGCACAGTGGCAGTGGAACTGACACACAACATAGCACCATGTATCAGCCTTATGTGTTTTTTTTTTAGAGAAAAATTCTGGGAATGCAGAATTTATGCATATAGTGCTTTTTGCACCATTTCCCATAAAGTTCACACCAAAGACTGTGTCCATGGCACTGACACACATCATAGCACCATGCAGAAGCATGCAGCATGCTGGCATATTTTTTTTGGTCATTGAAAAAATTCTGGGAACATATAATTTATATATATTGTGTTTTTTTTTCACCAATTCCCTTAAAGTGCATTACAAGAACTGTCACGGTGGGTCTGACACACATACACAGCGCCATGTAGCAGCCTTGCATATATTTTCTGGTCATTGAAAAAAAAATTCTGGGGGCACATAATTTATGTATATTGTGCTTTTGGCACCATTTTCAGTAAAGTGCATTTCATAATCTGTGGCTGTGGGACTGACACAGAGCAGAACCATGTGGCAGTAGCAGCAGTGGTACAGTACCACCATTTAATTATTTCTAGTTCGAGAAAAAATTTCTAGAAATAAGAAATTTATATACTGTGCATGTGCACTTGTGTGACATCACTAAAGTATTTCTCAGTACAGACTGCCCAAGAGGGTGACCTGAATAGCAAAGCAGTAGCTACCACTGTTTAATAATTTCTTGTTCAGGAGAAAATTCTGGGACATGGGAAAAGTAAAAGAAGTAGCTGTGCAGGGAGGAAGGCAGTCTGAGAGTTTGACTGGGCAACTGATATAGTGCAACATTAACTATTGGACTGAAAAAATGAATTCAGGGTCCAGAGGATGTTTAATATGGTGCTTTTCGAATGCATCATATATGAAAACAACATTGCTTTACAACAACCATAGTGAGATAGAAGAGAAGGGAATGATATGTTGCATAAACAACACCATTAAAGAAACTATAGCAAGAAAATATAATTTTTTTAACAGAAGGAGAGCACTCAGACAGAAGTCAATGTGAGAAAGAATGAAGTCAAACAGTATAACAGAAATACTGGAAAAGAGTTACATTTTTTTTGTATTTTCAAAATATTTATATTTTTTTTCTGATAAACAAAGAAGGGTAAAGAAAGACTAAGTGGAAATCTGAGGAAATATCTAATAGTTAGAGCTAATGACAGGGTGTAACAGAGGAAAGATCAATGAGGAGTACTGGAGAAGAAAGGTTTTAAAAAAAGCAGTATTTTGGGGATGTTTTAAAGGACCAAAGGGTAGAGCACCAACACAGCCATGATAGAGCTTAGAAATTATCTCCAGAAGGAACTGCTGATTTTCTAGCAGCTTTTGTAGAGTTCCCGCTATTGAAGAAACTCTGCAGTCAACATTCTCTATATCCCTCAGAGTTGTGCCAGTTCCCCTGTGTTGGGTGTTGGCAGTACCAGTACTGGTGCTGTCGCATGACCCTTCCTGTCATTCAGGCTGCTGTTTACATGCCCATATGCAGCCCCTCTGGCAACTTCCCACTTGACCATCATGGTGTAACTCTGTGCTGCCCCTTCATTGGCACAGAAGAACCACTGCTGCAATTACCACCATCACCACCTCCTTTTGTATAGCCTCACAGTGGCTAAAGTGGTAGATTTTCAGGTGGGAATGATGCCAACTGGTGCCTAAATTGCTGCCCATCTTCTCATGACAAAGAAATGTGTTGCTGAGCTTAAATTTGATGACACTCTCATGACTCATGAAGGTCCATGTTAAAAAATTCCCACATAAGGGGAGACTTGGGCTTATTCCTATAATGGGGCCATGAGGAGTCAGAAGATGAGGAATTGTTATGTGGCTCCTCAGGAAGCTCAACCCATGGCAATGGCAGTAGTTTCTCGGGGGCATAGGGATTCACACTGAGGTGATGAAACTGGGAGAACTGAGGCTGCTATGCAACTGGGAGTTGCTGCTGCTACAGAGCCCGGGGAACCGGGGACTGTCCTGCATAGTTATATGGCTCCACTATGAATCCAAATACAACTCACCCTATACTGCATCTCTAAAGAGACAAAAGATTGTGAGAGAGAGAGAGAGAGAGAGAGAGAGAGAGAAGAGTGAGAAAAAAGGCAGGGATAAACAAAGGAAAATAAAAGGGAAAATACAGGTTTATGACTAAAGGTATTAGCTAAAGAGATACAGGCAATAAAATAGCAGAAACAAAAACTAAAGTACTCCTAAGAAGTCAAAGAAATAAATCACAATATTTTTTTAAAGCACTTAAATAATGTAAATTCAGAATTTAGATGGCAAAGTTACTCTGAATGTTTGTCAGGCTCCTGTCTCTTCCATTGTCTAATTACTACTGCAAAACTGAAAATGAATCAGACTCACTGTATAGAGCTGTATCATGTGACCTGCTGAAGCTCTTCCATGTGATGTAGAGATATTTTATATTTTACCACTAACCTTATTTTGACAAAACTTCACCGAAATGTGCTCCAAAGGTGAAGTTACAGGTGAAGTTGCCAGGCAAAGTTGTCAAAGGTAAAACAAAAACTCAGGCATACTGATGCTACACCTTCCAACTATGATTCCACCAAGCAAACCAAAAAAGCCATGCTAATGTACAAAAAAAAACAAAAAACTGCTGTACTTAGTAAAGTGCAGTAATGGTGGTTTATTTAGTGAGTTGTTTACTGAGCCATTGAAATGAAACACTCCAGTGATTTCAACCCAATGGTTCTTCCTCAGGGAGAACCGTTGGATTCAAAGCACCAGGTTGTTTAGAGCAGGTCACTCTGAAAGCAACTGATTCAATAAACCACCATTACTGTAGTTTAATGAGTAGAGTTAGTTTTTTTGTACATTAATGTGGCTTGTTTTGGTTTGATTGATGAAGTTGTCAATTATATAGTTCCTACTAAATGGCACAAATTTGCATATTTGACACACATAAATAGATTGGTTGCCATATTGGTCATTATGTGTGGTTCATAGCTCAGTGCTTATGTAACATATAGTTGAATGATGAATATGATTGGTGGATACAGAGGCCAGTATAGAGAACAATGATTACTGAGTAATGTATTGTGCTTAGGTACTTGGATGCTTGAGAGAGAGTTTGATAATATTTGAGGGTTTTGGCTTTTCTCTGTATCCCACCTACAGGAAGGAGCTTGATTAGAATTGTAGAGCCCCCAGTGGGATAAGAGTGCCAGAGAAGGAGGAGGTGTCGGGGAGGATGGTGGGTGAATGCGACTCGCTCTAAGCAGAGCTGGAGGCATATGCCTCATTTAAATAGGCTGTGGGGGAGGAGCTCTTCCCCCACATAATCCTGGTTACACCTACAATTATGTGTGGTTCATAGCTCAGTGCTTATGTAACATATAGTTGAATGATGAATATGATTGGTGGATACAGAGGCCAGTATAGAGAACAATGATTACTGAGTAATGTATTGTGCTTAGGTACTTGGATGCTTGAGAGAGAGTTTGATAATATTTGAGGGTTTTGGCTTATCTCTGTATCCCACCTGCAGGAAGGAGCTTGATTAGAATTGTAGAGCCCAAAAAGAATAAATATCAACGATTATTCTATAACTAAATACTGAATAAGTCGGCATAACTTAATGATAAGAATAGATGATCACCTCCTCCAGCTCCGGAGAGTATGACCAGTAGCACTCAGGAGAGGAAAAATCCCCTTGGGGGGAAACCTCTGAGGACCCATGGCTACTGACCTGCCCATCCTTCTGGGCGTACTAAAGGAGAGAGATCCTAATTAAACTAATTAATCACTTAAAGTCTGAATTCTAATTATAGAATTCAATTCATATGAACGGATCTTAAGAACAAACTGAATTAACGTGTCCAGTAAAGTAATTTCTTCCAATAAAGTCTGAGTCCACAAATCCATATATATTTCAGAATGATGGAGAGTAATATTGAAGAACCGACTTCCATACTTCAGTTGATAAAGGGCATAATCCATGGAACTGAATGATAGTGGATGAAGTTGATGACTGACGAACTCAATACAGGAGACCAGAAGATATTTGTATCCAAGTTTTGACTACAACAAGGCAAGACAGTATAAGTAGTACAATGTCCATGATTCTAACAATAGAGAGCTTGTATGAGACTAGGAATGGGAGAAGGCTTGAGGCCAGGCTACCGACTGATGAATCCAGTCCTAATAAGTGAAGTATGGTCTTAGGAATGAATATGAAGGCAATGTCTGTAAAGCTGAACTGGAATAGTGGCAGGCTGTCGAGGACAATTGGAGACACTGTTACGAAGTATGAGCATCTGCGTAGTAGAATATGTAGAGCCCAAAGAAGAACAACTCCTCTGGACTGCTACTCCAAATTGAGAGATATTATGAGCATGGACTGCACCCATGAAGCCAGATGAGAAGGAAGAGGCCATGGCAATCAGCCCCTGAGAAAGTGCAGCTGAACTGAGAGCTGGAGGTAGAAGAGAGGCGGCTGATTCCAGTATGAGAAGCACAGCCAGACCTAGGAATGTCTGCTGGCAGAAATCGAGTGTGGAAGGTAGACCTTCAACAATGGACAGCAATCATGAGCTTCAGAGGTATGAAAGGCAAGTAGCTCCAGGTAATGTGACGCTGCCACATGTATAAGACAGCAAACAGAACAAATGTATCATAAATCCCCAGGAGAAGCATCCTGAATCATCAGTGAGCAATCGCAGGACTGCAGCTGTAGGCAAACATATAGAAGGAATGATGCCTAGGACCGACGTATCCAGATCAAGGAAGGAAGGGATCCCATGGAAGAAACTGAGGCAGATATGGCAACTGGATGAGAAGTAATGCAACAGCCAAAACTGAAGGTAAGCAAAGTTCACTGTAGGAGAACCAGATGATCCGAAGAATCCCAGACCTAGAAAACTGAAAAGGCTGAAGCAAATGATGTAGTAGTGCCACATGTCTGCAGTTGAGAGAACGCAAGCAGGAGAAAGTCTATAGGAGATGCCAACCAAGTCCTGGAAAAGCAGCTAGAATTCCATGGCTGAGGCAACATGGCAAAACATCCAAAACAGCAACTCCGGAGGCCGCTGAATGAGCCCTGAGGCAATCTGCAGGTGGACGAAGGAGAACTATCCAACGAGTTGGAGAAGTAGGAGTCACCAGGCATGTAGAGAAAGCACAGGGAAGATGGTAACTAATGTCCCAAAAGGTGAAGCATCAGGAAGTTCAGGGCTGAGGCAGCAGAAGCAGGTATGCACAAGTAGAATGGAATTACCAGGTTCTGAGCTGGGAGAGGCTGAAGGAGAACAAAAGTAGGTGAACCTCCCAGCCCGAAGGGTGAAGGCAGGACTGAAGCAAGCAAATCCGAGCAGGCAAAGTGAAATTAGAGCAGAAGTAAGGGGGGGACCTCTCAGCCCAAAGGGGCGAAGGCAGGTCGGAGAAGCAGGTAGTAGTAGGTAGACCACCCAGCTTGACTGGTGAAGGCAGGTCATAAAAGCTGTGAATCTCCAGGCCCCAGGCTGATCAAGGCAGGCCTAGAGTGGAGGTAGGTAAACCTCCCAGCCCGAGGGGCGAAGGCAGGTGATAGAAATGAAGCTCTATGCCCCTAGCCAGGCGAGGCAGCGTAAAGAAGAGGCATTGAATGGAGGTAATAGGTTGAGCCAGGTAAGTGCGGAGTAGCAATGGAACTGCAAAGCAAATGGAAGAAGTAAACGACACTAAAGACCTGTGGATCACGGAGATCGAGGATGGCAGGAATCACAGGCCCCGTTGTCTTGAAGTCATGCATACTGTAGGCTGAGTATAAGTCGGATAAGAGGCAAAGAAAATGGACCTTCAGGCCAATTGGGCGGCAGGCGGAGATGCAGGAACCACAGGCCACATGCGGCGCATCCAGGCACAGAGCAAGGATGGCTGAACTTTTCCAGTCTCTGAAGGTGAATACAGGTAATGTAGAGGCATAGGATTCCCCAGTCCAAACAAGGTGAAGAATAGAGTGGTGAACTCCTGACCAGAAGTGGTCATGGCAAGCGTGGCAATAAGGCAGCTGAAACAATATAAGCTTAATGGCTGGTCCGAAGGAGTATTAGGATGGTAGAATCCTACAAGGTCGAACAACACAGTCGGCAGAATTCAAACGAATGGGAAGAGCATAACTGGCCCGAATGATGATACCTTTAATAGGGAACTTGCGCAGGCCATCAGTGGGGCAGCGATGGCAAGAAATGCACTAGAGATCTGGAGCGCAGGGTAACTAGGCACTAAAGTGTCCGGTCCATTGCTCAAAGACATAAATTTATACATACAAAGTAAGAACGAGTGCCCAATAGCTAAGCAGCACTCCAAGGCCACTCTGCAAACACAATGCACCATAATAGCATCCAATGAGTACCTTAATGAAAGAAAAGTAGAAACTGTAAATGGTCCAATCTCCCTTAATGATCATGAATGAAGAAATGAAGTAACAAAATAGTACTAATCCAAGAACTGTAGTCAAGCCAGCACCATTACATGTGCTGCCTAGTATAAGTTAAGTGTAGTAGGCACTTGACCTGGTGCTTTAAGTAGGAGCTAGATAATAAAGAAAATAAACCAGCTAGGAAAACAGCTCAATAGGGAAGATCATCGAAACTTGGAAACCTGCAACTGCTTGAAAGAAAAGCAAGAACGCGGCAAACCATTAGCGAAGTCCAGGTACAAACGAACAGTTCGGTGAGCTGCAATGCACACCCGTAGAGTGCTCTGATGGTTGAATGTCCGTACGCCTTGGCAGATAGCAGCTATGAAAGGAGTGACGCTGCATCCAGCGAGAACGCGGAAATGAATGATGATCCTGGAGGAGCAGACTGAACCCAGAGATAAGGGTCAGAGATGCAAGGCAGCTGGCGAAGAGGCAATGGTGATGTAGGAAGTAGAAAGCGCCTCACAGGAGCGCAGGCAGCACTGGATTGCAATTGTTCCATGAAGCGAACTAAGCGTCGGCAATGGGGCTGCGGTCACAGAAACATAACAGCCGAAGAAGAGCAGAGAAGGAGGAAAAGCTAACAGGCAGTTGCGGAGGGGGGTGGGAGATTGAGCAAAGGAGAGCATTAACTAAAGGAAGAACGAGAGAAAAGAGGAAAACAAGGGACAGGCAAAAGAAAGACAAAAGAGAAAACGGGAGGAAGCAACCACAGCCTCACAGCACGCAGGGACGGCAGCAAAACACTCGCTCTTGAATGCGACTCATTTAAGCAGAGCTGGAGGCATATGCCTCATTTAAATAGGCTGTGGGGGAGGAGCTCTTCCCTCACATAATCCCGGTTACACCTACAATTGTAAGAACAGATCCAGAAGCAAATGGTTGGAACCTTTTATTGGACCAACATAGATGTTACAAAAAGAAAACAATATCTAAGCTTTTGGACCAACCAAGTCCTTCCTCAGAGACTCGTACCAGTTGTTCAGAGAATCACATTCTATCAACACGCAGATCAAACATAAAAAAAAAGAAAAGAAAAAATTCTCACTGGTTTGAAGTAACTATTTAAAAAAAATCCCAGATTTAAATGGAATGAACAGCAATCCACTAGCTTGCTGCTGCTGAGAATATTTCCAAGGTCAGATGACATCAAAAGTAGATAAGCTGAACACTCAAGTAGCTAAAGCCTCTAAATGAAATGATTAATGAATGAGTGTCTTTTGAGAATGGGGTTTGCCCTTAACAGGCAGACTTAGTTGACCTGGTGGACCAAACCAAGAAAGAGGGCCTCTACGAGGAAGACAAAGCAGGAAGGGGGGAGGGGAGGGAAGAAATAAAGAGGGAGTGGTCTAAAATGGGTGACTCACAAAAGGGGCGGGCATTAGAGGGGCAATGACATCACAAAATGGGAAGGAACAGAAATGAGGAAGAGAGCATTAGTTGGTGGGTCTAAAAAAGGAGGAGGGGCTTTCAGGGATTTTTAAGCTGTTCCAGAGAAGCAGGCAGCCTCATTTTACATTGCTACTCTTCATTTTACAGAACTGAGAGCAACACATCAGATCAGTAGAAATGATTCATAGATCAGTTTGGTTAAGTTGGGCAGCGTAATCACTATCAGAGAAAATTAATAGTAAAATATTTAATAATAGAGCTACAAGTGGGAGAAGAATTAAAAATTGGAGATTCAGTCCAGTTGAGGCAGGAGAGATCATGGATAGGCACATGTGGCAGGTAAGATGGGGCTATGGGCCACCGATGAGATTGTTTGCAAGTGGGTCTTTGGTATCAGAAGTTAAGATTGGGGTAGATGTGTGTGGTGAGCGTTGGTAGGGGCTGAGCGCCACAGCAACTGAAATCTCACTGAGGAGCGGTGGCTGACTCGCAAGGCACCAATTGGAAGGACCGGGGAGTTTGGGGTAGTTGGTACAAACTCCAAATACAAGCAAGGGTGATTTGGGTGTTTCTCTTCACTGAATGGGAAAGATTCTGCTGCAAAAGGACCAGCAGGCTGCATGCAGCAGCACAAGGTCGCCATCAGGATGCATGCCATGCCACGTGGGCAAGGAAATGCTCCACTGGGAGGGGGTGTTTTTTTTTTTATCAGAAGCCGGGCATGTTTTGAATGGAGGGATTCATGAGGGGATGTCTACCAGGATCACCAAGAATGGTTTTGGGGTGGTAGGTTTGTTTTGCAATAGGAGGCCCAGTAAGCCAAAAATGGCATGTCAGGCCACACGGGAGCTCAACAGGGGAAGGTCAGGCTGAGCAACCATGTGGGGGGGGGGGGTTGAAGCGCAAGACCAGGTAGGCCGCAAGTGGTGGTGTGTGGAATATTCAAGACAGAACGCCAAACCACATGGATGTTTACAGAAGGGAAGGCTCAAATGGGACAATAAACAGAAAAAGGGGGTTCCCTAATGCAAGGACTGATAGCCCGTGAGTGGCAGGATGATGCAACATGTACAGACGCCAGACCACATGGGGGAGACAAAGGGACATCACAGAGTGACTGGAAGGAGGGGGATTTGTTCTGTAAAAGCACACAGGCTGTTTTGAGGACACAAATTATTTTATGGAAAATGAAGGTGCCTACTTGAGGGCCGTGGTTACAACCTACAGGTTTAAAAAAAAAAAAAAGCACATTTTTGGAACTACTACATGAGTTATATAAGCGGGAATAATAATACTGAAAACAAGGGAGGCAGTAAGGAGAGACAGCAGAGGACTTCAGAGGACCTCAAGGGGGCATAAGGGGGTTTTCTAATACCGGGGCATGAAACACCGGGGGCAGAAGGCTGACCAAACAAAGGGGGGGGGAGTCAAGGGGCCTACAGGTGTAAGCAGGTATAGGCTGCATGGGAGAAGGCACAAGAGGTACGAGGCCTCATCTTCTACTGTGGGGTCTGGGGGTTCCCCTCCTACCAGGCAAAGCTTGACCCATCAAAGCCTGAAGAAGCAGGGTTGGTTAAAAATGTTATGCTATTTGTTTTACAAGCATTTAAAAAAAATATCTAAGAGGAGGGGGTCAGAAGGGAGTTGGTTAATGATGACAGGGGACTGGGACCTCAAAGAAAGGTCACCAGCAGGCAAGGCACACAGACTAGGTCGATAAAGCAGGGCAAAGAATTACAGTGTCCAACCATGGGGATAAGCAATACACACAATTTTACCAAGATGGAGACATTTTCTTTTACAGCAGTTTTTTACCACCTAGGAAACAGCGAAGAATATGGCTCTGAGAAAGAACCAACCGATTAAGGAAGAGGCATAGAGGCATACAATGCGATCCTAAAACTGGCTGAGCAGGCCAATAATGTATGGGAGTTGGTGGAGGACATGGAGACCCAGGGTTGGGGGGTAAAAGCAAATCTGACAAAGGTAAGGGTAGTGGACAGGGCCGACGGCCAAAGGCCAAACTGAACCTAGGGCACCGGTATGATCACCAAGCCCCAAGAGACCTCCCCCTAGGCCAGCCAGCCCCAGCAGGCCAGAACCAGTTGCCCCCATACTGCAGCCATCCCTCCCAGTGATATCCATAACCCCTGACCCGGTTTTTGTTCCTCCTCCACTGTCACTGCCGAACACACCGGTTCTGCCAGAACCCCTGCCAGCACCACTCCGGGATATCACAGGGGGACAAGCTCCAGAACCAGTGGGGCCTGAACCAGGTCCTTCAACAGGTAATTTGTGAGTGAGCGTGGGCAGCAGTATTAAAGACTGTGTCAAGCAAATGATCACAACCATGGGGGATGATGGCCTGTGACAACTAGAAAAGGCATTATCTGACATTAGAACAGGAAAAGGGAATAAAGAGGGTAGCATGACCCCAACAGAGGGAGTAGGTTTTCTGGGGAAGGGGACAAGGGACATAGGGTCCCCAGGCATGAGAATAGAACATGTCCCACTGGCGACAAAAGAGAAGATATAGAAAGGGGAATATGTGGATGTATTTGCTCTGGTAAGCAGGGAGGCAGTGATGAAATATGATAAGGAGAGCATAGGAAAAAGTGAGATGGTAGCAGCAGTAGTACTATTTGGGAAAAAGGAAGAGGACAAATTCACCAAGGAAAAACCTAGGATAGCTGGTTCATAGGTTTTGCAACGTATTCGGTGATATAAGAAGCTGGAACTGGGAATCCCCTTAATCACATATCAATTGATCATACAGAGGGCAAAAGCAAAAGGGGATTTTGGGTGGATATTATGATGATTTTTTCAGACAGAGAATGGCCACATATGGGGATGTTTGCTGGGATACGAAACAGTTAGATTTGTGGACAGATTATGTCACAGACCAAGCCACGCCTGATTGGAAAGGGGAAAGAAGGCCACACTAGCAGAAATGTTGCTGGGGATTTAACCAGGCATTTTGCTCCTGGCCACAATGTAGATTTTAACATGCCTGTTTGAAATGTGGGGGGAACCACCCGGCCTCGAGATGCAGGACGAACTGGTCCGCCGGGGGGCAATACAATGGAGGACAGGGCAACAACAACCATCCCTTTTTAGGTGGGCTGGGGGATTTAGGGAACAGGGGCTTCAGGGGGAGGGGAGCTTATGGGAGGGGAGGGAAGAGCTTTTGATATGGAGGCAGGCGGGAGTGTAAGAGAGGTAAAAAAATTAGCATTGCACAGACACCGATGAACATCAAGATGTGGGAACTTGTTTTAAAGGGGAACACTGATGAGAAAGCAACAGCACAATTGCTTGTAGGTTTTAAAGGGGGGCTTCAGCCTTCACTTTCAAGGACCCAGGGTATGCCAAGAAAGCAAGAACTTAGGGTCAGCACTGGGAAAAGAGTGTATTTTAAAGCACAATATACAGAAAGAAATAAGAGCAGGGTGGATTAAGGGACCTTTTCAGACCCCAGCTAGACAACTTAAGGATATCTCCTTTGGGTTTAGTACCCAAAAAGGAACCTGGAGAATACAGGCTTTTGTTTTGTTTGTTTTTTTCATTAGAAGATTACATCTTTTAGCCACTAGAGGGCCCAGTTGTAAGCACAATTACCCAATGCAATCCAATCCAATCCTCCTGACTGTCACATCATGCTGTCCCTCCATGCACTGCAGATTCTGCTTCTCTTACTGTTATCCCTCTTTCCGCTTTTCTTTCTCCCTGGAGCTTGCTTCCCCTCTCCCCCCTCAGCATCCTACTTGGCACTGCCTATCATCACTCAGGTACTCTCCATAATAAGCTTGCCCCCCCCCCGGGTGCTCCCCTCTGCAAATGGATGGCAGTCCCAGCCTACCACTGTACACAGGCCCTGGACACTCTCATCATTCTCTCACGTGCCATCACTCTGGGATCATTGCCACCAACCTAATGTAAGCTCCTGCAAAAAACAGACATGTAGACTCACACTCAGGGACTTACGCTGGTGCACCCTGAAACTTGTGCTCCTCCTCCTGCTGCTGTTGGGAAATATCCATCCTAACACTGGCCCAATCACCTCCAGCTCTATCTACCAGGAAAAAACCCTCAGGAGCACTCTCCATAGCATCTCTCAACATTAGTAGTCTACTCCCCAAGCTGGATGCCCTACAAATCTTTACCAATCAGCACAGCCCAGATATCCGGACAGTTGTAGAAACCTGGCTTATACCCAAAATCCCCAACCTGGCTATTGCTCTTCCAGGCTACAATGTTTTCAGGCTGGACTGGAAGTCCAAAAGAGGTGGTGGATGTGCAATTTACCTTAAAGATGCTCTACTGGGACACCCCATCACTACTTCCCTCCCAGCCACTGCTGTGCAGATCCTCCCTATCAGAATCCTATTAGGTGCGCATAACAAATCCCTCACAGTTGTCTCAGTGTATATCCCCCCTGAAAGAACAAGGCGATGGCCTTAACACTGTCTTGAAATTCACCAGGTCCCAACCTCCTGACTCTGAAATGATTCTGCTTGGAGACTTTATTATAAACTGGCTCGCGTCTGATGCAGGGGTCCATAAGGATGCCATCTCATAGGCCAATCTCACCCAGAAGGTTGTCTCTCCAACCAAGAAAAACTACAAATCTGGCACCAGCACCCTCCTGGATTGGATTCTTACCAGCCACCCAACTCATATCACAAATACCGCAGTCCTCCCTGACTGGCTTAGCAACCATTCCCCTGTCATATGTGAATGGTCAAACAAATTCCGCAAGCCCCCTCCTAATATCATCACTAGTAGAGTCCTACCACATGGGCAGTTGTCACACCTCAAAACATGCCTCAGTCTCCAAGACTGGACCCTTATGTACAGAACAACAGATGTAAATACTGCACTGGATTGCTCCATCAACTCTTTCAATGTAGCCTGTGAACCTACACTCTTTTTAAAAAGCGCAAAGTCAAAGCCTTTTGCAATCCCTGGCTCTTGGCCATTCTCTTACATCAACTAAAATCTAGAGATCACCTCTGGGATCTGGCCAGAACCACTGATAAAGAAACTGACATCCAAAACTATAGACATGCACAGAATGACTGTACCAAATCTATCAGGCAAAAGAAATCTACTTACTTCAAGAATGCTCTCACGGATACCCGGGGTAACGGGAGGGCATTTTGCAACAATATTAAAGAGGTCACTGGGAAACAGCCAAAAACCTTCCCTACCTTGCTCAACATAAATGAGTCTACTATGCTTGACATTAAAATCATAACAAATACCTTCAACGCTGCATTCACCGATCTCAGCAGTGTTCCCCTTCTGACTTTTGCAAGGACTATGACTCTCCCCCCAATGCCTCCTCCTCCTCTAGCCACCTACCTTTTTATTTCAAAGCAGTCAAGATGCATGATGCCCACAAATACATTACCAAAGCCATCACCAAATCCAGATCCAGATACACTTGACCTTAAACTGCTGTCCCTCACCCTTGATGAGGTATTACAGCCACTGTCATATATTTTCAGCCTCTCACTTAGGCTTAGCCAGTTCCCTGACAAATGGAAATATTCCACTGTTACCACTGCCCATAAAAGTGGTGACAGGGCCACTTATGGAAACTACCATCTGATCTCTATATCGCCACCCCTCCCCAAGACCTTTGAAGGTATTGCAGCAGATCAGCTCACAGATTTCCTGGACAAATACAATATCCAGTGCTTGCAACAACATGGCTTCAGGAAAGGACATAGCACCTCATCTGCCCTTATTGGAATTCTCTGGCATTCTTCACAGCTCACTGGAAAATGGTCAGTTAATTGGGCCTGTGTTTATCAATCTGACTAAGGTGTTCGACACTGTCCATCACTGCCTGCTGCTTGTGCAACTTCTGAAAGCTAGGCTTTCTCCCGACTCCACTGCCTTGTTCAAAAGCTACTTGGAGAACCGGTCTCAGAGTAAAATTTGTAGATGTCCTGTCTGATACCAGGCCTGTTTGCTCAGGTGTTCCCCAGGGATCCATTCTGGGCCCCCTACTATTCAGCTTGTTCCTGAACTCCCTTCCAAATTCTTGCTCTGAAACAATCATCCTCTATGCAGATGATGCTGTAATTCTTGCCTCCCACAAGGATCCTAAGCCTCTACAAGACAACCTTCAGTTTGGCTTCACATCTGTTGAAAATTGGTTCTCAAATCACAATCTGGTTCTCAATAATAAGAAAGCAAAGTCTATGATGTTCAGCAGCTCTCATAACAAGCATAAGCTGCATCCCCTATCCATCAAAACCATTCATGGAGTCACCCTGGAACAGATTCAAGCCTTTAAGTACCTTGGGATCGCTCTAGACCCTCATCTAACTTACAGTGCCCACATTGACTCTGTAGCCAAAGCAGCAAATACTTGGCTTGGCCTTCTTTTCCAAAATAGGCAGCATCTTACCCCAGAAGCCCTGACTGTAGCCATTTAGAATTCTGTTGTCTCCATCATTGACTATGGGCTTATCATCCATGTCTCTATCCTGCTACTGCTCTTAGACACATATCCACCTCCCTCCATAAGGCCTGATGACTTTTCACTGGATCCCACCATCTCACACATAAGTGCGACCTCTATGCTCAAACTGGATGGCTGCAACTCACCAATCGGATAAAGTTCCTATCCTGCAAGATGGTGAAGAAAATAACTATGGGCCTTGCGCCCCTTGGAGTGTTTGCACTTCTTCACCCTAATAATAACCCCCGCTCAACCAAGGGGTCTAATTCACAGTTCCTGCAGGTTCCACGTTGTTGTACTTCACAAGGT
The DNA here is from genome assembly GCA_016271365.2 of Neoceratodus forsteri. Classification (NCBI taxonomy): domain Eukaryota; kingdom Metazoa; phylum Chordata; order Ceratodontiformes; family Ceratodontidae; genus Neoceratodus; species Neoceratodus forsteri. The sequence continues at coordinate 446,783,834 of CM057451.1, read as the reverse complement.
CAACGATCATTTGCCTACAGGGCACCCAGATGGCTAAATGGTCTAAACAGTTACATCTCCTCCACTCCTACCCTTGGTGCATTTAAATCAAGGCCCCGCCTCTCTCTCACTGCCCCTAGCTCCTGTGACTGTCTCCACCAGCTGACCCCATGTATATTTCCCTAACCTTATGCAGTTCTCTCTCCTATTAGCACTTGGTTACCCCTTAGCATACACTTCTCCATGTTATGTCTACAACAATGCCTCTGGCTGCACTCCTCTTCTATAGCTCTCCGCCCCCCCTCTACTCTTCCTCTCTTGTCCTTTGTCCTCTCTGCACCTCATCTGCTATCTCCTTGTAACATAGCCTCCAAAACTTGTTTTGTTTCTCAGATGCTTTGTAACTCTGTTTAGCTTACACTTTTGTAACCTTGTCCTATGTATTAAATTTGTAATCTGACTTACATGTCTTATGTTTTGAATTGTAACCTGACAAGGAACCTTTGTAAAAGAGCCCTGGCTCAAAGGTATTGTAATCCTAGACCTCATAAATAAATAAATAAATAAATACAAATAAAATACATGACCTGTCCTTCCCGGATGGGGAATCGGTGAATGATTACATTGAGAAGAAACACTCCAGAGTAACATATGCCACCCTGGAAGAAGCAGTGCATATTATTCAGGCAACACCACAGGCATGGCTAGCAAAAACAGACACTGAAGCAGCATTCAGGCTCCTTCCAATACAGCTGCTATATTGGGCTTGCTGGGTTTCAAAGTGGATGGTGAATACTATTTTGAGAAAGCCATTCCCATGAGTTGCTTGACTGCATGCACCTTCTTTGAGCTGTTTAGCACCTGCCTGTAAGGGATATTCCAGAGGAGGACGGGTTACAAGACAGTGAGTCACTATTTAGATGATTTCCTGCTAATAGGGAGAGTGGGGAAAGGAGAGAGAGAGACAATGCTTAAGAGCTTTCAAGGCTTGTGCCAAGAACTAGGAGTGCCTTTGGCACCAGACAAGACCAAAGTACCCAGAAGAACTATAGAATTCCTGGTGATCGAGACAGATTCCCAAGAGGAGGTATTCAGATTACTGCAGAAGAAGGTAGCCAAGTTGAATGAACTATTACAAGAGCATATGACCAGATGATTGATGCAGCTCAGAGAAGTACAGCAGTTGATAGGACACCTCAACTTTGCATGCGGGGCCATTACCCCAGGAAGATCCTTCATGAAGTGGTTGGCACATGCAACACGAGGAGTGAGCAGGCCATATCATTGGGTAGACCTAAAAAAGCACACCAAGGATGATTTGAGAGTATGGGAAGAATTCCTAGCAACATTCAATGGAACGTCCTTTTGGTAGGATGATTGGGTATTTAACACTGACCTGGAGTTATATACTGATGCTGCAGGGGGGTTAGGCATGGGGGCTATTGCAGGGGGAAGTGGTTTTCAGAAGCATGGCCAGAGGCATGAGTATGGCATGGGCTAACCAAAGACTTCACACTACTGGAGTTCATGCCAATCTGGGTTTGCACACTAGTATTGGGGGAGGAACTACAGAACCAGAAGGTAACCTTCTGGTGTGACAACAAGGCATTTGTAGATGTGCCCAGTAATGCGGGGGCCTCATCAGTTCCAGTTTTGCAGGTGTTGAGGCAGTTATTTTTTACATGGATTGAAGCTCAACATGTCCTTTAGAACTAGACACATTGAAGGTATCCAGAACACAATGGCTGACAGCCTCTCCTATCTGCAGCTGGACAAATTCCATGTCATCATGCCGAAAGCAGAGGTGCAAAAAATGCCCATTCCAGTGGACATTTGGGAAGCTGGTTGGAAGGAGCCGAAGTGCTATTTCACAATTCCATGTCCCCCAGGACCCTCCAAGCCCATGTAGGGGCTTGGGGAGCATTCCAAGCTTTCAGGGAGCTACACAGTATGGAGGTAAGTGGGCAGATTACTAATGACCAAGTGTTCAAGTTCAAAGTTCATTTATTTAAATGTGTATCACCAAAATACAGTACAACACATATAAGTTACATTTAAAAACAGATAAATACAGTACATATCATCTTGTAACAAAATATAGAATATAAAGTGCATTCATATCTTTAACAGTCTAATGGATGCTATCACAAATCTTGTTAAACTATACAGTATAGCTGTATCCTTTGTATTTAATAAAACTTTAAATTTTTCTTACCTATTCACATTTTCTATTTTTTGAAAGATAGGGTAGAAGACACTGGTCCGTTAAACCTGCTAAATTCTCATAATCTAGTAGGATATGACTTGTTGTCCACTTTCCTGAGCATGTGCTCTTACAATCTATCCCTTCATTGAAAACTATCCATTCCATAAATCCACTAGAGGGCCCAATATTAACATCAAATCACAAATTTGCAATTGCTTTATAATGAGTGTTGTTCTCAGATTTCAAAAGATAATCTCTTGTATGTGTGTTATTTCCCTATGATTTCCAAAATAAGTTGTGGATGAAATACATTCAAGATCATTCTGTTTTGCTATATCAATTACTCTTTCTAACATCCTATTTTGAATAATATTAATATTATCCTCTATATCCAACTGTGCAATAGTGAGTAAGCGAAACTTCATAAGTAACCCATCCAGCTCTTTAACCAAGGTCCATTTGTTAAGTGTTGTATTTCCAACAGCCTCCCTCATTTTACTGTCTTTCCAACAACTATATAGGATTTGATTCTGATCCTTATTTTGATGTATTCTTATAAGAAATTTAACCTGCCCACATACCACTTTTGTTTTTAGGGACAGGGATCCTGTCTTTGCCCTTACAAATTCTGCTGGAACAAACTGTGGTCAATTTATTATTAACCTAATATAAAAGTTTTGAATTGGTTCTAACTTATTTATATCTTTTAGTAAACTCCAGACTTCTGATGCATATAATAATAAAGATCCTACGTTTGTCCTAAATAACTCTACCGAAGCCACACCCAAATTATTGATGTATTGCTTTGAAAATTTGTTTATAGCCAATACTATCTGTCTACACCATTTTTTATTTTCTATCACATGGGGTCTCCATATTTGTTCATTATGTAATTGAACACCTAAATATGTGTAACTATCTACTTCTTCAAATGTATTATTTAATTTCCATTTATAGATCCATTTTTGGTCTGTTTATTACAAATATCTTAGTTTTATCTACATTAATGGATAACTGCAGATTAGATAGTGTCTCAGCCACATTTGGTAGTGCTTGCTGGAGACCAGTTGCAGTTTTTGATATTAATATAATGTCATCTGCATATAACATGATATTTAAACTAAAATCTGCTATTTTTGGGAGCATCAGTGTTACATTTATCCTGCCTATACACAGTCTGGTCTATGTATAAGTTAAAGAGCAAGGGAGCTAATAGACAGCCCTGCTTAACTCCTTTAGTGGCATTTATTGATTCAGTTAACTTTCTGTCTGTTGTATACCATATTTGAATCATAGTATCTGTGTATAATTTCTATATTAGGATCAATAATTTACTCTCTATACCCCATGCTGTTAAAATCTTCCACATAATTTCCCTATTCACATTATCAAAGGCAGACGATAAGTCCAGGAAAGCCAACAATAAAGGTTGTTTCTTATGTTTAAAATGTTCTAATCAGATGATCTAAAACAAAAATACAGTCCACTGTAGAGTATCTTTCTCGGAAACCAAACTGTCGATTGTTCAACATATTATTTTCCTCCACCAACGCAATAAGCTCTTGTAGTAGAATCTGAGTAAAAGTCTTAGCAGAAATATTTTGTAAAGCTATTGGACAGTAGTTACTAGGAGAATATTGATCACCTTTTTTATGAAGTGAAACCAGTTCTGCTATTTTCCAAGATTGTGGAATCTCTACCTCTTCTATGGTATAGTTAGTTTACTCAAGATGTCTGTTCACCATTCCACATTGTTCTGATAGAACTCAGCAGGGATACAGTCTGTACCCGGAGCTTTATTCTTTTTTTGTGCACATATTGCATTATGTATTACTATGTTCACGAACCTATGTTTGGACACAAAATCATTTTTTTATTATACATTGGTTTCTATAGAGAACTATTTCTTTTCTACCTCTATTTGTTCAGTATTATATCATCTTTTGAAATGTGAGATCCATTCATTTTCAGGTATATTTGAACCTATATTTCCATTATAACCTTGTTCTGCATGTGTAATTAAATTCCAAAATTCTTGTGTATTCTTTTCATGTATTGCCATTTGCATTAAATCCCATAGTCTTTCATTATGTTTGTTTTTCTTTATTTTAATAAGCATCCTATATTCTCCTCTTAAAATCACAAGAGCCCTATTATAGCTAACATCAACATTTTTCCTGTATAATGTAGCAATTTTATTCAAAAGCTTTTTTATATTTTCTACAGTGAATATCATACCAAGGATATCTCCCAAGTGGATTTACACTCTTCTTTTGTTCATGTGTATTTAATCTTATTTTTTCTTTCAAATAAAAATTAAATGTTCAACATTTTTAAAAATGTCATTTCCCGTAGCTTCTAGAAGTGATTTTTTAATCAACAAAACTTCCTCCTGAAATTGTAAACTATCCATTTTTTTCCTTCACTAATGGATTCCATCACACTCTTTTTTTGGAGATGGTCAGATGTTGATCCAACTCTTTCTCCATATCCCTGGCATAGATCTCACTTCAATGTGCAAAATCTAATATCAGTTAGACTGGAAAATGATCAGATTCATTTTCTGTCAATACTTCAAACTTGACAATTTTCTTATATAATGAAATGTGTAATAAAGCTAGATCTAATACAGAACCCCCATTTTTGTAGGGAATGTTATTTCACCAGATCTATTTTCCTTGGTTCTCCCATTTGCCACACAAAGGTTATGATTAACTATAAATTCAAGAAGGATATCAACTTTTTTTTATCATTTTTAGACTCTTTAGAATTTCTTAAAGAAACATTACAGTAATATCCCATATCTTTAAGATTTTTAAATAAGTCTAATTAATTTTGTTTTCCCAGATGGGCATTCCAGTCTCCCATCATTATTATGTGCTTATTTTCCTACTGATAGCAATAACCATCCAATAACTTTGCCAATTCATCCAGTTGATTCTTATATTCAGCAATGTCGAAGGAGGTTGGCAAGTACACTTTCACCAATACAAAGACTTCTCCATTTTCAGCCCTATTTTCTAGCAATATCCAATTTGCCTCAATTGGATTGACAATTTTCACAATACTCATTCTGCTTTTTGTATCCATTAAAATCATCAGAGCCCCTCTATATCACCCTTTTAAATTCAATCTTTTCCTGGTAAGGTTACTTTGTTATATCCTTTAAAATTTACTTGATCATTTACACGTAACCAAGTCTCATGTAGGAATATTATATCATGGACACTAATCAGGGTTTGCCATATATCATCATCAGTTTCCCACCTATACCAGCTATAGTCCATGATAGAATTTTGACACCATTATTAATGGGGGCCTTGATGGTTTTCTGGCTTCAATCAGACAGAATTGTTATAGCATCATCTGTTGTTAATTCAGAGGAATCAGTCGATAAGTGAGGCAGCAGTTCAAAATGATTTTGAATTGGAATAGTTACCCTTGTTCTATATTCATTTTCCTCTTCACTTGGGACTTGTTCCCAGGAATCTTCCAAAACTAAACTATTGTTTATCCTTTATCCCCTCTGTTTTCTACCTCTAATTACTTAATCATATTTTGATGACCCTTTCAGCTCATATTCAATTACCACAGGCTTCTTTACGTATCTAACTATTGTCTGTTGCTGTGGCTCATTTTCCATCTTTTTCTCTTCTTGCTGTTGTTGCTGACCTGTCTGGTCCTTGACCTTTGTAAAATTTCTTGTAGTGGCATCCAAGTCCATACCTGATTTTCTTTATCTCATTTCTAATTTCCAGAACATATTCTCATCCCTTATGATTTTTAAGTCCCAGACATACAAGTCCCTTATCCAGTAATGTTTTGTATCTGTATGCTGATACAAGATCCTCCCATGAGATCTTATTTTTCAGCTGTGCCTTAAAGATGTTATAAACTGCTATCTTAAGGGAGAATGGGCTTTCTCTCCTGGATTTTGGGATTCCATTAAGATAGACTGCTTGAAGTTTATCACCTTGCTTGCTTCCTATACTTTTTTCTTTCTTTTCAGTTTCTTTTCTGTTTTTATTAACATTTTGAGCATTTGCATTCTCCAATGTATGGGGATCAGTCTGTATTCCCTTTTCCTTCACCTTCTTCTCCTTCTGTTTTCTGTTAATCTTAACACATTTTTCTTCAAAATCCTTCCTCTGTCTTTGCTCCTGTATTTCTTTGAATTCTTTTTCTGCAATTTCAGCTGTAATTTCACTAATAGATTTATCTTTCTTTTTATCTTCATTTTTTATTATTTTCACTTGTTTTCCCCTATTGTATTGATTCATTGTCAGTTTAAGTTCCTCTAATTGCTTTTTTCTTGAAACTCTTTCCTTATAGTTTCCATTGCTAATTTTGTACAAACCAGAACAGTTTTTATTTCAGATACTTGTTTACTAATTAATATGTTAGCTTGAACATTATAGTCTTTCAATGGATCTTCATTCTGACTAACATGAATGGAGTTTTCCTCCATAGTTTGACTAACTACAGGTGTTGTAAGATTTCCACTCATTATCCCACATTTCTCTCTATTCATGAAGGGGGTGATAAAGTTTTCAAAATCTGCTAAATAATCTTCTTTCCTATAATCACTTCCTTGTAACCTTTGGCTCACACCTTGTTGTTTGGGTTTCATACCTTCCACTTTGGAATTCTAATCTCATTGTGTCTGATTAGATGTCTCCAATGCCTTAATTGCTTTCAAAATACACTCCACTGGATGACTATCCTCTGTTGCCATGCCATTTGAAAGTGTATTATTCTTTGGTGAGGATGGTATTGTATTGTATTGTATCTACTTTATTTACCTTGTCCATAATGTCTGTTATTTTTTTTGTCTTGGTCTTTTTTGATTTAACATCAGGCTTGACCAATTTGTCATTTCTAAGTTTCATTAAATCCACCTTACTAGTTACTTCCATAATTTCTAACAAAAAAGTGCAATACCCAGGATAAATCACTTAGCACTGTATTTTGATTAGTGCAATCACATATAAATACAAATTGTTTCAAGTCAATCCAGTCTAACAGTAAAAGTATATAATAATAATATATGTCCAATCCAAAACTTTCTCTGAAAATCAGAAAAATTTAGTAATATCACCTTATCCTCTGATGGCACAATTTGACAGTCAGTTTATATCTTCTAGTACTATAGAACTAGAAACTTTCACTGTAAAAATAATTTCACTATCTTCGCTGGAGAGTCTTGTTCAGTGAAATTATTTTTACAGTGAATTTTACTTGCCAACGTGAGCATAAGCGTCATTGTTTTTAATGGGTATTCCGTTTCCCTTTTCTGCCAATTAAATGAACGTTAAAACCCTTTTAAAAGTATACTCATTATTTAGATTGCTGATGCAGAGGTGTTGAGAGATGGGATAAATAAAAATTGCTCCTCAGCAAGATGGCAAAAGGCACGACGTGACACGATAAATCAGCCACCACCACAGAAATCCACAATCAGAGTACCCTTTTATCTAGCCACACAGCGGTACTTTAGAGAGCTTTACAGGGTTCCAAAGTCTGAATCATGGCAAGAGACAGTGAAGAGAGTAAGGGATTACTGTAGTTTGGACCTCCTTGTCCTGTTCATTACCTCCAGTTACCTACGATACATACACGACTGAGCTAAAACATTGGACTTGCTAATCGTGACCACATGGTAGGAGTCTGATACTTCCTGGTTACCAGCAATACTGCTTTACCTGCAAACATTAAATCTCCTGCTTGTTACTATTGTAAAGTGAGTTCATACTTTATTAAAATAAACAGTGAGGAAAGTAAAGGCTGGGTTAGGGACATGGCGATGCGATTAGCTGTTTTTAAAGAGGGTAAGCCCACAAAACTTTATGGGCACAATCAGATGACATGACCGAACAGCGCAATATAAACTTTACATGCATATTTCTAGTTCTACAGTATTTGCTTCTTCCCTTTTAATTCAATGTCCAAGAATCCAAAGGAAATATGTCTTGTATCACTCTAAAAGCACTTCTTCACACGCCTTTAGAGATCCACATACATATCAATAACAGTAGTCTGGACTTTAAGTTTGCTTGCTTGTTTTCAGCTACTATATATCCAGACCAAAAAAAGAGGGAGTACCACCAATCTTCCAAATGAGCACTAAAAAAGGAAAGCAAAAAGCCAGGAGAAATATAATAAACAGTCAATATTCTAAAAACTAAAAAAAGAGCTAAATCTAAAAATTGCATCTTATACAGTTATACCAAAGTACCATAAGCAACCTCAAAAAAAGTGAAAAGGAGTGAAACTCAATCAAATTCTCAGTATCAACTGCACAGTAAATCAAAGTAGTATGGCAATGAAATGACAAAATTTGCTATGGCCGAAAACCATCCACAGCCTGGAGACGTAACCTCGTACTAGAGTTAGCAAAGCAATATATGGCATGGCAAAAGCTAGAAAAAGCTCTTAAATTATTAAAGGGAGGTAGCCAGATATTTAACCATCGATTCTGAAACCAGAGCCATGCTTGCTGCCTGGAGTGAATACAGTCATACTGCAAGAATGCCAGCACATGCGCAGTAAGTATTCTGGGCAGACCATTGCATGACCCAAGTGGCGCAAAAATATAGACAACAATAGTTAAAATAAATAAAAACTAAAATGGATTTTAACTTTTAGTCTGAATCTCAGTTAAGCCAATATAAAAACACTGAATATTAGACTAGTATGAAAAAGAGAGAAAAAGAGACTCTAACGGAGCAGTAAAACTGGGGAACACAGTACATGCCAGGTATACTGAAATAGCCTGAAAATAATACTGTGATAAAGTGTAATATAATCACAACCCTAATCTGTTTGGAGCAACAATAACAAACAGTGAAAAATCAGACCAGTCTAGACATATCAGTGTTTTCAGAACTCAGTGTCTATGTCCAGCATACAGCGATTTTAACTTCAGCAGCACTTGGCACTCAATATGCCACAAACTGTATTTCTGCATCCTGCATCTACCGTCTTTTCTCACAAAGTATCAGTTTTTCTGCAGTTTTCAGCCCTACCAGGTCCCTCTCATCCCCAACACCCATCTCAATTCTGGACCTCTGGGCCAAGTATGCAGAATTTGCCGGTAGTCTCCGCATCATCTTGGTATGCTCAACAATGCTTTGGACCAACTCTTCCACTACGCTGCTCTGTCTGGTGAATTACTTCAGTCTCCTCACTCAGTTCCCCAAGTAACATCTCCCGAATCTTCTCTTCCAGGACGCTCCTCCACCACAGGACACAGACCACCTGAAAGGGAACAAATGGGACAAGGGTCAGCAACACAAGAAAATCCAAGCAGCACAAGAAATCCTGGTAAGGACCTAGAACATCAAGAAATGTATAGACAATGGTGGCATACCATTTAATAATCTTGAGCTTCATGTTTCTAGGTTCCTGCTAGAGAGCTAGCATTCCTCTCCAGTGTTCAGCTGTCTCTCTCTCTCCACCAGATGGCCAAATGGAAAAATACATAGTATACAATTGGGAATGAGGTTTAGCACATGCTACAGTAGGAGTACACCTGGCAGCCATCAGTATAGTCTGCAACCTGTGAGGATGGTGGGACACACCAAAAACAATGCTGGTCAGATGAGTGGTTCAAGGATAGGGATGGCTAAGAACCAAGGAAAGAGATGACAGGAGTCCAGTGTCTGAGAGGCTCCTAGCAAGACTAGTGCAGGCCATGTAGACAATCTGCAAATCAGCAGAAGCTGGCTTGTTATTTCAAGTCATCTTCATGACAATATATCATGGGACCCTCAAGGTAAGTGAAACTGTAGGGCATGACAAGAATAATAAAGGGGGAGGCCTGTATATAGAGGATATAGAATGGCAGGTGGAAGCAATTTCCTTATCAGTCAGGAAATCAAAGACAGATCTGGAAGGTAATGGTTGATTGATCCTCCTGGAACAAAAAAGAGAGACAACCATTTGTCTGGTGCGGGCGCTGTGGGCTTATGCTGCAGTGTGACCAGCACAAAAAAGGGCAGTTCTTCATCCACAGGATGGGAAAAGATCAACAAGCTACCAGATAGTAGCTGTCCTTAAGAAGGTCATGGGTTTCCTAGGACAGAATCCAAAATATTACTCATCTCACTCTTTTAGAATTGGGGTGGCATCACAATTGGTGGCATTGGGGGATCAAGGAAACAGGTGCAAGGGATTGGCCGCTGGAAGTCAGAATGTTACAAATGTTATGTGCGACCTTTGAACAAATAAATATTAACCATCTCTCTTTTATTTGCAGGCTATGTAAGGGGAGACACCAAGTAATAATGGCAGAATGGGATGGTAAAAGGGGAAGGAGCTAGAAGCTAAGAAGACTCAGTTGTGAATTCAGCAGGGACCTGGACCAGGGGAGTATTCTGATTGTATTTTACTTTACAACAGGTGCTGGGTGGAGACTGGAGATATGGATATGTGGGTGTTCATATATTTACTGGGCAGAGAGGAGAGCATCTAAGAAAGCAGAGGCAGGCAACTGTATCAAGACCCCAGACAGTGTATGGTGTCATAGCAAGGAAGCAGGGGCATGAAGTGGGTCTGGCTGCTACTGACACTGAGGAATATAAGGGAGAGACACCCACCTCCAGACATGATTATACAACATCAGGGAGGGAATAACATTGAGTCCAGGCCCTGGCTGGACATCTTTCTACAGATAAAGTATGACATTGAGAGAATACAGAAATGGAGACCTCAGTTAACCCTGACATGGTTAGGTATGGTATCCTGCAGAGTATGGAAACATGCACATAGTCATGTAGCAACTGAGAGAGTAAAGAAGAAAATGAACAGGAGAATCGGTGCATGGTTCATAGACAACAGAGACAGGGTCATTAGGAGAGGCATAGATGAGAAAAAAGATGAGTATTATAGACCATACGGGGCACATTTATCAGACCTGAGGTAGAATTGTTCAATACAGAAACCATGGGGAGTAATGAAGAATAGAGAAGGAAGACTGGCCGATAGGAATGGAACTTTCTTGGGGGGAAGACCCATCATCAAACGCAGGCTGGAGACAGGCTGTGGGAAAAAGGATGTAAAATATAATAGGGTAGGGGAGGAGTGGGAAGGGGAGGGTAAAAAAGCCACACAAAATAGAACAACAACAACATAAAAAAGAAAAATGGTAATAGGTATACACTGTTACCTCCAAAAAAGAAGAAGAAGGGCTTCCAGATTCTACGTATGGGGGTGAGAAGAGGAGAAAGAAAAGATTATGAAAATGTTTCGAAATTAATGTATAAATAAGTGAAATAATTGTAAATAATTGGTTGTATAAAATATATTCATAGAAAATGTCTCTCCAGTAGAGCCAAATCCTCAAAATAAACAATATTTGAATTAGTATTCAGTTCTCAGGGAGATAAGCTTATGCTTAGTTTCAAATATGCAATATACTGGTATGCTAGCCAACTCATGCCCAAAAAGTCAAATCAACAACTGCTGAAAATTCTATTCCACATCATTATTTATTTCAACAATAACATCCAGTTTTTATTTTCTACATTTCGGGAAGTCTCCCTTTATCAGGAAAACTGGTTACCTTTAAGTAAAATAAAAAAAAACATATTACATTGCCATTAAAATGGTTTTTACAAAACATTTTTTATATAATCATACAAGGAATTGTGCTGAGGCCCTTACATGTGTTCATTAATCCTCTCTCATATGTAATCCATCTCTTGCGTGTAACAACGTTCGACTCCCACCACTTTCTCCTAATACAAATCAATGACAAAATATGCCTTCAACTCATAACTCGTAGCTCACTTTACTTCTCAGCCATAACATATTTAATAATTTGGCTAACCTCTTAAATGAAAAGGAATTACTCCCCTCAGTTCCACACTATCACTGTGTCTAAATTTCTGTTGACACAAAACATAACACCTTGTAAAAAACTTCTCTTATTTTTAAATGCATTTCAACAAGCTTAAGTGAGTTTCTCACACCAACCTGTTTAGCCTTTCTTTCATTTCTCCTAGCTTTGCCACTTAGTTTCTTAACTTCATTTCACATCCTGAAAAAAATACACAGCCTCTTTATACTTTCACAGATATGCCTACGCTCATAATTATTTTCTACATTTCCAATGTGCACCTACTTTTTCAATCACTAATTTGTATTTGTTTAAGAATCATTCAAGCCTGAGTCTTATTACAATGTGAAGTTTGCTGCAATGCCAGTGAGGTGAAATGTTAACATGTCAATGTTTACAGCAGCTTGTAGCTCATTTTTTATATGACTACAACACAATAATCTGTGCAAAAGCCTGAGCAAGGTCATTACTTACAGTGAAGTGTTTCTTGGAGGCTTCCTTGTGGGAGTAAAGCACGAGGTCTACTAGCTCCATTTTTGGGACTGTGTGGAACTGCTTGGTTGCCATCAGAATTGACAATGGAAAAGAGAAATATGATAATTCAAGGGGAGATTTCCTCTGTGGAGAGGACCAACATTGGGAGGAGAAGTAACTTGAACCGAGTTAGGACGTTTTGATTTTTATATTGTTTGTATTTTTGTGAAACTAAGTGATATTGTGTCTGGCTGTAAAAATGAGCAATTTTGAAGAAATAAGAGCAATAACAGATAAAAGGTCTCTACCAAGGATTATCACAGAGTCTGAAGAGCATGCAATTTTAGATAAATTTAAATCAAAAAGACAATTTATAGGCCCCATGAGGTCTAAGATGGTCTTACGTGATTATGAATTTAGCAGGCAAAACAATGAAGATGGGATTGGCATGCTTTAACACTCACAGAATATTTAAAGCAGAAAAGAATATCTAGAGGGTTAAGGAGCCTAGTGGAACCGAATTTGGGTTTCACTAGGGAAGAATTGATTGAAAAATGGGATGGGGCAAGGAATAGATGCTCAAAAGACTTCATGTTTATCGTGGTAGAGGCCTTAACAAAAGAATTAGAAAAAATTGATAATGATATAGTGATTTTGGAGGAGGAAGTGAAAAAACAATTTGCCTTAGAAGAACTCACTAATTTTTGGGATAAGGTTAATAAACAGATCAATGAATATGAAAATGAGATTAGATCAACAAAAATAACTACATTTAAAAGAGATCTAAATGATCACTGGGATGGCGAGGTATACTCCTGGTTTAAAAATAAAGACACAAAAAATAGGAGTCAATATGTGTTTAATCCTGACTCAGATACAAGCCTATATACATCTAACAGTGACACTGACTTGGAACCTGGGAGCGGGGCAAGAGGAGAACTTTTTTTAGGGAGGAGAGGTTTCAGAGGAAGGGGCAGACAACAATGGGGGAAACAGGGACAAGGATATCAATATACAAAAAAAGACCAATGTCAGACATCAGATACAGAAGAAGGAGGTTCAGGAATTGAAAGAATAGAAACATCTACAGGAGCAGAAGGAAAAAGGAGAGGAAAAGAAAAGACAAAACAGGTACAACTATAGGTTGTAACCAGATCACAGACAAAATAATAGATTTTAATTTATCAAGTAGGGAACTCACACAGGATGAAGTAAGATTATTAAGTAAAGGTCTTACTTTTTGTCCTCATGAAAAACTGAGTGATTTTGAAGCCAAATTTTTTTAGACTCTAAGATTGATATTTTTTTTGATAATACACAAAGGAAACAAGTTGAGCAGGAAAGTCAGAATAAAAAGATGAAATTAAGTCAATGACTACAATTAAAGTCACAATTTCTCCCACCAGGTTACATCCCCATATTATAGAAACTTATATTAGCTTAGTAAGCAAGGATGTGGAAAAGCTGTTAAAACAAGAAATAAACAAAGAGAGATGTACCAACTATAACTTAACTTCAAAAGAATTTGGAGCTTTGAGGAATTTGGAAAATGACCCAAGCATAATAATAAAGAAAGCTGATGGGGGTTATAGAAGAATATTCTATGTACAGGGATACATGTTTAAAATGTTGGAAATAAAGGATAATTATTTACAGTTAACATCAGATCCTACTATTAATATAGCTTCCTTAATTAAGGAAACATTGGATAGAGCTTTTGAGAGGGGCTGGATCAATGAGTGGGAGCAAAATGCACTTTGTAAAACATTTCCTCTGGTCCCAGTGTTTCACACACTCCCTAAGATCCAAAATGACCCTGTGCACCCCCCAGGGAGATCCATAGTGGCAGGAATAGGTTTGGTTTTGGAACCCCAGTCAGTTTTTGTAGATTTCCACATTAAAGATCTAGTGGAGCCAACAAAGACAAAAAGACAGTACACAAGTGATGAATTTGTTAACATAGTTTAACCAAAACCATTCTTTGGATGGTAGATCCATTATTTTAGTTATTTTTGATGTAAAAGACTTATATACGTCCATTCCACATCAGATTAGTTGTGACACATTGAAAATTACCTTAGAAAAATACAAACCAGAAACAAAACCTCCTAATGACATTTTGGTACAATTAACTAATCTAGTATTGACACAGAATTATTTCAAGTTTGAAAAACCTATTATGCACAAATTAAGGGAATGGCAATTGGGTCAATCATGGCCCCTCATATGCAAACCTTTTTATGAATTGGTTTGAAGACAACTTTGTTTACTCCAATAACCCCTATGAGAGAAATATACTACAGTGGAATTGTTTTATTGACAACATATTTCTAATCTGTGAAGGAATGGAGTTAGAATTGAGGGATTTTCATGATTTTTGGACAGTAGAACACCATACTTGAGATTCACTTTATATCAGAACACAGAGGAAATCCCTTTTTTGGATTTGTTGATTTTTAAAAATATGAATATACTGAGTACCAAAATGTTCATGAAAGAAACTGACAGGAACACAATTTTGAGAGCTGATAGTTTTCATCCTAGGAAACTTGTGGAATCAATACCTTATAGTCAGTTATTAAGAGTGAAAAGGAACTGCTCAGAGGAGATAGATGTATTAGTAAGTGCAGGTAACATGGTAGATAGATTTAGGAACAGGGCTACTCTAATCAACTTCTAATTAGGGCAAAAACAAAGGCTTTAGAGAAAAATAGAGATGATTTATTGGTTAGTAAAGAAGCAGAAAAAAACAGAAATGAAAGGAGATAAAATTATGTTAACTTTAAAATACAGTGACTTTTTTACAACATAAAAAGGATAGTAAATAAACACTGGCATGTGTTAAAAGCAACACATTTGGGGAAAAAATGTTCACTAAAGGAGTTTGAGTGGTGGCAAAGAAAGTTAAATCATTATCAGATCATTTAACTCACTCATGACAAAAAATTCCAGAAGTCAAATCACAGGGCTTGTTTACTAAAGAGGAGTTGAGAGGTAATTTTAGCTGTGGGCAATGTATCCATTGCCAAAATACCCATAAAATTAAGACCATTAGAAATCAAAGCAAAACTGAAGATTTTGTTATTAAAGAGTGTATAAATTGCCAGACAGAGGGAGTTATCTATGAGATAAAATGCCCTTGTGATCTGATGTATATAGGAAAAACTAAGAGACCTTTAAAACAAAGAATTGGGGAACATAAGGGATACATAAGCAATATGGGTCTTACTTCTCCCATAGCCAGGCACTTTTTAGTACATGGGCATCAAATACTGACATTATGTTTTTTTGGGACAGAAAAAGTTTAGAAAAATAATAGAGGAGGGAATTACAATGAGAAATTGCTCTTGATAGAAGCAACATTCATTAATGATTTTGAAACAAATAACCCTAGATTTGGTTTTAATGAAACCATAGAGTGGCAGCCTATATGATAAGAAAGTAGGAAGTTGTAAACACAGTGAGTTTTATTAACCAAATGAGTGACATGGCGCTTCATTTCTCAATATGTGGGTGATCCCCAGAGAAGTTCTATCATGTTGAATTTTAAGCGGATATCTAAGGAGTTGGTAGCATGGCCCAAAAGATAGTAAATGATTGAAAACATTATTTAGACACTTCTGACTCCAAGAAATACAGCTCTTGGTGTTGCAATGAAGTGGGTCTGGTGCTCCAGCTGGCATGAGCAGCCTGCATATGATGTTGCAGTCATTTAGCCAGATTTGGAAGTGGAGTTTCGCCTATTTAAATGGAGCTAGTAGGCCTCGTGCATTACTCCCACCAGGAAGCCACCAAGAAACACTTCACTTTAAGTAATAACTTTGTTCAGGCTTTTGTGCAGATTATTGTGTTGTAGTCATATAAAAAAGGAGCTGCAAGCTGCTGTAAACATTGACATGTTAAGATTTCACCTCACTGGCGTTGCAACAAACTTCACGTTATGATAAGACTCTGTCTTGCATGATTTTTAAACAAATACACATTAGTGAGTGAAAAAGAAGGTGCACATAGGAAATGTAAAAAATAATTATGAGCTTAGGCATATCTGTGAAAGTATAAAGAGGCCTTGTATTTTTTGCAGGATGCGAAATTAAGTTAAGAAACTAAGCGGCAAAGCTAGGAGAAACAAAAGAAAGGATAAACAGGTTGTTATGGGAAACTCACTAAAGCTTGTTGAAATGCATTGAAAAATAAGAAAAGCTTTTTACAAGGTGTTGCATTCTTGTGTTAACAGAAATTGGCTAAAGCTTGTTGAAATGTATTTAAAAATAAGAGAAGATTTTTACAAGGTGTTACATTTTGTGTCTACAGAAATTTAGGCACAGTGAAGGTGTGGAATAAAGAGGAGTAGTTCCTTTTCATTTAAGAAGTTAGCCAAATAATTAAATATTTTTTGGTTGAGAAGTAAAGTGAGCTATGAGTTATTAGCTGAAGGCATATTTTGTCATTGTTTTGTACTAGGAGAAGTGGTGGGAGTTGAACGTTCTTACACACAAGAGATGGATAACATGTGAGAGAGGATTAATGAACACACGTAAGGGCCTCAGCACAATTCCTTGTATGATTATATAAAAAATGTTTTGTAAAAAACATTTTGATGGCAATGTAATATATTTTTTTAATTTTACCTTGTAATGTAGGTACATTTTTGCATACTGTTATTTTAATTATGAAGTGTTTCCTAAGGTTATATTTTTCAAAACCTGTGGGAATTTGTAACTGAAAGGAAGTTGTCTAAAATTCTGCTTATATCTGGGAACAAGAAATCTGATGCTGAGGTTGTAGCAATGGTGGTGTCTGGGATGAGCAGGGTGTTCAGGTAACTGGAGAGTCTGTTTAACCAGTTCCTGAACACATACAGAGCTAAGTGTTGCATATGCCTGTCCTTCAGTAAAGGCCCATTAAAAGAAATGTAAAGTTTGCTGTGGTGGGTTCAGCAAAGAATGAACCTGCAGATGGCATTCAGTAAGGAATGAAGTTTAGATAACTTGCATTTGGGGGTAATGTTGTATATCACATCATCAAAATCATTAACTGGTAAGAACATTCACTCATCCAAGGACATTCTCAAGCCTTGAGAAAGGTAGACATCCACCCTATAGTGGGCTTCAAACTACCTAGAAGGTTTAGATGCCAGAAGTTGGATAATAGAAGAAAATCCAGGGACTGTTCATAAAGGAGGCCAAGGTATTTACTGTCTGACATAGATTTCAGGGTGGTACTTTCCAAGATTTTGAATGCTAGGTTAGGGCAGCCCAGTAGACTTTTGCTTAGAGCCAAAAAGTATAGACACAGTTGTCAACCACTTTGTCAATCATTTTCTAAATACTTTGTTGACTCCATACTGCATTATTTTCTCCATCAGTTTTCCATATTGTGCAGTGTCAAAGGCCTCACTGAGGTCCAGATAGATTTCTTCTACTACCTGGACCCAATGTTCTTCCCTAGTTACTGTCACACATATGTCAATCAAGTTGGTTTGGCATGCTCAATCTTTTGTCAAGACATTTTTTGTGAAAGTTTACAGCCCTTGCTTTTTCATGTGCTGAGCAACCACATATTTTATGATAGACTCCAACATTTTGCCAAATACCACAGTAAGGCACATGGGTCAATACTTAACTTGTGCCAACCTCCTGATACAGACAAAAATCGAAGGCTGAGGAAAGTTGCTGGTGGAGGAGGGGGAGAAAAGGGCATCGGTGACCTGAGGGGAGTGAAGGGGGATTGGGAGAGGGAGGCAGGTCCCTCTGTAGAAATAGGTGGGACTTGCACTGTCAAGCAGACTAAGTAGACTGTAAGGCCTTTATCTGCTGGCATAGTTTTATCTTAGCATGTTCATGAAATTAATGCCTTTGGTAAAACATATTTCTTTAGTACGTTGGTTTTCTGTCTCTTAATTTAAAATGTGTTTCACATCTTGGATACTATGTATAAAATAAGAATGGTTCTTGTAGAGCTCCAAACAGATAGGAGTTAGATGAATCAATGTTGTATACTCAAGATGGTTACTTTACTCATCCATACTCAAAAATACTTTATAATATCAATATTCAGACTTCTGCAAACAAAACCAGAGGTCATCAGCACCAGGACAAAAAGGTATTGCCAAAAAAAGAAAAAAGTTAGAAAGAGGCAAAAAATGCACCCACCACAAAGCAAAACACCACTAAATGAATATCAGTTAAATTCATTTATTTATAAAACAGTGTAGTGCATTCTCAATGAAATCAAAATCTCTTGCTAGACCATCAGAAGAAAAAAATGATGTTTTGCCAGTGCACCCCCAGCTTCATCAGAGTAAAGTGCTAGTGCTCACATCACTTATTTATAGTGATCCCAAAAAAATTAACAATTCATACTACACATGTATTCAAATGATAGTAAATGACATGGAATAAAATTATCCAGGCATAATCACATAACTTGAAATGAATCCAGATAATTAATCACTCTTTTATCCAATCAAATAACAAGTTCACTTTAAAATTTACATATAGTTCTGGCCACATCAATTTCTTATTTATTTTTTTATTTATTTATCATTCAGATTCAAGCGTGGCTCAACATTCATCAATTATTTTATTTAGTTCAAATAGTAGCAAACAACTCATTTTATTCAATTCCTGTTTTTACCATTCATTCAGAAATGCAGGCAGATCAATTAAATCATTTAGCTCAATATCACTTCTTGCTTTAATTTGATATATCCAAAAGCTCTCACGCTGTCCCAACTTTTTTTCTAAGTCACCCCCTCTGGGTCCTAGCAGAACTTTTTCATTGCCTATACATTGAATATTGTGTATTACTTGAGGGTTACTGTTGATGCGTTTAACAACAGCATAATTCTCATTATTATGTGCTATTTCTCGAACATGTTCCCCCATCCATGTTTTAAAATACCTTGTCATTCTGTCCACATAATAGAGGCCACAGCTACATTTCAAAAGATAAACTACACCCCTCCCCCAGTACTGCATGTAGTAAATTGTGCAATCTCTACATTTCTTCCAGTAATTTGGTTCACAATTCTTTTGCACTGAGTAATATATTTACAACAAATGCATTTCCCATATCTACATGTACCTTTGGGGTGGGGGGCAACCATGTACGAGTTTCATTTTGACATACTCGGGGCAAACTGATCCTCAGTGTTTCATGGTCTCTTGAACACCACACAGGGACCTGCATTCACAACACTCTTCAATTTTGGTTGACGTTTTATAATGTTACAGTTATTATGAATAATTTTTTTACTTCCTCTGACCTAAAAAAAAAAAGTTGTTACAAATGGGCACTTAATTTTATTTTTGTTCATTTCAGATTTAGGAACCAATGTATGTGCATGATCTGTATTCACAATAGATACTAGGGCATTTGAGATAGATTTGTCACTCTAGCTATGTTATTTAAATCAGTAAACCTGGTCTGCCTGCCTAACTTTGAACTCCTGTCTCCCTGTGCAGTTCCTTAAAATTCTAATAAGTTACCCTTTCGGGATGTTGTATGTCATGTGGTGTGTGTATGTGGGGGACTGTAGCCACACTGTTTAAATCTGTAAACCTGCTCTGCCTTCTTAACCTCAAACTTCTGTCTCTTTGAGCAGTTCCTTAAAATTTTAATAAGTAGCCTTTTCAAGATGTTTTGTGTCATTCTATAAAGAATCCCAAAATAGATCCTTAAAAACTGTTATCCTATTCACACCCTTATAATTATCATAGTCTATTCTATAATCAAAATATGCCAGAATTAAGTCACCATTAATTAGCTAGTAGAACCAGAAATAACACACAGGAAAATGGTACAAATTTTAAGAAGTAGTCAGTTGTAACTCTTTATTCTGAAGTACATCTTTTTTACCTTTTGCCCATTAGAAAGTTTTCAGTGTTACAGTATTATGCTGGATGTGTGGAATAGCATTCTGCCTGTCTTCTGGGATACCTAGTTCTAGTCCTCCCACAATAATATCAGCACTATGACCTCATTGACAGTGACATCACAGGTGGCTGATCTGGCAACTGCTGAATGACTCTTCCTGAGCAGCTATGATGTCATAGTCAGTGAGGTCACAATGCTGATGATGTAGTGTATAGAACAGAACTATATATATGTCAGCTGCCAGTCACAGCGCTGTTCCACAAATCACGTCTACTGACATCAAGTAAGCAATCGTCTAATTAACAAAATGTAAAGGAAAAAGTACCTCAGATATAAAATGTAATAGCTCAATGCTTTTAAAAAATAATGTTAGTTTTAGGCAGTACACTAGCTCTTTAAAACACTTCATTGGTTACAAGAATCTGAATTCATGTTACTATATAGTAATGTTACTTTAACAGTGAGGATATAGTATGAAATAAAATTAGGTACATTCCCAGAAAGTGTATAATTTTACCATGTTTGGTGAATTACCCATCAATAATCTAAGATGGTATGCTAAAAAAAAACCTTCATTTTGCCTCACGTCTTACACCTTTCACAATTTGACATAGTGGTTTTATTTTAAAAGATAACAATACCACAAGCAAAAGGCAACTTTCTTATCTAAGATTTTTGTTGTGTTACAAGAGAGGCTTTTTCATTCCTATTCCACATCTATATTAAGTAAGCAATAACACATGACAGGGGGTGTGTGTTAGTCACTTTAATACATGGCTAGGAGGTGTAGTAAGGCATGAGGCCACCAGCTGAGTGTGTCCAGCCTCCTAGCCATGGAAGTGTCTAACACACAGACCCTATAGTGGCTTATTGCACTTATAAAATGGGCATCAACATTATAGATGCATGTGAAAGGTAAAAAAGCAGCATTAAGTAATTAAAAACTTAAATCTTTTTTCTTTAATTTAAATAAAATAGTTCATCTGCCAGATTACTGTGTGATTTTTTGTTTTTGACTTGAGGATTTTTGACCTAGGCAGGCTGCCATACTTGTAGTGTTTTGAGTTGTCCTGGCATTGCCCACTCCCGCTCCAGTTCCGTTTTCCTTTTTTAATAAAAACAGTAATGGATACAATAAGAAGGTACCAAACAGGTGGCATTTATGCTTCAGTAGGACTGTGATTGAGAGCCTGGACTGGTGGCAAGAAAGAGAAGATATCTCGGCAGGTGGGAGTGAGCAAGTGAACAGCTGAGTGCAATGGGAAGCGATTGAAGAGATTGCGTCAGTAATTGATTTTTTAAATAGTCTCACTGCTTGCAGCCATTAGTTTTTTTCTTGCCGTTTACTGCATGCTGCATCCATGAGGTGACTGTGGCCAAGTGTACAGGAGGTCAGAGATATTTTTTACAGTTAGTCTGGCACCATTTCTACCAAAAATAAGATGGCTGCATTTTGTTTTCTTAACTTTCTGAGTGGACAGCATCACCCATATCAATACCCACTGGGCAGTGCTGGACCTTCTTCCTGTGTGTTAGACACTTTAGCATACAGGTAGTAGTCAATCAAATTTCTTATATGCTAGGAGCCATTTCATAAGTTGCATTGCTTGACATTTAAGTTCATAACATGTTCAAATGTTCTAAAACAAAGAGAATAAATGAAACCCTCCCTCACTCTGTTTGATCCATAAAGTTGAAACACTATATGCATAAAAAACATGATGCTGGAGCAAAGTTGTAATGTACAGACAAAATGTGTGATGCCAGAAGTATTCCTCTTATTGAATAGGTTTGCACTGTTTCAAACATTTAACGGCAAGTTGATCTTGCACTCCCAACCAAAGCAGGTCTACTAAAAGAAAAAAAGACATACCTTTCAAAAATGAAAGAAGCCTTTGGTGACAAATACTCTATGTTTTCCAAACAGAGCCACAAACCTCATTACTTTCCATGCACTGATGAGAAAATAGAATTTGCAGTGTACTACAAAATGACCCAGACGCAAGACTTGCAAAAAAATACCTCCCCCTCACACAAAGATTTATGAATCTTCACTGCCATATGTCATCAAGATAATGAAAAATGATGGATTAGGAAACAGTTTTTTTTGTTTGTTTATGTTTTGCTGCAGAAATCAGTTCTTTATGCTATGCAAAGTAACATGCAGCCCTCAATACGTGTCAAGATACATAGATACTGTATTAGGGCATTTTATGTGATAGAAGAAGCTCTTAGGAAGTCTATCCTCCTGCTGTCTGATCTGCAATTATATTTTAGGATGTTGACATGGTTTAGGAACGCATTCATTCTACACTTAATGCTCCCAGATGCTGCTTTGCTGGACTTTAAACTTACACAAGATGCAGCTAGCTAACATGAGTAATTGTTTTTATTTGATACCAAAATACCACTGTGGCCACTCCTGTGGGGGAAAAAAGCTCTTGGAGGAGTCTGTTCTCAAATTGTCAAACAGTCATGCTACTGTAGTTCACAAAAAAGACTCACTCACCAAATCAAGCCTCATGTGAGATCTCCTAATTTATTTTCAATCCAACAAAGGACAAAGTATGCCAGAGATAGATCAATCCTGCTGCCACTGTACAACACCCTGGTGAGGCCACTACTGGAGTACAGTGTTCAGTTCTAGAGCCCCTACCACAAAGTGGATATTAAGAACTTGGAGACGATACAGAGGAGGGCAGCTAGGAGGATTGCTGGTTTACAAAATCTTTCATACAAGGAACGATTAAGAGATCTAGGACTACACACACACTGGAGTATAGATGATTGAGAGGAGATTTGTGTTTGGTATACTCTGCCGTTTGAAACCATGACTTATGGGAATGTGTGGGACTGGAATTAAGGACTAGAGCTTAAACTATCAGAACAAATGAACATCAACTCAAAGGCCAAATACACAAATCTAGCAGAAAGGGTAGTTGGTTCAACCAAAGGGTATTGTGTACTTGGAATAGACTCCCATCTGAAATAGTCAACATCACCACTATTACTTTCTTCAACAAGAAACTGGATGAATTCTTTATGAGTTCAACGACATAAGAGTCATCAAAGAGACTTTTTGGCACAATCTATTGTCCCAAACCAAACTTATGAAAGTTTTGCAAAAGCTCTACAGATCACAACAGCCAAGACAGTTGCTTGTTTTAAAAATGCTTTGAAAATGTATTTGTTGGATTCTTGTAAATGCACATTTTCAAGTAATGATTAATGGTTATTGTTTTAACATGACAATGTACTGTACTATTTACTGTTATGTAATTTGTGTTTGTGTGTATATTGTGCTTTGCAGGGTTGTCCCTGAAAATGAGTACATCTACTCAGTTGACTTACAATACCTAGTTAACAAAAATAAACAAGGAAACAAACAAACAAGCAAAATAACAAAGCTCTTCTTCAGGACTTGCACTGATGGTGGTGGACATACACACAGGCTATTTTAATTCTTGCTGTTCTTCCTCAAAGTTTTAATATCCACAGTACTGTTTCCAAAACATTGTGTGCCTTCTTGGCACTCTCTTCTCTCTTATGGCTGTTTGAACTTAATGTTCTCTGCTCTTACTGTAGGCCTACTGGTTCTTGGCATCCCATCAGCCAAATACCAGAAGGCTCTGTCTTTGCAAGCAGTATGTCTACAGACCTTAGAGTGGAGATTGTTAAACCTAAAGGCCAAAGGAGAGCACAGAGTGCCAAGAAAGCATATCATATTTTGGAAATAATACTGTGCATATACAAACTGAGTAGAAGGCCTGAAATGCATGAACTAGCCTGAATGTAATGTTCAATGCCCATAGTGCACGTCCTGAGGAACAGCTGTACTTGAGATTTTGGCATTCTTTACACTGTATTTTGTTGGATTAAAAATAAACTAAAAAAACTTACTTAATGCTAGATTTGGTACAATCAGGCCCAATATTCAAAGGTTAGTGCATGCCTCAATCTGGGTTTACATGGGTGCACTTGGCTAGCCCATATTCAGAAACCCTGTGAGTGCCACACAAACCTGGCAGCACCAAACTGCTAACATACCGATGAGTCTATGTGAATGAGGGGGTTCCCTCATGCATACCAGCACCACAGTACAGGCAAAGGTTTGCAGTGGCAGTAAACAGCCAATAAATAGCATTGTTTACTGCTGCTGCAAATCATCTCTTAACTGGGTGCTAAGTCCTCACCCCAACCCCACCAAAAACAGAACAGCTGTACTGCAGCTTCCTGCCCCCAAACTCTTATTCAAGCACTGTATCTTCCCCTGGTGGTCTAGGGGTGATGCTTCCGATTTCTCCTCTGAGAATCTGTAACGAATTCAAGCAGCAGAAATTTGCCTCTATGGGTACCCTTAGATGGGTTCACAAGTCCTGTTTAGTTTGCTCTGGGGGCTGATTAAGGCACTGTTTATCCAAGTAAAACAGCTGCAAGGAATCAGGCGGACTCCCAAAAGTTCTTTTTGTACTCTTCTGTGTTTTATTTTTATGAATTTACCTCTAAAGGGATCACGTACCAGCATACCCAGTTTTACCCTTAAAAGGGCTTCATAAGGAGAGTACACAGTATGCTTCTGATAATTTCTCATTGTCTGAGTTTTTTTAGTATGATTTCAACTTTGCAACAAGCTACAGTACTTTGTTTCAATGATTCAGCATTCTGTTCAGTAACAGTGGCAGCATTTCCTGCTTGCATCTTCTGGTGCTACTAACATTTTAGCCAAAATTGGCAGATGCAATCAGCCATATAAGAAAATCCCTTTTTAGTTTGTTTTTTACATCACCATTTTTTATTCTCTCTTTTGAATTGTATAATTTATTTCATAATATTGTGGGAAATGCATTAGAAAGACAGCCTTGTATCACTGAGATGAATATAATTGTACTGTATTAGGATCCTGTAGAATTGCCCTGAGTTCTCTGATGGCAGCTGCCACATTTCTGCAATTTTAGTAATTCCCTTTGCCTGCTTTCACTCGTTCCTTCTCTCCTAAAGTATATTAACCTATAGACAAGTAAATTGCTTCCTCCCCCTTTCCATAGCACACGCTACAGTCACTTGGGTGTGGCCCATTGGTGCCATGTGACCGACCCCCCATTGTGTTCTAGTTGTTGCCTCCACCCCCCATTTACAACTATTTTAGCTAAGTTTGGCCCCTGAGATGAATTGAGAGAATCCTTTGTTCCCACAGACTATTCATTTGCTGTTACTCCTTGTATTTCATTAGCCAACTCCTCAGGCACTGAAGAACTCTCCGGACGTGGTTCTCCAAGTGGGCCCAGCCGCTCCTGCCCCTGTAGCCAATGTCCGAAGCTCCTAAACAGGTGAGCTGTCTGCCATGGACCAGGGAAGCATTTTGGAGCACTGATTGTTTCTGTAATGAATTCAAGCAACAGAAATGTTCCTCTATAGGCTGTTGGTTAACTAGGATCTGCAGCCTATCCTGTAGGAAGGGAAATGGGCAGACTAGATGTGCCAAGCGGTCCTTATCTGCCATCAAAGTCTATGTTTTTATGTTTCTATGATTGGCTAAAATCCAAGATAAGCCAGCTGCAATTGACTGAAGAGGCTATGGCTTTTGCTCTGATAGGCTGAGTCTCACAGTCCCATGCTCCGGGCTTGCCTTGCTAATTCTTCTAGCTGATCACTAGCAAGGGAACATTTTGTACAAGGTTTTTTCTCCTGCCCACCCTACCACTCTTTAAATACACTTCCTACCCCATCCTACTGTGTGCTAATCCCTGATTGGTTACTAGAAAAAAAAAAAAAGGGTATTCTCCTCATTAAAGAGACATAGTCTCGAACACATATCAGTTAGCCTGGCAAAGAAAGCAGTATAGCTTATTGCTCACACTTGCACTATCTTTTCCTACTAATTAGCCTTCGGCATAAAATGCAGACCTTACTTCTCATACTTATGTGCCTAGTGCTATCACTGAAATGTTCCCTCGACCAGCACACTGACAACTTTGCTGCTGCCTATTATGAGGCATCCAGGCAATATCAACCTTGCCCATTATATCATGAGATGTTCCAAAAACCTTCCCTTGTGAAGGTTACCCTATTATGCATGTCGGGTTGCACTGGGTCACTTTATACAAGCTACAATAAGCACTTTGCAACATTTCTTACTCATGAACACATATTCACCCTATCAGTTAAGACTCTCCTATATGCTTGCTTGGGACCTTTGGCTACTCGAGCACCATCATCTCCAACCATTATTTTATTTTATTTAGTTTTTTTGTTGACCGGGTAAGTGCACTAGACAAATCCTGCCTATTTTCAGGCACAACCCGGAGGAGGGGGATACAGATGAATGCCAACTGACCTTGAACCAGATTAAGCTGTTGATGATATTTTTAGTGAATGAGGGAAATTTAGCCAGGGCACCAGGGAAATTTCCCTACTCCTTTCAATAAGTGCCATGGGATCTTTAACATCCACCTGAACTACCACCAATCCAGGCAGATGGGACCTCGGTTTAACGTCTCATCCGAAAGACGGCACCTCAGAAGTGCAGCACCCCTCTCATGCTGCACTGCAGTGTCAGTACTGGGATATTAACCCAAGTGCCAGATGTGGGAACTGAACCCACAGCCCTCTGATCTCCTGGCCTCAGAGGCGAGTGTGCTACCTACTGAGCCACTGACACTGACAAACCTACTCTCTGCAAAAGAAGAAAAATTAATTTTTCTTAGATGCTCCTGGAAGGTCTCAAAAAATTCTCGTATTTCTGCTCATCTGTGTAGGAAATGTTGAACTGTACCCTGGACCGCTTTCACTATTACAGCTCCTTCTCACCTCAGTCAATTGAAAGGGCTGAGTCTTACTCACATCAATGCCTACAGCTTGCTCAGGAAACTTGATGCTATCCAAACATGGATAAACCACACCTGCCCTGATGTGCTGGTGATATCAGAAACATGGCTGAAGCCCACTACGCAGGACCATTAAATAAATATCCCCTCATACAGTGTAATTAGAGCAGATAGACCGACAAGGGGAGGGAGTGTAGCTATCTACATCCGGGACAAGTATACTTTCTCGGTATTAGACTCGACCACAATGAACAAGGAATTTGAATGTCTTACCATAAAAGTACAGGTTGCACAATCAATCCCTCTCCACATAATTGGATGCTATAGACCTCCCACTGCAGGGTTAAAAATACTGAAACATCTAAATGATATACTAAATACCTTACCCTCTGAAGTTATCATTGTGGGTGACTTCAATATGGATGGACTTTCTGCAGCATCAAAGCCATTAACTTATTCAGGCCTAGATATGCCTGTAGGTGGCATCTGAAAGCATAGCCACTAAGGCCAATAACACCTGTAGATGTACTCAACTGACTTATGCTCAGGCCTAGAAACGTCTGAGGAAGTCAGCAGTTTTAACCTAAATATTAAACAAACCAAATTGCGTAGAACTGATTGCATAGCACCATTAGAAAGGTAATTTCATGCTGAACAATTTTGCTTCTGATACTTTGTGTCTACCACATATACTTTAGGAGTTATTCGCATTTGTTTAAGGTATGGTGTTCATGGCTGACATTTGTCTCTCAATCCTCACCTAAGCACCTTGAAAAAATCTGAAAAAGACACAGTTGTTTGGTGTTTCAGCTAGTATAAAATAAAAACAAAATGGATTACAACTGATTCTATAGCATCGTTAGAAAGGTAATTTTGTGTTACATAATTTTGCAACTTGTACTTTGTGTGTAGCACTTACGGTTAAAGAGGTTTTCACATTTGTTTGTGGCATGCTGATTATGAATTGATTTTGCTTAGAAAGGCCTAGGATGCAGTGCTAACAGTATGCAGGGCACAAGTGGTGGAAGTCTCAAAGAGGTCTTGTGGCGTGAATGAGTTAAAAGAGCTCTGTGATACACATGGGTTTTCTCATCTCACATCAGAAGTGACCCGACCTAATGTTAAAAACCCTGATAATGGATCATTACTGGATCTAATCTTACATAGAAACATAGAAGTTGACGGCAGATAAGGACCGCAAGGCCCATCCAGTTTGCCCATTTCTTTTTCTACCTTATAAATGTGCCATCGGCCTTTGCTCTGTCAGTGGCTTATCTATTCATACTCATCTGTATTGCTCCCTTATGCCTATCCCATGCCTGTTTGAAGCCCAGCACTGTACTCATAGCCACCACTTCCTGAGGTAGGCCATTCCATGCATCCACCACCCTTTCTGTGAAAAAGAATTTCCTCACATTCCCCCTTAATCGGCCTCCCTCTAGTCTCATGCATTGTCCTCTTGCCCTACTATTTTTCTTATATTTAAACATGTTAGACTCTTTCACCTTGTTAATGCCCATAAGGTATTTGAATGTTTCAATCATATCACCTCTCTCCCTCCTTTTCTCAAGGGTATACATATTGAGCTCCATTAATCTGTCCTCATATGTCTTCTGATGCAGTCCCTGCACCATTTCGGTTGCCCTTCTGTGGACTGCCTCAATTTGGTTAATGTCCTTGTGAAGTTGTGGCCTCCAGTACTGAATGCAGTACTCCAGATGGGACCTAACCAGTGTCTTGTAAAGAGGGATTATTACCTCCCTCTTATGATTTGTGATACCACTACTAATACACTAATACACCCTAACATCCCCCTAGCCTCGTTTACTGCTTTAGAG
The DNA here is from genome assembly GCA_016271365.2 of Neoceratodus forsteri. NCBI lineage: Eukaryota > Metazoa > Chordata > Ceratodontiformes > Ceratodontidae > Neoceratodus > Neoceratodus forsteri. The sequence goes on along the minus strand of CM057451.1, from coordinate 446,754,797 downwards.
GTCTGCTTGGATGATTTCAGGTCATCGGTGATGATGATGCCCAAGTCTCTTTCTTCCTTTGTGACTGCCAGCAACTCCCCTCCAGGCCTATAGGTGGCTTCAGGGTTTCTCTTCCCTATGTGCCTGATCTTGCACTTCTTTGCATTATATCCCTGTTGCCAGTCTTCTGACCATGTTGCTAGTTTATCCAGATCTCTTCTCATTCTGCCCACCCCATCTGGATCATCTACTCTGTTGCAGATCTTGGCGTCATCTGCAAACAGACAAGCCTTAACCTCTAGTCCATTGCAATGTCACTAATGAAGATATTGAAGAGGACTGACCACAGGACTGATTCCTGAGGTACCTAACTTGTGACTTGCATCTCTTCTGACTGTATACCATTTACCACCACTCTCTGTTTTCTGCCCGACAACCAGTTTGCCACCCAGTTGACCAACTTCTGACCCACCCCAAGGCTACTCAGCTTATTTTTCAATCTTCTATGTGCAACAGTGTCAAAAGCTTTGCTGAAGTCAAGGTAGGTGACATCAACTGCTCCCCCTTGGTCCACCACTCTGGTTACAGAGTCAACGAAATCTATGAGATTAGTTTGACAGGACCTTCCTTTTGTAAACCCATGCTGTCTTGGATCCTGTGCCCCTATGGATTCCAGGTGTTGCACTATCCTTTCCTAAAGGAGTGCCTCCATAATCTTGCCCACTACTGAGGTAAGACTGACTGGTCTGTAGTTCTCTGCCTCCTCCCTGCTACCACTCTTGTGTAGTGGGATGACATGAGCCCTTCTCCAGTCTTCTGGGACCTCTCCTGTGCTCAGAGACTCTCTAAACAGTACTGCTAATGGCTCTGTTAGTTCCACCCTTAGCTCCTTAAGTACCCTGGGATGTATGCCATCAGGTCCCATTGCCTTGTCCACCCTGAGCTTAGCGAGCTCTTGTAGGACCCTTTCTTTTGTGAAGGGAGTAGTGCTCACCTCCCTCCCCCCTGTGTCCATGGTGCTGAGCTGTGGGCCCTGCCCTACCTTCTCTTCAGTAAATACTGAGCAAAAGTATCTATTTAGGATAGATGCTTTTACAGGGTCCTCCTCCTTACATGCCCCCTTTTTCTCCTTTGAGCTTAGCGATACCCACTCTGGACTTTCTCCTTTCACTAATGTATCTATAGAAAGTCTTGTCACCTTCTTTTACTGTTCCTGCTAGTGTTTCCTCAGTTTGGGACTTTGCCTGCCTTACTGCCTTCCCTACTTCCCTTAGGGCAGTTTGGTATGCCTCCCTATCTTCATCCCGCTGTGTTCCCTTATATTTCCTGAAGGCCAGCCTTTTGGCTCTGACCTTTTCTGCTACTGTATTTGAGAACCAAAGTGGTTTTCTTCTTCTTTGCACTTCTTTTCTGTCTAACACAATGGGATGTTGCTTCAAGTACTGCATCCTTAATGCTTACCCACTTTGCCTGTACCCCTGCCCTGTGTTTCTTTTTGCCAGGGCTAGCTTAACTCTGTTGGCCATCTTATCAAAGTCAGCTCCTCTAAAGTCCCATATTTTTGCCTTGGAATGGGATGATTTAGATGTAGTGGCCAAATTGAACCATACCATGTGATGGTCACTGCCCCCAGGTGACCTTCTACCTGGAGATCTATGATCCCTTCCCTGTTAGTCAGTACTAGATCTAGGATAGCCCTGTCTCTTGTCGGTTGTTGTACCAGTTGTTTGAGACCCTCCCCTTGCAGGGAATCCACTATGTGTTTAGTTCTGGCAGATGTTCCTGTTGGTATTGACCAATCTGTATCCGGCTTGTTGAAGTCTCCCATTATCAGAGCCTCCCCTTTAGCTGTCATGTTTTGTATATCTTCTAACAGTAATGTGTCTATGCCCCCCCACGGTCTGGGGGCCTGTAGACAACCCCAGTTCTTATGGCTGTCCCATTTCCTGTTTCCAGGGTGACCCACAGTTCTTCTGGCTCCTTATGTGTATTCTGAATTTTTATAGGTTTGATATTTTCATTGACATACAGGGCCACTCCACCCCCCTTTTTGCACCTCAGTCTCTTCTGAACAGTACATAGCCAGGTACTGAAGTCTCCCAAGTGTGGTTACTGGTAAACTATGTCTCACTATTTGCTACTATGTCCAGTTTAGCCTCTGACATTATTGTCTGCAGGTCTGGGATCTTATTTCCCAGGCTGTGAGCATTTGTGTACATGATTTTCCATTGGCCAGATTTCGGTATGTTAGTTGTTGGGTGAAGTTTGGCATTTCTCCTGTGCGTCGTATGGGGAGACAGACCTTTTTTCTTACCTGGTGATGCAAATGAACTGCAAACATGCTGAATCCCTGTTTGACCAATAGCTGAGGGGGGGTGTTCTTCCTATTCTATGTATGGGGTGCTGCACCCCTCTTCCCATTTGCTAGTTTAAATATTCTGCAAAGACGTCAAACTTCTGCCCCAATGCACTGACTCCCTCCTTAGTCAGATGCAGTCCATCAAATTTAAAGAACTTTCGCTCCCAGAACTGTTGCCAGTTCCCTACAAATCTGTGTCCTTTTTCCTGGCACCAGCCCTTGAGCCACATGTTTAGCTCCCCTATCTCCCCTTCTCTGACCTTCCGTCCATCTGCCCCCCTTTTCCAGACTGGCAGGATCTCAGAGAAGGAGATGTCGGATGAAATGGATGATAGTTTGTCACCCAGCCTGGTCAGGTGTTCCTTGGTCTCCACAACTGACCGACTGTCGAGATCATTAGTCCCTATGTGTACCAGGACATTAATGTTTTCTCCTGCTTTGTGAACAATTTTAGCAATGCGGTCAGTGTCTCTTCATGCTGATGTACCTGGGAGACATCTGACCATTACCCCTGGCTGGAGATGGGTATCAACTCCCCCAATCATGGAGTCTCCTATGTTCAAAAGTTTTTTGGATTTCCTTTTTGCTTTTTCTGTTTTGGTTCCTGATTTGGTCGAATTTTGTTGTGCTAGCCCCTGTGCTGCAGTGTCCTCTGTCCCTTTGTTTGATTTTGGAGAGAGGCAGATACCTGTTTGTAGTTTTTATATGGTTTTTGGAGGTAATATGTTGGAGAGCACAGAGTGATGTGGCAACCGAATTGCCTGTCCTAACCAGCTGCCAACCTCCTGGACCAACTACCCTCTGCGGTCGAGGTTCTTCTGTTGTGTGTTGGAAAAATGGCGGGTGATTCTTATAATGTATTTCCTCTTGAATATGAAATTTGCGGCGCGCAATCTCTGCCCATGCTGCCCAGAGCTGAGTCCTCAGATCTCCAATGACCCAGCATGTAGGGACAGTGTCCTAAATCCTGTAAGACTGTCCTTCTGAAAAGTGTTCCACAGTACCTGCAGTTAATGATATCCATTCCAGATAAGTTGCTGGGTTTATAACCTGGTCAGAGTAGTTAGAAGGAAAAAATGCAAGTAATGGTTTGATTTTGTGTTTTGTTTTTGTATAACTTGTTATAACAAGTTAAATTACTAGTGGTCCTGTAAATGAGCTCACCTTGTGGATGCACCACTGATCGGCCCCTTCCTACTTTGCCACAGGAAATATCAAAACTGTGGTACCCTATAAAAGGAGTGCAGTGTGAGGTTGTTGGGGATGCTGGTGGGTGGCTGGGCCCTTCCCCTACTGAAAAAGAAGAACCACAGCTGTTTACTCATTCAAGTGTATTTTTTTAATGACATAAGTGATCACTGTGTTATCGCATGTGTGAGGGCCATGCCAAAAGCAATATCATCTTCCAGGTATATCTACAAGAGATGCCAGATGAATTTTTATGCAGTTGCTTTCTGTCGTGATCTCCATCATGCTAATTGGCAGGATTTCTATCTGGCACCAACTGTGGATGCTGCCTATGAGGCCTTCCAAAGCATTGTGCTCAGGACCATAGATAAGGATGCCCTCTGCTAAAAATGAGAACAAATAAAAAAAATTGCCCATGGTTTACAGCTGGCTTAAAAGCTGCCTTGCTGCTTAGGCATGCACTATGGAAAAAGGCAAGAAAAACAAACCTTGCAGCTGATTGAGAATCCTTCAGAGCAGCTAGGGACTGGTGTACCACGCTAACAAGAACCAAAAAAGCAAAATATTTCCAGTCAGAAATTGAACCCCCCCCTCAAAGAATGCAAACAAATTTTGGAAAGCATTAAAGGATCTGGAAGGTTACTCCCTGCCCAATTCCCTCCCTCATAAAATCTCCATGGGTTGCAGTACTACTGACACACAAATAATTTAAGAGGTTTTTAATAATCATTTTACCACAGCTGACCTTGCTTTTGGCTCTTCACCGGCCAGGAACCTCTGGTCTTAATCATGTGGCCAAAAACCTGAATGGCTCAGATTAAGCCCACTGAACTTAGTTGCAACATTCTCCTTCTGCTCTGTCACAGTGGAGCATGTTGAGGACCTACTATTGATCTTAGATAATAGGAACAGTGCAGGGGGAGACCTGATCAAACCCTACTATCTAAAGTTACGATATTATGTACTGGCACCCCCTATCACCCATCCATTTAATATGTCCCTTATGCAAGGCTCACTCCCTGTCTTTTGGTAAACAACTCATGTTATCCCTCTATTCAAATCTGGAGACACCTGCGAGCTAAATAACTACCGACCAATCTCCTTACTTCCTGTATTGTCAACAATTCTGGAACAGGTAGTGAACTTACAACTCAGACAGCATCTAGAGAAGTATAACCTACTAAATCCAGACCAATCTGAGTTTAGATCCCACCATAGTTCAATCTCGGCACTCGCTAAGGTCTCTAATGACTGGCAGATAGCACTGGATTCTAAAAACTAAGTTTACTCATTGTTCCTGGATTTAAGTAAAGCCTTTGACACAGTGGACCATGAACTACTTCTTGATAGCCTACGCATCAATAGTGTAGACCATCTGGCATTAAAATGGTTCACCAATTATCTTTCTGAGCAGTGCCAACAAATCAAAGCAGAGGACAATCTATCTACAATGAAAGCCCTCCAAAGGGGCCCACTATTGTTTGCCATCTATATTAATAATCTAAACACTGGTATCAAGTCATCAAGCATTCACCTCTTTGCTGATGATACAGTGTTGTACATAAACAGACCTACCCCAGAAATAGCTCATAAAGACCCCAGAATGACTTCAATCTCTTGAAGAAAAACCAGCTGCATTTAAAACTTCTGTTAAATGCAAAAAAAAAACTAAAGCTATGATTTTCACCCCCTCACCTATGGCACCCAAACATAGCTCCACAAGCTCCACCACCCAGTTCCTATCACTGCTAGACGAGCCTCCAGAAATCATATCAAAATTTAAATACGTGGGGGTTTGGGTTGATGACAGGCTATCCTTAATGGAACATATTGAGGAACTATCAAAAAAGTTAAAATAGAGACTGGTATATTCTACCAGATCAAGCAGCTACTTTCACTGGAGGCCAAAACTCATTTAGTGCAAACCACCTTCCTGCCACTTTTAGACTATGGTGACATACTATATAGGCAACACCTAAGTTCAGCTCTAGTGAAACTTGATACTCTTTACCATCGGGCTATCAGGTTCATAACTTTTTGCATCATACTACATCCACCACTGCACCCTTTGCACTATGATAGGATGGAGCTCTCTTAGCTTCAGACGTCATAGAAATGCAGTTCTCTGGAACTTCAGAGCCTTATCAAATATGCTTCTGCAATATATCTCTGACTGCATCCCTGCTGGCCCTGCAGGGAACCACCTCCTAAGAAGCCTTTTGTATACCTCCCTCCTTATTCCGAAGGTTAGAACATGATTTGGTAGGGTGGCTATAAGTCACTTTCCCAGTTCTCTGGAATGATGTGCAAAAAACATTGAAACTTGTGCTTCCTGTGAAGTTGACCCTCTTTAAAAAACTCTTTGGGCAGGCCGCTAAAGAAATGTGCAACTGTATTTGCTAACAATACTCTACCCTTGCACCTTACTGACTCCGTCTGCTTTTCTTTTACTTATCTTTTTCCTCTCCTTTTCTTCTTCTTCCTCTTCTTCCGCATAAATTATTGCCTAACTGATGCTGTACTAACTGTGTAAAAATGTGCAAACTATTCTCTGTTATAAACGGTTGCCCTCTTATAGAACTCTGTTCTATGGAATTGATTTTCAAATGTATATCTTATTAGCATATGTATAACCTGTCTCCATTCTCTCTGTAACTGATTGTCTTGTGCACGTGATATCATCTTATTGTACTGTAATTGTCTGTACCTGACCAGGTCCACCTTGTAAATGAGTTGTCTCAATGGTATTTCACCTGGATAAATAAAGATTGATTGATTGATTGATTGATTGATTGATTGATTGATTGATTGATATTGGGAGCTTGTGGACTTTCTGATTCAGATTCATTGATTTAAGTGGGACAGTAAGATGTTCTTTCTTTCTCTCCCCTCATCCTCCCAGTTTTACTTTTCCCCTATTGGTCTGTCTGTGTCTTTCATCTTCTTTGGTTATCCTACCCCACCCATTCATTTTCTTTAATGCTGATCTTTAAGGGTTTAATGTCAGAACAAATTTGTATTATATGTCTTCTCAGTATACTGAGATTTCAGACACACAAATTTTTTCTGAAATTCAACCTGAGCACCTTATTTTATTAAAGTTTGGTTAATTAGCATTTTTGCTTAGTTGTATTACACGTCCCTTTTATCTTATACTCCCTATCAAATTGTACAATGTACTACTTAAAACTGGGAACTTAGGAACTTCCAAACTTAAACTCAGTGATTCAATGAATACAGTATATTGAGACTTTGGGCACTGGATTATAAAATAAACCCCTTTTTACTTGAATCCCACCTGAGTGCCTTATTTATAATAATTTCGCTCAATTCGCATTTTTGTATAGTTGAATTTCATATCCCTTTAGTCTTATGCTCCCTTTCAAATTGTACAATGTATTACATAAATTTTGAGAGCATTTGGACTTCCTTACTTAAATGTATTAATTCAAATGGTACTGGTGTATCTTTATCTCTCCCATATTCCTGGTCTTACTTTTTTACTTTATCTGGTATCAGTTTCTCTAATTTACCTTAGTTTATTATATATGTTCCTTTTCTTTTATACTCCATTTTAATAGCTTAATGTCTGCCATAAAGTTTAGGAGCTTCTACTGATTGCAGTTACCACTCTCAATTGTACACTCTGATTGTTTAGGCTCCTTATTTCAGTGCCTCTGCATTTCAGCTTTTGTACAATTTTGACTTGACACTTTGAGTTGAGTGCATTTATTTAAGCATAGTTCCTGTAAAGTATTGCATACTTAATTTTCAATAGAATTTGTACTATAGCTGGTTCAGAACATAATGTGCATTGCTTTGAAAATGATAGTATATGTTTGTCATTAACATAAATATATATTTTTTAATTTGTTAGCAGAATAAGAGCACCAGACTGATGGTCCTTTTCTGCTCAACCTAGACAAGTTATACCGTATAAAAAAAAGTACCATATTCAGCACTAACATTCATTTGCAATTACAGGTACATACATCAAGAAAAAAATAAAATTGTAGTTGCTTTTCAAAATCTTGAAGAGAACAGTTATTACATGAAAGTTCATGTAAACTATTCCAGAATTGAGGTGCAGCTACAGTAAAAGCAAGTAAACCAGCTCTAGCTTTTTTTTAATTAAGTAAACTGTATTTAAATTTCAATAGACAAGAATACAGGTACCAGGTATTATGACCATATAACAATGTACAGTAAACAACTATGCCTAATATCCTCAGATACCAGCAGGAAAATATTGATCCTAAAAAGAAATACTTAGCACAATCCATTTACAAACAATTCCTCCCCACCCCCTTACAGAACCCTCCCTACCATGAACCCACCCTCCACAATAGTCCAGAGAGTAACAGAACCAAAGAATATGATATGCAAACACAACATATGAAAAAACAAGAAAGAGGAAAGATAAAATAAACCAGATCAAGAAGGACCTAAAGAATAAAACAGGGGGAGAGAAATACAAATGGAGTAACAACATTACATGTACAATGGCAGTATTGCCAGCACAGGGCCACATTAGTATGAAAAGATTACCAGGGCTATATGTCAGAAGAATATCGCCCAGCACTACAGGGTCCACAAGGTATACAGGGGCTCCCAAATTTGGCTATAGCCTGCCATTTCTGCTAGACTAGCAATTGTTCTTTATGCTTGTAAGGTAAATAATATCTCCCTATACCATTCAATGTAGCTGGGAATACTCTGATCACACCAGTGCTGGAGGATAACATTTTTGGTGCAGGCAGATATTAAAGCAATGTGAGGCTTCTGGTTGCCAATTAACTCCTCCACAAAATCACCCAACAGACATATTTCTGGTGAGAAAGCCTAAGTCAGACCCAACAGTGGTTCCAGACTTTGCTTAATGGCATCCCAGAAGGGTCTGATCTTTTCACAGGACCAGAAAATATGACACAACATTCCTGGCGCTGTCTGGCATCTGGTGCACCTATCTGAAACAAGTTTACCCATTTTATGCAATCTGATAGGCGTATAAAACAAATTATGTAAAAGTTGGAATTGCATAAAGTGATACCTGTCACACTTAATTTATTTGTAGATATTCTTCAAGATGCAAGGCCAATTGCAGGAACCCCTCAAGGAAGGAAGGGCCTGATTCCAAGAATAGAAAAATTCAGGTTCCCTAGCAGAAAGGGCCTCCTGTATCTTCACATAATAGAAGGAACTAGTATGAGAAGTGGGAGCAGATATAACAAAACTGAGTACTTGGTCTCCGTAAGTCTTTTGCCAGATGCCAGACCCAAAATGTTGAAGCAACATATGTGCAATTTGGAGATATTTGAAACATGTTTGAGAGGGCCAACCGAATTTCTGCTGGGCATCCAGGAAGGTAAGTAACTCTTCATCCATCAGCAGGTGTTCCATCCATTCTACTTCCCTGAAGGGCCAAAATGTAATAGTTAGTACTCTGCCCGTGATCGTAAAATTAGTATTACCTACCAGAGGCTGCATGGTATCTTTTTGAGTATCAGTCTTAAGCAGACAGCACAATTGTCCATGAGCCAATAGGGAGCTACCAAAAGGGGTATGTACCAGCGACTTGGGGAACTTTTTACTAGAAACATATAACAAAGAACACAGATTTATTCCCACATGGAAACATAAAGTGTGCTCAGTGTCCAACCACTGGGGAATATTGGACACTGTCTGCACTTCTGACCCAGAACAGAGTCAAATAAAGAAAAATGAGGACAATGTATGGCCAAATAATAAGGAAACACATTAGTGGCTTTTAGTCTGCCTCTCTTCCTGGCTTGTGTAAGTTTTGTAAGACCCCTTCAGGAGGGTTTCCCTCGCCATATGAATTTGGAAATAATCCTGTTAATCTGAGTGAACCATGCTTTAGGCAAAACTGGATTCAGCATTATTAGGGGTGAAGAAGATGTGGTAGTGCATTCATTTTAATTATGCTAAGATGACCCCATAAAGACACTGGCAAAAGAGACCAGTGGTCCAAAGCCAGCAGGAGTTGGGTAACAAATTTCTCCTCATTATATATTTTAATTTGGAAGGGGTAATGCTCAAGTATATCCTAATATATTTATGTTTATCTTTAACCCAAAGGAGCTCTAAATGTTCTACACTCGATCTCGTAACAGCAGCATTCAGGAGCATAATTTCTGTTTTGGAGTGGTTTTGTTTATAATTAGATATGACACCAAATTGTACAACAGTATCCAAAAAAGCAAGTAAGGAGATGGCAGGAGATGTCACATGCAAAAGAATATCATTGGAACCAGCTCTAGTTTTAGAGTAAAAAGCATTATGCACAATCACAGTAGATAACCATAAACTAGGCAACATATCCCTGACTGAAAGAAGATCAGAGAGTCAAGAAAGGATGGAGCAAGGAATATTTTTAAAAACTAAACCCCAAAAATATTGTATATGTTGCATGAGGGATAACCAAGCAAGCTGTGAGTATAAATAACAGTGGTGAGTATGTAAAAAGGAATAAGTAAAACAAAACAACAAATGTTATTGTAGACAACATTAAGATTTTGTACTGCCTTAGTCCCAATTAAAAAAGGCATGATACATAATCAAAATGAGATAAACGAGAACCAATGGCAATGGCTTTATATGATTCAAAAGGTAAAAAAAAAACTTTTCAATGTACTGTATAAAGGGCTCCAGTTTTGTTGATTAATATTATGACTAGAGATGCTGCGAAGTAAAACTTTGCCTGTGAATTTCACGCAAAGCACCAAAGATTTGCACTTCATGGAATTCACAGAGTTTTAGTCAACCATGGAAATTCACGCACACTCAAATTGTGTGAATGTTATGTCAAATTAATTGGCCATGGATTCCACAAATTTCAGGAAATCATCTCCGTGAATTCCATGAAATCCATGAATTCATTCACTGAGCAAATTTTGTGGACTTCGCATACCTCTATTTATGATATACAAGCTTAAAGAGCACCATTCATGATGGTTCAAAATGTTACAACTTGTAGTAATTATATGCAGTACTAGAACTGAAAGGATGTGTGCATTTGCTATTTTTGGCCAGGGATTACTCCGCATTCCATAATTTAGATTTGTTTTTGAGCCCTGCTGCACTTGCCTTTGCTGTTCAGCTGCTAGGCTGCAGGGTTATGATGACATTACTAAATAGCAGAGGACTGGCTCAAAGTGTGCAGTACAGTGCAGTGACAACAATTTTACAAGGGAAAACTGCCAGTACTCAATGCACATACTGTGTCCCCCCTTCCCCAAGACACCCCGTTAGCAGTGCAATATACCAAAATCCAAATGCCTTGTGAGTGTTTTTTTTTTTAGCAAAAATTACTTACTTCTGCCTCTGTAACAAAGCATGGGGATTGGGAGAAGATAGAAATGCTGTCAACACCTTTCCCAATCCTTTTTTTGCTTTCATGCATAAATTATCTCATTTTGTCAAAGACAGGGCATGAAAATTACAAGAACAGGAGGCAGAGTTTCAACTGCTAGGAGAAACATCTTATAAAAGAGGGCAATATTTTATTGAGAGATAGAGAGAGATTAAGATTCAAAGAACACATTCCCAGTCCTTTTGGTTTTCATACATAAACTACTCCTTCTTACATTGATTCTAGAATTGTATTTCATTACTGTCCTCTGTAGTTAGTTTTTGAGCTGCTAAAACTGCTAAAAACTTCAGGGTGTACCTGAGCTTCTGTAGCAAGCTTGGTGTTTCTGTGGACCCAGGGCTGTACTGCTCACATTACTATATGGCAGAGGAGTGACTCACACACAAGTCAATTTTACAAAAAAACATACTGACAAGGCATTCAGATTTTGGCATAATGCATTGCTAACAGGGTGTCTTGAGGAAAGGGGGAACTCAGCATGTACATTGAGTACTGGTTGTTTTCCCTTGCAAAACTGCTGTGACTGCACTATACCGCATTGCATAGTAAGAAATCTAGATTTAATAGTTGCCGTATTGGTCCTTGCAAGAACAGATCCAGAAGCAAATTATTTGATACCGTTTAATGGACCAACGTAGATGTAACAACAAGAACAAAGTGCTTTAGTTTTTGAACCAACCAGTCCTTCGTCAGAAGCCTAATGGCAGTTGTTTAGAAAAAACTATACTTTTTACAGCTAGATCATGCAGAAAAAAAACAGAAAAAGTCCCCATTGGTTTAAAATACTCATTTGAAAAATACAGAAAATGGTGTCAGAGAAGTTTAACAGCACCATAATACCTTCAGCCAGGAGTGTCCCAGGGTTAAAAGTGCTTGGTGGAACACACATACAAAGAATCCTACTGCATATAAATTTAATTGACATAACATAACACTGCTGGAGCAGATGACTCCTAAATCAAGCTTTGGATGTCACAGTGTGTATAAGTATGTGATTACTGAAACGCAGCCTCCACCCAGATTAAAGACATACTAAGATTGTCTTAGGGCTCCCAAGAAGTTTCAATGCATGCATTATAGACAAGGAATTACCAGTAGAGTTGTCTTAAAAACATCAGTGCACACTCAATGATGTGTAAAACTTCAATCAATCAGTCAATCACTTTATTTAACCAGGCTGCTGTACTCTCCAGCTACATATCGTGCCCCATAAATTTCAAAAAAACCTCTACTGTAGTGACAGGACTTTATAAATGATAACTTAAATATAATTTGACAGTTTTAGTGTCAAACAAAAAACTCTGGTCATGGGCCTCCAAGGAATTAGGTCCATGTAGCCTGATATGTACAGATGTCAATCTACACTAAGCATGTAACAACTTGATGTACCAGAAGTGTCTAAGGAATCTGAAAAAGAGATAAAAATGTAATGTCCCTTCTACTCCTCTTCACACAAACAATAAACCCTACCCCACCCCTCATCCCCATAATGTGTGTGGGGGGAGAGGGGATAGCTAGCTTTAAGGAGATGCTCACACACACACACACACACACACACACACATTTCAAAGGATTCTGGATGCAACTATAATGAAATAAACCTGCCACCCTCCCCAGGATAAGATAACTAGAGGTTAATATAAAGTATGTGAGTAAGACCAGAGGTCTAACATACCTACATTTCCACAAATCACTACAACAGTAGCCTAATGTACAGAGATCTGTCCAGGACCCTCATGCAAATGAGATCTCGCACCCAATATGTACGGAGTTTAAAAAATATATTTGTCACAGTCTATGATAACACTCCTGTATGTACAGTAACAGGCTAGGTAATCTGAATATGGTGTAATGGAATCCACCTCGCTCCCAGGCAGAGATAAAAAGTAAGGAGGAATTAATATTCAATATGTGTGTGAAGTAAGAGTAGTAACACACTGTAGCTCCATGTATCTAAATATAGACCTACCTCAATGTGACAGCAAGCACCACACCTATTATGTCACGTGCCTCACCACACATACCCACACACATACATATACACACACACACACACACATCTCACACAAGCTGAAGTCCTATAATATGCCAGTCTTAAGAAGAAGAGGTCTATGGATGTCAGTTTCTGTAATGTCCCATGAAACCCAGATCAAGATTCATCCCATCTGCTACCATATTGAGATGTAAAATAAGTTTAATCTCAAAAGCTCAAAAGCTGTTTTTGAGATTTCCAGGGACATTCTTTATGCTGCCTAAAATACATAAATCTGGCAATCTGAGAAGACCCATAGTCTCTGGTAATGGTACTTTGACTAAGTGGACATCTGTGTTTGTAGAGACCATTTTGAAACCGCTGGTTATGGAAAAAGACAGTCATATCCAGGACACTACGCACTTTTTGTGTGTACTTTCCAGTTATAAGGATTTACCACCTCATACCATTTTAGTGACAATGGCTGTAACATCCCTCTACACTAATATTCCACACACAGATGGCATTACAGCATGCCTTAAATACATACAGGAGAAAGGACCGGAACAAACATCAACCCTGAAGTGGTGGGGAAACTTATGGAATTCATTGTGACACATAACAACTTCAACTTCAATGGTAAACATTATGTTCAAACTATGGGAACAGCAATGGGCACCAAAATGGCTCCACAATATGCTAATATCTTTATGGCAGACTTGGAGGAGGATTTTTTAAGGCAGTGTCCCCTTAAACCACTAGCTTATTTTCATTACATGGATGATTTATCATCTGGACGAAGGGCACAGATGCACTTAAAGATTTTCATCATGAACTTAATAATCTCCACCCTACCATTTAGCATACCCTGGAGTATTCTACCACCAGTGTTAATTTTATGGACACCACAGTCACCATTAAGGATGGAACCTTACATACATGTATTTACAGGAAGTCAACAGACAGACAGAGATACCTGCACAAGAAAAGTAATCACCCAAACCATACAAAAAAATCTTGTTGTGTACATTCAAGCACTTCAGTGTCACCGTATTTGTTCAAATAAGGATGACAGAGATACACATTTGGCTATGTTGAAAAACATCTTTATTGAGTAGGGTCAATCTTCCAGAGAAATTGTCAGGATAACAGAACATGCAACGCAAGTACCAAGGCAACAACTACTTCAATATAAAGAAAAGGCAGCTACAGACAGAATACCCTTAGTAGTCACATATCATCCAGACCTTGAACTTCTGCGTAAGATTATAAAAGTCCTCCACCCAACATTTAGTGAGGATGAAACCCTTCATTGTATTTTTAAGGAACTCCCACTACTATCTTTTAAACAACCACCAAATTTAGCCAGCCTAATTATTAGGAGCAAACTTTCACCAGAACAGAATACCATGTCACACAATGGCACACAACCCTGCAATCAATGCACCTGTAAGACTTGTGAGCTCAGTTCCACCTCAGACTGTGTGATTACATCACAAAACAAACAATTCAAGGTGCATGGGAGTTACACATGCACATCATGACATGTTGTTTATGTCATTCAGTGCAAGAGATGTCCACAAACAGGTTATACTGGAGAGACAAGCCAACAGCTCCACACTAGGATGAACTCACACAAACATATTATTAGAGGAGAGATGACTGAAAAACCTGTGGGGCACCACTTCTCCCAGCCTGACCACTCAATTTCAGATATGTCAGTAATGGTCTTAAAGGCAAATCTCAAAAACACACAACAGAGATGAGCTTTTGAGATTAAACTTATTTTACATCTCAATATGGTAGCAGATGGGATGAATCTTGATCTGGGTTTCATGGGACATTACGGAAACTGACATCCACAGACCTCTTCTTCTTCAGACTGGCATACTATAGGACTTCAGCTTGTGTGGGATGTGGGTACATGTGTGTATGTATATGTGTGGGTATGTGTTGTGAGGTATGTGATATAACAGGTGTGGGGCTTGCTGTCACATTGAGGCAGGCCTCTCTTTAGGTACATGGAGCTACAGTGGGTTACTACTCTTACTTCACACACATAATGAATATTAATTTCTCTTTACTTTTTATCTCTGCCTAGGAGTGAGGTGGATTCTGTTACACTATATTCAGATTACCTAGCCTGTTACTGTACATACAGGAGTGTTATCATAGACTGTGACAAATATATTTTTTAACTCTGTACATATTGGATTGTGAGATCTCATTTGCATGAGGGTCCTGGACAGATATTTGTACATTAGGCTACTGTTGCAGTGATTTGTGGAAATGTAGGTATGTTAGACCACTGGCCTTACTCACATACTTTATATTAACCTCTAGTTCCCTTATCCTGGGGAGGGTGGCAGGTTTATTTCATTATAGTTGCATTCAGAGTCCTTTGAAATGTGTGTGTGTGTATGTGTGTTTGTGTGAGTGTGTGTGTGAGCGAGCATCTCCTTAAAGCTAGCTATCCCCCCTTCCCCCACACACATTATGGGGATGTGGGGTGGGGTAGGGTTTATTGTTTGTGTGAAGAGGAGTAGGAGACAAATTACATTTTTATCTCTTTTTCAGATTCCTTAGACACTTCTGGTACATCATGTTGTTGTTTGCTCAGTGTAGATTGACATCAGTACATATCAAGCTACATGGACTTAATTCCTTGGAGGTCCATAACTAAAGTTTTTTGTTTGACACTAATACTGTCAATTTATATTTAAATTATCATTTATAAAGTCCTGTCACTACACTACACTAGAGGTTTTTTGAAATTTATGGGGCATGATATCTAGCTGGAGAGTACAGCAGGGTGACAGGTTCAGGTAAGTTTTACACATCATAGATTGTGCACTGATATTTTTAAGACAACTCTGTTGTAATTCCTTGTCTACAATGCATGCATTGAAACTTCTTGGGAGTCCTAAGACAATCTTAGTATGTCTTTAATCTGGGTGGAGGCTGCTTTTCAGTAATCACATACTTATACACACTGTGACACCCAAAGCTTGATTTAGGAGTCATCTGCTCCAGCAGTGTTATGTTATGTCAATTAAATTTATATGCAGTAGGATTCTTTGTATGTGTGTTCCACCAAGCACCGTTAACCCTGGGACACTCCTGGCTGAATGTATTATGGCACTGTTAAACTTCTCTGACACAATTTTCTGTATTTTTCAATTGAGTATTTTAAGCCAGTAGAGATTTTTTCTGGGGGGTTTTTCTGCATCATCTAGCTGTTAAAAGTATTGTTTTTTTCTAAACAACTGCCATTAGGCTTCTGACAAAGGACTGGTTGGTCCAAAAGCTAAAGCACTTTGTTCTTGTTGTTACATCTATGTTGGTCCATTAAAATGTATCAAATCATTTGCTTCTGGATTTGTATAGTATGAGTCACTCCTCTGTCCTATAGTGATGTCAGCAGTACAGCCCTGGGCCCAAAGCAACACCAGAGTTGCTATAGAAGCTTTGGTACACTCCATAGTTTTTAGAAGCTCAGAATGCAACAACTAACTACAGAAGACAGTAATGAAATATAATTCTGGAATCTATGCAAGAAAGGGTAATTTATGCATGAAGGTCAAATGGACTGGAAAGGTGCTCTTTAATATGTTCAGAAAAAGTGAGCAAATGATCCAAAATAAATCCCAACTATTTAAGGTGGGATACTTGCTCAATTAAGTTACCTTTGTAGTCATACATTTAAAAAGTAGGGCACTTTTTATAGCATTCAACATGACCCAAAATCATAGATTTAGTTTTATTTGAGTTTAGAATAAGTAGATTTGTAGAAAACTAATTATGAACAGAAAAAAATATGTCTGAAGATATTTAACCACCTTGGAAGATTCCTCTGCTGAAGAAAAAAGAATAAGATATGCAGCATAAAGTAAAGAATGGAAATTCATAATTACAGATGGAAGAAGATTAACAAAGTAAACGTAATTGGACCTAAACATGATCCCTGACATACAGCACTATCAATGTTTGTAATACTTGACATCACATCTGATATCCCAACAAACTGGTAACAATCTGTCAAATAACCTTCAAACTGGGAAGCAACATAAGAAGAGAAACCCAGAGATTTTATCTTTAAATAAATAGTCTGTGATCAATAAGGTCAAAGGCCTTAGGCAAGTTCACAAACATGGCCCTGGTAAGGAAACCATTATCCATACCTCTCAGGACTGAGTTCATGAACCTGACAAAGGCTGCCCCAGAACCAAAACCCTTTCAAAATCCATACTGCTGTCAACATTGAATATTATATTTTTCCAAACAGTTATTAATTTGTTTGGCTACAATATTTCCAATAGTTTACTAAAAGAATTTAGGATCAAAACAGGACAAAAATATTCAACAAGAATAGCATTGGTTTTGTTAGGGACAGGTACAATCCTAGCACACTTCCAAGCAGTAGGAAATTGCTGAAAAATAAGTGATAAATTAAATATTACACATGAAGAAGGGGCAATATAAGGAAAAGCTAAGTTAAGAAAACAACTGTCCAACCCTGCCCCACAATCAGAACAACCATCAGGAATAGAAAAAAGTAATTAAGAACCTCACTAATAGTAACATGCTTAAAATGAAAAACAGGCCAATTATTCTAAGAGTTTGCTTCAAAAGAAGAAAGGGGTGCTCAGGAAGGGTAAACGCGCTATAATCATAAAATCTGGAATTTAGGGAATTAGCTATTTCAAAAGGATTTGTAATCTCATTATCATTAACCTTTGAAAGACTAATTTTAGATTTATCTTTAATGTTTTGTGGCCAACACTTTTCAACATCTTCATCTGCGACATGACTATTTCAACTAATAATATAATTAAAAAATTTGCAGACAATACTAAATTGGGGGTTGTGTTGATGGTGAGACTAACAAAATGAACCTAAAAACTGACCTTGCTACTATTGAACGTTGGGCTTTAACTAATAAAATGTTCTTTAATGTGTCATAATGTGCAGTACTACACATGGGCAAAAACAATCCTAAACAAACATATTTCTTAAATAACATCATTATTAGAGAATCCAGTACAGAAAAAGATCTGGGCATATTAGTTAATAATAAATTGTCATCTTCAGACCACTGTAACAAAATAGCTAATCAAGCCAATGCCCTCCTTCATAGAATTAATAACACCTTTATCTCAAAATCGGAAGAATGCATCATGACCTTGTACAGATCTCATGTTAGGCCATATATAGACTACAGATCACCTTTTTGGAGCCCCTACTTAATCTCTGATATCATGAGAACTGAACAGATCCAGAGTAGGGCAACAAAACTTGTATCACATCTCGTTTAGCTAGATTATGATAAAAGACTACAATGTACAGAATTACATTCACTTTAAGAAGAATAAGAGGCGACCTCCTCCAACTTAAGATCATTCAAACTCCTAACTTAATGAAACAGTGTGGTATTTCATTCTCCACTAGGAGAATCATAGCTAGGTGCCACAATAAACAACTCATAGTCAATAGAACAAAAACAAATAAAAGACAACACGTTTTTACAGTTAGGGCGCCCAGGGTATGGTATACTCTGCCTCAAGACATTATAGAATGCAATCAAATAAATACCTTCAAAAATAAATTAGATAATTGGCTAATGAATTAAAACATTTATTAAGGAAGGGAAATAAAGTAACTGTAGGTTTAAATGTTCCACAAGTGTGGAGGACAATCTCGATGAGCCGAGGCCTTCTCTTGTCCATAAAATCAAGTAACCAAGTAACCAAGTTTATCAAGGAGTTTACATTGTCCCAAAAACAATGTGAATCACACCAATTAATTTCCAACTTCTTTTTTGTAATATTCAGTTTCAGCAGATCTAATCACAAATGTAACTTTATTTCTAATTTGTCTATACTGGAAAAAATTATTAGCTGTAGGAGCAGATTTAAGAGCAGCCCAAGCCAATTTCCTTTGCTTAATCATCTACTTTATATTTTCAAAAATCTATCTATCAAACTCTTCTAGTATACTTAAGACAATATTTTTCCTGAATGGAAACAAGTTGATTATTTATTTATTTGCTTATTCATGAAACTATGAATTTAAAGATGATGTTTGACTTCTGCGGCTATGCCCCGTGACAAAGAGTTTTTGCTAGAAGTGCTGGGGTGATCCAGTGGCATGCAATTAGACTGCTCCTTCCCTCACTTTTAGAAACATAGAAACATAGAAACATAGACTTTGACGGCAGATAAGGACAGCTTGGCCCACCTAGTCTTCCCATTTCTCTACCTACAGAATAAGCTGCAGA
Source organism: Neoceratodus forsteri (assembly GCA_016271365.2). Classification (NCBI taxonomy): domain Eukaryota; kingdom Metazoa; phylum Chordata; order Ceratodontiformes; family Ceratodontidae; genus Neoceratodus; species Neoceratodus forsteri. The sequence goes on along the minus strand of CM057451.1, from coordinate 446,735,629 downwards.
TTCTAGTTAACCAACAGCCTATTTCTTCCTACCCCCCACAAAAATTGCCTAATGTCTGTCCCATGCATTCTTGAATTCTCCCACAGTTTTAGACCCCACAATTTCCTCAGGAAGGCTGTTCCATGTGTACACCACCATCTATGTGAAAAAATACTTCCTCACATTGCCCCTGAACTGCCCCCCATCTTCAAATTGTGTCCCCTTGTTCTTGCATATCTCTTTTTCTGAAATATGCTATCCTCTTAGACTTTGTTGATTCCACTGAGGTACTTAAAAGTTTCTATCATGTCCCCCCTCTCCCTTCTTTCCTCAAGGGTATACATATTAAGCTCCTTTAGTCTCTCCTCATATGGCTTCTCTTGCAGACTCTGCATCATTTTAGTTGCCCTCCTCTGGACTGCCTCTATCTGGTCTATGTCCTTGCGGAGATGGGGTCTCCAGAACTGGAAACAGTATTCCAGATGAGGTCTCACTAACTGTATGTACAGAGGGATAACAACTTCCTGTTTTCTGCTGTTGATGCCTCTCTCTATACATCCCAGTACCCCCAGCCCTCCCTACTGCCTTCTCACATGGCTTGCTAACCTTAAGGTAATCTGATATGATTACCACCAGGACCTTTTCTATTTTTGTTGTTGTTGTTACTACCTCCCCCCAACTGTGTAATCTTCCCCTGGGTTTTTGTTTCCCAGGTGCATTATTTTGCACTTCTTTGCATTGAATCCAAGTTGCCATACTTCTGACCATTCCTCCAACCTTGCCAAGTCCCTTCTCATCCTTTCCACATCTCCTTGTGTATCAACCCTGTTGCAGATCTTTGAGTCATCTGCAAAGAGGCATACTTTTGCTTCTAGTCCCTCTACAATGTCACTTATAATGACATTAAAAAGGACTGGACCCAGTATTGAACCCTGAGGTACCCCACTAGTAACCTCTCTTTCTTCAGAGTGGACTCCATTTACAATTACCTTCTCTATCCTGTTGTCCAGCCAATGTTTTACCCAGGCTACCACCCTGGGACACACTCCTAGGCTGGTTAATTTGACTATTAATCTTTTGTGTGGGACTGTGTCAAATGCCTTGCTAAAGTCTAGGTGGGCCATGTCCATAGCCCCTCCCTGGTCTACTACTTTGGTCACCCAGTCAAAGAAATCAATTAGATTTGTCTGACATGACCTTCCTGCTGTGAACCCATGCTGCCTTGGATACTGTGCCCTACTGGCCTCTAGGTACTAAACAACTCTTTCCTTCAGAAGTGATTCCATCACATTCCCTACCACAGAGGGCAAACTGACAGGTCTGTAGTTTCCTGCCTCTGTCTTGGTCCCATTTTTGTGAAGAGGAATCACATCTGCCTTCCTCCAGTCCTCAGGTACCACATCATCCTCCCATGATTTGTTTTCTTTCTTATTGCACAATAAATGCTTTGGATTACATACTTTATTGCATAGTGAGGTGGTTTTTGATTCCATTCAAGTAGAGGAGACACTTGGCCATTTGCTGTTGCTGCTGGACAGGCCACATGTTTCATCCTGCAATGGTCCAGCTGAGTAGTATTCACAGTCTTACTGTTCTGCAGCTTGTCAAGTGGTTCCCCCTGCCCCTGATCACCCTTTTCATATTAGTAAGTAAGTTCTAGTGTCCAGTGGTTCCTCCTGCCCCCTGATCACCTCTTTATACAATAACAAGCAGTGGTGGTCCAGTGTCTCCCCACCTTGCCCAACTGCTTACCTCGCACCTCCTCAGACCCCCTTACCAAGGTGGCCAGTAATTCTCCAACCTGATATGGTGACTGACATGGCTCTCCTCTCACCTCCTCATCTGGCTGCCTTACTAGCTGTCAGTGAGCAGGGGTACAGTACTTAAACTGTACTTGTGCTCACTGATAGCTCATATGGCAGCTGGCAGCAGAGGCAAGAAGAGGGTAGTGCCAGTCACCATAAATGGCTTGGAGGATTCCTGCCCACCTGGCTAAGGAGAGGGGATGAGGAGAAGTAGACTGTGAGCAGGCAGGTTTGGTGAGGGGACACTGGTCACCTCCGCTTGTAATTGTGTAAACAGGCCATCAGGGGTGGGGAAGCCATTGGACAGCACAACAAACTTACTGATATAAAATGGGAAATTAAGGAGAGGCAGGGTGAGGCACTGGATACCAGGGTTTACTTACTGAAAAGAAATGGGTGATCAGGGGGTGGGGAGAGTCACTGAATACCAGAGCTTAATTACTAAAAGGAAATGGGCAGTTTGGGGAGAGGGGGGGCCACTAGACACCAGGGAGTACTTGGTGATTTGGACAATTGGAGTTGGGGAGGTCACACTAGACCACCAGGGATGGACTACATATGCACAGAGAAGTGATGAGGGAGGTGGCCACACTGGACAACCAGGGCTAGCAGTTCATATGTGACAGTGACAGTAGAGGGCTGCTGCATCCCATGCAAAAGAGCCCATAATGGACATGCAAATTGACCCTTAATGCCTTGCATGCCTGATGGGCTCATTTGCATGTTGTGGCTGAATATAACCAGCAGAAGTCTTGGTGCTATCCTGTTTCAGATAGTGCTATTCCCTGTGGGCAATATACAGCCCAGGTCTGTGCCGGGGCAGTATACTTGCACTTAGTGCTGCACCAGCATGGCCTGATGTTCAGTCAGATAGCGCTGCATGTTATCTGAGTGACTATAGTAGCAGCAGCAAGGTCCAGCACAAATGCAGCACAAACATTTGCACTGCCCTTACATATTTCTTTGAATATCTGGCCTAGAATCTTTTTTTCTGAACTATCAAGACTCATCTGTATTTGAGATATCCAGCAAGTTAACATTACATTTCAAAATTATAATGTATAGAAACAAGAAAGCACACCTGAAAAATAAACAAGTAATATGTGTCTTAGACTTTGGCATCCTCCTGCTTTCCTTGCCCCATTTGTCAGCTAGTCAAACTGTCAAGCAAACCGATCACCAGATAGCAATGGTTAACTTACCATGTCTCAAGATGCAGTGCTGCAATCTGATTGGTTAATTGCTCTTTCATCACAACCTTGCGTGAACTACATGCTTTTAACTTACATGACAGGAAACCTTTTTGATTACTTTATGTATGGTTCTGTATTATTGTTATTGTTGTAACCTGATGGTGGGAGGGGGAGTTTTCTGAATATTCTTGTGCACAATGGAAAATATTTGATTAAAAAATGTCCTTTCTTCAGTGATAGCAGAGGCATATCTATGATATTTTAACTGGTGGGGAACATTCCCATTATCACTAACTTACCCTTTATAAACCCGTTGCACCAAAGTGCAAGAACAAAGCCACCTTTGCAAATACTTTTCATCACATTCTTCAGACTAAGTCACCAGTTGAAAATCCTCTGCATCATAACATCCCCACAACAGTGACAAAGGACAAATGGCAAGTACTATTGGTGATACTAGTAAAGAAGGGCATGATGGGAGGGGGGAAATGGGTGGAAGGTGGTTTCCCTTAATGCTAGGAGCCTTGGGAGGAAAACTACAGAGTTACAGGTGCTCATAGCAGAGGGAGAGGTGAACATTGCAGCCATCACAGAAACATGGGCCACCCAATACAATGACTGGGACCTGTCTGTACCAGGGTACAGGTTATTTCGTAGGGACAGGGATTGGGAAAGGAGGCGGTGTGGCACTATATGTGAAGGAAGGACTGAAGTGTGTAAGGGAGGAAGGGAGGAGGGTAGATGCTGGTCACTTTGGGTGCAAATCAGGATTCCAAGAATAGGATTCTTAGAATAGGAGGGTGTACAGGCCGCCATCTCAGACGGAGGAGTTAGACAGGGAACTAGTGGGACAGATCAGGAGGACCTATGGAAGGGTAGTGTGGTGATTGTGGGGGACTTCAACATGCCAGGAGTGGACTGGAGTACCCCAACAACCAGGAACAGAAGGGAGCAGGTACTGCTGGATGCCTTCAAGGACAGCTTCCTGCTGCAAATGGTCAGTGAACCAACCAGGTTAGGGAATACCCTTGATCTTGTGCTGGCAAATGGGGACTTTGTGAGAGACATACAGTGGAGGAACCGCTGTCAGGGAGTGACCACCACTCAGTATGGCTCATACTGGATATGGGCAAGGAAAGAGTGGAATCTGGCACAAGAGTGCTGGACTTCAGGAGGGCCAACTTTGGGAGGATGGGGGAAGTTGTAAAATGGTACCTGGCCAGAATTCAATCTAGTATGGACACTAACCAGAGGTGGGAGCTCATAAAGCTGGGGATAATGGAGGCAACCAAAACCTGCTGCAAGGCCCAGAGCAAGAAGGCTAGGGCTAAGAAACCAAGCTGGTTGAGCAAGGAGGTCATGGAAAAGGTAAGGAGGAAAAGAGCTGCCTTTTGGAAGTACAAGAAAACAGGGAGAAGGGAGGATAAGTAGGAGTACTTGATGGAATCAAAGGAGGTAACAAGGTCAGTAAGGGGAGCCAAGGCATCTATGGAACTCAGGCTGGCACAAGGCATTATGAAGGGTGAGAAAGACTTCTTTAGGTACATCAGGGAGAAAAGGAGCTGTAAGGACCACATAGTAAGGATTAAGAAGGAGGGTGTTGGGTGGAAGCAGGGTGCGATAAGGCAGAAGCAATAAATGAGTACTTCTGCTCAGTATTTACTGAAGAGAAGAGGGGGTTGACACCCAAGGGGGGAGAAATGGCAGACACAGGGGGGATGGAGTGACAGATGGGGAAATCATGGAGGGCAGAGTTCGGGAGGGTTTGAAGGCACTGAGGGTGGATAAGGTGCCAGGCCCAGATGGCATCCACCCCAGGATACTGAAGGTGCCAGCAGAGGTCCTTGCAGGACCTTTGGCAGACCTATTTAATGCCTCACTACATTCGGGGTGTGTACCTCAGGACTGGAGGATGGCTCATGTGGTGCCCTTCCATAAGAGTGGCCCCAAGGATGAACCGGGGGAAAGTACAGACCAGTGAGCCTCACATCCATCATGGGTAAGCTAATGAAGACTATCCTAAAGGAGAGGCTGGTGGCCTTCCTAGAGGCCAAAGGACTACAAGACAGCAGACAGCATGGCTTTATATGGGGCAGATCCTGCCAAACCAACCTGGTGGAGTTCTATCACTGGGTGACTAGGAAACTGGACAGGGGCCATTCAGTGGATGTCCTGTATCTGGACTTCAGTAAGGAATTCAACTCGGTGCCGCATGGGAGGCTGGGAAGTAAGTTAGTAGGCACAGGGGCAGGTGCAAAGCTGGTGAGATGGGTAGGGAACTGGCTTCAGGGAAGGCAACAGAGGGTGGTCGTGGGTGGGAGCTCTCACACCCAAGGGTAGTGACGAGCGGTGTTCCACAGAGCTCGGTGTTTGGCCAGTGTTGTTTGGGAGATTCATTGCAGACATATCATTGGACATCAAGAGCAAGATCAGTCTTTTGCTGATGATAACAAGGTAGGAGTAGTGATGGATGACCTAGGTGGATGGCAGGGGTTGCAGGATAATCTGACAAAACTTGAAACCTGATTAGACACCTGGCAACTGGGGTTTAATGCCAAAAAGTACAAGGTGCTGCATTTCGGGATGAAGAACCTAAGGAGGAGTTACCAGCTGGGGAGAGTGCAGCTAGCCTAGACAGAGGAGAAGGATCTGGGGGTGGTCATTACAGGATCAATGAACAACTCAGCACAATGTAGGAAGACAGCTGCAAAGGTCAACAAAATGCTGGGTTGTATTGCAAGGTGTATATCCTCGAGGAGGGAGGAGGTGATTCTGCCACTGTACAGATCATTAGTTAGACCGCACCTGGAGTACTGCGTGCAGTACTGGTGCCCGTATCTGAAGAGGGACATTAAGTTACTGGAGGAGGTGCAGTGTGGGACGACAAAGATGATCAAGGGACTGGGGGACTTATCATATGGGAGGAGGCTAAGGGAGTTGAACATGTACTCACTGGAGAAGAGGAGGGACAAGGGTGACATGATTGAAACCTTTAAGTATGTGAAAGGAATACACAAGACAGGTACAGAGGGGCTGTTCAAAGTAAGGGAGGGGAGGGACACCAGGAGCCATGATATGAGAAAGGAGGGAGGAAGGTTCAGGAGGGAGATGAGGAGACACTTTTTTACAGAGCGGGTGGCTGGGTGGAATGCGTTACCTGCAGAAGTGGTATCCAGTAGAACAGTGGACTGCTTCCAAAGGGGATGGGACAGGACAAGGGGGAGGTTCAATGAAGGGGAAGGGTGGAAGGCTGGAGTAGCTGCAGAATAAGGGGTGCTAGCTGCACATTCGAGCAGACTTGATAGACCTCTAGGCCTTTATCTGCTGGCAAATTTCGTATGTTCGTATGTTCGTATCACTGACCTGAAATGAGGTGTCATTTGCAAGATCTTTGCCAAGTGCAGTTGAATGTAAGTCAGGTTTTGCAAATACTTTGTAATAATGAGCAAATGCTTACAATCTCTTTTCTGGCCCTGATTCTAGAAGCTTGGCGCAAGCCGCCTCCAAAGACAACTTGCGCCAAATGCCGTTGCCACAGGACCCTGCACCCTATTCTAGAAGGGGCATGGTCCCCTTGGCTAAGCCCCATGACTTGCCACATGCAGAAAGGCACGCCCAACCTACAGGCATACCAAAGGGCATGTTGTAGTTGCAGCTCCCCAGCAGCGTAAGTGACCTAAAACTAAGAGGGCAGTTAGCCCCCCAGCTAGCACTTTTACATGTTGCAATGGAAAATAACAAAATAACTTTACAGGCACCAGGTCGAGTGCTCTCCATCGAATGCAGTCTCATCCACACCCCCACCTAACCCTAAGCCGGGTGACTGATACTAGCCCACTTTTCTCATTTTCCATGGCCAGCCACCAACTGAGCATCGCATGAGCACTTACTGTATAGACACGCTTAGAAATCATGAATACCCATTCATTTCTGAGCACGTCTATACAGTAAGCGCTTATGCGGTGCTCAGTCAGTGGCTGGCCATGGAGGTGAGTGGTGGGCTGTGCCAGTCGCTGCCTGGGGATGGATGGGGGTGTGTGGGTGGACTGGCACTGCTGGGTGGTGTGGAGGGCCACTAGACTACTAGGCATTTTGGGATTATTTTATTAATTACCATTTGCGGCATTTACTTCTGGGTCGGGGACTGGTTGGGGGGACACAGCTGTCCTTGTGGGGCACTAGTACGGTGGGGTCGGGGCATGATGAGTGGGCTGCGCCTTGCAGGGCATTGAGGGTTTGGGGGTTCTGGGGGCTGAGGGTGTGAGATGCCCAGCTGGGCACTTCTGCTGTGGGGGATCGGGGGCTGGGAGTTGTGGGCTGCCCTGTGCGGCACTAATGGGAGTGTTCTGGGCATGGGGGAAATCATGAAGTGGGTGCAGTGGATGACCAGAACCCCTGGAGGACATATGTACAGTTACACCAGCTAAATGCTTGTGTAACTTACATTACCAGTTCTCCTCTGGGGGTTCTTGTAGAATCCCGACATTGGGGAATTTGTTGCTGCCCTTCTGGAATAGGGTGCAACTGCTGCTGTAAACCCCCTAGTGCCATGTTGCAGGGGGTTGATGGTGCAACTGCTGTTGTAACTGCTCTTAGGTGCAAGTGGTCTCTGACATGTCACAGGCCACATTATAGAACTGTGCATGTCACAACTGCTGGCGTAAGTTGCTACTTGCACCATTCTCCTTGGGGCAGGTGCTGTTACTCCATGCGTAACTCTTCTAGTGTTGGGCCCACTGTCAGCTGCTAAGTGTTTGTCAATTTTTCAACAAAGGGTTTGCTTTGCATATATAAGACAAACAATGAGCTTGCTCAATGGATTTATCCCTTCACAATAAACTTGAACTTTGAAAAAAAAACATTTGAAAACATTAATTATGAGAGAATATGCTATGTAAAGATGACGCAGTATAATGGCAAAATGTTTCATTTGTGTGGTGGAGATTTCTTTCATCTCTTGATTTACTTCAAATGACACATTTTATGGTCCCGAGAAGCAAACACTATAACTGGCCACTGAGCCACACTGCCTCTACAAGATATCTGCATCCTGAACTACTGTATGCAAAAGAGAGATAATTTAATAATAGATCACATCACTGAATCATTAATTTCTGCTCAAAGCACCTTCACCTTGCTCCCAATTCATATCTTAGCTGCTATTTTCTGGCATCTGGAACTCACAGCAACTTGCACAGTACTGCAGGTTACATGGGTAAAGAGAGATTGTCCTTCTGTGGCTGCAGGTGGGGATTAGGTACAATATCTGAATACTGTCACACAGCACTATTGGTTGAATCAGCGTAAACAACTGGGTCACATTGAAGTATTGAAAATAACTCCATTTCATGTTTTTTAGGTCTCCAGAACACTTGATTGAACTACCTGTTTTTAATTTACTGAATCCGACTTTATGTGGTATTCAGCATAATGCAATACATTGAAAAAACAAAAGGACTGCTGTTAGGGTAAATTTTGTTTTAACCCAAATGCAATTATGGTCAAAACAAAGGCAGATGGTGGCACACACTCCCAAATGTGGTGTGAGTTTGAACTAGTTGGAGTGGATGAGGTAGTCAAGATAGTCTCGAGGCTGTGGCCAACCTATTGTGATCTAGACCCAGGTTCAACCCAACATTTGGTCACTTGTGTTGGCTTGATTGGATCTGTGGTTGCTGAGATTGTCCTGTGTTCCTTGAGGAGTAGATTCTTTCCTATGGCCTTGATAGAGGCATTAGTGAGACCTCTTTGGAACCAATGACCTGGAGTGTCTCGTCAACTACAGCCCAGTCTCAAACCTCCCATTTTTTGAGAAGGTTTTAGAAAAGGTGCTGTCCATTCAGGTCGAGACTCATCTTACCTCCTCTGCCACTTTTGAGCATTTCTAGTCTGGATTTAAACTTGGGCATAGTACGGACACTGCCCTGATGAAGGTGCTAAATGATCTCCTGATAATGAGAGATAAGGGAAAATGTACCATCCTTGTTCTCCAAGATCTCTCTGTGGCATTTGACACCATGGACCATGAGGTGTTACTGGACCGACTGCAGAACTGGTGTGGACTAACCAGCAGTGTCATCAGCTGGTTTAGGTCCTACCTGATGGGCAGAGTGCAGAGAGTGATGATGGGGTTATCCTCATCTTGCCTGATGCCCCTACTTTGTGAAGTTCCACATGGGTCAGTTCTGTCACCTCTGTTGTTCACGGTGTATATGCTGCTGTTAGGGGACATTATCGGGCAATATGGGCTGGGTTTTCATTGCTATGCTGATGACACCCTGCTGTACCTGTCCTGTTCACCTGGAAACCAGATGGCAGCCTCCATGTTTAACACCTGTCTGGATGAGATCCAGAACTGGATGGCTCAAAACTGGCTATGACTCAGACTGGAGAAGATGGAGGTACTGGTAGTGGATTCTGCCTGTCGGTGGGATGGTTGAGGGTTGGGGAATGACCCTGGTTTAATACTTGGAGGTGTTCCCTTGACTCCCTCTACTTGGGTTAGGGATCTCGGTGTGTTCCTTGATGACAGTCTGATACTTGATAGCCAGGTGTTACCCATCGTCCAAAACAGTTTTTATCATCTGTGGAACAGTGCCCAGATCCCAGCCCTGGAACCAGTTGACAACCTTGCCACTCTAGTGTATGCCTTCATGATGTCTAGGTTGGATTACTGTAATGCTCTATACCTTGGGCAATCTGAAGGCAATTTCCACCATCTGCAGCTGGTGCAGAATGCAGTGGCCAAGTTATTGACTGGCATTTTAAGATTTGGCCATGTCATGCCTGTCCTCTGTTGACTGCACTGGCTGCCGATAAGGTGGAGAATTGCTTTTAAGGTCAGATTACTAGCCTATAAAGCCCTGCATGAATGGGGACCAGACTATCTGCAAGATCTCCTGGTTCCTCCCCACCTGGTCCGTGCTCTCCATTCCTCAGTGTATTGCCTCCTGGTGGTCCCCAGGGCCAGGTTGTGGCAATCTGAGGAGCATGCTTTCTCTGTTGTCATGCCAGCCTGAGGAAGTCACTGCCAGTTCATTTGAGGGAGGCACCTCAGTTGAAACCTTTAAAAAAGAGCTGAAAACATTTTTATTTAATCAAGCCTATGACCTGTATGACATCTGATTGTTTAAGGTCTTATAGTATACTGACAGTCATGTTTTTATATGACAGATTTTTAAATATTGCTTACAATCTGCAGTGAGTTGTTATATATTGAGTTGTTGTATATTTGTTCTAAATGTGATGTTGATGTTGTTTTTAAGAACTGTTCAGCACTCCAGGTCCCCTGGAAGGGGTGCTATATAAATAAAGTTTCTGTTTATTTATCTAAATGATGAAAAAAGCACACTGCTGCCAATACATAACAAACACTATGCTTTCTTTATTTCACTGCTTAGTGCAAATAATGCAAAAATGCCACGATGATCCCAGGAGAGCACTGACTGGACAACAACTCCCAATGACTTAACAATTCACATTAGTAACAAAGGTTTCTTTGGGGGAAAAGTAAGTACCTTTTTGGAATTCACTGGTAGCAGAGTACTTTTCTTATTAATCAGAAGTGTGTGCTGCTGTCTGCCTTTTTTTGGACTATAATATAATACATGACTTACAGTAAGCTACGAAAAGTTCAGTGGCAACACGTCAATAAAAAAATTAATATTAAATAAGTGTTTAGGCAGTTTAAGTGATGCATAAAACTTAAATGTACCATTCACTGACAATTCATTTAAAACTCACTTTCCTGCTCATGACTCCTTTGCACCTTGAATCTTAGCTCCTTCACATAAAACTGTAATATTATTTAAATGTAGACTGTGCTGTATGCATATCCATAACTCTAAAATAATTGTGCAAACCTCTGTGTTACTAAAGGTGTGAACATGTCAGGCTGAATTAGTCAAAGTTCAAATTATTTAAATAAATGTTGTCAGTCTGAGCCAGTAATTTTTGATACCTCATGCCCCTTCTCCCCACCATGACTGATAACAACTACTCCACTGCCTCAGTAAATTTATCTTGGAAGCAAAATATTCCAGGCTGCTGAAACTCTCTGAAGCAGACTGATGACTGTAATCTTCAGAGGGACTGAAGGGTGCAGCCATGAAAGCCCACTGGTTCACAATTCAACTAAAATAGAATTGTTGCATATCTTAGACATAGGAGTCTATATTTGAAAAGAGGAACAATTCTTGAATATTTATTGCTGCACATACAACTTTAACTTTTGCAGAGGCTTCATTGGGGGCATCCCTCAGTCATGTCCCAATTCCATTTTGTGTCTGTGATGGCTTTCTTTATCAAGTTTCTGATTCAAACAGCTAAATCATCAGTGATGTTTACTGGAATTGGGACTCAGTATAAAACCCACTACTGCAGTCGGTGTCTTAAGCACAGTCTGCCTGCAGTTATTACAGTAGTGGAATAATGCTTCTGTTTTTTTTTTTGCTTTGTTTTCCTTTTTTTTTGAGTTATGAGTTTTATGATCTTACAGCACTAACTGTAATGCACAAAATAAAGAGATGAGGTACACAGACCTCCACACTGGCTGTACAGATGCACTGTAGTATAACAACAAACAGTAAATAGGTCCAAAAGTCCATGCAGTATGGAAAACTGCTAGTTGATGGCAAAAAAGAGTAAAGTTCAATCCGATTATCCTGTAGAGCAATGCCACTCTCACCACAAAATATGATAAATAATCATTAAAACCAGGATATCAGGTCCCATGAAGAACTATAATAATGTGGTGGGCCAAGTGACATAAACAACTCTAGACAGATCAGTAAAATGATAGCCTGGCCTCAGTTAAGTTGCCTTAAAAACCCATAGTCTAAGACAGAGCAAGGCAACCTGCCCTATGGGTACAGTATAAAGTTGTAGGATTTAATTAATGTCCACATACTGAGTGGTGATATTACACACCAATATTTAAACAACTATAGTTGGAGTCTAAAAGTACAGTATATCAGTTAGGTCATTCAACTGGAGCAGTATTTCAGGTTTTTCAAAAAAAGAAACAAGCAAACATAATCACAGTTTACATTTATGAAAAAGGTATAGTATATTTTAAAATAGGCTTGTAACAGTAACCCCTAATCAGAACTATAAAGTAGAAGAACCTGTGCATTAAGAGATGCAAAAACAGTCAGCAGCTAAGATGCCAGAAATTAGGCAAAGCAAAGCCTAATTCCCTAGTCAGGTACTTATTTGAAAACTGATTCAAAGGTACAGTACATCACCTGTCTTCACTGGAGGTAGATTCAGAAGGATTTAACTGTCCAAGGAGTTTCACAGCAAACTGAACCACTGAGATAGGGTCCACAAAGATATTCGACTTTGACACAAGTCAAATTTGGGGTTGTACAGGATAATTGAGCCAGGCCTCTATGCCATGCTGCAAGAGATTCTTTATGACAACCTGAAGGTCCTTTTTTCTGGCTTGTGTCTATGCCAAAAGGTCAGGAAAAAGGCCAAGATGACTGCCCTCCCACATTATTTCTCCTTGAGATATGGCCACCTGCAGGAGGGATATCCGAGTGTCTGGTGCAGACAGGCTTGCAATAGCAGTAAGTGGTCACTGTTGCTGATCCCCTCATGGTCAGGGTCATTGGGGAACTGCAAACACTTTTAGGACTTTTATCCCTGAATCCAGAGGCAAAAGTTGAAGGTCTTGAAAGACCAGTCTGGTCACCACTGGCAAAATTTCCATGGCACCAGCACATCTAGGAGGAAAGCCCAAAATCGGACATTTGCTTGCCTTTGGGCATTCTCCAGACTTTCAATTTTTGTTTTTAACATGGAGAAGTCCTGGACATAGGCATCATTGTAATTGGCCTGTCAGATATTTGCCTCTTGTAAATTTAATAGCTGCAGCATTGTCTTGCATGATGCGGGCCATTTTCGGAGAGCTTTGCTTCTATGGATGCTGATTGTTTATTAGTCTTTTCACCATTTGCTTGAATTTTGGGTAACATGTCCTGGATTTGCACCATTGGAAGTTCAGGTGCTACCATTCCACTTGCTACAGTATGCCCCAATTCTCTGACTGAGCTCAGAGAAGAAAGGAACACATACAGGCAGTGCGCTGTATGCTTTGCATCTTATTTTGGCCCCATTGTATTGCAGGTAAACTTTGACATGTCCAAATGAGCTTTGTAGACACCTTTGTATCCAAAATATTAGGTCTGCAGAACTTTTCAGGGTTAACAAGTTAGAGCCGCTCTAAAATGTTGCTGCCATCATGCTGCTCCGCAGCGCCCCCCCCCCGGGTTTTTTTTTTAGTCATCATTGGTGGGGGCAAGTTTTGTTGAAAGTTGTTTGAATTGGTGTAACAGTTACTGACTGAAGGGTAAATTTGAGACCAGCCGTAGTACTCTGCATTTAAGGGCCGTATTCAAATAAGTGTGTCTTGCTCTGTAGTTGGGGAATGGGTGGTTATCAATGTCAGTGCTGAAATTACAGGGCAGCTTGCCAGAGCTCTGCTCGCCTAGCTGTCAAGTGAGCCCCAGAGACTCACTCATCACTGCCTATGATTTATTTATTTATTAGCTTTTGGTAACCGGGTAAGTGCGCTAGGCAACAGACCTGCCTATTTTCAGGCACGACCCGAGAAAAGGGAAGGGGGCACTTAATTTATAGAAAGGACCCTTATGGACCATCCTAGATCCCAAACCTCATAAAGTGTAATTCCAACATTGATCAAAACCCTCAGTTTTCTGCTGTTCTGAGGCACATGGCAGTTGCAATAGAAACCAAGGCCAGCCATAGGATTTGGTGCTGACTGCAGAAATTATACAGAAACTGCCCCAGTAAGCCAGAGATAGACACCCCCTTTACTCTTTTTCCCAATTACTCTGCCTCCCAATTACTCACAGAGGTTAATGACTGGCTCAGGAAGTGGGGTGAAGAGAATGGGTTGGGGGTGTTAGGGAACTGGAATGGAGTTTGGGAGGATAAGGGACTATATGCCAAGGACAGGTTTCATCTTGCCCCATTAGGGAAGGAAGTCCTTAAACAGGGGATGGCTGACTACATACAAGAAAGGTGGGGTTTAAACTTGTAAGGGGGGGAAGGGATGAGGGGGGCTGACCAGAAGCCTCTCCTCCAGATGAGGGGAGTAGCCACTGCCCAAGAGGGGAGGGGGAAACAGACTGGAGGTGGAGGTTTCAGGAGGAGCAGGGGAGGATGGAAGTATAAGGAATCTGGGTGGGGTTCAACAGAGGATCAGGGATAAGGGTGGGGTTGGTGTTAGTAAATGCCAGGAGCTTGGAAACAAGTTGCCGGAGTTCCAGGCCATGCTGTTCGAGGGGTGGATGTGGCAGTGTCACGAGATGGGCCAACAAAACCACGACTGGGACCTAAATGTACAGGGGTACACTATGCTTAGGAAGGATAGAAAGGAGGTCAGAGGGGTGGAGTGGCTATGTTCATTAGAGATGATATAGAAATTGCTATGGTAGAAGAGGCAGAGGGAAATGTGGAGGCCTTATGGGTCACTTACGATCTCCAGCAGGAGATAAGGTCAAGCTGGGAGTAGTATATAGGCCCCGGGATGAGTGATGTTCTAGAGGATGGTTTGCTGGACAACATCATTGCCCAGTGTGGTCCAAAAGGGAAGGAGTGGTGTTGATGGGGACCTTAATATGCCAGGTACAAACTGGGGAACCATGTCCTCTAAGGTAGCCAAGGAGCAGAGGCTGCTGGATGGCTTCCAGGATGTGTTCTTAACACAGCATGTGATGGAGCCCACAAGGGAGGGCATGTCCTGATGTGGTTCTGGCAGATGGGGATCTGGTAAGGGACATGGCTGTACAGGACCCCTGACTGGGAGTGACCACAATACTGTCTGGTTTCAAATAAGCATGGGGGAGGGGTGAGATCTAGGACACTGGCAGTGGACTTCAGGGGGCAGACTTTATGGGCATGGGAAATATTCTCAAGGATCACTTGAAGGGATTACCTCAATGACAAGTGTGGAAAGGAGATGGGAGGTCATAAACGGGACTTCATGAGGCAGTCAGGATCTGCGCTAAGTTGAAACGTAAGGGAGCAAGGTCACGTAAACCATGCTGGTGGTCCAGTGAGGTACAGGTAGCAGTCAGAGAAAAGAAGGCGACTACAAAAAATATAAAACAACAAGAGGATAGGATAAGGAATGTACCAGCTTGCATCTAGAAAAGTCACCCGGTATGGTGAGGGAGCAAGTCCAGTAAAGAGCAGCGGCTGGCACAGGGATACATGGAGGGAAAAGGGTTCTTCCGACATTGGGGAGCGGAGAAAACTAAGGACCATCTCCAGCAGATTGAGATCAGAAGGAGGGTGGTGGAAGAGCGAGGACCAGGCAGAGGTATTTAACGAGTACTTTGCCTCTGTGTTCACTAGGGAGGGGATGGTATATCTACAAAACAAGGCATGAAGGGGATAAATAGAAGCAGGGAGTGGGATCAGGGAGCAACAGAAATGGAGCAAGAGGAGGAAAGGTACCAGGGGGTCACATCTGGATAAGGATAAAAGACCAGTAAGGGGGAGGGGACGGATGATGCTATCTCCACCAAAAGGGTGTGGTTAGCCCTCAAGGCCCTAAAGAAAAACAAATCTCCTGGGCCGGATGGCATTCATCCGAGAGTACTATGGGAATTGGCGGACATACTGGCTGCACCCCTGGCGGAGCTTTTCAGCAGGTCACTTGAGACAGGGAGGGTACCTAGGGATTGGCGAGAGGCACATGTGGTACCAATCCATAAAGGGGGTTGAGGGAAGTACCAGGTAATTATAGACCCATCAGTTTGACCTCGGTGGTGGGAAAATTAATGGAGAGTAGACTAAAGGAACGATTGGGGGTGTACTTGGAGGAGGTGGGAGGTCTGGATAGTAGGCAACATGGGTTTGTGCCAGGTAGATCATGTCAAACCAACCTTGTGGAGTTCTATGAATGGGTAACATCAGAACTGGACAGGGGTAAGCCTGTGGATGTATTATTCTTGGACTTCAGCAAGGCGTTTGACTCTGTCCCCCACAATGGTCTGGTGGAGAAACTGATGGGGTTAGGAGTAGGCCCTTTGATGGTCAGATGGATTTAAAACTGGCTAGCTGGACGCACTCAGAGAGTAGTGGTCTGTGGGGAGCTCTCAAACCCTAGAGAGGTTGGTAGTGGGGTACCACAGGGCTCGGTCCTGGGTCCGATCCTGTTTAATGCATACATATCGGACATCAGAGAGGATATAGGGTGTGAAATGAGTCTCTTCACAGATGACTCCAAAATGGGAGCAGTAGTTGAGGGAGAAGAGGGGAGGGTGGCCCTGCAAGGGGACCTGGACACCCTGGAAAGCTGGGCTCACACATGGAAATTAAATTTCAATATCACCAAGTGCAAGGTGTTGCATCTTGGTCGGGGAAACCCTAAACACAGGTACACCCTGGGAGGGGAGGCGCTGGAGGCCTCAATAGGGGAAAAAGACCTAGGGGTCATGGTGGATACATGTATGAATAACTCTGAGCAGTGCAGGAGAGCAGCTAGCAAGGCAAACAGGATGTTGGGATGCATCATAAGGGGGATCACCTCTAGGAGCAAGGAAGTGATTCTGCCGCTGTACAATGGACTGGTTAGACCACACCTTGAGTACTGTGTACAGTACTGGAGACCACATTTGAAGAGGGACATACAGCTCCTGGAGAGGGTACAGGAGGAGGGCAACAAAGATGATACGAGGGCTAGGGATTTGACTTATGAGGACAGACTTGAGGAGCTCTGCCTGTTTTCATTGGAGGAGAGGAGAGACAGGGGGACATGATTGAGGTCTTCAAGTACCTCAAGGAATAAATAGGGTAAACATGGAGGGATCTTAGACTAAAGCAGGGAGGTATCACCAGAGGGCATGGTTTGAAGTTGGAAGGTGGAAGGGTGAGGGGGAAAAGAGGAGGAGGTTTTTCACTGAGAGGGTGGTGGACCCTTGGAATGCACTGCCTGGTGAGCTGGTTCAGAGATCCACAGTGGAGGGCTTCAAGAGAGGGGGGACAGACACAGAAAGTGGATGTATCAGATGATGGCCTGTCCCGGGGGGGTGGGGATGGATGATAGGGGTTTCTAGAGAACAAGGGATGGTAGGGTCTCGGCACCCAACTAAGGATCTAGGTTCGAGCAGACTCGATAGACCGTAAGGCCTAATCTGCTGGCAAATAGTATGTTAGTATGTTAGTATGCTTGTAGCTGTATATGAACTTTAATTTGCCTCAACTATCTGCGGTCCCCAAACCCTCCCTACTCAGCCCTGAGAGCCTCCTTGAGTCATCCTGTTTTTCATATTGCCATCCTTTATTGCTGTAAATGTGTATGAGGATCCACTGCCTTTCCCTATCACTGCTCCCTGGCCAGAATGGCTGCTCCTTATCCCAGTAGTGCTTTCTGGGGGCCACACAAAGCCATTATGGGGCACAAATACAGCATTTGGTCACAGCAGTAATATGAAGTGGCAGAGAGTCTTCTACAGTGTTGTACTAAAAAAGGGTCCCAATATAAATAAGATCTAGCCAGAGCTGATAGGGCTCCCAGGGAAAAATTTGGGATAAAAATATTGAAATTTATCAAAGTTAGGAGTTTCCATTCATGAAAAGTAATGTAGGCTTAAAAAATGTGCAGTGCTGCAATATTTTTTTTCCAAATTTGCAGCATAGCCTTGTTATGACCCTGCCTCATGAAGAAGGACAGAGAAAATGTTCGACTCCTGACATAAAGGGACTGCAAAATCACCTTTCGTGGTGTAAAAAAACATTTTGGACAGGATTTGAAAATGGCAGCTGTCACATCTATGAGGTGTTGTAATGATATCGGGTTATAAGTTGTAATTTGGATTAAAAAATATTGAAAACGCCAAAGTTACAAGCCTTTATTCACAAACTTAACATAGGCTCATAACTTTGTTGTTTTTTAATATTTGTACACCAAATTTGCAACAGAGCCGTACTACTACCCCATCACATAAACAAGGGCTGAGAAAATTGTCAAGTCCTGCCTGAAAGGTGGTTTTACACAGGGATCGTGAAATCAACGTTCAAGGTGGATTAAAACACTTTGGGCAGGATTTGAAAAATAACAGTTGTCACAGTCATGAGATGCTGTAAAGATATGGCTATGTTATGAATTTGGGGTAAAAATACAGAAAATTACCACAGTTACAAGCCTGTATTCGCAAAATTCAACAAAGGTGCATACCTTTGTTGGATCTGAATATTTTTACAACAACATTTCAACATAGCCTTCTTATGACCCCATCTCATGAACAAGGCAGAGAAAATGTTCAACTCCTGCTCGAAAAGTGATTTCATGCAGGGACCACAAAATCACCTTTCAGGATGTAAAAAATATATATCTTGGCCAGGATTTGAAAAATGACACCTGTCACACTCATGTCATGCTGTAAAGATATCACTGTGTTGTGAATTTGAGGAAAAAGTATGGAAAATGACCAAAGTTATGAGGCTGCATTTGCAAAATTGTATGTAGGTTCGTGACTTCATTGTTTTTTAATATTTTTGCACCAAATTTTAAACTTACCCTGCATATGACGCCACCTCATGAACAAGGGCAGTGAAAATGTCCTACTCCTGCCCGAAAGGTGATTTTACGCAGGGACCACAAAAACACCTTTCAGGACAGATCTGCCTAATGTTCATGAGGTAGGGTCCCAACAAAGGCATGTTGAAAATTTGGGGTCAAAAATATGCAAATATGGCCAGGTTATGCCACTAAGTTCAAAACCCCATTGAAATACATTGAACTGCATACCTCCTTCCTCAGTTCATGGTCTGGCTTTGAAGAGTGAAGACGTGTCTGCGGATTTGAGAAGATGATGGTGCTGGATCCCCCCTGTGGGTAAGTAAGGGCTTGGGGGGTAAATAATGGCACAAAATACATCGATGGATGGTTTTCTTTTTTCAGGTGAGAAAAAGGGGGCTCAAGACATCGATGGACAGTTTTCTTTCTACAGGTTCTACAGAAAGGAAAACAAAAAGGGACCCAGGATACCAGATCGTGACACTGGAGGAATTGCCACCCCTAGTGACACTGTAATGTTTCAGTGGGGGGCAGATCAAAAAGGGACCCAGGATGCCAGATCATGACACTGGGGATTGAGCACCCCCAGTGTCACTGTAATGTTTTGGGGAGTTGGATCATGACACTGGTGTATTGGGTACCCCTAGTGTCACTGTTATGCTTGTGTGGGTGTGTGGGGTTGTGAGGGTTGAGAGGGAGGTTCAGGTGGGGGGGATATCTCTAGTTTTAAAAAGAACAAAGGAACGGTGGTCACAGTGGAGCACAGCACACTCCACCATGTCCAAGATGGCTGCAGCATGCTACTGTGCACATGCTAGTTGTTACACATGCGTAATAGAGTGCAACAGCCATCTTGGACATGGCAAAATGTGCCATGTTCTGCCACGACTGACGTTAATTTTTTCTTTCTAAATTAGAGCTATCCCCCCACCTGAACCTTCCTTTCAGCACCCACCACCCCAAACCCCTCCTAAACAAAATAGTGACATTGGGGGTGCCCAACCCCCAAGTATCACTATCAGGGCAGCTGAAGGTATTGGAATCTACAGTGTTTATCAGTAATGTTTTACAAGGACTAGGGTAATGCAGATAACAATTGTCATTTATATATGTTTCTTCCCAATTCCCACTGTGATTCAGCCTCTCATTGAGCAAATGACATCAGTTGTTGTCTCTGTAGCAGGAATTTCACCTCAGCAAATGATATCACTTGCTGACTATCGGGACACATGAAGCAACAGAGAAAATGGCACAGACACAGAGATGAACTAAAACATGACAGAGGGCAGAAACATATATAAATGGCAATTGTTTTCTGCAGTACCCCATTCCTTCTAAAACATAATTGATAAAGACTGCAGACTCCGACACCTTCAGCCGACCATCTAAACATTTGTCATTGATCTTGCAGAGAAGGTACCCTGTCTGCCCTGTTGTGTTATTTTTATTTTTAATGAGTGGTACATGGTCTTGGGCACAACAGGCAGTTCATAGCACCAAGTATTTTCATAGGACAATCTGTTTTAAAAAGGTGGAATCTGTTTAAAGTGCCCCACCCCACATACTTTTACGGTATTCAGAATTATGGCAATAAAATACAGAAATAGGGAGGGGTGATGATCCCCACTACATGCCCTTGAAATTGATTCCACCTGGCTCCCAGCAAACTTTTGAGAACTGAAGTTGGCTAAGCAAAGAAGACAAGTGATCTGGGAGATGGCAACAGACTGTAAAGAATCACACCACTGCACTGCCAAACTATCAGTATGGCAGTCAGCAAAAAAAAGGGCAGTTCTGTAGTCACAACTCACACAAGAAAATGAAACTATTCAACTTTTCAAACCTGCTTGCATACTGTACTGTCAACCTGACTGGCAGTATAGTAATCACGCAGGTTGCAAAAGTTGAATTATTTCTTTTTCTTGTGTGCCTACTGCTCTTTTGTTTTGCCGACTGCTTCACTGTTAGTCTAGTGGTGCAGTGGCATGATTCTTCATAGTCTGTGACTATCTCCTGGATCACTCGCCTCCCTCACTCAGCCAGCTTCAGCTCTCAATAGTGCCTGGAGTAAAAACTAATGACTATCATTAGTCATTAGTCATTTAGAAGTATTTGTCATAAAGGACGTGGCAAAGGGTGAGAAAGACACACATGAGGTAGTAATGACTGCTGATGTGAAAGCCACAAAAATGAAGGTGTCATAGGCAACACATTATGCAAATTAGAACTGTGAATGATGCACTTGAACAACTGTGCAGCTGAACTGCCACTAAAATGAATGTGAGGTTACACTAAATAGCTGACCTACCCAGAAGAAAACAGGGAATTTCAAATAAAAAAGGGTGCAACCATAAAAACAAAATTGTGACACCTTATTAAAACATTGACACTTTAGAAGGATACTGAATTACTAAAAAATGTACCCTAACATTTGCCCATGATCTTTAAAAGAAAAAAAAGTATTGCAGTGGGGCTGATAATACAAAAAAACAGCTCCACAGAAGCAGATGTGACTGTAGTACAAGTCTAACAGGTTGTTCAGATGAAAAGAAAGCAAAGTATGTGGAGTCCTTTTTCTGAAAGCAAAAGGACTGCAGGTCTCTGCCCAGTGCAGCCCTAAAAATGGAGTAAATCAATGTGGCTCTGGATGAAGTGAGTTTTGTAGCTAAGATATGCAGGGTGTCTTTTTCTTGTTTTATGAGTGGGCAGAGTAATCTCTAACAGAAGACCTTATCATTTTTTTGAGTGAGGAAGAGACTGAGGATTGTTGTTCAGTATTGAACTGGATAATGACATAAATATAAAACAAGGACATTCAGCTGCACTCTCAAGAATGGTTAGGAAGGTGTTGGGGTGGATGGGATGGGTGGGTGTCATCTGGTTTAAAACCATAATAGTGCTCTTGAGACTAAATTTACTATGGTTCTGCAGTATTCACTGCCTACTGTGGAACACTGGGCCAACCACAGAAGTCACAGCCCTGAGTGCTGGTACATCAGCAAATATGGTGCTAGTTTTAAAAAAGCGAGCAGCGCTGTTTCCCGGTTTAGAGGCATGTCTGAAAAAGTCAGACATAATGTAGTTTCATTATGCACGTATCAGTCACTCATAAGGAAGGTGCTGAGTCCCCAGTGGAGAGCGCTTCCTCCCCATGTAGTCCAACCACCCCAATATGTGCAGGACCTGTTGTAATGAAGAAAATGGTCCCGTGTAGTCTTTTTTTCTATACATCTGAAAATAAATAAAAAGTCCATCAACATCATTTGCAGTGTGTCCCAAATCTCCTACCCCCATCCTGAACACCACACTCACATTTGAAAAATATCACCTACTAGGTTCATGAAGTAGGGACATAAAAAAAAACTATGCTGAAATTTTTGGGTCAAAATCTAAAAACAAAACAACATGTTATAAAGGTATATTGACATTTTTCAACATTCACTCATACGTTTGTTAATTTTCAACTTTTTGACCTGAATTTTCAGAACAGCCAGATTTTTACCTCCATCACGTGCATGACTGATGCCGTTTTTCATATTCTACACAACACGTGTTTTTGCATGTGTGTTGTGAACTGGCATTTCAGCCAGTATTTTATAAAGGATACATGGTTAGTTCAAAAGGGGGTCATAAAAAGTCTATGTTGAAAATATGGGGTCATAATGTAAACAACTACAAAAAAAGTATGAAGAAATATGATTATGGATGGCCATTGGCTCAGCAACTAGAGTGTTGTGTTCCTGTGCTGGTGACTCAAATCCAGGAGACAGCTGGGAAGGTTTTATGTAATAAGAGTAATTTCCTTATGTCCCTGAACAGAAACAGTGACCCAAATGTTACCCAACGTCAAAAGGTTGACTAAGATAACATCGACCACCACAAACAGAGATGGTTGCTTACTTTTTAACTACAAGCAATAACAAAATAATTTTTTATGCTTGTAGATATACCCCCTGCACCCCCCCCCAAAATAAATTATTATCAACTCCAGGGGGGACTGACTTAGAAAGAATTGAAAATCTGAATTAAAAAAATTGGTCCCATGCTAGGACCTGAACCCAAGTCCACCGGCTTCATAGATGGTGGCTGCAACCACTACGCCAAATGGGCAGCTTGCCAGGGCTTGGCCAAACATCTTCCTATATCCTACTCTACTGAGTGTAGCTCACTGCTACACTCACTGTACAGGATAGCTCAGTCTTTTCTATCACTTGCTGTAAGTAGGAGCACTATTATTGAGTAGTTCATTTTGAGCCACTCAATAATATGCATTCATAGCACTGTACACCACTGAGAAGCATAAGAATGGACCCTGCACTGCTGCGCACCACTGTTTCTAGCCAGGGAATGTATTTCACAGACTTCGGCTTCACTGGTGACATCTTGGTTTGGAACAGGGGGCTTTCCATCATAAGGGGTTGATGTGCATGTCAAGACCTGATGGAGCCATGTTCTGAGTCAGGAGCAGTAGATTGATATGAAAAATGGGGCTTGAAATATCTCCAATATTCTGGAGGCTGATCAGCTGGCACAGTGGCAGCACTACTTCTCGTGATGCCAATGACCTATGTTGGGAACGAGCTTGGATTGTCACTTTATTTTTGCACCCCAGAACCTTTCCCACTACCACAAAAGTAGGCCAAATGGTGCTGCAGAAGTTTGTCCTTCATCCCACTGAACCTAGGCCTGCTGTGCCACAGATAGCCTTGGTGATAATTGTCTGACCTGATACCTCAGCTAGTTAATAATTGGTGGAAGGACTAAGTCACATTTCTGATTGCAGGTTGGCTGTGGCTGTTATGTAAGACTCACCTCTATAGCTACTGCATTAAGCAGAGTCTGTCAGCAGTTGTCACAGGAGTAAAATAAGGCTTTAGCTTTTTTTTATTAGTCAACATGGGGGGAATAAGTTGTGGTGAAACTTGTTTGAATTGCTGTATATATTATGGTGTAGTTTTTCAGCTCTCTCAATATTCTTTAGGTTTTGGATGGAGGGTGGCATCAGAGTCCAGTTGGCAGCAGGAGGGGATCATGTGATCCACATGGAACAATCACCAGCTAGCAGGAAGTAACAGGGGAACTATAAAAGAAACCACTTCTAATGTGTCCTATTCGGGTAAATATTCCACAGCATGCATGGAAAGTGGCAGGAATGAAGCGGGATTGGTATCTTAGGCATCGGCAAGCATCTGCAGGTGACAGCAGGCATGCAGGGAATTCTGCCAGTCCACTGAGGTAAGGAAGAGTACCTGTTTACTTGATGCTGCCTGTGTAAGGGATTATTGGAAATAAAAGCACATGTAGTATACGGGTAAAAAGAGGGAATAGAGAGAGCATCCCTATCTAGGGTAAGGGTACAAAGTGGGACTAAAGGTAACACATCATATAGGGTAAGGATGAAAAGAGGATTAAAGAAGACAAATGGAGAAACTTAAAACACCCTATCGAGAGTCAAGTTACAAAGGCGTTAAGCAGAACAAAAAAGAGGAACATTAGAAATACCCTAGCTGAGTAAGGGTAGAGAATTCTTTCTAGGAACATAGTGAGTATAGGAGTGGGAATGTTAAGAGTAAAAAACAAGTTTATTGTTGATCGGTTATTTAAACCATTACAACATAAAAGCATTTAACATTCACCAAGCATTCACTTGTACATTCACTTATGTAGCACAATTTGTAAAATCTATGAACACTAAGATGCATAAAATACTAAGTTTCATTCTTTTTGCATAGAATCACTTCAATCAGTAAATAAATCATAGATTAGCATCATCTTAAAATACTGTCACTCTTAACCTTCTACCTTTCACTTTTCTTTTCTTGTTGATTTGACCATAAGTCCAAGGTCTCCTAATAGCATCTATTCTCAGCACAAGACAGAAGCCACCCTCCCACAAGTTCTGTGACAATGACTCTGAATCACTCTAAGGGGCCATTCCTTTACACCCCTCATCCCCCGTCTCCACACTAGGATGGGTCTATGCTTCCCTGGCCTCAGCCCTGCCTCCTTGAGCACTTTTACTCGAGGCCCCCCTCCTCCCCTACCAAAATCCTGTCCTTATTGACCCTCTGTCCAACCTAACCTAACCTCTAGTGCCTCTGCACCTTAACTGCATCTGTAATCAACTAAAGTTGATGTCCATATGCTCTATAGTGTTTTAAACACTGTAACCTTTTAATGATCATTGTGCTGTTCAGTGTCTCAAATGTCTTAAAACTCTGTAACCATCTTGATTGAATGTCTATAATCTGTTCACATGACATGGAACCTTTGAGAAAGAGCCTTGGCTCAAAGGTTATTTTCCAAATATATAATAAATAAAATAAATAAAAGGTCCCCTAGTGTTTCTTATGAGAGACAGCCCACCCAGATTCTCCATGAAAATTGCATGGCTATCCTGGCTGTATCTTCCTCGTTCAAAGGTCCCTCATTGTATCAAGCTGGAGACAAATTTGTGTCAGTCACTCTGCGTTACTCTGAAAACTATTATCTGCTCTTGAGGTTACATTAACTCATATAAGAATCACAGGATCACTGTCACAAGGTCCACAGAAAAGCCTACCTGTGCTTCCGGCTTTGTGCCTTTCCTCAGTCCCAGTGGGGTTGCCCTACAGTGCATGCTGCCCCATATCCCACTTATATGGAACCCAAACTGCACACCTAATGCCAGTTTGCACTGTATGCCATATGTCGGGTTAAGGATCTAGATCCAAATTACATATTGAGTAACTTCATCAAATATGCCGAAGCAGTATTCAGAAATAGGCCCAGGTCTCTTAACTTCATTATCACCTCCATGCTATATTACAATGGCCACCTCTTACTATAGAAATTAACAGCCTTTTTGTGCCCAGCCACCACAGATGTAGCAGGCTAGCTGACTCAGACTTACCACAAAGCAACACCATCAGAAACTATATAGCTCATTCATTGCTTTCATCACAATTTCCAGCAACAATCTACTAATTAGTAAATTCTATATATTATACTGTATTTTAAAACATGCCTTCTAACATCCTAAGCCCACATAACCTAATATATAAATTTCTACTAAGTAAAATGTATGGCTTCTTTAAATTCGGGAGTTCAAGTACTTTTAAAACAGGCAGTTCAGCGTTCCCTTAACTTGAGAGTCCACGTTTTAAGGATATCCACAAACAGAATATCAGCTTTGACCTCCAGAATATTATAGCATTCCTTTCTAAAATTTTAAATAATTTTCTGCATCATCAATAAGCAAATTTTGGCTCCATTGTGAATTGCTTTATAATGGTAAATGAGTCTCCTAGATATAATCAAATTGTTTCTTTATTTGCACACAAAAGGCATCCACATTATATGAGTCTGTGATTTTCAATGACTCACATGAAGTTCAGTCACTGCTTCCTCTTTTCTTTTAACAGTTTAAGAACAGATTAAAGGCAGTGCCATTATACATATCCTACCCTTAAGGTAGAATGCGTATCTGAGTCATTTGGTTCTCATAAATAACATACTACAAATACAGAATGAGACAACACCTCTGCAAATGGTTGAGAAAGAAAGTTTCCCTCTAAAATGTGCACCACCCTCGGGGAGTTAGAGTAGAAACAAAACTCCAGGGTAAATAGAAGCATTCACTTTAGGGATATTTTCTGTTCAATAATTCCCACTCAGGTTCTCAAACCAGTTCTTTACCTCTGAAAATGTCTGTCAGATGCATTCTATCAGCTTCTTATCCCAGGCTCCTTTAAAGACCTCTTTGGAACACACCTGAAAGACAAGAAAACAAGTGCTCCACTGAGCATAGTAAATTTCATATGAATGGGAGTATTCATCCCACAAAACCCCTGGCAACACTGGCATACCTTTAATAAAGAAAACACATGCCTGTAACTTTTATATTTCACTGCAGGTCTCCTCATCTCTCTTAGGAATAGACATTGAAGGTACACAGAGTAAGTCTCAGTTTCTCCTCAGAGTCAGACACCATGAAATGAAACAGCATGAGGTAAAACATGCCATAATACAAATGCTGTGGCTGGTTACATACTGGTTTTGATTCTGTGGCTAGTTACATACTGGTTACAGTTCTGTGGGTGTCTGAATCATCACAAACAAAACAAAGAATGTTGACGATGACTCAGGACGATAGGAACCAGTTCATCCACTTAAGCAGCCAAAAAAAAACTTTCAGGAGAAACCTCAAAACATGAGGTACACAGCTTAGACTCACAGTAGGTTCAGGCTAAAGTTTTCTTTTTTTAAAAAGAAGCTGAGGCACAAAATGACAGCAATCAAGTTATAAAACCAAGCTCCCAGATGCCAGACTCTGGGTGCTAGAAGCAAAAACCGGCAGCATTACAACAGAATAAAGTAAAATTAAAATTGACTTTCTTTTATCAGTTTGCTACTGGGTAAAATACCAGTATTTTAGGGAAAAAAGAAAACTTTCAAACACTATAAAAGACAGAGGTGCAGGAAGCAGAGCAGCATTGCGGCCATCTTGCTTGGATCCCCTTCTTCATGTTTGGAGTACTTCAGTGCAGTAGGTATGGAGCGGAAGTTTTCAGAGAGAACTTCAAGAGACTGAGGTACTGCTCCATCTACCCTCACCTCTCTGGTCTGAGGGAGAAGGTGTCTGGACTCTCTTTCAAATTGGCTAGGATTCAGGGAACCTCTTCTCCCACCCATGGGTCACTGAGTCTAGAACTGTTGTCCCAGCTGGTATCATGGAGGAGGGACACCTTGACTGTCATGGGCTCTGAGAGGGTGGGAGTGGTGGGTCAGGGACATATGCCTCAGCTGGTGCCACTACAAAACTCATTCACCACTCTAGTGAAATGGGACTGCCAGGAGGGGGCACTAATGGTAGTGCCCAGGCAGGATGTGGGGGTCCTCCCTACAAGAGCCCCAAAATGTGAGGGAGAGAACCCCAACAGAAGAAGAAGCAACTTCTAGTGGGAGATTCAATCATCATGGGGGTATATTTGGGAACAGGAAGAAAGGTAAGGAAGAAGGTGAGGTGCCTATCTGGTGCTTTGGCATGGAGCGATGGAAATCAGATCATAAGGATCACTGGAGCAGTGGGGCAAGAATGGCAGCTGTATGCCATTGTCCACCTCATGACAAATGACCTGGCTAGGGACAGGGCTGGGATTGTTCAGGGGGATGTTAGGGAGCTGGGAAAAGGTCTTAAGCAGGTAGCACAATCAGTGGCTTTTGCTGAGGTGGTGTCTGTCAATGGCAATGGATAGAATAGGGATTTTGGCACCAGCAGCTTCAACTCATGGTTGAAGCAATGGTATAGAGAGAAGGGGTTCTGGTAAACGGTGGATTGGTGATCCAATAAGGATAAAAGCCTGTTCATGGTTGATAGCCTGCATCTGTCTAGGAGGGGAATAGCAGTCCTGAGTGGATGGTTTAAATTTTACAT
Source organism: Neoceratodus forsteri (assembly GCA_016271365.2). Lineage (NCBI taxonomy): Eukaryota > Metazoa > Chordata > Ceratodontiformes > Ceratodontidae > Neoceratodus > Neoceratodus forsteri. The sequence continues at coordinate 446,707,681 of CM057451.1, read as the reverse complement.
TGATGAACATTTAAACCAGCTGAGGGGAATAGTGGAAGAAATCAGAAAGCTATAAACTGCTTCCCTCACACACTGAAATGGAGAGAAGGGAAGACTTGAGGGGAGGTAAATCCACCAAGGTGCAAAATAAAGAAAAAAACAGAGTGATTGAAAAGAAAGAGGATGGGAACATTAACTGTAAAAAGAAAGGGAAAAGCAGGAAGAGCACAAAGGAAACAGGAGTTAGCAGGCAGAGTGGTAGCAAAATGTGGACGGCCATGTGTGTAAATGCAAGAAATCTAGAAAATTAAATTCTGAACCTTAGAGACCATCATGACAGAGGCAGTTCTGGATATCATGGCCATTACCGAGTCATGGTGCACAGGAAACCAATACTGGGACATGGCTATACCAGGCTACACTCAAGTTCAAGAAAGAAATGGTGAGAAGGAAAGGAGCAGGGGTGATGCTGTATGTAAGGGAGGATATTCAAGTGACAGAGACACAGGGAATCTGGGGGACACGGGGGAGTTGGCAGTACTGTGGGTCACCATGGAGACAGAAACAGATCCACTGTTCACAGTGGGGTAATCTACAGACCTCCAACACATGGAGATAATTTAAATAAAGCACTGGTGGAAGCCATTGGCAGCATGACAGGTAAAGAAGAGGTGCTTCTGTTGGGGGTCTCAGAAATCTTTTTAGGTACATACGTGAAAAGAGGACGACTAGGGGAGGGATTGTGAGGCTAAGAAGGGCAGGTGGGGACTGTGCAGAGGAAGAACTGAAAAAAGCACATACCCTGAAGGAAAAGGAATGGGATGGGCCACATAAAAAGCAACAGGGACACTGGTGGAGGGGGGAGGCAGACACAAGTCTTACAGAGGAAAGAGTCCTGAAGGGACTTGCAAATCTGAAAGTAACCAAAGCTATGGGTCCAGACAGGATAAACCCAAGCGTGCTGAGGGAGCTGAGAGAGATGTAGTGGAAACAGGAGTGGCTCCAGAGAACTGGAGGAGGGCTGATGTAGTCTGGTAGCAGGGAAGTGGCTGGAAACTATAGCCCAGTCAACCTGTCATTGGAATTGGGAAAACTAACACAGTCACCACTAAAGGAAAGGCTTGTGGAGTATACTGAATCCAGCAAGTTACATGGCCTGAAACAACATGGAGTCATAGGGGGGAGATCATATCAGACAAATCTGATAGATTTGTTTAACTGAGTGCCAGGGAAGTAGATCAAGGTGGGTCAGGGAATACAGTCTACTTAGATTTCAGAACGGTTTTCAACACCATTCCACATTGGGAGCACATAAGGAAACTAAGCAGCTTAGGAGCGGGTTCAGTGGTTGTATACTGGATAACAAATTGGTAAAGCCTGAGATGACAGAAAGTGGAGGTAAATAGAGTTCACTCCCTTGAAGAGAGGGTGACCAGTGTGGTGCCACAGAGCTCGGTACTGGGACCAGTTCTCTTTACTGCCTTTTATAAGTGACATTCCAAATAAGCTGGAAAGGAAGGTCTTCCTCTATGCAGATGAAACCAAAATCTGCAATAAGGTGGACACTCCAGAGGGGGTATAAAGATTGTGTAGAGACCTGAGAAAACTGGAGGAGTTGTCAAGGGCATAGCAGATAGGTTTCAGTACAAAAAAGTGCAAAATTATGCACTAGGGAAACAGAAAACCCAGAGGCAGAATACAAAATGGGAGATGAGGTATTGAAGGTCACCAAACAGGAAGGAGACTTGAGAGTAATCTTACCTGATGACCTTAAGGTGAAGAGGCAGTGTGGCAAGGCAGTGTGGCAAGGCAGTGGGTAGGGCCATGGGATGGTGGGATCCACAAGCAGGGGTATCACCTGCAAAAAGATGGAAATGATTTTGCTACAGTATAGATCACTGATGAGACCCCACCTGGAGTACTGTGTCCAGTTCTGGAGACCACATCTCTGGAAGGACATACTGTACACAGAGTGAAACATTCCTGAGGAGGGAACTAAAATGCTGCAGTGTCTGCATCAGAAGCCGTAGGAGGAGAGACTGAATGACCTTGATATGTACAGTACACACTGGAAGAGAGAAGGGGGGGTATGAAAGAGAGCTATAAATACCTCACAAGGATAAATAAGGTACAGGAGGGTAGTATTTTTCATAGAAAAAGATGCATAAGAACAAGAGGACATGCAATGAAGCTGGAAGGGGGTAAATTCAAGAGAGATGTGAGGTAGTACTTCTTCACTGAATGAGTGGTAGATGCCTGGAACAGTCTTTCAGCAGAGGTGGTAGGGGCAAACAAAGTGGTGGGCTATAATCACGCATGGGATAGTTACAAAGGTTTCTTATTGAGAAACAAGAGAAGGGCACAGGAGCTGGAAATCAAGTAAGGTCTCCAGTGACAGAATGGGCAGGGAAAATGGGGAGAAGTGGTAGTACAAGCAGTCCATATCTGCCATCAAATTCTATATTTCTATGTTCCCCCTGGTTCAAGATATTGTTCTATGTAAAAGTAATGGATGGATTGGGAGAATGTCATCAGCTAGGTGGGTGGAAAGGGTCAAGGACATTGAGCACCCTAGAAAATGAAAAAAAAAACAGGCACTCCAAACCAACAAAAGGTGCTGCCCCTAAATGCAAAAAGCTGAAGTGCAAATAAAGCAAAAGGGCACACACACAGCCATAAATGCGACTATATTATTATAACATGGTGGGACAGACAAACACCCCTTTTTACAGCATCTAGCATCAAGGCTTCATCAGGGGGTAGTGTTAGCATGACAAAAAATAAATCCCAACAAAACCTTGTGAAAGACTCAATGCATATCAAATACTCATTGATTGCTCTGAATAAAATGAATTGTGATATTATGCAACAAAATGAAAACTCTTATGAAGGACTGCAGAGATCTGAGACCTGCATTTGATAGTGTTAGCTGACTGCTTTGACTATTGGGAACCACTGACCTGATGAAAACCAAAAGTTTGGGCTATGCTAGCAAAGTTTGCAATCATTTGCAAGTCTCTTAAACTGTACAGTATGTTCAAGAGATGTAAATTAGTTTTTTTTCTATTAAATTTGAACTTTAGCTCAAGACTAAAGCTAAATCATACTATAAACTATCCAGATGTTCTGGTATTTGAGATATACAGTAAATACTACATAGAGACATAGACTTTGACAGCAGATAAGGACCGCTTGGCCCATCTAGTCTGCCTATTTCCCTACCTACAGGATAGGCTGCAGATCCTAGTTAACCAACAGCCTATTTCTTCCTACCCCCCAAAAGAATTGCCTTATGTCTGTCCCATGCATTCTTGAATTCTCCCACAGTTTTAGACCCCACAACCTCCTCAGGAAGGCTGTTCCATTCATCCACCACTCGCTCTGTGAAAAAATACTTCCTAACATTGCCCCTGAACCGCCCCCTCTATCTTTAAATTTTGCCCCTTTTTCATGCACAACTCTTTTTCTGAAAGATGCTACCCTCTTGGACTTAGTTGATTCCACTGAGGTACTTTAAAGTTTCTATCATGTCCCCCCTCTCCCTTCTTTCCTCAAGGGTATACATATTAAGCTCCTCTAGTCTATCCTCGTACGGCTTCTTTTGCAGACCATGCACCATTTTAGTTGCCCTCCTCTGGACAGCTTTCATCTTGTCTATGTCCTTGCGGAGATTTGGGTCTCCAGAACTGCACACAGTACTCCAGATGGGCTCTCACCAACTGTCTGTACAGAGGGATAACAACTTCCTGTTTTCTGCTGGTGATGCCTCTCCGTATGCATCCCAGTATACCCCCAGCCCTCCCTACTGCCTTCTCACATTGCTTGCTAACCTTAAGGTCATCTGATATGATTACCCCAGGTCCCTTTCCTTTTTTGTTGTTGTTACTGCCCTCCATTGTGTATTCTTCCCCTGGGTTCTTGTTTCCCAGGTGCATTATTTTGCACTTCTTTGCATTGAACTTAGCTGCCATACATTTGACCATTCTCCAACCTTGCCAAGTCCTTTCTCATCCTTTCCACGCCTCCTTGTGTATCAACCCTGTTGCAGATCTTTGTGTCATCTGCAAAGAGGCATACTTTTCCTTCCAGTCCCTCTGCAATGTCACTTATAAAGACATTTAAAAGGACTGGACCCAGTACTGAACCCTCCGGTACCCCACTAGTAACCCCTCTTTCTTCAGAGTGGACTCCATTTACAATTACCTTCTCTATCCTGTTGTCCAGCCAATGTTTTACCCAGGCTACCACCCTGGGACCCACTCCCAGGCTCATTAATTTGACTATTAATCTTTTGTGTGGGACTATGTAAAATGCCTTGCTAAAGTCTAGGTAAGCCATGTCCACAGCCCCTCCCTGGTCTACTACTTTGGTCACCCATTCAAAGAAATCTATTAGATTTGTCTGGCATGATCTTCCCGCTATGAACCCATGCTGCCTTGGGTCCTGTGCCCTACTGGCCTGTAGGTACTAAACAATTCTTTCCTTCAGAAGTGACTCCATCACTTTCCCTACCACAGAGGTCAAACTGACAGGTCTGTAGTTTCCTGCCTCTGTCTTGGTACCACTTTTGTGAATGGGGAATCACATCTGCCTTCCTCCAGTCCTCGGGTACCACACCATCCTCCCATGATTTATTAAAAAGAGTAGCCAGTGGTTTCACTAGTTCCCCCCTTAATTCTTTTAGAATTCTGGGGTGAATTCCATCAGGCCCCATTGCTTTGTCCACATTCCGTTTTTGGAGTTCTTGCAAAACCCTTTCTTCTGTGAAAGGACTGGGATCGACCCCCCTATCAAGAGTGCCACCACACACCAAACTCCTCAGCCAGAACCTCCAATAACTCTCGCTCTAGCTATCTTCCCCACAGCCTCCGCCTTCTTCATTTAAATATTTGTAGTCTAGCCCTAAGCTCAATCATCTCCAGGTCCTAGCTGCCCACCATGTCCCTGACATACTCATACTATCTGAGACCTGGCTAAACCCCAGCATCCCAGACAATACCATCACTATTCCAGGGTACACCATCACACGGCAAGACCGGCCCTCCAGAGGCAATGGTGTGGCTATGTACATCAAATCAACCCTACACTTCACCGTCTCCTTCTCTAAAGCCAAACCCAAAGCCTTTGAGATACTAATGGTGAAACTGTCCCCCACCCCCACTACCTATCTATGTGGCCGGAGTCTATTGCTGCCCAGGCACTCCAACCACTATAGTTACCAACCTCCTAGGCCAGCTTTCCTCGCTCACACAGTCAGGTGAACTTTATGTCCTGGGAGATTTCAACCACAACTGGCTAGCACCCACTTTTAACAAAACCCAAACTGAAATAACCACCCTAAACCTTAGCCAAACCATCTTGGAACCCGCTCACTCTAAACATAAGTCCGGTAACCACTACCTCCTTGACTGGGCGCTTACTTCTCACCCACACCGCATCGTCAGTTCAGGCCTCCTCCTCCCTGACTCCATCAGCGACCACCATCTAATCTACTTGGTCTGCAAGATCCACAGAACCAAAACCCCTCCCAAATTCATAATCCAACGGTCTTACAAATTCCTTAACCATTCCCTCCTACTGGCTGACTTGGCCCACTCAAATTGGGTCCCAAGCCCTACCTGTTCTAACATGGATATGGCCCTCTCTCACTTTCACAACATCTTCCTCTCCATCTGGGACAAACATGCCCCCCCTGCGCCGGATTAGAGTCCGGGGATCCCACCAACCCTGGATCTCCCCTGAGCTGTTAGCTTGCCAACAAGCCCGTGATAAGGCCTGGCGAAACTACAAATCCTCATCCCTCCCAGATAACTACATTACCTACCGTGACGCCCAACAAAATGCACAAAGGCCATCTGATTAGCTAAGGCTGACTATTTCAACAATACCCTCAATGAAAACCTCGAGTGCCCTCTAAATTCTGGAAGGTCATTAACTCCCTCTTCACCCCAAAACAATAAGCCTCCTCTCCCATGGGACTTTCCTCTCCAACCCCCTGTTGGTCACCCGAGTTTAATACCTACTTTACTACCTGCGCACAGGCCCTCCTAAAATCCCTTCCTCCAGCAACCTCACCCACTCCCCAGTCACCTATCCACCTTCCGTCCAGCAGGAACACTTTTTTCTTCAGATCTATCTCCCCTGCTGAAACCCTTGCTGCCCGTCACTCCCTGAACCCCTCCAAAGGAAAATCCCCAGATGGCCTGCATAACAAACTCCTCTTCCTTCCTTTCTGCCCCCGCTATTGCTACTCCCCTCGCGGCCCTACTAAATTTCTCTTTCTCCACCGAGGAACTCCCCTCTGATTGAAAGCATGCCACTGTCATACCCCTCCCAAAAGGTGGCCATCCTACCTCCACTGCTAACTACCGCCCCATCTCCCTCCTCCCCACCCTCGCCAAACTCCGGGAACACCTCGTGCTTTCCCAACTCTCTGACTTTCACGCTGATATTAACTTCTTCTCCCCTTTTCAGTCTGGGTTTCGTAAACACCACTTGACCACCTCCTCCCTGCTATGCCTCACGGGCTCCATCCTCACTGGGATGGATAATGGACTAATCACTGCCACTGTCTTCATTGATCTTGCTAAAGCTTTCAACACAGTTTCCCACCCTCTCCTCCTATCCCACCTAGCTGGAGCTGGGTTAACTGAATCTGCCACTAACTGGTTCAGGGCCTACCTCATAAATAGAACCCAATCCACTAAAATTGCCAACCTTACCTCCCCTCCCATCACTACCGGTGTCCCCCAGGGCTCAGTTCTTGGCCCCATCCTTTTCTCCAACCTTCTAAATGACCTGCCTAACTCTTGTTCCTCTTCCGCTATCCATATGCACGCGGATGACACGGTCCTCTTTACCTCCGGTTGGACCCACGAAGAAGTCTTCTCCAAACTCCAAACTGATTTCAACAAAATCCAACACTGGTTCAATACCAACCAGCTATCCCTAAATGCAAAAAAACCTGTCTCCATGACTTTCGGCACTAGACAGCGTCTATCCAAACTCACCTGCCCCCTCTGCTTCCATACCCCTAAATAACTCCATCCTTGAGGATGTGCCCTCCTTCAGATATCTAGAGGTTTGGCTGGATCATCACCTCACCTTCTCTACACATGTGGATGCCATCATTTCTAAACTGCGTCCAAAGCTTGGTGCCCCCTATCGCAACCGTTCTAGTCTCCCTCTACCAGTCAGAAGGGAATTAGTCCAGAAAATGATTTTACCCTCCTTTGACTACTGCAATGTTGTTTATAACTCCGCTCCCAAGACCACCCTAACCAAACTTGACCCCCTCTTTAATGCCTTCTGCCGGTTCACCCTCGATGCTCCACCCAGCTCTCATCACTGTGAGCTCTATCGATCCCTGGCCCTACCCTCCCTGAGCAACCAGCGCCTAATTCACTGTGCTAAATTTACTTCCAACTGTTGGCTCGGCTCCCTCCCTCCTTACCTCACATCCTCTCTATCTCCCCCCCCACACCCACCCACTCCCTCAGATCTGTTGATGCAAGACTATTCACCATCCCTCACAGTAGGACCACCGCCAGCCAATCAGCCTTCTCTTACCTCTTCCCCTAAACTCTGGAATTACCTGCCAGCTCAAATCCACCTCTCATCATCCAAACACTCCCTATCCTTGGCCCTCTCCAACTTCCTTGCACCAAATTGCAACTGCCCCATACCACCTCCCCATCAGCTCTCTCCCACATTCCCCCTTGTGCCTGACCAGTGGCTTGGCCTTCGCCAAATTGCCTGGCTTATACACTCCCTATGCTCTGCATCACCCCCTTCAAATTTTTCTTTTCCCCCCTAATCCCTCCTTACCCTCCCCTCTTCTTCTCTCCCTACTCAGCTACCCACACTTCTCAACCTCAAGCACTACTACCACTCACTTCTTCCCCCCACACTCCTCTCTACTCCTTCTGTCAACTTGATGCAACTCGCCTCAACTCCTGTCATGCTATCACCACTCATGCAATGCTATTAGCACTTACTTAAACATGTATTATCCGGTAGTTGCTCCATGTTATGTATACCTTGTCCTTCATGTTCTTATCTCTGTACTGCTTCACCAATTGTTTAGATTCGCTATTGATTGCCTGTATTGCTCCTCCTATTGTAAACAATGTACTCATGTTATCCCTCCCAGCTATTGTACATCATCTGTATTGCACAGTCATTATTTTCATTTTGTCTGTACATGATCTGCCTCCTTTGTAACCCTTCCTCCCCCCAGGTCGCACCGTGAGATGAGCATCTTTTTGCTCAGTGTGCCTTTCCTGGTGAAACAATTTCAATAAATAAATAAAAAATTGGATTAGGCACTTCCCCCTCCTCTTTTGTGAATACTGAGCAGAAATATTCGTTCAGTATCCCTGCTTTTTCACTGTCCCGTCTGCCCACCCACTGTTCATTCTATTCAGCCTCACTATCCCTCCCTTTGTATTTCTACACTCGCTGATGTACCTATAAAAGGTTTTATCCCCCTTCTTAATCGAGTTGGCTATATTTTCCTCAGTTTGGGCCTTTGCTATTCTGACGTCCCTCCCTACTTCCTTCTGCCTTAACTGGTACAGTTTTCTGTCCTGCTCCTTCTGTGTTTTCTTATACTTCCTGAATGCTATCTTTTTCTCCCTGACTTTCCCCGCCACCTCTTATGAGAACCATTGTGGCTTTTTCTTTCATTTTGATTTGTTTATTTGCTTCACACAAAGACTTGTTGCCTCTGTGATGGCAGTTTTGATGATTCCTCATTGTTGCTCCACACCTCCTTCTAGCCTGTTTGCCAGTGCTTTTCTGAGGCACTCTCCCATCTTGCCAAAGTCAGCCCTCCTGAAGTCCAGTACCCTCACTTTTGTATGGCTTGACTCTGTAGCTGAGTTTAACATGAACAACACTGTTTGATGGTCACTTGTTCCCAGATGGCAACCCACTTCAAGATCTGAGTTCCTCTCACTGCCCCCATTTGAGAGTATGAAGCCTAAGACTGCTCCCTCATGAGTGGGTTCCAAAACTAAGTGTCTGAGGCCTGCCACCTGTAGGGCATCGAGAATGGCCCTGCTCTTGGATGTGGCTGCAGCAAATGTGCTCCAGTTAACATCTGGCATATTCTGGTCCCCCATCAACAGTATCTCCCCTTTTTCTGCCATCCTAAGAATGCCTTCTATCATATCCTTGTCCATTCCTTCCCCCTGACATGGGGGTCTGTACACAACCCCTGTGCAGATTGTAGTGCCCTTTCCAGTCTCCAAGGTGACCCACAGTGCCTCCTCTCCTCCCTGTTTACTCTTTTGTTCAGTTACTTTTATCCCTTCCTTTACATAAAGAGCTACTCCTTCCCCTCTTCTCCCCTGTCTGTCTCTCCTGTAGGTTATGTACCCTGGTATGTTAACATCCCAGTCATGGTTCTCTGTGTACCAAGTTTCTGTGACTGCTACGATATCTAGGTATCCCTCTTCCATCAAGGCCACCAGCTCAGGGAGCTTGTTGCCCAGACTACGGGCATTAGTACTCATTACCCTTCATTTCCTGATGGCCTTACTCCTTTTTGCCCCATCCCTGTCCTTCTTGCCTTTGTCACTTTCCCCATTTACCCCTGCCCTTCTCCCTATCAACACCTCTATGTTGGTGTTTACCGCACTTACTACCATGATTTTTTTTGGGGGGGCTAGGATTTCCCTGCACCTTTCCAGTGCCTCCCCCCTTGGCTAGTTTAAATCCTTGCCAATGAAGCATTTAAATCTATCACCTAGGATCCTGGTCCCCCTCCTGGACAGACGCAGCCCATCATGCCAGTATAGGCTTACATAGAAACATAGAAAAATAGACTTTGACGGCAGATAAGGACCGCTAGGCCCATCTAGTCTGCCCATTTCCCTACCTACAGGATAGTTCGCAGATCCTATTTAACCAACAGCCTATATCTTCCTGCCCCTCACAAGAATTGCCTTATGTCTGTCCCATGCATTCTTGAATTCTCCCACAGTTTTAGACTCCACAACTTCCTCAGGAAGGCTGTTCCATGCATCCACTACCCTCTCTGTGAAATAATACTTCCTCACATTGCCCTGAACCGCCTCCTTCTATCTTTAAATTGTGTCCCTTGTTCTTGCAAGTCTCTTTTCTGAAAGATGCTACCTCTTGGACTTTGTTGATTCCTTTGAGGTACTTGAAAGTTTCTATCATGTCCCCCTCCCTTCTTTCCTCAAGGTATACATATTAAGCTCCTTTAGTCTCTCCTCATACGGCTTCTCTTGCAGACCCTGCACCATTTTAGTTGCCCTCCTCTGGACTGCCTCTATCCTGTCTATGTCCTTGCGGAGATGGGGTCTCCAGAACTGGACACAGTATTCCAGATGGGGTCTCACCAACTGTCTGTACAGAGGGATAACAACTTCCTGTTTTCTGCTGCTGATGCCTCTCCCTATATATCCCAGTATACCCCCGGCCTCCCTACTGCCTTCTCACATTGCTTTACAACTTTAAGGTCATCTGATATGATTATCCCCAGGTCCCTTTCCTGTTTTGTTGTTGTTACTACCTCCCACCCATTGTGTATTCTTCCCTGGGTTCTTGTTTCCCAGGTGCATTATTTGCACTTTTTGCATTGAACCTAACTGCCATATGTCTGACCATTCCTCCAACCTTGCCAAGTCCCTTTTCATCCTTTCCACGCCTCCTGTGTATCAACCCTGTTGCAGATCTTTGTGTCATCTGCAAAAGGCATACTTTTCCTTCCAGTCCCTCTGCAATGCCACTGATGAAGACATTAAAAGGACTGGACCCAATACTGAACCCCGCGTACCCCACTAGTAACCTCCTTCTTCAGAGTGGACTCATTTACAATTACCTTCTGTGTCCTGTTGTCCAGCCAATGTTTTACTCTAGGCTACCACCCTGGGACCCAATCCCAGGCTGGTTAATTTGACTAATAATCTTTGTGTGGGACTGTGTCAAATGCTTTGCTAAAGTCTAGGTAGGCCATGTCCACAGCCCCTCCCTGGTCTACTACTTTGGTCACCCAGTCAAAGAAATCTATTAGATTCTCTGACATGACCTTCCCTGTCAGAACCCATGCTGCCTTGGATCCTGTGCTCCACTGACCTCTAGGTACTCAACTATTCTTTCCTTCAGAAGTGACTCCATCACTTTCCCTACCACAGAGGTCAGACTGACAGGTCTGTAGTTTCCTGCCTCTGTCTTGGTCCCACTTTTGTGAAGGGAATCACATCCTTCCTCCAGTCCTCGGTACCACACCATCCTCCCATGATTTATTAAAAGAGTAGCCAGTGGTTTCACTAGTTCCTTCCTTAATTCTTTTAGAATTCTGGGGTGAATTCCATCAGGACCCATTGCTTTGTCCACCTTCAGTTTTAGGAGTTCTTGCAGAACCCTTTCTTCTGTGAAAGTACTGGGATCGACCCCCCTATCAAGAGTGCTTCTGTTAATTGGATTAGGCACTTCCTCCTCCTCTTTTGTGAATACTGAGCAGAAATATTCATTCAGTATTCCTGCTTTTTCACTGTCCCCCTCAAGACAAATGGTTCTTCTCCCTCTTTCGAGAGTAGGAGGAGTGCGAGCCCGAGGATGCCTCATCGTGAGTGGGGAGAGACTGGTACAACTCCTTGAAGGAACCCGTAAAAGCAGAGCCTAGGTTCAGCAGGATGAAAAAGCTTCGAATTGGCTGAAGTGCAAGCTGCTTCATCCTCGAATGCCTTCATCTGTTCCAGTTGTTCGGCGCAGCCTGCAGCCACTGCCCACCTAGCCTCCTTTGATTTCACCGGCGGGTTTCTTTTTTCCAATCTCCCCAGCTTCAAGTGTGCCTTGCTGTCATCCAGGAGATTGGGATGGAAGGCCAAGCAAAAACCACACGACAAGGTGTCATGTCTGACACCTAGGCAGTAAACACATGTGAGGTGGGGATCAGTGCGCAACATCTTCCAGCTGCAAGAGCACCGGCAAAATCGAGGTGAAGATTTTTCCTCCATAGTCGATGTGACGAAAGTGCAATCAGAAACTCAAACAAGTTTGATGTTTGGTAAAACTGACAATTTGAAAGCCAGGGCCAACAAAATGTTGAGAGCACAAGGGAACCTGTATCTTCCAGCAGAAAGTAAGATCTGGCATCATGGGGAGAAGCCGAGGTATGCATCACCCGGGTGGGTGGGAGAAGCCAGCTTGAAGACTTCCGGCAAGATTTAAAGTAGAAGGGGACATGCCAAACAGTGTGGATGAACAACATATCCATGCTCCTAGAACTACTGTTATGGTTAAGTTCCTATGTAACTGTACTCTTACCCTCCAGAGGGTTCCTTCAGTAGGTAACCACATTTAGGACTGAATCCCAAAGCAGTCCCTCCACTGAGAGACCAAGAGAAACAAGGAAGGAGGAAAAACTCCACATGACTAGGGAAAACACAGAGTAGAACCAGCCTAGGACAGAAGGCCCTGCAGGACAGCTTGGCCAAAACCTGCCCTCCACCTAGAAACAATGTCCAGACTGTAACGTTTGGTAAAGGTATGTATAGAACTCCATGTTGCTGCTGCAGATATCAGCTGCTGAAACGTTGAGCAGAAAAGCTGCGGAAGCACCATACCTCTTGTAGAATGACCTCTGACTGGTCCCGGCAGAGGCTTGTCGTACTTCTGATAGCATAGAAACATAGAATTTGACGGCAGATAAGGACCGCTTGGCCCACCCAGCAGAAGCGAATACAGTTGCCTAACCAACTGGACAAGCACTGCTTAGAAACAGCTTTGCCCAAAGATCTAGTGGCAAAGGAGACAAACAGTTGATCATCCTTACGGAACTCTTTTGTACGATGAGTATAGCATCGGAGAGCACAACGCACATCCATGGTGTGCAGGAGTGCCTCACCTCTATTTGCAGGGGATGGAAAGTAAACAGGGAGCTCCACTGATTGATTCAGTGTGACCTCCGAAATCACTGTAGGCAAAAATCTTAGGATCTGTCCTAAGGACCACCCAGTCCATATGGAAAAATAAATAAGGCTCCTTATAAACCAGGGCCTGAAGCTTCGAAATTCTTCAAGCTGAGGTAACTGCAATTAAAAACAACTTCTTCCAGGAAAGGAGCCGTAGATCACAGCTCATCACTGGTTCAAAAGGTGGGAGAGTGAGCTTCTCCAAAATAAAGTTTAAATCCCAAGGAGGTGTGGGGCTGCGGATGGGGGGGGGGTTTCAGATGGAGAATCCCTTTTAGAAATGTTTTCATGCCTTCCAGCTGAGCCACGGATTTGCCATCCAGCAGCTCGTGGTACGCTGAAATAGCTGAAAGATGGACCTTCAAGAAGGAATAAGATAGGCTCGAATCTGAAAGATGAAGGAGGTATTCCATGACTTGTGGGGCAGAACAAGAGACAGGGTTCCAATCTTTGGAAACCACCCAAATGGAAAAACATTTCCATTTCATAGCATAGGTGGAACGAAAAAATTACTCACCTTAATAATTATGTTTCTTCTATTGGAGTCTTGCTGTATTCCGACAAGTGCAGCCAGCCCCAGCCTCCAAACTGCCCCGGAGAACAAAGGGCCAACATTTCTATGCTGAGCCCAAGCTCGGCCGATATCAGTACATCACTCCAGGTGGACTCCCAGTCCCCAATGAAGCCAAATCCCTGAGCTCCACATCAGTTTTTCAACCACTGATTGAATCCCATGGTGCATAACACCCTAACCTCTCCTATACTATAGATGGGCAGTACCTCCGAGAAGGTTACCGTGTGTGCTACTTGTCTAAGGCCCTTCCCTTATACCACAAACTCTTCCTGCACTTCTCTAATCCCTTTCTTAGCCAGGTCATTTGTCCCTAGGTGGACAATGACATCCAGCTCCCTCCCCTGTGCAGCTGCTCCAGCAATCCTGAGGGTTCACTCCCTGTCCCTTCAAGCCATGGCACCAGGCAGGCACCTTACCTCCCTCTCCCCTACTTCCCCCAGTTCTACCTTTCTAACAATGGAGTCCCCCACCAGGAGTTGTTTCCTTCCCCTGTGGGGTCCCCTGCCACCCTCCTGTGGGTCTCCACCCTCCTGTGGGTCTCATTTCTGTGGATGATTTGCTGCTCTCTGTAAAACCTTGTTATATCCATATGAAAGCTGATGATACCATCCTTTATTCAACTGGGCATTGTCCTGCTGACATCTCTATTGCCTTTCACCTTGATGTCTACGCCCTGTGAAGCTGACTGACTGCTAATCACGTAGCACTCAACCATTCCAAACCAGTGTCTATGCTCCTTGACACCAAAAAATGTGTTGCTTCTGCCTCCAACTTGAAAATGACCATGTTGGATGGTGCCTCCTTAGCATCTTTGGCACAGTATACATACCTAGGTGTCATTTTGGACAGTTTCCTCAATTCTACTTCACATATTCAGACTTGTGTTTCAAAATCATACAGGAAGCTTGGTGCCCTCTGTCAGATTGATAATTACACCAAACTGGGATTTTGCAAATGCCTGGTTGAATGTTTAATCCTTCCAGTCATTGACACTGGGGACATGGTCTATGAAGTCACCCCTAAATGCCAGTTAATGAAACTGGACAACCTATTCATAGAAACATAGAAACATAGACTTTGATGGCAGATAGGGACCGCTTGGCCCACCTAGTCTGCACAACCTATTCAATGCCCTCTGCAGGTTCATCCTATGAGTGCCTGTCTGGATGCATCACTATACTTTAAATGATCACCTGGGCTGGCCTTCTGTACATGACAGACATGTAGAATACCAGGTTCTCTTTGGAATTTTAGTAAATACTGACTCAATAAGCACCTAGATTGTCTTCCACTCACCTCCACTACTCTGCCTGCACATCATCTTGGCTCCCACATTGGCAACAGGTGCATTGTCCCATGGTAGAAATTGAGTTCAGGGCACCTTGCTTTCAGATAATGATTCCCTCAGGTATGGAGTGACTTAATCTGCAAGTATTGCCTCAGGTAAGTAGCTTCTCAAGAGCATGACTGTGTCCTATTGTGATTGTGCTTGATTTGTTGCTGGTTTGCTGATGTTGCCTGTCTGCCTCTAGTTGCTGAACTTACTGTTGATTGCTTTAGTCTCTATTTTCTGTATACTGTATTTTTTAATGTACTTTATACACTGTATTATTGCGTTCCTTTGTTTTCTGCTGACATGTTCCCCCTCCCCTTCTACCAGATCACCTTTGTAAATGACATTGTTTTTATATCTCTGTATGTCTAACTGGCAAAACACTTTACAAAAGCAAACACATAAATAAATAATGTTTTCATTTATAATGTGTATGAAATTATAGTTTAATGTTCACCAAATTTACATTAAATGATCTGGTATCCTCAGGAAATGCACAGTTCATGTTATCAGACTTATTGGTTTCCAGAAAAGAGACTAAGTATATTTTTTTCCAACAAATAATTCAAGTGGAAGATTGAGGAACATGTGCCTTTTTATAATTTCTGATAGATGTGATAAATCAAATTAAATGGTTACACTTTCCTTACAATAACTATTCTTTTTATTGTCCTGTTTGTAATTAAAAAAATAAAACTAATGGGTTGTTAAAAGAACCAATTTTTTGAGTGAAGGAAGCAGTGCATTTTCCCTGCAACTCCTACTATAACACAACATGATGTCACTGGATGCTGTCTGAGGAACTATGAATGATAACTTTTGCATTATGTTTTCTTTGGTTGTTTCATTGCCTCTTGAAAAAAAGCACTAAGAAATAGTAACAGAACTGGAAAACTACGAGAGAAAAAAATATCAAAATGGCACCCAATTACCCACTAGAGGTGTTGTGAAGTTTTAATTCACCAACGAAGTCACCAATTTCACCTCCTTGGATCATTTTGCTAAGTTTTTCTATTTAATAGGAAATTCGCCATTGTTAACTTCACCTTGCAACTTCGCCTGTAACTTCTCCTTGGGGCACACAAAGGCAAAGTTGGATCAAAAAAACTCAAAATGACTTCCACCAACTAATACTTTTTGTTTTTTTAGGCATAACTCAGTCACATTTTGTTGAATTTGGTCATAGTTCAAGAGGAGGTGCATATTTGGTGCATTTTTTGATGATTATTGGGTGTAGTGTAAACTGTGGGTTTGGTGCCATGGTCAAATTGGGAGGTGATTTTGGGGTGTTGTATACCCCATGAATTTTTCCAGGAATATTATGTGTTACTATTGTAGTACACACTGAGACCCTTATTTGGATGTATAGAGTGTCTCTTAACTCCAAATGCTGGTAGTGTTATGACCTGTTAAAGTTGCAGTGCTATCCTATAGGACAATGGTTAGTGTGGTCCCTTGCAACCTATATGATAAACATGTCCCCCAGGTTGTTTACGGCTGCTTCTCTTGTCACCACCCACATCCCCATCAGCATGGTTGTCACAGATGTGGCAGAGAAAAATTTGGCTACACTAATGCCAGTGCTGCCAACTATTCCTTTGCTACTAACAGCCACAGATCCCATAGAACGCATTGCCACAGACACCATTTTTTTAACTGCAGCACTATTTTTCCAAACAAGACAAAACCATGAGCACCGAGATCATTAAGTAAAATGTTAACTGCTATCAAAAAGTAAATGCAATCACTGAGCAGCATATGAGAACTATTGGCATTTTGATGGGAAAATCACAAAAGGGGGTCCAGTCAGTGGATCAGTGATGGCAACCTATTGTTCAAACGTCAAAGTGCAACTAATAGTAATAAATGGCATTAGGTAACAGACAGAGCTCTTATTTCAACAGAGAAATTATAAGCAGTAAGTGTATGTTGATTGCTGATAGAAACAGGCTGTGCTATACCTTAAAAATAATTACCCACACGTGTCATGACTGTGAGCCCTCTTTGGACATTAAGTGGCCTTGAGATTGGCGTGAATTGGTTACTCTGTTCTACCTCATGTCCCCCACCCTTGGTGGGGGGGCTGCTCTGCTGTGGGGGTGGGAACATGTGCACGTCAAAATGCCTCCAAAGATGACATCAAGTCTGTCTTCTCCAGCGAGTTAGGTGGGAGAGAGTGGAGTGAGATGGGAGATTGGTCACTGGAGTGATGCACTTTAGGGGCTCAGAGCAGCTGTGGCTGGGGAGCAGCACCGCACGCAGAGTCATGGGGCTGCAGGTGGGCCACTTCAAGATGACTGTGAAGGCACAAGTTCCATGATCTCAATCCATCTCAAAGCTCCATTAATCAGATCAGAATCAAGCTTTAAACTAAACAACCCTCATTTTGATTTCAAAACACTAATTAAAGTAACACCAATCCCACTTTTGGATAATATCTGTGGGTAATTATTTTTAAGGCACAGCACAGCCTGTTTCTATTAGCAATCAACATACACTCTCTGCTTATAATTCCTCTGTTGAAATAAAGGATCGGTGTGCTACCTAGTGCCATTTATTACTATTAGTTGAACCCACATACTTGAAAGTTGAAGCTCACTTGTTGCTTCGCAAAAAATGAACTAGCCTACAACACAAAAATCAAAGTGCTGTTATTTGAATTTTTACAATGCGAATAGTGTGTATCACAAACAGGTAGGACAATCTACATCTGTTTCAGAGATTTAAAATGGCACATAATATTCAAATTCAACAAGTAAATTTGCACGATCATCTGTCTCGTCTCTGGCAGATGCAGTTTTCATTTGTAAATCTCTTCATCACTATGCTGAAAAGTAAATGTGCAACCAGACTGCTCAGAAATCCATATCAGGTGACTTCACCTGCATGAACAACTAACAGCTAGGGAGGTTTAGATATTGTTAAAACTCTAATTTAAAGCTCATCTACTGTATTTCTTCATTTTGTAGCCTTGACTTTAATTACATTAATTAGTTTCAACCCATAATTTTATTCAGTAGCAGCATCTAAATGAGGGTGGCTTTAAATGCAATCTGCTGTGTTTGGCAGATCGCTGATTGTTATGTTGGTTGCCACTCTGCTGTCCAGACAGAAGAGACACACAACAGAGTGTCGAAAAGAAAGTTGTACGACTTGCAGTTTAAATTCCAGGTTGCTAAATGAACAGAAAGTGAAGGGAACAAACCCAGAGCACTTGCCCTTCATATCAACGAGAAGCAAAGGCAGGAATGGCAAAAAAGTATTGGAAAACTGAAGGATCAAGGGAAGCAAGTGCTGTTAAAGTGTTAAGGCAATGCAAAGTAAATCTTCACTCACACTACTTGTAGTCCATAACAAAGTGTTGATGTTGCTTGGCCGAACGCTTGATTTAGTGCAGTCGGCTTATAAACGGGTGGCTTTAAATACCAATACTAAATTTAACAGGGGCTTTAATTTGAGGGATGCTAATAAATGAGGCCAGCAACAAAACAATGAAATATGGTGTATAGTGTGTTTCTTGTTCAAAAAAAGTGTGAACAGCAGAATTAAATACATTTTAAATAATATTGGAAGCATTTCTTTTTAATAAACTAGATTACGAACCTGTAAAGAAGAAAACAGTCCCTTGCTGATCTGACACCACCTACCCTGACCTACCACTCATCAGTCACCACTCCACACATCAAGTACAACCCCCACACACCCTCACTCACCAGAATTTTTCACCTGGTGTAGACCATCTCTGCCATCGAAGATACATCTTGCTACTCCAGCAGTCAACTGTGATATGAGAAACTATGGAAACTGTGATTCAGTGTATTTCATTGGGGGTTCCACCAGTGTCTACTGGCACACCCCACTCTCAGATCCTCATCCACTGTAATGTTTCCCTGGTGTCTATTGGCACCCCATTCCAATTTTTTTGTAATGATTTCCCTGGTGTCTAGTGTGACCACTCATTCTCTGATCCCCGTCCCATAAATGTGTTTCTCTGGTGTCTAGTAGCACCTCCCATCCTCCAATCCCCTTCCACTAAATTGTTTTCCCTGGTGTCCAGTGGAACCTCCACCCTCTGATCCCTGTTGCCAGTAAAGTTTCCCTGGTGTCTAGTGGTACACCCCCCCAATTGCCATCCCCATATGTGATCTGTAAAAAACAATACAGTCCCTCAATGTTTTTTTTTAGGTGTTGTCATAAACCTGTAAAGAACCAAATGGTCCCTTGCTGATCTGATCCCTCCACCATGACATTCCACTCATCAGTCACTACCCCACCCTCTCAGTACAATCCCCACACATGCTCACTCACCTGAACTGTTCACCTGGTGTAGATCCTCTCTGCCATCAAACAAAACTCTTGCTACTCCAACAGGCAACTGCGATATGAGAAACTATGGAAACTGCAGTTCAGTATATTTCAATGGGGGTTTCCTCTAGTGTCTAGTGGTGCACCCCATTCTCAGATCCTCATTGACTGTAATGTTTCCCTGGTGTCTAGTGGCACTGCCACATCTGATCCCCATTCTCAGTAATGTTCCCCTGTTACCTAGTGGCACCCCACACCCTCCAATTTGTTTGTAATTGTTTTCCCTGGTGTCTAGTGTGGCCTTTCACCCTCTGATCTCCATCCCAAATAATGTTTTCCTGGTGTCTAGTGGAACACCTCATCCTCTGATCCCTGACCCATATAATGTTTTTCCCTGCTGTCTGGTGTCACCCCCACCCTCCAATCCCCATCTCCTATATTGCTTTTCTTTGTGTCTAGTGGCACTTCCTCTCTCCAGTCCTAATTACCAGAAAAGTTTATCTGGTGTCCAGTGACAACTCACTACCCTCTGATTGCCTTCCTTATATGTGATCTATTAAAAAAAAGTCCCTTGATTCTTCTTTCATTGTCATAAACCTGCAAAGAAAAAAGAGTTCCTCACCAATCTGACTCCTCCCTCCCTGACCTCCCACTCAGCAGTCACCACTCCACACCCATAGTGCACTCCCCCACACCCTCACTCACCTGAACTGGTTGCCTGGCATAGATCCTGTCTGCCATCAAAGATACATGTTGGTGTTCCAACTGGCAATTGTGATATGAGAAACTATGGAAACTGGTTTTTGGTATAGTATTTCAATGGGGGTTCCCCAGTATCTATTGAAACTCTCCTCTCTCTGATCCTCATCCCCTGTAATATTTCCCTGGTGTCTAGTGGTACCCAGCATCTGATCCCCATTCTCCATAATTTTTCCCGGGTGTCTACTGGCACCTCCCAGCCTCTTATTTTTTCTAATGTTTTCCCTAGTGTCTAGTGGGACCCCCCTCACACTTCGATCCTCATCCCTCACCCTCCAATCTCCTTCCCATATAATGTTTTCCCTAGTGTCTAGTGGTACCCCCCACATTCTGATTTTTTTAAAATGTTTTCCCTGGTGTCTATCAGAACCCCTTACCATCCAATCCCCATTGCATATAATGTTTTTTTCCTAGTGTCTACTGGCACCCCAATCCTCCAATCCTGTTTCCAACATTATTTTTCCTGGTGTCCAGTGGCCCCCACCCACTCTCCAATTCCTACCAGTAAAGTTTCTCTTCTGTCTAGTGGCACCCTACTACCCTCCAATTGTCCTCCACACATGTTATCTGTAAAAAAATAATACAGTCCCTGGAATTTTTTGTTGTTGTTGTCATAAACCTATAAAAGAGAAAACAGTGCCTCACTGATCTGACCCCTCCATCCTGACCTCCCGCTCAGCAGTCACCACCCCACATGCCCATTGCACCCTCACTCACCAGAGCAGGTGAACTGGCATGGATCCTCTTTGCTCTCAAGGATGCTGTTTGCTGCTCCAACCGGCAACTGCAAACTGATGAAGTATGAAAACTGGTTCAATGTTTGGTATTTCAATGGTGTTTTGATCTGTGATGCATAACTTTGACTGTTTTGTATATTTCAGCCTCAAATTCTAAAAAAGGCCTTTGTGGGACACCACCTCATTAATAATGAAGAGTAAATTAAGCAAATCAGTTTCAAAAGGTGTTGTCACAGTTGCCTTGTGAAATCACCTTTCAGGTGTGATAAGAAAATTTTCACTGACCTTGTTCATCAGGTTGGTGTCATAAGATGGCTACACAGAAAATTTGAGATGAAAATATTTTAAAAATGGAAATGTTATAACTATACATTGAAGTGTTGTTAATCACACTCATAACTTTGGCAATTTACATTAGGAGGGCTGACTTTGTCAAAATAGCAGAGTTACTCAGAAAAGTACCAGCAAACAGGCAAGGGGGGGTGGAGGAACAATGGGGAACATCAAAATTTCCATCACAGAGACAACAAGCCTTTGTGTAAAGCAAATAAACAAATCAATATGAAAGAAAAAAACACTGTGGTTCTCAGAAGAGGTGGCGGGGAAGGTTAGGGAGAAAAAGATAGCATTCAGGAACTATAAGGAAACACAGAAGGAGCAGGACAGAAAACTGTACCAGTTAAAGCAGAAGAAGTGGGGAAGGCAGTCAGAGTAGCAAAGGCCCAAACTGAGGAAAAGATAGCCAACTCGTCTAAGAAGGGGGATAAAACCTTTTACAGGTACATTAGGGAGTGAAGAAAGACCAAGGGAGGGATAGTGCGGCTTAATAAAGGGGAGGGTGGGTGGGCAGAGAGGGACAGTGAAAAAGCAGGGATACTGAATGAATACTTCTGCTCAGTATTCACAAAAGAAGAGGAGGAGGGGGAGGTACCTAATCCAATCAATAGAAGCACTCTGGATAGGTGGGTCGATACCAGTCCTTTCAGAGAAGAAAGGGTTCTGAAAGAACTCCAAAAACTGAAGGTGGACAAAGCAATGGGGCCTGACGGGATTCACCCCAGAGTTCTAAAATAACTAAAGGGAGAACCAGTGACACCACTGACTACCCTTTCTAACAAATCATGGGAGGATAGTGTGGTACCTAAGGACTGGAGGAGGGTGGATGTGATTTCCTTTCACAAAAGTGGGAGAAAAGCAGAGGCAGGAAACTACAGAGCTGTTTGTTTGATTTCAGTGGCAGGGAGAATGATGGAATCACTTCTGAAAGAAAGAATTGTTGAGTACCTAGAGGCCAGTGGGGCACAGGACCCAAGGCAGCATTGATTCACAGCGGGAAGGTCATGTCAGATGAATTTAATATATTTCTTATAATGGGTAACCAAAGTAGTAGACCAGGGAGGGGCTGTGGACACGGCCTACCTAGACTTTAGCAAGGCATTTGAAACAGTCCCACACAAAAGATTAATAAACAAATTAGCTATTCTGGGAGTGGGTCCCAGGGTGGTAGCCTGGGTAAAAAATTGGCTGGACAACAGGACACAGGGTAATAGTAAACAGAGTCCACTCCAAAGAAAGAGTGGTTACTACTGGGGTGCCACAGGGTTCAGTATTGGGCCTGGTCTTTTTTAATGTCTTTATAAGTGACATTGCAGAGGGATTAGAAGGAAAATTATGCCTCTTTGTAGATGACACAAAGATCTGCAGCAGGGTTGATACACAAGGGGGGGAGGAAAGGATAAGAAGGGACTTGTTAAGGTTGGAGGAATTGTCAAAAGTATGGTAACTTAGATTCAATGCAAAGAAGTGGAAAGTAATGCACCTGAGGAAACAAAAACCCAGGGGAACAGTACACAGTGGGGGGGGTATTAACAACAACAGAAATGGAAAGTGACCTGGGGTTAGTCATATCAGATGACCTAAAGGTTAGAAAGCAATGTGAGAAGGTAGTAAGGATGGCTGGGGGGATGCTGGAATGTATGGGGGAGGCATCACCAGTAGAAAACAGGATGTTGTTATCCCTCTGTGCAGACAGTTGGTGAGATCCCAACAGGAGTACTGCATGCAGTTCTGGAGACCCCATCTCAGCAAGGACATAGACAGGATTGAGGCACTCCAGAGGAGGGCAACTAAAATGAGTTAGGGTCTGCAGCAGAAGCCATACGAGGAGAGACTAAAGGAACTTAATATGTATACCCTTGAGGAAAGAAGGGATGGGGGGACATGATAGAAACTTTCAAGTACCTCAATGGAATCAACAAAGTCCAAGAGGGTAGCATCTTTCAGAAAAAGAGATATGCAAGAACAAGGGGACACAATTTGAAGATAGAGGGGGGACGGCTCAGGGGCAATGTGAGGAAGTATTTTTTCACAGAGAGAGTGGTGGACACATGGAATGGTCTTCCTGAGGAGGTTGTGGGGTCAAAACAGTTGGGGAATTCAAGAATGCATGGGACAGACATGAGGCAATTCTGGTGGGGGGTAGGAAGAAGTAGGCTGTTGGTTAACTAGGATCTGCAGCTTATCCAATAGGTAGGGAAATGGGCAGACTAGGTGGGCCAAGCGGTCCTTATCTGCCGTCATAGTCTATGTTTCTATTATGACCTCAAATTTTCAACATATCCTTTTTTTTATAAACCTCATGAATTTGACAACTGTCAATTTTCAGAAAGACACAACTGAATATGCGCTCATGGAAGGAGCAGGTGCTTGCCTGGAAACACAGACACAAGGAAGGAAATAAGAAGCAGAACTCAAAATCAAAATAAAAAGTATTTCAAATAACTTGCAAATCAAGCCATCCAGTTAAATTAAATCACACTGAACCCACAGCACTAACCCCAGCACTTTGTCTCTTTGGCATGATGCTTCGTCACGGGGCATGTCTCTGGGGTGCACATGCCTGTAATTTATTGGAATTAATTAAAGGAACACATATATATATATATATATATATATATATATATATATATATATATATATATATGTGTGTGTGTGTACATATATATATATATATATATATATATATATATGTCCATGCACAGTACTGAGAGACTTGCATCACCTGTAAAAGAATGGCACATGCAGTGAAGCCCACGAGGATGAAGCCCAACTCTGCAGAATGCTGCAGTAGAGTTGCTGCAGCAAACAATGCAATTTCAATGGGAGTTAATCCATTTTGTCATGCAAGAAACATGTGACACTACATTTCATCCTTATGGACTTCACTGTACCTTCTTAAATAACCATTAAAATGTTTCCTTTCAAACACTCCCTAGTATTGTACTCAATAAGGACATACTGTAAATAACATCAGCCTCTGTTGTGTTGCTGGTTTGCTGTGGACCCGCCTAGAGTGCAATATTTCCCCCTTAGAAAGATGCCAATTTGTGACATTGTTCCATGTCACTCAGAGTGCCTCACTGCTATCTCATCATTTACATTTCAAAGAAAAAAACTGTATGCTAGTATCTCAAAGTTAGCTCCTGTGATTCTTAAAATGTTTCTTTGGTTTTAAATTTATCATTTATTTAGTTTTATACACCTTTTTTTCCTGATAACATACTAACAATGGTGTCCCCCTACAGTACTTTCAGGACTTGTACAGCCCCAATTTTCAAATAGCTTATTTTCTAATACCCCCCACAAAAAAAAATTGGGGTGCCTCTGACTCTCCTCAATATCATTTCTTATTTGTTTTTCTTTACTTTGCGGTATTCATACTGTTTTATTTAAATATTGTATTCCCTCTCCCTTGGAGTCCACCTGTAGTGCACAAAACTATGGCTCCAAAAATCCTCCACAATGCCAGTGATGCATTCACAGAACTGAAAGCAATTGTCTGTTTCGTTGCTGTATCTTTGAAAGTCTTAAAGGCCCCACACCTCCCCATGGAACTTCCTGTCTGCTTCTTGTCCCAGTGAATGTTTTTCTTGGTGTCTCCATTCCTCTCACTGTTACGCACATGACTTGTTGTGGTGTCACTATTATGTACATGACTTTGTATGATAAAACAGCTTTCAAATAAATTACAATAAATAATTAGAAAAATAGGCGGCGTCTAACTTTTCAGCCAAGGTTCATATAGCTGATTAAGGACAAAAAGAGCTGTAAATCAAACAGATAGAGTCAGCAGGTACACGTTGACACCTCTAGTGTAAATGCATCCAAAAATAAATGTTTAAACATAACTATGGTTACATTACATATGTTAACTCAAGTATTTCTTTTAGTAGAACTACATCAGATAGTAACACTTATATTGTTGTTGTTGTTGGGTCCCTGTTAATCACATGACTTGAAGTGGTGTCACTGTTATGTACATGACATTGTGGTGTCACTATTATCTACATGACTTCTTATGAAAAAACAGTTTTTAAATGAATTGCACCAAATAATTAGGAACTTCAGTGGTGTCTAACTTATCCACCAAGGCTCACATAGCTGATTAAGATAAAAAGCTATAAAAACGATACAATCAGCAGGTAAACTTTGACACGCCCAGTAAAAATGCTTTTAAAACTAAGGACAGGATTCACAAGGGGAATTTTTCTAAGTTCCCCTCTGCAACTCCTGTTGCAGACTGTAATCACCCACAACTGCGGTGGTTGCGATTCACAGCCACAGCAGTTGTGTAGGGTATTACGCTGGCTTCCTTCCTCCATAGCCCACTCCCGTGGCTGTGCCCATCTCCTCGGCAACACCATCCGCAAGCAGATGTAGATCATGGAGCCGGTCGTAATCTGGCTCCAGCTTTGTGAATACCCACTGCTGCATGTAACCTACAGATCCACAAGTTGCAACCAGCTGAGGTTTACCTGCAGCTGCGGGTATTTCAGGTGCTTTGTGAATCCTGACCTAAATGTATAAACATAACTATGGTTGCATTACGTACATTAACACAAGTATTTCTTGCATTAGAACTATGTTGGATAGTTAGACACTTATATTGTTGTGGTTGTTGTGTCCCTGTTGACCACATGACTTGATGTGGTGTCACTGTTATGTACATGACATGTTGTGGTTTCACTGTTACGTACATGACTTGTTGTGGAGTCACCGTTATGCACATGACTTCTTATGAAAAAACAGTTTTTAACTAAAGTACACTTAAAAATTAAGGAATGCAGTGGTGTCTAATTTATCCACCAAGGTTCACATAGCAGATTAAAAAAAGGGGCTGTAAAAACAAATGGATACAATCAGCAGCAAAACCTTGACAGGTCCTGTTTTCACAACAGTGGTGCCCAAAGATAAATTGTGGTGTAATTACTATTCAGGTAATGCTTAGAAAAAATAGTGAAACGTTGCATACTATGATACCTACTGTAAATAGCTTCAATAACCATACTAATTTGGAAAAAAAAAAAAATTTAAACTGAAAATTCAACAGAAGGGACACCATGTCACACACATTACCTGATCCATGTGCTAACTTAAAGACTTATTATACAATGGCAAGAAAATGTCCTGGACTCTGATTGGTCAGTATGTCCCTGGCACAATGAGGTTATCCCAGCACAACCTCACTGTATTGATTTGGATGAGCATTTGGATCATCTTTTGCTTTTCTTTTAAGAAACAAATATATATTGCCACACTAAAAATCTACTAAAAACATTTTTTATTTTTTAATTTTGTATAACACTGAGCCATTATATAACAGCAATAATGTACTCCAGGGTGTGGATCGTGCTGGGATAACCTCACTTCTGGGATGTTGGACAGACTAGGCCTGCGGCCTCGTGACCAACCACCCAGGTGTGAAGTTATCCCAGAACAACCCACACCCTCTCATGCATTATTGCTTAATTTTCTATATACTTCCAGATGATGAACTATCTTTATATTTGGTATTACATTCTCTCCATATGCACCAAACGTAACAATGATTTAGTTATGGGATTTAAGTAAAAAAAAATTGGGGACATGAATGTCATACTTGATCTCTTGGTCTCTCCATATCAAATAGTTTATTTTTTTATTTATTTAGTGATTCGGAAAAGACTTTTGAGCGCAAGCTCTTTTACAAAGGTTCCACTTCATAGATTGCAAAACAAAGTATAATAGGTGAAAGCAAAGGTACATCACAATGAACAATACAGCTTGGATTCAGAACTTACAGACTGACTCAAAACATAGGTACAAGTTAAAATAACAAGAAAAACACTTTATGAGGGTGGGGGGGGATAAGCAGCCACAAAGTGCCTTGTCAGTAGCTTAGAGGGATTAGCATAGATGGCAGTGGGGTGAAGAAAGGAGGTATGAGAGAGAGGTACGTACTATGGTGGAGGTGAAGGGTGGGGGAAGAAGGGCGATAAGGTATAGGGAGAAATGGGGGTGAGGGGAGGCTGCACAGAGAAGATGTGCTAGAGTACATGGTGGGATGTGACAGGGCATGGTCAGGCAACTTGCATTAGAAGTGACTGTTAGGAAAACTCACTGGACAGGGAGTTGCGGAAGGGGGGAAGTGGGGTGGCAGGTGCCAAAGGAGCATGATGTGAACTGATTGCTGAGGTAAGTCATGAGAAGGGACAGGGGGAGTTGGTACCTGAGGCCTGCCTAGTGCTTGTTGGGGGGCCAGAGAGAGCGGGTGTGGCTGCGCTTAGGGACAGGTGCACTTAGAGAGTGTTATTAGGTGTTGTTTGAGGTCAATTTTGAATTAAGCCAGACAATTGGTGGCCAATAGGTGCCCTGGGAGTTCATTCATGCATGGGAAGGCCCAGTAGGCAAATGCATATTAACCAAGTGAGGTACAATGGAAGGGGATAGCCAAGGCCACTCTAGTCCTCCACCTGATGACCTGTAATGAGTTTGGCTGCCTTGATCAAATTGCCTACACAAGGCGGTGTTTTACCCAATACAGCCTTCTTCCCTAGGATGCAGGTCTGGAATTTAACCCTGTTTTTTAATGACAGCCAATTTGCGCATTCGTACAGAATACAGGTGTGCATGCCACACTCAGCATCCAGGGTGAGTCTGCAGGCTTTGTTGTACACAGTCTGAACCCTCTTAAGCACTGTATCTGTTGCCGCCCCGTAGACCACTAGTCCATAGTGAATATGATGGAGCTGTGGACTGAGAGGCGGAGGGCCCCTGGAGAGAGGTATTGACTGTGCCTGTACAGGACACCAATCTGCATACTGACTGTCTTGACCAGAGAGTCAACATGGTGCACAAAAGTGAGGGTATCATCTATTATGACCCCCAGATACTTGAACAAGTGGACTTGTTCCAGCGGCTCACTGCAATAGTTGGAGATGATGAGGAGGTGGTGCTTATTTTTGTTATGGGGGATCGATATGAGCATGTCCTTGGTCTTCCTGTAGTTTAGTATTAACTTATGACTACAGAAACAGTCCTTAAGTTTGGAGAAGGAGTTCTGCAGCTCATACTGTAGGGAAGCCTGAGACTTACTGCTGCTCAGGAGCACAGCATTGTCTGCATATAGTATGAGTTTGGTGTCACAGGCTGTGCGAAGGTCATTAAGAAGAGGCTGAAGAGTAGAAGCCCCAATATTGATCCCTGGGGTACCCCTAAGGATACCTCTCTTGCGCTGGATACTGTTTGCCTAATTTTGACACATTGATTTCTCCATATCAGGTAGTCTTGGAACTAACAAAGGGCATTGGGCACCACACCCATGTTTTGCAGTTGGGTCAGTAACAGGGGGTGGTTGACTGTACTGAAGGCTTTGGTGAGGTCAATAAAGACAGAGCCCACCAGTCTGCCTTCATCCAGGGCCTTCTGTGCATAGTCTGTGTAATCCATCAGGGCAGTGGTGGTACTGTGATTTTGCCTGAAGCCATGCTGGTTGGGGCACAGTAGATTATACTTATTGAGGTAGTCAATGAGTTGACCCACCACAATCTTTTCCAGTGCCTTGGACAGGGGAGAAAGGATCGCAATGGGTCTGTCGTTGGCTACCAGAGATTCGTCACCTCCTTTATGCACTAGCATAACTAAGGCCTGTTCCAAACTGCTAGGAATTGGGCAAGGGCCAGGGACTTATTGTACAGTGTGGTAATGGGCACTATAAGAATGTCCAGGGTGAGGGATAGAAGTTTCATGTCTAGCCCGTCACTACCCAGTCTGGTCTTCTCTAGTACTTTCTTCACCGTAATTAGGGGCTCCCAAACATCACCATTTTAAAGTAGAAAGTCAGGTGAGAACACTCAGTAGGTACGTTGTTGGAATGGTTTAAACCAGGTTGAAAATAGTCAGGTGGTAGCACTGGGGTAAGAAGGGTAAAGGCCTTATCGAAGGCTTCTGCAATAGCTAGAGGGTCTGTAGTGGGGGGCTGTTACTGATACTAAGTGGCTGAGAGTGCTTCTTGTCCTCCTTTCCAAGGATGCTTTTGATGTTATCCCAGAATCTTTTCCCATCACCCCAAGAATTGCAAAGCTGGGCCTTATGATAGTTGGCTTTGGCTAGACGGATATGCTTGGTGCAGTGGTTCCTATCCACTCTGTAACACTGGTAGTCATACTTGCTACCTGTGTTTCTGGCCTTCTCACAGAATATGTCCCTTTCTTTCAGGTGGGAGAGGAGCTCCCCATCAATCCAGCCATTTGCCTGCCCCCTGATTTTTCTTTTCATGAGCAGGGCATTGATGTCACAGATGGAGCAAAAGCCCTTAATGAAGTAACTGCGGGCCTGATCAAGGGTAAGCTCCAGGTTGATAGGAGTCCAGTCATGTAGGGCAAGGGCTGATTTGAGGACTCCAAGTTTACCCTTCCTCAATATCCAACTTTCAATGAGGATAGGTGGGCTTTTGGTAATTTTATTAGACCACAGGAAGGTGATTGGGGAGTGGTCATCTAGTGTGTCTGGGAGAACCTTGATCTCAGGGATCTGGGATGGTAAGTTTGCTAGGACCCAGTCTAGGAGGGTACTGATTCCTATCTTATAGTTCTGCCTGGTGGGGCAGATAACATGTTGTGTCAGGTTGGAGGTGGCTATCAGATCCCTGAAAGGGGCAGCCTCCTTTCCATTCCAGTTTACATTAAAGTCCCCTGTAATGACAAGCTACATCCCCTTTGGAAGGGTGCTGATAACGTCCATAATTGTGGGAAGGCCTACTGTGACTTTCTTGGGGGGTAGATGGACCGTGGCATGGATGACAGTTTTGCCATTCTGAGTGACCTGTGCCTTTATCACTATTATCTCATGATCCTCAGCCACCCTGGTTCCAGGGAGAATGGAGCACTGCAGAGAGTCCCTGGCATAGATGAGCCATCCCCCACCTCTCTTGCCTTTTTTATCAATCCTGTATGCTTGGAAGCTTTTGAGGGCAACTTCACTATCTTTAATCCTACTGGTCAACCAGGTCTCCATTAGGCAGAGGATGTGGGGGGTATGGAGGGCCATCCATGCCTGTAGCTGGTCAAATTTTGCAGTTACACTGCAGGTGGTCAGTGAGGCTATTTTTATTCCTTTAACCTTATGAACATCAGGGCCCATTGAAGTGAGTGGGCCTGGGTTCGAGTGAATGTTGCCAGAAAGGAGTAGGAGCATAAAGATGACCTTTCTGGCAGAAAGATTTATGCTAAATTTGGCTGGTATCTTCTGCCACTGAGGCTTCAGGTGATTCAGGGGGTTGGACACCTGTTTAATTATTAGGGTATAGCTAACCAGTACTACCCCTATGCTAGGGGAGGGCATATGGCCACTCGTGTTTGTAGGATAAGGCTGTGAGTCGCTGCTCACAGCCAAGTAAGGCAGTTTCCAAAGGTGCATTTGACAGCTATGCACTACCCAGTAGTAGTTCAGAGGGGATAGCAGCAACCCAGCTAGGCATCTGGTACCAGTTGTACCAAGCAAGGTAAAATGGAGGAGAAGAAGAGAGCACCCCCTAATAGGGGACATGGCAGCTTGATTTAGTTATCAAGCCTGACACACTAGTGCCAAAGTGAGGCTGTACAGTTGACCACTATACCTGGTGGGTAACAAACAGGCAGTATAGCTTTAAGAGGCCATTGGCAGTTTGTAGCTGAAGTGGGTGGAATTAGCAAGCATGGGCGTGGCTACTGTGTATTTAATAGAGGCCAGGGTTGGGGCAGGCAGTGTGGGACAAAATTCTGATTAGCTATAAAAATAAAATAGCAGGATCTGGTTCCCAAGAAAAAAGCTGTGAAAGAGAAAGAACCAGGGAGAGCAAGGCAGGGAAGCAGATCGAGAAAAGAGGTCAGCAAAGGCACAACACAACTAGCTGTATAGAGTAAGGGCAACTCAGACTCAAGAAGGAGGGAAAGGCAAGTCCATCCTGACTGATACAGCACCAGAAGGAAGTTGATGTTTAGTAGCTGCTTGCCTACAGGCTTGGTTGTAGGAAGCCAATAAAACACAAAAGGAACACAAGGGCGTGGCCTACTGTGTATTTAAAAGAAGCTGGGGTCTGGGCAGTTCAGGATGAAAAATACAGATGTCCATGAAAAGCCGTAAAAGCTGTCAAGCAGAAGATATATATATACAGTATATATATATATCTTATAGGAGCATAGTCGTGCCCCTATATTTAGGGTTGAGTAGGCACTTCTATGTTAAATCTGAAATTTTGTACATTAATAACGTTGGACTCATTCAATGGATTTCCACAAAATTTGGTATGCACAGTGGGGCATGGTAGATCTCTTGATTTGTTAAGTTGCATTTTGGTCAGAAATACATTTTTTGCACAATTAAATGCTCAAAAATGCACTTTTTGCCACTTCTATGGGCAGTTTTTCAGATTTTGTCTGTGGTGCTACTCAGCTATCATGTGGTCTTCTGATCCAAATATTGGCATGTAGACAGAGCTTGGGACAAGGAACATGCCACTTTTAGTTTGGTGAAAAAATATTAATCCGTTCAAAAGTTATCAAAGTTTCTAGTTCCCATTATAAGTCTATGAGAAAATTTATATGGTTATTTTGCGAAAGAAGAATGGTGTTTTGGCCATCTGGTCACTCCTCACGATCAAAGAATTTGCAAGCTCACGATCAAAGAATCTTTGATTGCAAGAAATTTATCGATCGCAACGCCCACCATCTTGTTTTCAGTTTGCAGCCGTAAAAAACAAATATCTCAGCTCAGGGGTGTCTTCTGAAGTAAAACTATGAGTTTTGCTCAGGGGGCTTCCCTCTATTGACCTATGCCTCTGGTTTCCTTTACTTCTCTCAAACAATTGAGTTTTACTCTTTTAAATTCTTTGATCTTAGCTCGCTAACGATCTTTGATGGCGAGCCTGCAAATTCTTTAATTGGGAGATTGTTTTTGATCTCAAACTTATTTCTCCATTGGACGACCAGATAGCCAGATTTTCATCACCAGATGTCCTTGGGGAAGACCAGATAGCCCGAATTTGGGAAGACCAGATGTTCCCTCATGGTCAAAAATCATCTTTGATTGCAATCGCGATCGATTATTTTGCAGCCTCGCGATCAAAGAATTTTTGAAGGTGTAAAAACTTTAAAACTGAATATCTCTTAAACAGTTTGGTCTTTCAACTTGAAATTTGGACTGTTTTGAGGTGACGTCCTGCAGATGTGAATGATGTTGTTTCAGTGCTGAAAAGGTAATTTTTTGCAGAGATATTCAGTGATGTAGTTAACATTTTTCCTATAATATTATGCATGCTGCTATTGAGTTACTATTTATATGGTAGGTGATCCTAGTGCCAAGGACATGTGTTTTTCTGCTTTTCTGTCTTACACTTACAGGTGTTCAGTATTATGCCTCTGCAAAATTTGAAAATGTCATTTGTTTCACTTTGATACCTTTTCAAACATTTGTGTGATTCCCCTGAATTTTTGGTATGTAGAAACATTCTATTTAGATCTGTGACTGTGATCATTTCCGTGTCACTGGGACATACATTTCTGGAAGCATACCAATTTTGCTGTTATGCACTAATGGGTGGCTCGTTGAAGCATGGGGCCCTCCAACAATATGTGTCCCATAGTACTTATATTATACGTTTTCAAAATGAAAGGAAATTATATGCAAAATACTGCATTAATGCATCATTTATGGTTGAAGAGCAAAAAGTCAGGAAATGAGACCTTTAGGGTTGGCCCCTACCCTCCCTACCAGGTACCCCACCATCCTTCACAGACTGACAGATGCCAGGGTGTGTCATTGAGGATGTGAAGCCTAAATCTCACCCCATTCTTCTTTACTATGGCATGTTAACATGCTTGAGCATGGAATGGGGTGAGATTTGGGCTTCACAAGCCCAATGACACACCCCAATGTCTGTCAGTCTCTGGAGTACGGAGGGGTACCTGGCATGGGGGTAGGGGCCAACCCTAAAGGTCTTATTTCCTGATGTTTTGCACTTCAACCCTAAATGATGCATTAATGCAGTTTTTTTTGCATAGAATTAATATATATATATACTGTATATATACATATATATGAAAAATGAAAATAAAAATATATATATATATATATATATATATATATATTTTTCATCTTCATTTTTCATTTATTCTTTGGTAACCAGGCAAAGGCATTGGACCAAAGGTCCCTTTTCAGGCCCAACCCAGACAAAAAAACATACAAAAATACACAAATAAAATCAACAGCAATACAAAACCAAAAAATACAAATTTCAAATTGCAGTTACAAACGTATTTATGTAATAAATAATTTTTTAACCTTTGTTTAAAAGTTAAAACAGGGGGAGCAATCCTAACATCAAGTGGGAGTGAATTCCAATACAATGGTGCTGCAACTGAAAAAGCTCTGACGCTTAATCTAAGCCGAGACTTGGGGACAAAAAATAGGGGGCTGTCAGATGACCTCAGGCTGGGAAGCAATTCTCTCATTACAACAAGATCAGAAAGAGGAAAAAGGGAGCCAAAGTAAAAACATTTTTACATCAGACAGCCAACAGAATATTCTATTCTGCAACTAGGGGAAAACTACCCCAACCGAGAATAAAGATTACACCAATGTGTCCTATTGGGGGCTCCTAAAATAAATCTGCAAATATTATTATAGGCCACAGTTAGTGCTTGCATTTCTTTTGTACCTATATTATAATATAAACAAGAACTGTAATCAAAATATGGAAGAAGAGAACCAATAGAAATTGCTAATCTAGTTGCTTGTGAGAAGAATGACTTGAATTGGTATGACACCCCTATTTTTTGATTTACTTTCTTAACCATTGACTGAATCTGAGGTGAAAAGGTCAAACTGGGATCCAATAGTGTGCACAAATACATAAATTGAGACACTTGTTTAAGCAGACCACCCCGAAAATCAGATATCCTCAGTTCTGGGGTGTCCACCAACATAAATTGCATGCCAAATAACATAACTTTTGTTTTAGCTGAGTTCAAAACCATAGCATTTAAAGTAAGCCAAGAACAGACAGGACCAAAATCCTTTTCTAGGGAACAAGAAAGTTCAGACTCAGAATTTGACTGAGCACAAATTACAAGATCATCTGCATAAAGCAGTGATTCACTAAACTTACAAACTCCAGGAAGCTGATTAATAAAAATAGAAAATAACAGTAGTCCCAAAATGAACCCCTGAGGCACACCACAATTAACTGGCAAGACATCAGAACCCACAGAACCCACATGAACAAACTGACACCTCTTACTCAGATAATCATAGAACCAGGAAACAGCGACATCAGAAAACCTCAGACCTTTCAATTTTGTGCAGGCCAAGCCATGATCAATCAAATCAAAGGCCTTGGTTAGGTCTATGAACACCACCCCAGTCATCAAACCATTCTCAAACCCATGTAGGATGGTGTTCATGAACCCAACCAAGGCCATGCCAGTACCAAAGTGCTTACGGAACTCATGCTGTTGCCTTGACAATAAATCATGGGTAACCAAATAGGCATCACTTTGCTTAGCCACTAAATGCTCAAGTAGTTTGCTAAGGGGATTCAGTGTTGATACTGGCCTATAATCATCCATAGAAGTAGCACAGCTCTTTTTTGGAATTGGAACCACCTTAGCTTTCTTCCAGGACAGGGGAAAACCACCTATAGCCAGTGACATATTAAAAATATAACAAAGGGGATTTGTAATAAAGGGGCTAGCCAATTTTAAGAAGCGGGCATGAAATCCTTCTCTGCAGTCAGTCCCTTTATTTGGGAGAGACTGCAGAAGATGAAAAACTTTATTTGATGTTACTTCCTTAAACAAAAACCTGGGTACATCAACCAAAGGAACAGAGGAAAAGTATTTAGTATTACAAGCCTGAGGAAAAAAAGATTTAAACTTAGAAAAATCTGAACATTTAGAATTTAACAATTTAACAATTTCGGGCAAGTCACTAATTTCTTTTTTGTCAACATTTAATTTCTGAATGTCAGATTTTAATTTAGGAGAAATTAAAGAATTAACATTATTCCAAAACTTCTTTGGATCTGCACAGCTATCTTCAAAGCAATCCCTGAAATAAGCTTTTTTAGCATTTCTAACAGTTTCAGAGACTAAATTCCAACATCCACAGCAGAGATCCATAGAAACTCTACTGGGAGATAATTTAAATTTAGTCCAAACACTATCCCGCACCTTAATTAATTTCTTAAAGCTGGGACCAAACCATCCAGTAAGAGAACCTCTACACCGAATGGTCCACAAAGGGAAAAGGGATTCCTGAATGGGAAAAAGTGGGCTTCAAATAAAATCTAATGATGTGTCCACATCTGAAATACATTCAAGAAATGACCAATCAATTAACCTCAAAGAAGAACATAACAGGGGAATAATCTGTCCCTTTAAATGATCTAGTCTGAAACACAGAAAGAGGGGGTATAAGACAGTGAAAATCTATGACACAAAAGGTGGCCATGTGGTCACTTACAGAATCTGCCAAGACACCAGAGGCCCCTACCCTCCCCACTTTATTAGTCAAGACCCAATCCAACAGAGAATGATTCTGTGAGATGGGATTGAGATGGGTAGGCACATTTATACACTGAGTCAGACCGTGAGAGAGAAGAAGAGATTTGAGCCCCATGGTGTCATTAGCCCTCCAATTTAAATTCATATCTCCAACAACAACAGAATCACTCTGCTTTAAATAAAGTTCACAACAATCCCAAAAATGTTTAAGCCCTTGAAGACCACATTGAGGGGGATTATAAAAAAACAGCCCGCATTTAACTTCTTCTTTCCTCCAAGAACAAATTGCAAAACCAAACAATCAGTATCACAATCTAAATCCTAACTAGACCTTAAAAAATGTATTCTAAATGATCCCTATAATAAATCAAGACCCCACCACTCTTTTTTCGACCTTTGCAGTCTAACCTAAAAATTTTATAACCCCCAATATGACACACATTATCGGGCACCCCTGGCTTCAACCACATTTCTGATAAAGCAACAATATCAGGCAGAAATAGAGCAATAAGCTGTTTGATTTCAACAATCTTCGGGATTAAACTATGAACATTTAAGCTGATAATTTTAAATCCATGACAGGATTTCAAACAATTATTCAGTGATGATGCTTGAGAGGAAGTGGTTGAAACACAGTTGCCAAATTTAGAACAAAGTAACATGCCATAGTGCAAACAAGTAAAGTAACCCCTATTCCCACATTGTCTTATGGGCACAGGGCTACTCAACAACAATTGCCATGAATCAGTAACAACAACATCAACAACTAAGCAATTTGAAAAGCAAAAATCACTTGTCTCACATGAGGCAGTGTTCCCGGTGCCAAACCTGTATAATTAAATATGATCCACATATACCAACCTCCCCAAAGAATACAGACCCAAATAGGTAAACATTTAGCATCCCACATTATTAACATAACATACTTACAACACTGACAGTATTACAATCAAATGCTCCCACTCCTCTACCTCCTCGGACTCCCTTACACTCCCCTGCACTTATTGCACTTGCTGCACCTGCACCACAAAAACACCATATATATATATATATATATTCTATGCAAAAAAACTGCAGTAATGCATCATTTAGGGTTAAAACATAAAAAGTCAGGAAAAGAAAAATCTTTAGGGTTGCCCCTCCCCCCGGAACTGCCCATCATCTCAAGATTGACAGCTGACGGGGTGCATCATTGGGGTTGTGAGGCCTAATTGTCACCCCATTCCATCTGAAATTGCATTCACAAGCCACAATAAATAAGAATGGGGTGACATTTAGGCCTCACAACCCCAATCACAAACCCCATCAGCTGTCAGTCTTGGGATGATGGGTCCATTTGGATTTAAGATTTTAATTGCAGTGGTAACATCATTCAGAACAGGCACACAAAAGGTCCAATCCTTGATGAATTCTATACAAAAAATAAAATTAAAACAGTACCTCTTGTTAAGGCCTTGAAAGAAGACCCTGCAATCAGCTGTATCTTTTAATCTCACCACAAATTTCTGGTA
Organism: Neoceratodus forsteri; assembly: GCA_016271365.2. NCBI lineage: Eukaryota > Metazoa > Chordata > Ceratodontiformes > Ceratodontidae > Neoceratodus > Neoceratodus forsteri. The sequence goes on along the minus strand of CM057451.1, from coordinate 446,670,678 downwards.
ACTGATTAAATCCAAATCCATTTGCTGACAGTATAATTCTCCACCAATTCTCCACCAACTTCACTTAAAGATTGGTGAAATTGCCCTATCTAATGCATTAGAAAATCTGGCCATCTAGTCCCTCCCTCGTGATCAAAGATGGTGATCAAAGAGTCTCACAATCAAAGAATTTGCAGGCTCACCATCAAAGAATAAAAAATGCTGTAACTTGAATTTTAGGCAGAATTAAATGAAGCCACTATGCCTCGATAGAACAAAACCCCCTGAGTAAACCCACCCTCATTTGTGTTCCTAGGCCACCCCTGAGCTGAGCAATTTGCATTTTTCAAAGGTCCATCTCGTCCCTTACTCACAATGCAAGATTGCGATCAAAGAATCTCTCGATCAAAGAATTTGCAGCCTCGCGATCAAAGAAATTGCACGTTCACGATCAAAGAATAAGAAATGGTGAAACGTGAGATTTTGGATGATTTAGATAAAACCACCACCATGCCTCAATAGAACGGAGCCCCCTGATCAAACCCCACCTTCATTTGTGTTCCTAGGCCACCCCTGAGCTGAGAAAATTGTATTTTTAGCTCATGATGCAAGATCGCAATCAAAGAATCTTGTGATCAAAGAATTTGCAGGCTCGCGATCAAAGAACATTAGCGAGCCATGATCAAAGAATTTAAAAGCTTATAACTCTATTTTTTGACAATTTTAAAACAAACCAAAGGCATGGGTAGATAGATCGAAGCCCCTTGAGTAAAACCCATGTAAGTTTTACTTCAGGAGTAACCCCAGAGCAGAGATATTTGATTTTTTCTGATCGGAATTTAAAAATAAGATGGCGGACCTCGCGATCAAAGAATTCTTGGGGACAAAAATTCTTGAACCACAAGGCTGCAGATTCTTTGACCGCCAGGCAGGACCAGATGGCCAGAACCCCATTCTTTGTTCACAAAACAACCATATAAATTTTCCCATTGACTTATAATGGGAACTTAAAAGTGCTATAACTTTTGAATGCCTCAATAGCCTTTCACCAAATGAGAAGTGGCATTTTTGGCCAGCTAAGCTCTTTCAGATGAGCCATCTCACAGAGTGGCACACCACACAATGGCCATGCAGGGCCACAGACAAAATCCCCAAAACTGCCTCCTAAACTGGATAATTTTGCATTTTTCAGTGTTCTTTTTTACCTCCTATTTGTCATTACTATTCATATATTTAGTTTCTACCATGTCCCACCACACATACCAAATTTCAGGCAAATATGTTGAATGGGTCCAAAGTTATTAAAGTGCAAAATTTGACTTTAACATAGAAGTACCTTCATAACCCTAAATACTGTATACTGGCATGACTGCTCCACTATAATATGTGAGTGTGTATATATATATATATATATATATATATATATATATATATATATTTGTATATACAGTGGCATCCCCCAGGGCGAAATGCAATTCTGAAGCATTTTGCAGCCCTCTGCAGAATGCTGCAGAAAACCTACTGAATAAAGCAATGTAATTTCAATTGTAATTAGTCCCCTTTGTCATTCAGGAAAATGTGACATTGCCAGGTTGAAGTGAATCCACAGTTTCCTGCATGAGAAAGGGGACTAATTTGCCATTGAAATTACATTGCTTTATTCAGTAGGTCTTCTGCAGCAGAGTGCGTTAAAAGTGTGTTTCATCCTTGGGGAGGCTACTATGTATATCTATATCTATATATATATATATATATATATATATATATATATATATATGTATCATGCACCAAAACACACCAGTGACACACTTAAGCAATACCAGATTAAACTATACACCCCCAAAAAATGAACACAACTGATTTAATGTGTATCAAATTAAACTCAGGTAAGTTAACATAACAGTATATGCAAATTCCATTCAAACAAAAAAACACAGGTAATACAACACGATCAACTGCATAAGGAAGAGGTAAGGGGGAGAGTTGTATGGGGGGGCTGTAAGGAGGATAGAGGATGAACATGGGGGAACATAGGATGAGAAAGCTATATGTGATAACAAAAACCTTTTCAAAAATGTATTTATCAGCTCATTATTCACTCTTTATCTTACCATTTGCATGTATATTTTCAGGGAAAAAAGCAGAAATACATAGTACCTTTAAAATGCAGCTTTGCATAATACATAATAGCTTCACTCAGAGGAAAGAAGAATGGGGGGAGCGGAAGAAGGAGGAGACCAAGTGACTTCAAGTCAGGAAAATTCCAAAGGTCTAGCCATTAAATTGGCACACTAATTTCTCATGCTCTGTCCCAATGATGTTATAACTGAAACCAGATATTTAATATCAAAGCAAAAAGTAGCTAAATTTAGATGGGTCACAGAAAGAAGGGAAGGGAAGGGTGGAAGGAAAGGTAGCAATGGGGAGTTGGATGGAGAGGGGAGAGAAAGGGATGGGTGGCTTGGATGGGTAATGTATCAAGTAATGTCTCCATAGTGCTTGCAGCAGGTATAGTCAGGCAGATAGACACTTGGATGTAGGCAGGTCCCACCAGCAGTAAAGGCAGCCAATATGAGTCTGAAACCATGGTGTGAGCCACACAGGTTCCCTTGTCAGATCAGAACATGAAGTTAGACCCCAGAATCCCCCAGTTGGAGCCAAACAGTTGCTGACATGAACACTTGGAGCCATGGGCTAACTGGCAATCCATCTTGCACTAAGTGAATTTCTCTTTGTGGATCCCCTTTGTTTAGGGGTCTACAGCCTCATCAGCACAAGAACTGTGCTGCAGCTTCAGGACCAGGAGAGTAAATGTCAATGGCCCAATTGGGCACAATGGATGTGCTCCATGGCTGTGACTGGACCTGCCTATTGAGTCAGATGATCCCAGCCCCAAAACCGTGTGACAGAATCAGGTCCCAGGACAGAAGAGGCCCACAGTGCCATGGGGCACAACAGTCGGGCTCCACAACTGCAGGACAGACAGTGGGGTCAGGATCGAAGAGGGCCAGAAACTTAAACAGAAACTGTGAACTCTACCAGTATAGGGAAGGAGGGATTGGTCACAGAACTGTAAGAAAAACACTTTGGAAAGAAAAGTCTTTTTTTCCAGTTCTGTGGGATCGGTGCCACCAGATGGCTGACATTCTTCAAGGAGGCAAGGGAAGAACCCAGTGGATAGCAGGGATTTTTTTTATGATCAGAAACTGGGAGAGGGAGGGGGAGGGGGGACCACCATGAATTTGTTGTGATTGAGAATGCAGAAAGAGATGGGTGTTAACTAGATGTCAGGGATATTTGTGATATTGAGCAGTGGAGAGAGGGGCCCAAGATGCACATACACAGAGGTGTTACAGCCACTGCAGGGCATAACTGGGGAGTGGCCCAATGTGCTGGCCACACTTCAAGGATAATAGATGGTTCCTGATCTATCTCTGTCACTGGCACACTCCACCTTCAGCTGCATGCTCTTCAGATGTCCATCTGACTGCCTGTGGCCACCAGATGGCTATAAAGCATTGTATTCTCCTGAACAGTGAACAAAAGAAGATTGGGAAAATACTGGCAACTGATTCAGTTGGCCATGAATTTTAAACTTGTACTCAAGAGTTGATGGCACTGTGCCCCCTCCCACAGCGTATACACAAAAATCAAAAGATGTGCTGCCCGACCACACAAACATAGCCCCCCTTTTCAAGCAATACTAAGCAGTAAGCCAATGTTAATACATTAAAAACATTTTATGTTTTATCTGTACTGTATAACAGACACAACCCAATCAAACAGTTGGCAGGCTTTTTGACTCAATGTTGGTTTACATTGTGATACACTTCTGTACCACATCAAACCAACCAGCCTCAAAGAGGTCCAGTTGCACCAGCACTCATGCATGCATATGCAGTTGGGTCACTCACAGAAACATGATCTCTGTTTATCCCCCACACATCTTCAAATGATCATTCACATACTGACACCAAAGCATCCATTCACCCAAAAACACACAGACACTAAATGGGATCACACAGAAAATGTGCAGATAGACAGAATGCAAGACCCTTCAATTCACCATTTTTTTTTTTTGGCTTACATCTTATTTTCTCAAGACTGACCAGCTGAGATAAAACATCTTGTTCCATTGGGGTCCTATTTTTACCCATTTCTGCAGCTGGGTGGGCTGCAGTGCTCGGAGGTTAAGTGACTTGCCCAAGGTCACACATTGAGTATTTGGTTCCAGCAAGGTACTGTATGAACCTCTGATCCCTTGGTTCCCACTCAAGCTGGTGCTCTAACCACTAGATCTTAGCTTAAACCACACTTGACAAAGCCAACACCTGACTGGCAGTACCACATCTATGTTTTGTGCAAAATCAAAAAACAGTGGATGCTGCTGTCAAAAAGACCAACACCAACAGAATGCTGGGGTGCATCAAAGGGGGAATGGACAGCAGCACAGGCCAGGTTAAGTTATTGTGCCATGTTAAAATACCCTGGTAAGGCTCCACCTGGAGTAGGGGTACTGTGTGCATTTATGGGCTCCTATGTACAAAAAGGTCCTGACATCTCTGAAGGAGTTGGACTTGAAGCTGCCTCAGGTGACAGCCATGTCACAACAGCACTTATGGAGACCCACAAAATGCTGCAAAACACTCAAGTAGAGGTATTCTAAAAGTGCAGCTACCCTTAGACAAGCACTAAGACATAAGAAAGAACATACTCCAATGCAATACCACCTGATATGCTGAACTATGTCTGGAACTGAACTGCATTCATGTTTATTTGATCTATGTAAGTTCTCACTGAGCATTTTGAAGTAAATTTTTGCATAGTAACTAAACCGGCTCCACAGTCTACTTAATTAAGGCCAGTAATGCATTGGAGTGTCTTCTTTCTTGTGTTGTAGCACATAAGGAGAGAACTCAGAGTTCAGAATGCAACAGCTGAGTGGAGGGGACCCCATCTCAGCAGCATGCAGCAGGACAGAAAAAGAGACAGATTGTCAGCCTATTTTAAACAACCACTCCACATAATAAAAAAAATTGAAATGCTCAAATACAGTGAAGGTAGTACCTGCCTGTCAATAAACTTGGCTGTTCCTCTTCTGCTCTTCGCCTTCTGTTGGTGAAGGCAAGCATAGCTCTGCTGGGCTCTCTGGATGGCACTAGCAGTATGCTGGTCTCTCATGGTGGCACTGGCTGGATGCTGATCGTGCTGGGTCATAGGGTGCTGGTCTCATTGGGTGGCACTGGCAAGGTGCTGGTCTTGCTGGTTGGCACAGGCAGAATACTGGTTCTTGGAGTGGAACTGGCAGAATGTTGGTCTCCCGGGTTGGCACTGACAGGAAGCTGGTCTCACTGGGTGGCACTGGAAGGATGCTGGTCTATCTGGGTGGCACTGACAGGACATTGGGTTTTACCATATTTCAAAGTAAAAAGAGAGGAAGGAGGGCATCAACTTTCATTGCACAGTTCATTAAGCAGCTGCTAATAAGTGGAAGGGAGGAGACAGAGAGGGAGGAAAAACACTCATCTGCCATAACAACTGGATCCAGTGTTCAAGGAAAGCTTGAGATGGAGGAGGCATCGACTGGCAGTGCACAGTCCCACAAGAGACTACTGGTGAGCAGGGGGGGAGACCTGGTTTACACTGCTGCTGGGCTGCCAGGCAAGCGACTGCCACTGAGCAAGAGGGTCAGTTTACACTGCTGACAGGTGAGCAGCTGTTGGTGATTGGAATTAAACTGTTTGCAGGCACGCAGCTGCTCTAGAGGGGGGTCAGTTTACAAGGCAGATGACTGACTGCTGGGGAGTGGGGGGGTTACACTCCTGGCATGCAAACAGTTACTGGTTTGCTGTCGGTTAGTTTACATTGCTGGCAGGTGTGTGGCTGCTGGTGAGCGGGGGGGGGGTATACTGCTTGTTGTGAGATTGACAATACACAGAATGAACAACACAGAATGCAAATTACTTTACTTTTTTAAAACAAAGACCCCGATCCAGATATGTGTCATCATACTTCTGGTATGTGAATTGCCAAGCACAGCTGCTCCACATGCCAGGCTTGCAGGCAGGATTTACTGCCACAAGCTGCTCTGTCTCCCACCCATGGAGTTTCTTGCCTGGACTGAACCAACAGCAGTGGCAAAGCTGGGCCACCTCTCTATTTGGCCAGTAGATTAGGCAGACTGTCATGTCTCCCTGTACAATATAACAGGGGCAGAACTGGGATGGTTTTACTTTTCTAAAACAAAGATCCAAATGTACAGTAGACCAGAGCTGAATGACAACAATAGGAGGGGAACAGAAAAACACACATAACATGACAACAATATGTCATGCTGACAGCGCAGCTTTTTGCTTGGCAGAAACATTCAGATGAGCATCAAAATGCTCTCTCATAAGAGTGCTTTGGTCCTTTCAGCTAGAAAAAATTTCCAACCAGCAAGAAGTGAATAATGTGGTGATCAGAGTGCCTAGTCATTGATCTTTCTCTGCCGAGCCTACTGAAGCTTCAGCTGCATTGGATCTGACAGCGACACACCTCTGAAAAGTGTTTCTTAGTAGCAAAATGCTTGCTATGCACACACACATAAAAATTATGCCAGAGCCATGGGTGTAGCTAAGGGGTTTTCATTGGTGACCAGAAACCCACTCCCATCTTGCTTCCATTATGTTTTCATAAAAAAGATTTTTGCACTCTGGGACAAAATAATCAAATTTCTTTGGTAAAACCCCATATTCTAAAATCCTGGCTATGTCCCAGAGCCCCTATAGTCCTCCACAATAAATCCACAGTACTAAATATTCAAGTGAATTGTGATAGGACTTCCACTTGATACAACTCTAATTGCAGCCTCTTATTCCCCTGCTATATTTTATTTCTTTATTGAATTATCAGATTACAATACCTATGAGTCAGAGACTCTTTTACACAGGTTCCACATCAACTTCAGCAATACAAAACATGCAGAGAACAAATAAGTAGTTCAAGTAATCAAAATGACATTATACAAGTAGCAGAAGGAAGGTTAACAGTTAGCAGTCTAGGTAGACACAAATTAATAAAAGCCAATTGGTGTCACTTTTACAGTCAAGTGTGAGAAGAGCAGGACTGCAGATTAGTGATGGCATCCAGGAGTTGGCTCTGTCAGGTGGCAGAAACAGCCAGAAGTTGGCTTAGTCAAGAAGGGGCAGCCCATTGGAATCTTAAGAAAGAGGGCAGACCAAGGAACTGCAGGGCAGGCATACATGAACAGGTAACAGGCTAAGAACATGAGTGCGGGTAGATAGGGTAGCAGAGGAAAAAGAGGGGGGACAGATAGGATTAGCAGGGGGGCTAAGCAGTACAGTCACAGCTGCTGCGCATGACCAGATGTTGTTTAAGGAGATGTTTGAAAGGACCAAACTTGGGTACATCTAACTTATCAATAGGGAGACCATTTAGCCAGTTGGGAGCTCAGAAGCTGAAGGATCATTGGGCTTGAGTGGTGCAGCAGAAAGGGACTTGGAAGGCATGTCTGGAAGCACTCCTAGTGCTATGTGAGTATGGGGCATGTGAGAGAAGGTGCTGGGAGTTTGGAGGCATTAGGCCCATGATTATTTTCTTCACATATAAGCAGGGATGATATTGGATTCCATCTCTGAGGTTCAACCATTTCATTCTGGAGTACAAGTTGCATGTATATGTCCAGTTATGAGCACCCTATACCAGCCAACAGGATTTTCTTAGGGCAGTGCTAACACTTTCGAGGGACGTGCCTGTGGCAGCACCTAAATGACTAGACCATGGTCCACAATTGATAGTATTGAGTTTGTTACTGCCGTTAGAAGTGCTTCTTGGGTCATGCTGCTTCTATGCCTGTAGAGGATACCTAACCTACAGTTGGCCACCTTGGAGACTATGTTGACATGCTCATTGAAGGACAAAGCATTATCGAGTGTGACCCCAAGGTATTTAAAGGATTGAACTTGTTCAATTGAGACGTTGAGGTTGTTTAGTGTGGTAAGTGGGGAGGATTTTAGTATGCTGTGGGGGCTAACAAACAACATGGACTTTGTTTTTTTTTATAGTTCATGATCAGTTTACAGTATGGTGTACAAACCATTCTTCAATAGCTGCAAAGTTGTCTTGTTAACCATTAGCTAGGGTGTGTGGGTCTGAGTGACTAGTGAAAAGTACTGTATCATCTGCATAAAGGAGTAGATCACCAGGGCAGGCTTGGAGGAGGGAATTCAGGAAAAGGCTGAATAATAAGGAGCCCAGAATGGAGTCTTGGGGAACTCCAGAGCAGACAGGTACACTGGAGGATAGTGCGTCACTAATTTTTACCTGTTGTGACCTATACTGTAGGTAGTTTTTGAACCACCCCACAGTCCCAGAGGAGGCCCCAATGGAGCTAAGGGAGTCAATAAGAAGATAGTGATTTACCATGTCAAAGGCCTTAGTGAGGTCAATGTACACTGACCCCACTATGTACCCATGGTCAAGGGCTTTGTGAATGAAGTTGATGCATTCAAGCAGAGCTGGGGTGGTGCTGTGATTTTTCCTGAAGCAGTGTTGTTCAGGGTATTGAATGTTATGTTTGGTTAGATATTCCAAGAGCTGGTCCTCAACTATCCATTCCAGGGCTTTTGAAAGGGGAGGTAGGACTGAGATGGAATGGTAGTTGGAGTGAAGGGCTGTGTCTCCACTGTTATGGATAGGGGTCACTACTGCAGCTTTCCACTATGCAGGGAATTGCCTGAGACAATGGGATTGATTCAGAATTTTAGTGAATGGTGCTAGAACCACATCCAGAACCATGTGTAGCAGTTTCAAGACTAGTGAGTCACTGCAAAAGTGTGATTTGTCAAGAATCTTGAGTATATATATTTTGGCAGCTCTGGTGGAGACTGTTTTAAAGTAAAAAGGTGGGTTAGTTGACAAGGAGCTAGTGTCCTTAAGGTCAGATGGAGGGGTGGGGTTGTCAAAGACATTGGTGGGAAGACTCCACGGAGGTCTGTGAAAGCAGTGTTAAAGGTGTTGGTTATCTGCAATGGGTCTTGGATGGTAATACCATCTAGGTTGAGCATGGTGGGAGGGTTTTTTCTGGGCCTTTCTGTAAGTTGTTTTAGATTGTCCCAAAACCTCCTGCTGTCATCGCAAGAGTTTGAGAGTGCATCTTTATAGTGAGCCTTTTTAGCTTGCCTGATGGCTTGGGTGCAGGAGTTTCTGGCCATTCTGTACTACTACCAGTGGTATTAATTGCCCGTAGCTTGGGCTTTGTACCACAGGTGGTTCCTGTCGGCCATACAGGTTAGGAGGGAGGGAGAGATCCAAGGATTGTTTATAGCTTTCAACCTCCACTTTTTTAGAGGGGCAATTGGGCATATAGGTAATTGGGCACGTGGACAATTGAGCACAATCAGGGAATGCCACCTTAGAAAATCAAAAATGTACTTAGGAAATTGAAAGTGAATTAGCCTGTAACTTTCATATTGGACTTTATTTTTGTTTATCCTTATCATGGACAGATATGGCAACATAAGAAGAGGGACTGCATGGAGGAAACAGTTCCCTTTTTGATGAAAACCCAGGGACCCTTAACATCAGGTGTAGCATGCCAGAAAAGTGCACAGTCTTCTTTGATCAATGTACTCTGAAACCAAGAGCATATTTCCAAAATACAACTTACGAGCTGCATCAGCTCCACTTCTGAAAGTCCTACATGGCAGTTCCTCTACTGTTTGAACATGTACCTTGTGTTTTTCAATAACATAACACCACTACCCTGGATGGAGTGAACTCCACTCCAAGCCTGGCACCAGAATTTCTCATGATGATGTGTCTGCTTCCAGTGAATGGCAGTACCTCACTATTGCTCATGAAGATGAACACTGCCATGCTCCTCATACCATGGGAATGCATCACCCTGCCTGGCCAAGTCATTGTGGTAGCAGCTACCCCTCAGAATTCAGAACTCTGCTCTTTTCAGTCTTCAAAAGTAGCAGCACCAGCAGCATTAACACAACACAGGCGACTATGCATGTAGTAGAAGTGCAGCTCAGGACATCCTCTACACACCTGAGATCTCACACGGGGCTCACCCAAAAAGCACCTTCTGCCATGCCCTCCTTTCAGTGCTCCTGAGTCCCAGTACCCAAACAACAGCAGTGCCACAACCATGTATGGGCTCTGCCCCACATCCTCCAAGTGGTCTGTAACTAGGCGACAGTGTTTTTGTTGCCCATTGGTACGAGACCATCAGGTAAGATACAAAAACCTACACAAAAACACACAGTCCGCCAGCAGGTACATGTTAAAGCAGAAAGAAGTGGGGAAGGCAGTCAGAATAGCAAAAGCCCAAATTGAGAAAAAAATAGCCAAGTCAGTTAAGAAGGGGGATAACACCTTTTATAGGTACATTAGGGAACATAGAAAGGTTAAGGGAGGAATAGTGAAGATTAATAAGGGAGAGGGGAGGTGGGAAGATGGAGACAGTGAAAAGGCAGAGATACTGAATGAATACTTTTGCTCAGTATTCACAACAGAAGATGAGGAGGAGTTACCTAAACCAGACAATAGAAGCACTCTGGGTAGGAGCGTTGACACCAGTCCATTTATAGAAGAAAGAGTCCTGAAAGAACTCCTAAAACTCAAGGTGGACAAAGCAATGGGGCCTGATGGGATTCACCCCAGAATCCTAAAAGAACTAAGGGAGGACCTAGTGACATCACTGACCACACTTTTTAACAAATCATGGGAGGATGGGGTGGTACCTGAGAACTGGAGGAGGGCAGATGTGATTCCCCTTTACAAAAGTGGGAGCAAGGTAGAAGCAGGAAACTACAGACCAGTAAGTTTGACCTCAGTGGTAGGGAAAATGATTGAATCACTTCTGAAAGAAAGAATTGTTGAATACCTAGAGGCCAGCGGGGCACAGGACCCAAAGCAGCATGGATTTACAGCAGGAAGGTCATGTCAGACAAATCTAAAAGATTTCTTTGACTGGGTGACCAAAGTAATAGACCAGGGAGGGGTTGTGGATATGGCCTACCTAGACTTTAGCAAGGCATTTGACACAGTCACACACAAAAGATTAATAATCAAGTTAGCCAGCCTGGGAGTGGGTCCCAGGGTGGTAGCCTGGGTTGCAAACTGGCTGCACAACAGGACACTGAAGGTAATAGTGAGTGGAACACATTCCAAAGAAAGAGGGGTCACTAGAAGAGTACCTCAGGACTCAGTACTGGGTCCAGTCCTCTTTAACATCTTTATTGGTGACATTGCAGAGGGTCTGGAGGGAAAGGTATGCCTCTTTGCAGATGATATAAAGATCTGTAACAGAGTTGATACACAAGGGGGTGTAGAAAGGATGAGAAGGGACTTGGCAAGGTTGGAGGAATAGTCAGACATATGTCAACTTAGATTCAATGCAAAGAAGTGCAAAGTAATGCACCTGGGAAACAAAAACCGAGGAGAAGAGTACACAATAGCAGGGGAAGTGCTAACAACAACAAAAATGGAAAGGAACTTGGGGGTAGTCATATCAGATGATGTAAAGGTGGGTAAGCAATGTGAGAAAGTCAATAAGGAGAGCCAGGGGGGTACTGGGATGCATAGGAAGGGCCATCACAAGTAGAAAAAGGGAAATGGTTATCCCTCTGTACAGACAGTTGGTGAGACCCCATCTGGAGTACTGTGTGCAGTTTTGGAGACCTCATCTACGCAAGGACATTGACAGGATGGAAGCAGTCCAGAGGAGAGCAACTAAAATGGTGCAGGGTCTGCATCAGAAATCATATGAAGAGAGACTGAGAGAGCTTAATATGTATACCCTTGATGAAAGGAGGGACGGGGGGACATGATAGAAACGTTCAAGTACCTCAAGGGAATAAACAAAGACCAGGAGGGTACCATCTTTCAGAAAAGAGATGTGTAAGAACAAAGGGACACAATTTAAAGATAGAGGGGACAGCTCAGGGGTAATGTGAGGAAATCTTTTTTCACAGAGAGAGAGAGAGAGGTGGATGCATGGAACTGCCTTCCTGGGGAGGTTGTTGGGGCTAAAACAGTGGGGGAATTCAAACATGCATGGGACAGACACAAGGCAATTGTAGTAGGGGGTGGCAGGAAGTAGGCTGTTGGTTAACTAGAATCTGCAGCTTATCCAGTAGGTAGGGAAATGGGCAGACTGGGTGGGCCAAGTGGTCCTCATCTGCCGTCAAAGTCTATGTTTCTATGTAGGTGCTCTTGGTCACTCAGAAGGAATCTTTAGGGTTAGGCCAGGGCTGGTGGGGGGCTCCTCAGACAACAAGGAGAACTGACACGGACCAAAGATTGACACAGGATGATGCAGGCAGGCTGCTGTTGGTGTCAGGGAGTCTAGATTAGAGGAAGGAAGAACAAGAGAAGGGAGAGCTGCCTTTCTATGCTCAGCACTCAGCAGTCTCACAGTGTGCATCATTGTCACCACTTAGTTTTGCTACTAGTGGGTTGGAGGAGCAAAAATAAATCAGGACATCAGCCGCTTGGGTGTTTCTAGCACATAAATCAACTTTACTGCCAGGACTCTCTCAACCAAACACTTCACAAGTGTGTTTGGTGGGGGGAGGGCATAGATACACAGAGAGTTGGACGGTGATTACAGGCCTCAGTTGTGTAGGCTACTATTATGCTTGTGTACTTTCTGGTGCTTGCATGACTAGATGAAATGTGGAAGGATTGAGGGTGGTAGGAGCTGGATAATAGACAAGGAGCAGGATGATAGATAATCATGCTCCCATGCAGCTGGCTGCTGGGTGCATCTTTAAAATGAAAGGATGGATCCTTACTATTGATCTGGCTTTATCCATTCAACTATGCAAATCTTCCACCAAGTAAGCAGGAAAAGCATCATGATCAGCTTTGCTGATCTTTGGGCTGTAACTGTTGAGCTCATTGCAGCCTGAGCTGCTTTGTACCTGATAGCGACACACTTCTGAAATGCCATTCATATAACGAGATGCTTGAGTTACACTGTGCGTGCCAGCAAACATAAAAAATATTACTAACTACAAAACCTACCAACACCATTTATTTCTAAAGAGACTTATTTTCTTTTAATAGTGTCAGCTGTTTTGTGTCTTTAATGCCTCTGTTGTTTTTAATTTTTTTTCAATAGTTGTTTTATGTGATTGATGCCACTATCCTTCTTGTGCTCCTGGCTGCTGTCATGTCCACGTTCAATCCCTCAGTACCCATCTTGCATAACATTCAAAGCATGAGACCATACTACTGGTTTCCTATGAAACTCCATTTTCCAGTTCTACAAACAAACCAAGCTGCTCAATCAGAGTAAGTTTTTATTTTAAAAGTACTCTCCCTGTACAATTATGAAAGAAAGCTGTGCTGCTTCCACATGACTTCCACCACTAGTATCAAGGCCCCGATTTTTCCGTGATTCTGCGGCCATGGAGATTTCCATGGAATTTAGTGTAACCCAAAGATGAAATGAGTAATATTGTTCCTCAGTTTAAATGAACTGTGGAATACTATTCTATGGTTTACATGAACTGCAGAATATTATTCCGCAGTTTATACTGAAATGTCAGTGTTTAGTCAGCACACCAGTGCAATGGTACCTCTACTTCTTCCGATGACCCGTGTTTGGGAACAAGCCTGGAAAGTTGGAGGGCTGGCAGTGGGGGGTGAGTGATTGAGCATCCTATAGATTGCTTTCCTTTGGGAAGGGGAGAAGTCACTGGTGTTCATTTAATCCCGTGTGGTAGCCAGAGGTACGACAGCAAGGACTGACTACATTTGGCAGGTGTGTCAGACATTCGGCATGTGGCCCCAACATCATTGCATGACGTATCTCCCAGTCTCCATCAGGGGAAGGGGTCCCCCTGGCAGCCCAACCCCAGGGTGTAATCTGGGAGTTTTCAGGAGTAAGGTAATTCTCAGGGTGTGTAGCAGGGCTGAACTTGTGTAGATCAGACCAATGGGGGACAGTGGATGAGAAGATAAAGCATAATAAATAATAAATAAATAAATAAAAATAATATTCAGTAAAAACTGTGCATAAAACAAATCTGCAGTTTACATTAACTCAGACCAAGGAAAATTATTCCATGGATCATATACACTGCAATTATTCCATGGATCATATAAACCCTGGAAAACTATTCTATGATTTATATTAAATTCTGCAGAATGCTTTTTGGAATTCTGTGGAATTTAAAAACAAAAATCTGGAAAGCATTTTGGAACAGCCCCTGCTCATTAATTTATCTGCTAGGGCTTTACCTTTAAAATCAAAACAGGTAAATCCTACCCCCATCCAGCTCAGCCCCACCATCCTCCATAGCTCACCCTGAGAACCTACTTGAGTCCCTTTATTTGAAGTAGAAATATGTTTATCAGGCCTTGTAGCAATCCTCATCCTTTAAATTTCACTGCCAGGCCTGAATTCTGGTTTCTTGGCCCAGAAGTGCTTTGAGCACAGCCACACAAAGCACTACTGAAATGAGAAAGTGGCATTCTGGCTTAGTGGTAATACTAGAATGATGAGGATCACTGTGCATTGTGGTAGTCACTAAAAATATTCAAATTTGGTGGCCCAGGATACGCTCAGGCTGGGGTGGGAAGGATGATGTGGCTGAGGTGGATTGGCTGGATTGCTTACATTCTAATACTAAGAACTCAGGAGTTAATTGACAACCTGCTCTGGTTTGTAGGTCCAAGCTCAAAAACTAACATTTTTCCCATACCTGGGTACTTTGGGGGGGGGTTGCTAACTACTACCGAAGCCCCCAACTGTCACCACAGAATTTCCACAGAAATAAGAAACTAATGCTGCAGATGCTCTGCAGCAACAGAGGGGCTTGCCGCAGAATTTAGACCCAAACTACTGCAGAAAAATTGGGGCCTTGACTAGGATTGAAGACCAACAGACGTCTAAAACAGACTATGGACAGGACACTTTATAAATAATGAAAATTAGACTAAATCCTGGAGTAAGGAAAAAGATGACTGTTCATTTAAACTATTTGCATTACATAGAAACTGTCTTCCAATTTTTGCTCCCTGCTATGGACTATAATCCTCCTGAACACATATATTTTGTTACCACCAATACAAACATGGTATAGAATGGGGGAAGAGGGTGAAATGGAGCTACTAATGAAGTCCAACAATGATGATGTCTACCAACACAAGTGCATTCAATTTCAAATCCTAAATGGCTCATCACTCATAATAATAGCTTGACAAAACAATATCATGGGCTCTGACTGATCAGTAGCTACTTTCAACAGTGATGGTATCCCAGCAAAGCTTCACTATACAAAGATCACACACGCACTTGCCTGCATGACACACATAAGTTATGCTACCTCTGGCAATTCAATCTGCTCGTCAGTTGCAAAGGGTGCCTTGAAGTCAACCAGAACAATAAAAAGTAATAGCTTTCTCTCTTAGTATGCCACTACAAATGCATCAACAATTAAGAAAAAAATGCTTCCTCCAGTTCATTAAACACCTTCTGAAAAGATGTCTTCTTTTTCAAATTGCCTTCCTGACAGTACATTCTCTGTCAGTGGCTTTTGTCTCAGGCCATACTTTAACATGGACCTCAATCATTGAACTTGAAAGAAGAGTACTTCCAAGTTTGACTCAGAGTCTTACTGCACTTAAACATGCCTGTGTGACCAACTCCCATTCCCTGTTCTAGTATCTAGCTTTAACATTTTGCTCCCTATAGCCTTCCACACAGAAAATACATCAACGTATTTCCTGGGCACTTGGCAGGGAGCACGAATGAGGATGGGGAGTGGGAGAGGGGTCTGGGGAGCAAGAGTGAGGAGGGACTGGGGTATGAGGGTGAGATACAGAGCAAGCATGTAAAAATCAGTGCCCCAATGGACAAATGACAATATAAGAACTTTTTTTTTAAATGCCCGTACTCATTAAAAAATTAAAATATATTTAAAATGATTGTTGCACTGTTAATTTAAATAAAAACATAAACAAGTTATTTTATATTCATAATGATGCATTCCGGGGCATGTGTCATAGGGATAACACCAATTCTCTGGTGTTGAACAAACACAGTCTGGGGCCCCATGACCAACCACACATGTCATGATGCTATCCCAGCACCACCCACACCATCATGCATAATTGCTTAATTAGTAATTGCAAACAACAAGCACCAAGCACAAATGCACTGCAACAATACCAAGGACAAAATATTAGTGACCTCTGGTAAGACCCCACCAGCAGACAAATTATTTTTTATATTGGTGTTTTTAAAATATTTTAAAGACATTGTATTTGTACTCTAAAATTTCCACACAACCCATTTTAGAAGCATGATGAGACATTTCAGGCTGATTGTGGTACTGTGATAATGGCACTACCTTGGACTGAAGGCAGAAGTACTCCCCTCTGCATGCAATGGTCCTAGCACACGCAACACCCAGTTGTCTCTTCTTGCTTACTTGAACATCATATTGTATATTATGTAGATCCACTTCAGTTTATAACTAATATTCAATATTCTTTGTTGATTTTTGTGCATACTGCCCGCTTCTCATTTGTAAATTATTTGAGGCTGGCTAAGAAATTATGAGCATCTAAATGTTAAGGAGTAGTTGTAAAATCATATTTGGCACAAATTCACTTGTATTTTGCCTAGTTTTTTGTATTTATCTTCACCTTGGTCTGTATTACTAACAATATATGCATTTGAGGAGACTGTTACCTCCTAAAGACAATTTTCTTGGGTGTAGTATTCCAAATTTGAGATCATAATCTCCAACTTGTGGCATCACAATTATTTCCTTGGCAGTAGACTGTGATATCACACACAGGAGTATGATTTTGTATCAAAGTGAAATCAGTGTCATCAAATGCTTTCTATGGTCAGTTTTCATTGAAAAACACTACATTCAAAATTACAAAAGAGAAAATACAGAAAATATATGAAATACAAACTGAAGTGTGTAATATATTATATTTGATGGTTTTATAGATGTGCCTGTAGTCCCTTTAGAAGCAACAGAATGATCACATCCCAGGAATTTATCCTTTCACCATTTTCAGCCACAAAGAGGCTGATTTGTCAAAATATGAAAGGACACTTAAAAGTATTCCCTGTAGAAATAGCATTCTGAGAAGCATCATCATGTTCAAAGCAACCATGAAAATGACTCAGACAGTCAAACTCACAGCAGATGAAGAAACATTGGAAACATAAACAGGGCATGAATTACTAGCACTATAAATGGATCAGACATCCTTATTTTTGAAATCCTTTTGCCTGGCAAATCTCACTAATACATGGGCTCGAACTGCTACTGGCAGATAAGGTCTCCTACAGTGTTTGCACTGTGGTAAATTGCTGGAAATTGAAACACTGATGTAGGCTTTGTAGCAAATGATGTACTACTACATCATGTAACCCATTCAAGGCTTCAGTGTGTTTGCAGTTCTGAGGGAGATTTTGAAAAGAAGTGATTTGACTTCATTGAGGACATTTCTGAGGAAGGTTTGAAAAGGAGGTGTTTGGCTTCACTGGGAAGTGGGGACCAGTCTGGAGAGAAATGGGTCTATTCAGAAGTGATGGCTTTCATCCATCTGGCAGGGGAACCACAGTCATCAGTGGTCAGTTTAAATGCTATTTTGATGAGCATTTAAACTACTGGCTGAGTGAGGTAGTTGAAAGTCAAAAGGAGGCATAAACCACCCCCCCCAAAAAAATGAAGCAGTAAGAAGGGAGGACCAAAGGGGAGGATAATCTCCCAGGAAGCAAGTTAAAGGAAGCAGCAGCATAGTAAAGGACAAGGAGGATGGGAACGCAAGTTGTAAAATGAGAAAGGAAATGAGGTGGGGCACAAGAGGGGAAGGGGGTGCAGGCAGAGTGGGAGCAAGGTTTTGAGGGCCATGTGCAGAAATGCAATCAGTGTTGTAAATAAAACTCCAGATCTGGAGGCCATCATGGCAGAGGCAAACCTGAATCTTGTGGCCATTATTGAGTCATGTTGCACAGGGAGCCAAAACTGGGATATTGCAGTACCAAGCTACACTCAGCTCAGAAAGGTTAGGGAGGGGTTGTACTGTATGTGAGGAAGGGAACAAAAGTGTTGGAAATGCAAGAGAGCCAGGGGAAAGGAGGGGTTGATGGTGCTATGGGTCACTCTGGAGACAGGCGCCACAGCCACTATCCACAATAGGGTGATATACAGACCTCCAGCAGAAGGGGAAGAACTGGATAAGGCAATGGGGAAGCCATCAGCATGATGGCAGAAAAGAATGATATGCTGCTGGTGGTGGACTTCAGTCTTCCAGATATAGATCGATGCCTCCCAGCCATAGCTTCAGCTGGAAGCAGGGTCTTCCTAGACTTTCTGCAGGGGACATTTCTCAGGCAACCAGTCAGAAAGCCCACTTGAGATGGGGCAACACTGGACCTGGTGCTCACAAACAGTGACAGCACTGCAGACATCAAGGAGAGATGTCACATGGGCACCAGCGATCACCATACAGTGTTGTTTAAAATAAGGAAGCAGCAGATACAAACCTCAGAAGGATGAGGGTCCTTGTCTTCACACAGGCAGGTTTTTAAAAAAACTGGGTGAGTCCTCATAGACAGCCTAGAAGGGGTGGCTTGCCTGGGTGAAGTGGAGGAACAGTGTGCCAAATTAAGGGACAGCACAGTGAAGACAACAAACCTCTGTGGGCAAGAAGTGAGCAAAAACAGGAGAAAAAAAGAGATCAATATGGTTCTTGAGGAAAGTGGCTGAGAAGGAAAAGACTAAAAGGGTGGCATCCAGGAACTACAAGGAGATGCAGAGGGAAGAGGATAGGGAGGTGTACCAGGAAAAACAAAGGGAAGAAGGGAAAGTGGTTAGGGGCGCAAAGGCATAAACAGAGAAAATGATAACAATGGGGTACCTAAAAGGGAGAAGATCTTTTTTAGATACATATGCAAAAAGAGCACAAGTGGACGGATTGTGAGATTTAGAAAGGCAGAGGCAGACAGTGCAGAGGAGGATCAGGAAAAAGAAGATATCCTGAACAGATACTTCTTCTCAGTCCTCACAGGGGAGGCTGTTGGGGCAGAACACATACAAGCATCAAGAACACTGGAGTGAGGGTGGTAGATACAAGTCCATTCACAGAAGAAAGAGTTCTGACACGATTCGCAAATCTGAAAGTGATTAAAGCTATGGGGCTGGACAGGGTACACACACACAAATGCTGAAGGAGCTCAGTGAGTTACAGGCTGCACCTCTAACAGCCTATAAAACAACTTATTGGAAACAGAAGGGGTTCCAGAGGACTGGAGTAGGGCAGATGTAGTCCTGCTTCACAAAAGTGGCAACAGGGAGGAGGCTGGCAACTATAGACCAGTCAATCTAAGGACGCTGGAAACTATAGGCCACTCAGTCTAACGGCAGCAGTGGGGAAGTTAATGAAGATTCCTTTAAAAGAAAGGGTAGTAGAGTGTCTTAAATCCAGTGGGCTACAAGACCCAAAGCCACAAGGTTTCATGGTGGGGGAGGGAGGGGTCATGTCAGATGAAGCTGATAAATTTCTTCGATTGGGTGACCAGGGAAATAGATTGGAGTGAGGCAGTAGATGCGGCCCATTTAGACTTCAGCAAGGCCTTCAACGCTGTGCGTTATAGGAGGCTAATAAGGAAACTGGGTAGTTTGGTGTGGGACCCAAGGTGACAGACTGGGTATGGAACTAATTGATGGATAGGTAACAGAGGGTGGTGGTAAATGGCACTCACTCTTATAAGGGGAAAGTGACCAGCTGGGTACCTCAGAGATCAATACTGGGACCACTCCTCTTCAATGTCTTTACAAGTGATATTGCAGAAAATCTGGAAGGGAAGGTATACCCCTTTGCAGATGACACCAAAATCTTCAATAGTGTAGATATTCCAGAGAGGGTGGAGAGAATGAGTAGAGATTGAGGAAACTCGAGCAGTCGCTGAGGGTATGCAGTTGGGTTTCAATGTTAAAATTATGCATTAGGGCACAGAAGACCAAGGGCAGTGTACAAACTAGGGGGAGAGGTACTGATGGTTACTAAACAGGAAAGGGACCTTGGCATTATCATAGCTGATGATCTCAAGGTGCTGGGGCAGTGTGACAAGGCAGAGGACAGAGCCAGTGTGATGCTGGGGTGCATAGAAATTTAGAAACATAGAAATTTTGCTGCACAAAAGGACCACTTGGCCCACCTAGTCTACCCCTTTCTCCTGCCTAGTCCCTTACTGTAGCTTCTTCCCCTTGTGCTCCCCTTCCCCTTCCCCTCAGGATGCACTTATGCATGTCCCAAGCCCTTTTGAATTGTGTGGTTATTCTGGCCCACACAACAGTTTCAGGTAGATCATTTCACATATCCACCACCCTCTCCATTAAGTAATGATTCCTTATATTCCCCTGACCCCATAGATAGGGAATCACCAGCAGAGGGAGAGAGGTGGTGTTATCACTGTACTGATCATTGTGAGACCCCACCTGGAGTACTGTGTTTAGTTTTGGAGATCACATTTCAGGAAGGACATAGACATGGTGGAGGCTGTCCAGAAAAAGGCAACTAAAATGGTGCAGGAACTGCATCATAAGCCCTATGAGGAGAAACTGAGGGACCTCACTATGTACACCATGGAAGAGAGGCGGGAGAGTAGCAACATGATAGATACCAATACGTACCTCAGAGTGGTAAATAAGATAAAGGAGGGGAGTATTTTTCAGAAGAAAAGGGGCCTGACAACAAGGAGGCATGCTATGAAGCTGGTAGGGGGGAAATTTAGGAGGGATGTGATGAAGTTCTTGTTCACTGAAAGAGTGGTGGAAACTCAGAGCCAGATTTTAAAACAGCCCTTGGAGTGATGCAAGTTGCTTCATTCT
This sequence comes from Neoceratodus forsteri, assembly GCA_016271365.2. Taxonomy (NCBI): domain Eukaryota; kingdom Metazoa; phylum Chordata; order Ceratodontiformes; family Ceratodontidae; genus Neoceratodus; species Neoceratodus forsteri. The sequence continues at coordinate 446,649,814 of CM057451.1, read as the reverse complement.
AGGGCTGTGGCAAACTCTGGGTACGTCAGAAACCCTGAACCCACTTTTATAAAAGGGTGGGTCCTTGCACCAAAGATCCAGAAGTTGCCACAGCCACAGGCTTCTGCCAAACATTTGGTGTACCTGTGGAGACTGATGTAGGAATCTGTCCCCCCTGGTGCAATAATAGAAGGGCTATAAAAGTTGGGGGGAGGAGTGACTATGTATGCCAGGAAGGGCCGGGGGAGAAGCAGCATGGGGGATGCCCTAGGAAGTGTTGGTTTGATGGCAGACTAGCAGAATGGTGATGTGGCCCTGGCAGTGGTGCCTTTTCCAGTGCCATGTGGTTGATCTGCTCACAGTCCATAGAGGGATGGCAGGGAGGGAAAGTGACCTGACCCCAGGTGGGCATGGCCCTGGCACCTGGCCCAGAGGTGCCAAGATACATAATCCTGTAGGTATTTCATTTCTGATGCTGTTAGACCATCTAATACATGGTCTAATAGTGTGGGCAAAAGTCCACTATAAGAATAAGATTGACAGATCCATGGTGTATCCCCTTTGAAAATGTTGCCCTCTGTGTATGATGGTTTAATTCCATTTGGTCGTTTATGCTATTTCAGTTATTTACTTATTACTTTATATTAGGCTATCTTTTCTTGTGTGTGACATTCTCATAGAGATAATCAGTTGAAGTTGTAGGGCTACAAATTTGCAGCAATTAATTTCTCCGAGAGTGTGCTTTGCCAGTGCTGGCTGTGGCTAAGTTATGTGATACAACAATGCTGAACACTGCTTTCTTCTTCCATTTATCCTCCCACCCCTCCAAGAAAATTGCATTAAGGATACCTGTTTTGCTTTAAATGCCATGATTTATAATCTTACTACCTTGTCATAATTTAAAATTTCAATCAAATGGTTTGTACCACTTTTTGCTTTTTATAGGATCAGTAATTATTTGGATGACCATTGTTTAAACGACTTGCCTTGAGAGAATTTAATTTGCTTTTATTAAACACCTTTAAAGATACCATTAAATCACAAGGGAACTAAAGAAATATGATGATTGGACACATTTCAGTACATAATAAGACACCTCAGTGCGTGAGTGAGGCTGTGATTACTGCACACATTGAGATGTAGTGAGGTGGATAGCCTTACAGCTCTAGAAGTGCAATAATGTCAGATTCTCTCTCAACTTGAAATGTCTTATTATGCTTATAAAATGGGTAAGTACTCAAATTAATAAAAACATAGGATGTTTTACAAAACATAACAAATGGTGTTAAAATTAACATGAACTAGTCCACATGTAGATGGGAGTCACTAGAGGGCTTTCTGATTCTATGCTGCCACAGCTGGCTGAATCTTTCTTCTTCTTTGTCCCCCCCCCCCCACTATCACCACCACACTCACTGGAGAATTGTTATTTATTTTGCTTCCTATTTAGTTTTATTTATTTTGCTAGTGTTAGAGTGGATCGAGAATTGCTTTAGAGAAGTTAGTTGCAGTACACGCTGGAGTGAGAAGCTGTGCAAGAGACTGGTCTGTTACTGTCCTTTTAGCAAAACAATTGAAGCTGAAGTTGAGAAGAAATATGAGGAGACAGCAATCCTCAAAAAGTAAAAGAAGTAGGCAGTTACTAAGTGGGTGGTCAGTGAATGAGTGAACACGTGCACAGTTGGAGTTGGCACTCCCAATAGAAACATAGAAACATAGTATTTGACGGCAGATAAGGACCGCTTGGCCCACCCAGTCTGCCCGTTTCCCTACTTAATGGATAAGCTGCAGATCCTAATTAACCAGCAGCCCACTTCTTCCTACCCCAACCCCCTAAAATTGCATTATGACTGTCCCATGCATGCTTGAATTCCACCAGTTTTTGACTCCACAACCTCCTCCGGAAGGCCGTTCCATGCATCCACAACCCTCTCTGTGAAAAAATACTTCCGTAAATTACCTCTGAGCTGCCCTCCCATCTTCAAATTGTGCCCTCTTGTTCTTGCACACCTCTTTTTTTGAAAGATGCTACCCTCTTGGACTTTGTTGATTCCCTTGAGGTACTTGAAAGTTTCTACCATGTCCCCCCTCTCCCTCCTTTCCTCGAGGCCATACATATTAAGCTCCTTAAGTCTCTCTTCATATGTCTTCCTGTGCAGACCCTCTGGACAGCTTCATCCTGTCTATGTCTTTGTGGAGATTGGGTCTCCAGAACTGCACACAGTACTCCAGATGGGGTCTCACCAGCTGTTTGTACAGAGGGATAATAACTTCCTGTTTTCTACTGGCGATGCCTCTCCCTGTGCATCTCAGTATCCCCCCAGCCCTCCTTGCTGCCCTCTCACATTGCTTGCCCACCTTTAGGTCATCTGATATGACTACCCCCAGGTCCCTTTCCATTTTTGTTGCTGTTAGTATCTCACCCCCCATTGTGTACTCATCCCCTGGGTTTTCGTTTCCTAGTTGCATTACCTTGCACTTATTAACATTGAATCTAAGCTGCCATACATTTGACCATTCCTCTAACCTTGCCAAGTCTCTTCTCATCCTTTTCACCCCACCTTGTGCATCAATTCTGTTGCAGATCTTTGTGTCATCTGCAAAGAGACATACTTTTCCTTCCAGTCCCTCTGCAATGCTGCTCATAAAGACATTGAAGAGGACCGGTCCTAATACTGAACCCTGCGGTACCCCACTAATAACCCCCCTTTCTTCAGAGTGGACTCCATTTACTATTATTCTCTGTGTCCTATTCTCCAGCCAATTCTTTACCCAGGCTGTCATCTTGGGACCCACTCCCAGGTTGGCTAACTTGTATATTAATCTTTTGTGTGGGACTGTGTCAAATGCCTTGCTAATGTCTAGGTAGGCCATGTCCACAGCCTCTCCCTGATCTACTACTTTGGTCACCCAGTCAAAGAAATCTATCAGATTTGTCTGGCATGACCTTCCTGCTGTGAATCCATGCTGCCTTGGGTCCTGTGCCCCTCTGGCCTCTAGATACTCGACAATTCTTTCCTTCAGAAGTGATTCCATCATTTTCCCTATCACTGAGGTTAAACTAACAGGTCTGTAGTTTCCTGCTTCTGCCTTGCTCCCACTTTTGTGAAGGGGAATCACATCTGCCCTCCTCCAGTCCTCGGGTACCACCCCATCCTCCCATTATTTGTTAAAGAGGGTAGTCAGTGGTGTCACTAGTTCTACCCTTAGTTCTTTTAGAATTCTGGGATGAATCCCATCAGGCCCCATTGCTTTGTCCACCTTCAGTTTTAAGAGTTCTTTCAGAACACTTTCTTTTGTAAATGGGCTGGTATCAACTTCTGTATCCAGAGTGTTTCTACTGTTTGTTTTAGGTACCTCCCCCTCTTCATTTGTAAATACTGAGCAAAAATATTTGTTTAGTATCTCTGCCTTTTCACAGTCACCCTCTGCCCACCCTCCTTCCCCTTTATTAAGCCTCACTATCCCTCCCTTGGTCTTCCTTCGCCCCCTGGTGTAGCTATAAAAGGTTTTATCCCCCTTCTTAACTGAGTTGGCTATCTTTTCCTCGGTTTGGGCCTTTGCTGTTCTGACTGCCTTCCCAGCTTCCTTTTGCTTTAACTGATACAGTTCTCTGTCCTGCTCCTTCTGTGATTCCTTGTACTTCCTGAATGCTTTATTTTTCACTTGAACCTTCATTGCCACTTCCTTTGAGAACCATAGTGGTTTCTTACATCATTTTGTTTTGTTTATTTGCTTCACACAATGATGATGGAACAAGGAAAGATCATAGTGGAATGGCTGGTGAGTGAGTGAGTGAGTGAGTGAGTGAGTGAGTGAACGGATGGTTGGGGCTTCTGATAACAGTGGAGTACTTAAACTTCAAAGCAATGTATTCTGCTGAGACTTTTTTTGCTTGTTTTTGAGTAACCAGTGAAATAAGTGGAGATACTGAAGTTAGAAAGTTGGTGTATGAGAACAGCGGGTATAGAAGTGGCAGCAATTCTTAACACTAAAGTGTGTGAGAAAACAAAGTAGTATGGGCAAGAGTGGGTGCTGAAGTCAAAGATAGGGCAGGCAAGCAGGTAGTGGGTACAGCAGCAAATAAAACAGCTGGAAAAAAAATCATTCTGTTTAAGAAGAATGGCTCCTTAGAGGTGGAAATGTGGGAAGCAAGGAAAGAAATGTCTAGTGAAGCAGAGGAATTTCAGAAATTGGAAAGGACAAGAAGTGATTAGTGTGTTAAGTATGAAACCTGTCCACTCTGAGGAAGGGGTTTAGGGACACCACCAAATAGCTGTGGAGAAACAAGCACAGTGTCAGTGGCTCAGTAGGTAGCACACTTCCCTCTGACGCTGAAAGATCAGAAGAGTGTGGGTTCTAGCCCCACTCCAGCTACTGAGGGTAATATCTTTAATTGATGCTGTAGTGCAGTATGAAGTGGGCACTGCACTGGTGAGGTGCCATCCTTCAGATGAGATATTAAACCAAGATCCCAACTACTCATCTCTGGTCACTGTATAGGTGGAAGCAAAAGATCCCCTGACACTTATTGAAGATGAGCAGGGGACTCTCAAGTGGTGTCATGGCCAGCATTTCCCTAGTCAATAAAAAGAAAAAGGTTCATACAACCCAACTCAAGAACACACCAGGAAACAGGCTTTAATTGTTAAAAATTAAAAATAAATAAAATTATATGACATGTAACTGTTCTCAGCCTATCACTATAGAGAACAGCTATCAGTTATTATTTCACAAACTGCAAGTAGTAAAACCCAGAGTCAGTTATTTCAATGAAACCCCTCCCACAGTTGGGAAAAGAAAATTAACGACACCCACATCAGTTAATAGAATGTATGCCACGCCCACAGTCAGTTAATGAACGTGTTACCAGGAGGAACAAAGGAAACCGCATTCTTCTTGTGCGGTCCATCATTCTGCCTTGTAGGAAAGAACTATAGCCTCTGCTTCCCTCTGAATGCTGAAACTTCCAAACTGTTTTTTAAATGATTGTGTCAGTCTGACCCATTTCCTCTGAGACAAACAGGCTGGAGGTGGGACATGTGAGTAACCAAGACAGCAGTCTGATCTGGGAGACGAACACCATAAACCTGAGGTAAATCCAGTACTGCAAATGCAGAAAAAAACCCATTAAATCTGTCATTTTGTACCAGAATGTCAAGTAAAACCAGTAGCACAAAAACAGAAAAAAAAAACATGTGAAGTCTCTCATGTTTACCAGCATGTCCATAAGAACGCCATCCAATTAGGCAGTATAGACCAACCGTATGCAACTTACTTCTTTGTCGCATGTGTTTTATGGTACTCCGCAATGTTACAGAAAAAAAAACCTTTAAAACTGACTCCAAGTTGTATAATAGTAATAACATTCAATTACTTAGAGTATTCTCGCAATAACCAGCTTCTGTGGATCATTAAACACCTCAGCTTCACCTCTGCATTTAATTATCCACAGTAGCCAGTTATTGCTTTGTATACTCCAAGTAACTGAATGTTATCACTTAAATACATCACAAAAATAAAACCATTTGAATTCTTAAATGTGGTGAGTAATAATCCAGTATTTTTGATTCCACTGAACAAAGTATTACTGGAATAGAATACTCCCTGAAAAAAGTTGTCCTTATACTCCTAGGTGATTGAGTAAGAAAAGGCAGATTAGGAGAAAAAGAAAGAAATCTGGAAAGAAATGATGGAAACCAAGTTTACCATGTGATGCAGAATGACTTTGTATTAGAACATACAAACATAGAAGTTTGCCAGCAGTTAAAGGCCATGTGATCTATCTAGTCTACATGATGCACAGCCCATGCACCATAAGTAATATGCTACTCGGTATAATGTCGTTGCTAGACAACTTTATTGCAACCGACACTACAGCGACAATAGCACCAGATCGCTGTGGTGTTGGTGCAGGACCCCAGCACTGCTTTCTTGTGGTAATGCACCCCTTCCCCAAAGCAAATCCAACTCGGAGTTGATTAATTAAGTAGTGGGGGGTGCGGAGGCATAGCCCCTGTAATGAGGATTCGGGGTGAAGTCTTCCCCAAGAACACACAGTCCGGTGACTTTTATGCTGACTGCAAATGCAGTCAACATAAAGGAGTCACTGTAATGTTGATCAACAGCGAAATTGCCAACCGACTGTCACAGATCCATCTGCTCCATTGCCACCTCCCCTGAATCCCTTCACCCTCCCTTTAACATTATCCCACTTCATCCCACAGCAGTACCGTTTGATTATTTTCTTTCTTGGTAGGAGGAAATGGCTGCCACTTGAAAGTGAAAATGTTACAGTCAGCACTGTGATTTGGTAAGTAATGGGGCAGGATGGCACCGTTACTTTTTTACCAGATTTTTTGCTGAGATGAAAGCATCAGTCAGCTTGCCTCAGCCAGTCACATGTCAGGATTTTCCCTACCCATTCTATAAGATAGTTTTACACTTATTTGCTGCAGTCATTTGCCCCTTTTTCACTGTAACTGTGAACTTCAAATGTGAAAACATAATAATTGCCCATCAAACTTCATCTGCAGTAGATGTTTGTCTACAACTGACATCACAGTACTGTGATTGCTTGTTTTTTGATACTATAATAATTTTTAAATCAACAGACTATACTGTCAAGTTTATATGCTGGCCTCTGCACCTACAGTATATTCTGTGCCCTTTCTGTATTTATAATCCCATTGTGAACCATCTCTTAACTACTTGTTCCCAGATCACCCTCTCAATAAAACACAGACTACCACTTTGTGGGTGCTCAGTTGGCAATTAATTTTAATACAGTTCTTTTATATATTCATCTCCAAACATTTCTTCATCATATATTTACATCAGTATATCCGTCATTATACCATATTTACAAACAACACTTTCGTTATCTTCTCCCCTTAGATGTACATCTGGGGGCTGCTCTCTTCATTCTCAGGTTGGGTACATGTGTACACCCATACCCCTCTTCTGTCCTGTGTTGTTCTGCAACTTTCAGGGTCCGATTCCCCCCCTCCCATTTCTTCCCCCTCCATTCTTTTCCTGCTGTCCACCTTTGGCAGTCCTACCAGCCATGCTGTCCACCTTCAGCAGTCTGATTTGCCCCTGTCACAGCTTACCCTTCTTATTCCCTTTCTTTTCTTGGGCTAGGTGGGTGGAAAAGTTTATTGAAAGCAAAATTAAGAGGCTCATTCTCTCTTGCGTGCCCCTTTTAAACCACAGATGCTCTCCCCTCTCTCTTCTTCCCTGCCATTTGTCTATAGCCACCTTACCATGATGCCACCATGGCTCTGCCCCCCTTTTGGAGGTCATCCTGATTCCTCCTTCTTTACAGATTAGCCCCCACCCCATCTATTTTCCCTATTCAATGCCCTGGACCCACTCTAATTGATCAAGGGCCATTCGACAAATGGGCCTGCCTTCAAAACAGGTAGACCACCTTGTTCCCAAATCCCCCTCCCAATAAAACACAGAATACCATCTTGTGGGTGCTCAGTTGGCAATTCATTTTAATACAATCCTTTTATATATTTCCATCTCCAAACATTTCTTCATCATATGTTTACATCAGTATATCTGTCATTATACCATATTTATAAACAACAACAACACTTTCATTATCTTCTCCTCTAGATGTACATCTGGGGGCTGCTCTCTTCCTTCTCTGGTTGGGTACATGTGTACGCCAGTACCCCTCTCCTGTCCTGTGTTGTTCTGCAGCCTTCTAGGTCTGATTGTCCCCCCCCCACCTCCCATTTCTTTTCTTCCACTAGCCCATCTTCCACTTCCACAGGATGGTGTGCTCCCCCTTTAGACATCCCCCCTCTTTTCCCTCTTTTTTTAATTTAGCTTTCACACCTCTCTTTTAGCCATGGTTCTATAATATCCCCTATGTCCAAATTAAACATATCTAGACCCAGACCTGAAAGATGAACCTCATCCCCTCTATAGTACTCATCTAGCCTTTTCTCTATCCACCTTTTTATGACCTTACTCTCTGCTGCCATGAACAGAGTGCCTGCGCTTTGGTTCATCTGCCTCCTTGCCCTATCAATGGCCTTGTGGCTGTAGGCATGGCACCACACCCTCCTAGGGCCATCTCTGACAATACTACGGTGACATTTGGCCACCACTCCTTCATCTTTTCAATGTCCACTTTTATTTGATAGAAAATGTCCAGCCATGGTCTTGTACCCAGGTCATGTCCTCCCAGATGAATTATGACCATAACGGGCTTCGTGTTTTCTGCCTTTTCCTCACGAAGAAGTGGCAGCAGCTAGACCCATCACATTCCAGATCCAGGTCAGCTTAATCTTGGCCAGATCCTGATATAATTGGTGATCCATGTGCCATCCGGATGCCCTTTTCTCCGTCCAAAATATAAAGGAGTGCCCACAGATCCAGACTTCTAACCTCCTCTTTTGACCTGTGGAATATAATTAGAGATGTGAGTTCCTGCCATTATGGTACCTACCCCATATTTAACCTCTGCATGTGTATCCCCCACCCCACTCTGTCCCACATTTATTTTTATATAACCATCATGCACTTGTTCCATTGTATGGTCCTGAAAGACAATAAAGACAGATGCAGTTAGTATTTCATTTTTTAATATTCTGCACGCATTTCCTAAAACAATTTGAGGTCCACAGGTCTTTCTTTTTAACCTCTTTATTTGCCCCATCCTGTGCAGATACCTCTGATGCTGTGCCTGTCCGGAAGGAGTGGGACAAGTAACCCTGCAGATCTTCCCCCAGAAATTCCATCCCCTTCTTCATTACAGAAACTAACTGCATACTAGTCACCTGTGTACCATCCCCATGTATGAACAAAGGTTATCTGTCCCCCTGTCGCACAGCGGCATACACCAACAATGCCGTCACTGGGCACAAAACACCTGTTTGATGCTTTCTTAACAAAATACTTACCCCTTACCCCACCTGGTCTTTTTCTGATCTTCTAAGCATCAGGACAATTTCCTCGGTTCCCCACATTATATCCCGCATTTCAGATCCCCTTGTTTATCTCCCTTCCCATGATCCACTACCTCACTAACCCTGAAAGCCCTGTGATACGGTACATGATTGTATGTATGGCTCAGAATAGAGTTGCCTCATTATTACACCGGCATATCTTTTGCAAAGCTCCCAACAGCCTCCCCAGCAGTGTCTCAGTGATCGACTACCTGCTGTCTGGTACCTTGTCTGTTATTGTCAGCCACCCTTGCATCATCCTATTTTTTTTTATTTTATTTTTTTATTTATCAAGCCTAGGATTACAAATACCTTTGAGCCATGACTCTTTTACAAAGGTTCCAAGTCAGAGAAATACAAATTATGGGGAACATCAAGACAGGCATTACAACAATGTGGACATTGCAAACAGAGTACAGATTAATACAGTTCAAGGGTAGCATTGTAACAAGGCAGCCAGCGGAATTTGTCAGAGAAAACAGACAACAGATAAGAAGTGCCGGAATCATAGGGAGAGGGAAGAGGGTGGGGGGGGGAGAAGGAATGTAGGAAGGGTGGCGAGAGGGTGAAAAGTGCAGCACTGGGTATACCAAGATGTGAGGGTAGCTACTAACCAGATTGCCCTTTGTTGGTTCTCTCCAACCTTTTAGATTGCAAACTAGCCTTATAGCTGATAAATGTACCCCCATGGTTGTATTCGCAGTCCATCATCTCCATCCCCATACCCCAAACTTTGCCACTTGGTCTTCAATCATAGCTTCACTTACCTCAAAGCCATGACTCTGGCAGAAGGTCTGGAATATCTTCCATAGAAACACAGAAACATAGAATTTGATGGCAGATAAGGACCACTTGGCCCACCTAGTCTACCCATTTCCCTACCTAACGGATAAGTTGCAGATCCTAGTTAACCAACAGCCTAGTTCCTCCTACCCACCCACTAGAACTGTCTTATGTCTGTCCCATGCGTTCTTGAATTCCCCCACTGTTTTTGACTCTATGACCTCCTCAGGAAGGCTGTTCTATGTATCCACAACCAGGGCCCCTCTTTGGCTTTCAAAGTCCTGGGTGACCAAGAGTTGTAAAATAGCAATTCAGCTCCTTCCAACCGATCGCTCATATGTATGTCAGTACTGGAGTTTCCCTGCTGTCTGCCTCTGGCACAATTGCCTGAAACCTGTCCAACTGCAGATGAGAGAGGCTGTCAGCTATTATGTTATTCACCCTGTCTATATGCCTGGCCCTAAATGACATGCTTAGTCTTAGCCCCTGTAACACAAGGTGCCTCATTACCCTCATCACAGCCTCAGACATCTTCCACCTTTTATTCAAGACTTCAACTACTGCCCAGTTGTGACTCCAAAATGTTACCTTACCAGTTTCCAGCTCCTCCCTCCAAACTTAGGTGGCTACCCATATGGTAAAACATTTCTAAGAAAGTGATGTCTTTTGTAATGCCCAGCTTTTCCCATTTAGCTGGCCATGCTTCCGAGAACAACTTCCCCCCAAAATAAGCTCCCATACCTAGACCCCCCCCACACTTCATCAGTATACAACTGAGGGCCAGTGTTGAATATCTAGTCTTCCTGCCAAAAGTCTTACTGTTGTAATCCCTTAGAAATGCCTCACAGATCTCCAAATCCTGCCTTGTACCATTGGAAATGCCCACCCATGGTGGGACCTGGAAGCACGCTTGGGGGCCCTGGCCAGGCAACGTGTAAACATAAGTCCAGGCACAATAGCCCTACAGGCAAAGTTCAGGTGCCAGAGAAGTTGCTGCAGCTGCTGCAACTGAACTCTCCTGTGCCATTTGACTGAGTTGATCAAAATCTTCAGTTTTTCAACCTTCGAATCTGGCAGCCTGAATAACTACCCTTCAGTATCTATCTCTATCCCTAAAAACTCAATTTGCCAGCTCAGGCCTTCCGTCTTGTCAGCTGCCAAAGGCACTCCCAAGTCTTGACACATCTTCCCAAAACTGCCTAGCATCTTTTCAGTCTCTTTCCTCCCTTCCCCAATTAGGAGGAAATCATCCAAATAATGGATGACAGACCTATACCCATATTTTTCCTGAAATACCCATTGCAACCAGGTGCTAAATATTTCAAATGTAGCACATGCAATGGAGCAACCCTTTGGCATTGCTTCATCAAAATAATACTGCCCCCATACCTGGAATCCTAATAAATCCCATTCCTCAGGCCTTACTGGCAGTAACCTGAAAGTTTCCTCGATATCCATTTTTGCTAACCAGGCCTCTGGAGTCATTCTTATCAAATTTCCCACTTCTTCCAGTGTGGCATATGTGACCCTACTGTCCTGTTCATGAATGTGATCAGTCACCAATTTTCCTTCTGGGTTCGACAGATGATGTGTTACTCTGAATTCCCCATTCTGCTTCTAGGCATCAAACCCAAAGGTGATACCCTCAAGTTGGGCAAAGGGGGTGCGGTAAATGGTCCCTTAACACTGCCTGCCTCTATCTCTTTTCTTATTTTTCTCTCCAAGGTGGTTTCTTTCCCTTTGATTGAACTTAAATTTTTGGCCTTTGTCCATACCCATTTTCCCTGAAACTGTAGACTGAAACCGATTGAAACTGCTCCCTTAATCTTTTAGCTGCTTTCCTATCCAGGTAATGCCTAACCCATTCTGCTAAGACATGTGCTCTTATTGGGGTTTTTGCCATCCTAAACAACCTTGCACCACACTCCTCAGCTGTCCTGTTGACCCCTATACTGTCCCTGCCCACTTCATCCCCCAACCCCTTCTCCTGATCCCCTTCCCCCGAGCTTGTCCTCTGAAACCTGAGTGACCATCCCAAAAGGACTGAGTATAAGGACTCATGCTACTGTTCTTGTCCCAGAAAGTCCTACATTGTGAGGCTAGATTGTTCCCCCAGCCACCCCTAAAGTTTACTGTAAGCAAAATTAAGCCTCTCCTTCTCTCTTGCTTGATCATTTTAAACCCCAGATGCTCTCCCCTCTCTCTATTTTTCCCAGCCAATCCTTGATAGCCACCTCATCATGATGCCATTGTGGATCTGCCTCCCCCTTTGTGAGATCATCTTGATTCTGTCTTCTTTACAGATTAGCCCGCCCCCTCATCTATCTTCCTTATGCAATGCCCTGGACCCATCCTGACTGGTCAGTGGCCTGTTGGCAAATGGGCTTGCCTTTAACAAAGGCAAACCTTCTTGTTCTTGTGACTTGTGCAAGATAACTACAAAGGCCACAAATTTAGAGAAGATTAATGTTAAATACACATCCTTTAAATATAATGGTTTTACAAATGTTTCGTTAGTACATTCTGGGACCCCCATTCTGTCATAAGTGGTGGCACAAAGTGATCATTTTGAAACAAAGAAAAATAGACTTTGCCAGCAGGTACGGGCAGATTGGCACACCTGGTCTGGTCATATTGCCCTACCTATAGTATCACCACAGAACCTACTTGATCTTCGGCCAATTCACCCACCTCTGCTTCCCTTTCCCTATGATTCTGTTATACCAATTCCATGCATTCTTGAATCCCACCACTGTTTTCACCTCAAACGCCTCCAATGGAAGACTGTTGCATGCATTTATTGTATTATTCATATACAGTAGAGAGAAGCAGCTGTGGCACACACATCCCAAAATAAAATGGACACCGGAGCTACTAAATAATTAACTTTTATTACATATTCAAATACACTGGCTCCAGGCCTAGCCTGACATGTTTCGGATTGCTCCTTTATCAAAGACTAAAGATTCAGCTGCCTCAAGCCATTTAAATATATACTCATTCATGACATCATAATTAATTCTTTGTTCTCATTGGTTAAAACTTAATTAGTTAAAAACACCCAATCTTAAAAACACATACACCTTTAAAAAATCCTTAAGTCACTATCACATAAAGTACACTGTAACATAAAGTGCAACAAAGCAAACCAACTATAATACACATTTCCCATCATTCTATAATTACACATTCATAAAGTATCTAGTTGCTTGTTGTGCATCTATTCACATAACTCTCTGGATCTATTACCTATTTTCTAAATAGGGTTTCAACTCAAAGCCTGCATTCAGAATTGGTTTTCTGTAGGCTCTCAGTCTTATAATCCATTCATTTTCTTTTGTCATGATTCTATGTCAAAAATTGCCACCCTTTTGTTCTGGTAGCACCTTTTCTATGCCCTTGAATGTAAACTCATGTCCTGCCTCCTCCTTTCTCTTCACAATATGTGCTGCTGTAGCATAAGTAACATCTTTATTTTCTATTGCTCTAACATGTTCATTAATTCTCAATTTCAGTTGCCTTCCTGTTTTACCAATATAAAAGGCTTCACATTTTCACTTTGCTAAATAGATAATACCCTGTGTAGTACATGTTATGAGCTGTCTAACTTCATACTCTCTCTCTCCTTGTGCTCCAACTTTGAAGTTTTTTCCTGTGTTCATATGTCTACATGCCACACACTTTTTTATATATATGGCACCCCTTACTACTCTTAGAAACATAGAAACATAGAATTTGACGACAGATAAGGACTACTTCGGCCACGTAGTCTGCCCATGTCCCTACCTAATGGATAAGCTGCAGATCCTAGTTAACCAACAGCCTACTTCCTCCTACTCCCCACTAGAATGGCCTTATGTCTGCCCCATGCATTCTTGAATTCCTCCACTGTTTTTGACTGTATGACCTCCTCTGGAAGGCTGTTCCATGCATCTATAACCCTCTCTGTGAAGAAATACTTCCTCACATTACCTCTGAGCCGTCCCCCCTCTATCTTCAAATTGTGTCCCCTTGTTCTTACATTTCTTTTCTGAAAGATGCTACCATCTTGGATTTTGTTGATTCCCTTGAGGTATTTGAAAGTTTCTATCATGTCCCCCCCTCTCCCTCCTTTCCTCAGGGCTATACATCTTAAGCTTCTTTAGTCTTTCTTTATATGTCTTCTGGTGCAGACCCTGCACCATTTTGGTTGCCCTCCCCTGGACTGCCTCCACCCTGTCTATGTCTTTGCTGAGATGGGGGTCTCAAGAACTGTACACAGAACTGTACACAGTACTCCAGATGTGGTCTTACCAACTGTCTGTACAGTCTTGAGCCATATATCTGAATTTTTGGTTTGTTGAAAATGGCTACTCACTAAACTAGCCTTCAATGTTGGAGCAGGTTTATAGGACATAGTGGGAGGAGAAGCTGTGATACTTTCCAGCCCTCTATCATATGAGAGGACTTCCCAATGTTTCTTAATTATTTTTTCCACCTCTTTTGAATGGGCTGAAAAATAGTCACATAGTGAAATCTTTAATTTCTTTGTTCCCTCTCTTATCTCGGCTATAACATCTCACTATGTTCCTTTCTAGCAGTTTCCTCATAGGCATTACTTATCACTCTCTGTGCATAGCCCCTGTTTGTGAGTCTCCTCTGTAAATCAACTGCTTTTTTTTCAAAATCTGTAGTTTCACTGCAGTTTCCCTTAATTCTGTAAAATTGTCCTTTTGGAATGTTGACTACCGTGTGTCTTGGGTGGCAGCTCTATGCATGCAGCAATGTGTTGCCAGACACTTCTTTCCTATATAAATCTGTACTAATTTTCCCTTGTTCATTTATAGTTATTTTCAGATCCAGATAGTCGATCTAATTCAGACTTGTTGTAATTATAAATCTAAGGTGCTCATTGGCACTGTGCAAAAACATTATGAACCCCTCCAGGGATTCTCTGGTTCCTTTCCAAATGAGTATGACATCATCTATGTAAAATTTCCAGAGCAACATTTAATGAAAAAAATGGTTGCTCTGTGTTTGGTAGATGATGCCACACTCCCATTTGACTACATACAGATTTGCTACTGAGGGTGCACAAGTTGCACCCATTGTTGTACTTTTTTTCTACTGATACATAGCACCATCAAACAGATACATTCTTAGTCAATATATGTTCCAATAACTTTAAAATGAATTCTACTGGTGGTTCCATTTCTATGTTCCTCTTGTTTAAGAAAAAAGCTGCAGTGTATAAAGAACCTTTGTGTGGTAAGTTTGTATACAATGATTCTATGTCCAGAGTGACTAACAAGTAGTCTTCCTCCATAGTCTGATTTTTCAAAATGTTCAAAATGTCATTTGTATCTTTTACATATGACTGTAAATTTTCAATGTGTAGCCTTAAAAATGAGTCTACATACTGAGATATAGGTTCAGTCAAACTTTATAGCCAACTTACAATAGGGCAACCAAGTGGTTTATCCTGATTTTTATGTACTTTGGGCAATATGTAAAAAGTTGCTGTCTTGGAGTGGTCAATTTGTAAAAACTTCTTGTCTGATTCACTGATAAATCCCTGTTTGAAAGCCTCATTCACTGATTCATCAATGCAGGTTTTAAACTCCCATGTGGAGTCAAAGTTCAATCTTTTATAGAAGGTCACATTGCACAATTGTCTCTCTACTTAATTTTTATAGTCTATAGTGTCCATCAGTCACAAGAGGTGGCACAGAGTGATCATTTTGAAACAGAGAAAAGTAGACTTTGCCAGCAGATGGGGCCAGATTGGCACACCTGGTCTGGTCATATTGCCCTGCCTATAGTATCACCACAGAACCTACTTGATCTCCAGCCAATTCAACCACCCCTGCTTCCCTTTCCCTAAAATTCCTTTATACCAATCCCATGCATTCTTGAATCCCACCACTGTCTTCACCTCAAACACCTCCAATGGAAGACTGCTGCAAGCATTTATTGTATTATTTACAGTATATACCCTGTATGTTTGTTTGTGTCACCCTGATTGTGATTTTTTTGTAAGGTGCCCAGAGCCCCTGGGATTGGGTGCCATATAAATAAATATTTACTTACTTACTTACTTAGTTACTCTTTCTGAGAAGTACTTCCTCACATTTCTCCTGAGTCTACCCTCTCCCACAAGAGCACATTTTGTTCTGAAAAATATTTCCCTTTTGTACCTTATTTACCCTCTGAGGTAATTAAAGAGCTTTATCATCTCCCCCTCTCCCTTCTCTCATCCAGGGTGTATATGTTTAGCTCCTTAAGTTTCTCCTCTCAGGGCTTCTGATACAGACCCTCCAGCATTTTTGTTGCCCTCCTTTGGACCACCTCCATGCTGTCTATGTCCTTCCAGAGATGTGGTCTCCCAGACTAGACACAGTAATCTAGAAGGGGTCTTATCAGTGATCCGCACATAAGGAATATCACCTCTTTCTTTCTGCTGGTGATACCCCTCCCTATACACCTCAGCATCCCACTAGCCATCTCAACTGCTTTGTTGCACTGCTTGAGCACCTTTAGGTCATCTGATATGATTACCCCAGGTCTCTTTCTGATTGATAATTGTCAGTATCACTCCTTGCATTGTGTGCTCTGCCCTGGGTTTCTGTGCTCCAAGTGCATTACTTTGCACTTTTTTACATTGAAACCCAACTGCCATACAATTGACCACTCTACAAGTTTTCTCAGGTCTCTGCTCATTCTTTCCACTCCCTTGGAGTTTCCACACTATTGCAGATTTTGGTGTCATCTGTAAAGAAACACACCTTTCCTTCCAGCTGCTCTGCAATATCACTTGCAAAGAAATTAAGGTGGACCAGTCCCAGGACTGGTCTCTGAGGCACCTTGCTGGTCACCTTCCCTTCCTTGGAGTAAACTCTGATTACCACCACCCTCTGCTGCCTATTCCATAACTGATTTCTTACCCAGTTTACAACCTTTTGACCCACTCCTAAGCTACTTAACTTGCATACTAGCCTCCTATGTGGATGTCATCCCTGAAAAAGCCCCTATAAAGGAAGAAACATTAGTGTTTTTTTACCAAAGACATGGTGATCTATATGTGAACTTTTGATGAAATAAAGAGCACTCAAAGGAAATCATTTTTAAGTTGGCTGAGTTACTGCATTTCTTCTCAAGCACAATTCAAGATCAGCTTCCAACCTTATCATTTGAACTATTTGCAAAAGGAGGAAGGTACCCAGGGGACTTTCTATGTTTTTCCTACATTAGGTTTTAGTGTGGGTCTGGACTACTCACACTTATCGGAAGCACTTCTGAGTTCTGGAATGAGAAAGAGAGTGCCTTGAACACTGTGAAATACATTCTTCTGTGGCTACAGACTCAGATTGCCAGTCAGGAGTTTTATGCACCTTTAAGGGACTTTTTATGGACATATTGAATAATAACTGCACTTGTAAGACACTCTGGAAAGGCTGTGGTAAGCATTACCATGATCTTTTATTTCAACTATGCTTTCTGATTTATATCAGTACCACTGGATTGTTGTGTGTGAATGTAGTCAGATAAGCTGTGGGGGTATGGCCACCTTTGATGAGACTGGCACTAGTTTAAAAATGAGGGCACACATATGTGTATTTTCAGAATCAGAAAAGAAGAAGCTAGTGAATGCCATAAGAGGAAAGAAAAACGTTTATATTAGCACTAATGAAAAATAACTTACAAATTAGAGAACTTGAAATATAAAGATTGTAAACTAGAATTGCATGACCTCCTAAGGTTAAAATGAGCAGACTGGGTGGGCCCAGTGGCCCTCATCTGCCATCACATTCTGTGTTTCTGTGTTTTTACCTTAGGGGAGAATTTGCAATATAAAAAAAGATACCCAGAGGATTCAGAGTTCTGAATGAACCCAATTTAGGCATAGACTCACAGAAACTCCTGGATAGAAGGAAAGGTATAAGAAGCAAATGTAGTAATGATTTCATGTGTGCCTTAACTGAAGTGGTAAGTGACAAAAGAAGAAAATTAAGTGAGGAAATGAAAAAGATACAGGACTTACTAAAAAAGAAGTCAGAAGAAGCTATCTTCAAATTGACATTGGAGGAAGTAAAAAAGAAGCTGGAGGAGTTTGAGGATTATATTAAGAAGGCAAAGTTAACAAACTTTAGAAAAGATACCACTACAAATTCAATAGAGTCTGTACGTTAAGGATAAAAAACCCTACAGACTAGGTCATGGATATAGCATGGACTCCAACAGTGGTGATAGTTACAGTAAACCATCACAGAGAGAGAGAGTGAGAGAGATAGAAGCAGAACCAAAAGGAGACAGGTGAAGCTTTTTTAGAACAAAGGGAGGAATCTTACACTATGCAAAGCCAGAGAGAAACATACACTATGCAGGCATAGGGTGATACATACCCACAACAACAAAAACACAACACCTCAAATCAATCCTTTTTTCAAAGTGAAAGGCAGGGGGAGGACAAGGATGCAGAGCGAGAGGGGGAAGGGACATAGGGAGAGGAGGAAGGGGCTACAGGGGCAGGTAGAAGAACTGCAAGTAGGGTTTAATCTTTGTAAAATAACTATCATTGAGATAGAAATGGCAGTTTTAAGCAAGGGACTATCCTTTGCACCAACACAACATACACAAAGTTTCCAAACCATGTGCGATCTTCAAACATTTTTTAGATCAGTCTGCCTTAAAGAGCAACTCCATCTGGAACCTGAGGGGGACCCCAAAAAAAGCGATCTCAAAATGGCCCTCATATTTAAATCTACATACACCCCCTAAGAGGGTGGAATCACAAGATTGAAGCATACATTACCAAGGTCACTAAAAAGATTTTGAAAAAAACTTCCTACTCATATGGTCAAATATAATCTAAGTAAGAAAATAAAGCTCTGAGAAACTTGGAACAGGTTAAGACCATTATTGTGAAACCAGCAGTTTAAGAGCAAGGGATAGTGGTTATGGACATATAACAATACAGGGAAATGTGTTTAAATGTGTTAAAAGTTGAAAACAATTACACTGGGCTTCCCTCAGATCCCTTGAAGGGAATCGAGGAAAGCATCAAAGCTATACTTGTGGAAGTCCTGGATTTAAAACAAATAGCAACATGGAATGCAGAACTACTTAAGGCAAAACATCTTATTACACCCATTTTGTATGGATTACCCAAAGATCATAAGTCTTTAGAGAAACCACTAGGTAGGCCCTAGTTTCTGGTCTGGAATCCAATGCCTACTCTCATCATTTATTAACCTTTTTGCTCAACCACTGGTTGAACAAATGACTAGTTACCTGAAAGACTCTAGGTACCTTAATCAATGTATAGAAAAGGAAAAAAGAAAGGAAATCTGGGAGGTACTATTTTTGTGAGCATGGACATCAAAGATCTCTATACATGCATTCCACCATGAGGAAGACCTTCAGAATCTTGCCTCAGCCTTGCTGAGACAGGAATAAAATAATAAAACATCACCAGTATTACTTGTTGAGATAGTGAGACTAGTCCTACATGAGAACTATTTCTCATCTGAAAACAAGTTCTACGCACAACAAAGAGGGGCAGCAATCAGGAGCTTAATGGCCCAAACATATGTTAATTTACATATGGAACTATTTGAGGAACAGTTTATACTGGTTCTATGTGATAATGGTTAATCTTGATCTGCGCTGATCACAAAGACCAAAGAAAAAAGCACCCAACATCAAAAGGGCGACTAATATTACACTGACCATTGCAATCAGCAACGGTCGCTTACTCTGTGAGAAACAAAAAATGAAATAAGTATTTTTATGTGGGGGCTATGACCTACACACCCCTATTTGTGGGTGGCAAGTCCCCCACTCCCACTAAACTTAATATACTGCAATCAACTCCAAGGGGACCCGGACCCATGGGAAAATAACATTAAATAAAAAGACAAAATTTCTCCCCTAGAGCCAGGTCTGAACCCAGGTCTGCTGGCTTCAGAGGCGGTGGCTTACACCAGTACACTAAATGGTCAGCTTGGCAGGGCTTGGCCAACAATATCTTATATCCTGCTGTAGTGAGTGTGGCTAGCTGCTATGCTCACTCTACAATATATCTCGATCTCATCTACCACTTACTGTAACTACAAGTGGTATTACTTGCGTCACTCATAATGAGCCACTTAATAATACTTGCTCATACCACTGTACAGAGTTTATCATCAGTCCACTGTATAACCCTTTTTACAAATATATAAGATTGTATAAAAGTTTTACAGCATTGATGACTTACTCTTCTTTTGAAGGGGTACAATAGAAGATCAAATAACATTCCATGAATGCCTCAACTCTGCTACAGACACTTACAGTTTACACTACAGTTTAATGAATATGAGATTCCATTCCTTGACTTGTTACTGTATAGGAAGCATGACAGACTTGAAAATAGGCCTGCATAGGAGCCCCACTGATCGAATCACCCTTCTACATGCCTTAAGCTTCTGTCCTACACTCCTCGAAGATAACATCCCTTACCCACAGATGCTTTGGGTTGTCAGAAATTATAGTGTGAATGAGGTTAAGGAGCAGGAAATTACAGAGATAGGCCATTGGTTTACAAAAAGAGGGTACACACAGAATACAGTGAAGAAGGCCATCACCAAAACCAAAAATGAGGGATAGAGATGACCTTATTAGAGGAAACCAGAACCAAGATAAGGAGACTGGAAACAGAACAATAGTGACTCTAGAACTTTTGGCCAAAAGCAGAGAAAGTAAGCAGGGTAATGGACAAGAATTTGGAAATTCTGGGGTATGGGGATACAGGAGTTCAAAGAAACAATTTCTAGCCTCTAAGAAAATCAAGACAATTAAAGACAGGCTAGTACACACACACCACCACCAAGAATTGACTGGTGGCCAACAGTTGCTCCTAATATCTTGGAGAACTGGGAGAACAGCATGCACGTGATGCTGCCATTATGGCAACACTAGTAAGAAAAACTATGTAGAGTATCTTCAGTCAAACAAAAGGTTTTGGATAAAGGAACACATTACATGTGAGACTAACCATGTTGTGTATCTGCTTTTCTGTCCCTGTAGTAAGCTGCATATAGGAAAAACTACACAACCCCTAAAAGTAAGGTTTGGTGAACACAAAAGCAATATACAGAAAAGGAATGAGAATTCCTCAGTGGCTGCACATTTAAGTGAGGCAGGACAAAAAGCAGCCTTTCTTGGGTTTTGGAGCATAGAAAAAGTGGAGTAAAGTTCTAATCCGAAGGTTCTTTTTGAATTTTGTTAGTTTATAGTAAAACAAGATATGGGGGGACACCTGCTAACTGAAATGTACCACAAAATCCAACCAGTGCAGAGTACTTAACCCTCTGCATTAAATATTTAAAATCCTTCAAATATCTTCAAAAATCTCCAGATCTCCTCATTGTAGAGTCCAGAACTCTGAGGAAGACATGCAGGAGGTCTTGAAACATTAGCTACAGTTTCATAAAAAATAAAACTTACAGATTGGGCTGAGTCACAACATATTTGCGATGAACTGATAAGTTTTCTTTTTTTTTTTGCAATTAACATTTTATTGAACATTTAAATACAAACACTTGCGGAGACAAGGTAGAAATAACAAATAAAACACAGGTGGGTCACACAAAGGACAATCAGTACAATCTAAAAATAGAGATACATACAGCCTCCGCAAACCCCCCACCCCAACCCATCCGACCCCCACCCTCCACACAAGGCACTGCGATTAGAAACCACCTGGGAAAAAAAGAAAAGAGGCATCACTACTATAGATTCCTTTATGAGTAAGCTGTTACTAATGGAGACCAGATTTTCTCGAACGGGCAACACATTATTCAGTATGGCAATCATCCTCTCTGGTCCTGAGGCTCGAAAGAAATTCTGCCAACCATTCAGAATAAGTGATTAGGCAGGGGTCCTTCCAGTGCTTCAACACTATTTTTTAACTATACAAGAGATCATGGTTATATAAAATTTCCTCTGTTTAACCATACAGCCGACATATCGCCTAATAAACATATTTCCGGGTAAACAGATCCTCTAATCCCAGTAATGGATCTGCTTTACTTTTGATTTCATTCCACAGAGGGCAATGTTGGGACAGTGCCAAAGATATGGAGAAGGTCTCCCCTCCCTGCCACATCTATAACACAGAGAACTCTGCTAACTTTAGATCCTGTAACTCTGAGGTGTGTAATAAATATTGTGCAATATTTTGAACTGCACCAGTCTGAGATGATCTTGTCGGATCAATTTGTGGCAATTCAGCCAAATCCATGCTCAGTCCCAGGTTATGTTAGGGAATACTTTGGCCCAGTATGAACTAGGTGCTAGGCTATCCTTAAAGGCCCAATTGAACAATACTAAATAGATCTTGGAAATAGCCTGTGGGGCACCGACTAATACGCTAAGGTCTTCCCAGAATGAGATGCAGGGTGAATAAACCGGATTGCTACCAAATCTCTGAATCAGAGCATGATGTAATTGATATACTTTGAAAATATCCTCTGAGTCAAATCGAATCCACAAAATCTGCGCCGCTGAGATTATACCGCCATCCGTGTTTATAAAATCTTTCAGGAGCAAACAGCTAAGAAGGGCAACCAGTTCTGTTTAATAATCCGATATCCTATCCGCCATTATGGATTCCCCAAACAGGCTGCCCCATGTCCCACATTTGTTCATACTTCAAAAAATTACATAACTGATTATGTATTCTAAGAGAAAGTCCAATAGGAGACTTTTTCAGTAAAGATGGAAGCAAACGAATGGGTACATAGGGTAAAGCCTTGGGATTAATATCTACGCTCTTAATAAAACTAAATTCCAAATTAACCCATAATGGAATGTATCCCATATTCGTGGTGGTGTTTTCACAATGCATCCATCTCCCATATTTATTTAGATGCGCTGCCCAAAAATAAAGCGCAAAGTGGGGCATTCTCAGACCACCGAGATTTTTAGGGGCCGCCAACTTAGGATACGACATCCTGGCCTTCCTATATCCCCAGACTAAATCAGCCAATTCACCGTGAAGTTTCTTAAACCAAGAAAGGGGAATCCAAATATTTAATATAGATAAGGGATAGAAAAGCCTGGGGAATATATTCATTTTACAATATTTATTCTCCCCATAAGGACAAAGGCAGTTGTGTCCATCTTTTGAGATCAAGTTTGATTGTGTGGACTAAGGATTCTAAGTTCAGTTGACGAGTCTATCCTGACTGCTTGCCCAAAAAATGCCTAAGTATCTGAGAGATTTAGAATCCATCCTAAACCTAGTCTTACGACATCAGGTTAAATACTCTGTTGTTCAAAGGATAAACAACAGTTTTGTCCTGATTCAATTTATAATTGTTAGCCCACTGAAATTCT
Organism: Neoceratodus forsteri; assembly: GCA_016271365.2. NCBI lineage: Eukaryota > Metazoa > Chordata > Ceratodontiformes > Ceratodontidae > Neoceratodus > Neoceratodus forsteri. The sequence goes on along the minus strand of CM057451.1, from coordinate 446,626,727 downwards.
GAATAAGTTTTAATAGATTGGGAATAGACCTATCGGTTTCGATACATAGATTAATAAATCGTCGGCATAAGCCGTAACCTTAGTGTATGTCCCTTACGTTAATACCAAGAATCTCAGGGACAATACTATACTCTTTATAAGGGGCTCCATATATAAATTGAATAATAGGGGTGAAAGGGGACAGCCCTGTCTCGCACTGCCTGTAATTTGAAAGAAGCAGAATAGCCCATTGCACACAACCCCAGCCGAGGGTCTGTGTACAATGCCCTAATCCAAGCCACAAATTTCTCTGGGAAACCAAATCTACCCATTACCTCGAAAATATAGGCCCAGTGGACCCTATCGAAGGCTTTCTCGGCGTCCAAGGAGACCAACGCCATTGGTAGCTCGGACCCCTCGGAGGCCGAGAAAACATGCGCCAGAGTTCTAAAATGATCCGAAGAAGATCTACCCCTCATAAAGCCTACTTGTTCTGGTCCAATCAGCCTCGGAATTACCTGGCAGATACGATTGGCCAATATCTTGGCCAGAATCTTAATGTCGCAATTCAAAAGTGAAATTGGTCTGTAACTGGCCGGTCTTTCAGGCGGTTTGTTAGGTTTGGGATGAGCACAATGAGTGCTTCAGTAAGGAGTGTTTCTACTTTACCAGATAAAATATATTGGTAAAGATTGAGTAATATCGGGACAACTGGGTGGCAAATGTTTTATAAAATTGGGTGAGAACCCATCTGGCCCAGGTGTTTTATCAGGTGAAAGGCCCTTAATGGCCAATTCAACATCCTTGTGTAATCTCTGCATTGAGCACTGATCGATCCGATTCGCAGAGGGTAGGGAGGGGTAGCTTGTCCAGGAATGAGGAGATGTCCGCTTCGGCCGGGGGTGACTGCATTCCCGCATAAAGAGATTTAAAGTAATTTTGAAAAATCTGGGCCATATCTTCAGGAGTAGTTTTGATAGTACCCTCCCCTTCTGAGAGAATACCCTCAATTAAATGGGAAGCTTCAAATTGGGTAATTCGTCTGGCCAACACTTTGCCCGACTTTTCACCTTGGTCCACGAACTTTGCTTTAGTTTTAATAATAGCCAGTTCGGCCTGTTCTCAGTATTTTAAGATATGCATCTTTGCCTTCACTAAACTTAATTTCACCTCCTCAGTAGGGTACTGAGAAGCCTATGTTCTAAAGACTTAATCTGATTTAACAACCCTCCATTGCGATTTCCTTTCTTTCTTTTCTCTGCACTGCCTGGCTGATCAATAAACCTCTCATATGCTTTAAATGCTCCCCAAAGAATATCGGACGAACCTGATCCTTCAAGTTAAAATGAAAAACTCTGTAATTTGTGCAGACAAATATTTAGTTATTTTGGGACTCCTCAATATCTGATTATTTATCTTCCATCTATTACTTTTACGAATTAGGGAAGGAAAAAAAACTGTGAGGTCTACCGTCGAATGGTCTGAGAGGAGCAGCTACTATTGCTGAGCTGAGAATCCCGGGAGCAAGCAGGAGACAATAGGATATAGTCCAACCGAGAACGCATCCATGAGTTGGGAGACAAATGTGAGCTCTCTCCTCAGGATGGAGAACCCTCCAAACATCTGCTAGGCCCATTGGTCAACCAATTCCCCAAAAGCTCGGAAGCAGAAGTAGGATGCCTGGGTCCTAGAAGCTCTATCTAGTGACGGGTCTAGCACCGTATTGAAATCACCACCTATTATCATGGGAAAATGACTGAATGGTTGTAAGACCCTTAGTAATTCCACCAAAAAATCATGAGAATCCGAGTTAGGGCCATAAATTGCACCAATCAACATAACCTTACTCTGCAATTTACCTTGCACCAAAATGTACCTCCCCTCATTATCCTGTATAACCTTCAGGGGAATGAAGTGCAATGATCTGTGGAATAATAACATGACCCCTCTGCTCTGTGTGGTGCCCTGTGACGAGAAAATCCTCCCTATCTGAAGTCTCCGCATAGCATTGCTTTCCTCTTGCAACAAATGAGTTTCTTGCAAAAATACAATTTTGGCCCTCAATGCATCAATGTACTTCAATATTTTAAATTGCTTCATCTTATTCCTCGCCCCTTTAATGTTCAATGTAAGAAATTTTATCGCAATATCCGTCCCCATTTCTGGTTCAACCCTGTAGTGACTTGTGATTGTATACTTAACCAGTCCAAATTCCTATATTTGCAGGCCTCTGTGCCTCCCCAACACAAAGAATCAGAAATCCATCCAAACAATACCCTCCCACCAATACCCATCCCCAAACCATTCCTTTGACCCATTATAAACAACCAATCTTAACTCGTCCTCCCCAGTCCACCCTCCCCTCTACAAATAATCTCTATAATAAACCAGCTACATACAAATATACTTAACACAACCAGCAACATCACCCTCCATCGCCCACCCTCCGAGTACCCTCCCCTCCCTCCCCATCCCCCCACCTAACCGCCCCCCTCCTCCCTTCCAACATACTTTGGCCTGATATCCATAGCTCCGCTACCTCAAGCTCTTCCTCCAGCCCTCAAGGAAACGAAATGGCATGTGAAGATTATCCACAGTCCTCACTGACCCTACGAAACCCCTTTAACCACCCACATAATGGGAGAAAAGAAACAGCAAAAAAAAAAAAAAAAACGGAAAAGATAAAACATGGTGCACACAAGCATTAGAATCCCCACAGATCATAAACTGGCCCTCAAACCCCTCCGAAAACCTCTATACATCCTGCCCCTACACTCAATACCAGGATTGACCCTCCATAATATAAAAATCCCCATAGTTAACAAGCAAAATTATCATTAATTATCTTTTGCAACATGTTAATTAAACCAATGGAAACATAAGGTCATAATTGTCTGCAAGAGATCCAGCAAGCAATGTCCACGGTAAATACAGTCTCGACTAGAAAGCAGGCGGCGCCAATCCACCAACACTAAGGAAAAGAAATAAAACGTATAAATTCCATCAGGAGTATTTCCCTGCATTTCCATAACCTGCATACACCAGTACTCTTCAGGCTCCTCCCTTGCGATCTTCAGCTTGGGATACTTCGGGATTTACTACGAGCCCCACAAGGCCTAACAGTACCCCAGCACCATGTGGAGCCCAAACGGAGAAGAAAAAAAAAAGACGAAACAGAAAAGGATAACCGGAGTGATTTCCAGGCTTGACTGCTACGGAGGAATTAGCCAATGCACTGCGAGGTTCTCAATCAGTCCACTGCGCGTTACGAGCCATGCACTATGCTTTGCATCTTTCAGGCTCTTACCTCCAGTAAGCCTACCACACCACTCCAGACTCCTCCTTGCCCAGCCAGTTTGTCTGCAGGCCCCAGGTTCAAACCTCCACATCTCCACGCTACCAGGCTCCACGTTAATACGTGCCTCCGATAGGTCCAAATGATTTGTTCAGGCCAGGCAATAAACAAATGAGAGGGAGGGCAAGGAGAAGAAATTAAATCAGTGCTCCTCTTGTCCTTAAAATTACACACTTTTGTTTTAAAGGATCACTGTCAAGCCTTGAATTTGAGAATATAGCCCACTTCTCTCTCTGCAAGCAATCCAGGGGCTATCTGAAAAGGTCCGGGAGGGCTACAGCCAGGCCCTTCTTTGCCATTACTGCATCATCATAGGAAGCCCATTGCCCAGAAATCATGACTTGTAGCTTAGAGGGGTAAAGCATACGGAACCGAATACCCGCTGGGATCAATTTCGATACAGTACAGTGGTACTCCGCTCTTCTTTGTCGTACTGCAAGCGGCAAATCTTGCGTGATTCTGATGGGCACTCCCTTCCACCTCAAATCCTTAATCTCCTTGACCTTTGACAGGACGAACTGCCTTTCTGGAAGTTCAAAGAAGCACAATAACTTGATGCAGCGGGGGAGCCCAGCGGTGGAGCCTCGCAGTGCCAGTGAACCCCTTTCGATGGTAAATTTGTCACCAAAAGGTGTTGGGCCTACCAGTTCCCTGAAGAGATTCTGCATGCACAAAATCACGTCTCCCCCCTCCTCACGTTCGGGGAGCCAATAACAACTTCGTTATTCCTCCGGCTCCGTCCCTCTAAATCCTCGATCTTTGCCTCCATCTTCATCAATTTCTGCCTCAGGTTACGATCTCTGGTTCCTGTTTCTGCATTCTCTTCTCCAGTGAAAAAACCTTTGCCTCTGTATCTCCCGTGACGGCGGGACAGGTCTTCAAGGCCACCGTGACTGCCTTTAATTCTTCTGTCACTGTGCAGAGTTCCGCTCGAAACGGCTTGAATTCAGCCAAGAATTGAGCCAGCGTTAGGGGTTAATTTTCACTTTCAAGGGTTTCAGCCTCCGTATTCACTCTCGCCTTCTTCGGCTGGGCCTTCGTGGGCGAGACCGGCGGGTGTGTCGGGTCGCACTTTTCCTCATTTCTACCTCCATGCGCACCCAATTTGACACTAAACTTCTTCAGGGGTCTCTCAGACAGCTTAATAAAATCAGCTGCAGTCGCAGACTAGCCCAAATTGCCGTAAAAATAACTTGAAGTGCAGCGGGAAGCTGGAGTTACTGGATCAGGCTGTGTTCACAGAGCTTGCATCACGTGACTCCGAACTGATAAGTTTTCTGAATTCTGTAAATTATCATGGACATTTCATTAAAAAGAAATTGAGGAATACAAAAGGAATACAACTGTGACTTTGGAGATTTTAGAAGATATTTGAATGACTTTTTGGGGTTTAAAGGGGAAGTAAACATTGCAGGGGTAACCCGAATTGTGAAAGCCCATGAAAAGATATTTCAAACGAGGCACTGGACTTTTGAGTAGATGTCAGGAGTCCTGACATATGACTATCTAATTAATCTGTAAATCAAAACAAGGCAGTAGCCATTTTAAAACAGAAAGTGATTTCACTGAGGGGCAAGCAGCATGTTGGTAATTACAGCTTGTCCCTCAGTGACATCACTGTTGGTCTAATGATTCAATGAAATGGCTGCTACCTTGTTTTGATTTATAGATGATTTAGGTATTCATTTCTCAGGACTCCTGATACCTACAGGAAAGTCCAATACCTCATTTGAAAGATCTTTTTATGGGTTTTCACAATTTGAGTGACTTCTGCAATGTTTATTTCCCTTTAATACAGAGGGTTGAGTACTTCTGCACTGGCTGGATTTTAGGCATAGAAAGAATGTCCAAACCAAACATGGAAGGCAACTTAGAAAACTTTTAAGCAAAAAAAAATGTTCTGGATCTGAGCCAGTCCAGTGGCACTGAGGGTTGAGGCACTGGATGCAACACCTTGTGCCATGCCAGTGACCCAAGTTCGGGAGCATTCTCATGTTATCAGGGGTAGGTGGGGGAGGACAGTATTGAGCATCCAATGGACTGCTCTCCTCTCCTTTTCTGGGGTGGGTTACAGGGATTTCCTTGCCCAGTAGTGGCTCCTGGTGGAGGCTGGGGGCATCAAACACCAGGCAGGGACAGCCAGTGGCTGAATGGTGTTGGTGGGCATATGTGGGAGGGGCGGGAGCATGCCCTTCATGCACTGATGCCATTGCATGTTCACACCTTAGGGGTGTTACAAGGAAAAAGGCCCCGGCTCCTGGTAGGTGAAGGTGGGTCTAGTGGATGGCACCCATGCCCAATGCTGGGTCTTTCCAGTCTGCCTCTGGTTCTCCGTCCATATCCTGGTCACTGCACTAGATGCTAGATAGAGCACCAGGAGGAGTCAGTGATCCCTCCTCAGGAGACTCAGAGCTGGGGGGTTGGGCAATGAAAGGTGTTAAGTAGAGATGTGCCCAAACCAGAGGTAAGGCAGGGGGACTTCAGGCAGGCCAGAATTGACTGAGCTGAGAGACTTCACTGGAGAGAATCCAGGAGCAAGTGAAGTGGAGTATAAAAAAATTCTACGAAAATAAAGTGTTCTGAATCTGTACTATGGGCAGCCTAGATTCAGACATTGTGATGAATGAGGAAGAGGAATGGCAGGCTTGCAGGTAACAGAAATTCTTTTACACACATGTATGATCTTTGATAGACAAATGTATAAGCTTTTGACTCTTTTTGGTACAACTAACAATTATCACATGCAACCAGAATTCCAATATAGGTGTTTACTGCTATTAGAACCTTGACAAACCACCCTTCATTGATATCCAGCAAGGACTGCAATAGAGGGTGTTATTGTGTAACTACCAATTCCCTAATCTTTTAGTTACAGGTCCATGGATAGCCTTTATTGTCTGTTCCCCCAACTCCTCAATACCCCCACATTCATAACTGTTGGTAATCACTACACACATAATTTCCTTTCCCTAACCTTCCTCCCACCATACTGCCACTTACTGTACATTCATCATTTGAAAGGCAATTTTACATTTGGCAGTCATTAAAGTTTTGCCTCTGTGAGTTACATATTTATGGTCTCAGAGAAAACTTTTAGCTGGCCTCATTCACATACATTTCTGGAGACCCTCTTATTCTGTGCACATCTTTCCCACCTAGTCACCTGCTGGGTCTTTAACCCTGCTTGTCACAGAGGTGGTGTCCCCTGGACAGCTGTGATTGCACTCTGAATGCACTCACACCTGATTAGAATCATTTTTAGATGTATTAAAATAGAGCAGAAAGTTAGTACTCTTATAGGTGTGGCAGTAGTTTAAAGGATTTACAGCTGACAAATATACATATATATATATATATATATATATATATATTTAGGCATTGCCTAGCAACAACAAGAATGAGAACAGGTGGGATGGACACACATTGTAATTCAAATGATGTACGTACCACCTGACAAACCACCTTCAAGGTCAGCCCCAATAAAACAGTAGCATAAACGCTGTCTGAACACCTAAAGACAGACAAGGAAGAAGACCTCTTTTATGTGAGTACCATGGCCAGCCCCAACCCACTCTCATTACTTTTCCACTTTGGCCTGTTTCTGAAATACTTTTCTGCTCTCTGTGTCTTTTGATATTAGGAAATAACAAGAGAGAGGACTTCACCCACTTACTAGCACATAAGACATTCAAGTAAGTGACCAATGACTGAAACACTCGTACTTACTATCAGGGCTTACAAGAGATAATTTCACAGCATTTGGAAGCAAGTGACATCCTAGATACTTTGAAGTTTATGTAAAGGCATACATTTTATAGTTGTGTTTGCTACATTGGAATTAAAGTTTGTTAAACACATGGGAATGATACAAGTGGACACTGGACATACATCGTTTTATTTGTTTATTTTTATTTATGTATTTGATGACTGAGTAGGTACACTGGTCCAGAGGACCATTTGCAAGTATGACCTGGGCCATCTACTGTAGGTGGCACATGGTACAAAGATATTGAACAGCAGGACATTCAAAGAAACAATTCCACATAGGTTACATAGAAAATGCTTAAAATGAGTACAACCATATACATGTAGCTCAACACAGTGGGATAACAAAACAAACTGAGGCCACTAATTTTAGCCAAGTAACAAATTGAGATCACATATCTTAGCCAGGTAACACTAATATAAATTGACATTTACACATCGGTTACATTTGAATTTGCTCATGACTACGATGACCATAGACCCCGATCTTAACATCACATATTAAAACCACTTAGGGTAATATGCCTGTTTTGCTCTGAAATAGAATGTGAAGCTGAAAAAGGAAGCCAAATGATGTTACTTAGCAGGCAAGCTAGAGTATAATATGTATTACTATGGGATTTCCATTGAACATGGCAATAAAAAACTAAAAGTATTTTTGTCTGTGTCATATGCCATAAAATAGCATTAGTGACTAAAAGAGTAAAATACTAATAGGCACACTATCTCAGATTTTGTGTGTGTTATGTATAAAGATCTATAAGGTTCAGAGGAGGGCAACAAAGATGGTACATGGATTGCATCACAAGTCCTATGAGGACAGGTTGAAGGAACTGAATATGTACTCCCTGGAGGAGAGGAGGGAGAGAGGGGATATGATAGAGACATACAAGTATCTTACAGGGAGGAACAGGGTGCAGGAATACACTATTTTTAAGTGAAAAAGATGTTCCAGGACTAGAGGACATGGGATGAAGTTGGAGGGAGGAGACGATTCAGAGGAAAGCGTGAGGAAGAATTTCTTCACAGAACAGGTGAGTGGACAAGTGGAACACCCTGCCAGAGGAAGTGGTGGGGGCTGAAACAATCACGGGATTTAAGAATGCATGGGATAGACATAAAGGAATTCTGGAGGTCGGGGTAAGGGGCAACAGACTTCTAGGAAAATATAAACCGAACTTACAAGCTCAAATGGGCAGACTGGGTGGGCCATATGCCCTTATCTGCCAACACTGTCTATGTATCTATGTATATATGTATCTTACATATTTGTTCATGTTTCTATTATTAATAGTGATACCATAACAAGAAAAATGAACTGAGTAAAGAGAAACAAATAGGATTTCTGATGCGCAAATCAAAGTAATTAGTAGGTAAATTTGGACGTTGATTTCATTTCTACATGTTGATGGATATTGTGCATTTTTAAGCACCTAGATGAAACCAGCATCTGAAGAAAAGCAGTTTCTAACTATAGTAAAAACATAGTTCTTTGGAGAGTGTTCTTGAAGCAGTTTGTAGTGCTACCCAGACTGTTTTTGGGGCTGTTGGCTGTGGCTGTTTGTACAACAAATTCAAACAATCATGAATGTGGACACTTTTCTTAGAATTATATGCATTAAAAAAACAGAACTGTCTTTATTTGAAATATGGGATCCTAGGATAGGAGATTGATCACAGTGTATTTAAGAGAAAAATAATTTTAATGTCCATCATTTTTAGAAACTTAAGGATTTCAGTTATCATTGAGGGATAAAGAAAAGCATGCAAGCACCTAAAAGCAAGCATGGGGGCCTGAATGGGGCTGTGTGAGACATGGTACCACAATAGTGTACATAATAGGTTTTTATTCATATTAAAACAAAAACATTATGTACATCTGTATGCTAGGGCACTTTCTTGGTGTGAGGGCCTAGCAATACAGAATAAATTAATGCTAACAGATGTTGTTTAATTACCCATTAGACACACCATGTCATCCTGGAAGAAGCCCCTATAGAAGGTTAAAAATTGTGGGTCCTTCCCAAAGACATGATGATCTATATGTGAACTTTTGATGAAATAAAGTATGCTCAAAGCAAATATTCCTGGAGTTGGTGGAGTTCATGCATCTCTTCTCAAGCCTTCAAGGTGAACTTGAGGGGGAAGATATCAGTTATGCAGTACATAGGGGCTGGAAGAAAGCAACTGATATCAAGGATTTATAAGTAGCTTTGCAGCATGCAGATGCCAAGCACAAATCCCTGACCCCTGCCTGTGGAGGCCAATGCTAATTTAGCAAACATTAGCCACTGACTCAATAACCTTCTCTTGAGGAATGCTGAGTTTTCTGTCATTCACATAAGACACACCTACTGGGGTGGGAAGAGAGAAAGCGACTATGGTCCTCTCTTAGGAAGTCTGGAAAGCACAAGATGAAAGGCAGATTCCAGGCCTAGTTGACACAGCTGACTCAATCCAGACTTCTCCTACCAAGATCCATAGCCTCATTGCAGCTTTTCATGATCAGATGTACTCATCCTTGATCCCCCAGCACTCATTTGATCAAATTGTTCTTTGACTTGCTTATGATCCCCAAGATTGCCCCTATATAAGTGGTGGTTTTGGAGGCTCCAATTATGCTCCAAGATGTAGAAGGTGCCATCCAAGCCATGATTACCCACAAAGCTTCTATGTGAGATGGCTTCCCTGTTGATTTTTTTTTTAAACTTTCTAGTTTTGCCCTCCTCCCCTCATTGGAACTCCACTCCTTTGTGAGATACCTGGTGCTACCGCATGACTTGCCTGTCAGAATCCCCGGAGGTTCCCCCATGGAGCTGTGGTTATACCCTCCAGGTGGGTATGGGGCAGGGCCTAGACACCCCGATGTCTCTTGAATTTTGTTGGGTCCCCCCATGCTCAGGCAGACAGCCACAATCAGGGACAGCACTGGCGCGCCATCTACCCATTGCCTCAGTGGTGTTTTTCCTGTGTGGTGTTGTGTCCTAACATCAATGCACTAGGCACCAATGTCCACCACACAGCTTCCCCCAGCTACCCCCGCAAGATGCAGGACTTGCTGTACCTCAGACCTCTGCCTGGGATAGACAAGCTATGGGTCTTGATCTGCTCCCTTCCCCTGGAGAAGGTAAGTAGTCCCGAGATGCTCAAGCCTTCTCCCCTGGTCGGCCCTCCAATGAACTGAGTCTGCTCCTGGACCTGGGAAGCCAGCGTCACAAGTGGAAATCAAAACGCTGCACCAGTGGGCTGGCCCCCCTGTTGATTTCTACAAATCAGTGCCATCATAGGAAATCTAACAACCTTTTCGACCAACTCCCTCCCAAACTTTGTGACAGAAGTGGTCGTTAATGTACTCCACAACAAAAGGGAAGGAGTCCTATCGCCTGGAGAGTTATTGAACGACATCACTAATTTATTTATTTATTGAAAATGTTTCACCAGGAAAGGCACGCTGAGCAAAAAGATGCTTGTCTCACGGTGCGACCTGGGGGGAGGGGTTACAGAGGAGGTAGGTATACATACAATAGTTGAGTTAGCAGTAGTGCAATACAGATAATGTACATGGTTTGGAGGGATTACATTTGAACTTGTTACATAAGGAGAACAGTACAGAACAATGATCATCAATGACAGGGTATACATATCATGGGTACGAGGCAAGGTAAGACCTATACAGAGCATGCACATCAGGGACAGGGTAAACATATCATGGGTACACAACGAGGCAATACATGAATTACGTAAGTGCCAGTAGCAGAACTAGTGTGCCAGAACAGAACTTGAGTGCCAGTAACAACTTGAGCTGCAAGGGATTCACTCGTTGACGGTAGGAGTGGAGAGCGAAGATGGGGGTAGAGGAGGAGTGGACTAGTAGCATTAGGCATAGGGGGTAGGTTTAGGTGAGGTGGGAGGAGGGAGAATGGTGCATTGGTAGCCATGGGTAGGGGCAGAAGAGCGTATGTTAGATAGGAAAGGGGAGTGAAGGGAGATGTTAGGAGTGAGAAGAGGTGTGTGAGTGAGGGTAAGTGAGAGCATATAAGCCAGACAACTAGGCGATGGCAGCCACAAGTCAGGCACTAGGGGGCAATGGGGAGAGAAGCTACTCAAAAAGGGGGGGAGGTCAGGGGCAGTTGCAATTTGGTGCGAGGAAGTTAGAGAGGGCAGAGGATAAGGAGTATTTGGATGAAAAATTGAGGATCTGGGCCGGCAGGCTGTTCCAGAGTTTAGGGAAGAGGTAAGAGAAGGCCGATTGGCTGGCAGTGGCCCTTCGGTGGGGGATGACTAATAGCTTAGTGTCAGTGGACCTGAGGGCATGGGTGGGGGTAGGTGGGGAAGATAGGGAGGATGCGAGGTAGGGCAGGAGGGAGCTGAACCAGAAGTTGGAAGCAAATTTAACTCTATGAATTAGGAGCTGGTTGCTCAGGGATGGCAGGGCCAGTGAACGGTAGAGCTCGCAGTGATGTGAGCGGGGGGGCATCGAGGCAAAGCGGCAGAACGCATTAAAGAGGGGATCAAGTCTGGCTAGGGTGGTCTTTGAGGCGGAGCTGTAGACTACATCACAGTAGTCAAAGGTGGGTCGAATCATTTTCAGGACTAAATCACGTCTGACGGGTAGTGGGAGACAGGTGCGGTTCCTGTAGAGGGTGCCAAGTTTTGGGCGCAGTTTTGAAATAATTAATACTGAAGCCAAAATTTTGGTAAAACCTTTGGTAACCATGTTTGGAAAGAACCTATCTAGCCTCATACCCCCCACCCAGGTGGGTTTTGTGAAAGGCCATTTGGGCTTTAACCAGTGCTGTCCCATGGCCAACCTAATTATGGCCAAACACCTCTCCTCCCCAGATGCAGCAATGGCCATCAACTTTGAGAAGGACTTTCACTCATAGAGGTGGAAAATATTTCTCATATGAGTGTGTACAATATATAACTCACCTTCCTCCAGAGTATTTACCAGTACAGGTGGGTGAGCCACTACAGGCTCAAGCCAACCTCGAGCCTGAGACCTGGCTTGGCCCGACTCGCCTCTATTACTGACTTGTGAGCCACAAGCCGAACCAAGTATTCTTGTGTTGCTCGCTAAAAATAACTCAGTTTCCCTGTGTTCCTGGTGGCACTGGAGCTAGTGCGCAAGCACAAGGGAGGGGATGATGACAATGATGGATGGACATCATCCAGTAGTCGGAGAGAGTGGGATTGATGTTGTGTGTGTGCCGCTGTGTGCCATCATTGTCTGCATGTGAGTTAAGTTGATCCATCCATCCATCATCCCCTTGTCCAGACCATAACTTCTGCAGTGCAGAGATTGTGTTTTTTTTCTCCCCCACCCCTAGTGACAGTGTACCCTGTACAGTGACTGCGGATAGGTCTTGGAGGGATCAAGTTGCAAAACACTCAGGTCCCAAAATCAGCAGAACAAGGAGTCAGAGAAGAACAGAAGTAAAGTAAGTGGTATGGGGTGAACAGACCTTTTTTCTGTTGGGGGTCCTTTCTTGCTTTCTCCCTATGTCAGCTGCACTGCAGTTCTACTGCAAAGTAAAGGCTCACTCCAGCCTCCTCTTCTGAGCTCCGATCTCCACAGTCCATACACTTCAGCAGCTGGTTGGGGGGGGGCAGTTTAGAACTTGATTGATTCCAGGGATGAGGGAGGGCCCACAGTAGAGGCCTGGTTGGCTTTGGCCTGGGACTCAGAATAGGTGTCTGTCATCTGGAGGATTGGGAGGCTGAACATGAGCAAAGTGGAGTGGCGTCAGGTGAGGGTCAAATGAAATCAGTCAAGGCAGTGGGCAGGTCAGCTGGTGCTGACTGATGGCTGGGCCAGATGGGTGCTGGCACTGCAGGGGAGGGAACCAGCCAGGGAGTGGTGGAAGTTTGCTGGATGTCAGGACTGGGATAGGGCAAGGGGTCTGGGGGGAGGAAAGTTAAGCCAGCCAGCATGTTATTCTAGGATGGGAGAGGGTTGTCTGTTCCAAAAATAGGAATAAAACAGTGCTTAAAAGCAACAATTAAGAGTATAACATGTTAGAATTTAGCTTGCTTTGCTGCTGATGTCTGTGTCATTTGTTGTTTACCACCCCTGGTGTGACAGGCCGTTAACGTTAATGTAGAAACATTTGCTTTTAGCTAGCAGCCTAGTCCCTACACAGAGAAAAAAAAAAACTTGAGGGAATTGGATGTGAGCGTCCATAGAATCTATTTTATAAAATGTCACAACTTTCTTTCTGAGAATTTCCCTCTGCTGTTCCTTCACTCAGCATCAAGACTCTTAAGCTCAATCATTTATTATTTTTATGTAGCCCGAACAACACAGCACTGTTTCCACCGAGTACTGCACATTAACAGCATACTGTATAAATTATTTAAAACTGTCTAATGTGCATAAAAACAGTAGCACAGGACTGGTCGAACGCCCCTGTAGATGAAGTCAGTGCCAGTGGAGATGAAAGATCGGCAGGTTGTGCTAAAAAACTGTTTTTATTTTTCCCCATTATAATTTTTCCAAACTCAAGCTGCCACTGATTCATAGCTCAGCATGTTACATCAGACTAGGCTCCCTGGTGTTTGACTGTCAGTGTTAATTACAGTATCCTTGCCAGCCTCCCTCTTTAGAGATCTGAAACATGCAGCACAGGCAGAAAGCATGGTGTACAGGCTGCCTGAGACCTTAAACAGCTATGGTCCCCATTGCCACTAAGAGAAAGTTTGTCATCATAGATGAATTGTCTCCTTATGTTGTATGTCTCCTTGTCCCCACATGCGCTCCATCTTAAGTAAAGTCTGCAGAAGTGTCCTTAAGAAGCAGGAATTATGAAGAGGTGAGCACCAGTTGCCTGGAAGTACAAAGAGATTGGACTGTGGCAAAGGGTGAGAGTGGAGGACCACATATTGGGAGCGACCAGGCCTCCGTTGGTTCTATGTCATAACGGTGAAAGCCTATAGTCGATCAACATTATGCAGAAGTCAAGAGTGCTGAAAATTTATTTCAGCACTCTGACACCCCATCACAAAGCAAAAGGGCGCTGGGGACTGCACGCCCCCATGGGGGGCTTTTCCCTCATGCCCCCCTACTAAAGGATTATCAACTCCTGGGGGGGGTGCATGTCGGGGGGGTGAAAACATAAAAAAAATGTTAGGGCCGGGTGCACAAAACAAAAATGCACCAGCACCCAGACTTGAACCCAGTACCCTGCCAACTGATGCTAGCAACCCACTCACTACGCCACAGGGTCAACTCAGCAACCCACCATGATACCATCCCTCACATCTCCCACTGTGAGTGCCGGATCCCCCCCCCACATGCGTATGTATAGTGGCATCCTGTCGCTAAAGTCGCCCACCTCCCATCCCACTGCCCTATGCTTCTGTAGCTGTCTGAATGTGCTGGGGAGTGGTTCACCATTATTGTAGGTGCCCATTCCCCAGCACTCTTATCGCAAGAGAACCCTCCTGCAACCCCACTAATCATGGGCATCAGTTCTAAGGAAGTGTGGTGCACTGTTAAACCATACACTGCAGCAGAAGTGAGTGCCAGTTTCTGAGATCAAGCAGGTGAGGGTAACCACTGCTGTGGTCCAAGTTAACAAAGTTTGGATCTCATAGCAACAGATCGTTAGAGCATTAAGTCCTTGCTTTAGATTTCATTTTATTTGAAGTTACCCCTTTTTTGTTAATTCTTCTGTGCCTGTTTTTGCTGGTATTTTTTCAGGGTGCACAGTGCGAGTAAAATCAATCCAAGGTAGGGACATCACAGTACAGTAGCATGTGAAAGAGACACAGAGCACCACTGGTTTAGAAATGTTTAGAATTACCAGCTGCTGCGGCATTTCATTCCCATACTACATGCAGGACAGTTTTAACTGTTTATGTGAGAAGGGAAGGGAAGGGAAGAGAAGGCAGTAATGAGACTCTTCTTTGTGGTGTGGGTGGTGCACTTATGCTTGCCTGTCCTGCTCTCATGTGCATAGCCCACCATTAGGTCAGTCGTTGCCAGGACAAGCTGTTGGTTTCTGAACTGATTAGATTTATATTAGCCAGTAGTTCAAAAAAATTAGTTCTTTTCTGTCCTCTTGACCATGATCTGTACTGAGTACACATTCTGGCTGCAGAAGAGTGAATGGGTGAAGGTTCCACTCTGCTGTTGATTGCAGCACCTGCTGCTTTGTCCAGTATGGCAAACAGTAACAACTTGTCTTTCACTAAGATACCTCACTCCATACTGTAGTGTTTGTGCTTACTCAGTGTTGATCTGCGTTTCCTGTCCCCCTTTGTCAACCAGGCTGCCTACTCTTCTGCCTGGTCTGCCTTTGCCATTGGAATTGCTTGCTTTTGCTGTGCTGCTTGTGACTTGTCTTGCTATGCTGTTTGCTCTCACCTCTCTAACATTAAGTTTATTTTTTATAATTGGGATCACCTGTATATAAAAACAAATTGTGAATTGTTGTGAGTTTGTGACTGCCAGGGGTGGGGGTGGGGGTTTGAAGGTGATGACGGTTTCAGGTCAGTGGTCAGACTCTGCTCATGGTGATGTAATGTATTAGTTATTACAAGTAAAATTTCTGTAGTGTGACTCAGTAAAAACCAATGTGGCTGGGTGGGGCAGGAAGGAATTAAGTGAAACCTTGGATTGGTGCATGTTAGTAGACCAAAAAAGTCATTGTATATTTTTTTATATGAAAAATATATTGTGGACATCCTAGAATGCATCTTAAGTGAGTTGTTTTGTCTCAGATATTTATAAAACAGATTTTTTTAATTAGAAGTATTTTGTGAAATACAGTATGCAAAATACATTGTAGGAATTTATTGCAGTATAAAATTCTTATAAAAAAACAGGTCTGTTTTTGAATTTCCAAATAACCTTCAGCTCAACTTGTGATTGGCTCTAAGAGCCAAGCCAGAAGCTTGGCTCAGCTCTGGCTCGGCTCTTCTTCAAAAAATAAAGGCTTGACCAGCTCTATTTACCAGTCACATTATATTGTTGGCATTCCCTCTACAGAAGGGTACTAAACAAGGATATCCACGCTCTGCCTTCCATTTTTTTAATGGTGATAGAGCCCCTAGTGATTGTCATTAGTGGCACCTGCTTCCGAGAGGCATTCAAACCAACAAAAAAGAGTATTGCACCATGTTGTGTGTGGATGATCTCCTTCCCCTCCAAGATGATGCCCCTAAGCCCTGGACTCCTTATTGGATCTTCTACAACAATTCTCCCAAGTATCAAAGCTCAAGATCAATCAACATAAGATGGAGTTATGCCTCTTAATCACCTTTGCTCTTCTTCAATATTTGAGGATAGAGGGCTCATGTGGGCAGAGCAGGGGATATCTTTCTCAGGCATCCAGCTTAAAACTAAGCAGATTAAACTTACACACTTAAATCTCACTCCTCTGAAACAGTCTACTTAGGCTGAGCTAGAAAGAAGGAAAAGGCTCAGTCTGTCCCTAGTAGAATGATAGCATCTTTTAAAATGGCAATGGACCCTGTATCCTTATACCTAGTATCACATCCCCACATCAAAATCCAGAGTGCTTGCTCCGAAAATATAGACAAATTGGCTGGTGAATTTCTATGGGACAGCAAGGATCTACATTTCAGCAGGCCTAAAGTGTAGGCTTACCTGCATAAAGGGATTGGGTGCTCCTGTGGTTTCTAGGCTACCATATGGCCTCTAAACTACTCAGACACTTTAGTGGTTTTCTCTGATGTCCCATTCCCCACATTTCTGAAGGCAGATGGAAGATGATGTCACAGATGGTTGCTTCCCCTGCTGTTTGTATGTAATAAGGTCCATACTGACCTAATGTTTCACCCACTTCTAGCAGCCTCTAGGTACTACTGGTTTAAGATATGCAAATTCATAAAATTGGAAAGTGTCCCTCCTGGGTACACCACCCAACAAGGTAACCATTATCTAAGGATTGGGGTTCACTACCTATCTGGCCCAAGTTGGATCTTAGGGATCTTATTAGGTAAGGAGCTTTATAATATGAATTGCATTGATTCCTTCTCCTCTTGCACAGAGATTTTCTCTTCATATGCAGGATTTCTGGAGGTTATCTCCAGATCAGGAGTCTTCTGCAATCTAGATGACCCCTTCACAGGGCAAGCCTGAATCTGGGTTGGTCCACTGCATAAAAAATGGGGTCACCTTGCTAAGGGCAAGGCAGGGAGGATTTACAAAGAAATCAATGACTCTCTCCCATATCCTTCTCAAGCTGCATGCCTCAAATGGCAGGAGGATTGCAATATTCTGTACACAGATGAGGTATGAACCAGATGCTGGCAGTAGCAAATGCAGCCTATAGGGATGGTAGAATCAAAATCATTCAAAATAAGCTTCTACAGATGGTACATGACCACCAGTGTGTCAACATCCATGAGGCTGCTGAATTCCAATCTCTGTTGGAAATGTGGCAGAAACAAAAGTTCCCTTTTCCACATACTTTGGTCCTACTGATTACTCTCTACCTTCTTATCCTATGTTTCCCCATCTATGTACACTAGTCCTGGGTCGGCATATACAGTGGCATCCCCCAGGATGAAACACACTTTTAAAGCACTCCGCAGTATGCTGCAGTGGACCTACTGAATAAAGCTATGTAATTTCAATGGCAAGTAGTCCCCTTTGTCATGCAGGAAACTGTGGCATTCACTTCATCCTGGCAGTCTCACATTTTCCTCAGTGGCAAAGGGGACTAATTACCTTTGGAATAACATTGCTTTATTCATTAGGTCAGCTGCAGCATTCTGCAGAGTACTGCAAAATGCTGCAAAATTGCGTTTCATCCTGGGGGATGCCACTGTTGACACCCCACTTATACTTTTGGGACTCACTGCCCCTAAGGTCTTTTGATACTCTCCACAGGCTCATTGGCTAACTGCTGTTGATCTGGTGGCAAAATATCTCCTTTTGTGTAGGTGATAATCCATGAAGACTCCTTCACATATAGAGTGGCTGCATGCAGTGGGCCAGTTGGCGCACTTTGAAAAGATGTCCCATGTGTTAGTGGGCTCCTTGAAAAAATGCAGTATTTATTGGAACCCATTCCTGAATTCTTCCCCATGCTATCCCTCCTATGTGAACAGAATTCTTGTTTTCCTTTCACCTATGTGGTAGTTATCTAAAAGTGTCCTACCTCGAGGTACCACTGAGGTATCACTCAGGCAGTTTGTATTCACTGTAATGTGATCCTGCCTCATTATGCCTCAGGATATCCAGGCATACCTCAGTACTGAGAAACTTTTCTATGACTACCACTGTACCATGGCTGATTTTCTTTTTAAAGCTTCTTAAATGTATTGCCCCTTAATGCACTGTTCTTGTTTACTGTCTATGTATTATGTAATAGGCTGCTGATTAACACCTTTCTGTAGTATCTCCTATTGACAGTGTATTTACAGTTCTTTTATTTGTATGAAATTGTTTTTTTATAGTTGTTTATTTCAATGGTTGGCTAATAAAAAGATTAGGGGCTGATCCCACTTCACAGTTTACTTTTATATCCAAGTGAGAGCTATATCTTTGTGGGGGTTTGCCCATGTTGGAATTCTCATTATTCTGTTCTGTATTACGTTAGACATTCTATAATGAGGCTGTACTATTTTTTATTTCTGTATTGCAATGAACATTTTAATAATAAAATTAAAAAAAAAAAGATTAGCTAAAAAGGTAACATAAATATGGCAGATTGAAATCATATGAAGAGTATTCTCTTCACCACAAATGTGACAGGAGCAATTTGCCTGTTCTTGTTTTCCCAACAAACTTAGCTAACAGTAAATTGGATTTATTACTTTCAAAAAGTCCATAAAAAGACTTCATGGTTGCTCATTGCAACAACAGAAAGGAATGTATGTGTGATTCACATAAGAAAACTCAGGGGGTCTTAATTGGCTGAACTCTCATAGCTCAGTTGGTTAAGAACTAAAGTGTAGATTGCTGAGGTCCTGGGTTCAAATCCCAATGACAGTCACACTTTTCCTTTCATTTCTACAACTGGATTACAGTGAAAACAGAATCTAGTGAATCTTTTTTTTAATAACTTAAGGCTCTAAATTGATATTACTGTGACTCAATCTCAGAAACAGTTTTATCAGCTTTAATGTCCATGAATACTCAAACCTTTTCTTCCTCAATGTATAGCACTCTACAGTAGTTTGCATTCACATAGGTTATTTTATTGGTGTTTAGATTTATTCTGCATTGGCTCCCCATGGTAACTGTGTACTCTTGATTCCCTGATATGTATTTTAGCTGTAGTTACTTTGGTCTGTATCTAGTACATCTAGCTATGTTATATGCACACTGGGTTTCAATGAATGGATAAAAAAATGGTGTGGCACACAGGGTTTTGGTTTAATTGGGGACTGGGGGTCCACCTGGAGGGATGCAGGCCTATACTGGCATGGTGGTTTGCATCTGTATGGGAGGGGAACCAAGATCCTAGCTGATAGGTTTAAATGCTTCATTGGCAAGCTTTTAAACTAGCCAAGGGGGGAGGCACTAAAAAGGAGCACAGAATTCCCAGCCTCCCACCACAAAACAGAGTAGTTAACAAAGTTAACTCCAAGGTAGAGAGGTCAGTAGGGGGTAGGGCAGGGCTAAATGGAAAAAAGGCAAAGGTAGTAAGTAGAGGGATAGGGACAAAAGGGATAAGGCCATCAAAAAATGGAGGGCAATGAGTACCAATGCCTGTAGTCTGGGTAGCAAGTTCCTGGACTAATGACCTTGATTGAAGAGGGACACCAGGATATTGTGGCAGTCATAGAAACTTGGTAAACAGAGAACCATAAATGGGATGTCAACATACCGGGGTAGACAATTTACAGGACAGACAGGGAGGATAAAAGAGGAGGAGGAGTAGCTCTCTACATAAGGGAAGGGATCAAAGCAACAGAACTAAAAGGTAAACAGGGAGGAAAGGAGGCACTGTGGGTCACCCTGGAGACAGGAAATGGCACCACAATTCACAATTCATATACAGGCCCCTATCTCAGGGGGAGGAAATAGACAAGAAAATGATAGGAGGCATCCTTAGAATGTCAGAAACAGGGTAGATATTGTTGATGGGGGACCTAAATATGCCAGATGTTAACTGGAGTACATTTGCTGCAGCCACATCCAAGGGCAGAGTCATTCTTGATGCCCTACAGGAGACATGCCTGAGGCAGTTAGTGTTGGAACCCACTTGGGAGGGAGCAGTCTTAGACCTGGTACTCTCAAAAGCGGACAGTAAGAGGGATAGAAACATAGAAACATAGAAGTTGACGGCAGATAAGGACCGCAAGGCTCCCTTATGCCTATCCCATGCCTGTTTGAAGCCCTGCACTGTATTCATAGCCATCACTTCTTGTGGTAAGCCATTCCATGCATCCACCACCCTTTCTGTGAAAAAGAATATCCTCACATTCCCTTAATCGGCCTCCCTCTAATCTCATGCTGTGTCCTCTTGTCCTGCTATTTTTCTTATATTTAAACATGTTAGACTCTTTCACCTTGTTTATGCCCTTAAGGTGTTTGAATGCCTCGATCATATCACCTCTCTCCTCCTTTGCTCAAGGGTATACATATTGAGCTCGCTAATCTGTCCTCATATGTCTTCTGATGCAGTCCCTGCACCATTTTGCTGCCCTTCTCTGGACTGCCTCAATTTGGTTAATGTTCTTGTGAAGGTGTGGCCTCCAATACTGCACGCAGTACTCCAGATGTGGCCTAACCAGTGTCTTGTACAGAGGATTAATACCTCTCCTCTTACGACTTCAGATACCTCTACTAATACACCCTAACACCCCTAGCCTTACCTACTGCTTTAGAGGTCTGCTTGGATGATTTTAGGTCAACAGTGATGATGATGCCCAAGTCTCTTTCTTCCTCTGTGACTGCTAGCAACTCCCTCCCAGCCTATAGGTGGCTTCAGGGTTCTCTTCCCTATGTGCATGATTTTGCACTCCTTTGCATTAAATCCCAGTTGCCACTCTTCTGACCATTCTGCTAGTTTATCCAGATCTCTTCTCATTCTGTCCACCCCATCTGGATCATCTACTCTGTTGCAGATCTTGGTATCATCTGCAAATAGACAAGCCTTACCCTCTAGTCCATCTTCAAGGTCACTAATGAAGATATTGAAGAGGACTGGCCCGAGGACTGATCTCTGAGGTACCCCACTTGTGACTTGCATCTCTTCTGACTGTATACCATTTACCACCACTCTCTGTTTTCTGCCCGTCAACCAGTTTGCCACCCAGTTGACCAACTTCTGACCCACCCGAGCCTACCCAGCTTATTTATCAATCTTCTATGTGGAACAGTGTCAAAAGCTTTGCTGAAGTCAAGGTAGGCGACATCAACTGCTCCCCTTGGTCCACCACTCTGGTTACCCAGTCAAAGAAATCTATGAGATTAGTTTGACAGGACCTTCCTTTTGTAAACCCATGCTGTCTTGGATCCTGTGCCCCTATGGATTCCAGGTGTTGCACTATCCTTTCCTTAAGGAGTGCCTCCATAATCTTGCCCACTACTGAGGTAAGACGACCGGTCTGTAGTTCCCCGCCTCCCTCCCTGCTACCACTCTTGTGGAGCGGGATCACATGAAGCCCTTCTCCAGTCTTCTGGGACCTCTCCTGTGCTCAGAGACTCACTAAACAATTCTGCTAATGGCTCTGCTAGTTCCTCCTTTAGCTCCTTAAGTACCCTGGGATGTATGCCATCAGGTCCCATTGCCTTATCCACCCTGAGCTTAGCAAGCTCTTGTAGGACCCTTTCTTTGTGAAGGGAGTAGTGCTCACCTCCCTCCCCTGTGTCCATGATGCTGCGCTGTGGGCCCTGCCCTACCTTCTCTTCAGTAAAACTGAGCAAAGTATCTATTTAGGATAGATGACTTTACAGGGTCCTTCTCCTCACATGCTCCCTTTTCTCCATTAAATCAGCAATACCCCTCTGGACTTTCTCCTTTCACTAATGTATCTATAGAAAGTCTTGTCACCTTCTTTTACTGTTCGTGCTAGTGTTTCCTCAGTTTGGGACTTTGCCTGCCTTACTGCCTTACCTGCTTCCCTTAGGGCAGTTTGGTATGCCTCCTTATCTTCATCCCGCTGTGTTCCCTTATATTTCTGAAGGCCAGCCTTTTGGCTCTGACCTTTCTGCTACTGTATTTGAGAACCAAAGTGGTTTCCTTCTTCTGTTGCACTTCCTTTTCTGTCTAACACAATGGGATGTTGCTTCAAGTATTGCATCCTTAATGCTTGCCCACTTTGCCTGTACCCCCTCACCTGTGTTTCTTTTTGCCAGGGCTAGCTTAACTCTGTTGGCCATCTTATCAAAGTCAGCTCCTCTGAAGTCCCATATTTTTGCCTTGGAATGGGATGATTTAGATGTAGTAGCCAAATTGAACCATACCATGTGATGGTCACTGGCTCCCAGGTGACCTTCTACCTGGAGATCTGTGATCCCTTCTTTGTTAGTCAGTACTAGATCTAGGATAGCCCTATCTCTTGTGGGTTGCTGTACCAGTTGTTTGAGGCCCTCCCCCTGCAGGGAATCCACTATGAGTCTAGTTCTGGCAGATGTTCCTGCTGGTATTGACCAATCTGTATCCGGCATGTTGAAGTCTCCCATTATCAGAACCTCCTTGAGCTGTCATGTTTTGTAGATCTTCTAACAGTAATGTGTCTATGTCTTCCCTCTGGTCTGGGGCCTGTAGACAACCCCAGTTCTTATGGCTGTCCCATTTCCTGTTTCCAGGGTGACCCACAGTTCTTCTGGCTCCTTATGTGTATTCTGAATTTCTGTAGCTTTGATATTTTCATTAACATACAGGGCCACTGCTCCTTTTGCACCCTCGGTCTCTTCTGAACAATACATAGCCAGGTACTGAAGTCTCCCAAGGTGTGGTTACTGGAAACCACGTCTCACTATTGCTACTATGTCCAGTTTAGCCTCTGACATTATTGCCTGCAGGTCTGGGATCTTATTTCCCAGGCTGTGAGCATTTGTGTACATGATTTTCCATTGGCCAGATTTTGTGTGTTAGTTGTTGGGTGAAGTTTGGCATTACCCTGTGCCGTATGGGGAGACAAACCTTTTTTCTTACCTGGTGATGCAAATGAATGGCAAACATGCTGAATTCCTGTTTGACCACTAGCTGAGGGGAGAGGTGTTCTTCCCATTCGACGTATGGGGTGCTGCACCCCTCTCCCCATTTGCTAGTTTAAATATTCTGCAAAGACATCAAACTTCTGCTCCAATGCACTGACTCCTCTTTAGTCAGATGCAGTCCATCAAATTTAAAGAACTTTCGCTCCCAGAACTGTTGCCAGTTCCTACAAATCTGTGTCCTTTTTCCTGGCACCAGCCCTTGAGCCACGTGTTTAGCTCCCCTATCTCCCCTTCTCTGACCTTCCGTCCATCTGCTCCCCTCTCCCAGATTGGCAGGATCTCAGAGAAGTAGATGCCGGATGAAATAGATGATAGTTTGTCACCCAGCCTAGTCAGGTGTTCCTTGGTCTCCACAACTGACCAGCTGGCGAGATCATTAGCCCCTATGTGTACTAGGACATCAATGTTTCCTCCTGCTTTGTGAACAATTTTAGCAATGCGGTCAGTGTCTCTCCTTGCTGATGTACCTGGGAGACATCTGACCATCACCCCTGGCTGGAGATGGGTATGAACTCCCCGAATCATGGAGTCTCCTATGATCAGAAGTTTTTTGGATTTCCTTTGTGCTTGTTTTGTTTTGGTTCCTGATTTGGGTGAGTTTTGTTGTGCTAGCTCCTGTGCCGCAGTGTCCTGCTCTGCAGTGTCTTCTGCCTCTTTATTTGATTTCAGAGATAGAGGCAGATACCTGTTTGTAATGTTTATATGGTTTTTGGAGGTAATGTGTTGGAGAGCAGAGAGTGATGGGGCACCTGATTTGCTCCTCCTAACCACCTGCCAACCTCCTGGACCAACTACCCTCTCTGCGTCGAGGTTTTTCTGTTGGATGCTGGGGAAATGGCGGGTGGTTCTTATAATGTATTTCCTCTTCAATATGAAATCTGAGGTGTGCAAGCTCTGCCCATGCTGCCCGGAGCTGAGCCCAAGATCTCCAAAGGCCCAGCATGTAGGACAGTGTCCTAAATCCTGTAAGGACTGTCCTTCTGAAAATTGTTCCACACTACCTGCAGTTAATGAAATCCATTCCAAATAAGTTGCTGGGTTTGTAACCTAGTCAGAGTAATTAGAAGAAAAAAAAAAGGAAAAAAATGCAAGTAATGGTTTAATTGTGCTTTGTTTAACTTTTATCTTGAAATTTAGATGTGGGTAGCCATCTGGGAACAATCGACTACCAGACAATGTGGTACAATAAACACAGCAATTGAGTCAAGCCATTCAAAACCAAGTGTACTGGACTTTTGGATGGCTGACTTTGGTAATGGGAGAGTACCTAAGGAATGCACTAGCAAAAGGGCAAGAAGAACAGGTGGAGGAGCAATGGGGAAAAATCAGAACTGCCATCACAGAGGCAACAAGCCTTTGTGTGAAGCAAATAAACAAAACAAAATGAAGGAAAAAAACACTATGGTTCTTAAAAGAGGTGGTAGGGAAGGTTAGGGAGAAAAAGATAGCATTCATAAAGTATAAGGAATCTAAGAAGGAGCAGGACAGAGAACTCTATAAGTTAAAGCAGAAGGAAGCGGGGAAAGCAGTCAGAATAGCAAAGGCCCAAACTGAGGAAGATAGAGCCAACTTAGTTAAGAAAGGGGATAAAACTTTTTATAGGTACATTAGTGAGCAAAGAAAGACCAAGGGAGGGATAGTGAGGCTTAATAAAGGGGAGGGGGTGGGCAGAGGGTGACAGTGAAAAGGCAGAGATACTGAACAAATACTTTTGCTCAGTATTCACAAAAGAAGAGGAGAGGGATGCACCTAAGCCAAACAATAGAAGCACTCTGGATGGGGGGTCAATACCAGACCATTCAGAGAAGAAAGGGTACTGAAAGAATGAAAACTCAAAATGGACAAGGCAATGGGACCTGATGAGATTCACCCCAGAATTGTACAAAAACAAAGGGGAAAACTAGTAATACCACTGACTACCCTTTTTAGCAAATCTTAGGAGGATGGTGTGGTACCTGAGGACTGGAGGAGGGTGGATGTGATTCTCCTTCACAAAAGTGGGAGCAAGGCAATGGCAGGAAACTACGGACCTGTTAGTTTGACCTCAATGGAAGGGAAGATGATGGAATCACTTTTGAAAGAAAGAAAGAATTGTTGACTGCCTAGAGGCCAGCAGAGCACAGGACCCAAGGCAGCATGGATTCATAGTGGGAAGCTCTTGTCCAATGAATCTAATAGATTTCTTCGACTAGGTGACCAAAGTAGTAGATCAGGGAGGGGCTGTGGTTATGGCCTACCAAGACTTTAGCAAGGCATTTGACACAGTCGCACACAAAAGATTAATAAACAAGTTAGCCAGCCTGGGAGTGGGTCCCAGGGTGGTAATCTGGGTAAAGAATTTGCTGGACAACAGGGTGCAGAGGATAATAGTAAATGGAGTCCACTTCAAAGAAAGGGTGTTACTAATGGGGTACTGCAGGGTTCAGTACTGGGGCTGGTTCTTTTTAATGTCTTTATAAGTGACATTGCAGAGGGACTGGAAGGAAAAGTATGCCTATTTGCAGATGACAGAAAGATCTGCAACATGATTGATACACGGGGGTTGGAAAGGATGAAAAGGGACTGTCAGCCCAGTATTCAGCCTTCTGCCTGCAGTTCCAGTCAGCTGTGCAGGTGGTGCTGATTTACCACTGAAATAGCCCGGGCAATCCACACATGGTAATGCATGCATTTGAGGCCATAATGAGATGCTAATGTAGTGGATTGCCCCAATTGCCTAAGTAGGCTCATTTGCATACCACATCTGAATACAGCAAATTTTTGTGCTGGGCAGTCATGATTGCACCAGGCAAATGGCTTGCAACATGGTGTAGTGCTATCTGGATTGTTACCGCCAAGATGATTTATTGCCATTTTTAGGACGCATGCGCGACGACGTCAGCATGGTGAAAGTCACGCAAGGGTCATACATGCTCAGTGGTGCACATCTGTGTTAGAGCAGCACTATACTATTTTGCACAGCACCATCCACAGCTAGAACAACACTAACATATGCTAACTTCAGTTTGTGGCCGGCACAGCTGAGAGAGGCATAGGTGGCATGGTGGTGCCATAAGCATCGAGAAAAACTTTAATGGCCTCCAGAAGGCATGTCAAGGCAGTGGTCCAGAGAGACCAGAGGTTGGGAGAGGCTGAGATGCCCAACCTTATTGAGCTGGTTTTAGCCAGGGAGCTCCAGCTCTTCAGGGAAGTTTGAGAGGGGGGCAGGCCTCAGAGACAGGTGTGGACGTCAACTGCGTGCTACCTGTCACAACAAACAGGGATTTCCCGCAGTGGTGAACAGTGCAGGCATCGCTATGTCAACCTGCAGCTCCAAAAGAGGCATGCTGTGTGATGGATCTGTGCTTATGCCAAGTAAGTGTACACATTTTCTCATACCTGAGCCTTTTGCATGTCAGTGGGTGTCGGCAACCATGTACACACTACACATGTGGGTACATCTGCATACAGAGGGTCACTGCTCGCATGCCTGACATGCTGCTGGGTATTTCCCATGTAGTGGTGGGTGAAGGGGGCTCAATTCAGTCTGCGAAGTGATTCGCGGAGCAAGGGTGGATTTGTGGAGTGCTCCGCAATGTGAAATGGAGTAATTCACGTTATAATGGGTAGCGTGAAGTCCATTGAAAACACTGACTTCGCATTACTCCCCCTTCCCAGACCACTACTCCACCAAAATCTTAAGCAAAGAGCATTGAGATCAATGCACTTCTGCTCACTTCGCCTTGATTTTGAGCTCTGAAAGCTAATTTTGCAGTGATTCATGTGATTTCAGGACACATGGGCTCTATATTATTCTGCACAGCCTCAGTTAGGGGTAGTATGTGTCGGAAGCAGTAGGAGACAGTGTATTCTGAGAGCTGTCTGTGATTGAAGCCTTCTAAAAGCTGTTAAAAAAACATTTTTGCTTTTTTGGGGGGCTCCACCTTTAGTTCATCGATTGCAGGAAACCCTCCTGTGCTCATATCATCGAGCGCTTTTCTTTTATGTGATTTTGAATGTTAATGGTGAACATTGAGTGTGTAGTGAAAGGCAGGAAAGTGTGCTTTGGGAGGGGCATATCTGTGGTGTAGGTAGATTTAAGTTGAAGAAATAGTGATTTCTTTGTTTTTGGTTATATTTTTGTTATATAACTGACTGTGTTAATGTACACACAGTAATATTGTCAGTAATTGTTGAAATTTTCTTGCTGATTGTATGTTGTGTGGATCTGGTGCAGCAGTTCATAATTTCCAGTTGTTTACCTTACCAATACGTGGCATATTACTAAACTTTTCAATTTGCTACGCATTACTTGTTCACCACTGAAGAGGAACTGTTCTGTGTGTGTGAGTGGTGTTGCGTGACATCAAATAATACACCATTTATTGTGCCACAGACTAGTGTAATTGCAGGGCAGCTCAGCAGTGTGAACCTGCTAGCCACTGCAGCTGCCTGATTTTGTACTGTGATCGTGGTATCTGTTCTTTGTTTTGCTGCTTGTACTGCCGTAAAAATCTGCAGTCAGTGCTCCCCGCCACCTCCACCAGCAAAAGGAATTTTTTTACCAGATTGGATTGTTTTTGTGACCTCATCAGCACCACTGGTTACTGAAGTTGTTTTCATTGCGTGACAATCTGTATCTGTTGCTGAAGCTACAGTTGTTTTTTTAGGCTTCACATCCAGCATCCCCCCAATCAGAGAGTGAATGTACTAAAATTTAAATTTGGTTATAACATTGTTATTGATCCCCCAAAATACCCACAAAGAGATATGCAAGCAAAGCAGGTTCTCGCCATGGCAATGCTGGCAGTAAGATAGTCTGTGGGCATGGTAGTATGCAGACGCAGAAGTGTACTGCTGATGTGAGGAAAGGGATTTCTCCTGCAATGGAGTTTGCCTCTTTAAGGGGCAGACCAGGTTGTCCTGGTGCACCCCTTCCCTTTTCTTCAGGATGGTTGTGCTCAGAAGGGGAGCGGGGAAGGAAGGGGAGGAGACAGGGGATAGAACAATGGCCAGGGAACAGGAAGGGGAGGGGCAAGTGGAGGTACATAATGGACAGCACTGAGGGGTTTCAGTCACTTTTTGCTGGAGTTTTGATCCCTCCCACCCACCATACAAGACAGAGCAAGAAGGGAAGACAGTCAAGAAGGGACTGTATGGTTGATCTGTCAAAGGTGAAGGACAGATGTGTCCTGTCGGACAGTTGGACTGCCAAAGATGGATGGCAGATAATAATATGATTATGGACTGCCAAAGGTGGATGGCAGGAGAAAAGGGGGAAGGGAGAGAAGGAGGGAGGGAGGAAGAAAAAGGAATAAGACCAAAAGAGGAAGAAGATGAAGGAGAAAGTGGTCTCAGTTTTCACCATTACCTAACAGAAAAGGAGAAGAAGAAGGCACCCAGGTTTTCACCTGGGGGGAGAAAAAGAGGAAGAAAGAGGGATGATCAGAGATTGATATATGGATGAAAATAATTGAAATTGCGAGAGATATAATAATAAAGGATGATGAAATGGAATATGGAATTATGATATATAAATAAATTAATTGCCAATCTAAGCACAACAACAAACAATGGTCTCTGTCTCTTTGTGATGGAAAAGGGGAGAATCCGGGACAATGTTTTTTACAGTTCAATCAGTAGCTTCACTCGTAGTCAGAGGAGATGATGTTTTCCCAGCCGGTAGTGTTAGTGTTAGTGGTGTTAGTGGTGGTGGTAGCATTAGTATCGGTGCCTCAAGTTCGAATTCTGACCAGTGCACCGTATCCAAAAATATAGTGGAGTGTGAAGCAGTGCAAATGAGTGGCAGCATAGATGATGTCATACTTCCCAGTAACATTCCAGTAACCGAACCTGAGGATTCTGATAAAAATGTCAACGGTAACATACAATGTGATATTCGGTCAACTGTGGCAGTTAATGTCACACATTTTCCATACAGTGATTCAGTGTGGTGAAAAA
Organism: Neoceratodus forsteri; assembly: GCA_016271365.2. Classification (NCBI taxonomy): domain Eukaryota; kingdom Metazoa; phylum Chordata; order Ceratodontiformes; family Ceratodontidae; genus Neoceratodus; species Neoceratodus forsteri. Next base: position 446,597,538 of record CM057451.1, on the reverse strand, counting down.
ATATCAGGTGATGGTGGTGTAGATGACGATGATGAATGTGATGATGATGATGATGATGTTGCAGTTTTTGCAACATGCAGTCCACATGCCAGCATCCAAGCAGAAGATGTGGATGCGTGTGACATTGATGAATATGACAATGACGTAATTGACCCCAGTTGGGAACTGGAGAAAAAGAAATTTAAAGTGACTGTGTCTGAGTCTGTTTGCAGGAATCCCCCCCCTGTAAAAACTTGTGATTTACCAGTTTTAGTTGATGATGATGATGATGATCCAGTAATAATGAGAGGTAGTCATGGTGGTCAGTTGTAGTCCAGGTGTGCAGTGCCCAAAATATCACTTGCCCACTCCATGTCAGTGCTTAAAATAATGGACTTAAATAAGCAAAATCATGGACATGTTAAAAGCAGAGCATCACAATCCCTTGTTTGGGATTTTTTTGTTCAAGATGCAAATGATGAGTCAGTTGCAATCTGCTAGGTTTGCCATGTGCGTGTGAGTCGAAGTAAAATGGGGAGCCATCTGGGCACAGGAGGACAGTATATGCATCTTAAGAATAGGCACATGGCATGGTGGACTCAGTGCAAGTTGGCAGCTAATACCACAGTGGGGCGTTCACCCTCATAACCAGCAACCATAACCAGCATGTTATCCCGTTCCATAACTATTAAGTCCAGTAATAAATTAAACATGTGCAGTAGTGAGGTAATAAGAGCAGAGGATTACTACAGACATGATGAGGTGGAGGAGCATAATGATTTTGAAATGTTGTCCAGTGCTGGTGAGAGTAGCAGTTTTGGTGGTGGCGGTGAATGCAGTATGTCTAGTGCAAGTGGTACATCAACCCGGATGGCAAATCTGGCAAAATAACTGCATTTCTGGGTTTGTCATCACCACCTGTGCAACCATCTTCATCAAACATCCACACTCCACCCCTGCCAATGCCATTCATCACAGAGCACAACCATTTCTGATCACACCCTGTGTAAACCATTTAAGTCAGCCCACATTACAGAGTGTTTTTGCACATAAGCTGAAGTACCCCAATTATACAGTGTCATGTGAACTTAACTGTGCTGTAGCTGAAATGCTGACAATTGATCTTTGCCCTTCTCCTTTGTGGAGAATTCTGGATTCCAGTGGTTTGCTGCACGTGCCTGTCAAAATGGAAAGTCCCACTCAGGACATACTTTTTCTACCCATGCTGTCCCGAGTTGTTCCATGACTGTGTCCGACTCAGTAAGATATGCCCTTCAACATTCCTCATCTCCATTCATTCATTTAAGTATGGATATGTGGACAAGGGGCAAAACAAAGGGGAGTTCATATCTGTGTATAACTGCACACTGGGCGCAGGTGCAGGGGGTTGTTTGTGATGTTGGTAGTGTGAATAATCAGTGCAGTAAGTTGGATTGTCGTGGTAGCAATCTTCCAGGAATTCAACAGCATGCAACAATTGCTATGTGCAATATGACCTGTTCAAACACTGGTGAGGACATGTTGGACGTGGTACTGACTGAAATTGACAAATGGCTAAACCCCCTGTCCCTGAGAGCTGGGTTCATAGCAAGTGGCAATGGGTCAAATGAGGTGAAATGCTTCACGAATGGTGTTTTTTTTTAATGTTCCATGCATAGCCCATTGTTTAAATCTTGTGGTGCAGGAGTTTCTGCAGCACCCTGATGTAAAGGAAATGCTGACCGCTGCACAAAGTATCTGCTCTCGCTTTTCATGATCTGGAAAGGCCCCTGACCAACTGCAGTAGTTGCGCATACAAACCTGCCTGCCTCAGCACCACTTGAAGCTGGAAGTTGTCACCCAATGGAACTCCCCTTTATACATGGCAGAGAGGTTGTATGATCAATACAAAGCCATCTCATAACATCTTGTGATGCACACTAGCCGTGACAGTTCTGGGGCATCCATGTCTATGATGACTGAACAGTGGCACCTCATGGACTCTAAAATAAAAATTTTATGGCCATATGAACATGCCACACAGGCAGTGAGTGGCAAGTCTGCCTCCATTAGCCAGTCAATTCCACTGCTGTGGGTGCTGAGGCAGACATTGGTGAATGTACAGCATGGCCTTGATGTTGCGGAGACGGTGGAGCAATATGTTGCTGCAACACATGCTGACAGTATTTGACCAGAATCATCACATTGAGCATTCAGTGTAGTGATAACTTTGCCATAGCAACAATGCTGGACCCACGATATAAATGTGGAATTGCATCAGTACTGGAGACAGGGCCTGAACAGGTAAAAAATATCAGTGGTCAACTGGTGCGCTTGGTTCATGGGTCACAGAAGTCACGTGCCAAGATCAGCAAACCTCAGCAGCATAATCCAGCTGAAGGTGTACCTGTACGACTATCAAGCATATCCTGCAAGGGAAAGGGGACTGCAGTTCCTGGTGGTCTGTCATCCAAAGTGGCAGGCATCAACCCACTTTGGGAGGCTTTGTCCAAAGTGGGTATTTGTGAAATAAATGATTCAGGAGAACAGTATGATGCATCAACAACTGAACTTAGTGCAGCTCAGAGAATGGCTGAGTCATATTTGTCTGAAAACAGTCATCTGACTATAACTGAAGATCCTCTTTTGTACTGGAGTGGAAAGGTCAGTGAATGGCCAGAGCTGACTGCAGTGACACTGAAATACCTCACATGCCCACCCTCCAGTGTAAGTGTTGAGAGGGTATTCAGCTCAGCAGGTGCAATAGTCAGGGATCTTTGGACAAACCTGTCTCCTGCAAATTTTAGTTTGCTAACATTCATTAAAATGAATGAGAGGCACATACCAGCACAGACTGCAACCTCGGTATTCGTAATCCAGCCTAGTCATCGTGGTTTTGGTGATGTGGAAATGGACCATCCTGGTGGCACTGGCAGTGGCTGCCTGAAACGGACCACCACTGACATAGATGATGACACAATGGAGAAAGAATTTTCCAGTGGTCAGAGTTCAAACATAGATGACTTTGAGTGAAACTTTCTTTATGAGGATGAGGATGTGGTTAATGTTAGCAGGTTTTAACTGAATTTGTTAAAAGGCGGTGTGCCAACCCGGACGACCACTATCACAACCGGGAATGATGTTAGCCACTGCCACCACTGAGCATGAGTCTGTCCTTCCCCTGGACCACCACCATTACCGGGACTGATGTTATGGCACTGCCACCACTGAGCATGAGTCTGTCCTCCACCCCAGACCACCACCACCACTGGGAATGATGTTAGCCACTACCACCACTGAGCATGAGTCTGTCCGGACCACTGCATCCATCAGACACAGACACAAAGCTTCTTAATATTTAAACCATAAAGTGAGTATGTGTACTCATGTTTGTTATGGTGTTTCACTTCCTTTAGTTGTATGTTTTGTTTTCTGTAGCTTTTCACGATGTTCAAACACATATGGTACACTAATTTTGTTTTTTTACAGGTTAACAAAAAATGTCTCCTCTTCGCTAAAACTAAGTGGCAATGGTACTGCATCTATATCATACAGAGGAATCTATAGAATATCCATGTGAAATCCATTCTGGTAAGTATGAAGATTGTATTTAATTTATTTAATTGCTTTGGAAAGACTGCAGCAAATGCGATTGACTATGATTCATAAACTAAGTGACGTATGTATATCACCAAAACTATTTCTGTAAGATATCATTCATGCACTGTATTCTGAACTTGCAGTTGTGCAGCCCTGACCATGATAGTGTTGAAAAAGTTGCACACAGGCTGCATTACTTGACAAGATGTGGGTTTGAAATGTAACTTGACTTTGAGATTGAGAACCAGGGAGGGACAAATTACAATTAACTTGTAAGAAGTCATTCATTTCTTTTTTTAGGAAACTTCCGGATGCTTTGTTGTTCTGTTAAAGTGGCTTTATCCAAAAAAGGTTCTTCAACATCAGGCACCTCCTCCCCCCGGGGCTGGGGCACACATGCAACATGCAGAAGTTCTTTCATTAGATGACCATGACCATCATTAACAACCAAACTCAAGAAGGATGCAGACGAAATCTGTGAAGAAGTAACAAAATAAGAAACCATTACAGACAAACCTGCAAATATGCTTCCCCCACCCCCCCAAAAAAATGCTTACCTTCATGTGCTTGAGATTATCCATTTCTAAATTCAATGCAAAAACTTCTCATTGCACACTGGAATGTGCACACCAGCAGTTTCTGTGACATGTGATAAAGAACAATACCATGAGTACATGTCCATGTCAACCCTCCTCCTAACTTACAAAATACACAAACATATGTCTATACATATCAACTCACCAAGGCTACTATTAGTGTACAGACAAAGGGCACCCTTCCATCCAGTTAAGATGACCACATTGCATCCTTCTTTTGTATGAAACGTTAAACTGAGGTCCTATCCGCCTGGATTGGTGGTAGTTCAGGTGGATGTTAAAGATCCCATGGCACTTATCGAAAAGAGTAGGGGAGTTTTTATTATAATAATAAACATAAATAACAACACAGTATATCAAAGCAACAGTGAGAAGAAAGAGAAAAATAAGATTAAGGTAACAACAATAAATCACTGTAACAGAAAAGGATAATAAATTAATAACAAACCAAGTTACTTAAACTTTATAAAGTGAAGAAAACCTTTCCACCATTTCTGAAGTTTAGAGGGAGCAAGCCTCCGTGCATCTTGTGAATATATTTTTAAGAGCTCATTAGAAACCAATATACTAAAACAGGTATAAGGCATTTTTTTCTGATATATGACCCACTGGCACCTAGCCTGCCATAAAAAATATTGTAAACAACAAAAAAATAAAGATAATGTCCCACTATGGAAATGAGAAAGGTTAACAGGATAAAGTCCTAGAATCAAAATATCATATGTGACAAAGGTAAGCCATTTAAAGTTCCATAATTTCACCAGATATGCCCACAAACCCTTTGAATAGGAACACTGAAAGAAAAAATGCTCAATCGTCTCTTCAGCATTTATGCAATCCATGTAGGGGCAATTCCTTTCATCAATGACTTTATATTTTGCATTACCTCGAACATTCAGGCACCCATAAAAAATCAATCATTGTGTTTTCCACTGTAGCATAGGCAATCTAATATTATTTAGCTGGGCTAATACCTTGGAATTCAAAGCTGATGGGCAAGTTTTGAAACAGGGGTCTTGAGGATATAAAGTTGTCAAAATCGACTGGTAGAAAACCTGCATACTATTATTCAAAATCATTTCTTTAGTAATTTTCCATCTGTATAACTTCTGTATAGCAGGCCGGAAATACTGAGGAATATGAATGTGGGGATTCAATTTAGGAGCCAGGTTTTATAAAATATTTGCCTAAAGCCCTGTTAACCCACCCTTGTCCAATCCTTTCTACTGAGGTTAAACCATATTTAATAGAATTCATAATGAACAAGGGTGCAAAAACTACAGGGTCTATCATCCCAAGTCCACCTGATTTTTACTCAAGTAAGTGTTGCATCTCTTTACTGGATTTAAGTGGTTACCCCAAAGCTTTCAAAAAAATAAACTGTAAGTCTTGGTTTCCAATTGAGATGGGAAAGGGAAAATCATGGCCACATACTGTAAACAGGGTATGAAGAACTGTTTAATAATGTGTATGCACTTCAGCTTTGAGAATTTCTACTGCTTCCATCTTTAAACTTTTTATCTACCGCCTCAAGCACTAATTCCAGTTTTTCAACTGGTAAGTTTTGGGGACCAAAAAGAATACCCAAAATTTTGAGTAGATTCCGGGAAATATGAATACCATCCTGTACCATATCAGCAGGATCCATTGCCCCAATAAACAACCCATTAGTTTTATGTAAATTCAATTTGGCACTCGATACTTTTGAAAAAGAATTAAAAGCTTTCAAAAATTTATGAATTTGAGTCTGATCAGAAAAGTAAATTATTAAATCATCTGCGTAAGCCTGCAATAATAGCTGACTATCTTCAGATAAATTCTCTGTAATTTCAGTCCACTGTGGTAAATTAACTAAAGTCTGCAAAAGAGGGTCCAGTGAGAATATATAAAGAAGAGGACTAAGGGGACATCCTTGATAAACCCCAGTCTTTAAGTGGAAGCTTTCAGCTGTACAACCTTTCAAAAAAGGAAAAGCTGCATTATGCTTATATAACATCCTAATTAAATTAACTATTGTAATAGGAACCCCATAATGTTCTAAAGTTAAAAAAGATGGATGTACCCTATCAAAGCTTTTTCAAAAATCAGCAGTAACCATACATCCAGAAATGCCTGATACAGATAAGTGTTCAAAGACATCTCATATGACCATCTGGAATCCTACAAAATTGGTAGGGTGAAATCACCCACTTAGCATATTTTTTTATCCTGTTATTCAAAATACTGGCAAAAATGTTATAATCAGAATTTAGCAGGGTAATGGGCCTCCAATTCTTAATATCATTTCTATCTCCTGATTTAAATAAAATAATTAATAGTCCTTCTGAGAATGAAGGGAAAATAACAGTATTATCAAAAAATTATTGAAACAGAATAAGAAGACATTTACTTAGTTCATCAGGGAAACTTTTATATAATTTATTGGAGAGACTGTCTTTTCCTGGGGAAATATTTGGTTTTAGTTTCTGAATTACGTTGACTATTTCCTCTTGAGTAATAGGCCTTGCCATTTTTGATTCTTCTGTGAACACAGAAGGAGATTTAATAGATCTTAAACATGAAAGCATTGACTCTTCAGAGACTGAGAGGGGAGATTCCAAGGACTGATAATGGCTTTTAATCAATTCCCTCAAGTGCTCATTTGTTGTGGCTGTAGAATCATCTGACTTCTCAAGAAATCAATAGTGGAAGAGTCCTTCAGGGTTTTACAAACCTCAAAAGGGTCCCCATTAGGGATTTTTGTACCATTAGTAAGTATGGCTTGCAGGGTCTTGGCTCTATCATACTGAAATTCCTTCATACTAATTTTAAGTTTGGTAATTTGCTCAGAATAATCATGCCTGGAAGTATATGCTATTGTTATAAGCCTCTGAAGCTGCTATCTGAGTGACAGATACTTCAAAAAATTATGATTTTTTGCCATAATCCCTTGATTTTTAAACCAGTTACACAAATCTGATTTAGTCTCCATCCACCAATCACCTATATTAGTATATATAAAAAAGCATCAATAATCTAGCTTTTAAAATAAATGTAACCCCTGTCTGAATGTGAAGGAACTCTAAGACGGAGGTATTTAATTTCCACCTAACCTGCCTATGTTCAGGCAGACCCGAAAAATGAAGGGAACATAACAAAAAGAAATGATCAGAGGACTCACTAGGTATCATTTTAAAGGAGTTCACCTGTACAGAAGAGGAGGCTAGGATATAATCAATTAAGGAGTGACTTTTCCCTTTCACAAAGGAAAATTGGGGCCCATGGGGAAAATAAGAAATACAATTAAAGATACCAGCCAATTTAATAATGTTGACCAGTGCATGTGAGTCACAGTAAATCTTTTTATGCTGTTTGGGTGAATCAATGATTGTACAATTAAAATCACCACCCCATAATACGTTAACTGAGGTTACCAGGAAAGGCTAAACTGCTTTTAAACAAGCAACTCTATCCGCCTTTGTTTGTGGGTTATAAATGTTAATAAACTGGTAACATATGCCATGCCATTTCCCATCCAATATCATAACTCTGTCAGGAATCAAGTCAATTAAGTTATGCAATGTAAATGAATAAGAAGTAAACAAAATGCCTATGCCATCCACCTTATCAGTTCCAAACGACTAATTGGAGGGTCACCGAATGCATCCAAGTCTCCTGCAAAAAACAGACTGAAACATGTCGATCATGAATGAAGTGGAAAAGAGCTTGTCTTTTAATGGTATTCAGTAAGGCTATGGGTGTTTAAAGATCCCCAGGACAACCACATTGAAATTCATATTAGAAATACAGACCCTCTATTTCTTCCTTTTTTTTCTTTTTTTTCTCCTTATAATTATCCACCAGTTGAGAAAAGGAGGAGAAAGAGGATTTTTGAGAGTCCTAGTCTCCAACTCCATTTCTGTGTCCCTCCATGGGGTGAATAAGGCTGCATTGAATTGCTAGATTCTATAGGGGAACACAAGGGGGATTTGGGATGTAAATTCCTGGAAGATCTCCGACAAGGCAGAGGTGACACAGGGACAGTAATCTTAGAATCGATCTCAGGAATAACTAAATTAGCATTAGTATAACATACTGGAGAAAATTCCAAGGGGTCAGGAGGTCACATACAGGAATTTTATCCCCAGGAGGACCCAAGTCAGCAGATTGCACAACCCTGTCTGGCCCAGGGAGGAAGTCCTGGCAGGAGGTTCAGAGTGAATGGCATCTGTCTTTATCCTAGAAGGAGGAGGGAGAAGGGGAGGGAAGGAGGAGGAGGGAGGAGAAGGAGGAGGGAGGAGAAGGAGGGGGGGAGGAGCCTGCAGCATCTTGAGCTTTCTGGATTAAAAGGTCTGGTCTTACACAAGATGCTTTGTTTTTAGCTGCCCAGGGACACTCTTGGAAAACATGACCATATTCTTCACAGAGATCACACTTTAAGTGATTAGCTCATTGCATAATAACATGTCCCACTTCCCCGCAATTATCACAATGTGGCTGGTCACAGATGCTGGAGAGATGTGCATAGAGTCACACTTGTAACAAGCTCTAGATTGTCCCCCATAAAAACAAACCCCTCTATCCCTGCATAATAAAAAAGAATTAGGTATGTGCTCTACACCTGAATCTGTTTGCCCCAATTTAATTTTATACTTCCAACCCCCAGTCCAAAACTGTTCAGAATCTAAGATAGGTTCTGGGGCACTCAATACCTCACATTTTTGCGATAACCAAAAGGTGATATCTTCCACATGGACCCCCTCATTCCTAAACATTACTGTCACAAATTTTATTAGAGGCTTAGTGAGGGGAATGACCAGAAAGGGGGTCCATGTCAGAGAAAACTTAACCTGCCTATATCGATCCCAAGATAAATACAGAGCATGTGATGTCCAAAAACTAATATTGAAATTATCCTCTCCAGAAATATTGATAAAGGTGAACACATCTTTAGGTGCAAAATGAAGGGAATCTTTCAATAGTGTTTTCCCCACAAAGTATCTGTCCGGCCTATTGTCCAAGCCCCCTTTGTAGCATATATGAACAGCATTACGTCTTGGCACTGCTTCTCTTTTAGAAGTAGAAAACAGCTCTGACATTAGGGGCTTCTGTTGAGGGAGTTTCAGCAAAGAAGAGTCCTGCAAAGAGGAAGAATTATCTGGAAGTGGAAGATTAGAATCCGGTTTTGGAATGGTGGCTGGTAAGACTTGTAAATCAGGAGATATGGTGGGAGGGATAGGCTGAAGTATCTCTGTCAAGTCTTTATTAACAGGACCTCCAGTAGAAGTGTTCAGCTGCAAAGTCAGGTTTCCATGCTGGGGAGTGCTGTGATAAAGAAAAATCAGTATCCCAAGCAGGGTCAGTCATCCAGATTCTCGACGGGGCCTGTTTCCATCCAGCTCCTGTAAGGGCTTTACCTGGAGACCAAGCCTTCTGTTGTTGTTTCCAAAGTAGAAGAAGAAGAAATCTGCAGCAGGTCTTTTAGACATATTGCTTTGCTGTTTAGATGCAGTTTTGCAAAGAAAAATTCAGTAATCCCAGCTTGAGATACCGCACTAGATTAATACACAATTTCATGCTGGGCTTGTAACTCCATGCTCTCAGGGAGTTTTCAATATGAAAGCCTCCATTTACTAAGCAGGAAAGTCACATTCTGAATGTATTATGTAGTGGATAACCCTAAAGAGATCTCTCATTGATCCACTGCAATAGCAGGTAAAGAAATTGTTTTGGACAGAGGCAGCAAACTAACCAGCTTTAGGCACTTACTAAAGCTTGCGATATCACTGCCAGCCTGTAGTTTGACAGAAGAGGTGTTTAAAGAGCATGCTGTGTTAGAAAAAATATGCAGTGTCTTACCGTGCTCCACGGGACCCTTTGAGGCTTTGGTTTCAGCTGCAAAGTTTACAGGAGCAGTTGTGCTGCTGACAGGGAGCAACTCTGAAGGCTGTAATTTGCCAGCAAGATCCATTGCTACTGCTCGTTGCTCAGACAGTCCCACAGGTGAGCAGAGCCTTGCACCTCTACTGCAATAACTGGGAAAGAAACTTTTTTGTCTTGAGGCAGTAAATTAACAGGCTTTAGGCACTCACAAGAGCTTGTAAAACCACCGCCAGCCTGAACAGTAGCAGAAGTATAGTTCAAAATATGAGTAGTGTCCATTTTGACTAAGTAATGACTCACCACGCTCTGTGGGCCTTCTGAAGCTTCAGATGCAGCTGTATATTTGACAGGAGCAGCTGCGCTGTGACAGGGAACAAATCTGAAGGTTGAAATTGTTTGCGAGAATCACTGCTGCCGCCGGTGTGCTGAACTTCCCACAGGTGAGCGCAGTCCTTGCATCTCCTCAGTTCCGTAAGAAATAATTGAGTTAGAAACCTCTAACATTTTCTCAGGGACTTTAGAAAGATTGCCCATGTCTTCAATAAAAATAGGTGCATCATGAAACTCCATATCTGAATCCTCATCCATGTTGTGAAGAGAAGTAGCCTCAGTGTTGCAAACAGTGGGAGCCGAGGCAAGCTCTCCCACCGTGCAGACATCTTCCTCCTTTGGCGTCTCACACAGAGTGGCCATCCTATAATGCAGGTCTTGCAGTATCCCCTGCCTGTTTCAGATGTAAGCGAACTCAGGGCTCTCTTTATCATATGTTATGGGAATGCCCCTGTATGCAGACTTTCTGGAAATCTATCCAATAAAGGTTGGATCTCGTTTTAGGCTTGGATACCTTATTCACTCCTGAAGCCTGTATCCTAGCGATATTTCGTCTGGGAATCCCGATGATACGGCAGGGTCATATTACACTAATTGTGACCATAGCTAAATTAACAATGCTGAGGCACTGGAAGGAGGACACTCTTCCTGCAATCTTGGAGTGGTATCGTGAGACCCTTCTTGCCATTCAAGTGAAAAGCATATTGCCACTGTAAGACAGAGAGTACAATATTACCAGACTACCTGGGAGCCCCTTATGACTTTACTTTCCTCATGGAACTCAGGATAGTTTTCTATAATTATCCCACTACACTGCTGTGGTGTATGGAAGTCAGGTAGTCCCCACCTTTATTTGATTTTGTACTAAATTTCCTTAGTGGCTTACCCCCTCCTTTTTCCCTCCTACAGTTTGCTTTTCATATGCAGCCCTTCCTCAGTTGTGCAGAGTGGAGCTTTGGGGGGTGAAGGGATTATAGAAGGGATGGTGGGGAAGGGGTTGTGTTAAAGAGAAGAATGGGTTTATGTTGGATCACTTAATAAGGGATACAGTTGAAACACTGGATAGATTATGTCTGACTACCCTTTATTGTATTCCTGTACTGTTGTTATCATGATGTTATATGATGGAAAATAATAAAGTATATTGAATTAAAAAAAGAGTGGCCATCCTGAAGATGGCCTGTCCCCCTACTGGCAAGAGTAGGGGAATTTTTTATTAATATAACATCAAAAGCAAATGATTACAAGAGTGTTACATCACACAAAAGAATATACAAATCAAATGAAAAGCAAATCAAAATAAGTATTACAGTCATACAATAACAAATGAGTGTAGAACATACACCAAGTAGAACCCTCCCCTCCCCCAAAACAAAAAAAAAACTGAATTTTTAGTATTGTAACCTCAGAAAACATACTCAATCCATCCTGTGAGACAAAAAAGAAGAATAAGGCTAAATATAAAATAAGAGGACAACATACCGTATTGAATATATGCATAAAAAGGAATTTTATCCACATCCTAAATATGATCAATACAATCCTCTCCTATTTTATTTTATAGAAACATAGAAACATAGAAACATAGAAGTTGACGGCAGATAAGGACCCAAGGCCCATCCAGTCTGCCCATTTCTTTTTCTACCTTATAAATGTGCCATTGGCCTTTGCTCTGTCAGTGGCCTATCTATTCATAGTCATTTGTATTGCTCCCTTATGCCTATCCCATGCCTGTTTGAAGCCCTGCACTGTATTCATAGCCACCACTTCTTGTAGTAAGCCATTCCATGCATCCACCATCCTTTCTGTGAAAAAGAATTTCCTCACATTCCCCCTTAATCGGCCTCCCTCTAATCTCATGCTGTGTCCTCTTGTCCTGCTATTTTTCTTATATTTAAACATGTTAGACTCTTTCACCTTGTTTATGCCCTTAAGGTGTTTGAATGCCTCGATCATATCACCTCTCTTCCCTCCTTTGCTCAAGGGTATACATATTGAGCTCCGTTAATCTGTCCTCATATGTCTTCTGATGCAGTCCCTGCACCATTTTGGTTGCCCTTCTCAAGACTGCCTCAATTTGGTTAATGTCCTTGTGAAGGTGTGGCCTCCAATACTGCACGCAGTACTCCAGATGTGGCCTAACCAGTGTCTTGTACAGAGGGATTATTACCTCCCTCTTACGACTTGTGATACCCCTACTAATACACCCTAACACCCCCTAGCCTTACCTCTACTGCTTTAGAGGTCTGCTTGGATGATTTTAGGTCATCAGTGATGATGATGCCCAAGTCTCTTTCTTCCTTTGTGACTGCTAGCAACCCCTCCCCAGCCTATAGGTGGCTTCAGGGTTTCTCTTCCCTATGTGCATGATTTTGCAATTCTTTGCATTAAATCCCAGTTGCCACTCTTCTGACCATTCTGCTAGTTTATCCAGATCTCTTCTCATTCTGCCCACCCCATCTGGATCATCTACTCTGTTGCAGATCTTGGTGTCATCTGCAAACAGACAAGCCTTACCTCTAGTTCATCTGCAAGGTCACTAATGAAGATGTTGAAAAGGACTGGCCCGAGGACTGATCCTGAGGTACCCCACTTGTGACTTGCATCTCTTCTGACTGTATACCATTTACCACCACTCTCTGTTTCTGCCGTCAACCAGTTTGCCACCCAGTTGACCAACTTCTGACCCCCCGAGCCTACCCAGCTTATTTATCTATCTTCTATGTGGAACAGTGTCAAAAGTTTTGCTGAAGTCAAGGTAGGTGACATCAACTGCTCCCCCTTGGTCCACCACTCTGGTTACCCAGTCAAAGAAATCTATGAGATTAGTTTGACAGGACCTTCCTTTTGTAAACCCATGCTGTCTTGGATCCTGTGCCCCTATGGATTCCAGGTGTTGCACTATCCTTTCCTTAAGGAGTGCCTCCATAATCTTGCCCACTACTGAGGTAAGACTGACCAGTCTGTAGTTCCCCGCCTCCTCCTGCTCACCACTCTTGTGGAGCGGGATCACATGAGCCCTTCTCCAGTCTTCTGGGACCTCTCCTGTGCTCAGAGACTCACCAAACAATTCTGCTAAGGCTCTGCTAGTTCCTCCTTTAGCTCCTTAAGTACCCTGGGATGTATGCCATCAGGTCCCATTGCCTTATCCACCCTGAGCTTAGCAAGCTCTTGTAGGACCTTTCTTTTTGTGAAGGAGTAGTGCTCACCTCCCTCCCCTGTGTCCCATGATGCTGAGCTGTGGGCCCTGCCCTACCTTCTTCAGTAAATACTGAGCAAAAGTATCTATTTAGGATAGATGCCTTTACAGGGTCCTCCTCCTCACATGCTCCCTTTTCTCCATTAAGCTCTAGCACCCCTCTGGACTTTCTCCTTTCACTAATGTATCTATAGAAAGTCTTGTCACCTTCTTTACTATTCGTTGCTAGTGTTTCCTCAGTTTGGGACTTTGCCTGCCTTTACTGCCTTACCTGCTTCCCTTAGGGCAGTTTGGTATGCCTCCCTATCTTCATCCCGCTGTGTTCCTTATATTTCCTGAAGGCCAGCCTTTTGGCTCTGACCTTTTCTGCTACTGTATTTGAGAACCAAAGTGGTTTCTTCTTCTTTGCACTTCCTTTTCTGTCTAACACAATGGGATGTTGCTTCAAGTATTGCATCCTTAATGCTTGCCCACTTTGCCTGTACCCCTCACCTGTGTTTCTTTTGCCAGGGCTAGCTTAACTCTGTTGGCCATCTTATCAAAGTCAGCTCCTCTGAAGTCCCATATTTTTGCCTTGGAATGGGATGATTTAGATGTAGTAGCCAAATTGAACCATACCATGTGATGGTCACTGGCCCCAGGTGACCTTCTACCTGGAGATCTGTGATCCCTTCTTTGTTAGTCAGTACTAGATCTAGGATAGCCCTGTCTCTTGTGGGTTGCTGTACCAGTTGTTTGAGGCCCTCCCACTGCAGGAATCCACTATGAGTCTAGTTCTGGCAGATGTTCCTGCTGGTATTGACCAATCTGTATCTGGCATATTGAAGTCTCCCATTATCAGAACCTCCCTTTAGCTGTCATGTTTTGTATATCTTCTAACAGTAATGTGTCTATGTCCTCCCTCTGGTCTGGGGCCTGTAGACAACCCCAGTTCTTATGGCTGTCCATTTCCTGTTTCCAGGGTGACCCACAGTTCTTCTAACCTATGTGTATTCTGAATTTCTGTAGCTTTGATATTTTCATTAACATACAGGAACACTCCTCCCCCTTTTGCACCTCGGTCTCTTCTAGACAATACATGGCCAGGTACTGAAGTCTCAAGTGTGGTTGTAAACCACATCTCACTAATTGCTACTATGTCAGTTTAGCCTCTGACATTATTGCCTGCAGGTCTGGTATCTTATTTCCCAGGCTGTGAGCATTTGTGTACATGATTTTCCATTGGCCAGATTTTGGTGTGTTAGTTGTTGGGTGAAGTTTGGCATTACCCCTGTGCATCGTATGGGGAGACAAACCTTTTTTCTTACCTGGTGATGCAAATGAATGGCAAACATTCTGAATTCCTGTTTGACCACTAGCTGAGGGGGGAGGGGTGTTCTTCCCATTCGACGTATAGGATGCTGCACCCCTCTCCCCATTTGCTAGTTTAAATATTCTGCAAAGATGTCAAACTTCTGCCCCAATGCACTGACTCCCTCTTTAGTCAGATGCAGTCCATCAAATTTAAAGAACTTTCGCTCCCAGAACTGTTGCCAGTTCCCTACAAATCTGTGTCCTTTTTCCTGGCACCAGCCCTTGAGCCACATGTTTAGCTCCCCTATCTCCCCTTCTCTGACCTTTCATCCATCTGCTCCCCTCTCCCAGACTGGCAGGATCTCAGAGAAGGAGATGCCGGACGAAATAGATGATAGTTTGTCACCCAGCCTAGTCAGGTGTTCCTTGGTCTCCACAACTGACCGGCTGGCGAGATCATTAGTCCCTATGTGTACTAGGACATCAATGTTTTCTTCTGCTTTGTGAACAATTTATAATGCGGTCAGTGTCTCTCCATGCTGATGTACCTGGGAGACATCTGACCATCACCTAGCTGGAGATGGGTATCAACTCCCGAATCATGGAGTCTCCTATGATCAGAAGTTTTTGGATTTCCTTTGTGCTTGTTTTGTTTTGGTTCCTGATTTGGGTGAGTTTTGTTGTGCTAGCTCCTGTGCTGCAGTGTCCTGCTCTGCAGTGTCTTCTGCCTCTTTATTTGATTTCAGAGATAGAGGCAGATACCTGTTTGTAGTGTTTATATGGTTTTGGAGGTAATGTGTTGGAGAGCAGAGAGTGATGGGGCACCTGATTTGCTCCTCTAACCACCTGCAACCTCCTGGACCAACTACCCCTCTGCGGTCGAGGTTTTTCTGTTGGATGCTGGGGAAATGGCGGGTGGTTCTTATAATGTATTTCCTCTTCAATATGAAATTTGAGGCGTGCAATCTCTACCCATGCTGCCCGGAGCTGAGCCCTAAGATCTCCAAAGGCCCAGCATGTAGGACAGTGTTATGAACCTTGTGAATCCTCTCCACCAATTAGTCACCTTCCTAGTGGTCAAAAACCCTAAATCTTTAAGAAAACTTATTTCCATGGCCCCATGAATCAATAAACCCACTGTATCATAAGACATCAATTTTTGATACAGAACCCATTGGTATCTAGACTGCCATTAATAATATTTTAAACAACAGCAAAACATTTGCAAAGTATCTAAATTACAAATTCTTCATAACTGAGAAAAGTGACCCAAAACAAGTGTGTCATAATCCAAATGCAATAGTCATTTCATGTTCCATTTTGAAGCAAGGAATTTCCAAAGAGAACTAGCATATGTACAAGAAAATAAAAAATGTTCTGCCATTTCTTCCTGGTCAATACACTCTAAAAAAGGACAAGTTCTTTCATTCAAAGCTTTATGCTTTGCATTACCTCAAACCCCTATCCTTCCATAAACTGTGAACCATAAAAATTCCCACATATATTCTGGTAATCTGGGATTATTGAGTTGTAAGATCACCTCTGCAGTCCTCATGGAAGGGCAGTTTTTACAAGCAGATTCAGTAGGATATAGTAATGCCATCAATGTATTATATAATTGTGGACCTTTACTGTCTTTTACTACCTGTGCCAATAAACCCCATTTAAAGAGTTTTTTTTTTTGCTATTGGCATAAAATGTTGTGGTATTAATAATTTATGAAGAGGTTTAGGAGGACTCGTAAGCCAAAACAAATAATAATGAACCAACACATGTCTTATTAATAAGCCCTATCTAGATGTAGACGGCAACAGACCAACCCTAATGTTTGTGCTATAAATAGTGTATGAAAAAAAATAACCAGATCCACCATTCCCAAGCCCCCTTTTTCTTTAGCAAGATATGTGTATTGCCTTTTAATGGGGTTAAGTCTGTTTCCACATATCATCTGGAAAAATATACTATATAACCTGGTTTCAAGCCTTATTGGTAACGGAAATATCATTGCAGTGTATAATAAACTAGGAATTAAAAACTGGTAAATAACTTGTACACATTTAAATTTTGACAATTTCCAGTGTTTCCAGATTTATATTTTACCATCTATAGAAGATAGTGCTTTATCCCAATTTAACTCTGGAAGATTCTGGGGGCCACATAACAATCCTAGAATTTTGATAGGATCTGAAGAAATTTGGAGCCCCTGAATAATAATTTCTGCAGGATAACCAACTCCAAAAAACAAACCCTGGCTT
This sequence comes from Neoceratodus forsteri, assembly GCA_016271365.2. Classification (NCBI taxonomy): domain Eukaryota; kingdom Metazoa; phylum Chordata; order Ceratodontiformes; family Ceratodontidae; genus Neoceratodus; species Neoceratodus forsteri. Next base: position 446,580,445 of record CM057451.1, on the reverse strand, counting down.
ATTTGTTTATTAATTTTGGAATTTGAAACAAAAGAATAAGAGACCATAAAGTCCAAAAGTAATGCTATTTGATCGTAGTTGGAAAAAAATACACAAATATCATCAACATATGCCTGCACATGCAGTTCTTCCATAAAAGGTGGCCCTAGAACCCATTTCCATCTGGGATATTGTGAGATTGATTGAATCAATGTATCTATTATAAATGAATATAATAGAGGACTTAAGGGACATCCTTGGCGTACCCAGTGGAATATGGAACCCATCCTAATTTCTCTCTGGATAATGGGGTAAACAATAGCATCATTATAAAGTGATTTCACCAATTTAAAAGACTTCTGGAACCCCATACTGTTGTAAAGTCATGAATAAAAAGGAGATAAACCCGATCAAAGGCCTTTATTTGATCCACTGAAATAATACAGCCAGAAAGCTTATACAAAAATGCTCTATCAAGTCCAAAAGATTATATGAACATGTTAATTTTTGTTTTCAGAAGCCCACAATATTGAGAGGGGAAAGTACAGTGGCAGCAAACAGTTTAAACTGAGTATTCAGAATCCTGCTAGAAGTTTATAATCGGAATTAAGAGCTGTGATTGGTCTCCAATTTTCTAAGTTTTCTTTATTCCCAGACTTATAAAGAAAAATTAATAGCCCTTCAGAAAATCAAACAGGAAACACCACAGTGGATAAAAAAATTAAACACAAGTACTAAACATTCAGAAAATTTAGAAGGAAGGCTTTATATAGCTCAGAGGTAAGTCCATCAATTTCAGGTGAGGTTCCTAGTTTTGAGATTTAATAGCAATTATAATTTATGCTTGTGTAATGGGGTTAGTTAAAAGTGATTTATTAAATCAGTATCTGGAAGCTTTATCTAATAGAAAACTTCCCCACCGCCCCTCCACACTAGGGGTAACACTTTCGGTGTATGAGGAAGAAATTGCTTATAACAGCATGAAGGCCTATAGAATCCTACACAAGGTGCCCTTCCTGATTTAAAAGAGATACCAAATGTGTGTTAGATTTGTATTTTTTAAGGGCTTTATAAGGATTACCTTGAGGATATTTTTCAAACCATGTTGAAAAGTACTTTCAGTGTCTAAGCTCTATTATAGTGTACTTCCTGAATTTATTGCTTCAAGACAGCTATTTGGGTAGAAAATTGTATTTAGAGGTATTTGCAATAGAAATTAAATAATATAATTGCTGACACAATTTTAAATAATGAAGACATTTTGAATTTTCACTGGACCTCCCCTGATTTTTTAGCATACCACGGAAGTCTTCCTTAGAATCCAACCACCATTGTCCCAAGTCATCATATAAAAAGGAGACTGAAAGTCGAGCAAGAAGTAATGATTTTATGTTAGTTAATGCCACAGAGGATTTTAACAGAAGGGAACTGAGTTTCCATCATAATTTCTGAATTTGTGGTAAAGAAATAGGAGAAAAATTACACTGGAGGGGCATGTGATCTGAAAAGGTCACTGGAAAGGTGTAAAAAGTAAAGGGGAGATTACTTGAAAGAAAGATGTAATCTATTGTGGATGTATATGAGCTTCTTTTATAAGTAAATTTTGGACCACCCTGCTGATGACAGCTGCTATTTACCAACCCAGATAAATTTATTAATTGATGCAATGCATTAGAATCACAATAAATCTTTTTCCCTTACCCTTTGTTCTGCTTCCCACTGATTTGAGCTCACAATTAAAATCTCCACAGAGAAAGATTTCAAAGGAAGTCAGCAAGAAAGGTCTAATCATCTGAAAAAGAGCAACTCGTTCAGCTTTTAGCTATGAACAGTATACATTTATAAATCTACATGTCATGGAATGCCAGACCCCATCAAGGATCATTAACTGCCCTTGGATTAAGTCAATTAATTTTATCAAAGAAAATCATAGGAATTAAAAGGAATTCTAAACCATCAGCCATCTGTTCCCAAAGGACCAATAAGATGGACCCCAACACCATCTTTTTTGAAAAAATCTGGCTTGATCTAGAGTGAACATCCAAGTTTCTTGTAGCAGGCACACATCCAGAAGATTACTATGAATATAGTCATAAATCACCTGCCATCTTCTAGAGTTTAATAAACTATGAACATTCAATGATCCTAGTTTAAAACAAGCCAGTTAAGAAACCTGAATGTCAACCATCTTTTTTTCTTCTCTTTTTCTTTTTCCCTTTATAACCTTCTTGTACCTGAAAAGGGAATGGAGGGCTGTCCTGCATATATTGAGAGTCAGGCTCCATACAGTCCATTTCCAAAACACCCCACTGTGTGGACAACACAGCAAAGGGAATCTGGTGACATCCAGTGGACCAGACCTGGGTTGGAATCTGACAGCTTTCACTGGCAATGGGGGGGTACAAAAAAAAGGGGGGGCAAGTTGGCTTAACCATCTGTATGGACGAGTAATAAGGGATTAATAGAAGAATTTTCTCGGTTGTCATTTCAGATATCATAAGAAAAAGGAGACATGGCACCAAAGAAGAACAGACCTTCCAAAAAGGATGCATACAGAGCTATCGTAGAGCTGGCTGATAAAGCTAACAGAATGTGGCAGATGGCGGAAGGGAGGAACCAGGGGCTCTGGGGAAAAGCATAAAGTGGGGAAGGAGAAAGGTGCAGAGGAAAATGGCAGACTGGGAGGCTACACAGCCACCTTGAGTGTAGCCACTGATGGAGTTACCTCCCAGGGTGGCTAGTCCAGTGCCTTTGCACCCTGTGGAACCAGTACTGTTAGTACCTCCCCTGGGCCAGATAGTGGTTCCCCCACCAGAGTCCAGGCTAGAGCTCCTGAGTGTAGTGGTTCCCCCTCAGCAGCTAGATGTGCAGCCAGACAGCCAGCCATGAAAGGACAGCTTGGGGCATCAGGACGACAGCAGCCCACAAGGAATGGACAAGACCACAGGTAGTGTATATGGGTCAGTGAGAGAAAGCATAAAAGAATATATAGGCCAAATTATTTCAGCACTTGGGAAAGGGGGTTTGGGCCAGATGGAGGCAGCACTGGCAGAAATTAGATCAGACAAAGAGCTGCTGAAGGAAGGGAGAATAGAGTAGAGAACGAAGGAAAGGGACATGGGAACTGGGAACTCCAGGAATGAGTGTAGGGGCATGTTCCACTGGCACAAAAAAAAAATGTGGAAGGGGAATATGTGGATATTTTTGCTTTTAGTGAGCTGAGAAGCAGCAGAAAATATGATGAAACAGAGAACACAGGGAAAAGCAAGATGGCAGCAGCTGTGGTTTTGTTGGGAAGAAAGGAGGAGGATAAATTTACAAAGGAAAACTTAGGATGCATGGTTCATAGGTTTTGCCACTTACTCAGTAACAGTGATGGAGAAGCAGCCAGAGATGGGTATCCCACTCATCACATTCTCCCTAATAATAAGATGGGAGAAGGCCAAGGGAGGGGTGGGATGGATTTATTACAATTAATTCTTTTGGCAAAGAATGGCAACATATGGGGATGTCAGTTGGGACACAAATCAGTTAGATCTCTGGAAGAATTATGTAATGGATCAATCCACGCCAGAAGGAGAGATGTTTAAAAAGAGGACGACTCCTCAGAGATGTTGTTGGGGTTACAATAGGGCCTTTTGTTCCTGGCCACAATGCCGCTTTTGTCACGCATGCTCGAAACGTGGGGGATCACACCCATTGAACAGATGCAGAACGACATGGGCTCAAGAGCCCAAGGAGCATGGGCACGTGGAATGGGCCAACAGCTTTTTTGAGAGGGACAAGGGTATAGGGGTCAGGCATGGAATGGGGGGGGAGAGGCAGAGGACACACGGGAAGGATGGAAGTCTTATTGATCAGCAAGGCCAGCGGAAGGGTAGAGTGGGGGTGCTGGGAAAAAGGGTAGAAAGGTGGGCAGGAGATATATTTAAGGAAGCAAGAATGCCCATTAGAATAGATGCATGGGAAGAGTGGTTGAAGAGATACCCAAATAAAAAAGTGGTTGACACGATCAGAAAAGGCTTTCAGACTGGTTTCCCATTACAATGCCTGGGCCTGAGGCAGGTGAGTGAGGCAAACAACCTGGGCTCAGTAAAAGGGAAAGAAGAAATTTTAAGACAAAAAAAAGATAAGGAAATAGCAGCGGGGAGGGTATAAGGGCCAATTGACAACCCCCCCACTGGGAAATATGAGAGTTTCTCCATTGGGTTTGGTCACCAAAAAGCAGCAGGGAGAGTACTGGGTGATTCACCACCTGTCATTTCCCGAAGGGGAATCAGTGAATGATTTCATCAGTGAAGAGCACAGCAAAGTGACATATGCCACACTGGAGGAGGCAGTACAAGCCATGAGAGCAACACCTGATGTATGGATGGCAAAGACATATGTAGAATCCACTTTCAGGATTGCTTCCAGTTAGAAGAGAGGACTGGGACCTGTTGGGCTTTAAAATAGGGGACAATACTATTTTGACTTGTCAATGCCCGTGGATGTTCCATAGCATGTGCTACATTTAAAGCATTCAGCACTTGTTTACAGTGGATATTTCAGGAACAAACTGGTTACAGGTCGGTCATTCACTGTTTGGATGATTTCCTTCTAATAGGCAGTGGCAAAGAAGAGACAGACAAAATGTTGTCCAATTTCCAGGGGCTATGCAGAGGATTAGGGGTTCTCTTGGCACTGGAGAAGACAGAAGGTCCCAGTAAGGTTTTAGAATTTCTGGGTATTGAAGTGGATGTCTCAAAGGAGGTCTTTAGGTTGCCTGACAAAAAAAGTGTCCAAGTTGAAGGAGCTGATTAAAATACATACAAGTAGAAGCAGAAAACAGCTAAAGAGGGTTTAACAGGTCTTGGGACACCTGAACTTTGTGTGCCAGGCTATTGGCCCAGGGAGGACCTTCACAAAGCAATTAGCTAGGACCACAGTGGGTGTAACCAGGCCACACCACTGGGTAGACATGTCAAAAGAAGTTAAAGAAGACTTTAAAGTATGGAAGGAGTTCCTCAGGAACTACAATGAGTGCTCCTTTTGGCAAGATGACTGGGTATATAACACAGATCTTGAACTATATACAGACGCAGTGGGGGGCCTGGGCATGGGGGGCTATTTGAGGGCAGATGGTTTGCAGAACCATGGCCTGCAGAATGAGTAAAGGAAGAAAAAGTAAAGGACATAACACTGTTGGAAATCATGCCTGTTTGGGACTGCATCTTGGTGTCTGGCGAAGAACTGCGGAACCAGAAGGTGACATTCTGGTTTGACAACAAGGCAGTAGTAGACATGTTAAATAACAGATGAGCTAGGTCAGAAACGTCATGCAAGTATTGTGACATTTAGTGCTAAAGGCCCTAAAACTGAATATCTCATTCAGAGCCAGACACATAGAAGGGGCACACAATAATCTGGCTGACAGCCTTTCCCGTCTGCAGCTGGATCATTTCCGGAGGCTGGCACCAACAGCAGAAGAACAAAAAACACCCATACCAATGAACATCTGGGATGTTGGCAAGAGGGAGAAGAACTATTGTTTCACAGCTCATGGTCACCAAGGACTCCGAGGGCATATGAGGGTGCCTGGTGGGTGTTACAGACATTCAGGGCAATGCATCACATGGAGGTAAGTAGGTCAGCTATGGAGGGACAGCTAGGAAAATTTACAGTGGGACAGTGGGAGAAAGGAACTGCCCACACTACGATCGAGTCTATTTAGCAGGATTAGTTTAGTCTGCAGCCTGAAAGGATGGAGGGACCCAACAAAGTCAATATTAATTAGAAGGATGATGCAGGGATGGGGAAGACTAAAGCACAGGACTGCAGATAATAGGTGGCCATTAGGGGAACAGTGGCTTGTGAGACTAAAGGGAGCAATACCAGCAATCTGTAGATCAAAGGACAAGGCTCAACTCTTCCATACAATCTATCTGGTAATGTTTGCAGGGGCCATGAGAGTAAGTGAGGCAGTAGGACATGGTAGAGCTGATGAAGAAGGGGGGTTGGATTGGGAGGACATAAGTTGGTGGACAAGCGAGATAAAAATCAGGATAAAGAAATCAAAGAAGGACCAGGGAGGACAGGGTTGTACAGTAATCCTGAAGACTGAGGTAGATGGCACACTGTGCCCAGTTAAAGCTTTGTGGGCTTACGCCAGAGAGGGAGGGGATGGGACTGGGAGTTTATTTGTACAAGGATATGAAAAAAGGGTCACAAGTTATCAGATCACGGCCATGCTTAAAAGGGCATGCAATTTCTGGGGAGGACCCATGTAATTATTCATCTCACTCTCTACGAATAGGGGCTGCTTCTCAGTGGGTAGCAGCAGGGGTAACGGTGGCTAATATGTTGGATAAGGGATGCTGGCGGTCTGCCAGTTACAAGAGATATATTCAAGCAGTAAATTGTGGAGATTAACACATCATCTGTATTATATTTTGCAGGCATGAACCAGGGGAAGGGGAGGGCATAGAACTAGAAAATGGACAGGAACCAATGAACAGGCATAAGATTTATTTTGTTTAAACCCTGTAGGAAGAGGGAGGATAATGGAAGTCTGGATATGTGGCCACTCCTACATTTATTGGGCAGAAAAGAGAGCCTAGAAAAAGGCTTGGGGAAGACAGCTCTACCAGGATGTGAAAGAATGTAGGTTGGTGTGGTGTGGCATCAGAGGGATGAGATGGGGACAACTGCTTCCCATCCTGCAAGAAATGAAGGCGCGGTGAACAGTTCTAGACTTAATTAATATACATCTATGGGGCAACGACATAGGGGGAAAACCATGGGTGGACACATACATGCAGATTAAGAAGGATTTTGAATTAATACAACAGTGGTGGACAAGGGTATGCCTAGTATGGTCGGATATGATCCCAAGAAGGGTATGGAGGAATGAACACAATCATAGAGCTGAAGACAGGGCCAGAAGAAAAATTAATAGAAGGGTAGGAACACTGATTATAAAAATTGGGGGGCAGGTCATACTTCGAGGGGTGGAAAAGTGGGTAGCGGACTTCTACAGGTCAGATGGCATGCACCTGTCAGATCTAGCCATAGATATGTTTAATACAGAAACTATGGGTTTTATAGAAGTATGGAGGAGACATGCAGAAAAGGATATACAAAAAAAAAAACAGGAAAGATGAGGAGGTCCCCTAAGTGGTGGGGGAACAATATCCTAAATCGAGGGGAAAGCCAGTCATCCAATGCAAGCTGGAGACTGGCTAATGGAAAAAAAGGGGGGAGTAGGGGAGGGGGAAAGAAAAAAGAATAGGAGGAAAAGAAGGAGCTGAACGAGGAAAAGTGGTCTCAGTTCTCACCATTACCTAACAGAAAAAGAAGAAGAAGGCACCCAGGTTTTCACCTGGGGGTGAGAGAGAAAGAAAGAAGGTTGATCAGAGATTGATATATGGATGCAATAAAGTACAACTGAAAATAAACTATGATAAAAGTTGATGAGATGGAAAATGGAATTGTGGTATGTAATAAATTAATTGCCAATCTGAGCACAACAACATACAATGGTCTCTGTCTTTTGTGAGGGAAAAGGGGAAAATCTGGGACAATGGAGTTTGCCTTTAAGGGGCAGACCAAGTTGTCCAGGTGCACCCCAACCCTCAAGGTGTAGATGGTGTGCTCAGAAGGGGAGGGGGAAGGGAAGGGGAGGGGCAGTCAAACAGAGCAATAGGCAAGAAAAAGGAAGGGGAGGGACTAAGGGAGGTATATAAGGGACAGCACAGGAGTGGTTCAGCCACTTTTTGCTGAAGTTTTGATCCCTCAGACCCACCCAAAAAAAGCAACAGAGCATGAGGGGAAGACAGTCAAAAAGGGATTGTATATGTCTGTCAAAGGTGGATGACAGAATAGTCCGGTAGGATGGTTATGGACTGCCAAAGGTGGATGGCAGAGAGGAGGGAGAAAAAAAGGGGGGTAAGGAGGGGAAGGGGGAAAGAAAAAGGAATAGGATGAAAAGAAGAAGGAGCTGAAGGAGGAAACGTGAGTCTCCGGTTCTCACCATTACCTAACAGAAAAGAGAAGAAAAGTCACCCAGGTTTTCACCTGGGGGAGCGAGAAGAGGAAGAATGAGGGATGATCAGATATTGATATATGGATGCAATAAAGTACAACTGAAAAAGAAACTATGATAAAAGTTGATGAAATGAAAAATGGAATTGTGGTATATAATAAATTAATTGCCAATCTGAGCACGGCATACAATGGTCTCTGTCTTTTGTGAGGGAAAAGGGGGAAATCCGGGACAATGACATATTGTTCTCAAAAGTTGATCTGGACAGTCCAAATATCGTTAGTACAACACTGTTACTTTCCGCACATTTTTCTCTTACAGGATGCTGATTCTGATACACAGCCCGGGATGAATATCGGGCTGTGTGCAGGTTATGCATGGGCATGCTCCCCCCACTTGTGCCTGCATACATTACTGATGCGCTCCAGCGCATCGGGATTTGTGCAGCACACTTTTCCCTTTTAAATATCACACCGGGGCACATCAGTGGGTTTTGCATGGCGCAACCCTTTTGAATATCTGGGCCACTGTGTGCTATCTCCTGCTTTTGTCTAAGTACATACATTGCAATTCTTTATATAACTCATATCTGTGAGTCTTGTGGGGGGTGTTGAAGATGAGGAGGGCAAAACCTGTTATACATAATTTCCAGTTTTGCCAGTTCCATCGCCGACTCCCTGGCAAACATCAGATCCCCATAATCAAAAACAGGAAACAACATGAGGCTTGATCCTCAAAGATCGATGCAAGCTGAGCAAATGGCAGCTTCTGCCAATCCTCAGTGTGTCTTGGACCCTGCACGTGATACTCGTATGAGAGGTGTCCTGGTGCCAAACACATGCAGGTTGTGGCAGTCGCTCCTGTGTCCTACACATTTGGCACAGGGGAGGAGTTTGGCAGAGTCACACAGCACATGGACAAGCAAAAGTCCAGTGGAGCTGATGCAGGCCACAGTGCCGGATGCAGGATAGGTGGTAGATGAGGGGGTACAGGTCATGCCCAGGTCCTCCACAATGCTGCCAACAGGCATGCCTACTGCAGATCCACTAGGCAGACATGCAAATGTTGGGAGTCTTGGTGGCATCATTCCTGATGTGGTCTGCACCTGGCCACATGGCTGTTGTCCTCTGCAGTGGTTATTGGACAGCTGCCCACTTGTCTGGGCACTGCCAGCCCCTACTTTCACCCCACACTGTCTGCAGTGGTGGCAAAAGGCTATTAGACCACCTGTTGGGTGGTCTAATTCCTGTTGGCACCCGCTAGCTGCTGGAATCTCATTTAAGGGGATGTTGTAGCCAGCTTCTACCACAAGCCCCTAGCATCCTGGTAGAACCCAAACTTGGTGTAGGCCTGGTGCACAGCTGGTCTGGTGCAGGGGACCCCAGTTTGCTGCAGCTGGCCTTCCAGGATCACAGTCTCCACAATTATTGATGCAGGGTGCCCCATGCATCACTTCTGTTTGAAGCAGGCACATTGTGTCAAAATCAGAGTTTTGAAAATCGAGACCATAGTGTTTATAATATGCTTTCTAACCTCTCTGTTCATATGTGGCTTGATTTGCACATGGCTCCTAATCATCTCCCCAGGTTTTTTATTAAATAATCAATATGAACATTCCATTTGATATTGTTATCTAGCCAGACACTGTATCTGTTGCTTTGCACCTGTTGCAATGTTTTATTAGCTACTGTTTACATTTGCAAAGATGTACCACTCAAATCTGATACTCATGAAATTCATAATTTGTGTTTTCTTTTTTTCATTTAGTGCGAGTCCGGATTTAATTAAGGAACTTGCAAGTTATGAAAAGTGTCCTGCAGCATTAACTCTGTCTGGCTTAAAGATAAGCCTGCTGTATAAATTATTGTGTCATCTGTATGCAGGTGATACATTACTTGTGTATTCTGGGTGGAGAACTTGTTTGTGTAAATGTTAAAGAGAATTAGTCCAAATATTTAAGCATGAGGTACTCCAGGTACTATAGGCGCCAAGGTAGATTTAAATTCACTTACAGGGATCAGCTATTGCCTTCCTTTTAGGCAACTTTCAAACCAATCCTCAGCACTTTTTAACACTCCCGCATCTTTCAGTCTGGACAGGAGGATGTCATGATCCAAAGTATCAAATACCTTGGACAGCTCTACAAATATAGCCCAAATACACATCCACCTGTCCAGAGCTTTTTGAGTGTCTCATATTACCTTAATTAGAGCTGAGTTGTGCTGTGGAGTGGTCAGAAATCTGATGAACATGTTTATCAGCTTTCCCTCTTCCAGAAACTTCTTCAGTTGGTAGATGAGATGTTATCATTAAAAACGCAAAATAAAATTTATAATTTTCCTTTCTATCACTGACGCCATTCTGTTTGTTTTCTAAGGCCCACATTTTCAAGAGAGATGAGTGGCCCAAAATGAAGATGTGCTGTGCATCTCAGAAAATGCATGGAAATACAATATTTGAAAGGGAAAGATGCTTTGTGCATTTCTGAATGTGCCATCATGCAGAAATAATGTATGTGGCTTAAATAAAAGGGGCAGTTCCATGAATATGCTGTGCTTTCCTATATTCAGCCAAACTGTGTGGCACATCTACCATGCATCTCAGAAATGAGCTGCCCAAAGTTGGGCAAACAAAAGGATGGCTTAAATTGGCCTGTCATCCACAGTCAGGCTGCAGAACTGCAGGCAGGCCATCCGGAGACAACCCTTGGAGGTGCAACAAAACATGCTCCAGGCAACCATACTCATCAGTCATGCCAGGATGGATGTACTCAGAGCCATAGGTGCTATGTCACCACCGGCGCCGTACAGGTGGCAATCCCCCTACACCATACCTTGGATATAGACACCTAGCAGCCACATGCCATTGCTGTTGGGTGCCCCCCGGTCATACCAGTGGAGTGAACAGTCACACTGCAGTACATGTACCAGGGACCATAGCCTGCACCCATGCAGCCTGCAGTGTGCCACCTGGTAAAGGCATGCACCCAGGGTGATGTCTGTGGCAATGGTGCTCAGGTAGTCTGGAGGTTCTAGTGACCGCATGGCACAGGCCAGGGACTGACCCATGGCACACACATATGGTGGTACACCATAGGTGCACACAGGTGGGACCCACCCACTCAGGTACTTGGTCACCTTCTGCACACTGCCATCCCATGCAGTTCTCACCATGTTCCTCTCATATGGGGCATTGTGGTGGGGCACTGTAAATTATTATACGCAGATATGCATCTGGTGTATCACATGTACATGGTATACCATTCAGACTGTGTTACCCTGTGTCCTCCCCTGTTACTTGTCCAGGTGGGTCCCTGTGGCCACTGTCCAAGTGGGGCCCCTGGTCCAGTCTGACACTGTACATGGCTATGGGTAATAGCACTGTACCCAGGCTAATGCAGTCCACCCACCCACCCACACACAAACATTTCATCACACATGCCTGCTAGGCTGCAGTACCTCCTGTTCACCTTTGTGTGGTGGTGAGGCAGCCCTGAAAAGCTGGAACTGAGCATGTCCAGGGTATGCAAATGGCCTGAATGTGTTAAAGTAATGAGCTGCTCATGTGGGGAATGGGCTTGGAATGTGCAATGGGGCCATTTGCATATTCCTGCTGAATATTGCAATTTTGCACACTGCATAAGTGGCTTTGCAGCATGCATTTCCCTATGCTCCACATAGGGCTCAGGTCACCTGCTGTGCCACACATCTCCCACTGCAAAATCGTGCATGTTTGCAATATTCAGCTGGACTTGCACTATCACATCTCATGGCACATCTTCTGAATATATCATTATTTTGTGCAGGAGCATCTCAGTTGAGAAGCACAGTCATTTACACGATGTGGCCTGGGACTTTTGAATATAGGGCCCTAACTTTTCATTTGGAAACTTATTTACATAATATACCCATTCAAACCTATAACTGCAGGAAGAAAATAGGCAGTAATTATTAAATATTATACTACCAGAACATAAGAATCAATGCCAGAGTAAATGATAGTCTTTGTCATCCATTTTTTGTTAATTTGTTAACTAGTGTATGTTTCATATACTCAGGGGAATAGAAATGTAATAGTTTCAATAACAAACAAGCATTCCAGTCTTAACACTGTCTTATGATCCCAGTTCTACATTAAAGCCTTATTTTCAGGTGTTAACAACTCATCCATCTATAGACCAAATGACATGACAATTGGAATGCACAGTCACTCACCTAATGGGGCTAAGACCTGAAATTTGGCAAGGGTGGGTGTTGGGGTTGCATAGCTCCAGAATGTGCAAATTGTTGAGCAGTATGCTTTATGTTCATAGTTTTGCTCATCAGTGTCTTAAAAATGGCTGAGTGTTGAAACCTAACAATTTCATGTTCATTAAATCTTGCCAAACACAAATAGTATCTCCACCCTGCTGGCACAGCGGTTGGACTTCCATCTGTAATACCGATGCACTGGTTCAGATGTGGACTTAGAGCACTGGAGGTCCAGCTGGGAGGCAGTATTGAGCATCCTAGAGGCTGCTGTCCACCTCTGGGAGGAGGGAGGAATGAACAACTGGTGCATGATTGACCCCTGGCAGAGGCGGGGGGGGGGACAATACAGCTTCCAGAGCTGAGTTATCAAGGGAGGTGTGCCGGACATCACACTTTTTGCACTATGTCATTACACACCACTCCTCCCGGGGAGCTCACTATTAGCAAAAACTTTGCTGCCAGCTCCGTATATGATGCCACATCTCTCCAGCTCCACTCCATCCTCAGTGATGCTTAGCTGGCAACTTAGCAACAAGTGTCTGTCAGTGTGGTCTGGTTCTGTGGCACCACCCAGAGGGCTAAGCCTGAGATGGACTCCCGGTGGTGTTCTGCCGGGACCTTTGACCAATCATCCATGGAGTCTATGCCATCTAATGGCACCAGCCTATGGGGTAAGCTTGGTTGAATCGCTCTTCCAGTTAAGTCCCGCAGTGGGTGGCAGTCAGGAGAGTCAGAGGCTGAGTTCCTGGATGTCTGGCAGTGGCATAAAAAAAATTGAAAACAAAATACAAAAACAAATGGCATCTCCACAACTATTGTACCCGGTTAAAAATCCAGCTAGAGCAAAAAAAAAACAAACAGCATCAGTCATGGAAATATTGTCACACTAATTTATTATAAGTAAAACATACAAAAGTGCAAATGCATAAATGCAAGCTGTCATGCTTGTGTGCTGGTCCACAAAAAGAGAATGACAACAGTAAATAACAAATCCCCCTTTGTTGTCAGCTGTTGGCTTTCTTCTTTTGTGAGCAAGCACACAAACACGTGGGTTTGCACTTAATGTATTTGCACTTCTGTTTGTGTTATGCAGTGCCAGAAGTGGACCATTCACTTTAGTTTTGAAAAGGAAAATAATGTTGAAATTATTAATGAAATAAAGATTGCATTCTGAGTATGCTTTTTCGTAACCCATTCTATGGTCACAGCAAAACATTATTCTTAAAATGTTGTGAGATGAGAATGTGTTCATCAGGAAAATGCTCACAATATTTTTTTTTTGTCACATTAGCATAAGCATGTTTGGTGATGCACGTGCATGAAGTGTTTTCGATAGATGGCTTAAACTGAAATTTTTTGAATTTGTTGTAGTAGGTAGTCAAACTATGGCAACCTTTAAAACTGAATTAGACAAACATTATAAAATGAAGGGAGTGATATTATAGATCATATGCATATGACAAGCATAATGGATGAAAGTCTAAAAAGCTTTGTGTTATCTATGAGACCTATGAGATGAAAATGTATCATTTGTTGCTCTTATACCAACAAATGGAGCACTTTTCTATGGCTATTTTTTTTTCCCTTTACCATCAAAGGGAAATAATTGCCAGTACATTAAGCATTGGCATGTGACAATGTTTCTACATGTATGCAGTTAGTGTCAATATTTGGGCAACACAAATGTGCTGTATGATCATTGAAAGCCAGAGGAACACCATGTCGTAAACTCACTAAGCCTCAGGTGATGTTATTCTTTAATGTCATATGTTCCAATGTTTCATACTTTCTGTTTAAGTTTAGTATAGTTTGTTATCAGCGTAGGTGAACTGCTGTCAAAGCACTTTCTTCAGGCATGACCCAGTGTACACATTAATGCAAAAGTTGAATACAAGTACTGAATATATTTAGTACTAAAATACAACTACAAAAGCAAATACAGCAGACAGTTAACAATGTTTATGCTAAACAAGTGCAATCATTCTAATTAAAAAAAATGCTCTTTAAGTGGTTACTCCCTAACTCAGGCATTAACTTGTCATTTTGCAATTAAAAAATAAATCATAATTGAACTAGAGAATGAATGCATGCTTTTATTAAATGTAGGGGTGTGTGAGTAATGGATATTAATTCCCAAACACCATGAATCATGACATATTCATTGGTCAGGATCAAATAACTAATTAATGCCCCAGTCTTATTGAGAAATTCAAAAACCGTTTATAGCTATAAAAAACCTCTACCCTTACTCAGGTAATGTGGACTAATCGTATTACAACCCCACCCCTTCAGCAGTTTTACACCATCCAAGAAGGGAGGTGATGATGCCATTGTATAAAACACTGGTGAGGCCTCATCTGGAGTACTGTGTGCAATTCTGTAGGCCGCATCTTCGTAAGGACATTGGCAGGGTGGAGGCGGTCCAGAGAATGACAAGAAAGATGGTACAGGGCTTGCACCAAAAAACATATAGGCAGAGATTAAAGGACCTCAGCATGTCCTCACTGGAGGAGAAGAGGGATCTGGGTGATATTATACTGTAGAAACATTCAAACACCTTAAAGGCATAAACAAGGATCAGGGGGCAACATCTTCCAATATAGGAGTACTACAGGAATGAGAGGGCATAATAGGAAATTGGAAGGTGGCAAGTTGAGGGGTAATGTGAGGACGTTTTACTTCATGGAATGGGTGGAGGATACATGGAATGGTATACAACTGGAGCTGGTGGGATCAAACACAGTGGAGGGTTTTAAACATGCATGGGACAGACATAAAGGAACCCTAGAAGTGGGAAGGCGAGGGAGAGGAGAAAGCCATTGACCAAGTAGGGTCATAGGCCACAAGCAAGGGTAGGGCTTATCTGCAGACTAGATGATCCTAGCGGTCCTTATCTGCAGAGAATTTTTATGTTTCTATGTTTCATGCTGTCCTCTACAAAATTGAAAACTAAGTAACTGTATTCACAAGACACATAGATTCTTTTATTTTCATAGCAAAAACAGAAACTAAAAATCTGATTTTAAATTCATGAATACATTTTTACATCCTAATATTCGCATCTGACTACAGTTTTATCTGTGGTGCAAGAAATGTGGCCATTTTCATTGTGGTGTGTGAAAATGTTATAAAACCTGATGTGTTGTTTTTATCCTTGCAGAAGAGCTAACTTTATTTCTATTCCAAAACCACCATTGCAACTGTTGTTTGAAAAAACATATGAGTCTGTAAGCTTCAGATTTTAAATTAAAAGGTGGGTTGCCTGTTAAAATGCAGCTCCTATTGTCAGTGGTTTCCTGACCAAAATAGAAGGGAGGGTGCCAGGAGGAGATAGGAAGAACAGGGAGGTTTGGGGGTGGAGCAAGGGAAGAAAGAGAGTGAGGAATCATGGGAGGAAAAGCAAGGAGGAAAGATAGGAGCATGGGAAGAAGGGTGGTATTAGAAAGGGAGGTCACAGGTAGGGTAAGGCTAGGATTGATGCAAGGGAACAAGGGGAAGCCATTGAGAAAGTGAATAGCTAATGAGAAGTAAGTCTGGGAATCACACTTCTTTTTGCTAGATTGTGATTTGAGAAGCACCTAGCATGTGCATTTAGCATCACTGTGTTAGGAATATTCTACAGGATTTGGGGTTGGAGATATCAAATTAAAGGGTTAGGGCAGACTATAGTTAGTAAGGTTAGGATGTCTGTTTACTAAGTTTACAAATGCAGGCTGGTAAGGTAAGGGCTTGGGGTGGAATCACAGAAAAAGGGGAAAGAAAACTCCAGGAGTTGTAGTGGTTCCAAGTTCTTTGCTGTTAGGTGACTAGAGTAGGTATGATACAGTACTAGAGTAACAAGGTTCTAACACATTGCTACATGTGGACTGTGTTCGGACTCGTCTAAAAAAAAACCAAAAAAGCAGTCAAGTGGCGGACGTCTGTGGTGCTTGCTCTAGCTTCTCTGCAGTGTTATAGAGAGGCATAGGGTGGCATTGTCTCTTCCAAGAGAGGCCTAACATTTTTATTTATGTATTCATTTGTTAACCGGGTAGGTACACTGATCCCAGGGACTGTTTTCAGGCATGACCTGGGCCATAAAGATGGCACAACATTATATGAAACAGAAAGCACACAATTTAGGTGATTCAGGAATAAACAGTACAGTAAAGAATAAGCCGAGAGCAGTAGAACAAGATAAAACTTAAGTTTGGTACAAGTACATTGGAACAGTAGTACATACAGTGCAGCAGAGAAACGGGCTATCTCAGCAGATGCAATACAACAGTATAAGAAGTGCTACCTCATTTGAATACTAAACAGCAGTCTAAACATTAAGGCTGGGAGCATTTGATAAAGTTCTGACCCTTATTAAATAAGAATCAGAAGACAGTAAAGTTCTGATTTGTTCTAATTAGTTCTGATTTATTGACGAATATTTGAAAAAATGTGAAAAAATGCATAGAAGTACCCAGAGTTGATCATATTTGACACAGAGGCCCAAGGATATAATTTAATGGATTATTTGTATAAAAATGAATGTAAAACCGCTAAATAAAAAAAGCAATCACTCACTACTAGACCGTTTCATGGCTGGCCTATAATGGTGGCATATCCTGCTTGAGTCCATGACATGAGAGTGCTGGGAGAGACAGAAAGACGGAGAGAGACAGAGACAGAGACAGAAGAGATAGATGTAAATACTAATATCATAGCACCACAAAGCACTGCAGGAACTGCCAGGCAGCTAAGATTTTTTTTTTATTAATGGTGCTGTGTGGGTATTATTTTGATTTATGTTCCAGTTAGAACTGAACAGGCCAAAGAAATGTATATGAATGATCAAATGAGCAGCACTAAGAGAGCCCACCCACGCTATCCATGTGAATGAAACAACTGCTTTGCATGTCCTGGTGTGCTGTGGTATATATGGTACACTACCTGGTCCAAGTGGTGGTAATGTTTTCTAGTATTACAACTACTTCTACTGAATCTGATCAACACACTGAATCCTTAAAGAAGAAAAACAAAACACATAGTGAACTCCACCACCCAGGCAGGCAGCCACTCTCACATCGCATTAGTCAAGTGCAGTGTAGTCATAAAAATATTTGCCACTACCACTTGAAGACCTGATGGCACACAACACAATGGGCACTATGAACAAATGATACACGCAGCATGCAGTGGCATGGACAGGCTGCACGGAGAGGTGGTAGGTGACAGCGTTACATGCACGCAGAACATAGGAGGCATGCACAACATGTGTGCAGTGGCCACATGTAATGCAGCATGCACTGTTATGTAACCACACCGCACGTGCAGTGCGCAGGGTCGTGATCACATAACACCCACTGAGGCATGCCGTACATGCATTCATAGCAGCAGGGATGGCATAAACCCATGGGGTAGGTGCTGCAGACAGTACTCCATGCACAGGGTTGTGTACAGGGGCTGAACAAGGCCTGGGAGTACCTGCACAGATGTGCATGCTCCAGCACGGTGCACCACAACTCTCACTGGCACCCTCTGTTCAGTCTGCCAGGTTGGAGGTTCTGTAGCTTGCCCTCTATGGTGGGATCCCTACGGAGAGGCCATGATCCACCTTCAAGTGTGCTCAGGACTTATGCTTACCGGCATAATTTGGCAGAGGTCGAGGGTCATCATGAAGCATTGCTGCTTAAGGGATTTACCTTGTGTTTGTTTCCCCAAGGTGTGGACATAATGATGCCAGTGCATAGGCATGCATGCTCCCACGCATATCCTACAGTTGTCTGCTGCTGCTGTCCCCCTTCTTTTATGGTTCTGCCATGGTGTACACTCAGCCTCCACTGGGTGCCGCTCAGGAGCCAGATGCCACCATCCCTCCCCACCAGAGATTGACAGCAGTTATTGGGATGCACATCCAGCATCCCCCGTACCAGCCCTCTGATGCATGGACCTCATTCCTGAACCTTGGTCATCAATGTTGCATGTGGTAGTGCTACTGCTGCACCAGTGGGCCAGCCCACCCCATGTTGCTGTCACTCATGAAATGGAAACAAGTAACAGTGATAGAGGCAACATGTGAAACTGGGAGAGGGAATACAAGAGGGAGACACGGGTATGGAATTTAAGGGAGTGTGATAGGGAAAAAACAAAAAGGAATGTGAAAGGGGGAGACTAGGGAAATGGAATTAGAAAGGGAGACAGGGAACACAGAAAGTAATAGAGAGAGTGGACACTGCGTGTGATAGTAAAAACTGGGCACAGGGTGTAAAAGGGGGATCCAGAAAGAGAGAGGGACCATGACAAGTGTAAAAGGGAGATAGAAAGGATACGGAGTGTGAAAGAGAGAAAGGATGTAGAGGTAAAAGTGGAAAAGGACATAAGGAGCTTTGTGGAGCCTTCCTTGCTTATCCTGAGCCCATGCCACTAACTGGGAGCTCACCTGCTATTCATGCTGGATTCGGATATGAGGGGAGGATGGCCCTCTTCTTTCTGGTTCTGCCATGAGGGAACATCTGTGAGAGTGATGGAGACTGCAGATGATTCCTGACCATGTAACCCTCTGGAGAGGCTAAGTGGTCATGGGGGGGTCACCCCTGAATATCTGTAAAGCTCTGCATTCTTGGTTTCCCACCCCCCTGTGACTAGCACAGTGCCCCAGATGGGGGGGAGGAGGACTTCCAATGATGTTGCTCAGCTGGGGAGGATGGTCAAGGGGCTGTAGTGGTCTTGGCTCATGAATGGTGGTCAGTAGGGGGAAGTCCCAGCTACTAGGAAGGTGGTAAACTGGGGGATGTAGATTTGAGGTTTGCTGAGGTGTCCTCCTTCTGATGAGACATTAAACTGAAGTCCCTTTTGCCCATTTCTGGTCACCGTCCAGCTGGCAGTAAAAGATTACATGGCTGTAATCAAATAAGATTCAGGGAGGATTCTCAGCGTCATGGCCAACAAAGTTGTTGGTGTAAGAAAAATCATCACGTAACAAAAATCTTGTTTAAGAAAGGTTATATTAATAGAAATACACATAACAGAAACACAGTCAGATTAAAATGTTATAGATTACAGGCTTGGCAATTGCAAAAAATAAGAGGTGAAAAAAACTTGCCAAACAATCAATCATAAAACCAGACTGAGAGAAAAAATAAAACTCTAACATCTAGTACTGTAGTCTAAAAGCAGGATGATGCCATGAAGCTATAACATAAGATTTTTAATCACTGTCATTAAAAATGATTAAACAAAAAAAATATCTAATGAAATAAGTGTGTTTTTCTTGACAAGAACTCTACAGTAGATGATTTGTCTTGATATAAGCGTTTTTTTCCTTATTGAAGAAGAAGAAAAAACTCTGGAGATAATCTTGGGGAAAAATTTAAGATTTAAGATTTTTAGTTAGTGAAATAATATATTTAGGCTTGTCAATATATATATATATATTTTTTTTTTTGCAGTGTACCTTGAGGGCTTCAATGTCATTTCCTCTTAAAGGTAACGTGGAATATAACTCAAAGGGAAAAAAGTGAAATCCACAAGTTCCTCCACTAGCAGTTAAAAAAGAGTTACTCTTAAATTCTTACTGTGTCAAAATGTACCCTATTCTGATCTTAGTACCTGTAGGGTAAGAAAGGATTCTAGATTGTAAGAAATAAATTGATAGAAAAAATTAGTGCTCTAATGGAGAATTAAATGAGGGAGAAAGTAACAACTTATATTAATCCAATTAGGCAGGATGAAGCTAGCTCAGCCATTTTGATAAATGGCATGGTTCTAACAATGATAGTCTTCATAAATCTGTAGTGCTGTGCAAAATTTTCAAATTATGGCAGAATGAAATTGCATGAAATTTTTGAAATTCAGACAAAATTTCAATGAATTTCACTGGAAATGGAATGGTGGATTTCTGCAGCAGAAAATAGTTACAGAATGATTTTCTGCAGAAAATTGCTGTGCCATGAAATATTATTCCATGGTTCTCAATATTTTCCATGGAAATGATTATGGAATTATTTTCCCTGGAAAAATGCTGTTCCGTGGAATATTATTCCACAGATCACAGCAGGTGGGAATTCCGCAGAAGAACCAGTGACATTTTGATGGAAATTCCACCAGCAAAATGGTCATTCCATACTATTTTCACCAGCAGAATTCCGCATTCCACACAGCACTATAAATCTGAATATTTGGAAGTCTGCACAAGAAGCATATGGTATCAGAGAAATGGGAAAATACTCCCTCCCCAAAAGAATATGATTTCCTTCAAGGAAGTATCTGAAATATTGTTTAACTTAGACCAATAAGTAGATCAAGAAACTGTTGACCCAGTAGTTTATGGGCAGTTCAGTACATATCTCACAAAAGGTGTGGTTAAGGACCTAGTAATTCCTCACATGTCAAATATTTTGTTGATGGCAGTATTAACATTATTTGGCAAAGTGTCAGGAAATGCAAACTGAATTAGGTTACCATAGAATCATGTTGAATATGATAACTGACAGTAGTAACAAAAGGAAATTATAGACATGATTGCCATTCTGAGGTTAATCCATAAGAGGATGCTAGCCCAAACAATTTTGATCATCCTTCTCCTCAGTAGCTACTGTATAACAGATACTTTTGACTTATCAAATATTAGAAAGGGAAAGAAAAAGAGGATCAGGAAAAAGAAGAAAAGTATCATTTTTAAGGAAATAGATATTAAAAAGGCAACACTTCATCTTTGAGTGATCAAATTGAGGAAAACACATTATTGAAATGATCACAGCAAGTTAGTAGACCAAAAGCAGTGAAAGAGATAAATGATGAAAACTGCCCTCAACAGATATGCATTGAATCATAAATAACTGTCTCTAGAGACATTTAAAGTTGAATTGAGATGACAGGGCCTGCTATTAATCAGGGGATGACTAATTTAAGGACTACTAGGAAACTTCAGACTGATAATTCAACCTGACTCAAGGATAATGATCTATGCAAACTAATTTAAGAAGTAGAATCAAGAAACATGCTTGAAGGAATAATACACATAATGATGGGTAAATTAGGGTGGATTATTTTTGTTCATTGCCCCAGCAAGCAATGCCTTTTAAAATTCAGTTGCATAACGGCTGGCCCTGTGGTATGGATAGCAGTGGTACTCATGTCTCACCTGCTGTTATGCCAATGACATGGGTTCAGAAAAGACCCTGGACCATTCAGAGATCAACTGGAGGGAGGAGGATTGAGCATCCTAGTAGATGCTCTCCTCCTCTGAGGAGGAAGGGAAGACTGCTCCACTTCAACATCACCATGTAGGTGACCATAGGTGGCAATGTGGTCTGGAGAGGCAGTTCCGGGTGGGGGATGCTCCCTGACAGAAGATGTAAGCATGTCAACAAACATGTCCTCATCTGGCCATTGCTTCTGCAGAAAGTGCATGTGTTGGGGGACCTAGAACAACAGAAATCACTGTTTGTGGCAGGATGCCACAAACAGATTTTTTTTTTACCCACAGTGCCTTGCTACCGTTATTTACAAATTGCAGAGGGACTGGAAGAAAAGTATGCCTCTTTGCAGATGACACAAAGATCTGCAACAGGGTTGATACACAAGGAGAGTGTGGAAAGGATGAGAAGGGACTTGGTAAGGTTGGAGGAATGGTCGGAAGTATGGCAGCTAGGATTCAATGCAAAGAAGTGCAAAATAATGCACCTGGGAAACAAAAACCCAGGGGAAGATTACACAATGGGGGGAGGTAGTAACAGAAACAAAAAAGGAAAGGGACCTGCGGGTAATCATATCAGATGACGTTAAGGTTAGCAATCAATGTGAGAAGGCAGTAGGGAGAGCTGGGGTATACAGGAACTCAAATGGGCAGATTTGGTGGGCCATAGGCCCTTATCTGCCAACACTGTCTATGTATCTATGTATCTATCATGCTGCCTTAGAGAGTCTCACAGACTCCACACCATCTACTCGGCACAAGGATCATCGATCTCAGCGTGGCACCATAAGGGGGCCTGGATGACCCTCTGATGGCCTTGCCACAGGGAAAATCTGTGGAGCATTTGGTGGCCCCCATTTAAATCCCAGGGATGGTGGGTGGTGGGGATGGGGGAGCCACAAGGGCTCAGGGGGCATGCCAGGAAAGTGAGAGAAAAAACAAAAGGAATTCATTGTATAATATGTACAAGAAACATTATGAACCGAATCAGACTTCGAAGGAATTAATTGTATACTTAATCATAAAGGAATTAAGAATCTCCTTATTTAGTATTAAAATCCTATAGTACAGTGTCTAAGGTTATTACAGGGGAAATCATGGAAACAGTACTTACTGGAACTGAATCTGCACCTTGTTTATATTTTCTTTTTTTATTTATTTATTTTGTAATCTACAATCAAAGCAAATGCAGTTTGAGAAAGTATATCTAATAACTAGTTCAATATAGGCTAACTTCTTAGTTAACACAGAAACATAGATTTTGATGGCAGATAATGACCGCCTGGCCCACCTGGTCTGCTCATTTACCCACCTACTTAAACTCAAGATCCTAAATGATCAGCAGCTTACCCTCTCTTTCCTATCACTAGGGTTCCCTTCTGTCTATCCCATGCATTCTTGAAGTCACCAATCGTTTTAGCCTCCATGACCTCCACTGGAAGGCTGTTTCATGCATCCACCACCCTATCTGTGAAAAATTACTTTCTCACATTAGCCTTGAGTCCCTCCCACCTCATATTGTGACTCCTTGTTCTCAAACATCTCTTTTTTTTTAAAGATGCTGCCCTCCTGGACCTTGTTGATTCCCTTGAGGTACTTGAATGCCTCTATCATATTCCCCCTCTCTCCTTTCCTCCAGGGTATACATATTGAGGTATTTTAGTCTTTCCTCATATGTTTTCTGGTGCATTCCTTTCACCCTTTTGTTGCCCTTCTCTGGACCACCTCCATTCTGTCAATGTCCTTCAGGAGATGCAGTTCCCAGAACTGAACACAGTATTCCAAATGTGGCCTGACCAATTATCCATACAGTGGCATCACTACCTCCTGTTTTCTACTGGTGATGCCCCTTCCTATGCATCCCATCATCCCTCTGGCCCTATCCACTGCCTTTTCACATTGCTTGGCCACCTTCAGGTCATCCATTATGTTTACCCCCAGATCCCTTTCCAGTTTTGTTGTTGTTAGTAACCCCCCATTTTGTATTCCTCTCCAGGATTTCTGTGGCCGAATTGCACGACATTGCACTTTTTGTACTGAATTTAAAATGCGCACTCTTAACCACTCCTCCAATTTGCCTTGCTCTCTTCTCATTTCTTCCACTCTGTCTGGAGTGTCTACACTATTGCAGATCTTGGTGTCATCCGCAAAGAGGCTTCTCTTCCCTTCTAGGCCCTCCACAATGTCACTAATGAAGACATTGAAGAGGACCGGCCCCAGAACCAAGCCCTGTGGCACTCAACTTGTCACCCCCTCTCCTGGGACTGAACTCCATTTACCACCGCCCTTTGAGTCCTGTTGCTGAGCCAATTTTGGATTCAGTGTACCACCTTGGGACCTACTCCCAGACTGCACAACTCATTTACTAGCCTCCTGTGTGGGACAGTGTCAAATGTCTTGCTAAAATCTAGGTAGGCCATGTCTACCATCCCTTCCTGATCCACCACCCTGGTTACCCAGTCAAAAAAATTTGTCAGATTTGTTTGACAAGATCTCCCTACTGTGAATCCATGTTGCCTCAGGTCTTGTGCCCCACTACCCTCTAGGTATGCGAAAAGACCTGTTCAAGAGAGGTTTAAGGATATTACTAGTTATCAGAATCAGCATCCTGTAAGAGAAAAATGTGCGGAAAGTAACAGTGTTGTACTAACGATATTTGGACTGTCCAGATCAACTTTTGAGAACAATATGTCATTGTCCCGGATTTCCCCCTTTTCCCTCACAAAAGACAGAGACCATTGTATGCCGTGCTCAGATTGGCAATTAATTTATTATATACCACAATTCCATTTTTCATTTCATCAACTTTTATCATAGTTTCTTTTTCAGTTGTACTTTATTGCATCCATATATCAATATCTGATCATCCCTCATTCTTCCTCTTCTCGCTCCCCCAGGTGAAAACCTGGGTGACTTCTTCTTCTCTTTTTCTGTTAGGTAATGGTGAGAACCGAGACTGCGTTTCCTCCTTCAGCTCCTTCTTCTTTTCATCCTATTCCTTTTTCTTTCCCTTCCCTCCTTACCCCCCTTTTTTTCTCCCTCCTCTCTGCCATCCACCTTTGGCAGTCCATAACCATCCTACCGACTATTCTGTCATCCACCTTTGACAGACATATACAATCCTTTTTGACTGTCTTCCCTCATGCTCTGTTGCTTTTTTGGGTGGGTCTGAGGATCAAAACTTCAGCAAAAGTGGCTGAACCACTCCTGTGCTGTCCCTTATATACCTCCTTAGTCCCTCCCTTCCTTTTTTGCCTATTGCTCTGTTTGACTGCCCCTCCCTTCCTTCCCTCCCTTCTGGAGCACACCATCTACACCTTGAGGGTTGGGGTGCACCTGGACAACTTGGTCTGCCCCTTAAAGGCAAACTCCATTGTCCCAGATTTTCCCCTTTTCCCTCACAAAAGACAGAGACCATTGTATGTTGTTGTGCTCAGATTGGCAATTAATTTATTACATACCACAATTCCATTTTCCATCTCATCAACTTTTATCATAGTTTATTTTTCAGTTGTACTTTATTGCATCCATATATCAATCTCTGATCAACCTTCTTTCTTTCTCTCTCACTCCCCCAGGTGAAAACCTGGGTGCCTTCTTCTTCTCTTTTTCTGTTAGGTAATGGTGAGAACTGAGACCACTTTTCCTCGTTCAGCTCCTTCTTTTCCTCCTATTCTTTTTTCTTTCCCCCTCCCCTACTCCCCCCTTTTTTTCCATTAGCCAGTCTCCAGCTTGCATTGGATGACTGGCTTTCCCCTCGATTTAGGATATTGTTCCCCCACCACTTAGGGGACCTCCTCATCTTTCCTGTTTTTTTTTTTTGTATATCCTTTTCTGCATGTCCTCCATACTTCTATAAACCCATAGTTTCTGTATTAAACATATCTATGGCTAGATCTGACAGGTGCATGCCATCTGACCTGTAGAAGTCCGCTACCCACTTTTCACCCCTCAAGTATGACCTGCCCCCAATTTTTATAATCAGTGTTCCTCACCTTCTATTAATTTTTCTTCTGGCCCTGTCTTCAGCTCTATGATTGTGTTCATTCCTCCATACCCTTCTTGGGATCATATCCGACCATACTAGGCATACCCTTGTCCACCACTGTTGTATTAATTCAAAATCCTTCTTAATCTGCATGTATGTGTCCACCCATGGTTTTCCCCCTATGTCGTTGCCCCATAGATGTATATTAATTAAGTCTAGAACTGTTCACCGCGCCTTCATTTCTTGCAGGATGGGAAGCAGTTGTCCCCATCTCATCCCTCTGATGCCACACCACACCAACCTACATTCTTTCACATCCTGGTAGAGCTGTCTTCCCAAGCCTTTTCTAGGCTCTCTTTTCGCCCAATAAATGTAGGAGTGGCCACATATCCAGACTTCCATTATCCTCCTCTTCCTACAGGGTTTAAACAAATAAATCTTATGCCTGTTCATTGGTTCCTGTCCATTTTCTAGTTCTATGCCCTCCCCTTCCCCTGGTTCATGCCTGCAAAATATAATACAGATGATGTGTTAATCTCCACAATTTACTGCTTGAATATATCTCTTGTAACTGGCAGACCGCCAGCATCCCTTATCCAACATATTAGCCACCGTTACCCCTGCTGCTACCCACTGAGAAGCAGCCCCTATTCGTAGAGAGTGAGATGAATAATTACATGGGTCCTCCCCCAGAAATTGCATGCCCTTTTTAAGCATGGCCGTGATCTGATAACTTGTGACCCTTTTTTCATATCCTTGTACAAATAAACTCCCAGTCCCATCCCTCCCTCTGGCGTAAGCCCACAAAGTTTAACTGGGCACAGTGTGCCATCTACCTCAGTCTTCAGGATTACTGTACAACCCTGTCCTCCCTGGTCCTTCTTTGATTTCTTTATCCTGATTTTATCTCGCTTGTCCACCAACTTATGTCCTCCCAATCCAACCCCCCTTCTTCATCAGCTCTACCATGTCCTACTGCCTCACTTACTCTCATGGCCCCTGCAAACATTACCAGATAGATTGTATGGAAGAGTTGAGCCTTGTCCTTTGATCTACAGATTGCTGGTATTGCTCCCTTTAGTCTCACAAGCCACTGTTCCCCTAATGGCCACCTATTATCTGCAGTCCTGTGCTTTAGTCTTCCCCATCCCTGCATCATCCTTCTAATTAATATTGACTTTGTTGGGTCCCTCCATCCTTTCAGGCTGCAGACTAAACTAATCCCTGCTAAATAGACTCCGATCGTAGTGTGGGCAGTTCCTTTCTCCCACTGTCCCACTGTAAATTTTCCTAGCTGTCCCTCCATAGCTGACCTACTTACCTCCATGTGATGCATTGCCCTGAATGTCTGTAACACCCACCAGGCACCCTCATATGCCCTCGGAGTCCTTGGTGACCATGAGCTGTGAAACAATAGTTCTTCTCCCTCTTGCCAACATCCCAGATGTTCATTGGTATGGGTGTTTTTTGTTCTTCTGCTGTTGGTGCCAGCCTCCGGAAATGATCCAGCTGCAGACGGGAAAGGCTGTCAGCCAGATTATTGTGTGCCCCTTCTATGTGTCTGGCTCTGAATGAGATATTCAGTTTTAGGGCCTTTAGCACTAAATGTCACAATACTTGCATGACCGTTTCTGACCTAGCTCATCTGTTATTTAACATGTCTACTACTGCCTTGTTGTCAAACCAGAATGTCACCTTCTGGTTCCGCAGTTCTTCGCCGCACACCAAGATGCAGTCCCAAACAGGCATGATTTCCAACAGTGTTATGTCCTTTACTTTTTCTTCCTTTACTCATTCTGCAGGCCATGGTTCTGCAAACCATCTGCCCCTCAAATAGCCCCCCATGCCCAGGCCCCCCACTGCGTCTGTATATAGTTCAAGATCTGTGTTATATACCCAGTCATCTTGCCAAAAGGAGCACTCATTGTAGTTCCTGAGGAACTCCTTCCATACTTTAAAGTCTTCTTTAACTTCTTTTGACATGTCTACCCAGTGGTGTGGCCTGGTTACACCCACTGTGGTCCTAGCTAATTGCTTTGTGAAGGTCCTCCTGGGCCAATAGCCTGGCACACAAAGTTCAGGTGTCCCAAGACCTGTTAAACCCTCTTTAGCTGTTTTCTGCTTCTACTTGTATGTATTTTAATCAGCTCCTTCAACTTGACACTTTTTTGTCAGGCAACCTAAAGACCTCCTTGGAGACATCCACTCAATACCCAGAAATTCTAAACCTTACTGGGACCTTCTGTCTTCTCCAGTGCCAAGAGAACCCTAATCCTCTGCATAGCCCCTGGAAATTGGACAACATTTTGTCTGTCTCTTCTTTGCCACTGCCTATTAGAAGGAAATCATCCAAACAGTGAATGACCGACCTGTAACCAGTTTGTTCCTGAAATATCCACTGTAAACAAGTGCTGAATGCTTTAAATGTAGCACATGCTATGGAACATCCCACGGGCATTGACAAGTCAAAATAGTATTGTCCCCCTATTTTAAAGCCCAACAGGTCCCAGTCCTCTCTTCTAACTGGAAGCAATCTGAAAGTGGATTCTACATATGTCTTTGCCATCCATACATCAGGTGTTGCTCTCATGGCTTGTACTGCCTCCTCCAGTGTGGCATATGTCACTTTGCTGTGCTCTTCACTGATGAAATCATTCACTGATTCCCCTTCGGGAAATGACAGGTGGTGAATCACCCAGTACTCTCCCTGCTGCTTTTTGGTGACCAAACCCAATGGAGAAACTCTCATATTTCCCAGTGGGGGTTGTCAATTGGCCCTTATACCCTCCCCGCTGCTATTTCTTATCTTTTTTGTCTTAAAATTTCTTCTTTCCTTTTACTGAGCCCAGGTTGTTTGCCTCACTCACCTGCCTCAGGCCCAGGCATTGTAATGGGAAACCAGTCTGAAAGCCTTTTCTGATCGTGTCAGCCACTTTTTTATTTGGGTATCTCTTCAACCACTCTTCCCATGCATCTATTCTAATGGGCATTCTTGCTTCCTTAAATATATCTCCTGCCCACCTTTCTACCCTTTTTCCCAGCACCCCCACTCTACCCTTCCGCTGGCCTCTGATCAATAAGACTTCCATCCTTCCGTGTGTCCTCTGCCTCTCCCCATTCCATGCCTGACCCCTATACCCTTGTCCCTCTCAAAAAGCTGTTGGCCCATTCCACGTGCCCATGCTCCTTGGGCTCTTGAGCCCATGTCGTTCTGCATCTGTTCAATGGGTGTGATCCCCACGTTTGAGCATGCGTGACAAAAGCGGCATTGTGGCCAGGAACAAAAGGCCCATTGCAACCCCAACAACATCTCTGAGGAGTCGTCCTCTTTAAACATCTCTCCTTCTGGCGTGGATTGATCCATTACATAATTCTTCCAGAGATCTAACTGATTTGTGTCCCAACTGACATCCCCATATGTTGCCATTCTTTGCCAAAAGAATTAATTGTAATAAATCCATCCCACCCCTCCCTTGGCCTTCTCCCATCTTATTATTAGGGAGAACGTGATGAGTGGGATACCCATCTCTGGCTGCTTCTCCATCACTGTTACTGAGTAAGTGGCAAAACCTATGAACCATGCATCCTAAGTTTTCCCTTTTGTAAATTTATCCTCCTCTTTCTTCCCCAACAAAACCACAGCTGCTGCCATCTTGCTTTTCCCTGTGTTCTCTGTTTCATCATATTTTTCTGCTGCTTCTCAGCTCACTAAAGCAAAAATATCCACATATTCCCCCTTCCACATTTTTTTTTTTGTGGCCAGTGGAACATGCTCCCCTACACTCATTCCTGGAGTTCCCAGTTCCCATGTCCCTTTTCCTTCGTTCTCTACTCTATTCTCCCCTTCCTTCAGCAGCTCTTTGTCTGATCTAATTTCTGCCAGTGCTGCCTCCATCTGGCCCAAACCCCCTTTCCCAAGTGCTGAAATAATTTGGCCTATATATTCTTTTATGCTTTCTCTCACTGACCCATATACACTACCTGTGGTCTTGTCCATTCCTTGTGGGCTGCTGTCGTCCTGATGCCCCAAGCTGTCCTTTCATGGCTGGCTGTCTGGCTGCACATCTAGCTGCTGAGGGGGAACCACTACACTCAGGAGCTCTAGCCTGGACTCTGGTGGGGGAACCACTATCTGGCCCAGGGGAGGTACTAACAGTACTGGTTCCACAGGGTGCAAAGGCACTGGA
The DNA here is from genome assembly GCA_016271365.2 of Neoceratodus forsteri. Taxonomy (NCBI): domain Eukaryota; kingdom Metazoa; phylum Chordata; order Ceratodontiformes; family Ceratodontidae; genus Neoceratodus; species Neoceratodus forsteri. The sequence goes on along the minus strand of CM057451.1, from coordinate 446,550,852 downwards.
CTAGCCACCCTGGGAGGTAACTCCATCAGTGGCTACACTCAAGGTGGGCTGTGTAGCCTCCCAGTCTGCCATTTTCCTCTGCACCCTTTCTCCTTCCCCACTTTATGCTTTTCCCCAGAACGCCCTGGTTCCTCCCCTTCCGCCATCTGCCACATTCTGTTAGCTTTATCAGCCAGCTCTACGATAGCTCTGTATGCATCCTTTTTGGAAGGTCTGTTCTTCTTTGGTGCCATGTCTCCTTTTTCTTATGATATCTGAAATGACAACCGAGAAAATTCTTCTATTAATCCCTTATTACTCGTCCATACAGATGGTTAAGCCAACTTGCCCCCCCTTTTTTTTGTACCCCCATTGCCAGTGAAAGCTGTCAGATTCCAACCCAGGTCTGGTCCACTGGATGTCACCAGATTCCTTTGCTGTGTTGTCCACACAGTGGGTGTTTTGGAAATGGACTGTATGGAGCCTGACTCTCAATATATGCAGGACAGCCCTCCATTCCCTTTCAGGTACAAGAAGGTTATAAAGGAAAAAGAAAGAGAAGAAAAAGATGGTTGACATTCAGGTTTCTTAACTGGCTTGTTTTAAACTAGGATCATTGAATGTTCATAGTTTATTAAACTCTAGAAGATGGCAGGTGATTTATGACTATATTCATAGTAATCTTCTGGATGTGTGCCTGCTACAAGAAACTTGGATGTTCACTCTAGATCAAGCCAGATTTTTTCAAAAAAGATGGTGTTGGGGTCCATCTTATTGGTCCTTTGGGCAACAGATGGCTGATGGTTTAGAATTCCTTTTTAATTCCTATGATTTTTCTTTGATAAAATTAATTGACTTAATCCAAGGGCAGTTAATGATCCTTGATGGGGTCTGGCATTCCATGACATGTAGATTTATAAATGTATACTGTTCATAGCTAAAAGCTGAACGAGTTGCTCTTTTTCAGATGATTAGACCTTTCTTGCTGACTTCCTTTGAAATCTTTCTCTGTGGAGATTTTAATTGTGAGCTCAAATCAGTGGGAAGCAGAACAAAGGGTAAGGGAAAAAGATTTATTGTGATTCTAATGCATTGCATCAATTAATAAATTTATCTGGGTTGGTAAATAGCAGCTGTCATCAGCAGGGTGGTCCAAAATTTACTTATAAAAGAAGCTCATATACATCCACAATAGATTACATCTTTCTTTCAAGTAATCTCCCCTTTACTTTTTACACCTTCCAGTGACCTTTTCAGATCACATGCCCCTCCAGTGTAATTTTTTCCCTATTTCTTTACCACAAATCAGAAATTATGATGGAAACTCAGTTCCCTTCTGTTAAAATCCTCTGTGGCATTAACTAACATAAAATCATTACTTCTTGCTCGACTTTCAGTCTCCTTTTATATGATGACTTGGGACAATGGTGGTTGGATTCTAAGGAAGACTTCCCTGGTATGCTAAAAAATCAGGGGAGGTCCAGTGAAAATTCAAAATGTCTTCATTATTTAAAATTGTGTCAGCAATTATATTATTTAATTTCTATTGCAAATACCTCTAAATACAATTTTTCTACCCAAATAGCTGTCTTGAAGCAATAAATTCAGGAAGTACACTATAATAGAGCTAGCACACTGAAAGTACTTTTTTCAACATGGTTTGAAAAAATATCCTCAAGGTAATCCTTATAAAGCCCTTAAAAAATACAAATCTAACACACATTTGGTATCTCTTTTAAATCAGGAAGGGCACCTTGTGTAGGATTCTATAGGCCTTCATGCTGTTATAAAGCAATTTCTACTTCCTCATACACCAGTGTTACCCCCTAGTGTGGAGGACGTGGGGAAGTTTTTGCATTAGATAAAGCTTCCAGATACTGGATTTAATAAATCACTTTTAACTAACCCCATTACACAAGCATAAATTATAATTGCTATTAAATCTCAAAAAACTAGGAACCTCACCTGAAATTGATGGACTTACCTCTGAGCTATATAAAGCCTTCCCTTCTAAATTTTCTGAATGTTTAGTACTTGTGTTTAATTTTTTTTATCCACTGTGGTGTTTCCTGTTTGATTTTCTGAAGGGCTATTAATTTTTCTTTATAAGTCTGGGAATAAAGAAAACTTAGAAAATTGGAGACCAATCACAGCTCTTAATTCCGATTATAAACTTCTAGCAGGGATTCTGAATACTCAGTTTAAACTGTTTGCTGCCACTGTACTTTCCCCCTCTCAATATTGTGGGCTTCTGGAAAACAAAAATTAACATGTTCATATAATTCTTTGGACTTGATAGAGCATTTTTTTGTATAAGCTTTCTGGCTGTATTATTTCAGTGGATCAAATAAAGGCCTTTGATCGGGTTTATCTCCCTTTTTTATTCATGACTTTACAACAGTATGGGGTTCCAGAAGTCTTTTTAAATTGGGTGAAATCACTTTATAATGATGCTATTGTTTACCCCATTATCCAGAGAGAAATTAGGGATGGGTTCCATATTCCCACTGGGGTACGCCAAGGATGTCCCTTAAGTCCTCTATTATATTCATTTATAATAGATACATTGATTCAATCAATCTCACAATATCCCAGATGGAAATGGGTTCTAGGGCCACCTTTTATGGAAGAACTGCATGTGCAGGCATATGTTGATGATATTTGTGTATTTTTTTCCAACTACGATCAAATAGCATTACTTTTGGACTTTATGGTCTCTTATTCTTTTGTTTCAAATTCCAAAATTAATAAACAAATAAGCCAGGGTTTGTTTTTTGGAGTTGGTTATCCTGCAGAAATTATTATTCAGGGGCTCCAAATTTCTTCAGATCCTATCAAAATTCTAGGATTGTTATGTGGCCCCCAGAATCTTCCAGAGTTAAATTGGGATAAAGCACTATCTTCTATAGATGGTAAAATATAAATCTGGAAACACTGGAAATTGTCAAAATTTAAATGTGTACAAGTTATTTACCAGTTTTTAATTCCTAGTTTATTATACACTGCAATGATATTTCCGTTACCAATAAGGCTTGAAACCAGGTTATATAGTATATTTTCCAGATGATATGTGGAAACAGACTTAACCCCATTAAAGGCAATACACATATCTTGCTAAAGAAAAAGGGGCTTTGGAATGGTGGATCTGGTTTTTTTTTCATACACTATTTATAGCACAAACATTAGGTTGGTCTGTTGCCGCTACATCTAGATAGGGCTTATTAATAAGACATGTGTTGGTTCATTATTATTTGTTTTGGCTTACGAGTCCTCCTAAACCTCTTCATAAATTATTAATACCACAACATTTTATGCCAATAGCAAAAAAAAAAACTCTTTTAAATGGGGTTTTATTGCACAGGTAGTAAAAGACAGTAAAGGTCCACAATTATATAATACATTGATGGCATTACTATATCCACTGAATCTGCTTGTAAAACTGCCCTTCCATGAGGACTGCAGAGGTGATCTTACAACTCAATAATCCCAGATTACCAGAATATATGTGGAATTTTTATGGTTCACAGTTTATGGAAGGATAGGGGTTTAGGTAATGCAAAGCATAAAGCTTTGAATGAAAGAACTTGTCCTTTTAGAGTGTATTGACCAGGAAGAAATGGCAGAACATTTTTATTTTCTTGTACATATGCTAGTTCTCTTTGGAAATTCCTTGCTTCAAAATGGAACATGAAATGACTATTGCATTTGGATTATGACACACTTGTTTTGGGTCACTTTTCTCAGTTATGAAGAATTTGTAATTTAGATACTTTTGCAAATGTTTTGCTGTTGTTTAAAATATTATTAATGGCAGTCTAGATACTCAATGGGTTCTGTATCAAAAATTGATGTCTTATGATACAGTGGGTTTATTGATTCATGGGGCCATGGAAATAAGTTTTCTTAAAGATTTAGGGTTTTGACCACTAGGAAGGTGACTAATTGGTGGAGAGGATTCAAGGTTCATAACACTGTCCCACATGCTGGGCCTTTTGAGGATCTTAGGCTCAGCTCCGGCAGTATGGGTAGAGATTGCACGCCCAAATTTCATATTGAAGAGGAAATACATTATAAGAACCACCTGCCATTTCCCCAGCATCCAACAGAAAAAACCTCGACCACAGAGGGTAGCGTTGGTCCAGGAGGTTGGCAGGTGGTTAGGAGGAGCAAATCAGGTGCCCCATCACTCTCTGCCTCCAACACATTACCTCCAAAACCATATAAACACTACAAACAGGTATCTGCCTCTATCTCTGAAATCAAATAAGAGGCAGAAGACACTGCAGAGCAGGACACTGCAGCACAGGAGCTAGCACAACAAAACTCACCCAAATCAGGAACCAAAACAAAACAAGCAAAAGGAAATCCAAAAAACTTCTGATCATAGGAGACTCCAATGATTCGGGAGTTGATACCCATCTCCAGCCAGGATGGTCAGATGTCTCCCAGGTACATCAGCATGGAGAGACTGACCGCATTTAAAATTGTTCACAAAGCAGAAGAAAACATTGATGTCCTAGTACACATAGGGACTAATGATCTCGCCAGCCGGTCAGTTGTGGAGACCAAGGAACACCTGACTAGGCTGGTGACAAACTATCATCTATTTCTGTCTCGGCATCTCCTTCTCTGAGATCCTGCCAGTCTGGGAGAGGAGCAGATGGATGAAAGGTCAGAGAAGGGAGATAGGGGAGCTAAACATGTGGCTCAAGGGCTGGTGCCAGGAAAAGGACACAGATTTGTAGGAACTGGCAACAGTTCTGGGAGCTAAAGTTCTTTAAATTTGATGGACTGCATCTGACTAAGAGGGAGTCAGTGCATTGGGGCAGAAGTTTGACATCTTTGCAGAATATTTAATCTAGCAAATGGGGAGAGGGTCAGCATCCTATACGCCGAATGGGAAGAACACCCCTCCCCTCAGCTAGGTGGTCAAACAGGAATTCAGAATGTTTGCCATTCATTTGCATCACCAGGTAAGAAAAAGGTTTGTCTCCCATACGATGCACAGGGTAATGCCAAACTTCACCCAACAACTAACACACCAAAATCTGGCCAATGGAAAATCATGTACACAAATGCTCACAGCCTGGAAATAAGATACCAGACCTGCAGGCAATAATGTCAGAGGCTAAACTGGACATAGTAGCAATTAGTGAGATGTGGTTTACCAGCAACCACACTTGGGAGACTTCAGTACCTGGCTATGTATTGTTCAGAAGAGACCGAGGTGCAAAAAGGGGGGGAGGAGTGGCCCTGTATGTCAATGAAAATATCAAAGCTACAGAAATTCAGAATACACATAAGGAGCTAGAAGAACTGTGGGTCACCCTGGAAACAGGAAATGGGACAGCCATAAGAACTGGGGTTGTCTACAGGCCCCAGACCAGAGGGAGGACATAGACACATTACTGTTAGAAGATATACAAAACATGACAGCTAAAGGGGAGGTTCTGATAATGGGAGACTTCAATATGCCAGATACAGATTGGTCAATACCAGCAGGAACATCTGCCAGAACTAGACTCATAGTGGATTCCCTGCAGTGGGAGGGCCTCAAACAACTGGTACAGCAACCCACAAGAGACAGGGCTATCCTAGATCTAGTACTGACTAACAAAGAAGGGATCACAGATCTCCAGGTAGAAGGTCACCTGGGGCCAGTGACCATCACATGGTATGGTTCAATTTGGCTACTACATCTAAATCATCCCATTCCAAGGCAAAAATATGGGACTTCAGAGGAGCTGACTTTGATAAGATGGCCAACAGAGTTAAGCTAGCCCTGGCAAAAAGAAACACAGGTGAGGGGTACAGGCAAAGTGGGCAAGCATTAAGGATGCAATACTTGAAGCAACATCCCATTGTGTTAGACAGAAAAGGAAGTGCAAAGAAGAAGAAACCACTTTGGTTCTCAAATACAGTAGCAGAAAAGGTCAGAGCCAAAGGCTGGCCTTCAGGAAATATAAGGAACACAGCGGGATGAAGATAGGGAGGCATACCAAACTGCCCTAAGGGAAGCAGGTAAGGCAGTAAGGCAGGCAAAGTCCCAAACTGAGGAAACACTAGCACGAACAGTAAAAGAAGGTGACAAGACTTTCTATAGATACATTAGTGAAAGGAGAAAGTCCAGAGGGGGTGTTGCTAAGCTTAATGGAGAAAAGGGAGCATGTGAGGAGGAGGACCCTGTAAAGGCATCTATCCTAAATAGATACTTTTGCTCAGTATTTACTGAAGAGAAGGTAGGGCAGGGCCCACAGCTCAGCATCATGGGACACAGGGGAGGGAGGTGAGCACTACTCCCTTCACAAAAGAAAGGTCCTACAAGAGCTTGCTAAGCTCAGGGTGGATAAGGCAATGGGACCTGATGGCATACATCCCAGGGTACTTAAGGAGCTAAAGGAGGAACTAGCAGAGCCATTAGCAGAATTGTTTGGTGAGTCTCTGAGCACAGGAGAGGTCCCAGAAGACTGGAGAAGGGCTCATGTGATCCCGCTCCACAAGAGTGGTAGCAGGAGGAGGCGGGGAACTACAGACTGGTCAGTCTTACCTCAGTAGTGGGCAAGATTATGGAGGCACTCCTTAAGGAAAGGATAGTGCAACACCTGGAATCCATAGGGGCACAGGATCCAAGACAGCATGGGTTTACAAAAGGAAGGTCCTGTCAAACTAATCTCATAGATTTCTTTGACTGGGTAACCAGAGTGGTGGACCAAGGGGGAGCAGTTGATGTCACCTACCTTGACTTCAGCAAAACTTTTGACACTGTTCCACATAGAAGATAGATAAATAAGCTGGGTAGGCTCGGGGTGGGTCAGAAGTTGGTCAACTGGGTGGCAAACTGGTTGACGGCAGAAAACAGAGAGTGGTGGTAAATGGTATACAGTCAGAAGAGATGCAAGTCACAAGTGGGGTACCTCAGGGATCAGTCCTCGGGCCAGTCCTTTTCAACATCTTCATTAGTGACCTTGCAGATGAACTAGAGGGTAAGGCTTGTCTGTTTGCAGATGACACCAAGATCTGCAACAGAGTAGATGATCCAGATGGGGTGGGCAGAATGAGAAGAGATCTGGATAAACTAGCAGAATGGTCAGAAGAGTGGCAACTGGGATTTAATGCAAAGAATTGCAAAATCATGCACATAGGGAAGAGAAACCCTGAAGCCACCTATAGGCTGGGAGGGGAGTTGCTAGCAGTCACAAAGGAAGAAAGAGACTTGGGCATCATCATCACTGATGACCTAAAATCATCCAAGCAGACCTCTAAAGCAGTAGGTAAGGCTAGGGGGGTGTTAGGGTGTATTAGTAGGGGTATCACAAGTCGTAGAGGAGGTAATAATCCTCTGTACAAGACACTGGTTAGGCCATCTGGAGTACTGCGTGCAGTATTGAGCCCACACCTTCACAAGGACATTAACCAAATTGAGGCAGTCTTGAGAAGGGCAACCAAAATGGTGCAGGGACTGCATCAGAAGACATATGAGGACAGATTAACGGAGCTCAATATGTATACCCTTGAGCAAAGGAGGAAGAGAGGTGATATGATCGAGGCATTCAAACACCTTAAGGGCATAAACAAGGTGAAAGAGTCTAACATGTTTAAATATAAGAAAAATAGCAGGACAAGAGGACACAGCATGAGATTAGAGGGAGGCCGATTAAGGGGAATGTGATTCTTTTTCACAGAAAGGGTGGTGGATGCATGGAATGGCTTACCACAAGAAGTGGTGGCTATGAATACAGTGCAGGGCTTCAAACAGGCATGGGATAGGCATAAGGGAGCAATACAAATGACTATGAATAGATAGGCCACTGACAGAGCAAAGGCCAATGGCACATTTATAAGGTAGAAAAAGAAATGGGCAGACTGGATGGGCCTTGCGGTCCTTATCTGCCGTCAACTTCTATGTTTCTATGTTTCTATGTTTCTATAAAATAAAAATAGGAGAGGATTGTATTGATCATATTTAGGATGTGGATAAAATTCCTTTTTATGCATATATTCAATACGGTATGTTGTCCTCTTATTTTATATTTAGCCTTATTCTCTTCTTTTTTTGTCTCACAGGATGGATTGAGTATGTTTTCTGAGGTTACAATACTAAAAATTCAGTTTTTTTTTTGTTTTGGGGGAGGGGAGGGTTCTACTTGGTGTATGTTCTACACTCATTTGTTATTGTATGACTGTAATACTTATTTTGATTTGCTTTTCATTTGATTTGTATATTCTTTTGTGTGATGTAACACTCTTGTAATCATTTGCTTTTGATGTTATATTAATAAAAATTCCCTACTCTTGCCAGTAGGGGACAGAATATCTTCAGGATGGCCACTCTTTTAATTCAATATACTTTATTATTTTCCATCATATAACATCATGATAACAACAGTACAGGAATACAATAAAGGGTAGTCAGACATAATCTATCCAGTGTTTCAACTGTATCCCTTATTAAGTGATCCAACATAAACCCATTCTTCTCTTTAACACAACCCCTCCCCCACCATCCCTTCTATAATCCCTTCACCCCCCAAAGCTCCACTCTGCACAACTGAGGAAGGGCTGCATATGAAAAGCAAACTGTAGGGAGGGAAAAAAGGGAGGGGGTAAGCCACTAAGGAAATTTAGTACAAAATCAAATAAAGGTGGGGACTACCTGACTCCCATACACCACAGCAGTGTAGTGGGATAATTATAGAAAACTATCCTGAGTTCCATAGGGAAAGTAAAGTCATAAGGGGCTCCCAGGTAGTCTGGTAATATTGTACTCTCTGTCTTACAGTGGCAATATGCTTTTCTACTTGAATGGCAAGAAGGGTCTCACGATACCACTCCAAGATTGCAGGAAGAGTGTCCTCCTTCCAGTGCCTCAGCATTGTTAATTTAGCTATGGTCACAATTAGTGTAATATGACCCTGCCGTATCATCGGGATTCCCAGACGAAATATCGCTAGGATACAGGCTTCAGGAGTGAATAAGGTATCCAAGCCTAAAACGAGATCCAACCTTTTTGGATAGATTTCCAGAAAGTCTGCATACAGGGCATTCCCATAACATATGATAAAGAGAGCCTGAGTTGCTTACATCTGAAACAGGCAGGGGATACTGCAAGACCTGCATTATAGGATGGCCACTCTGTGTGAGGCGCCAAAGGAGGAAGATGTCTGCGGTGGGAGGCTTGCCTCGGCTCCCACTGTTTGCAACACTGAGGCTACTTCTCTTCACAACATGGATGAGGATTCAGATATGGAGTTTCATGATGCACCTATTTTTATTGAAGACATGGGCAATCTTTCTAAAGTCCCTGAGAAAATGTTAGAGGTTTCTAACTCAATTATTTCTTACGGAACTGAGGAGATGCAAGGACTGCGCTCACCTGTGGGAAGTTCAGCACACCGAGCGGCAGCAGTGATTCTCGCTAAACAATTTCAACCTTCAGATTTGTTCCCTGTCAACAGCGCAGCTGCTCCTGTCAAATATACAGCTGCATCTGAAGCTTCAGAAGGCCCCACAGAGCGTGGTGAGTCATTACTTAGTCAAAATGGACACTACTCATATTTTGAACTATACTTCTGCTACTGTTCAGGCTGGCGGTGGTTTTACAAGCTCTTGTGAGTGCCTAAAGCCTGTTAATTTACTGCCTCAAGACAAAAAAGTTTCTTTCCCAGTTATTGCAGTAGAGGTGCAAGGCTCTGCTCACCTGTGGGACTGTCTGAGCAACGAGCAGTAGCAATGGATCTTGCTGGCAAATTACAGCCTTCAGAGTTGCTCCCTGTCAGCAGCACAACTGCTCCTGTAAACTTTGCAGCTGAAACCAAAGCCTCAAAGGGTCCCGTGGAGCACGTAAGACACTGCATATTTTTTCTAACACAGCATGCTCTTTAAACACCTCTTCTGTCAAACTACAGGCTGGCAGTGATATCGCAAGCTTTAGTAAGTGCCTAAAGCTGGTTAGTTTGCTGCCTCTGTCCAAAACAATTTCTTTACCTGCTATTGCAGTGGATCAATGAGAGATCTCTTTAGGGTTATCCACTACATAATACATTCAGAATGTGACTTTCCTGCTTAGTAAATGGAGGCTTTCATATTGAAAACTCCTGCGAGCATGGAGTTACAAGCCCAGCATGAAATTGTGTATTAATCTAGTGCGGTATCTCAAGCTGGGATTACTGAATTTTTCTTTGCAAAAACTGCATCTAAACAGCAAAGCAATATGTCTAAAAGACCTGCTGCAGATTTCTTCTTCTTCTACTTTGGAAACAACACAGAAGGCTTGGTCTCCAGGTAAAGCCCTTACAGGAGCTGGATGGAAACAGGCCCCGTCGAGAATCTGGATGACTGACCCTGCTTGGGATACTGATTTTTCTTTATCACAGCACTCCCCAGCATGGAAACCTGACTTTGCAGCTGAACACTTCTACTGGAGGTCCTGTTAATAAAGACTTGACAGAGATACTTCAGCCTATCCCTCCCACCATATCTCTGATTTACAAGTCTTACCAGCCACCATTCCAAAACCAGTTCTAATCTTCCACTTCAGATAATTCTTCCTCTTTGCAGGACTCTTCTTTGCTGAAACTCCCTCAACAGAAGCCCCTAATGTCAGAGCTGTTTTCTACTTCTAAAAGAGAAGCAGTGCCAAGACGTAATGCTGTTCATATATGCTACAAAGGGGGCTTGGACAATAGGCCGGACAGATACTTTGTGGGGAAAACACTATTGAAAGATTCCCTTCATTTTGCACCTAAAGATGTGTTCACCTTTATCAATATTTCTGGAGAGGATAATTTCAATATTAGTTTTTGGACATCACATGCTCTGTATTTATCTTGGGATCGATATAGGCAGGTTAAGTTTTCTCTGACATGGACCCCCTTTCTGGTCATTCCCCTCACTAAGCCTCTAATAAAATTTGTGACAGTAATGTTTAGGAATGAGGGGTCCATGTGGAAGATATCACCTTTGGTTATCGCAAAAATGTGAGGTATTGAGTGCCCCAGAACCTATCTTAGATTCTGAACAGTTTTGGACTGGGGGTTGGAAGTATAAAATTAAATTGGGGCAAACAGATTCAGGTGTAGAGCACATACCTAATTCTTTTTTATTATGCAGGGATAGAGGGGTTTGTTTTTATGGGGGACAATCTAGAGCTTGTTACAAGTGTGACTCTATGCACATCTCTCCAGCATCTGTGACCAGCCACATTGTGATAATTGCGGGGAAGTGGGACATGTTATTATGCAATGAGCTAATCACTTAAAGTGTGATCTCTGTGAAGAATATGGTCATGTTTTCCAAAGTGTCCCTGGGCAGCTAAAACAAAGCATCTTGTGTAAGACCAGACTTTTAATCCAGAAAGCTCAAGATGCTGCAGGCTCCTCCCCCTCCTTCTCCTCCCTCCTCCTTCTCCTCCCTCCTCCTCCTTCCCCCTCCCCTTCTCCCTCCTCCTTCTAGGATAAAGACAGATGCCATTCACTCTGAACCTCCTGCCAGGACTTCCTCCCCTGGGCCAGACAGGGTTGTGCAATCTGCTGACTTGGGTCCTCCTGGGGATAAAAATCCCTGTATGTGACCTCCTGACCCCTTGGAATTTTCTCCAGTATGTTATACTAATGCTAATTTAGTTATTCCTGAGATCGATTCTAAGATTACTGTCCCTGTGTCACCTCTGCCTTGTCGGAGATCTTCCAGGAATTTACATCCCAAATCCCCCCCTTGTGTTCCCCCTATAGAATCTAGCAATTCCAATGCAGCCTTATTCACCCCATGGAGGGACACAGAAATGGAGTTGGGAGACTAGGACTCTCAAAAATCCTCTTTCTCCTCCTTTTCTCAACTGGTGGATAATTATAAGGAGAAAAAAAAGAAAAAAAAGGAAGAAATAGAGGGTCTGTATTTCTAATATGAATTTCAATGTGGTTGTCCTGGGGATCTTTAAACACCCATAGCCTTACTGAATACCATTAAAGACAAGCTCTTTTCCACTTCATTCATGATCGACATGTTTCAGTCTGTTTTTGCAGGAGACTTGGATGCATTCGTGACCCTCAATTAGTCGTTTGGAACTGATAAGGTGGATGGCATAGGCATTTTGTTTACTTCTTATTCATTTACATTGCATAACTTAATTGACTTGATTCCTGACAGAGTTATGATATTGGATGGGAAATGGCATGGCATATGTTACCAGTTTATTAACATTTATAACCCACAAACAAAGGCGGATAGAGTTGCTTGTTTAAAAGCAGTTTAGCCTTTCCTGGTAACCTCAGTTAACGTATTATGGGGTGGTGATTTTAATTGTACAATCATTGATTCACCCAAACAGCATAAAAGATTTACTGTGACTCACATGCACTGGTCAACATTATTAAATTGGCTGGTATCTTTAATTGTATTTCTTATTTTCCCATGGGCCCCAATTTTCCTTTGTGAAAGGAAAAGTCACTCCTTAATTGATTATATCCTAGCCTCCTCTTCTGTACAGGTGAACTCCTTTAAAATGATACCTAGTGAGTCCTCTGATCATTTCTTTTTTATGTTCCCTTCATTTTTCGGGTCTGCCTGAACATAGGCAGGTTAGGTGGAAATTAAATACCTCCGTCTTAGAGTTCCTTCACATTCAGACAGGGGTTACATTTATTTTAAAAGCTAGATTATTGATGCTTTTTTATATATACTAATATAGGTGATTGGTGGATGGAGACTAAATCAGATTTGTGTAACTGGTTTAAAAATCAAGGGATTATGGCAAAAAATCATAATTTTTTGAAGTATCTGTCACTCAGATAGCAGCTTCAGAGGCTTATAACAATAGCATATACTTCCAGGCATGATTATTCTGAGCAAATTACCAAACTTAAAATTAGTATGAAGGAATTTCAGTATGATAGAGCCAAGACCCTGCAAGCCATACTTACTAATGGTACAAAAAAATTCCCTAATGGGGACCCTTTTGAGGTTTGTAAAACCCTGAAGGACTCTTCCACTATTGATTTCTTGAGAAGTCAGATGATTCTACAGCCACAACAAATGAGCACTTGAGGGAATTGATTAAAAGCCATTATCAGTCCTTGGAATCTCCTCTCAGTCTCTGAAGAGTCAATGCTTTCATGTTTAAGATCTATTAAATCTCCTTCTGTGTTCTGCAGAAGAATCAAAATAGGAGCCTATTACTCAAGAGGAAATAGTCAACGTAATTCAGAAACTAAAACCAAATATTTCCCCAGGAAAAGACAGTCTCTCCAATAAATTATATAAAAGTTTCCTGATGAACTAAGTAAATGTCTTCTTATTCTGTTTCAATAATTTTTTGATAATACTGTTATTTTCCCTTCATTCTCAGAAGGACTATTAATTATTTTATTTAAATCAGGAGATAGAAATGATATTAAGAATTGGAGGCCCATTACCCTGCTAAATTCTGATTATAACATTTTTGCCAGTATTTTGAATAACAGGATAAAAAAATATGCTAAGTGGGTGATTTCACCCTACCAATTTTGTAGGATTCCAGATGGTCATATGAGATGTCTTTGAACACTTATCTGTATCAGGCATTTCTGGATGTATGGTTACTGCTGATTTTTGAAAAAAAGCTTTCGATAGGGTACATCCATCTTTTTTTTAACTTTAGAACATTATGGGGTTCCTATTACAATAGTTAATTTAATTAGGATGTTATATAAGCATAATGCAGCTTTTCCTTTTTTGAAAGGTTGTACAGCTGAAAGCTTCCACTTAAAGACTGGGGTTTATCAAGGATGTCCCCTTAGTCCTCTTCTTTATATATTCTCACTGGACCCTCTTTTGCAGACTTTAGTTAATTTACCACAGTGGACTGAAATTACAGAGAATTTATCTGAAGATAGTCAGCTATTATTGCAGGCTTACGCAGATGATTTAATAATTTACTTTTCTGATCAGACTCAAATTCATAAATTTTTGAAAGCTTTTAATTCTTTTTCAAAAGTATCGAGTGCCAAATTGAATTTACATAAAACTAATGGGTTGTTTATTGGGGCAATGGATCCTGCTGATATGGTACAGGATGGTATTCATATTTCCCGGAATCTACTCAAAATTTTGGGTATTCTTTTGGTCCCAAAACTTACCAGTTGAAAAACTGGAATTAGTGTGAGGAGGTAGATAAAAAGTTTAAAGATGGAAGCAGTAGAAATTCTCAAAGCTGAAGTGCATACACATTATTAAACAGTTCTTCATACCCTGTTTACAGTATGTGGCCATGATTTTCCCTTTCCCATCTCAATTGGAAACCAAGACTTACAGTTTATTTTTTTGAAAGCTTTGGGGTAACCACTTAAATCCAGTAAAGAGATGCAACACTTACTTGAGTAAAAAATCAGGTGGACTTGGGATGATAGACCCTGTAGTTTTTTTGCACTCCTTGTTCATTATGAATTCTATTAAATATGGTTTAACTCCAGTAGAAAGGATTGGACAAGGGTGGGTTAACAGGGCTTTAGGCAAATATTTTATAAAACCTGGCTCCTAAATTGAATCCCCACATTCATATTCCTCAGTATTTCCGGCCTGCTATACAGAAGTTATACAGATGGAAAATTACTAAAGAAATGATTTTGAATAATAGTATGCAGGTTTTCTACCAGTCGATTTTGACAACTTTATATCCTCAAGACCCCTGTTTCAAAACTTGCCCATCAGCTTTGAATTCCAAGGTATTAGCCCAGCTAAATAATATTAGATTGCCTATGCTACAGTGGAAAACACAATGATTGATTTTTATGGGTGCCTGAATGTTCGAGGTAATGCAAAATATAAAGTCATTGATGAAAAGAATTTCCTACATGGATTGCATAAATGCTGAAGAGACGATTGAGCATTTTTTCTTTCAGTGTTCCTATTCAAAGGGTTTGTGGGCATATCTGGTGAAATTATGGAACTTTAAATGGCTTACCTTTGTCACATATGATATTTTGATTCTAGGACTTTATCCTGTTAACCTTTCTCATTTCCATAGTGGGACATTATCTTTATTTTTTTGTTGTTTACAATATTTTTTATGGCAGGCTAGGTGCCAGTGGGTCATATATCAGAAAAAAATGCCTATACCTGTTTTAGTATATTGGTTTCTAATGAGCTCTTAAAATATATTCACAAGATGCACGGAGCTTGCTCCTCTAAACTTCAGAAATGGTGGAAAGGTTTTCTTCACTTTATAAAGTTTAAGTAACTTGGTTTGTTATTAATTTATTATCCTTTTCTGTTACAGTGATTTATTGTTGTTACCTTAATCTTATTTTCTCTTTCTTCTCACTGTTGCTTTGATATACTGTGTTGTTATTTATGTTTATTATTATAATAAAAACTCTACTCTTTTCGATAAGTGCCATGGGATCTTTAACATCCACCTGAACTACCACCAATCCAGGCGGATAGGACCTCAGTTTAACGTTTCATACAAAAGAAGGATGCAATGTGGTCATCTTAACTGGATGGAAGGGTGCCCTTTGTCTGTACACTAATAGTAGCCTTGGTGAGTTGATATGTATAGACATATGTTTGTGTATTTTGTAAGTTAGGAGGAGGGTTGACATGGACATGTACTCATGGTATTGTTCTTTATCACATGTCACAGAAACTGCTGGTGTGCACATTCCAGTGTGCAATGAGAAGTTTTTGCATTGAATTTAGAAATGGATAATCTCAAGCACATGAAGGTAAGCATTTTTTGGGGGTGGGAAGCATATTTGCAGGTTTGTCTGTAATGGTTTCTTATTTTGTTACTTCTTCACAGATTTCGTCTGCATCCTTCTTGAGTTTGGTTGTTAATGATGGTCATGGTCATCTAATGAAAGAACTTCTGCATGTTGCATGTCGTGCCCCAGCACGGGAGGAGGTGCCTGATGTTGAAGAACCTTTTTTGGATAAAAGCCACTTTAACAGAACAACAAAGCATCCGGAAGTTTCCTAAAAAGAAATGAATGACTTCTTACAAGTTAATTGTAATTTGTCCCTCCTGGTTCTCAATCTCAAAGTCAAGTTACATTTCAAACCCACATCTTGTCAAGTAATGCAGCCTGTGCAACTTTTTCCAACACTATCATGGTCAGGGCTGCACAACTGCAAGTTCAGAATACAGTGCATGAATGATATCTTACAGAAATAGTTTTGGTGATATACATACGTCACTTAGTTTATGAATCATAGTCAATCGCATTTGCTGCAGTCTTTCCAAAGCAATTAAATAAATTAAATACAATCTTCATACTTACCAGAATGGATTTCACATGGATATTCTATAGATTCCTCTGTATGATATAGATGCAGTACCATTGCCACTTAGTTTTAGCGAAGGAGACATTTTTTTGTTAACCTGTAAAAAAAACAAAATTAGTGTACCATATGTGTTTGAACATCGCGGCGCTGAAAAACTACAGAAAACAAAACATACAACTAAAGGAAGTGAAACACCATAACAAACATGAGTACACATACTCACTTTATGGTTTAAATATTAAGAAGCTTTGTGTCTGTGTCTGATGGATGCAGTGGTCCGGACAGACTCATGCTCAGTGGTGGTAGTGGCTAACATCATTCCCAGTGGTGGTGGTGGTCTGGGGTGGAGGACAGACTCATGCTCAGTGGTGGCAGTGCCATAACATCAGTCCCGGTAATGGTGGTGGTCCAGGGAAGGACAGACTCATGCTCAGTGGTGGCAGTGGCTAACATCATTCCAGTTGTGATAGTGGTCGTCGGGTTGGCACACCGCCTTTTAACAAATTCAGTTAAAACCTGCTAACATTAACCACATCCTCATCCTCATAAAGAAGTTTCACTCAAAGTCATCTATGTTTGAACTCTGACCACTGGAAAATTCTTTCTCCATTGTGTCATCATCTATGTCAGTGGTGGTCCGTTTCAGGCAGCCACTGCCAGTGCCACCAGGATGGTCCATTCCACATCACCAAACCACGATGACTAGGCTGGATTACGAATACCGAGGTTGCAGTCTGTGCTGGTATGTGCCTCTCATTCATTTTAATGAATGTTAGCAAACTAAAATTTGCAGGAGACAGGTTTGTCAAAGATCCTGACTATTGCCTGCTGAGCTGAATACCCTCTCAACACTTACACTGGAGGGTGGGCATGTGAGGTATTTCAGTGTCACTGCAGTCAGCTCTGGCCATTCACTGACCTTTCCACTCCAGTACAAAGAGGATCTTCAGTTATAGTCAGATGACTGTTTTCAGACAAATATGACTCAGCCATCTCTCGAGCTGCACTAAGTTCAGTTGTTGATGCATCATACTGTTCTCCTGAATCATTTATTTCACAAATACCCACTTTGGACAAAGCCTCCCAAAGTGGGTTGATGCCTCCACTTTGGATGACAGACCACCAGGAACTGCAGTCCCTTTCCCTTGCAGGATATGCTTGATAGTCGTGACAGGTACACCTTCAGCTGGATTATGCTGCTGAGGTTTGCTGATCTTGGCACGTGACTTCTGTGACCCATGAACCAAGCGCACCAGTTGACCACTGATATTTTTTACCTGTTCAGGCCCTGTCTCCAGTACTGATGCAATTCCACATTTATATCGTGGGTCCAGCATTGTTGCTATGGCAAAGTTATCACTACACTGAATGCTCACAATGTGATGATTCTGGTCAAATACTGTCAGCATGTGTTGCAGCAACATATTGCTACCACCGTCTCCGGCAACATCAAGGCCATGCTGTACATTCACCAATGTCTGCCTCAGCACCCACAGCAGTGGAATTGACTGGCTAATGGAGGCAGACTTGCCACTCACTGCCTGTGTGGCATGTTCATATGGCCATAAAATTTTTATTTTAGAGTCCATGAGGTGCCACTGTTCAGTCATCATGAACATGGATGCCCCAGAACTGTCACGGCTAGTGTGCATCACAAGATGTTATGAGATGGCTTTGTATTGATCATACAACCTCTCTGCCATGTTAAAGGGAGTTCCATTGGGTGACAACTTCCAGCTTCAAGTGGTGCTGAGGCAGGCAGGTTTGTATCGCTAACTACTACAGTTGGTCAGGGCCTTTCCAGATCATGAGCAGAGCAGATACTTTGTGCAGCGTCAGCATTTCCTTTACATCAGGGTGCTGCAGAAACTCCTGCACCACAAGATTTAAACAATGTGGGCAACATTAAAAAAAACACCATTCGTGAAGCATTTCACCTCATTTGACCCATTGCCACTTGCTATGAACCCAGCTCTCAGGGACAGGGGTTTAGCCATTTGTCAATTTCAGTCAGTACCACGTCAACATGTCCTCACCAGTGTTTGAACAGGTCATATTGCACATAGCAATTGTTGCATGCTGTTGAATTCCTGGAAGATTGCTACCACGACAATCCAACTTACTGCACTGATTATTCACACTACCAACATCACAAACAACCCCCTGCACCTGCGCCCAGTGTGCAGTTATACACAGATATGAACTCCCCTTTGTTTTGCCCCTTGTCCACATATCCATACTTAAATGAATGAATGGAGATGAGGAATGTTGAAGGGCATATCTTACTGAGTCGGACACAGTGCGGAACAACTCGGGGACAGCATGGGTAGAAAAGTATGTCCTGAGTGGGACTTTCCATTTTGGACAGGCACGTGCAGCAAACCACTGGAATCCAGAATTCTCCACAAAGGAGAAGGGCAAAAGATCAATTGTCAGCATTTCAGCTACAGCACAGTTAAGTTCACATGACACTGTATAATTGGGGTACTTCAGCTTATGTGCAAAAACACTCTGTAATGTGGGCTGACTTAAATGGTTTACACAGGGTGTGATCAGAAATGGTTGTGCTCTGTGATGAATGGCATTGGCAGGGGGTGGAGTGTGGATGTTTGATGAAGATGGTTGCACAGGTGGTGATGACAAACCCAGAAATGCAGTTATTTTGCCAGATTTGCCATCCGGGGTTGATGTACCACTTGCACTAGACATACTGCATTCACCGCCACCACCAAAACTGCTACTCTCACCAGCACTGGACAACATTTCAAAATCATTATGCTCCTCCACCTCATCATGTCTGTAGTAATCCTCTGCTCTTATTACCTCACTACTGCACATGTTTAATTTATTACTGGACTTAATAGTTATGGAGCAAGGATAACATGCTGGTTATGGTTGCTGGTTATGAGGTGGGCAGCCCACTGTGGTATTAGCTGCCAACTTGCACTGAGTCCACCATGCCATGTGCCTATTCTTAAGATGCATATACTGTCCTCTGTGCCCAGATGGCTCCCCATTTTACTTGACTCACACGCACATGGCAAACCTAGCAGATTGCAACTGACTCATCATTTGCATCTTGAACAAAAAATCCCAAACAAGGGATTGTGATGCTCTGCTTTAACATGTCCATGATTTTGCTTATTTAAGTCCATTATTTTAAGCACTGACATGGAGTGGGCAAGTGATATTTTGGGCACTGCACACCTGGACTACAACTGACCACCATGACTACCTCTCATTATTACTGGATCATCATCATCATCATCAACTAAAACTGGTAAATCACAAGTTTTTACAGGGGGATTCCTGCAAACAGACTCAGACACAGTCACTTTAAATTTCTTTTCTCAGTTCCCAACTGGGGTCAATTACGTCATTGTCATATTCATCAATGTCACACGCATCCACATCTTCTGCTTGGATGCTGGCATGTGGACTGCATGTTGCAAAACTGCAACATCATCATCATCATCATCACATTCATCATCGTCATCTACACCACCATCACCTGATATTTTTCACCACACTGAATCACTATGGAAAATGTGTGACATTAACTACCACAGTGACGAATATCACATTGTATGTTACGTTGACATTTTATCAGAATCCTCAGGTTAGGTTACTGGAATATTACTGGGAAGTATGACATCATCTATGCTGCCACTCATTTGCACTGCTTCACACTCCACTATATTTTTGGATACGGTGCACTGGTCAGGAGTCGAACTTGAGGCACCGATACTAATGCTACCACCACCACTAACACCACTAACACTAACACTACGGCTGGGAAAACATCATCTCCTCTGACTACGAGTGAAGCTACTGATTGAACTGTAAAAACATTGTCCCGAATTCTCCCTTTTCCATCACAAAGAGACAGAGACCATTGTTTGTTGTTGTGCTTAGATTGGCAATTAATTTATTTATATATCATAATTCCATATTCCATTTCATCATCCTTTATTATTATATCTCTCGCAATTTCAATTATTTTCATCCATATATCAATCTCTGATCATCCCTCTTTCTTCCTCTTTTTCTCCCCCCAGGTGAAAACCTGGGTGCCTTCTTCTTCTCCTTTTCTGTTAGGTAATGGTGAAAACTGAGACCACTTTCTCCTTCATCTTCTTCCTCTTTTGGTCTTATCCTTTTTCTTTCCTCCCCTTCCCTCCTTCTCTCCCCTTCCCCCCCTTTCTCCTGCCATCCACCTTTGGCAGTCCATAATCATATTATTATCTGCCATCCATCTTTGGCAGTCCAACTGTCCGACAGGACACATCTGTCCTTCACCTTTGACAGATCAACCATACAGTCCCTTCTTGACTGTCTTCCCTTCTTGCTCTGTCTTGTATGGTGGGTGGGAGGGATCAAAACTCCAGCAAAAAGTGACTGAAACCCCTCAGTGCTGTCCATTATGTACCTCCACTTGCCCCTCCTTCCTGTTCCTGGCCATTGTTCTATCCCTGTCTCCTCCCTTCCTTCCCGCTCCTTCTGAGCACAACCATCCTGAAGAAAGGGAAGGGTGCACCAGGACAACCTGGTCTGCCCCTTAAAGAGGCAAACTCCATTGCAGGAGAAATCCTTTCCTCACATCAGCAGTACACTTCTGCGTCTGCATACTACCATGCCCACAGACTATCTTACTGCTAGCATTGCCATAGCGAGACCTGCTTTGCTTGCATATCTCTTTGTGGGTATTTTGGGATCAATAACAATGTTATAACCAAATTTAAATTTTAGTACATTCACTCTCTGATTGGGGGATGCTGGATGTGAAGCCTAAAAAACAACTGTAGCTTCAGCAACAGATACAGATTATCGCATAATGAAAACAACTTCAGTAACCAGTGGTGCTGATGAGGTCACAAAAACAATCCAATCTGGTAAAAATTCCTTTGCTGGTGGAGGTGGCGGGGAGCACTGACTGCAGATTTTCTGACGGTACAAGCAGCAAAACAAAGAACAGATACCACGATCACAGTACAAAATCAGGCAGCTGCAGTGGCTAGCAGGTTCACACTGCTGAGCTGCCCTGCAATACACTAGTCTGTGGCACAATAAATGGTGTATTATTTGATGTCACGCAAACCACTCACACACACACAGAACAGTTCCTCTTCAGTGGTGAACAAGTAATCGCGTAGCAAATTGAAAAGTTTAGTAATATGCCACGTATTGTAAGGTAAACAACTGGAAATTATGAACTGCTGCACCAGATCCACACAACATACAATCAGCAAGAAAATTTCAACAATTACTGACAATATTACTGTGTGTACATTAACACAGTCAGTTATATAACAAAAATATAACCAAAAACAAAGAAATCACTATTTCTTCAACTTAAATCTACCTACACCACAGATATGCCCCTCCCCAAAGCACACTTTCACTGCCTTTCACTACACACACTCAATGTTCTACATTAACATTCAAAATCCACATAAAAGAAAAGCATTTCGATGATATGGGCACAGGAGGGTTTCCTGCAATCGATGAACTAAAGGTGGAGCCCCCAAAAAGCAAAAATGTTTTTTAACAGCTTTTAGAAGGCTTCAATCACAGACAGCTCTCAGAATACACTGTCTCCTACTGCTCCGACACACTACCCCTAACTGAGGCTGTGCAGAATAATATAAGAGCCCATGTACTGAAATCACATGAATCACTGCAAAATTAGCTTTCAGAGCTCAAAATCAAGGCGAAGTGAGCAGAAGTGCATTGATCTCAATGCTCTTTGCTTAAGATTTTTAGTGAGTAGTGGTCTGGGAAGGGGAGTAATCAGAGTCAGTGTTTTCAATGGACTTCACGCTACCCATTATAGCGTGAATTACTCCATTTCACATTGCGGAGCTCTCCAAAACCACCCTTGCTCATGAATCACTCGCAGACTGAATTGAGCCCCCTTCACCCACCACTACATGGGAAATACCCAGCAGCATGTCAGGCATGCGAGCAGTGACCCTCTGTATGCAGATGTACCCACATGTGTAGTGTGTACATGGTTGCCGACACCCACTGACATGCAAAAGGCTCAGGTATGAGAAAATGTGTACACTTACTTGGCATAAGCACAGATCCATCACACAGCATGCCTCTTTTGGAGCTGCAGGTTGACATAGCGATGCCTGCACTGTTCACCACTGCGGGAAATCCCTGTTTGTTGTGACAGGCAGCCTGATTGACGTCCACACCTGTCTCTGAGGCCTGCCCCCTCTCAAACTTCCCTGAAGGCTGGAGCTCCCTGGCTAAAACCAGCTCAATAAGGTTGGGCATCTCAGCCTCTCCCAACCTCTGGTCTCTCTGGACCACTGCCTTGACATGCCTTCTGGAGGCCATTAAAGTTTTTCTCGATGCTTATGGCACCACCATGCCACCTATGCCTCTCTCAGCTGTGCCGGCCACAAACTGAAGTTAGCATATGTTAGTGTTGTTCTAGCTGTGGATGGTGCTGTGCAAAATAGTATAGTGCTGCTCTAACACAGATGTGCACCACTGAGCATGTATGACCCTTGCGTGACTTTCACCATGCTGACGTCGTCGCGCATGCGTCCTAAAAATGGCAATAAATCATCTTGGCGGTAACAATCCAGATAGCACTACACCATGTTGCAAGCCATTTGCCTGGTGCAATCATGACTGCCCAGCACAAAAATTTGCTGTATTCAGATGTGGTATGCAAATGAGCCTACTTAGGCAATTGGGGCAATCCACTACATTAGCATCTCATTATGGCCTCAAATGCATGCATTACCATAATGTGGATTGCCGGGCTATTTCAGTGGTAAATCAGCACCACCTGCACAGCTGACTGGAACTGCAGGCAGAAGGCTGAATACTGGGCTGACAGTCCTTTTCATCCTTTCCAACCCCCCCCCCGTGTATCAATCATGTTGCAGATCTTTCTGTCATCTGCAAATAGGCATACTTTTCCTTCCAGTCCCTCTGCAATGTCACTTATAAAGACATTAAAAAGAACCAGCCCCAGTACTGAACCCTGCAGTACCCCATTAGTAACACCCTTTCTTTGAAGTGGACTCCATTTACTATTATCCTCTGCACCCTGTTGTCCAGCAAATTCTTTACCCAGATTACCACCCTGGGACCCACTCCCAGGCTGGCTAACTTGTTTATTAATCTTTTGTGTGCGACTGTGTCAAATGCCTTGCTAAAGTCTTGGTAGGCCATAACCACAGCCCCTCCCTGATCTACTACTTTGGTCACCTAGTCGAAGAAATCTATTAGATTCATTGGACAAGAGCTTCCCACTATGAATCCATGCTGCCTTGGGTCCTGTGCTCTGCTGGCCTCTAGGCAGTCAACAATTCTTTCTTTCTTTCAAAAGTGATTCCATCATCTTCCCTTCCATTGAGGTCAAACTAACAGGTCCGTAGTTTCCTGCCATTGCCTTGCTCCCACTTTTGTGAAGGAGAATCACATCCACCCTCCTCCAGTCCTCAGGTACCACACCATCCTCCTAAGATTTGCTAAAAAGGGTAGTCAGTGGTATTACTAGTTTTCCCCTTTGTTTTTGTACAATTCTGGGGTGAATCTCATCAGGTCCCATTGCCTTGTCCATTTTGAGTTTTCATTCTTTCAGTACCCTTTCTTCTCTGAATGGTCTGGTATTGACCCCCCATCCAGAGTGCTTCTATTGTTTGGCTTAGGTGCATCCCTCTCCTCTTCTTTTGTGAATACTGAGCAAAAGTATTTGTTCAGTATCTCTGCCTTTTCACTGTCACCCTCTGCCCACCCCCTCCCCTTTATTAAGCCTCACTATCCCTCCCTTGGTCTTTCTTTGCTCACTAATGTACCTATAAAAAGTTTTATCCCCTTTCTTAACTAAGTTGGCTCTATCTTCCTCAGTTTGGGCCTTTGCTATTCTGACTGCTTTCCCCGCTTCCTTCTGCTTTAACTTATAGAGTTCTCTGTCCTGCTCCTTCTTAGATTCCTTATACTTTATGAATGCTATCTTTTTCTCCCTAACCTTCCCTACCACCTCTTTTAAGAACCATAGTGTTTTTTTCCTTCATTTTGTTTTGTTTATTTGCTTCACACAAAGGCTTGTTGCCTCTGTGATGGCAGTTCTGATTTTTCCCCATTGCTCCTCCACCTGTTCTTCTTGCCCTTTTGCTAGTGCATTCCTTAGGTACTCTCCCATTACCAAAGTCAGCCATCCAAAAGTCCAGTACACTTGGTTTTGAATGGCTTGACTCAATTGCTGTGTTTATTGTACCACATTGTCTGGTAGTCGATTGTTCCCAGATGGCTACCCACATCTAAATTTCAAGATAAAAGTTAAACAAAGCACAATTAAACCATTACTTGCATTTTTTTCCTTTTTTTTTTCTTCTAATTACTCTGACTAGGTTACAAACCCAGCAACTTATTTGGAATGGATTTCATTAACTGCAGGTAGTGTGGAACAATTTTCAGAAGGACAGTCCTTACAGGATTTAGGACACTGTCCTACATGCTGGGCCTTTGGAGATCTTGGGCTCAGCTCCGGGCAGCATGGGCAGAGCTTGCACACCTCAGATTTCATATTGAAGAGGAAATACATTATAAGAACCACCGCCATTTCCCCAGCATCCAACAGAAAAACCTCGACGCAGAGAGGGTAGTTGGTCCAGGAGGTTGGCAGGTGGTTAGGAGGAGCAAATCAGGTGCCCCATCACTCTCTGCTCTCCAACACATTACCTCCAAAAACCATATAAACATTACAAACAGGTATCTGCCTCTATCTCTGAAATCAAATAAAGAGGCAGAAGACACTGCAGAGCAGGACACTGCGGCACAGGAGCTAGCACAACAAAACTCACCCAAATCAGGAACCAAAACAAAACAAGCACAAAGGAAATCCAAAAAACTTCTGATCATAGGAGACTCCATGATTCGGGGAGTTCATACCCATCTCCAGCCAGGGGTGATGGTCAGATGTCTCCCAGGTACATCAGCAAGGAGAGACACTGACCGCATTGCTAAAATTGTTCACAAAGCAGGAGGAAACATTGATGTCCTAGTACACATAGGGGCTAATGATCTCGCCAGCTGGTCAGTTGTGGAGACCAAGGAACACCTGACTAGGCTGGGTGACAAACTATCATCTATTTCATCCGGCATCTACTTCTCTGAGATCCTGCCAATCTGGGAGAGGGGAGCAGATGGACGGAAGGTCAGAGAAGGGGAGATAGGGGAGCTAAACACGTGGCTCAAGGGCTGGTGCCAGGAAAAAGGACACAGATTTGTAGGGAACTGGCAACAGTTCTGGGAGCGAAAGTTCTTTAAATTTGATGGACTGCATCTGACTAAAGAGGAGTCAGTGCATTGGAGCAGAAGTTTGATGTCTTTGCAGAATATTTAAAGTAGCAAATGGAGAGGGTGCAGCACCCCATACGTCGAATGGGAAGAACACCCTCCCCTCAGCTAGTGGTCAAACAGGAATTCAGCATGTTTGCCATTCATTTGCATCACCAGGTAAGAAAAAAGGTTTGTCTCCCCATACGGCACAGGGTAATGCCAAACTTCACCCAACAACTAACACACAAAATCTGGCCAATGGAAAATCATGTACACAAATGCTCACAGCCTGGGAAATAAGATCCCAGACCTGCAGGCAATAATGTCAGAGGCTAAACTGGACATAGTAGCAATAGTGAGACGTGGTTTCCAGTAACCACACCTTGGGAGACTTCAGTACCTGGCTATGTATTGTTCAGAAGAGACCGAGGGTGCAAAAGGAGCAGTGGCCCTGTATGTTAATGAAAATATCAAAGCTACAGAAATTCAGAATACACATAAGGAGCCAGAAGAACTGTGGGTCACCCTGGAAACAGGAAATGGGACAGCCATAAGAACTGGGGTTGTCTACAGGCCCCAGACCAGAGGGAAGACATAGACACATTACTGTTAGAAGATCTACAAAACATGACAGCTCAAGGAGGTTCTGATAATGGGAGACTTCAACATGCCGGATACAGATTGGTCAATACCAGCAGGAACATCTGCCAGAACTAGACTCATAGTGGATTCCCTGCAGGGGGAGGGCCTCAAACAACTGGTACAGCAACCCACAAGAGATAGGGCTATCCTAGATCTAGTACTGACTAACAAAGAAGGGATCACAGATCTCCAGGTAGAAGGTCACCTGGGAGCCAGTGACCATCACATGGTATGGTTCAATTTGGCTACTACATCTAAATCATCCCATTCCAAGGCAAAAATATGGGACTTCAGAGGAGCTGACTTTGATAAGATGGCCAACAGAGTTAAGCTAGCCCTGGAAAAAGAAACACAGGTGAGGGGTACAGGCAAAGTGGGCAAGCATTAAGGATACAATACTTGAAGCAACATCCCATTGTGTTAGACAGAAAAGGAAGTGCAACAGAAGAAGGAAACCACTTTGGTTCTCAAATACAGTAGCAGAAAGGTCAGAGCCAAAAGGCTGGCCTTCAGAAATATAAGGGAACACAGCGGGATGAAGATAAGGAGGCATACCAAACTGCCCTAAGGGAAGCAGGTAAGGCAGTAAGGCAGGCAAAGTCCCAAACTGAGGAAACACTAGCACGAACAGTAAAAGAAGGTGACAAGACTTTCTATAGATACATTAGTGAAAGGAGAAAGTCCAGAGGGGTATTGCTGATTTAATGGAGAAAAGGGAGCATGTGAGGAGAAGGACCCTGTAAAGTCATCTATCCTAAATAGATACTTTGCTCAGTTTTACTGAAGAGAAGGTAGGGCAGGGCCCACAGCGCAGCATCATGGACACAGGGGAGGGAGGTGAGCACTACTCCCTTCACAAAGAAAGGGTCCTACAAGAGCTTGCTAAGCTCAGGGTGGATAAGGCAATGGGACCTGATGGCATACATCCCAGGGTACTTAAGGAGCTAAAGGAGGAACTAGCAGAGCCATTAGCAGAATTGTTTAGTGAGTCTCTGAGCACAGGAGAGGTCCCAGAAGACTGGAGAAGGGCTTCATGTGATCCCGCTCCACAAGAGTGGTAGCAGGGAGGGAGGCGGGGAACTACAGACCGGTCGTCTTACCTCAGTAGTGGGCAAGATTATGGAGGCACTCCTTAAGGAAAGGATAGTGCAACACCTGGAATCCATAGGGGCACAGGATCCAAGACAGCATGGGTTTACAAAGGAAGGTCCTGTCAAACTAATCTCATAGATTTCTTTGACTGGGTAACCAGAGTGGTGGACCAAGGGGAGCAGTTGATGTCGCCTACCTTGACTTCAGCAAAGCTTTTGACACTGTTCCACATAGAAGATTGATAAATAAGCTGGGTAGGCTCGGGGTGGGTCAGAAGTTGGTCAACTGGGTGGCAAACTGGTTGACGGGCAGAAAACAGAGAGTGGTGGTAAATGGTATACAGTCAGAAGAGATGCAAGTCACAAGTGGGGTACCTCAGAGATCAGTCCTCGGGCCAGTCCTCTTCAATATCTTCATTAGTGACCTTGAAGATGGACTAGAGGGTAAGGCTTGTCTATTTGCAGATGATACCAAGATCTGCAACAGAGTAGATGATCCAGATGGGGTGGACAGAATGAGAAGAGATCTGGATAAACTAGCAGAATGGTCAGAAGAGTGGCAACTGGGATTTAATGCAAAGGAGTGCAAAATCATGCACATAGGGAAGAGAAACCCTGAAGCCACCTATAGGCTGGGAGGGAGTTGCTAGCAGTCACAGAGGAAGAAAGAGACTTGGGCATCATCATCACTGTTGACCTAAAATCATCCAAGCAGACCTCTAAAGCAGTAGGTAAGGCTAGGGGTGTTAGGGTGTATTAGTAGAGGTATCTGAAGTCGTAAGAGGAGAGGTATTAATCCTCTGTACAAGACACTGGTTAGGCCACATCTGGAGTACTGCGTGCAGTATTGGAGGCCACACCTTCACAAGAACATTAACCAAATTGAGGCAGTCCAGAGAAGGGCAGCAAAATGGTGCAGGGACTGCATCAGAAGACATATGAGGACAGATTAGCGAGCTCAATATGTATACCCTTGAGCAAAGGAGGAGAGAGGTGATATGATCGAGGCATTCAAACACCTTAAGGGCATAAACAAGGTGAAAGAGTCTAACATGTTTAAATATAAGAAAAATAGCAGGACAAGAGGACACAGCATGAGATTAGAGGGAGGCCGATTAAGGGAATGTGAGGATATTCTTTTTCACAGAAAGGGTGGTGGATGCATGGAATGGCTTACCACAAGAAGTGATGGCTATGAATACAGTGCAGGGCTTCAAACAGGCATGGGATAGGCATAAGGGAGCCTTGCGGTCCTTATCTGCCGTCAACTTCTATGTTTCTATGTTTCTATCCCTCTTACTGTCCGCTTTTGAGAGTACCAGGTCTAAGACTGCTCCCTCCCAAGTGGGTTCCAACACTAACTGCCTCAGGCATGTCTCCTGTAGGGCATCAAGAATGACTCTGCCCTTGGATGTGGCTGCAGCAAATGTACTCCAGTTAACATCTGGCATATTTAGGTCCCCCATCAACAATATCTACCCTGTTTCTGACATTCTAAGGATGCCTCCTATCATTTTCTTGTCTATTTCCTCCCCCTGAGATAGGGGCCTGTATATGAATTGTGAATTGTGGTGCCATTTCCTGTCTCCAGGGTGACCCACAGTGCCTCCTTTCCTCCCTGTTTACCTTTTAGTTCTGTTGCTTTGATCCCTTCCCTTATGTAGAGAGCTACTCCTCCTCCTCTTTTATCCTCCCTGTCTGTCCTGTAAATTGTCTACCCCGGTATGTTGACATCCCATTTATGGTTCTCTGTTTACCAAGTTTCTATGACTGCCACAATATCCTGGTGTCCCTCTTCAATCAAGGTCATTAGTCCAGGAACTTGCTACCCAGACTACAGGCATTGGTACTCATTGCCCTCCATTTTTTGATGGCCTTATCCCTTTTGTCCCTATCCCTCTACTTACTACCTTTGCCTTTTTTCCATTTAGCCCTGCCCTACCCCCTACTGACCTCTCTACCTTGGAGTTAACTTTGTTAACTACTCTGTTTTGTGGTGGGAGGCTGGGAATTCTGTGCTCCTTTTTAGTGCCTCCCCCCTTGGCTAGTTTAAAAGCTTGCCAATGAAGCATTTAAACCTATCAGCTAGGATCTTGGTTCCCCTCCCATACAGATGCAAACCACCATGCCAGTATAGGCCTGCATCCCTCCAGGTGGACCCCCAGTCCCCAATTAAACCAAAACCCTGTGTGCCACACCATTTTTTTATCCATTCATTGAAACCCAGTGTGCATATAACATAGCTAGATGTACTAGATACAGACCAAAGTAACTACAGCTAAAATACATATCAGGGAATCAAGAGTACACAGTTACCATGGGGAGCCAATGCAGAATAAATCTAAACACCAATAAAATAACCTATGTGAATGCAAACTACTGTAGAGTGCTATACATTGAGGAAGAAAAGGTTTGAGTATTCATGGACATTAAAGCTGATAAAACTGTTTCTGAGATTGAGTCACAGTAATATCAATTTAGAGCCTTAAGTTATTAAAAAAAAGATTCACTAGATTCTGTTTTCACTGTAATCCAGTTGTAGAAATGAAAGGAAAAGTGTGACTGTCATTGGGATTTGAACCCAGGACCTCAGCAATCTACACTTTAGTTCTTAACCAACTGAGCTATGAGAGTTCAGCCAATTAAGACCCCCTGAGTTTTCTTATGTGAATCACACATACATTCCTTTCTGTTGTTGCAATGAGCAACCATGAAGTCTTTTTATGGACTTTTTGAAAGTAATAAATCCAATTTACTGTTAGCTAAGTTTGTTGGGAAAACAAGAACAGGCAAATTGCTCCTGTCACATTTGTGGTGAAGAGAATACTCTTCATATGATTTCAATCTGCCATATTTATGTTACCTTTTTAGCTAATCTTTTTTTTTTTAATTTTATTATTAAAATGTTCATTGCAATACAGAAATAAAAAATAGTACAGCCTCATTATAGAATGTCTAACGTAATACAGAACAGAATAATGAGAATTCCAACATGGGCAAACCCCCACAAAGATATAGCTCTCACTTGGATATAAAAGTAAACTGTGAAGTGGGATCAGCCCCTAATCTTTTTATTAGCCAACCATTGAAATAAACAACTATAAAAAAA
This sequence comes from Neoceratodus forsteri, assembly GCA_016271365.2. Classification (NCBI taxonomy): domain Eukaryota; kingdom Metazoa; phylum Chordata; order Ceratodontiformes; family Ceratodontidae; genus Neoceratodus; species Neoceratodus forsteri. Next base: position 446,520,465 of record CM057451.1, on the reverse strand, counting down.
CAATTTCATACAAATAAAAGAACTGTAAATACACTGTCAATAGGAGATACTACAGAAAGGTGTTAATCAGCAGCCTATTACATAATACATAGACAGTAAACAAGAACAGTGCATTAAGGGGCAATACATTTAAGAAGCTTTAAAAAGAAAATCAGCCATGGTACAGTGGTAGTCATAGAAAAGTTTCTCAGTACTGAGGTATGCCTGGATATCCTGAGGCATAATGAGGCAGGATCACATTACAGTGAATACAAACTGCCTGAGTGATACCTCAGTGGTACCTCGAGGTAGGACACTTTTAGATAACTACCACATAGGTGAAAGGAAAACAAGAATTCTGTTCACATAGGAGGGATAGCATGGGGAAGAATTCAGGAATGGGTTCCAATAAATACTGCATTTTTTCAAGGAGCCCACTAACACATGGGACATCTTTTCAAAGTGCGCCAACTGGCCCACTGCATGCAGCCACTCTATATGTGAAGGAGTCTTCATGGATTATCACCTACACAAAAGGAGATATTTTGCCACCAGATCAACAGCAGTTAGCCAATGAGCCTGTGGAGAGTATCAAAAGACCTTAGGGGCAGTGAGTCCCAAAAGTATAAGTGGGGTGTCAACAGTGGCATCCCCCAGGATGAAACGCAATTTTGCAGCATTTTGCAGTACTCTGCAGAATGCTGCAGCTGACCTAATGAATAAAGCAATGTTATTCCAAAGGTAATTAGTCCCCTTTGCCACTGAGGAAAATGTGAGACTGCCAGGATGAAGTGAATGCCACAGTTTCCTGCATGACAAAGGGGACTACTTGCCATTGAAATTACATAGCTTTATTCAGTAGGTCCACTGCAGCATACTGCGGAGTGCTTTAAAAGTGTGTTTCATCCTGGGGGATGCCACTGTATATGCCGACCCAGGACTAGTGTACATAGATGGGGAAACATAGGATAAGAAGGTAGAGAGTAATCAGTAGGACCAAAGTATGTGGAAAAGGGAACTTTTGTTTCTGCCACATTTCCAACAGAGATTGGAATTCAGCAGCCTCATGGATGTTGACACACTGGTGGTCATGTACCATCTGTAGAAGCTTATTTTGAATGATTTTGATTCTACCATCCCTATAGGCTGCATTTGCTACTGCCAGCATCTGGTTCATACCTCATCTGTGTACAGAATATTGCAATCCTCCTGCCATTTGAGGCATGCAGCTTGAGAAGGATATGGGAGAGAGTCATTGATTTCTTTGTAAATCCTCCCTGCCTTGCCCTTAGCAAGGTGACCCCATTTTTTATGCAGTGGACCAACCCAGATTCAGGCTTGCCCTGTGAAGGGGTCATCTAGATTGCAGAAGACTCCTGATCTGGAGATAACCTCCAGAAATCCTGCATATGAAGAGAAAATCTCTGTGCAAGAGGAGAAGGAATCAATGCAATTCATATTATAAAGCTCCTTACCTAATAAGATCCCTAAGATCCAACTTGGGCCAGATAGGTAGTGAACCCCAATCCTTAGATAATGGTTACCTTGTTGGGTGGTGTACCCAGGAGGGACACTTTCCAATTTTATGAATTTGCATATCTTAAACCAGTAGTACCTAGAGGCTGCTAGAAGTGGGTGAAACATTAGGTCAGTATGGACCTTATTACATACAAACAGCAGGGGAAGCAACCATCTGTGACATCATCTTCCATCTGCCTTCAGAAATGTGGGGAATGGGACATCAGAGAAAACCACTAAAGTGTCTGAGTAGTTTAGAGGCCATATGGTAGCCTAGAAACCACAGGAGCACCCAATCCCTTTATGCAGGTAAGCCTACACTTTAGGCCTGCTGAAATGTAGATCCTTGCTGTCCCATAGAAATTCACCAGCCAATTTGTCTATATTTTCGGAGCAAGCACTCTGGATTTTGATGTGGGGATGTGATACTAGGTATAAGGATACAGGGTCCATTGCCATTTTAAAAGATGCTATCATTCTACTAGGGACAGACTGAGCCTTTTCCTTCTTTCTAGCTCAGCCTAAGTAGACTGTTTCAGAGGAGTGAGATTTAAGTGTGTAAGTTTAATCTGCTTAGTTTTAAGCTGGATGCCTGAGAAAGATATCCCCTGCTCTGCCCACATGAGCCCTCTATCCTCAAATATTGAAGAAGAGCAAAGGTGATTAAGAGGCATAACTCCATCTTATGTTGATTGATCTTGAGCTTTGATACTTGGGAGAATTGTTGTAGAAGATCCAATAAGGAGTCCAGGGCTTAGGGGCATCATCTTGGAGGGGAAGGAGATCATCCACACACAACATGGTGCAATACTCTTTTTTGTTGGTTTGAATGCCTCTCGGAAGCAGGTGCCACTAATGACAATCACTAGGGGCTCTATCACCATTAAAAAAATGGAAGGCAGAGCGTGGATATCCTTGTTTAGTACCCTTCTGTAGAGGGAATGCCAACAATATAATGTGACTGGTAAATAGAGCTGGTCAAGCCTTTATTTTTTGAAGAAGAGCCGAGCCAGAGCTGAGCCAAGCTTCTGGCTTGGCTCTTAGAGCCAATCACAAGTTGAGCTGAAGGTTATTTGGAAATTCAAAAACAGACCTGTTTTTTTATAAGAATTTTATACTGCAATAAATTCCTACAATGTATTTTGCATACTGTATTTCACAAAATACTTCTAATTAAAAAAATCTGTTTTATAAATATCTGAGACAAAACAACTCACTTAAGATGCATTCTAGGATGTCCACAATATATTTTTCATATAAAAAAATATACAATGACTTTTTTGGTCTACTAACATGCACCAATCCAAGGTTTCACTTAATTCCTTCCTGCCCCACCCAGCCACATTGGTTTTTACTGAGTCACACTACAGAAATTTTACTTGTAATAACTAATACATTACATCACCATGAGCAGAGTCTGACCACTGACCTGAAACCGTCATCACCTTCAAACCCCCACCCCCACCCCTGGCAGTCACAAACTCACAACAATTCACAATTTGTTTTTATATACAGGTGATCCCAATTATAAAAATAAACTTAATGTTAGAGAGGTGAGAGCAAACAGCATAGCAAGACAAGTCACAAGCAGCACAGCAAAAGCAAGCAATTCCAATGGCAAAGGCAGACCAGGCAGAAGAGTAGGCAGCCTGGTTGACAAAGGGGGACAGGAAACGCAGATCAACACTGAGTAAGCACAAACACTACAGTATGGAGTGAGGTATCTTAGTGAAAGACAAGTTGTTACTGTTTGCCATACTGGACAAAGCAGCAGGTGCTGCAATCAACAGCAGAGTGGAACCTTCACCCATTCACTCTTCTGCAGCCAGAATGTGTACTCAGTACAGATCATGGTCAAGAGGACAGAAAAGAACTAATTTTTTTGAACTACTGGCTAATATAAATCTAATCAGTTCAGAAACCAACAGCTTGTCCTGGCAACGACTGACCTAATGGTGGGCTATGCACATGAGAGCAGGACAGGCAAGCATAAGTGCACCACCCACACCACAAAGAAGAGTCTCATTACTGCCTTCTCTTCCCTTCCCTTCCCTTCTCACATAAACAGTTAAAACTGTCCTGCATGTAGTATGGGAATGAAATGCCGCAGCAGCTGGTAATTCTAAACATTTCTAAACCAGTGGTGCTCTGTGTCTCTTTCACATGCTACTGTACTGTGATGTCCCTACCTTGGATTGATTTTACTCGCACTGTGCACCCTGAAAAAATACCAGCAAAAACAGGCACAGAAGAATTAACAAAAAAGGGGTAACTTCAAATAAAATGAAATCTAAAGCAAGGACTTAATGCTCTAACGATCTGTTGCTATGAGATCCAAACTTTGTTAACTTGGACCACAGCAGTGGTTACCCTCACCTGCTTGATCTCAGAAACTGGCACTCACTTCTGCTGCAGTGTATGGTTTAACAGTGCACCACACTTCCTTAGAACTGATGCCCATGATTAGTGGGGTTGCAGGAGGGTTCTCTTGCGATAAGAGTGCTGGGGAATGGGCACCTACAATAATGGTGAACCACTCCCCAGCACATTCAGACAGCTACAGAAGCATAGGGCAGTGGGATGGGAGGTGGGCGACTTTAGCGACAGGATGCCACTATACATACGCATGTGGGGGGGGGATCCGGCACTCACAGTGGGAGATGTGAGGGATGGTATCATGGTGGGTTGCTGAGTTGACCCTGTGGCGTAGTGAGTGGGTTGCTAGCATCAGTTGGCAGGGTACTGGGTTCAAGTCTGGGTGCTGGTGCATTTTTGTTTTGTGCACCCGGCCCTAACATTTTTTTTATGTTTTCACCCCCCCGACATGCACCCCCCCCAGGAGTTGATAATCCTTTAGTAGGGGGGCATGAGGGAAAAGCCCCCCATGGGGGCGTGCAGTCCCCAGCGCCCTTTTGCTTTGTGATGGGGTGTCAGAGTGCTGAAATAAATTTTCAGCACTCTTGACTTCTGCATAATGTTGATCGACTATAGGCTTTCACCGTTATGACATAGAACCAACGGAGGCCTGGTCGCTCCCAATATGTGGTCCTCCACTCTCACCCTTTGCCACAGTCCAATCTCTTTGTACTTCCAGGCAACTGGTGCTCACCTCTTCATAATTCCTGCTTCTTAAGGACACTTCTGCAGACTTTACTTAAGATGGAGCGCATGTGGGGACAAGGAGACATACAACATAAGGAGACAATTCATCTATGATGACAAACTTTCTCTTAGTGGCAATGGGGACCATAGCTGTTTAAGGTCTCAGGCAGCCTGTACACCATGCTTTCTGCCTGTGCTGCATGTTTCAGATCTCTAAAGAGGGAGGCTGGCAAGGATACTGTAATTAACACTGACAGTCAAACACCAGGGAGCCTAGTCTGATGTAACATGCTGAGCTATGAATCAGTGGCAGCTTGAGTTTGGAAAAATTATAATGGGGAAAAATAAAAACAGTTTTTTAGCACAACCTGCCGATCTTTCATCTCCACTGGCACTGACTTCATCTACAGGGGCGTTCGACCAGTCCTGTGCTACTGTTTTTATGCACATTAGACAGTTTTAAATAATTTATACAGTATGCTGTTAATGTGCAGTACTCGGTGGAAACAGTGCTGTGTTGTTCGGGCTACATAAAAATAATAAATGATTGAGCTTAAGAGTCTTGATGCTGAGTGAAGGAACAGCAGAGGGAAATTCTCAGAAAGAAAGTTGTGACATTTTATAAAATAGATTCTATGGACGCTCACATCCAATTCCCTCAAGTTTTTTTTTTTCTCTGTGTAGGGACTAGGCTGCTAGCTAAAAGCAAATGTTTCTACATTAACGTTAACGGCCTGTCACACCAGGGGTGGTAAACAACAAATGACACAGACATCAGCAGCAAAGCAAGCTAAATTCTAACATGTTATACTCTTAATTGTTGCTTTTAAGCACTGTTTTATTCCTATTTTTGGAACAGACAACCCTCTCCCATCCTAGAATAACATGCTGGCTGGCTTAACTTTCCTCCCCCCAGACCCCTTGCCCTATCCCAGTCCTGACATCCAGCAAACTTCCACCACTCCCTGGCTGGTTCCCTCCCCTGCAGTGCCAGCACCCATCTGGCCCAGCCATCAGTCAGCACCAGCTGACCTGCCCACTGCCTTGACTGATTTCATTTGACCCTCACCTGACGCCACTCCACTTTGCTCATGTTCAGCCTCCCAATCCTCCAGATGACAGACACCTATTCTGAGTCCCAGGCCAAAGCCAACCAGGCCTCTACTGTGGGCCCTCCCTCATCCCTGGAATCAATCAAGTTCTAAACTGCCCCCCCCCAACCAGCTGCTGAAGTGTATGGACTGTGGAGATCGGAGCTCAGAAGAGGAGGCTGGAGTGAGCCTTTACTTTGCAGTAGAACTGCAGTGCAGCTGACATAGGGAGAAAGCAAGAAAGGACCCCCAACAGAAAAAAGGTCTGTTCACCCCATACCACTTACTTTACTTCTGTTCTTCTCTGACTCCTTGTTCTGCTGATTTTGGGACCTGAGTGTTTTGCAACTTGATCCCTCCAAGACCTATCCGCAGTCACTGTACAGGGTACACTGTCACTAGGGGTGGGGGAGAAAAAAAACACAATCTCTGCACTGCAGAAGTTATGGTCTGGACAAGGGGATGATGGATGGATGGATCAACTTAACTCACATGCAGACAATGATGGCACACAGCGGCACACACACAACATCAATCCCACTCTCTCCGACTACTGGATGATGTCCATCCATCATTGTCATCATCCCCTCCCTTGTGCTTGCGCACTAGCTCCAGTGCCACCAGGAACACAGGGAAACTGAGTTATTTTTAGCGAGCAACACAAGAATACTTGGTTCGGCTTGTGGCTCACAAGTCAGTAATAGAAGCGAGTCGGGCCAAGCCAGGTCTCAGGCTCGAGGTTGGCTTGAGCCTGTAGTGGCTCACCCACCTGTACTGGTAAATACTCTGGAGGAAGGTGAGTTATATATTGTACACACTCATATGAGAAATATTTTCCACCTCTATGAGTGAAAGTCCTTCTCAAAGTTGATGGCCATTGCTGCATCTGGGGAGGAGAGGTGTTTGGCCATAATTAGGTTGGCCATGGGACAGCACTGGTTAAAGCCCAAATGGCCTTTCACAAAACCCACCTGGGTGGGGGGTATGAGGCTAGATAGGTTCTTTCCAAACATGGTTACCAAAGGTTTTACCAAAATTTTGGCTTCAGTATTAATTATTTCAAAACTGCGCCCAAAACTTGGCACCCTCTACAGGAACCGCACCTGTCTCCCACTACCCGTCAGACGTGATTTAGTCCTGAAAATGATTCGACCCACCTTTGACTACTGTGATGTAGTCTACAGCTCCGCCTCAAAGACCACCCTAGCCAGACTTGATCCCCTCTTTAATGCGTTCTGCCGCTTTGCCTCGATGCCCCCCCGCTCACATCACTGCGAGCTCTACCGTTCACTGGCCCTGCCATCCCTGAGCAACCAGCTCCTAATTCATAGAGTTAAATTTGCTTCCAACTTCTGGTTCAGCTCCTCCTGCCCTACCCGCATCCTCCCTATCTTCCCCACCTACCCCCACCCATGCCCTCAGGTCCACTGACACTAAGCTATTAGTCATCCCCCACCGAAGGGCCACTGCCAGCCAATCGGCCTTCTCTTACCTCTTCCTAAACTCTGGAACAGCCTGCCGGCCCAGATCCTCAATTTTCATCCAAATACTCCTTATCCTCTGCCCTCTCTAACTTCCTCGCACCAAATTGCAACTGCCCCTGACCTCCCCCTTTGAGTAGCTTCTCTCCCCATTGCCCCCTAGTGCCTGACTTGTGGCTGCCATCGCCTAGTTGTCTGGCTTATATGCTCTCACTTACCCTCACTCACACACCTCTTCTCACTCCTAACATCTCCCTTCACTCCCCTTTCCTATCTAACATACGCTCTTCTGCCCCTACCCATGGCTACCAATGCACCATTCTCCCTCCTCCCACCTCACCTAAACCTACCCCCTATGCCTAATGCTACTAGTCCACTCCTCCTCTACCCCCATCTTCGCTCTCCACTCCTACCGTCAACGAGTGAATCCCTTGCAGCTCAAGTTGTTACTGGCACTCAAGTTCTGTTCTGGCACACTAGTTCTGCTACTGGCACTTACGTAATTCATGTATTGCCTCGTTGTGTACCCATGATATGTTTACCCTGTCCCTGATGTGCATGCTCTGTATAGGTCTTACCTTGCCTCGTACCCATGATATGTATACCCTGTCATTGATGATCATTGTTCTGTACTGTTCTCCTTATGTAACAAGTTCAAATGTAATCCCTCCAAACCATGTACATTATCTGTATTGCACTACTGCTAACTCAACTATTGTATGTATACCTACCTCCTCTGTAACCCCTCCCCCCAGGTCGCACCGTGAGACAAGCATCTTTTTGCTCAGCGTGCCTTTCCTGGTGAAACATTTTCAATAAATAAATAAATTAGTGATGTCGTTCAATAACTCTCCAGGCGATAGGACTCCTTCCCTTTTGTTGTGGAGTACATTAACGACCACTTCTGTCACAAAGTTTGGGAGGGAGTTGGTCGAAAAGGTTGTTAGATTTCCTATGATGGCACTGATTTGTAGAAATCAACAGGGGGGCCAGCCCACTGGTGCAGCGTTTTGATTTCCACTTGTGACGCTGGCTTCCCAGGTCCAGGAGCAGACTCAGTTCATTGGAGGGCCGACCAGGGGAGAAGGCTTGAGCATCTCGGGACTACTTACCTTCTCCAGGGGAAGGGAGCAGATCAAGACCCATAGCTTGTCTATCCCAGGCAGAGGTCTGAGGTACAGCAAGTCCTGCATCTTGCGGGGGTAGCTGGGGGAAGCTGTGTGGTGGACATTGGTGCCTAGTGCATTGATGTTAGGACACAACACCACACAGGAAAAACACCACTGAGGCAATGGGTAGATGGCGCGCCAGTGCTGTCCCTGATTGTGGCTGTCTGCCTGAGCATGGGGGGACCCAACAAAATTCAAGAGACATCGGGGTGTCTAGGCCCTGCCCCATACCCACCTGGAGGGTATAACCACAGCTCCATGGGGGAACCTCCGGGGATTCTGACAGGCAAGTCATGCGGTAGCACCAGGTATCTCACAAAGGAGTGGAGTTCCAATGAGGGGAGGAGGGCAAAACTAGAAAGTTTAAAAAAAAAATCAACAGGGAAGCCATCTCACATAGAAGCTTTGTGGGTAATCATGGCTTGGATGGCACCTTCTACATCTTGGAGCATAATTGGAGCCTCCAAAACCACCACTTATATAGGGGCAATCTTGGGGATCATAAGCAAGTCAAAGAACAATTTGATCAAATGAGTGCTGGGGGATCAAGGATGAGTACATCTGATCATGAAAAGCTGCAATGAGGCTATGGATCTTGGTAGGAGAAGTCTGGATTGAGTCAGCTGTGTCAACTAGGCCTGGAATCTGCCTTTCATCTTGTGCTTTCCAGACTTCCTAAGAGAGGACCATAGTCGCTTTCTCTCTTCCCACCCCAGTAGGTGTGTCTTATGTGAATGACAGAAAACTCAGCATTCCTCAAGAGAAGGTTATTGAGTCAGTGGCTAATGTTTGCTAAATTAGCATTGGCCTCCACAGGCAGGGGTCAGGGATTTGTGCTTGGCATCTGCATGCTGCAAAGCTACTTATAAATCCTTGATATCAGTTGCTTTCTTCCAGCCCCTATGTACTGCATAACTGATATCTTCCCCCTCAAGTTCACCTTGAAGGCTTGAGAAGAGATGCATGAACTCCACCAACTCCAGGAATATTTGCTTTGAGCATACTTTATTTCATCAAAAGTTCACATATAGATCATCATGTCTTTGGGAAGGACCCACAATTTTTAACCTTCTATAGGGGCTTCTTCCAGGATGACATGGTGTGTCTAATGGGTAATTAAACAACATCTGTTAGCATTAATTTATTCTGTATTGCTAGGCCCTCACACCAAGAAAGTGCCCTAGCATACAGATGTACATAATGTTTTTGTTTTAATATGAATAAAAACCTATTATGTACACTATTGTGGTACCATGTCTCACACAGCCCCATTCAGGCCCCCATGCTTGCTTTTAGGTGCTTGCATGCTTTTCTTTATCCCTCAATGATAACTGAAATCCTTAAGTTTCTAAAAATGATGGACATTAAAATTATTTTTCTCTTAAATACACTGTGATCAATCTCCTATCCTAGGATCCCATATTTCAAATAAAGACAGTTCTGTTTTTTTAATGCATATAATTCTAAGAAAAGTGTCCACATTCATGATTGTTTGAATTTGTTGTACAAACAGCCACAGCCACACAGCCCCAAAAACAGTCTGGGTAGCACTACAAACTGCTTCAAGAACACTCTCCAAAGAACTATGTTTTTACTATAGTTAGAAACTGCTTTTCTTCAGATGCTGGTTTCATCTAGGTGCTTAAAAATGCACAATATCCATCAACATGTAGAAATGAAATCAACGTCCAAATTTACCTACTAATTACTTTGATTTGCGCATCAGAAATCCTATTTGTTTCTCTTTACTCAGTTCATTTTTCTTGTTATGGTATCACTATTAATAATAGAAACATGAACAAATATGTAAGATACATATATACATAGATACATAGACAGTGTTGGCAGATAAGGGCATATGGCCCACCCAGTCTGCCCATTTGAGCTTGTAAGTTCGGTTTATATTTTCCTAGAAGTCTGTTGCCCCTTACCCCGACCTCCAGAATTCCTTTATGTCTATCCCATGCATTCTTAAATCCCGTGATTGTTTCAGCCCCCACCACTTCCTCTGGCAGGGTGTTCCACTTGTCCACTCACCTGTTCTGTGAAGAAATTCTTCCTCACGCTTTCCTCTGAATCGTCTCCTCCCTCCAACTTCATCCCATGTCCTCTAGTCCTGGAACATCTTTTTCACTTAAAAATAGTGTATTCCTGCACCCTGTTCCTCCTGTAAGATACTTGTATGTCTCTATCATATCCCCTCTCTCCCTCCTCTCCTCCAGGGAGTACATATTCAGTTCCTTCAACCTGTCCTCATAGGACTTGTGATGCAATCCATGTACCATCTTTGTTGCCCTCCTCTGAACCTTATAGATCTTTATACATAACACACACAAAATCTGAGATAGTGTGCCTATTAGTATTTTACTCTTTTAGTCACTAATGCTATTTTATGGCATATGACACAGACAAAAATACTTTTAGTTTTTTATTGCCATGTTCAATGGAAATCCCATAGTAATACATATTATACTCTAGCTTGCCTGCTAAGTAACATCATTTGGCTTCCTTTTTCAGCTTCACATTCTATTTCAGAGCAAAACAGGCATATTACCCTAAGTGGTTTTAATATGTGATGTTAAGATCGGGGTCTATGGTCATCGTAGTCATGAGCAAATTCAAATGTAACCGATGTGTAAATGTCAATTTATATTAGTGTTACCTGGCTAAGATATGTGATCTCAATTTGTTACTTGGCTAAAATTAGTGGCCTCAGTTTGTTTTGTTATCCCACTGTGTTGAGCTACATGTATATGGTTGTACTCATTTTAAGCATTTTCTATGTAACCTATGTGGAATTGTTTCTTTGAATGTCCTGCTGTTCAATATCTTTGTACCATGTGCCACCTACAGTAGATGGCCCAGGTCATACTTGCAAATGGTCCTCTGGACCAGTGTACCTACTCAGTCATCAAATACATAAATAAAAATAAACAAATAAAACGATGTATGTCCAGTGTCCACTTGTATCATTCCCATGTGTTTAACAAACTTTAATTCCAATGTAGCAAACACAACTATAAAATGTATGCCTTTACATAAACTTCAAAGTATCTAGGATGTCACTTGCTTCCAAATGCTGTGAAATTATCTCTTGTAAGCCCTGATAGTAAGTACGAGTGTTTCAGTCATTGGTCACTTACTTGAATGTCTTATGTGCTAGTAAGTGGGTGAAGTCCTCTCTCTTGTTATTTCCTAATATCAAAAGACACAGAGAGCAGAAAAGTATTTCAGAAACAGGCCAAAGTGGAAAAGTAATGAGAGTGGGTTGGGGCTGGCCATGGTACTCACATAAAAGAGGTCTTCTTCCTTGTCTGTCTTTAGGTGTTCAGACAGCGTTTATGCTACTGTTTTATTGGGGCTGACCTTGAAGGTGGTTTGTCAGGTGGTACGTACATCATTTGAATTACAATGTGTGTCCATCCCACCTGTTCTCATTCTTGTTGTTGCTAGGCAATGCCTAAATTATATATATATATATATATATATATATGTATATTTGTCAGCTGTAAATCTTTAAACTACTGCCACACCTATAAGAGTACTAACTTTCTGCTCTATTTTAATACATCTAAAAATGATTCTAATCAGGTGTGAGTGCATTCAGAGTGCAATCACAGCTGTCCAGGGGACACCACCTCTGTGACAAGCAGGGTTAAAGACCCAGCAGGTGACTAGGTGGGAAAGATGTGCACAGAATAAGAGGGTCTCCAGAAATGTATGTGAATGAGGCCAGCTAAAAGTTTTCTCTGAGACCATAAATATGTAACTCACAGAGGCAAAACTTTAATGACTGCCAAATGTAAAATTGCCTTTCAAATGATGAATGTACAGTAAGTGGCAGTATGGTGGGAGGAAGGTTAGGGAAAGGAAATTATGTGTGTAGTGATTACCAACAGTTATGAATGTGGGGGTATTGAGGAGTTGGGGGAACAGACAATAAAGGCTATCCATGGACCTGTAACTAAAAGATTAGGGAATTGGTAGTTACACAATAACACCCTCTATTGCAGTCCTTGCTGGATATCAATGAAGGGTGGTTTGTCAAGGTTCTAATAGCAGTAAACACCTATATTGGAATTCTGGTTGCATGTGATAATTGTTAGTTGTACCAAAAAGAGTCAAAAGCTTATACATTTGTCTATCAAAGATCATACATGTGTGTAAAAGAATTTCTGTTACCTGCAAGCCTGCCATTCCTCTTCCTCATTCATCACAATGTCTGAATCTAGGCTGCCCATAGTACAGATTCAGAACACTTTATTTTCGTAGAATTTTTTTATACTCCACTTCACTTGCTCCTGGATTCTCTCCAGTGAAGTCTCTCAGCTCAGTCAATTCTGGCCTGCCTGAAGTCCCCCTGCCTTACCTCTGGTTTGGGCACATCTCTACTTAACACCTTTCATTGCCCAACCCCCCAGCTCTGAGTCTCCTGAGGAGGGATCACTGACTCCTCCTGGTGCTCTATCTAGCATCTAGTGCAGTGACCAGGATATGGACGGAGAACCAGAGGCAGACTGGAAAGACCCAGCATTGGGCATGGGTGCCATCCACTAGACCCACCTTCACCTACCAGGAGCCGGGGCCTTTTTCCTTGTAACACCCCTAAGGTGTGAACATGCAATGGCATCAGTGCATGAAGGGCATGCTCCCGCCCCTCCCACATATGCCCACCAACACCATTCAGCCACTGGCTGTCCCTGCCTGGTGTTTGATGCCCCCAGCCTCCACCAGGAGCCACTACTGGGCAAGGAAATCCCTGTAACCCACCCCAGAAAAGGAGAGGAGAGCAGTCCATTGGATGCTCAATACTGTCCTCCCCCACCTACCCCTGATAACATGAGAATGCTCCCGAACTTGGGTCACTGGCATGGCACAAGGTGTTGCATCCAGTGCCTCAACCCTCAGTGCCACTGGACTGGCTCAGATCCAGAACATTTTTTTTTGCTTAAAAGTTTTCTAAGTTGCCTTCCATGTTTGGTTTGGACATTCTTTCTATGCCTAAAATCCAGCCAGTGCAGAAGTACTCAACCCTCTGTATTAAAGGGAAATAAACATTGCAGAAGTCACTCAAATTGTGAAAACCCATAAAAAGATCTTTCAAATGAGGTATTGGACTTTCCTGTAGGTATCAGGAGTCCTGAGAAATGAATACCTAAATCATCTATAAATCAAAACAAGGTAGCAGCCATTTCATTGAATCATTAGACCAACAGTGATGTCACTGAGGGACAAGCTGTAATTACCAACATGCTGCTTGCCCCTCAGTGAAATCACTTTCTGTTTTAAAATGGCTACTGCCTTGTTTTGATTTACAGATTAATTAGATAGTCATATGTCAGGACTCCTGACATCTACTCAAAAGTCCAGTGCCTCGTTTGAAATATCTTTTCATGGGCTTTCACAATTCGGGTTACCCCTGCAATGTTTACTTCCCCTTTAAACCCCAAAAAGTCATTCAAATATCTTCTAAAATCTCCAAAGTCACAGTTGTATTCCTTTTGTATTCCTCAATTTCTTTTTAATGAAATGTCCATGATAATTTACAGAATTCAGAAAACTTATCAGTTCGGAGTCACGTGATGCAAGCTCTGTGAACACAGCCTGATCCAGTAACTCCAGCTTCCCGCTGCACTTCAAGTTATTTTTACGGCAATTTGGGCTAGTCTGCGACTGCAGCTGATTTTATTAAGCTGTCTGAGAGACCCCTGAAGAAGTTTAGTGTCAAATTGGGTGCGCATGGAGGTAGAAATGAGGAAAAGTGCGACCCGACACACCCGCCGGTCTCGCCCACGAAGGCCCAGCCGAAGAAGGCGAGAGTGAATACGGAGGCTGAAACCCTTGAAAGTGAAAATTAACCCCTAACGCTGGCTCAATTCTTGGCTGAATTCAAGCCGTTTCGAGCGGAACTCTGCACAGTGACAGAAGAATTAAAGGCAGTCACGGTGGCCTTGGAAGACCTGTCCCGCCGTACGGGAGATACAGAGGCAAAGGTTTTTTCACTGGAGAAGAGAATGCAGAAACAGGAACCAGAGATCGTAACCCTGAGGCAGAAATTGATGAAGATGGAGGCAAAGATCGAGGATTTAGAGGGACGGAGCCGGAGGAATAACGTAGTTGTTATTGGCCTCCCGGAACGTGAGGAGGGGGGAGACGTGATTTTGTGCATGCAGAATCTCTTCAGGGAACTGGTAGGCCCAACACCTTTTGGTGACAAATTTACCATCGAAAGGGTTCACTGGGCACTGCGAGCGGCTCCACCGCTGGGCTCCCCCCCCGCGTACCGTTATTGTGCGTTTCTTGAACTTCCAGGAAAGGCAGTTCGTCCTGTCAAAGGTCAAGGAGATTAAGGATTTGAGGTGGAAGGGAGTGCCCATCAGAATCACGCAAGATTTGCCGCTTGCAGTACGACAAAGAAGAGCGGAGTACCACTGTACTGTATCGAAATTGATCCCAGCGGGTATTCGGTTCCGTATGCTTTACCCCTCTAAGCTACAAGTCATGATTTCTGGGCAATGGGCTTCCTATGATGATGCAGTAATGGCAAAGAAGGGCCTGGCTGTAGCCCTCCCGGACCTTTTCAGATAGCCCCTGGATTGCTTGCAGAGAGAGAAGTGGGCTATATTCTCAAATTCAAGGCTTGACAGTGATCCTTTAAAACAAAAGTGTGTAATTTTAAGGACAAGAGGAGCACTGATTTAATTTCTTCTCCTTGCCCTCCCTCTCATTTGTTTATTGCCTGGCCTGAACAAATCATTTGGACCTATCGGAGGCACGTATTAACGTGGAGCCTGGTAGCGTGGAGATGTGGAGGTTTGAACCTGGGGCCTGCAGACAAACTGGCTGGGCAAGGAGGAGTCTGGAGTGGTGTGGTAGGCTTACTGGAGGTAAGAGCCTGAAAGATGCAAAGCATAGTGCATGGCTCGTAACGCGCAGTGGACTGATTGAGAACCTCGCAGTGCATTGGCTAATTCCTCCGTAGCAGTCAAGCCTGGAAATCACTCCGGTTATCCTTTTCTGTTTCGTTTTTTTTTTTCTTCTCCGTTTGGGCTCCACATGGTGCTGGGGTACTGTTAGGCCTTGAGGGGCTCGTAGTAAATCCCGAAGTATCCCAAGCTGAAGATCGCAAGGGAGGAGCCTGAAGAGTACTGGTGTATGCAGGTTATGGAAATGCAGGAAATACTCTGATGGAATTTATACGTTTTATTTCTTTTCCTTAGTGTTGGTGGATTGGCGCCGCCTGCTTTCTAGTCGAGACTGTATTTACCGTGGACATTGCTTGCTGGATCTCTTGCAGACAATTATGACCTTATGTTTCCATTGGTTTAATTAACATGTTGCAAAAGATAATTAATGATAATTTTGCTTGTTAACTATGGGGATTTTTATATTATGGAGGGTCAATCCTGGTATTGAGTGTAGGGGCAGGATGTATAGAGGTTTTCGGAGGGGTTTGAGGGCCAGTTTATGATCTGTGGGGATTCTAATGCTTGTGTGCACCATGTTTTATCTTTTCCGTTTTTTTTTTTTTTTTTGCTGTTTCTTTTCTCCCATTATGTGGGTGGTTAAAGGGGTTTCAGAGGGTCAGTGAGGACTGTGGATAATCTTCACATGCCATTTCGTTTCCTTGAGGGCTGGAGGAAGAGCTTGAGGTAGCGGAGCTATGGATATCAGGCCAAAGTATGTTGGAAGGGAGGAGGGGGGCGGTTAGGTGGGGGGATGGGGAGGGAGGGGAGGGTACTCGGAGGGTGGGCGATGGAGGGTGATGTTGCTGGTTGTGTTAAGTATATTTGTATGTAGCTGGTTTATTATAGAGATTATTTGTAGAGGGGAGGGTGGACTGGGGAGGACGAGTTAAGATTGGTTGTTTATAATGGGTCAAAGGAATGGTTTGGGGATGGGTATTGGTGGGAGGGTATTGTTTGGATGGATTTCTGATTCTTTGTGTTGGGGAGGCACAGAGGCCTGCAAATATAGGAATTTGGACTGGTTAAGTATACAATCACAAGTCACTACAGGGTTGAACCAGAAATGGGGACGGATATTGCGATAAAATTTCTTACATTGAACATTAAAGGGGCGAGGAATAAGATGAAGCAATTTAAAATATTGAAGTACATTGATGCATTGAGGGCCAAAATTGTATTTTTGCAAGAAACTCATTTGTTGCAAGAGGAAAGCAATGCTATGCGGAGACTTCAGATAGGGAGGATTTTCTCGTCACAGGGCACCACACAGAGCAGAGGGGTCATGTTATTATTCCACAGATCATTGCACTTCATTCCCCTGAAGGTTATACAGGATAATGAGGGGAGGTACATTTTGGTGCAAGGTAAATTGCAGAGTAAGGTTATGTTGATTGGTGCAATTTATGGCCCTAACTCGGATTCTCATGATTTTTTGGTGGAATTACTAAGGGTCTTACAACCATTCAGTCATTTTCCCATGATAATAGGTGGTGATTTCAATACGGTGCTAGACCCGTCACTAGATAGAGCTTCTAGGACCCAGGCATCCTACTTCTGCTTCCGAGCTTTTGGGGAATTGGTTGACCAATGGGCCTAGCAGATGTTTGGAGGGTTCTCCATCCTGAGGAGAGAGCTCACATTTGTCTCCCAACTCATGGATGCGTTCTCGGTTGGACTATATCCTATTGTCTCCTGCTTGCTCCCGGGATTCTCAGCTCAGCAATAGTAGCTGCTCCTCTCAGACCATTCGACGGTAGACCTCACAGTTTTTTTTCCTTCCCTAATTCGTAAAAGTAATAGATGGAAGATAAATAATCAGATATTGAGGAGTCCCAAAATAACTAAATATTTGTCTGCACAAATTACAGAGTTTTTCATTTTAACTTGAAGGATCAGGTTCGTCCGATATTCTTTGGGGAGCATTTAAAGCATATGAGAGGTTTATTGATCAGCCAGGCAGTGCAGAGAAAAGAAAGAAAGGAAATCGCAATGGAGGGTTGTTAAATCAGATTAAGTCTTTAGAACATAGGCTTCTCAGTACCCTACTGAGGAGGTGAAATTAAGTTTAGTGAAGGCAAAGATGCATATCTTAAAATACTGAGAACAGGCCGAACTGGCTATTATTAAAACTAAAGCAAAGTTCGTGGACCAAGGTGAAAAGTCGGGCAAAGTGTTGGCCAGACGAATTACCCAATTTGAAGCTTCCCATTTAATTGAGGGTATTCTCTCAGAAGGGGAGGGTACTATCAAAACTACTCCTGAAGATATGGCCCAGATTTTTCAAAATTACTTTAAATCTCTTTATGCGGGAATGCAGTCACCCCCGGCCGAAGCGGACATCTCCTCATTCCTGGACAAGCTACCCCTCCCTACCCTCTGCGAATCGGATCGATCAGTGCTCAATGCAGAGATTACACAAGGATGTTGAATTGGCCATTAAGGGCCTTTCACCTGATAAAACACCTGGGCCAGATGGGTTCTCACCCAATTTTATAAAACATTTGCCACCCAGTTGTCCCGATATTACTCAATCTTTACCAATATATTTTATCTGGTAAAGTAGAAACACTCCTTACTGAAGCACTCATTGTGCTCATCCCCAAACCTAACAAACCGCCTGAAAGACCGGCCAGTTACAGACCAATTTCACTTTTGAATTGCGACATTAAGATTCTGGCCAAGATATTGGCCAATCGTATCTGCCAGGTAATTCCGAGGCTGATTGGACCAGAACAAGTAGGCTTTATGAGGGGTAGATCTTCTTCGGATCATTTTAGAACTCTGGCGCATGTTTTCTCGGCCTCCGAGGGGTCCGAGCTACCAATGGCGTTGGTCTCCTTGGACGCCGAGAAAGCCTTCGATAGGGTCCACTGGGCCTATATTTTCGAGGTAATGGGTAGATTTGGTTTCCCAGAGAAATTTGTGGCTTGGATTGGGCATTGTACACAGACCCTCGGCTGGGGTTGTGTGCAATGGGCTATTCTGCTTCTTTCAAATTACAGGCAGTGCGAGACAGGGCTGTCCCCTTTCACCCCTATTATTCAATTTATATATGGAGCCCCTTATAAAGAGTATAGTATTGTCCCTGAGATTCTTGGTATTAACGTAAGGGACATACACTAAGGTTACGGCTTATGCCGACGATTTATTAATCTATGTATCGAAACCGATAGGTCTATTCCCAATCTATTAAAACTTATTCAGAATTTCAGTGGGCTAACAATTATAAATTGAATCAGGACAAAACTGTTGTTTATCCTTTGAACAACAGAGTATTTAACCTGATGTCGTAAGACTAGGTTTAGGATGGATTCTAAATCTCTCAGATACTTAGGCATTTTTTGGGCAAGCAGTCAGGATAGACTCGTCAACTGAACTTAGAATCCTTAGTCCACACAATCAAACTTGATCTCAAAAGATGGACACAACTGCCTTTGTCCTTATGGGGGAGAATAAATATTGTAAAAATGAATATATTCCCCAGGCTTTTCTATCCCTTATCTATGTTAAATATTTGGATTCCCCTTTCTTGGTTTAAGAAACTTCACGGTGAATTGGCTGATTTCGTCTGGGGATATAGGAAGGCCAGGATGTCGTATCCTAAGTTGGCGGCCCCTAAAAATCTCGGTGGTCTGAGAATGCCCCACTTTGCGCTTTATTTTTGGGCAGCGCATCTAAATAAATATGGGAGATGGATGCATTGTGAAAACACCACCACGAATATGGGATACATTCCATTATGGGTTAATTTGGAATTTAGTTTTATTAAGAGCGTAGATATTAATCCCAAGGCTTTACCCTATGTACCCATTCGTTTGCTTCCATCTTTACTGAAAAAGTCTCCTATTGGACTTTCTCTTAGAATACATAATCAGTTATGTAATTTTTTGAAGTATGAACAAATGTGGGACATGGGGCAGCCTGTTTGGGGGAATCCGCAATGGCGGATAGGATATCGGATTATTAAACAGAACTGGTTGCCCTTCTTAGCTGTTTGCTCCTGAAAGATTTTATAAACACGGATGGCGGTATAATCTCAGCGGCGCAGATTTTGTGGATTCGATTTGACTCAGAGGATATTTTCAAAGTATATCAATTACATCATGCTCTGATTCAGAGATTTGGTAGCAATCCGGTTTATTCACCCTGCATCTCATTCTGGGAAGACCTTAGCGTATTAGTCGGTGCCCCACAGGCTATTTCCAAGATCTATTTAGTATTGTTCAATTGGGCCTTTAAGGATAGCCTAGCACCTAGTTCATACTGGGCCAAAGTATTCCCTAACATAACCTGGGACTGAGCATGGATTTGGCTGAATTGCCACAAATTGATCCGACAAGATCATCTCAGACTGGTGCAGTTCAAAATATTGCACAATATTTATTACACACCTCAGAGTTACAGGATCTAAAGTTAGCAGAGTTCTCTGTGTTATAGATGTGGCAGGGAGGGGAGACCTTCTCCATATCTTTGGCACTGTCCCAACATTGCCCTCTGTGGAATGAAATCAAAAGTAAAGCAGATCCATTACTGGGATTAGAGGATCTGTTTACCCGGAAATATGTTTATTAGGCGATATGTCGGCTGTATGGTTAAACAGAGGAAATTTTATATAACCATGATCTCTTGTATAGTTAAAAAATAGTGTTGAAGCACTGGAAGGACCCCTGCCTAATCACTTATTCTGAATGGTTGGCAGAATTTCTTTCGAGCCTCAGGACCAGAGAGGATGATTGCCATACTGAATAATGTGTTGCCCGTTCGAGAAAATCTGGTCTCCATTAGTAACAGCTTACTCATAAAGGAATCTATAGTAGTGATGCCTCTTTTCTTTTTTTCCCAGGTGGTTTCTAATCGCAGTGCCTTGTGTGGAGGGTGGGGGTCGGATGGGTTGGGGTGGGGGGTTTGCGGAGGCTGTATGTATCTCTATTTTTAGATTGTACTGATTGTCCTTTGTGTGACCCACCTGTGTTTTATTTGTTATTTCTACCTTGTCTCCGCAAGTGTTTGTATTTAAATGTTCAATAAAATGTTAATTGCAAAAAAAAAAAGAAAACTTATCAGTTCATCGCAAATATGTTGTGACTCAGCCCAATCTGTAAGTTTTATTTTTTATGAAACTGTAGCTAATGTTTCAAGACCTCCTGCATGTCTTCCTCAGAGTTCTGGACTCTACAATGAGGAGATCTGGAGATTTTTGAAGATATTTGAAGGATTTTAAATATTTAATGCAGAGGGTTAAGTACTCTGCACTGGTTGGATTTTGTGGTACATTTCAGTTAGCAGGTGTCCCCCCATATCTTGTTTTACTATAAACTAACAAAATTCAAAAAGAACCTTCGGATTAGAACTTTACTCCACTTTTTCTATGCTCCAAAACCCAAGAAAGGCTGCTTTTTGTCCTGCCTCACTTAAATGTGCAGCCACTGAGGAATTCTCATTCCTTTTCTGTATATTGCTTTTGTGTTCACCAAACCTTACTTTTAGGGGTTGTGTAGTTTTTCCTATATGCAGCTTACTACAGGGACAGAAAAGCAGATACACAACATGGTTAGTCTCACATGTAATGTGTTCCTTTATCCAAAACCTTTTGTTTGACTGAAGATACTCTACATAGTTTTTCTTACTAGTGTTGCCATAATGGCAGCATCACGTGCATGCTGTTCTCCCAGTTCTCCAAGATATTAGGAGCAACTGTTGGCCACCAGTCAATTCTTGGTGGTGGTGTGTGTGACTAGCCTGTCTTTAATTGTCTTGATTTTCTTAGAGGCTAGAAATTGTTTCTTTGAACTCCTGTATCCCCATACCCCAGAATTTCCAAATTCTTGTCCATTACCCTGCTTACTTTCTCTGCTTTTGGCCAAAAGTTCTAGAGTCACTATTGTTCTGTTTCCAGTCTCCTTATCTTGGTTCTGGTTTCCTCTAATAAGGTCATCTCTATCCCTCATTTTTGGTTTTGGTGATGGCCTTCTTCACTGTATTCTGTGTGTACCCTCTTTTTGTAAACCAATGGCCTATCTCTGTAATTTCCTGCTCCTTAACCTCATTCACACTATAATTTCTGACAACCCAAAGCATCTGTGGGTAAGGGATGTTATCTTCGAGGAGTGTAGGACAGAAGCTTAAGGCATGTAGAAGGGTGATTCGATCAGTGGGGCTCCTATGCAGGCCTATTTTCAAGTCTGTCATGCTTCCTATACAGTAACAAGTCAAGGAATGGAATCTCATATTCATTAAACTGTAGTGTAAACTGTAAGTGTCTGTAGCAGAGTTGAGGCATTCATGGAATGTTATTTGATCTTCTATTGTACCCCTTCAAAAGAAGAGTAAGTCATCAATGCTGTAAAACTTTTATACAATCTTATATATTTGTAAAAAGGGTTATACAGTGGACTGATGATAAACTCTGTACAGTGGTATGAGCAAGTATTATTAAGTGGCTCATTATGAGTGACGCAAGTAATACCACTTGTAGTTACAGTAAGTGGTAGATGAGATCGAGATATATTGTAGAGTGAGCATAGCAGCTAGCCACACTCACTACAGCAGGATATAAGATATTGTTGGCCAAGCCCTGCCAAGCTGACCATTTAGTGTACTGGTGTAAGCCACCGCCTCTGAAGCCAGCAGACCTGGGTTCAGACCTGGCTCTAGGGGAGAAATTTTGTCTTTTTATTTAATGTTATTTTCCCATGGGTCCGGGTCCCCTTGGAGTTGATTGCAGTATATTAAGTTTAGTGGGAGTGGGGGACTTGCCACCCACAAATAGGGGTGTGTAGGTCATAGCCCCCACATAAAAATACTTATTTCATTTTTTGTTTCTCACAGAGTAAGCGACCGTTGCTGATTGCAATGGTCAGTGTAATATTAGTCGCCCTTTTGATGTTGGGTGCTTTTTTCTTTGGTCTTTGTGATCAGCGCAGATCAAGATTAACCATTATCACATAGAACCAGTATAAACTGTTCCTCAAATAGTTCCATATGTAAATTAACATATGTTTGGGCCATTAAGCTCCTGATTGCTGCCCCTCTTTGTTGTGCGTAGAACTTGTTTTCAGATGAGAAATAGTTCTCATGTAGGACTAGTCTCACTATCTCAACAAGTAATACTGGTGATGTTTTATTATTTTATTCCTGTCTCAGCAAGGCTGAGGCAAGATTCTGAAGGTCTTCCTCATGGTGGAATGCATGTATAGAGATCTTTGATGTCCATGCTCACAAAAATAGTACCTCCCAGATTTCCTTTCTTTTTTCCTTTTCTATACATTGATTAAGGTACCTAGAGTCTTTCAGGTAACTAGTCATTTGTTCAACCAGTGGTTGAGCAAAAAGGTTAATAAATGATGAGAGTAGGCATTGGATTCCAGACCAGAAACTAGGGCCTACCTAGTGGTTTCTCTAAAGACTTATGATCTTTGGGTAATCCATACAAAATGGGTGTAATAAGATGTTTTGCCTTAAGTAGTTCTGCATTCCATGTTGCTATTTGTTTTAAATCCAGGACTTCCACAAGTATAGCTTTGATGCTTTCCTCGATTCCCTTCAAGGGATCTGAGGGAAGCCCAGTGTAATTGTTTTCAACTTTTAACACATTTAAACACATTTCCCTGTATTGTTATATGTCCATAACCACTATCCCTTGCTCTTAAACTGCTGGTTTCACAATAATGGTCTTAACCTGTTCCAAGTTTCTCAGAGCTTTATTTTCTTACTTAGATTATATTTGACCATATGAGTAGGAAGTTTTTTTCAAAATCTTTTTAGTGACCTTGGTAATGTATGCTTCAATCTTGTGATTCCACCCTCTTAGGGGGTGTATGTAGATTTAAATATGAGGGCCATTTTGAGATCGCTTTTTTTGGGGTCCCCCTCAGGTTCCAGATGGAGTTGCTCTTTAAGGCAGACTGATCTAAAAAATGTTTGAAGATCGCACATGGTTTGGAAACTTTGTGTATGTTGTGTTGGTGCAAAGGATAGTCCCTTGCTTAAAACTGCCATTTCTATCTCAATGATAGTTATTTTACAAAGATTAAACCCTACTTGCAGTTCTTCTACCTGCCCCTGTAGCCCCTTCCTCCTCTCCCTATGTCCCTTCCCCCTCTCGCTCTGCATCCTTGTCCTCCCCCTGCCTTTCACTTTGAAAAAAGGATTGATTTGAGGTGTTGTGTTTTTGTTGTTGTGGGTATGTATCACCCTATGCCTGCATAGTGTATGTTTCTCTCTGGCTTTGCATAGTGTAAGATTCCTCCCTTTGTTCTAAAAAAGCTTCACCTGTCTCCTTTTGGTTCTGCTTCTATCTCTCTCACTCTCTCTCTCTGTGATGGTTTACTGTAACTATCACCACTGTTGGAGTCCATGCTATATCCATGACCTAGTCTGTAGGGTTTTTTATCCTTAACGTACAGACTCTATTGAATTTGTAGTGGTATCTTTTCTAAAGTTTGTTAACTTTGCCTTCTTAATATAATCCTCAAACTCCTCCAGCTTCTTTTTTACTTCCTCCAATGTCAATTTGAAGATAGCTTCTTCTGACTTCTTTTTTAGTAAGTCCTGTATCTTTTTCATTTCCTCACTTAATTTTCTTCTTTTGTCACTTACCACTTCAGTTAAGGCACACATGAAATCATTACTACATTTGCTTCTTATACCTTTCCTTCTATCCAGGAGTTTCTGTGAGTCTATGCCTAAATTGGGTTCATTCAGAACTCTGAATCCTCTGGGTATCTTTTTTTATATTGCAAATTCTCCCCTAAGGTAAAAACACAGAAACACAGAATGTGATGGCAGATGAGGGCCACTGGGCCCACCCAGTCTGCTCATTTTAACCTTAGGAGGTCATGCAATTCTAGTTTACAATCTTTATATTTCAAGTTCTCTAATTTGTAAGTTATTTTTCATTAGTGCTAATATAAACGTTTTTCTTTCCTCTTATGGCATTCACTAGCTTCTTCTTTTCTGATTCTGAAAATACACATATGTGTGCCCTCATTTTTAAACTAGTGCCAGTCTCATCAAAGGTGGCCATACCCCCACAGCTTATCTGACTACATTCACACACAACAATCCAGTGGTACTGATATAAATCAGAAAGCATAGTTGAAATAAAAGATCATGGTAATGCTTACCACAGCCTTTCCAGAGTGTCTTACAAGTGCAGTTATTATTCAATATGTCCATAAAAAGTCCCTTAAAGGTGCATAAAACTCCTGACTGGCAATCTGAGTCTGTAGCCACAGAAGAATGTATTTCACAGTGTTCAAGGCACTCTCTTTCTCATTCCAGAACTCAGAAGTGCTTCCGATAAGTGTGAGTAGTCCAGACCCACACTAAAACCTAATGTAGGAAAAACATAGAAAGTCCCCTGGGTACCTTCCTCCTTTTGCAAATAGTTCAAATGATAAGGTTGGAAGCTGATCTTGAATTGTGCTTGAGAAGAAATGCAGTAACTCAGCCAACTTAAAAATGATTTCCTTTGAGTGCTCTTTATTTCATCAAAAGTTCACATATAGATCACCATGTCTTTGGTAAAAAAACACTAATGTTTCTTCCTTTATAGGGGCTTTTTCAGGGATGACATCCACATAGGAGGCTAGTATGCAAGTTAAGTAGCTTAGGAGTGGGTCAAAAGGTTGTAAACTGGGTAAGAAATCAGTTATGGAATAGGCAGCAGAGGGTGGTGGTAATCAGAGTTTACTCCAAGGAAGGGAAGGTGACCAGCAAGGTGCCTCAGAGACCAGTCCTGGGACTGGTCCACCTTAATTTCTTTGCAAGTGATATTGCAGAGCAGCTGGAAGGAAAGGTGTGTTTCTTTACAGATGACACCAAAATCTGCAATAGTGTGGAAACTCCAAGGGAGTGGAAAGAATGAGCAGAGACCTGAGAAAACTTGTAGAGTGGTCAATTGTATGGCAGTTGGGTTTCAATGTAAAAAAGTGCAAAGTAATGCACTTGGAGCACAGAAACCCAGGGCAGAGCACACAATGCAAGGAGTGATACTGACAATTATCAATCAGAAAGAGACCTGGGGTAATCATATCAGATGACCTAAAGGTGCTCAAGCAGTGCAACAAAGCAGTTGAGATGGCTAGTGGGATGCTGAGGTGTATAGGGAGGGGTATCACCAGCAGAAAGAAAGAGGTGATATTCCTTATGTGCGGATCACTGATAAGACCCCTTCTAGATTACTGTGTCTAGTCTGGGAGACCACATCTCTGGAAGGACATAGACAGCATGGAGGTGGTCCAAAGGAGGGCAACAAAAATGCTGGAGGGTCTGTATCAGAAGCCCTGAGAGGAGAAACTTAAGGAGCTAAACATATACACCCTGGATGAGAGAAGGGAGAGGGGGAGATGATAAAGCTCTTTAATTACCTCAGAGGGTAAATAAGGTACAAAAGGGAAATATTTTTCAGAACAAAATGTGCTCTTGTGGGAGAGGGTAGACTCAGGAGAAATGTGAGGAAGTACTTCTCAGAAAGAGTAACTAAGTAAGTAAGTAAGTAAATATTTATTTATATGGCACCCAATCCCAGGGGCTCTGGGCACCTTACAAAAAAATCACAATCAGGGTGACACAAACAAACATACAGGGTATATACTGTAAATAATACAATAAATGCTTGCAGCAGTCTTCCATTGGAGGTGTTTGAGGTGAAGACAGTGGTGGGATTCAAGAATGCATGGGATTGGTATAAAGGAATTTTAGGGAAAGGGAAGCAGGGGTGGTTGAATTGGCTGGAGATCAAGTAGGTTCTGTGGTGATACTATAGGCAGGGCAATATGACCAGACCAGGTGTGCCAATCTGGCCCCATCTGCTGGCAAAGTCTACTTTTCTCTGTTTCAAAATGATCACTCTGTGCCACCTCTTGTGACTGATGGACACTATAGACTATAAAAATTAAGTAGAGAGACAATTGTGCAATGTGACCTTCTATAAAAGATTGAACTTTGACTCCACATGGGAGTTTAAAACCTGCATTGATGAATCAGTGAATGAGGCTTTCAAACAGGGATTTATCAGTGAATCAGACAAGAAGTTTTTACAAATTGACCACTCCAAGACAGCAACTTTTTACATATTGCCCAAAGTACATAAAAATCAGGATAAACCACTTGGTTGCCCTATTGTAAGTTGGCTATAAAGTTTGACTGAACCTATATCTCAGTATGTAGACTCATTTTTAAGGCTACACATTGAAAATTTACAGTCATATGTAAAAGATACAAATGACATTTTGAACATTTTGAAAAATCAGACTATGGAGGAAGACTACTTGTTAGTCACTCTGGACATAGAATCATTGTATACAAACTTACCACACAAAGGTTCTTTATACACTGCAGCTTTTTTCTTAAACAAGAGGAACATAGAAATGGAACCACCAGTAGAATTCATTTTAAAGTTATTGGAACATATATTGACTAAGAATGTATCTGTTTGATGGTGCTATGTATCAGTAGAAAAAAAGTACAACAATGGGTGCAACTTGTGCACCCTCAGTAGCAAATCTGTATGTAGTCAAATGGGAGTGTGGCATCATCTACCAAACACAGAGCAACCATTTTTTTCATTAAATGTTGCTCTGGAAATTTTACATAGATGATGTCATACTCATTTGGAAAGGAACCAGAGAATCCCTGGAGGGGTTCATAATGTTTTTGCACAGTGCCAATGAGCACCTTAGATTTATAATTACAACAAGTCTGAATTAGATCGACTATCTGGATCTGAAAATAACTATAAATGAACAAGGGAAAATTAGTACAGATTTATATAGGAAAGAAGTGTCTGGCAACACATTGCTGCATGCATAGAGCTGCCACCCAAGACACACGGTAGTCAACATTCCAAAAGGACAATTTTACAGAATTAAGGGAAACTGCAGTGAAACTACAGATTTTGAAAAAAAAGCAGTTGATTTACAGAGGAGACTCACAAACAGGGGCTATGCACAGAGAGTGATAAGTAATGCCTATGAGGAAACTGCTAGAAAGGAACATAGTGAGATGTTATAGCCGAGATAAGAGAGGGAACAAAGAAATTAAAGATTTCACTATGTGACTATTTTTCAGCCCATTCAAAAGAGGTGGAAAAAATAATTAAGAAACATTGGGAAGTCCTCTCATATGATAGAGGGCTGGAAAGTATCACAGCTTCTCCTCCCACTATGTCCTATAAACCTGCTCCAACATTGAAGGCTAGTTTAGTGAGTAGCCATTTTCAACAAACCAAAAATTCAGATATATGGCTCAAGACTGTACAGACAGTTGGTAAGACCACATCTGGAGTACTGTGTACAGTTCTGTGTACAGTTCTTGAGACCCCCATCTCAGCAAAGACATAGACAGGGTGGAGGCAGTCCAGAGGAGGGCAACCAAAATGGTGCAGGGTCTGCACCAGAAGACATATAAAGAAAGACTAAAGAAGCTTAAGATGTATAGCCCTGAGGAAAGGAGGGAGAGGGGGGGACATGATAGAAACTTTCAAATACCTCAAGGGAATCAACAAAATCCAAGATGGTAGCATCTTTCAGAAAAAGAGAAGTGTAAGAACAAGGGGACACAATTTGAAGATAGAGGGGGGACGGCTCAGAGGTAATGTGAGGAAGTATTTCTTCACAGAGAGGGTTATAGATGCATGGAACAGCCTTCCAGAGG